>CP139503.1:109988513-111446437 GCA_021014915.2 Artemisia tridentata subsp. tridentata | reverse complement strand
AATCCCCCAAAACCGACCCATTAAATTAATCGGGTCAAGAAACCAACCCAAACCCAGACCGCATAAAACTGAAACCCCCTTTAAAAACCTTTTTAAAATAAATAGGTCAAAAGTAAAAAGGTTGGGTGTTTGTTAAATTTAACTATTTAAATGCAATAATGTTTAAGGATCTAAAAAGTAAAAAAACATACAAATAACTATAGAAAAATTTTATGGTTTTAAGGTAAATTTCAATGAAATTAGGTTAATTGAATTCAATCATATTAAGTACAAAAACAAAAAACTTTTTAACCCCACATCAAACAAAAAAACCCGGTTATATATTTTATTTTTAGAGTCTTAAATACTTAAACAGGTTCACGGTTGACCTGTTTAAATTTACCAACCCAAAAACACGCCCGTTTTTTAAACGGGTTAGAGGGGTTTTGACCTGTTTTTACCTAAAACCTGTTTTATTCCCAAACCCCAAACCTTTTTAAAACTTCATGTCGGGTTCTGCCTTTTATCTGTCCTGTCGAGAATTCCCACCCTATTTACGGGGGATGATTCTCTTTTTTACTTTTTTATTGATCAAGTAGCATAACAAATGCCTAGTTTAAAAAAGATACCAATTTTTTGGGATTTGATCGGCCTTTTAAATTTGATCCAACCCCGGCTAAGATTTAATTGATAAATCAAGTATAAAACTTGAAAAAACCTCCCCCCCCATTTACCCATATTTGTTAAGATCCCGCCTGATCTTAGGATCTTACGTTTTTAAAACGATTTTACGAAGAAAAATGATCCGAATCCCATGTAGGATCTTAACAAGCTTAAGATCTTATAGGATCCCAATCTTGTCCATAGGATCTTAAGATCTACTCCGATCCGATCTTACTTTCTCGAACCGCAAACAAAAAAAACTACAAAATTATGGTTTATGATTTTATTAATAAAAACAACATGTGATTCTTCTTAAACATTCCATATTCATAATTTAGAACAACATTTTCATAAAATATTCTTATAATTTCATGTTTATAATATATAATAATTTGTAGATTTGAATAATATTACAAAGATCATTAAAAAATAGCATTATAGTAGGATCTTAAGATCCTGATCCGATCTTACGATCACGATCTTGCAAAGACGAAAACGATCCTAGGTAGGATCCCGATCTTGAAAACGTTGGTTTACACATCTACTTTTGTAACCATTATGTCACTAGCAAAAAGTAAGAGGGTTAAATATGCGTAAGTTGTGTTGTAAAGTTAACAAGTTTATAAAGGAAAAATAATTAAATATCAATTCATAAAAACACAGAGACTTACATACATCTGGTACAACACAGACCGGTGACCATTCCGATTAATCTATCCGGCATAAGGTATCACAAGATTCAACCCTAATTTTCATATTTTTTGTATTCTGTTAATCAAACCCTAAGACTTGAAGCTTTTATTTGAAACCCTAGTTAGTAATTGTGCATCTGTCCTGGTTAGGGTTTGGAATTTGTGTTGTTCATTATGTTTTACATTTATAGTGTGCAGTTATGTGATTATTTTTTTACTTTTTGTATATAATCAATCATGGGTTTAGTCTATATAATCGTTCATGAACTAAAAAGTAAGTGTTGTATTTAAGCTGAAACATTGAGGCTTATGATATATAAGCCGAAAAACAAATAAGCTCATAAGCCACATATAAGCTTAAACAAACACCCCCTTAAAACTTTTCTTACCCGAAAACAACCCTCCACTACTTGGTAAACAATGCTTTAAGGAATGTGTGGTTTTCGCAATATGCAGGTTCTTGCAAGATTGGAATTTGATTGATAATCATGGACGACTTGGATGACATGCTTCTTGAAGCTGCGGGAAGAACTGCAAGAGATGATGACTCACCACCACCATCTAGGCGACGACGCAGGGGTTCATATTCCGATGATGGAAGTGATTCAAGAGATGATGATTCAGATGATGACCGTGCGTATGCTAGCAGGAAGCCTTCTGCGTCTCAAGTTCCTTTAAAGAAAAGATTGGATCCGGTAGAATGAGATGATGATGATGATGATGATGATGATGATGATGAACGTAGCAGCAGCCGTGAAGATGACGAGGACGATGAGGATGATGATGGTAGGTATGAACGTGAAGGTGACAGTGATGATGATTCTGTTGGAAGTGATCTTTACAAAGGTGAAGAAGATAGAAGAAGGCTTGCAAAAATGTCGGAGCTTGATAGAGAGATGATACTGGCTGACCGTTCAAACAAGAGAAATGATAAGGATTTGAAAAACAATATAAAGAAGCAGAAAGACAAGTCAAATCAGTCGAGAAAAGACACCTCACCACCTCACACGGCAAACCGGACAATGCGTTCTTCTGCTCGGTCGGCTGACAGGGCAAAACTGGCAAAAGATGAAAAACTGAATGAATTACGTCTCAGGAAAAGGTTAAGGCAGCAAGATCCTGAGTCTAATTGGAAACGTAGAGATCAAGAATCTGCAGTCAAACAAAAGCGACACACTTATCCCACCTCAAGCCGTAGTGATGAAGAGTCCCAAGGTGAAGAGGAAGAAGGTGATAACGTAAAAATATCAGAGGAATCCACAAATTTAACATACGAGGATGTTAAAGGAATCACTATTAGAAGGTCAAAACTGGCAAAATGGTTTATGGAGCCTTTCTTTGAGGATCTGATTGTAGGTTGTTTTGTGAGGGTCGGTATTGGAAAGTCAAAAACCGGGCCAATTTATAGGCTTTGCATAGTCAGAAATGTGGATGCAGCTGACCCTGACAGACAATACAAGCTAGAGAACAAGATGACACATAAGTATCTGAATGTTGTTTGGGGAAATGAAAGTTCCGCTGCCAGGTGGCAGATGGCTATGATCTCTGACTCACCACCCATCAAAGAAGAGTTTGACCAATTAATCCGAGAGGTAGAACGACATGGTGGAAGGATGCCTAGTAAACAAGAGGTGTTGGAAAAACGTGAGGCCATAGAAAAAACCAACTCATTTGTATACTCTGCAGAGACCGTGAAGCAAATGTTACAAGAGAAAAAATCGACAATCAGGAGGCCTATGAATGTTGCAGCTGAAAAAGATCGGCTGAGAAGAGACTTGGAAGTGGCTCAAATGAAGCATAATGACGCAGAAGTTGAGAAGATCAAAGCAAAGCTTGAAGAACTAGAAGCGTCTCGCCAGCCTCAACAGAAAGATGCCAAGGCAATAAAACTTGCAGAAATGAATAGAAAGAATCGGGTTGAAAATTTTAAGAATGCATCCGAAGTGAAGCCTATGGCTGCAGGTCTGAAGGCTGGTGAAGCGGGTTATGATCCATTTTCAAGGAGATGGACTCGGTCCAGGAATTACTATGTTTCAAAGCCTGGTGAAGCTGCAGCTGAACCAAATGGAGGAGACACCCAAGCTGCTGCAGTGGTGGGTCCTGATGGTGTAGGCCTCGTGGCTACTGCAGCCGCACTGGAAGCTGCTGCTGATGCAGGGAAGTTGGTAGATACTAGTGCTCCGGTGGATCAAGGAACAGAGTCAAACGTGTTGCATGATTTTGAAATTCCTATTTCATTGACGGCGCTTCAGAAGTTTGGTGGGCCCCATGGTGTCCAGGCTGGGTTCATGGCTCGTAAACAGAGGATAGAAGCAACAGTTGGGTGCCAGGTCCCGGAGAATGATGGGAGGAGGCACGCATTGACTCTGTCAGTAAGTGACTACAAGAGACGTAGAGGTCTTCTTTGAATTAGGTATGCAAGTAGCCAACGTTTGTGCTTTTATGTATTGGTAACCAAAGGGTGGATTTGAACTTAAGTTATGCTATAGTTGTGTCATTGTTCTTTTTGTAGCATTTTGTTTCTGACTGCAATCATTTACCATTATGTCACTGCTTTACCCTTTTTGAGCACTACGTCTACTGTTACTTTAAATGATTCTTAGATATGCTTGATATAAACAAGTGATTGTTATTCACTTTATGCAACTAAAACCACAAAAGCTGTTCAGTTGTAAGATTTTACCTATCATGAATGAACCTGGATGTTCATTGCTTTTTTATGTTTTGACTAGCTGATTCTGCTCCTTTTTAAATTGCTTTTGAGCTAGCATTCTCAGTTAGTTATCAAGTAGAGCCGGTAAAATCGATCATTTTTTTTTTTTGGTATCAAGATTGGGTTGATTTGGATTCCTTTGTCTTTGTAATTGGGATGAATGACGGAATTAAATAGCTCAGACTCGATGCCAAATACAAATTTACCTCAAGGAAAATATAATTCCAAATTTCTAGAACTGGACAAAGAACTATAACCAAAAGAATGGGGGAACCAAACCCACAAAAAACAATTTCCAAAATAAAAATAAACCCAAGCCAAGAAAAAGTGATTTTAAACCCAAAAGTAGCATATAAGCTGTTCCACAGAAAAATCGATTTTAAACGGAATTCACAGCCTTCAATTGGACTGTGCTGAAGAATGGCAATGAGAAACTTTGAAGGATAGCAAAGATGTAAAAATGCATGCGCAGGGGGCGTTGATCTATGTTATGTGTGAGGGTGAGGGTCGGAGTTGTAATAATGGTGCGTATTAGCTTTCATACATCACCTTTCTTTGCAACATACAGAATGTGACTGAACGTATGTAACCCAATCTTGATTTTAAAATGTGCACATTGAAGTGATGTAACTGCATCGGCAACAATAACTTTTAACGATTCTAAAATGCGAGCCAAAGCGTGCACATCAACTTGCATCCCAATGATGCAATGCACTTAGCATTTTGAGTAAATCATATATCTTGGGCGCATTTTCTTATTTGAATCTAAATATTCCACCAAGTCTACAACACAGGGTCATCTAAAATCCTAGATCTCGAGAGTGTCTGGTGATGATGGAGATGAACCCCTGCACAGGTTTAGTGGGTTTAATGATGATCACTGGGGGCTATTAGTTAAGGAATACTTAAATAGTTACTATTAGAGAAAAATAACTACTTCTGAATCTCTCTTTATCATCTTACTTTCATAATTGCTTATTTTTGTTTAATGATGACTACTTTTATTCAAGTGGCTTCTTTTGATATATTGGCAATTTGGCATTCGGTTGGTAGAATATATCATGCAGATATATTTTGCATCATTTCCTGAATACCGAGTATCTTGTGTCTGATGCACACACATCATTGGCTTCTGCAACCTTTACGCATCAGCTCACCTGCTTTTTTAAACAAAAGAACCCTACATGTCTACTACTTTCAGCCCTAACTGATCCATTTGTTCCAACATTTATTGTATATGTATTTCAGATCTCAAAACAAATAACACATCCTTACCAACCATAGTGAAAAACATCAAATAAAGCTGAAAACATATGATTACAAAACCATATAGAAATATCAATAAAAACTTCATTGAATTAAACCTACAATGTTCAAAGAACAAAATTTTGTGGACATGGTGCCTAACACCTGCCTAACCAATTAAGCCGAGATATATTTGAATTGAGATGCATACTCGATGCATATACTATCAAAATTAAGGCATACAGAAACAAATTCGCTTTGGGGTTCAAAAATACAGACGCATAAATAAAACTAAAAACTGACAAATTGGGATGCATGAAAAGCTACTCTCAGTGTGGGGGTCATCTCTTTGATACCTTCTTCCTTGTGGTAAATCCATTAGACATTAAGGAACCCCTGCAAATGCATATGTCCTAAGCTTCTCCAAAATTTTCCTCTCACTGATGCGAAGCACCAAAGAATGGTACAACTTTTTATCTGTGACTGGACATGTCTTTAATGCTTCAGCATCATCTTCCATGGACCTCGAACCGTAACATCTTTCCCTAATTTCTGCAATGGACAACAAGGCGCTTCGCACAATTTCTGTGAGCAAAAGTTTCTTGTTTACTTCGGTAATCTCACGTAATATGATTGTGTTTTTCTTAGATAATGTGACCACTTTTGATAAATCAAACTTATTGTAAGCTTTTTCGGGCAGCGAGATTATAAATAACAATTTAAGCAGCTCAAGTTCTGGTTCACCATCAAATGATATTTCAAAGTAGTCAATTTGCTGGCTTGGAAATTCAGATTGATATAGTCGTCTCCATAATGAAAGGCGACTTCTACTGTGCCGAGATGAAAATATAGATTTACTCCATTCAAGTACCAACTCCAGGTCTATATTCACAATATCATACGGGTTATCTGGCTCTGTAAATCCATATCTGTGAAGCAATGCAGCATTACCCATTGACCCATATGTGTTGAAGACCTGAAAATGATCGAACAGTCATCAGGTTGTGACAGCTATAAAACACACTCAGCATTACCCATTGACCCATACGTAGAGGTGGTAAAATAAGCGAGCTGGATTTAGAGCATATTTTTAGTTACCAATTTAAAAGAATGATAAATATGCTAACCTCAGCTCCAGCTTTAACATCCCTCACCATAATCATTTCTAAAATTTCAGTGGTTGATGAAGATTCATCAACACTAAAATCACTTCTTGGTGAGGCAACATTTGATTCATCTTGAGACAAGTGATCTCCCTCCGAATCATTGTCAATCTGACTTTCCAGGCTTTCATCATTATCATCGTCAGAATCAGAATGAGATGACACAGAGGTGAAGTGTACATCCTCGGCATCTGTCTTGTGATTGAATCTGGGCACATTGTAAATGACGAGGAGCATGAATCAGGAAGTTACATAGACTAAATACGATTACTAAGAGAAATCTATCCAGATTAAAAGTCTGGCACAAACAATTATTTACGATTTTCCCAACCACATAGAATATCATACGCAATATAACTAATAAGGTGGAAGAAGCCATACTGCTAACATTGTCCGCTACATGGATACATTCATTATGGTGAATGCCAAAGTGTCTAGTTCACACATTTTCGTTTATTCCATCACACTTTTTAACTGATAAACTAGAAGAGGGTCACCCTTAGTCTAGTTTGTTGGGTGTTCAACCATTCACAAATGAGATGTCACAAATTAGCTACATTTCAATATACTTCCAAATAGCTACAGATTAAGTGGCCCTCAAACTACTGTAATGGTCTAAATTCTTCTGAATGCATTGTCCATATAAAGCTATTTCTTAGAACACCGTGTTAGCAATGTTGTCAAAACAGACTAAATAGTATATATAAAAAAAATTAAAGGTCCTATTGAAATTTTTTCTTCTTAAAGTCTTCCAACATGACTTGAAAAGTGCACCAAGTAACCTGGGTTTGCCTATAAGCATATCAGATAATATTTATCTTTTGTCTTATTTAAATATTTTACCACCTTCCTGCCTTGGGAGAGAAGCAAAAAATCTGCAACAAATTAGGTATTAAACAAGTAGGCATTATACAAGATAGGTAATAAATTATACTTTATGTAAAAGGATGAGGTTTTCCCTATTCATGTTGCTCTAAGAGGGCGAGTCTTTGACTCAGATGTACGCGGCATAATTGGGGCATCCTTGCGACCCTTTCCCTAGCCACTCCAAGATGTTATCTAGTGAGGTTCAAACCTAAGACCTCTTGTGAGGACATCAGGCCATATGACCACTAGGCCACCTTGGTGGTGGTTTAATAAATTATCCTTTTATGCTGATACGATAAAAATGTTAGCACACACCACATTTTTTCTTGAAGATACAACAGAATATTGTAAATGTAATAGCTAAGTTAGCATAGATATTATTGCACAGTTAATATATGGACTCCACTAAAGGTAAAACATAAGGGGGATAAAATCCTGCATTAAAATCCTTTAGTTTTTATGAAGGTGCACGAAGTGAAAAAACATATAATGACAAAGGAGATATTTTTTAGTTGTGGGCATGTAAATATTGTGTTAACGTGTGCAAGAAGAAATAAAGATGTTTATTGCATCAAAAAATGAAACTTCACATATAGATTGTATTTATTTACAGCAAGGAGAGGATATAGCTTACAGGTCTGCCAAAGGAACCATCCCAAATCCATAATAATCATCTATCTGAAAAGAACGTGAAGAGATCAAGCTTTTTGCAGCAAAGTACTGTTCAATGCCAAAATCATCAGGATTAAGTGGTATAGGAGCTGACTCCACAAAAGGCACAATACATGTTTTCCAGTCCTCGTATACAAGAGCTTTGTCTTCTTTAATTGTCTGTCTACACATATACCAAATTGATCAAAGCAAATTAGCAATCGTCGCACACAAACTTAACAACATTTAGTCACGCAAACTGATGAAAAAGAATAACGCAAAACCTGCTTCTAACCATATACTCTCATACTTTTCTGTTACAATATATTTTCACTGATATTGTGAATATGCAGTATGAATGTGCTACTTTCCTAAGTGGAATCGTTACATGAGGTTGGTGAGAAAAGCTTTGTTGTAGTTGAAGGAGTGACTAACATTCAATAACAAAGATTTCAACATACAGATTGGTGAGAAAAGCTTGTCTGCAGTGGATCCAAAATTCTTATCAGAGATTGCACCACTACGGAGTATAATAAACGTCTTTTAAGGAACGCACTATGCTAACACCCTATTAATTTATTCTCTTTTAAACTATAAAAAAATTACAAGGTATGCACGTGCATACCCAACATGCAACATAGATCTGTCCTGCTTGTCATGATAGACAAGATTTATCGATAATGCAACTTTCTATCTCTATACACGAAAGCCTTTTGCTATGCTTGAATCCATTACGTATAGCCTCACTACTGATAGATTGATTTACTATTTCTGCTATTTCAGGAAGAGGTTAGATAGAGGAATATACTAATATAAACTGGATAAAAACAGATGCTTAAGGCAAAAAAGGGTAGTTCAATAATGTTTGATGACAAGACAAGATCCGTGCAGGTAGAAACTTCCTTCAATTTGTAATAAAAATATGTGTTTAACAATAACAAGCATATTATGAAACATCATGCTTTGCAATGTGTGAAAACGAATGTACAAAATGCTTCCCAAATAGACGCAATGCAACTATGATATTCGAAAGAAAAAAAAAATTGGTTTGAATAATGCGTATTTTCACAAGCATGTGACTTAACTACATAATTCATTAGTCATTACCAAACTCTTGTAAGGCAAAATTACTGCTGCTAATGAATCAACACCAAAATGTGCGTCAGGTATGTTTGACACATAGCTTTAGCTTTTGCTTTTGAAAAAATCCAGTTTCATTGGGGAAAAAAGAACCTTGTTTGGATCACAACTTTATCTTTGATTTTTCAAGAAAAATAAGTTACTCTTGAGTAGCTCTCAAAACGAGCTCGACCTTTTAATAAGTGATTACATATTTACATTTACACCATCTGGAAATTTTAGCTCCTAACAGCAGCTACTTTTTTCAAACATATGAACAAACAAAAAAAAATATTAATTTCATCTCAAATAAGCACAAACCTACCTATCCAAAACTACTTATTTTACAACAAAATAGCAGATATGCAAAAAAAAAAAAAAAAAAAAAAAAAAAAAAAAAAAAAAAGATAACCAATCCCAAACACCGCCTCACCTACATTTTATGCTTTTCCTCTATAGTTAGACAACTGCTTATGTCAAATACAAACCAAAACAACCTACGACACAACTAATTTTGTCATGCACACGCATAAGCTAAAACCCATATTCACTATCAGTGGCACCACCTAACAGCTCAAGTATCAATTATTTTAATATTCCAAGTTTCTTTTCAAAAACCTATATTAATTCTTACATATGTTAACCCGGTAAGTCAACTGTAATAAACTTCTTACATAGATAGACTGACATTATGTATATGGGCTTTAGTTGATTTAATAGCAACATACTTGTTTTCTAAACAAACCATTATAATACTTGAACCGGAAAAAATACCAACACACCCTACGCACCTTGAGATTTTGTCTCGACATCATACTATGATATCTATACGAAAACAAGAGGTACATTGGTCCAACTATCATAACGCTACACTTGGAAATATATATGAACTAAACGCGCCTACTTATACCACTAAACCAGCACCTAACCTTATGAAGCTCAGTACCAACCAAAAGTTCATCAACTTCGTCAGCAGACCAAAGCAGCGGAACATCGAAATTCGCATGGGGCATCATTTTCAAATAACCAAACCATTTAGAAAACTCCCCGAGACTTTTCTGATACATAAGAGCAAGTGAAAGAGCCAAATAACCCTCCATTCCACAGTCCTCAATAAACCCACAAATATCCAATGATGATTTCACTGTCAGGCAGCTCTGTTTTGGGATGGTGGCTATTATGTCACCTGTTTTTAAGTCTGTTAAGGTTGTTACTGAGAGCTGGTTGTCAGTTGGGTTTGTTATGAATTGGAGAATGTTTGTGTGGTCTATTGAGTTTTGTTTCATCCATCTTTTGAATGCTCGAATTTCACGGCTGCCTGTCGTCATTGCCGGTGGTGGGTTCTGTACCTTTGTTATGTCGTCTAGGTTTTATGGGTGGACTAATGGGCTTTCAAACTTGTCATATTTACCCTTCTTAATATGATTCTTATAGAGATTATTTTATCTTTAGACCCATGTCCCCCACTAGCCCAATCACCGGCGACCGAGTCCCCCCTCCCCACCCAACCAAATGAATGTTATGATTGGCTACCCGATCACAATTTCAATTTAATTTATGTGTGTGGTTACGGTCGTCACCTAAACATAGTAAAAACCGACCAAAAATACAAATAGGAAAATTTGGCATTCGAAGTCTCTACGCCATAACAAGATTATCTGTTTACGTCGTAACAACTAAAAGGCCAAAACTAATCCTTATTCGAGAGCTCTATGGCGTAACAAGAAACATTTCTCTACGCCGTAAACAAAACTAAAAGTAAAGAAATTAAAAGTCGTAGCTTCTACGGCGTAACAAAGAGCGAAGTGTTACACCATAAAGTAACTAGTCCACGTTTTCTTGATTCGAGTCCTTTCATCGTGATCCAATCACTCCATATGCTTCTCAGCTAACTCTTCAATCTTGTCCTCATCAATTATGTATATTTTGTTGACAGTAATGGTGAATGTGAGTCTAAACAAGGCTATAAGTTTGAGCGTAGCTTTCTAGTAACAAAAGCAAAAGACGGAGAAAGGTAGGCTAACATTGTAGCCATGCAAAAGATGCCAACGGACTTGGTAATAACAACACTACCAGTCTATCCTTATTGGAATAAGAAGATATATCAGATGAAATCGACACAGATATTGATGATACAGTCTGTCGTTCAAAAAGATTAAAATAAATTAGGTAGATTTAAGCGAATTACCTGTCTATCATTTACAAAATCAAATGATCATCCATATACCTGACTAAAGACCAATTGGATCTTTATACTTGTTTAAACAAGTCCCTAGTCAACGACTTTAATCAACATTCCATTCGAGTCAAGTGTATGCTAGTTAACAAGTCATGAATACATCTTTAAACGCAAAGTTATAACTGGCCTGCCATTCCCACACATATCCTCCCCTCTTTTTGTCCTGAACACTACAAGATTTATGTTGTATGTGTTGGGCTTACATTATCTTATACCAAAGGACGAGTCACTCTATACCAGATCAGCTTCATGACAGAAACTCATTTGACTTTTAAAAGTCAAACCTACTAGTTTCCAAAATAAATAAAATGAAATATGAATTATGTTACAGTTTTAGGACCAAGTGTTTCCTGTTTCTAGTGCTTAGTATACAATTTGATACATGATACACAAATTAGTCCATTGGACTCAAGAGTCGATGATTGACACAATTAATACAGTCTAAGGCTATAATGTATTCGATAGAGCAGCTGACATTCGACGGAATTTAGGTTGCACTGTTATAACCCCAGTCCTCGCCTCATAGTAATAATATCTGTTATTTATATAACCAATAATTAATAAGCTTGAGAAAATGACAACACAGGGAATTTAACCAACTAAAGTACCCATGTATAAAAAGATGAAGAAACCGCACCCTTTTTCACTGAGAAAGCTTTTTACTGCTACTGGAAGCGCAGCTTCTCCTCGGCTGTGATTACCTTTCCCTGCATATGTCCGAAAACAGTAAATAATAAAACCCAACCTAGAATATTACTAATTTATTTGGTGGTATACCACAGTTAATAATAATGTCCTAAAAAGAGGATAATAGAAATTAGGCAACCATATAACCTGAGGGAACACTCTAATAAGATACGGAGTACACAACATGTAATCAGTTATCGGCCTTATGCAGCCATAAATTTCAATATGTTTGGTAAATTAGTACTCCAAAATAGCATATACGTAAACGGTGTACATAAACTTCGGTCTTTGTTACCTGTAACGACTTCTAACAACCTCGACCTCGATAATTGTTGTTGTCTGTCTGACTTGCCGGTACCTTGATTCACAGACTCTTTGGTTTCATCAGGCTTTAAAAGATAAGTCCCTGAGACCTGAGATTCAAGCTTCAGTAAGTGCTCTAGTAAAACTTGCACCGCTTCTGTGGCATGAAGACCATGCAGGTCCAACTTCCAATCATCATTTTCACAGTTTATGATGGCTAGAATTTCCTTTGCTGCATTAGCGTGAAGCTTTTCAGCATTACTCCATTCTTGTTGAACCTGTCGGGAAAATTCCTGTGCAGCTACATGATCACTACTTCGGTAGGCCTCAGTGGCTGCTTTTGAGTGGCGAGAGGCAGATCTGTCAACCAAAACATGATGTATAACCACGTATTCACGGTAAATGATTAAATCAAGATACACATAAACACCAAAAAGGAAAACACGTAGTTGCAACTGCAAACTCAGAACAAAGGTAAGAAATTCATAACAATCCACTCTTATATGTTCATAAGCAAAAAGACTATAAAATAAAAACGACGAAATTATAGGATAGGAACTGTAGCTGGTATTATATTGAGGATTTATGTTTGCATGCTCTTATGCATAGTCACATAAAACGCGGTACGCTTCGGTACGGGTACGCGGTTCGGGTACGCAATTCGCTCTTGATGACGAATTCGGTACGTGGGGGGTATACTCGTTTCGGTACGCATGGGTACGTAGCGGTACGGTGTACCATGTATTTGGTACGTTGTACCAAAAACATAAGTAAACAAAATTTATAAATTTCATAACATAAAGATAAACTTAAACATAACATGATAAAATCCAATAGAAAAACAAAACAACCAAAGCATTTCTAATCTACTCGTTTCCTTTTTCCTTTGTCATTGTAAACGCTTCCATCATCAAGGTCTTCCCAAACCATTTTTTCATAAATTACTAACATTGTTATAATTTTATGTATTACCAATGATTTATTTACTTTAGATTAACAATATCAATTTATAAATACTACTTGGACTTAAATGGAAGTTAAGAAAATAAATAAAAATACTTAAATAGGTTGTACAATTAACATCAAATGCATAGGAAACGTACACTTTCTCACTCCATTTCATAGTTTCAACTTTAATGATTTATTTCACATTTTCACCTTTCATTTTCTCTTTATATTATTAATCATTAATTACTCCGTATTAATTAATTATACTTCCCAAGTAGTGTTTGACAGCTGTAAAAATAAAACCATTCTTTCACATCCCAACGTATAGTACACCCCTTCTCCTCAATCTCAAAGCACTTCATTCACTTTACTATGAAAAAAAAAACCTGCATCTTTTTTCACCTTCATGGACTCCGAAACACGTTTTCTGAGTCTGGAACGGCGACTTTCACCGGAACGACGAATTGAATGCTACCGGAACGTGTTTTTCACGTGATTAACTCGATTAATACATCAAATCAGGTACGCCTATTATCACGAACTGGATCGCTGAACCATTGCTTTTTGGTACGCTGAACCAACAGCGTATGGAACGCTGGTGTACCGCGTTTGGGTACGCCCCGTACCAATTCGTGATACGCTACCTGTTGAGCGAATTATGTGACTATGCTCTTATGATTTTATGTCGTTACGGGTTTATATCTATGCTACCCTTTTATGTTGTTAGTCTTATGTGCCCCTACCATTTACACTTACACAGCCACACATAAATTCTATATATAGACACACACTCTTGCCGGAGGTCTTTCTTGAACCCTCCGGTAGGGGTGTGATTGTCTACATCCTACCTCCCCCGTTTCCGCTCCAGCGGGATTGGGTATTGCTGTTGTTGTTTTCTTGATATATGATTTCAAGGCTGCCGGGCTTTCTAAGGCAAAAAATTTCGTAAGTTTTAAAGCAAAAAATTTTTCATAATCATTCTCCAAAAAATAAGGCTTTAGAATTCACATTCATATCACCTAATAATTTTTGAGACTTTAGTTAACTTTTTATAGATAAGAAACCTTTTCGGAAAGGGCCAAAGGCGTGATTCCAGTGCTTAATTTTCAGAATCATTCTCCAAAAAATAAGGCTTTAGAATTCACATTCATATCACCTAATAATTTTTGAGACTTTCGTTAACTTTTTATAGATAAGAAACCTTTTCGGAAAGGGCCAAAGGCGTGATTCCAGTGCTTAAAATCAGACCAAACTACCAAGTCCTTAATACAGATTTATCATTAAAATGAATTTCAAAATTCAGGTTGTCATCTTATCCATCTTTTAATGCAGAATTACACCCTCAAGGCCTCAATGTCTCAATCAACAAGTTAATCTATGTCCTATACTCGGTGGAATGATGGAAACCACCCATGGCTCACTGGTCCTAAAGATAATCAACAGCAAGTCCTAGCAATGCACAAACCTAAACGACTCTCAAAAACTACATCGACCTAAACTTAATATTTATCCAAACAACCCTTACATCGAACCTGAAGTGACGATATGATTAATGAATAATGGGACAGATTGATATGTGTTTGTGAGCACTCAAAGCGAAGAATACCCTTCTATTTACATTGATTAATGAAAAACATCCTTCACGTTCATTGACTGCATATGAGCCTAAACAAACTTCCTCCTTGCGCAACTATAATGTGTAAGTAGATGCTCATATAAACAAGGAGGTAACCTAACTACGATTGCAAGGGTTAGTTCTAAAATAAGGCCGTCAAAGAGTCAATCTCTTTCCTTCACAAGCAATTAATGGCTAATATACATAACTATTTTACTTTAGTACAAAAAGAGGTAGAAAATCCTATAAGCCTCAAAAACTGTAATCATACCGCATCGCCCTTATAGCCTCTTTCCGATGCATGAGGTACACGTCATCATCTTTCCATTCAGGCTCCACTGGAACCATACTCATATCCATCATTAACCTTAGTGCTACATTATCATGAATGGGCTCCTTTGCAGAATTCTCTACACGCAGACCCTTATTTTCTATCATTGAACTATCAAGACGAACCTCCTCAATATTGTCTACAAACTCTGCTTCCTTCTTTTCCTGCAACCTACCAGGGGGAGCCATGTCACTTAGTAGAGTCGAGGCTTTGTCAATATCATTATCTACAGCTGCCACTATATCCTCTATTAAGTTCTCATTAGCCCATGGATGAAGCACCTTAAGCTTCTCATAAATTTGAGGGACGATATTTTCTACATATTTGGAAGTCATCTGTCTGCTATGACTATATTCCATTAAAGGGCTATGAGTATCCTCACTAGCTATTATATTTGGAAGACTGGCCGAGTAAGTTAGCACAGACGAGAAAGACTTCCCAGTGAGATCACCATTTCTAGAAGAATTTTGGCAATGGTGCAATGTACTAATACTGCTGGCTATAGGTGGGAAAGGGTCATTGTCTGTTTCATTATAAGTGACTTGTTTCTGTTGCTTCTTAGGGTCAAATGCAGCCCATCCAGGAGTCTTAGCCGCCCTCCTAGACATCTTCACGTGAGACTAATTCTACGATATTATATGCGAGAGACTAATGCCTTATCTATTCTGTCTGTATCTGCTAAACAGAATGGATGACCTGAAACGATAAATCCCAGAAAAAAAAGAGAAAACTATGAGTATATGTGCATGTGAGGACACAGAGTGACTGTAGGACATGATACCACGAAACAAATATCATGAGTTTGATAGAGTACTTAAAACTTATTGATATACTGAGAATCTTTCCTGGTTAAACTGTTAAAACAAGGTAAGGTTGAGGCAATCATGATACATGCTTTTCGATGTAGAATAAATTGCATTAAACGTGTAGTGTTGATTTAGGCAAGAAAAAACATCAAACTTTCATAAAGTGTTGATTTAATATAATGAGTTAACTTAGCAGGTTTTCGTGTGCCACGTTAGCTACAAAAATAACTACCATGGTCAAAATTTTCTGCAAAATCATCAATTTGGACAGAAAACTAAGAAAGTTGATCAGCTTAAATCACAACTTCAGAAAGTTTTATTGTGGTTGATATTGGCCTATATTAATTGTTTGGTTGATAGTATGTAAATCAAAAATAGTGGTGGGTTTTATAATTAATTCCTGTGTCGTATTTGTCTTGTCCAATTATGTAGCTTCCTCCGTTACATGAATTTATTTGTTGTTAACCAAAAAGAGAATGTTGATATTGCATCATCTACTGTGTTAATTCATTCTGCACTTCTGGCTACAACTAATGACAAATTATTTCATGGTTTTGGTTTATATGATACTAGTAACGAAACCCAACTGCGAATCCAAACATTCCATTCAACGCTAAAGTAATTATACATAATCAATCATATACTTACGCTTTGTTCTATAGATTTAAAAAAAGTTAAAGTAACTAACAAGGAATTAAGTCTCCTTTAGACAAAGAATATATCTCCTCTAATTGCAAACAAATCATCTAAGCTTTCAATTACTATAAAAGAATTGA
Source organism: Artemisia tridentata subsp. tridentata (assembly GCA_021014915.2). Taxonomy (NCBI): domain Eukaryota; kingdom Viridiplantae; phylum Streptophyta; class Magnoliopsida; order Asterales; family Asteraceae; genus Artemisia; species Artemisia tridentata. The sequence goes on along the minus strand of CP139503.1, from coordinate 111,429,640 downwards.
ATTGAATGAATAAGAAAAAGTTACCAAGGGCTCGAGTCGGTTCGTCTCAAACAAAACCCTAATAATTTTTTACGACTATTCGTTGGGGATTTTTTTTTTTTTTTTTTCTTTCTTTCTTTTCAAACCTTATATAAATACCTTCTCATACGTTTTACAAAAGTCGTTCATATCTTTTGGTCACATTACATATTTCATCCTTCATTTATCGAATCAACAAAACTTGTACATAAATCTTGGAAATTTTTAAATATAGGTCTATAAAATTTTCCTTCTTAACAAAAAAATCTCGAAAGGTAACTCTAATTATACATATGATTCTGGTTATTTTATATTGCATAATAAACTTTCAAAGCGCGATACTGACAGCCATCATTAACATAAAATTAAGGCTAATGATTCGCACGCTTCAAACTGTGTTTTAAGCAGTTGTACATTTTTCATATGTTGCTTTTGAAGATTCTATATTGAAATGTGCGGATCAAAAGTAAGAGTGTGCCGATCAACACTCTTCTTGATATGGTTTATAAATACCTAAAATTCACCATAAGTTGTACATGCTACATATCTAATGGAACATTACCTGCATACATGATACATCCAGATCCAAATCAACCATTAAAAAAAAAAAAAAAAAAAAAAATCTAAATTTTTTTACGAACATCAACTGAAGAACACACGGCATATGTGGCTCAATTTTGATGACACTCGGCTGATTTATGCGATAAAAGCCAACTCTAATGAAATCCTGTGTTGGAAAGTCAATTAGAAAGCTCATTAGCAAAAATAATGAAAATATAAGGGGCTAGCATGAAAGATGGAAAATATACCTTCCATGGACTTTTGGTCATCTTGGTGTCAATCTGACATTGAGTATACAGACTACAAAACTGATGCGAGATTTGTAAGACCTCGAAACGAAGTTTTACTATCCTCCGGGCAGTGTACCTGATCGTTGTAGTGGTATAGGTAAATCTGGGGGATTGATCATTCTCTAGGGGAATAGTGTCGTTAGGTCAAGATGTATGACGAGATAGGTCTAGAGGTGAGGGATGATTCTTTTTGTATTTTTTATATTTTATGAAAGCAACAAAAATCTCGGTTTTTAGAAGAGTTGACGGAATTAGTTGCTACTCAACTAACCCAAAACTAATAATTACTGAATTAAATAAAAATAAATGAGAAAATACAATTGGTGACTTCTTATGATAGGGAAAAACGTGTTTAGTTAGATTTAATTACTCCCTAGTTATCTCCTATTGATCTGTCGAATTGTCACGTCCTTGTTTTAGTTGAAGCGCTTTATTCCTTAATATCGGTCGTGCGGAGGTGCCGAAGTCCCCAACTCTATGAATCTTAGTCTCCCCTAAAAACCTTAAAGTCTATTAAGTTTTCTAGGATCTACAAGCCGCAATTCATGCAATAAATACAACGAGAAAAACTAATAATGCATTCTACGGTTGCGTTTCTAAGACGTTCAAGCCGGTTACATATAAGAGGTCGGCCAGTTTTCTTAGCCTAACGCGAAGCAATCAACTAAACAATAGACGACAAATCAATATTTAATAACTAGGTTTCACTAGATCTAAGCAAACACAAACAAACTTAAGCTAGCATGATAGATAGAAGAAAAGATAAACAAGTAATCAAACAACACATAGACATATTGAATGATTAAACAAGTAACTTATCTTCAATGAAACATGAAGTTCAAGGGTTGGAAAACCCTTACAAAGCTGCTAAAATTCGTCCTTAAACCTTAATCCAAGATGTACCCAAAGATGTCTCTCCTAATAATGAAAACGTTCGAAAATATATATAGTTTTACAACTCTGACGGCGTCAGCTTATGAATTCTGACTCCGTCAGCTCGCCGCGTTTAAGGTTTCGTCTTGTGCAAGTCGCCGTTATAACGGCGTCACTTAGTAAGTCCTGACGCCGTCACCTTCAGTTTAACGTCGTCCTCTTGTAAAGTGTCTGGGCCGTCTCTTGTTAAATCAACATATGACTCTCATCTTCAATTAACACTTGACGCCGGCAGGTTGTGGATCTCCAGAATTTGACTGTTTATGAGAAATTTAAATTATAAAAAAGTAGGTTTAATTGAATATTTAATTTAAATATTTATTAATCTCCCATTTTTTTCTCAACAGAAAAATGAATGTCTGAGATTTGTCCATTAATATGTAAAAAAAAAATGGTATGTAAAATAACTATTTTTTCAATGTTATATATATTACTAGACCATGTAGCATAAGTAATATCATTTCCTTAATAATAAAATGTACTAGGGTTTCATTTTGTTTTTTTGACACATAGTAGCCGATCAAATAAAACGTGTGAGAATTCTAAAAAGCCTACAAAATGATCATAGTCATTCATTTTTGATCTAGATCTCCAACCTTATATTCATTTTCCCATATATCTATTATGTAGAACCGTAGGAGGGGGGGGGGGGTGAATACGGTCTCTTCAGCTTTTTAAATGTTTAAAAACTTTAAGCCTAAAAGAGTACCACGTGGTTTATACGACAACACCCACTAACACAATCACAATCGAAAGTATATAAAACAAGTAAATGACACCAAGATATATGCTGGTTCGGGATGGGGGGTTTATACCATCCGTACGTCCAGTTGCGAATCCACGACACTATACTATTCACTAAGTATAATCCTTTCGGTGGACTACAAACCGGTACAACTTCACTCCACCGATATGCACTAAGATCAGTGCTCACAAAGAAGAGCTACTCCCAACGGTATTTGACCCTCGGAAACCACCCTCAAGGACTCATGATTCGACTTAACCACAAAGACCACTAAGACCACAAAAACTTTCCACCGGAAGTATCAAACCCCAACTAGATCCCCAATGATCTAGGCTTGGTCACTTCGACGCAAGACTTCCCTTATAATCAAATTGAATGAATAAGTGTTTGATTGTTCAATCAAGCCCTAACCTAACCTAGAGACTCGATTGTAATAGAAAGGGTATAGATAAGAAGACCCTCGACACAATCTCTTGTTAAACTTGAACCAAAAATCCAGCATAATCAACAAATGATGGCGTTACGTTGTAGCTTGTGACGCCGTCAGAGCTCCAGGTCTGACAGGTTTTTCGTGACTTCGTCGTTTTCTTCACTTTTTCATCCAAATACATCCAAAAAGTGCTGATTTCCATATTTCTCGTCCCAAGTACCTAAAATGCAAAAAGAAACGATTTGAGGCAATATTTGATCATATAACTACGATTTTGGGCTTAAATGACCATTGAAAAAGGTAACAAATAAATCCTTATCAAATATCTCTACACTTGGGATTTGCTTGTCCTCAAGCAAACATGCTTTTATTCTAATCAATTTACAAGTTAGGGGTCATTTAACATTAATATAAAAGTAATTACAACACATGATCGTTCCACGTTAGTCAAAACAAGCATGGAAATTACATACTAGCACCTCTCATAAAGTGTTTGGATTCTCACATCTCTCGGGTGTATAAAGTTATATAACATATGGAAACGGGAAAATATAACACTTTCTACCTATCATAGCACATAGATTACAATAGTCTTGAGAATGGATCAAACCTCCACCACTTTGGCATAAGCACCTAGGATAAACTATCAAAGAGGTCTTTTAAAAGGTTGTAATGTTAGGTGTAAGGGTATGGAAAACACGGTTTTGTTGGATAAGGGAAATTTACTGGTGGCAAGTCAGTCATCTTAGTTAATTACATGTACAATGAGGCGTTGCTAAGCCAAGACTCGACTCGACTTGCTAACTACTAACTCTTTTTGTATTTTTCAAGACACTATTCAAAACAAAAATGAAATACGGGATGGTAGTCCGTATATTTTTTCTCTTGTATTTTTCTACTTTTTTTTTATCATTTTTTTTCATTTTTTTTCGTACACTCTTGCCCTACCATCCAAAATAATAAATCAAAGGGATCTTGCAACCTCCCTACACTTGAACTTTTACATACTTTACATATAACTAACTAATGACCCGAATCAAGAAAATCAAAACACGTGGAATACCTTAAACATTAACGCACATATGGGGGTAATAATTCTTCCCCATTACTCCATAACAAACTAGTACTTTACCCATGAGTCCCAATCATCCCAAAACTGTATTTACAAGATATGACTCGACTTAGCAACCATGTAATCAATTAGATAATTAACAAAGGGTTTAACACAATTGTTGCAACAATAATGCACTAAAAGTGAGTGCGTACAAGGTAGGCTAAGGCGATTTGGTTATACATTTAGGGGTGGATTGTAAACATAATGCGAGATTTGTAGAACCTCGAAAAGAAGTTTTACAATCCTCTAGTCAGTGTACCTAACCGTTGTAGTGTAGTATAGGTAAGTCCGGGGGATTGATCGTTCTCTAGGGGAATAGTGTCGTTAGGTCAAGATGTATGACGAATTAGGTCTAGAGGTGAGGGATGATTCTTTTTGTGTTTTTATATTTTTTAGAAAGCAAGTAAAAATCTCGGTTTTTGGAAGAGTGGGCGGAATTAGTTGCTAGTCAATTAACACAAAACTACTAATTAAACTAATATGCAAGAAAAGTAAATTAGGGTTCTACAAGGGAAGTGAAGCGTATCTACCTATGATGTATTACTTCTTGCTAGCTATCCAATTCTACCTACTGAATTGTCACGTCCTTGTTTTAATTGAAGCGTTTTATTCCTTAATATTGGTCGTGGGGAGGTGCCGAAGTCCCCAACTCTATGAACATTAATCTCCCCTAAATCCCTTATAGTCTATTAAGTTATCTAGGATCTACAAGCCGAAATTCACGCAATAAATACAACGAGTAAAACCAATAGTGCACTTTATGGTTGCATTTAATAAGACGTTCATGCTCACACATATAAGATTTAAGCAAGTTTTCTTATCCTAACGCGAGGCAATCAATTAAACAAGAGATAGCAGGAAGCAAGAATTATAAACTAAATCAATTAGACTTATTGAATTTGTCACACTTTAATTGATGAAGATAGACACAAGCACCAACAAGAAAACAATAAGATCTAATTAATTATACACAAGTTTCATACAATCATAAGTAGACACTAGGTGAATTAACCAAGCATAATTAATGAAGGAAAAGCAACAATAATGATAATTGAAGACATAAATTAAGGTACAATCAACAAACTATTACAAGATGTTTATGGAGTGATTGAAACCCTCTAAGTTGCTGGAAAAACACCTACCTAAACCATAGAATCGGACTTAGGGTTTAGGGCTTACAAAAAGTGAAGTTTTTTAGGTTATATTTATAGGCGGCGTCAGCTCTAAGGAATGACGGCGTCACGAAGCCTTTTTCACCAAATTGTAGATCTTTTCGTCCCAATTCCGTGGCCTTTTGAATCACCAAAATCCGAGTTCGTATGCAAAAGATATGGCCAAAACTGTATCAGCTACTCGCGCGCATGTTGTGATAGTCTTGATCAACTTGTGACAGCGTCACTTGCAAGTTGTGACGCCGTCAGCTCGCCTTCAATTAGGGTTTTGTCTGGGTAATTCGCCGTCATGACGCCGTCAGGTATGTCTTGAGGCCGTCACGCTTTAATTCTTCTGAGCTGTCACGTTATAAAATTGCGTTGAGTTTGGGTCTTCAAATACAAGTGGTGGCGTCAGGTTATGGATTGTGACGCCGTCAGGTCTCCATCTTGACAGATTCTTGACTTGGTCATTTTTCTTCGTTTTCTTGTCGATTTTAGTCCAAAACACGCCGGTTTCCACAATTCTCGTCCCAAGTTCCTAAAATGCAAAAAGAAACGACCTGAGGCAATATTTGATCATATTTATACGATTTTGGGCTTAAATGAACCCTTAAAAAGGTACGAAATAAATCCTTATCAAATATCCCTACACTTGGGATTTTCTTGTCCTCAAGCAAACATGCTTTTATCATAATCAATTTACAAGTCAGGGGTCATTTAACATTAATATAAAAGTAATTACAACACACAATCGTTCCACGTTAGTCAAAATAAGCACGGAAATTATATACTAGCACCTCTCATAAAGTGTTTGGATTCTCACATCTCTCGGGTGTATAAAGTTATATAACATGAATGGAAATGGGAAAATATAACACTCTCTACCTGTCATAGCACATAAATTACCATAGGCTTGGGAAATGATCAAACCTCCACCACTTTGGCGTAAGCACCTAAGATAAACTATCAAAGAGGGCTTTTCAAGGGTTGTAATGTTAGGTGTAAGGGTAAGGAAAACACGGTTTGTTGGATATAGGGAAATTTACTGGTGGCAAGTCAATTATCTTGGTCAATTACATGCACAATAAGGCGTTGCTAAGCCAATACTCGACTCAACTTGACTCGCTAACTACTAACTCTTTTTGTATTTTTCTTGACACTATTTTGACTTAAACAAAAAATAAAGACGGGATGGTAGTCCGTATATTTTTTTCTCTTTTCTTTTTCTACCTTTTTTTTTCTTTTTTTTTTGGTTAAAGGGTAATTCACCTTGGTAAAATATATAACCACAAAAAATTACAATAGAGTACAATGGAATGTGACTGAGACGTCACATTAACCTCAAGACAAAGCTTGAACAACCACTAACCCCTAACATGCTTGTGACAGGCCACAAAGCGGAACAAACTCAAACTAGAAATAACTTTAACAAGAACACCAATAGGGAAAAACCACTTCAACGAGCATGAATCACCAAACCATCCAAAATAATACATCAAAGGGATCTTGCAACCTCCCTACACTTGAACTTTTACACACTTTACACAAAACTAACTAATGACCCGAATTAAGAAAATCAAAACACGTGGAGTACTTTAGACATTATCGCACATATGAGGGTAATAACGTGACATTCTTCCTCATTACTTCATAACAACTAGTACTTTTACCCATGAGTCCCAATCATCCCAAAACTGTATTTATACGATATGACTCGACTTATCAACTATGCAACCAATTAGATAATTAACAAAGGGTTAACACAAATGTTGTAACAATAATGCACTAAAAATGAGTGCATACAAGGAAGGCTAAGGCGATTTGGGTGTACATTTGGGGGTGGATTGTAAACAATGTTCTTCATTAATATTTCGGAATCCACCGAAATATCACGAGAACCGCGAAAAGATAGGCTCTTAGGGGGTGTACTAGGGGTATCGTGTACTAAAAATGAGTACATCGCAAATGTGTGGGAAAATTACTTGACCGGTGTGGCCAACGTAATTATAATACATGTTTAAAACAAGTGTTATCCTAATGGCTCTTATCATTTAGTAAATCCTAACTACACGAATGTAGTCTCACTAGCGGTCTCGGGATGCATCACAAACGCAAGTTCTAGAATCTATATACTACCGGTACACTCATAAGAATTAAAGGTGAATGCTTTTTCCTATATATCTAAAGGCGAACCTCACATTTTTGGGGTGAAAATTTTTGAGTGGAAGGGTTTTTGTGCTAGCTATATAATTCCTATCCATGAGACGCTCATTAAAACTAAAGTTTCACTCCTAGATGTTATAAAAAAATTTAAATTTGGTGCTAAAATTACCCTAACAAGTATTTCTTTTAGTTTATTACACATTTACTCTAAAACAAAACAAATATCAAGCGAAGTTATAGTATCTAAGGTATCCCATTTTACCCTCCCTACAATTAAATTAAACATTGTCCCAAATGTTCTTGCAAAGTATCAAAGTTATGATAAAGGAAAAATAAAAGAGATGAAAGAAACTAATACTCCCCTGATTTACTTGGCATGGACGGGGAACAAAGATACAAGGTTAAATCTTCATCCAAGAATCGCCAAAAGACCATCCTCATCCAATCCAATCCTGTAATGAAAGACAAAACAACGAACCAAAGCATCAAACCGAACAAAGAAAGATCACAATAAGATGTAATTCCAGACTTAGAAATAAAGACAAAATAAAAAAAATAAAAAAAAAAATTAAAGGATAGGATACTTGTACAATGAAATACAAATAACATGCAGGAAAATTGGATATTTTAAGAAATTCTAGAAATTTTCAAAAATTTAGTTTCGACAGAAAAAACAAAAATCTGGAAAACTGTTGCTACAGTGCCTGACGCCGTCGGGTGTAAACCCTGAAGCCGTCAGACTGACTTGACAGATTGTTTCGCTTTGTTTTCTGGAAAAAATTTCTGGAACAACCTATGTTTTAAAGTCCGTTTTCCTGCAGAAACTCATAAAACATATCCACAAGTATTGACACACAAACAAGATAGAATATATGCTAATCATGAATTGTGAATTTTTCATGTTCGAATTTCATTCTTTTAACAAAATATAAACTTCCCTACAGTTATCTTTTTGTAAAATATCTTTATATGCAATTGAGACGAGGTTAAAAACAGAATAAAGCATTTTCACAAATTATTTGAAACATGAAAATTAAAAAATTATGATTACATATATATGACACAAACAAACAAACAAAATAAAAACATCAAACAATTAAAAACATGGGTTGCCTCCCAAGAAGCGCTTTTTTTTTGTTAGAGTCACGAGCCTGACTCTACCCTTATTTAACAGATATAAGGGAGGTTTTCCCTACACTTAAGATTAAGTGCGGGTGAAAGTAGCGATACACACCCTTAGGGTGGAAATATGCCACGTGAGGTGAAGGTGGTATATGAATGGCTTTTTTCATCCTAAACCTACCCGGACTATATGGGTTGATGGGTGGGTCGGTTCCTCTTTTGTCTCCTAGATGTATATCTAAAGATGGAAAATTGAGTAAAGATTGAGGTTGAGGTTCCGATTCATCAACACTAGGAACTTCGCTAGAACTAAGAGTAAGGTTGTGACTACAAGTATTCAAACCTATATCCTCTAGTTGTGTTTGGTTCAAAGGTTCTACCTCCATCGGGATTCCTAAAGTCTCTTCTACTTCTTCCGGGTAAGTCACGGGCGGTGTGTATGCCTTAAATGATGGTAGGACTTGTGGGGTATTTAGTGGGCTTATGTTATTTACCTCATCCTTCCTTGTCTCTATATCACCTATATCCTCATCATGTGTTTTAGTAGAATCTAACCAAAATATGTTCCTAAGTATGTCAAATCCTTCTCTAGCAATTTCAAGTTCTAAGTCCGATTCATAAGAATCTTCCTCAATAACTTGATTACTATGTTCAATTTTCCTAAAGGATTCATCATGTGTTCCTTGAGATTCAAAGTCATTGATCTTAAAACCTAGGTCTTTTTGCTCAATGTGCTCATGTTCGGCTAAATCCTCCTCAATTGTTTCCCTAGGTAGTGATAAAAGCAAACAGAGTGCTTCATCCAACTTATGGTTTATTGTGAGGGAGTTTTCCTTAATTTCTTGGTAAACTAGGTCGCTTTTCCTAAAGGACTCACTAAAACGAGTTGATCCTAAACATGGAGGTTGTTCATAAGAATCTATCCTAGGCGAAAGCTTACATGATTCATAGGTGTCCCTAAATGAGGTATTTTGAAATCCTGTGCATTTTAGCCACTCAATCCTACATTGAAATCTTAGAAGTCTAAGTGAAATATCCATTAGAACCAAATTACAAACAAAAGCACAAAGAAGAGATAGACTACGAGAAAGTGTTGGGTCCATTCAGTACCCAAGCGGCCTTAAACAAGGATTTGAATACAAATTATCCTAAGTGTCATATACCCTTGAACGCTCTCAGGTCACTGAGTGAACAGTCACTCAGTGAGTTATCTTCAAGATTCCTAGGACGATTCTAAGAAAAAGGATTCTTCATTCAGTGAGGCGGAACTCCCTGAATGGCACCTAAGCCAAAAAAGAAGATAACGGGTTCAGTGAGTGATGACAATTACTCACTGAACCCCAGTCTCCTCAACAACTATGAAGAATGAAGACTGAAGACTGAAGACCAAAGACTGAAGAACTTGAAGACTGAAAGAAAGGCGGGACAAGGCGGGAAAGATTTGAAGAGATAAGGAGAAGTCCTTATCAGGCTGAAGTCAAACTTTCCCTGAAAGGCTTCATAACAAGAACAGTGGCATCACTGTTACTCAGAAAGCACTATTGTCCTATACCCAAAATAGGTTCTTATAACAGTGACAAAATACATCAATATTTTGTCCTGATTAGCTTAGGTCATCTTTTGTATTCTAATTCACGGGTGCTCTTTTTACTTGTCTATAGGATCATAAGGGAGTAAAAGTGGACAAGTTTGTGCTATTAATGCTTAGACATTCACAAACCATTTTTAGTCCTCCAAAGAGCAACCTAGTCCCTGTGATAGCTCAGTGGTTCCTTATAGTTGCCACTTAAGCTTAGCTTAAGTTTAGAGATGAGACAATACCATACTTTTCATTTCAATCCCAAGTGTTTTTTCCGTAAACACTTGGGTATAGATTCTTTTGATTAACTTCTAACAAGAATTTAAACGTTGAAAAACTCTTGTCTTTATCATTTACGTTTTTACTTATTTTTTTAGTTAATCAGTATATTACTAAGTCATGGAACATGGTTAGCTTAACTTTGTAGTTAATTTTAATTGTGTAAGGGGAACAACAAGTGGTATCAGAGCCTCTGGTTTATAAAACTTTTCAAAAACTAAAGAGTACCCAAAAGGTTTTTAAAACCAAGACCCTACCATGGCTGATAGTATTTTACCCCAGCTAGTTGACAAAAAGGGAGGAAGCTATTCAGGTGTCGCCCCTAGACTAGAAGCTGGTAAATTTAGCAAGTGGAAAAAGCGTATGCTTTGCTACTTGACTGGTATGGAACCATACTACATCACATGTATCAATGAAGGTCCCTTTGTCCCTAAGACAACTGAAGGGTTACCTAAACCTGAAGCTCAGTGGATAATTAATGAGAGAAGGGTGGTTAACCAAGACCAATGCCTGAAAAGCATCATTATATCTTGTCTTCCTGACGATACAATGGAATCAATCATTAACTATACAATAGCCAAACAAACTTGGCTTGACTTGGTTCACAACTTTGAAGGTCCCTCAAATACCAAGGAAAACAGGATTATGGACCTGAAACTTGAGTATAACACTTTTAGGGCCAAAGATTCTGAAAGTCTCTCTCAGACCTATACAAGATACAAAACCTTAATCAATGAACTATCAAATGATGGTGTAGTCTTGTCTAAGTATGAAATCAATGTTGGCTTTGTCAACAGTCTCCCTGAGAATGGATTAAACTTCTCTCAGGGTCTCAGGAATGCTAACCATATTCAAAATCTTGAGCTCCCTGAGATCTATGGGAAGTTTTTATGTGAGGACAACTTAATCTCCAGGAGATACCCTGACTCAAAGAAAGCTCAAGAGATTAAAAAGGCCCTGACACCTACACCCTTATCTACTGCCTTTTATTCTAATGGTGTTGTGCAAGATTTCCAAGAGAATTCTGATGATGAGGCTGATGAGAGAACCAGTGAGGAGTACCTAAATGACTTGCACACTGAATTTCAAGAAAGGGCACTCCTTGCTAACTCTAAACGTTTTATTAAAAGAAATCAGTCAAACTTCTCTGAAGCAAAAACAAATGAAACCACTGAATGTTTCAAATGTGGTAAAAAGTGTCATTTTGCAAAAGACTGTTTTTCTAAAACCACCTCAGAACCCTCATATAAATTCTCTGGTAATAGTTCTTCTTTAGGAACTAGCAAGTTTCAACCAAAAATGCTTCAGTCTACTCAACATTTTCAAAACAAAACTGTTCAAAATGATAAAAAAGACTTTGAAGCTAAGTATAGAAAAGCTAAAGCTAAACTTGCTCTCCTTGAGGCCACTCCCTCAGTATCTCAGGCTGCTCAAACCACTAAACCAGTTCAAACAAAGAACAAGGTAATTGTGGCTGAGGCCTATGACTGGGATGAAGAATGTCTCCTCAGATGATGAAGAAGTAAGAGTCAGTGCACTGATGGCACTTTCAGATAATGACTAGCTGGCTGTTGGAAAAAGCCATGCAAGAAATGGAGAGTGGGTTAACATCACCATGAAGAAGGTAAATATTTTACTATCTATGGATGATGATTATGACTGGCAATCTTACTTGAATTACATAAACTTGTTTTCAAAGACTAAATTTGTTTTCAAAATACAATAAACTTGTTCTAGAGTTAAATTAGTGTAGAGATGAACTACTTGTCTTAAAACAAGCCAAGCTAGAAGCTGTTACACTTCAAATTCAAAACACTGAAATTTTGAAACAAAGCCAAGCTCTTCAAACTAAACTCAACAAAGAAAAGGCTGTTATTGAAAGCTGGACAACAAGGAATCCTAAAGTCTATGAAACTGTTAGTCTTATTCCTAGTTCTAAAAAGAAAATCATAGGAGAAGACCAACTCACTGAAACCCTCAGTGAGAGTCATAGTGAAAAGGCCTTTATACCATCTGGCATATCTTTTGAACAAGAAATGGAACCCAAGTCTGGTGACTGGGTTGAAAGAAACAACCCAGACAGTAAGTTATCTAACTTTGAGACTGGGAAAATCTTGCAACCTGAAAGTCAGGCTATTAAAGATATGCTTGGACTCACTGATAAACCCAGTAACACTGAATCTGTGAATGAGTCTGAATCAGAATCACAAACACCTCTCCCACCACTGAAAGTCCTTCAGGGAGCAACACCATGCTCAGACCTAACACCTTTAGTTTACTCTCAACATTCTCCAAAAGAGAAGTCAGGATTGGGTAGAACAATCCTGAAGAGACCCACACCTGATGTCTCAGTTCCCACTGATGACTCAACACCTTCAGTCTCAACTGAAGTGAACACTGAAAGCCCTGATTTAAAATATGATCAGTTGGCTGAGCTTGTCAGGAATCTGAGTGAAAAGATTGAATCATCTGAAAAACCTACTCAATCTAAGATTAAGGACCTCAAACCAGCTTCCTCAAGCACCTTTAAACCAATATCCTCACCAAAACCTCAACAAAGATGTGAACTGTGTAACTATACAAATCATTCCACTGATGACTGTTATAGAATCCTCTTTTGCATGATATGCAAAAAGGAAGATCACAGGACTTCTGATCACTTGTCATACACAATCTCATCCAATGTTGCAACACACGTTAAAGCACAGGCTTTTCAGTATCCTTCTGATTTAAAACAGAAACAAAGGCAAAAGGCAAAGGCTTTTTCACCTTGTCCACATTGTGGTTTCAATGACCATCATCCTGATGATTGTCTAATGGACCCTTGCTGTGACATATGTGGTGATCCCTCTCATGACACCTCAGGACATGAAAAGGTCATTCAGGCTAGAAGAGGTACCACCAAGTCCTCTTCTCAGTCTACTGAGTCCACATCAACAACCAAATGTAAAGTATGTGAAAGCACAGTCCATACCACCACTGACCATGCATCAATTGTATCTTTCAAAAAGGCCATCAAAGCCAAGCCCACCAAGAAGTGGGCTCACAGGAAAAACTGACACAATTTACTATTTGTGCAGAGACATGCCAGGGAGGCTGTTTGGCATCTAGACAGTGGATGTTCAAGGAGCATGACTGGTGTGAAGGAATATCTGCACAAATATGTTGAGGAACCAGGACCTAAGGTGGTATTTGTTGACAATTCATCATGTCTCACTGAAGGTTATGGTTCAGTAAACTGCAGTGGAATAGTTTTTACTAGGATAGCTTATGTTAATGGCCTCAAGTACAATCTTATCAGTGTCAGTCAACTATGTGATGCTAAATACATAGTTCAATTTGATGATAAGCAAGGTACCATCTTTAATGCAAATAAAGAAATAGTTCTTATTGCACCAAGAAGACAAGATGTCTATGTGTTAGATATGTCTACTCTAACTCAGAATGGAACTTGTCTTTTTGCTAAAGCCACTGAAACTCTAAACTGGCTTTGGTATAAGAGACTCTCCCACCTGAATTTCAAAAACATAAACAATCTTGCCAAACAAAACAAGGTCCTTAGCTTACCATCACTTGTGTTTTCAAAGGACAAACCCTGCTCTGCCTGTGAAAAAGGTAAACATCATAGAGCATCCTTTAAAACGAAACAAAACTTCTCCATCAAAAGTTGCCTTCATCTTCTCCATATGGATCTCTTTGGATCTATCACTCCAATGTCCATTCATCATGAGAAGTATACTCTGGTCATAGTGGATGAATACTCAAGATACCCTTGGGTTTACTTCCTGACCAAAAAGAGTCAGGCAGCTGAAACAACCATGTCCTTTGTCAGGAACATTGAAAACCAAAATGACATAAAAGTCAAACAAATTAGGACTGACAATGGGACTGAGTTCAAAAACCATGATCTTGAGTGTTTCTGTGATGAGAAAGGAATTTCTCAAAACTTCTCTTCTCCTTACACACCTGAACAAAATGGTGTTGCTGAAAGGAAGAATAGAACACTCATTGAGGCTGCTAGGACAATGCTAAATGGATCAGTACTATCCAAACACTTTTGGACTGAAGCAGTTAAGACTCCCTGATATACTCAAAACAGATCCATCATTGTCAAGAGACATACCAAAACTCCTTATGAGTTATTCAAAGGAAGAATCCTTGACATTAGCTATTTTCATGTCTTTGGGTGCCCTGTGTTTATTCATAATCACAAGGATCACTTAGGGAAATTTGATGCAAAAGCTGATGATGGATACTTTCTAGGATACTCTCTTGTCTCTAAAGCCTTCAGGGTGTTCAACACAAGGAGACAACAAACTGAGGAAACATTTCATGTCACCTTTGATGAGAGTACTGAAGCCATCAGATTACCAAATACCTCAGTGGAAGAGATAGGAATTGATGATTCATCCAGATACCTTCCTGATGAATATCATCCTGATAGTAATCCTTCCACTCAATATCAAGCAGATGCTGATATATCCTATTACATTGTCCCTCATAACCTCCTTTATCCAACCATCACTGAGTTTGTTGAAGCACAAACATGTACTGGTGAAATCAATCAGTCTGAACAAATTGTTTAGGAACCAATCAGTCTCAGTGATCAACTAGGTCAGTCAGATTCTCAAGATCCTGAAGATCTTCAAGTTTCTTCACCTGAACCTACACCACCACCCATTCAGGCCTCTACAAGTTCAAATCAATATCCAAGACCTCATGACAGTTGGACTAGGTCTAAAGATATAGAACTTGTCAACATAATTGGAGAGCCCACTGAAGGAATGCTTACTAGAAGCATGGCTGCTAAACTTAAGGCAGCCTCAGCCAATGAATGTCTATTTGTGGACTTCATCTCCAATATTGAACCTAAGAGTGTCAAAGAAGCACTGAAACATCCTAGTTGGATTCAGGCTATGTATGATGAACTAGAACAATATGACAGAAACAAGGTAATGACCATGGTCAAATGTCCTCAGGATGTTTCCATCATTGGCATGAAATGGGTATTCAAGAACAAAACTGATGAAAATGGCATAGTCATTAAGAACAAGGCCAGACTTGTTGCCAAAGGTTATAATCAACAAGAAGGCATTGAATATGAAGAAACATTTGCACCAGTTGCAAGAATGGGAGCTTCCTTGCATATGCATCCTACATGAACTTCAAACTATATCAAATGGATGTAAAAAGTTCCTTCCTCAATGGATCACTGAAAGAAGAAGTTTATGTTCAACAACCTCCTGGATTTAAAAGCAGTGAGTTTCCTGACTATGTTTGCAAGCTTGACAAAGACCTTTATGGACTGAAACAAGCTCCTAGGGCATGGTATGAAACTCTTTCAGCCTTTCTCATCCAAAACAAATTTGTCAGAGGCAAGATAGACAACACCCTGTTTATCTATAGGACAAAAGAAGATGTCATTCTTGTTTAAGTGTATGTGGATGACATCATATTTGGCTCAACAAATTACAAACTTTGCAAACAGTTTAAAAAACTGATGGGAAAGAAATTTGAAATGAGTATGATGGGAGAACTCACTTACTTCCTTAGACTACAAATCAAGCAGACTGATAAGGGAACCTCCATCAGTCAAGAAAAGTACACTAGAAGCCTACTGAAAAAGTATGAGCTCAGTGACTGTGCTTAAGTGAAAACTTCAATGGTTCCCCCAAACAACCTAGGTCCTGACCTTGCTGGTAAACCAGTAAATCAAACTCTATTTAGAGGAATGATTGGGTCACTGATGTACCTACTTGCATCAAGGCCTGACATCCAATTTTCAGTCTGTTTATGTGCCAGATATCAGTCTAACCCAAGAGAATAACATCTCACAGCTGTAAAAAAGTTCATCAGGTACCTGAAAGGTACTCCAAATCTTGGATTGTACTACCCTAAATGTTTAGGTTTTGATCTCAAAGGGTACTCAGACTCTGACTATGCTGGCTGCAACATGGATAGGAAAAGTACTTCAGGCTCCTGCCAATTCCTTGGTGGTAAACTGTCTGTTGTAGTACTAAGAAACAACAATCAGTTGCCATGTCCTCAGCTGAGGCTGAATATGTTGCAGCAGCCAGTTGTTGTGCAAATGTGCTATGGATGAAAAGTCAACTCAGTGACTATGACATCCATTACAAGATGGTGCCCATCTTTTGTGACAACACAAGTGCCATTGCTATCTCAAACAATCCTGTTCTTCATCAGAGAACCAAGCATATTGATATCAGATATCATTTCATCAGGGACCATGTCATGAATAGTGACATTGAATTACACTTCATCCCCACTGAATATTAGCTAGCTAATATATTCACCAAACCATTGGATGAACCAACTTTCACAAGACTGAAAGCTGAATTGGGGATGTTGGATATTGAGAATCAGTCCACTGACTAAACCTATCCAATTTAGTGTAAATAATGATAACCATTGGTCCCTGACTCAATAAATCTCTCAGTAAATGAGTATCTTATGTCTCACTGAATAACCTTCCCTAAACATCCTCACACTGAATGAAAAGTCATTCAGGGGCCTCAAGACATCAACAAATGACATTCAATGCTATACTAAATGCTCTAAGTATTTAGTTAGTAAATGTCCAAGGTTGGTAACTGAACACATATTTAATATAGGAATATATGCTCTTTTACCTTCTGGCATCCACATCTTGGGCCCCCACATCATCACCACATATCCCACTTGGCATTAAATGCCTCTCCTCACAAGTAATATCTTTTGATATTATATGTGGTGACATCATACTGCAAAATGCACTTTTGCAGAACAACGCGACTGTTCACCTTGACAGTTGCGCAAAACCCGGAAAGTGGATTGGTGGCATTTAATGCGGATATCAAACGGTTATAAAAATCAGTTTTCAAATTTTTTTATGAAAATTCACAATATTACAATAACCACCCCTCCTCTCCACTTCACTATAAATACCCACACAAAAATTAACACACACACGCTTTGAAATATTAATCAAACTCTTTCTATTTTTTTCTCAAACCTATGTGTGTTCTTAATCTCATAACCAGTTTTTCTTTCAAAATCAAGACCTTTCTTTTATAATGGCTACTTCTAGGGCTATTACCTATGCTCCAAATGTGGAATTCCAATTAGAGAGCATGGACATGACCAAAAATAATGTCGTAGGGAACTTTGCCAATCCGGAAAAATTTCCGGCCAATAAGGATATGGTAAAATACCTGCAAAATTGCTTTCTCTCTACGGCATTTACCAAGACACCCTCAGTCATATACCATGACTACTTGAGGGAGTTCTGGTGTACAGCGGTGGTCACCAACCCTGATGTCACCAAGGACTCCATCATTACCTTCTCAGTGAAGAATGGGAGGAAAACCCTCTCCTTAGACTACCAAACCTTCATCAAAGCCACAGGCCTTGATTTCACTGAGACCTTTGACCCTCAACCCTTAGAAAGTGAAGTAACGGCCGAATTGCTTTTACTTGGGCCACATGACGATAAACACCGACCTCATAGTCAAGCTCTCAGGGAAATCCAGGCAAAGACACATGTCTTACCCTAAGTTCATTTCCTGTGTGCTTCAAGACTTATTAGGCTCTGAGTATGTTAGGCCAAATATACAGGGATCTGACCCTGATGTCTTACACAAGGCCAATTACTCAAGAGACCTCACTGAGGTTACACAAGTCGCCCTGACCACCTACATGTTGATGGTCATTCAGGGTGCTGATGCCATATCACTAGTGCCTTCTCCTTTCAAGAAGGAGAAGAAGAAAAAGAAGAAGGGGTCCAAGAAGGTGGTTCAACCCAAACCACTCGACACTGAGACCTCTGCTTCACAGCCTAAGAAAAGAAGGCTCAAAAAGGCCCAGCACACTCAGACACCTATTGAGGAGGCCAGTACCCAATTGACCAAAGAACAAACGCCAACGGAGGGCACTAAGAAATCACACTCAGTATCCTTGGGCGAACCCTCTCCTAAAGACTCTGCTGACATACACAAGTCAGTGAAGTCAGGAACCATTCAACAATCACTTCCCGATGAAGGCATTCGTACATCACCACTTTTGCCTAAGGGAGAAAAGGGTCCTGAATCCTTAGTAGAGCAGCACTACTCTACCGAGAAGGGGACCCACACTCTCTCACATCCCGCTTATGGCTATGATAAATCACAGTCAGAGTCTCAGGGAGGACTGGTCCCTATATCTTCATCAGGGCAGCACAACCTTGGTGGAAAGGTGGACCTCAACATCTCACATCCTGCTTATGGCTCTAATAAATCACAATCAGAGTCTCAGGGAGTACCGGTCCCTATATCTTCGTCAGGGCAGCACAACCCTGATGGAAAGGGTGACCTAAACATCTCATTTCCTAGTGATGATACTGGCTCAAACCCACCTGTCCCTGAAGGAACCTCAGGGGACAAAGACTCAGGGGGCATGCAACCTGATGAGTGTGTAAATACTCATCATTTTACACCCATAAAAGACACAAAAATAACCAAAAACGTCCAAATATACCAAATATTACTGCAGATATCCTTGGTTTGTGTTTTTATGCATTTCAGGCACAAAGGATTGAAAACGGAGCGAAAACAAGCATTTTTGGATCGACTCGACAACAACTGTGCATTTGGTCATACCGAGATGGAGTCAAAGTCAACCCCGGGATATAATTTTGGATCAAGATTGGATAATCGTAACCAAAACCATTTTTATGGGCCAAGTCAGCCCATATTTAACTTATCCCAAATCCATATCTAATAAACCCTTAACCCATTTTTTAACCCAGCCCAAAGACTAAAAAGCCCAACAAATAAGAAAACCCAACACCCGGCTTTTGTGCTAAACACCAAAGTCAAAAGGTCAGCTTCTTCTTCTTTCCCCAAACCCGCCAAAACCCCATCCCATCCATGTACCTTCACCAGACAACTTTGTCTCCCCCCTCCACTTCCCAATACCCACTCCAGCCACCCTATCCTTCTTGTACCCTTTCCCCCTCCTCCAGGTCATCAATCCACACCTTATAATGGGCACCAAAATCAATTAGAGCGCTGAGATCATTCCTTTTCTATCCAACGGGTGGGATTTAATCCCAAGAAGCACAAATGAGTTCCAAGGATATTTTCTCTCACAAAAGAAGCACACAAGGCTAAAGAACCCTAGCTTTTAGAGTAGTATAAATACGTAGTGTTGTATGAGTAGAAGTTTAGGTTTTATTTAGCTTAATTTTTAAGGTACTTGTATTTTTTAGCTTATTGTTATCTTATCTTTCTCCTCGAGTATTTTAATTTGATTTTTAATTAAAGTTCAAGTTTTTCCTGTTTAGTCAAACATAGTCAACGGTTACTGTTCATGAGCTTATTCCTGTGCTTATTTGTTTTTCTGTGCTTATTTGATCAAGTTAGTGTTATTTGATGTTGATTGGATAGGTTGTGTTTGTTAAAATTAGTTTTATGCTTATATCTCACTAAAAAGCTAAAAACAGTGAATATAAGCTTGGCTTATTCTAGTGCTTATTGCTATCTGAATATTGTTCATTAGGGATCATTTTAGCTTATTAGACATTAGTGTTTTAGAAACCTTGCTTAATTTGGTCATTTCTAGTGTAAAATCTCCTTAAGCAGCCCACTTAAGGGTGTTTGGTAGTAGTTTATTCTGGGTCAAAGAAGCCATAGCACTGTTCATGTGCAACTTGAGAAACTTCAATCTAGTCTAATCTTGCATGAATAAGCTATTTTTAAGTTGTTTTAAGTTAATTTGATAGATATTATAGATTTGCATGGACTATGATAAGTATGGGTTATGTACTGATCAAATAAGTTGAATTAAGCGATAAGCTCTTTTGACCTCTCCTGTGGCATTTCTGAGATCCTTTTAGTCCATCTAGTTGTAATTTAAAAGCCTCATTCCAATCACTTTGGTTTGTACCAACTCTGCATGCTCACTGATATACAACTCCATTAGCAGACTGCATGATCTTGATTTTCCCATTTTTTTTAGCTTTTTCTTTTATTTTTCATTTGCTAGTGTCAAGTTGGAATAAGCTGAAACTTGGTCCAGATAAACTTAGCTTGCTATTTTAGTGATTCCCAATCTTTATTATTTTTTTAGAGCTAGCTTATAGCAGTTTTTTAGTAGCTTGAAACTTCCCTTTTTGCCCTGAACCACAGCTGACCTCAGTGGGCTGTTTAGCTTTTAGTTGGACCCAGTGCTTATTTGCTTTTGTTCTTTAGCTTATTCAGAGGTTTACGGATCATTTAGAGTAGGTTTTGATTAAATTTGCTTATTTCAAATCTTAGTTAGCTTACTGTTAGCTTATAAGCCCATAGCTTTTTTTCCCTTTGCTTGTCTCCATTGGATACCAATTGACTGCTTATCTAGCTCACTTCTGGGCTTATTAGTGGTTTCTATAATTAGTTGTAGTATTAAAGTTGTTATTTAATTGTGCTTATTGAGTTTCATAAAAGAATTTTTTTTTTTTTTTTTTTTTTTTTTTTTTCCAAAATGAAGTCCAGGGATTCGAACCCTGGACCTCTTGCATACTAAGCCTTAAACACACACACCCTTATTATATGCGCCCTTGGGACTTTTCCTACTCAGTTTGCACAAACAATCCCTATATGCCTTGTTTCCCTTTTAGCTTATTAGAACCTTTTTAGCTTATTTCAGCTCAACTGAATAAGCTGACACCTCAGTTATATTTTTCTTAGGATTGTTTTTATTTAAAGTAATTTCAGAAAAAGTTTCAGAATTTTTAGAATAGTTTTAGTATTTTTTATGTATTTTTCTTTTTAAAACAGTTTTTAATTCATAATAAAAAATATAAAAGTCAAAAAAATACAATTCTTTTTTCTAAAATTTTCTTTTATCAATTAAGATTTAGGAAAAATAAATTTGCACCCGTAGGATTAGAATTCTAAATATTTTAGTTGTAGGCTCGTTTTTGAATTCCCGATTTGCGTTTTTTTAGTTTAAATTAAGTTGTGCTTTATTTTTCTTTGTAATTTTGTTTTCCATATCTTTAGTAGAAGTTAAAAACTCAAAAAATCCAAAATCCAACCATCAAGCATTTTAATTCCGAACCAAAAACGAAATCCTCGATTCACACCTCGTTGGGACACGACCCGGGTAATCACTTATCCGGTATCTCACACCGTATTCACGGGTTTTGCACGTTGGCCTTTTTCCTAAAGGGTTAGCTTGTTAATCCCCAAGTATCACGGGTATCCGATATTATATTTATATATACTACACACGGATCAATTTTTGGCGCCACTGTCGGGGAGGTTGTGTTGCGACAATATCGTTTAAGGTTTAAACGATTAGTGACTTGAGATCCTTCTTCTTGAAGTTATCGCTTTCATAAAATTATAAAAAAAACAAAAATATTTTTCTTTTCTTTTGTATATATATTATCATATAAAAAACAAAAATACAAAAACATTTTCTGTTTTCTTGTGTTAAAATAAAAGATAAAAGCAATCTCAATATAATATTCCTCAACTTGGAGTATTATCATATTAAGTTCCCAAACAAAAGATTAAAACTTGCCTTTGTATCACTTGCGAATATCGGCTCACCTTTAATTGATAAACAAACTATAAGAGGGGTATAAGGAGAGGCGATCCAACGAACTTCGCCTCGAAAAGAGATCCATTCTTCTCTTCCGCTCCTTTGTGCGTTTATCTTTTGAAGAGCTACCGTACGCTTGTTGATTATTGGTTTAAGTTCACTTGTGTTTTGCTTCGGTCTCGTTTTAATTGAATTGTTTTTTAGTGCATGCGCACTCGTTCTTCTCCGTCAACAAGTCCTTTACGTGAACTCGTGCATACCCCGAGAAGACGTAATCGGAGACGTAATCGTAGGCATTCCGCCTCAATAGTCGAACCCGAGATTCGTGCTATTCCCGTTCCTCCCATTGTCATAATGGCGGATGAACGCACCATGTCTGAGCTTCTCCAAGCACCCACCGAGGGTTACGGAGATGCTATCGTTGTTCCGGCAATCGTTGCCGATAGCTTTGAGCTTAAAACGGGGTTGCTAACCTTAGTAACTTCAAGTCAATATTTCGGATTTGAGAGGGACGATCCTCACTCTCACATTCGATGGTTTAACAAGATCACCTCTACCATCAAATACCGAAATGTTCCTCAAGAAGCTATCAAACTTCTCCTTTTTCCTTTTTCTCTCGAGGGGGCAGCCCGAATTTGGCTCGAAAAACAACCCCCTCGTTCTATTGAAACATGGGAAGATTTAGTGTCAAAATTTGTGAACGAATTCTTTCCCCCTTCTAAAACCACAAGCCTTAAAAATGAAATCACCAAATTCACTCAAAAATTTGATGAATCCTTTAGTGAAGCGTGGGATCGTTTTAAAGAATTACTTTGCAAATGTCCTCACCACGGTTTCTCCGAGTTGCATCAACTCTATACTTTCTATAATGGTTTGAACCACTCCGATCAAGACTCTCTAAATGCCACCGCCGGTGGTAATCTCTTGTATCGGACTCCTAAAGATGCTTTAGCCATCATTGAGAATAAGTCCAAGGTCCGCACTACACGAAGCAAGCCGGTTGTTTCCCAAGTTAGTAGTGCTTCTTCTTCTTCATCTCACGTGAGTACTTCTAGCACCGATGCTAAGATTGAAAAACTCACGGATGCTATTCAAGCTTTGGTTCTTTCCAAGCAAAAGAAACTTTCTTCCCCACAAACTTCTTCACCCACTCAAGTCAAAGTGGTGGAGGAAACTTGTGTCACTTGTGGTGGTCCTCATGCATACTACAATTGTACTGCCACCGATGGTAGTCGATTTGAAGTTAATGCGGTAGCCGGGGCTTACAACCAAGGAGGTAACCAATACCGTCCTCAAGTTGACCCGAACTATCGTGTTAGTAATCAAAGTGGACCACCCGGATTTTCTCAACCCAACAATCCAAATAGATTTAACCAAAATCAACCGAGAGGGCAAGATGTTCGAAACCAATTTCAAGCCCCGGTTAATCAATACCCAACTCAAGGGGGTAATTTCAATCAAGGCTTTCAAGCTTCTAATTACCAAGCCCCCGTTGGTCCCTCAAATGAACTTGCTAGTTACATCAAGTCAAATGAGGCCAACATGAGGTCAATGCAAAATCAAATCACCACTTTGAAAAATGATTTTCAAACCTCAATAACAAAACAAGGTCATGAGCTCAAAAACGAACTTAGAACAACAAATCATAAAATTGAGCAATCTCAAAGTAAAATTGAGAACATGTTTGCTAGCCTCATGAACCAAATGAATCAAGCTTCAACTTCGGGAGGTCTTCTGGGAAATACCATTCCCAACCCGAAGGGTGAGTTGAAAGCCGTCACCACTCGAAGTGGTAAGACGCATAATGGACCCTCGACTCCTATGCCCCCTCCACCGAGGGAAGTGAATCGAGATACCGAGGTGACAACGGACAAGGTGCATTTCTCAAGCCCACGAAGTACCGCACACGTCCAACCTCCGGTCGTCCAATCTCCAATTCCGGAACCCGATGTTCCGAAGGCCAATCCTAAGCCCTCGATTCCATATCCTTCGAGGTTTAATGATCAGAAGCTTCGAGATAAAACGAATCAACAAATGGAGAAATTCTTCCAAATCTTCAATGAGTTGCACTTTGACATAAGCTTCGCAGATGCTCTCGTCCTTATGCCCAAATTTGCATCTACACTCAAAGGTTTACTATGCAACAAGGATAAGTTGTCTGAGATGGCAAAAACCCCACTTAACGAGCAGTGCTCGGCGGTTCTCCTCAAGAAGCTTCCCGAAAAGCTCGGAGACCCCGGCAAGTTTTTAATCCCATGTGATTTCTCGGGGATGGTTCAGTGCTCAGCCTTGGCCGATCTTGGCGCAAGCATTAACCTTATGCCACTCTCGGTATGGAAGAAATTATCTCTTCCGGAGCTTACATCTACTTGCATGACACTCGAGCTTGCGGACCGTACTATAACTCGTCCACTTGGAATAGCTGAGGATGTCATTGTGAAAGTAGGAAAGTTCCACTTTCCCACTGATTTTGTTGTGGTAGACTTTGATGCCGATCCTCGAGTTCCACTCATTCTGGGGAGAGCTTTCTTAAGAACGAGTCGTGCTCTCATTGATGTATACGCCGAAGAATTAACCATTCGGGTTGATAATGAAGAAGTCACGTTTAACATAAATCAGGACTCTAAATCTCTAACCAAATGCAACGTTGCTACCGTTAATCAAAAATCTGATCTCGTAATTGCTTCCGAAAGAAGTGATTCGATACTTTCAAAATTCACGGTTAAGAGTACTTCAAACAAACGTGCTGAGCTCAAAGCAATGAAAATTACCCCTGGTTCAAGCAAATGGTTTGAGAGCTGTGCTGGGGAAGTAAAGAGTATCTTTGATTATGATGAACAAGAACCAGAGATCACAATGGAAGTGGTGAAAATTGCTAGCTCTAAGAGCACACCACTTGTCCCACCTCCGGAATCGGTTTGTCGTATTGAAATTGTTGATTCTATGGATGGAACTAAAAATTCCACTCCTATTTCTGCACCAATCATTTCCGACTCTTCCCATCCTTCTCCTCCGATTGAGAGAAGTGATATCTCTATGGAAGAGCTCGAGGTTTTCTTATTTGATGCTCCAATTTCGCCGGAAATTGTTGAGCCCGATAGTGATCCGGGGGGAGATGCTCCGTTATTAGAAAAGATGATATTTGATGAACCATTATTTTCCCTCCCCCCGAAGGAAGTTATGTTTGAAGATAAGCCGTTAGATCCTTTGGAGCTCGAGCTCGAGGATTTTGTTCTCGAATATGAGAGTTTTATCTTTGATACAGCTGAAGAAAGTAGTGACAATCCCACTTCTCATTCTGATTTTTCTCTCCCGGCTTATGTAACCTTTTGCTTTGATATCGATCATTCAGAAGAGGCGAGTAGTGGCAATACCACTTCTCATTCTTATTTCTCTCTTCCCGGGTATGATGCATTTCATTTTGATATGAATGATCTTTATCATGAGGAGTTCTCCGATGAACTCTCTCATATTATATCTCCTCCTGAATATGATCATTTCTACTTTGATCCTGAGGATGATTCTAGTGTGGGGGGAGGTGTTATTGATCATAAGAATTTAGTTCTTGAAGATTTCATACCGACCCTCCCTCCCGTTGAAGACACAATTGCTTTTGATGATGAAGAGTTTTTTATGATAGTCATAAAAATCTTGCCTCTCTTCATCACATATGGTGTGATTTCTCTTTCCCTTTTCTCCTACGGGAATGAGGACACTATCTTTGACCCCGGTATCGTCCCTTATAGTTTCTACTATTAAAATACCGTGGGTATCTCGTCGGTGTGGAATTTTCTTATGTTCAAATGTTTATCCAAACACAGTGAATGAAAGTCCGATGGAGATTGTTTCTTCCACTTGCTTCCCCATGAACAAATGAATTCGGGGTCGAGTCAAGCTAGAGACTCGGTTAACAAAAACATTAGCAACACATGGGTGACAACCCATGTTTCTGACTTCTTTCTATTTTCTGTGCTTTGCTTTTGTGTGTTGATTGCTCTTATTTTCAGGTTTCCTGAGATCGTGATGATTGATGCGCCTGTTTTCAATCCAGCCGCCCAATATCCGATCTTTTTGCTAACGATTATCTAGGGATATCTTTTTAATCCTGTTTGTGAAAAATAGAGATTTCTGTTCCACACTTGGCTATTAGTATTACCTTTTTACGTTCTAAGTGTCGGCATAATAGCCGGTACTTTGAATATTGAGGGCAATATTCAATTCTAAGTGTGGGGGGGGGGGATTCTCTTGAATTTTGTCACATGTGTACCTTCTAGTTCTAGTGCCCTAGTACCCCCGTTTTGGCCAAAAATTTTAAATTTTTTTGCGTTTTTTATTAGAAATTTGCATGAAAAAGAAGTGCTTTGCACCAAAAAAAGAAAGAAATAAAAGTGTTTAGTCTTGATTAGGTTAGAACAAAAGGAATCCCGACTCTGCTAGAGTGTTGATCTGGCTGCTTCCTTAATGGTTAGACTAAGGTTTTACGATATGTGCAAATGAAAATGCTAAGCGTAGAATAGTTGGTTTTCTTTAGAGCTTATATCAGTAATCTATGGCTTTTCCTCCCATGAGATAACTAATCTGACTTAATAAGTGCTTATTTCCAAACATTTGAACACACAAAATCATTTTTTCATACGATTTTGAATAATACTAGTTCAAAGCTTTATTTAAACTTCGGAACAAGCATATGTCATAATAATGGAAAATGAAAGTGAGACGTTGCTTGAAAATTGCAAAAGTTAAGTAATAAATGTATGTGCTAAAAAAGCTAAGGTTCAAGATCGGCCCTTGGATCCTTATTTCCGGAAGGCGTTTAGGTCTTGGCTATCCTCTTACACCGGCCCTTGGACCTCTAATTCGGGAATGTGTGAGGTCTTGGTCTAACACCCTTGGATCCTCATTTCAGGAATGTTTAGAGTCTTGGAACTCTCCGTTGTAACGGCCCTTGGATCCTTTATTCCGGGAAGGTTTAAGGTCTTGGATCCCGTGAAACTCCGTTAGTTTATTTGCACAAGTAAAAAAAAAATGATGATAAAGTGAAATGAAGAAAAAAAATGTGTATGTTGAATAAACTTGCTTGTTGTGAATTTTAAATCTATCTTTCAACTAGTATTAGTCAAAATCTTATAAAAACGTTGATTTTTGTAATCAAAATTTTGAAAATCAAGCACTTTCACCTAACTTAAATAATTATGGGAGTGAAAAGTTAAGTTTCGGCTTACATAGATTATTAGTATAAGTAGCGTTAGCATTTTACAAAAACATTTGCACAATGAGTTTAAGCTTAGTTGGGAGTATAAAAAAGAGGATGACGATTACAATTCCCTGGAGACACCCATTTTGTGTGAATCCTATTCCATGATACCATTTTTTGAAATCAAGCATGTTATCTATTTTTGTTCTAGTTTAAATTTCTTGCATCAAATAAAAAGTCGAAATGAGGTATGCTTTATATTCTTTTGATCCTTTCATTACTTCACATGATCGGATTGCTAGGGACTAGCAATAGTTTTGTGTGGGGGATTGATGAGTGTGTAAATACTCATCATTTTACACCCATAAAAGACACAAAAATAACCAAAAACGTCCAAATATACCAAATATTACTGCAGATATCCTTGGTTTGTGTTTTTATGCATTTTAGGTACAAAGGATTGAAAACGGAGCGAAAACGAGCATTTTTTGATCGACTCGACAACAACTGTGCATTTGGTCATACCGAGACGGAGTCAAAGTCAACCCCGGGATATAATTTTGGATCAAGATTTGATAACCGTAACCAAAACCATTTTTATGGGCCGACCCGACCCATTTATATGGGCCAATTCTGCCCATATTTAACTTATCCCAAATCTATATCTAATAAACCCTTAACTCATTTTTTAACCCAGCCCAAAGACTAAAAAGCCCAACAAATAAGAAAACCCAACACCCGGCTTTTGTGCTAAACACCAAAGTCAAAAGGTCAGCTTCTTCTTCTTTCCCCAAACCCGCCAAAACCCCATCCCATCCATGTACCTTCACCAGACAACTTTGTCTCCCCCCTCCACTTCCCAATACCCACTCCAGCCACCCTATCCTTCTTGTACCCTTTCCCTCCTCCTCCAGGTCATCAATCCACACCTTATAATGGGCGCCAAAATCAATTAGAGGGCTGAGATCATTCCTTTTCTATCCAACGGGTGGGATTTAATCCCAAGAAGCACAAATGAGTTCCAAGGCTGTTTTCTCTCACAAAAGAAGCACACAAGGCTAAAGAACCCTAGTTTTTAGAGTAGTATAAATACGTAGTGTTGTATGAGTAGAAGTTTAGGTTTTATTTAGCTTAATTTTTAAGGTACTTGTATTTTTTAGCTTATTGTTATCTTATCTTTCTCCTCGAGTATTTTAATTTGATTTTTAATTAAAGTTCAAGTTTTTCCTGTTTAGTCAAACATAGTCAACGGTTACTGTTCATGAGCTTATTCCTGTGCTTATTTGTTTTTCTGTGCTTATTTGATCAAGTTAGTGTTATTTGATGTTGATTGGATAGGTTGTGTTTGTTAAAATTAGTTTTATGCTTATATCTCACTAAAAAGCTAAAAACAGTGAATATAAGCTTGGCTTATTCTAGTGCTTATTGCTATCTGAATATTGTTCATTAGGGATCATTTTAGCTTATTAGACATTAGTGTTTTAGAAACCTTGCTTAATTTGGTCATTTCTAGTGTAAAATCTCCTTAAGCAGCCCACTTAAGGGTGTTTGGTAGTAGTTTATTCTGGGTCAAAGAAGCCATAGCACTGTTCATGTGCAACTTAAGAAACTTTAATCTAGTCTAATCTTGCATGAATAAGCTATTTTTAAGTTGTTTTAAGTTAATTTGATAGATATTATAGATTTGCATGGACTATGATAAGTATGGGTTATGTACTGATCAAATAAGTTGAATTAAGCGATAAGCTCTTTTGACCTCTCCTGTGGCATTTCTGAGATCCTTTTAGTCCATCTAGTTGTAATTTAAAAGCCTCATTCCAATCACTTTGGTTTGTACCAACTCTGCATGCTCACTGATATACAACTCCATTAGCAGACTGCATGATCTTGATTTTCCCATTTTTTTAGCTTTTTCTTTTATTTTTCATTTGCTAGTGTCAAGTTGGAATAAGCTGAAACTTGGTCCAGATAAACTTAGCTTGCTATTTTAGTGATTCCCAATCTTTATTATTTTTTTAGAGCTAGCTTATAGCAGTTTTTTAGTAGCTTGAAACTTCCCTTTTTGCCCTGAACCACAGCTGACCTCAGTGGGCTGTTTAGCTTTTAGTTGGACCCAGTGCTTATTTGCTTTTGTTCTTTATCTTATTCAGAGGTTTATGGATCATTTAGAGTATGTTTTGATTAAATTTGCTTATTTCAAATCTTAGTTAGCTTACTGTTAGCTTATAAGCCCTTAGCTTTTTTTCCCTTTGCTTGTCTCCATTGGATACCAACTGACTGCTTATCTAGCTCACTTCTGGGCTTATTAGTGGTTTCTATAATTAGTTGTAGTATTAAAGTTGTTATTTAATTGTGCTTATTGAGTTTCATAAAAGAAATTTTTTTTTTCCAAAATGAAGTCCAGGGATTCGAACCCTGGACCTCTTGCATACTAAGCCTTAAACACACACACCCTTACCATATGCGCCCTTGGGACTTTTCCTACTCAGTTTGCACAAACAATCCCTATATGCCTTGTTTCCCTTTTAGCTTATTTCAGCTCAACTGAATAAGCTGACACCTCAGTTATATTTTTCTTAGGATTGTTTTTATTTAAAGTAATTTCAGAAAAAGTTTCAGAATTTTTAGAATAGTTTTAGTATTTTTTTATGTATTTTTCTTTTTAAAACAGTTTTTAATTCATAATAAAAAATATAAAAGTCAAAAAAATACAATTCTTTTTTCTAAAATTTTCTTTTATCAATTAGGATTTAGGAAAAATAAATTTGCACTCGTAGGATTAGAATTCTAAATATCTTAGTTGTAGGCTCGTTTTTGAATTCCCGATTTGCGTTTTTTAGTTTAAATTAAGTTGTGCTTTATTTTTCTTTGTAATTTTGTTTTCCATATCTTTAGTAGAAGTTAAAAACTCAAAAAATCCAAAATCCAACCATCAAGCATTTTAATTCCGAACCAAAAACGAAATCCTCGATTCACACCTCGCTGGGACACGACCTGGGTAATCACTTATCCGGTATCTCACACCGTATTCACGGGTTTTGCACGTTGGCCTTTTTCCTAAAGGGTTAGCTTGTTAATCCCCAAGTATCACAGGTATCCGATATTATATTTATATATACTACACACGGATCACAACCACCCGCTGATATGGAACCTAAACCCCCTCAAGGCGTTGTGCATACCTCGGGATCTGACTCCGCGGACCAGGCAGAGATAACCCACTCTGTTCATCTGGATGGGTCAGGACCTGGCCAAAACAAAGGCAAGCCCTCTTCTGAGGGGGAGCCGGATATAGCCCTGGTTCCTACTCTTGCTAACTTATAAATGTTTATCTATGAAGAGTCAGAAGAGGAAATTGTTGAATTTGAGGATGATGAGGTTCTAGCTGCTGGGGAAGACATGGATACTGATGACTAATTTCTTACTTACAACTCCCCTCAGAACACTGAGAAACCAACTTCATCTCCTCCTCCTGAAGAACAAGCATCTCACTATCACCATCCTACATCATCATCATCATCACATAAATCATCAGGTTCCTCAGACTCTGCTGCTGCAATTCTTGCCTACTTGCAGAAGTATGACGATGTACTACCACTCACTGAAAGGCAGCTAGTTAAATTCCTCAGGAAGTCGAATACTGCCCTCTTCAATGTGATCATCAAGGAGCAATGGGATCAGCACACTGAAGCAGCAACCTCTTATGCTGACTTCAGGGCGGCTATTGAAGGGACACAAGGTCAACTCCACCAAGTCACTGCCTCTACTGACAAACATGTCAGTGACTTGAAGACCTCCATTGAGCAACTGGGTCTTGAATAAGGGACGCAATTCAACAATTTGATTCAGTCTCTAAGTGCCATTCAAGAAGAATTCAAAGATGACCTAGTTTTCGTCACCAAGCTGACTGAGTTTATGGATTCACAGAAGACCACCTCGTCCAACATTACTGAACTTCTCAGGCTCCTCAAGGAGGTGGATCTTACTACTCTCAAGTCTCAGCAGGAAGCCCTTCATAAGTCAGTCACTGATACCCAAGGATGTCTGACCCAGATCTCCACAACCTTTGACCAGCTCTCTGCCAAACATAATGAGCTGGTCAGCCACTACACCACCAAGGTCACCCAACATTCAGAGGCTCAATTCACCATGGCCACTGACATCTCCTCACTGAAGACAGAGACCTCAGAAATCAAGATCATGGTCTCCACCATTCTGACAGTTCTTCAGTCCTCTCAAGTTCCCCCTGCTCCTAAATCAACAGATACTTCCACTGAAGCTCCAACATCTGTTGAGGGGGAGAAACCTACCTCTGATGAACCATTTCCTGAGCCTACAACTGAAGTCATCACAGAAGCCGTCCCTCTTTAAAGCTTCATGCTAGGAACTACAACATCTTCAGCACTGGTTGTTGCCACAACTCCTATTCCAACTGAAGCAACAACAACCACAACGTTCCCTGAATCTTCCTTAAGTACACCCAACCCACTAACAAAGGGAAGGGAATCATGGAGACTGAAGATTCACCTCCCAAATTGGTTAAGGCACCAAAAGAAGTGCGTCCTGACCCTGATGCACCAGTGCTTATGGAAATCATCTTGCCTAATGGGAAAATCTTCAAGGGAACCAATGAAGAAGTTGCTGCTATCTTGGAAGAAGAGGATAAGATCAAGGCTGAATTGCTCAGTAAGCCAGTTATTGCTGAAGTCGCCAAGCAAGTTATCAGAGAGACTAAGCAGAATATCAGGGGGGAACAGTTCCTCAAACTTCAGGCTGACCTAATCAAAGAACACAACCTGAAGGTCAAACTAAATACTGAAAGAAAGAAGAGGAACTATGAGAGGTATGTCTGGACCATGACGAAGACCAAGGGTGAAGGTCCCATCACTGACATGACTATTCATGCAAACACTGATCCCTTAGCCATAACTGTTCATAGAGGACCAAGGAAGTCTGAGAAGAATGCTCCCTTCAAGTTCTCATCATATGGGATCAAGGAATGGGACATGATGGGACCCATCCTGAAAAAGAAGAAGAATAGGTGTATGAGGAACTGGAAAGGGTAGCCAAAAGTTTAGAAATTGACCATCAGAAGACGATTGCTTGTCAGGGACTAACAATCCCTGAACCAGCTCAGAGCACAGGGAGGAAGAGGAAAGCAATAGGTCAAGAACATGAACAATTCATTGCTGCTCTTCACTGCAATAGAATTCCTCCTGAAGGTGTCAAGTTCATTCCCAACAAAGTGATCAAGCACCCTGAGTTTGGTATCTTCTTCATTGATGAGTTTGGTCAACAAGCCTTCCAGAGAGTCAGTGACATACACTTGGTGGAGACAACAACCCTTTTGGCCTACAAGCTGATGGCAATCCATGTGAAGAGCCCTGAAAATGATGAGTTCATAAGACTGATGGAGAAGATGATGAGTGAGAGACCTGACAAGCAGGTGTTGGTGTCTAAGAAAGCAAAACTGGAACTCATGGGAATTAAGAAAGTCTGAGTACTTAACTCTGAGTATTATGTTTAGATGATAGGACTGATGTAATATTTATGAATAAGATGATGGCCCATGTTTATTAAATCAGCGTCCTTTAAATTGCTTTATAGTATCTTCAGTGTAAGAAGAAGCCCAATTGCTCACTTACACTGATCAAACACTTAGGCTAAATTTATATCCAAATGGGGGGAGATTGTTGGGTCCATTCAGTTCCCAAGCGGCCTTAAACAAGGATTTGAATACAAATTATCCTAAGTGTCATATACCCTTGAACGCTCTCAGGTCACTGAGTGAACAATCACTCAGTGAGTTATCTTCAAGATGCCTAGGACGAGTCTAAGAAGAAGGATTCTCCATTCAGTGAGGCGGAACTCCCTGAATGGCACCTAAGCCAAAGAAGAAGATAATGGGTTCAGTGAGTGATGACAATAACTTACTGAATCCCAGTCTCCTCAACAGCTATGAAGAATGAAGACTGAAGACTGAAGACCAAAGACTGAAGAACTTGAAGACTGAAAGAAAGGCAGGACAAGACGGGAAAGATTTGAAGAGATAAAGAGAAGTCCTTATCAGGCTGAAGTCAAACTTTCCCTGAAAGGCTTCATAACAAGAACAGTGTCATCACTGTTACTCAGAAAGCACTATTGTCCTATACCCAAAATAGGTTCTTGTAACAGTGAAAAAATACATCAGTATTTTGTCCTGATTAGCTTAGGTCATCTTTTGTCTTTTAATTCACAGGTGCTCTTTTTACTTGTCTATAAATAGGATCATAAGGGAGTAAAAGTGGACAAGTTTGTACTATTAATGCTTAGACATTCATAAACCACTTTTACTCCTCCAAAGAGCAACCTAGTCCCTGAGATAGCTCAGTGGTTCCTTATAGTTGCCACTTAAGCTTAGCTTAAGTTTAGAGAGGAGACAATACCATACTTGTCATTTCAATCCCAAGTGTTTTTTTCGTAAACACTTGGGTATAGATTATTTTTATTAACTTTTAATAAGAATTTAAACGTTGAAAACTCTTGTCTTTATCATTTACGTTTTTACTTATTTGTTTAGTTAATCAATATATTACTAAGTCATGGAACACGGTTAGCTTAACTTTGTAGTTAATTTTAATCGTGCAAGGGGAACAACAGAAAGCTATAAAATAAAAATAAAATCTCACTTGATAGTAATCTAGTGAGTAGACCTAAACAAAATAGAAATCAAACCTAAACAATAACTATTCCTCGGCAGCGGCGCCAAAAACTTAACGCGAGATTTGCAGAACCTCGAAAAGACGTTTTACAAACCTCTAGGCAGTGTACCTAACCGTTGTAGTGTAGTATAGGTAAGTCCGGGGGATTGATCGTTCTCTATGGGAATAGTATCGTTAGGTCAAGATGTATGACGAATTAGGTCTAGAGGTGAGGGATGATTCTTTTTGTGTTTTTATATTTTTTAGAAAGCAAGTAAAAATCTTAGTTTTTGGAAGAGTGGGCAGAATTAGTTGATAGTTAACTAACCCAAAACTACTAATTAAACTAATATACAAGAAAAGTAAATTGGGGTTCTACAAGGGAAGTGAAGCGTATCTACCTATGATGTATTACTCCTTGCTAGATATCCAATTCTACCTACTGAATTGTCACTTCCTTGTTTTAATTGAAGTGTTGTATTCCTTAATATTGGTCATGGGGAGGTGCCGAAGTCCCCAACTCTATGAACATTAATGTCCCTTAAATCCCTTGAAGTCTATTAACTTATCTAGGATCTACAAGCCGCTATTCACGCTATAAGTAAAACCAGGAAAACCAATAGTGCACTCTATGGTTGCGCTTAATAAGACGTTCATGCTCACACGTATAAGATTCAAGCAAGTTTTCTTATCCTAACGCGCGAGGTAATCAATTAAACAAGAGACAGCAGGAAGCAAGAATTATAAACTAAATCAATTAGACTTATTGAATTTGTCACACCTTAATTGATGAAGATAGACACAAGCACCAACAAGAAAACAATAAGATCTACTTAATTATACACAAGTTTCATACAATCATAATTAGACACTAGGTGAATTAACCAAGCATAATTAATGAAGGATAAGCAACAATAATGATAATTGAAGACATAAATTAAGGTAGAATCAACAAACTATTACAAGATGTTTATGGAGTGATTGAAACCCTCTAAGTTGCTAGAAAAACACCTACCTAAACCCTAGAATCAGACTTAGGGTTTAGGGCTTACAAAAAGTGAAGTTTTTTAAGTTATATTTATAGGCAGATTTTTTGTCACACCGATGTGACTGCGTTAGCTCTAAGGATTGAAGTCGTTACGAAGCCTTTTTCACTAAATTGTAGATCTTTTCGTCCCAATTCCGTGGCCTTTTAAATTACCTAAATCCGAGTTCGTATGCAAAAGATGTGGCCAAAACAGTATCAGCTACTTGCGCGCATGTTGTGATACTCTTGATCAACTTGTGGCGGCGTCACTTGCAAGTTGTGATGCCGTCAGCTTGCCTTCAATTAGGGTTTCGTCTTGGTAATTCGCCATCATGACGCCATCAGGTATGTCTTGAGGCCGTCACGCTTTAATTCTTCTAAGCCATCACGTTATAAAATTGCATTGAGTTTGGGTCTTCAAATACAAGTGACAGCGTCAAGTTATGGATTGTGATGGTGTCGGGTTATGGATTGTGACGCCATCAGGTCTCCATCTTGACAGATTCTTGACTTGGTCGTTTTTTTTCATTTTCTTTTCGATTTTAGTCCAAAACACGCCGGTTTCCACAATTCTCGTCCCAAGTACCTGAAATGTAAAAAGAAACGATTTGAGGCAATATTTGATCATATTTATACGATTTTGGGCTTAAATGACCCCTTAAAAAGGTACCAAATAAATTCTTATCAAAACAATGTTCTTCATTAATATTTCAGAATCCACCGAAATATCTGCTCTGAGGGGTGTACTAGGGTATCGTGTACTAAAAGTGAGTACATCGCAAAGGTGTAGGAAAATTATTTGACTTTATTGGTCAAGTAACTTGGCTCATCGGTCAAGTAATTATAAAACAGGTTTAAACATGGGTTATCCTAATGCCTTTTATCATTTAGTAAATCCTAACTACACAAATGTAGTCTCACTAGCGATCTCGGGATGCATCACAAACGCAAGTTCTAGAATCTATATACTACTGGTACATTAATAAGCATTAAAGGTAAATGTTTTTTCCTAAAGATCTAAAGGCGAACCTCACATTTTTGGGGTGGAAATTTTGAGTGGAAGGGTTTTTGTGCTAGCTATATAATTCCTATCCATGAGACGCTTATTAAGACTAAATTTTCACTCCTACATGTAGTGAAAAAAATTAAATTTGGTGCAAAAATTGTCCTAACAAGTATTTCTTTTAGTTTTATTACACATTTACTCTAAGAAAAAACAAACATTAACCGAAGTTATAGTCTCTAAGGTATCCCATTTTACCCTCATACACTTGAATTGAACATTGTCCCCAATGTTTCGAAAAGTATCAAAGTTATGTGTCACACCCCCAAATTTCGTGACTTGTAGCGGAATAAGTCATTCAGGGGCACGAATGGTCATAGCACCAAAGTTGTAGTTATATTGAATGACCTAAAGTGTCGTTTAGAAAATACATTGTTTGATTATTTAAAAACATTCAGAGTTATAAAGCTAGGTCCCAAAAGGTGAAACAAGTTTTCATAAAACAAGTTCATACAATTCAAATGATGGATAAGTGCATAAAATATAAAGTGAGACGCGTCGACTCCGCGACTCCATGATGTCCATATGCAAGCCAACATGCGATACCTTAATTACCTGAAAATACATTGCTAAAAATGGTCAACAAAAATGTTGGTGAGATCATAGGTTTATGTAAATGAAATATTGTACGGATACCACAAGTATAAAGTGTATGACAAAACAATGCCACATAAAAATGATACATTAGCTCTTAAGCTCATGACCCCGAAGCTAGACTAAATGAAATGCCCCAACTGAGTGTTTGCCAATCACTCTAATATGACAGAAATGAAATGCGTTCGTTTGACAAGTTGGCGCTACCAACCCGAATGGAGGAGTCACCCTCAATAGATCTATTCACTCACTCTCGCTTGCTAACAATTAACGGTTCATGATAATAAAAGGGGACTTTAATCTGGGCAATGATGTAACTTAAGCAATGTAATGAGTTTGTATACTTTGGTCCGCATATAAAAATGGTGCAATGTATTCTCCCCCGAGAGTTTAGAAATCAATAAACAATTTAAAACGGGGCTATGAAAACTCACCTGATATGATATAGCAACAATGATAATGATGGATGTGATGAAATAAAGCTCGGTCTCTAACCGCGACCTATTATGAATAATGTGATTCAATGTAAGCAATGATACAATGCAACACATGCAAATACGTATATTAACGATACCACTTGTTAGTTTTGAAAATAACGTTTATCGACGAAAAATACACTTTTGACGTCTCGTTAAGTTATAAACTACTTTTTGCGTAAACATGTTGAAACGGTACTCCACGATCCTCGTTTGGTATTCTATTGGCAAAATGTAGCGTTTTCATCGCAATTTAATATTTTCCTTAACTTGTGAAAATATGTCCAAAATGGCTTCGTGAAACTAGTCGCGAAATATTGCACGTTAAGTGTTAGTTGATCAAACTCGACGTTTTTGAAAACCTTGTAACAATGTATAAATGTCGCTTCATTTAACTTTTGATTGTACACGTCTTGATCAATTAGAAAATCGGCTAACAATGTTATGTTTCGCAAAAACACTAGTTTTTATATTTAAAACACTTTCTAATAGTGGCTGTCAAAATAAACATGGTACGTCGGGCTTCAAACGTGAATAACTCGGCCGTTACAAGCTCGTTTTCTACGTTCTTTACATCCACGGCTTTGTATAAACATGAAATAACATAATCTTAGTAGGTCGGGTCATCTAGATCACGTCTAATGCCTCGTTTTGTCCTTTGAATCTCGGCGATCAGCAACTAAATTTTCAGAAAATTAGTTTTCGTCGTCTAACTTTGAAAAATCATATCTCCTTCGTTATAAGTCGGTTTTTAGTGATTCTTGCGGCCACGGTTTCGTTTTTGAAAGAAATTTCTGAATATGAAGGCCAAAATATACCAAAAATTACTGAGTTTTCCAGTTTACACGTTTTTGGACAGTAGCTATTTTAGATTGTTAAAAACTCACTTCCTTGGTTCATACTAACTCAAATCAACTCCACAAGTTCGCAAATCCTACCATACACCTTCTTAGGGTGTCATGGGGTCCTAAACATCACCAACCTTGGTGGATTTCATGAGATCATTAGTGAAACTTATAGATCTAGTGATTAAGAGAGTTTATGTTCAAAAGTGGTATGTAAAACATAAATAACTTGCATGGATGACTAATATAACTTGAAAATACATGAACATATAAATCAAATGAAAGTAATAGATGATCAAAACATGTTCTTGAAACTTACTTGATGACTTGATGAGTTTTGATAAGAAATGAGTAATAAACTTGAAGTTTGATCACAAATCCATAACTAGGAAGGTAAATAGAGTATGATTATGACTTGATCTTGAAAAATTTATGGATTTTGGGTGGTGTTCTTGGTTTGGCCGAACATAGGAGATGGGATGGGAGGGTTTTGATCTTTTTCTTAGCTAATGGTTTAGGTGTTATGTGTTTGAGTTAGTGGAAGTGAAATAAAATGTGTACTAATTCATTAATGAGCTTTGTCTTATAATCAAGTGTTAAAGAGAATTAGGGGTGATAAGGGGGGGGGGGGGGGGCGGCGGCACATGTGGGGTAATATGAAGAGATTTGATGTTAATTAATGCTAATGTCTCCCATTTATTTATATATTGGATGATTAGTGTATACAATAAGTGTTATCAGGTACCGAGTTAACTAGAAATAACTTGTGACGAGGTGAAATGAAATACGACGAAGTTGTAAAAATTGAAAAATCATGTTCCTTGCAAGAATCGGGTGTTAGAATGATAATCGGATTGAAATTTCGTAAACCGACGGAGTTATAAGCGTCAAACGAAAAATATAGCGATTGGTTTAAAAACACCGGGTAAAGTAATAATATAATCTCTATATCATTATAATTAGCTTGAAAATGTATTAGGATCATTGTCGGGAGTATTGGGTATAATATTAGTAGAAATGACTGAGTGGTAACGTTAATTAAACAATTAAGCATACGTTAATGAAAATCACACAAACCCATGCATGAACTGATATGGAAATGATGTTACTGATGATATGTAGACTACCCTAGTCTGTATGATATGCCTTTACTGATGATGCATGAATACGCAGCTAAACCTAACTGGTTACGCGCATTTGAATACCCGTAAACCTGGTTTATAACATGATGAATGATGCCCATGAATAGTGATTTCCCTCCGGGAATGAATAGTGTCATGTGAATAGTAAAATTTTTAACGACTTCTCAAAGTCTCAAACTGACTTAAAAAATGATGAATAGTGAAATGATGATTAGTGATCGGTGAATAGTGATTGATGAATAGTAACTCATGAATAGTAAATTGTCGGGGTTTAGAAAATGACCTGAAATTACGAGTTGTGACAGTCGACCACCCTAAAAGGAATTCAGTCCCTGAATTCAGTTGATGTGGGTCTCTGGAGTGGTCTCGGTGAAAAGATGTGGGTATTTGAGTCGCATCTGGTTTTCCCGTTCCCAAGTAAACTCAGGACCTCTGCGTGAATTCCAGCGAACTTGGGCGATCGGATTTCGACTTTGTTTCAACTGTTTGACCTCTCGGTCCATGATTTCTGCTGGTTCTTCCACAAAGTTAAGCTTATCATCGATCTGAATTTCTTCCAATGGGATTACGAGCGTTTCTTCTGAAAGACATTTCTTGAGGTTTGAGACATGAAACATGTTATGCACATTGCTGAGCTCTGACGGAAGCTCCAGTCTGTACGCTACTGGACAATTCCTTTCCAGAATCTTGAATGGCCCAATGTATCTCGGGTTCAACTTACCGCGTTTCCCGAATCGTATCACGCCCTTCCAAGGCGAGACCTTCAACATGATTCTGTCTCCAACCTGAAATTCTAATGGTTTGCGTCGAACATCGGTGTAACTTTTCTGCCTGCTTCTGGCTGTTTGGAGTCTTTCTCGAATCTGAATTATCTTTTCTGTTGTTTCTCTGACCAACTCTGGACCTGTTAGCTGTACATCACCAACTTCGGCCCAACAAACTGGGGACCTGCACTTACGACCATAGAGTGCCTCGAATGGTGCGGCTTTTATGCTCGAATGATAACTGTTATTGTAAGAGAACTCGATCAATGGCAAATGGTTAGCCCAACCATTTCCAAAGTCAATCACACATGCCCTGAGCATGTCTTCCAATGTCTGAATCGTTCTCTCGCTCTGACCATCGGTCTGAGGATGATAGGCGGTACTCATGTCTAACTTAGACCCAAATGAATCTTGCAATGATTCCTAAAAAATTGAAGTAAAGCGACTATCTCTGTCGGAAATGATGGAAATTGGTGCACCGTGCTTTGAGACTATTTCCTTGACGTAAAGTCTGGTGAGCTGATCCATAGTATAAGTCTCTTTGATTGGAATGAAATGGGCTGACTTGGTGAGACGATCAACTATTACCCAAATAACATCGTAACCTCCTGATTTTTTGGGAAGTGTAGTGAGGAAGTCCATTGTAATGTGTTCCCACTTCCACTGGGGAATCTCTGGTTGCTGAAGTAATCCTGATGGCTTCTGGTACTCGGCTTTCACTTTAGCACAAGTAAGGCATTTACTGACATACGTAGCTATCTCTGCTTTCATATTGAGCCACCAATAAAGCTTTTTGAGATCCTGATACATCTTATCAGAACCTGGATGAATAGAGTACTTCGACTTGTGTGATTCGTGCATGATCAACTCTCGTATTCCACCATAGAGAGGTATCCAGCTTCTATCCTTGAAGCATAATGTTCCATCTGATCTCCTTACTAAACCGTTTGCATTATCTTGCATTCCTTTGAGTGTTTCACTTGGTAGGTTTTCTTCCTTGAGTGCTTCTACCTGAGCCTCGAGGATTTTTGATGGTAGTGGTGAAATGATAGTCATTCCCAATGATCTGACTCTCAAAGGCTTGAGTCTCTCTTTCTGACTGAGTGCATCTGCCACAACATTGGCTTTTCCTGGGTGATATCTGATTTCATAGTCGGAATCACTAAGTAGTTCCAACCAACGACGTTGCCTCATGTTAAGTTCCTTCTGATCAAGAATGTACTGTAAGCTTTTGTGGTCTGTAAATACTACACACTTTGTTCCGTAAAGATAATGCCTCCAAATCTTGAGTGCGAAAACCACGGCACCCAACTCTAAATCGTGAGTAGTGTAGTTCTTCTCATGCTTCTTAAGCTGACGAGATGCATAAGCTATCACCTTCTCGTTTTGCATTAACACTGCCCCAAGTCCTTTGTGTGAAGCATCGCAATATACCACGAAGTTTTCAATCCGTTCTGGCAATGACAAAATTGGCGTGCTGCAAAGTTTCTGTTTTAATAACTGAAAAGCGGTCTCTTGCTTTTCTCCCCAATCGTACTTCTGGTTCTTTTGTGTCAACTTGGTCAGTGGCTTAGCTATCTTGGAAAAACCTTCAATGAACCTTCTGTAATATCCGGCAAGTCCTAAGAATTGACAAATTTCTGTGGGAGTTTTTGGTGTTGCCCATTCTTTAACTGCCTCAATCTTTGCTGGATCAACCTGTAGTCCCTGACTATCAATGACGTGACCAAGAAATTGTACTCTTCTGATCCAAAAATCACACTTTGAAAATTTGGCGTACAGTTTCTCTTTCTTGAGCAGTTCTAAGATTGTTCTGAGGTGTTCTCGGTGCTCTTCTTCACTCCTTGAGTAAATCAAGATATCGTCAATGAATACGATCACAAACTTATCTAGATATGGCTTGCACACCCTGTTCATGAGATCCATGAATACAGCTGGTGCGTTGGTTAGTCCAAACGGCATTACCTGAAATTCATAATGGCCATAGCGTGTTCTGAATGTTGTCTTCGGGATATCTCCCTCCCGAACCTTAAGCTGATGGTAACCCGATCTCAAGTCGATCTTGGAGTAATAACTGGAACCTTGCAACTGATCAAACAAATCGTCGATCCTGGGAAGTGGATAACAATTCTTCACCGTTAATTTGTTTAACTCTCGATAGTCAATGCACATTCTGAAAGATCCATCTTTCTTCTTTACAAACAAAACTGGTGCTCCCCAAGGCGATGAACTCGGCCTAATGAATCCTTTATCCAAGAGCTCTTGCAATTGGTTCGACAACTCTTGCATTTCTGAAGGTGCAAGTCTATAAGGTGCTCGCGTAACTGGTGCGGCTCCTGGCACTAAGTCAATCTGAAATTCGACTTGGCG
This sequence comes from Artemisia tridentata subsp. tridentata, assembly GCA_021014915.2. Classification (NCBI taxonomy): domain Eukaryota; kingdom Viridiplantae; phylum Streptophyta; class Magnoliopsida; order Asterales; family Asteraceae; genus Artemisia; species Artemisia tridentata. The sequence goes on along the minus strand of CP139503.1, from coordinate 111,387,532 downwards.
AGTAGGTAGAAGTCCTAGCAAATCGTCTGGAAAGACTTCTGGAAAATCTTTAACTGTTGGCACATCCTTAAGTCGCTTCTCCTCCGACTTCTTTTCTGTGATATGAGCCAAGAATGCATAACAACCCTTCTTTATGTATTTCTCTGTTTTAATGCACGAGATGATGCTGAGTCTAGTCCCACTGCGTTCTCCGCGAACGACCAATGTTTCGCCATCATAAGGAAGATGAACAACTTTTTCATCACAGATGATTCTGGCATGACGTTGAGATAACCAATCCATTCCGATGACAATGTCGAAACTTCCAAGTTCTACTGGCATTGAGATCTATATTGAATGGGTGATTAAGAAAATTGAGAGTGCAACCACGAATGATCGTGTCGGTGCCAACTAAACTACCGTTAGCTAGTTCAATGTGATATGGAGTGTCTAATGCGGTTGGTTCAATGTTGAGTAATGGTGCAAATGCAGTAGAAACAAAACTTCTATCGGCTCCTGAATCAAATAGTATGGATGCATAACGATTATTAATGAGGAACGTACCCGAAACGACACTCGGGTCCTCCCTGACATCTTCTCCTCCAGGGACATAAGTTCTTCCTCTAGCCGTTCTGTTGATATAAATAATGCCTAAACACATTATTAATATTTTTCAATATCTCGATGTTTTGATAATCACAAAATGTAAAATCATTAATCGGAAAACTATGACGTAAACAAGTATTTAGTTGTAAATATCTATTTCTACAACTCAAATCACTTAAGGTATGAATAAACTAATGCTTAATGCATTATATGATCAAATGAACATTTTCTTAATAACTAGATTTTTTATAAAACATCAAAAACATTTTATATATTTTTGAAAAACATTTTTGGTATTAAATAAAAATGTTTAATCTTTTACAAAAATATGAATTCAAAATTTTAACCAAAATCAGTTAAAATGTTCTAGAAAAACCTTCCCCACAAAAGGACAAAATTGGCCAACGTTCAGTAGGGGCGGCCCCCTTAATTTTGCTAGGCGGCCCCCTTAATAATTAAGGGGACCGCCCCCGCTCCAGTAGGCCTCCAGCTGTCCGGTTTTTCTTTTATAAATACCAGCCTTCTCCTGGATTTTTACTTACCTTTTGCACCCCAAAACTTTCTGTTTTAAATCTTGTAAATACTTTCTAAAATCCTTTGATCATATAATCTTAAGCTTTGGTTTCCAAGTGATCCAAGCTTCCTTCTTTCAAGTGCAAAAGAAGAATACTTCTATCAATCAAGATTAGAAGTATTACAACTTAGTATCATCTTGTTACTTAAGTTGTTAGTTTAACAAAGTTTGTAAATCATTCATTCATTTGTGTAAGGTGTGTATAGTAGATTAGTGTTGTATGTAAGTAGTGAAGAAGTTGTATAAGTAGTTGTGGTATAGAAGTTGTGAAGACATAGTGTAGAAGTTGTGAAGCCGTAGCTTTGAAGTCGTGAAGTCCTAGTGTTGAAGTTGTGAAGCCGTAGCTTTGAAGTCGTGAAGTCCTAGTGTTGAAGTCGTGAAGCCGTAGCATAAGAGGTTGTGTAGCGGTCGTGTTGAAGCCTTGAAGTCCTAGTCGTGAAGCTCTAGTGTTGAAGTCGTGAAGCCGTAGCATAGAGGTTGTGTAGCGGTCGTGTTGAAGTCGTGAAGTCTTAGTCGTGAAGACATAGTGTTGAAGTCGTGAAGCCGTAGCATAGAGGTTGTGTAGCGGTCGTGTTGAAGCCTTGAAGTCCTAGTCGTGAAGCTCTAGTGTTGAAGTCGTGAAGCCGTAGCATAGAGGTTGTGTAGCGGTCGTGTTGAAGTCATGAAGTCTTAGTCGTGAAGACATAGTGTTGAAGTCAAGAAGCCGTAGCATAGAGGTTGTGTGGCGGTCATGTTGAAGTCGTGAAGCAGTCGTGAAGCCGTTGTGAAGTAGTCGTGAAGAAGTTGTGTTGTGAAGTTGTGAGATTGGTTCTAGCTACGATTAGAACTCGACATTTAGCTTTGTGTCGTTAAGCCGGTGTAAGCCAAAGTCGTGTAAGGTTTTCTCCGCCATAAGGGAGCTTATTGAAGTTGTGAAGAAAACTCTCGAGCTCGGTGCTCGGGGAGTGGAGTAGGGCAAGGAAGGTATCCTTGTAGCCGAACCACTATAAATCTCTCGTGTCCCGGTTAGATCTTTCCATACCTTATTTACTTCTTTACTTATATCGTCATTACATTCATACACATAGGATTATATAACTGCTAGTATTTATTAGAGATCGACTTCACATAAAGATCAATTTGAAAATCCATTCAAGAAACCAAAACATTTACAATCAATTTAAAAGAATACATATATAACTAATAATAAGATTTAAGTCTTAACAAACTTGAATCTAAGTTTTTAAAAGTAAACAAAGGTTTTCATAATAAAATTAAAAAGACGCAAAACTATTCAACCCCCCTTCTAGTTTTCCACAATTGGTATCAGGAGCCACGTCATTCAAGATCTTTAAAATATACTGTATTTTAAAACTTGAAACGATCTATGGAATCCGAAAAATATTTAGAAGGGGAATTTTTGCAAACACCACCGCTATTTGAAAACTATACTTTTCTTGAATGGAAAAATAAATTTGAAAATTATGTGAAATCAATTGATCTGGATCTTTGGCATGTCATTTCGATTGGTGATTTTCAACCAACAAAAACAAATTTTGAAAGTCAAACAAAAACGGATTTTGAAACTCAAAATGATTATTTAAAAATAAAGAATAACAAAAATAATGAAGCTAAAATAATTATTTACAAAACCTTGCCGAAAGTTGAATATGAAAGAATATCTTTCTGTAAAACGGCAAATGATATTTGGAAAAATCTTTTAAACTTTCATCAAGAAAAATGTCAAGCCAAAGATGAGGATTTTGATCTTGTACATGAATTAGTCATTTTAGAAAATTTAATAGATAAACATTTAGATACAATAGATACATGTGCTACTAGATCAAATGTTGTTAATGAAGGTATTAACGACGAAGACTACATGAATCAACTCCAAAGTGAACTCAACCCAACATCATGGAGTGACACAAACGAAGGAAAAGATCACCATCCGGTATGTGACGAATGCAAACTAGATAAAACTCCAAATAAGGTACAATACGAAACCGAACATTTTTGTTATGATCCATTCATTTTAGAATTTTCAAAACTAGAAAATGATTTTAAATATTTTTGCAACATAGATCTAAAAACTATTTCTAAACATAAATTATCAAAATCTTTTGAAAGTAATTTTGAAAAAGAAATAATTTTAGAAGATAAAATGTCTAGACTTGAAAGTAATATTGAAATTGATCTAGAATGCAAAATATGTCAAGATTATAAACTTGAAATTAAAAGATTAAATGAAAGAGCAAAAATATTAGCTAAATTTGAAGAAAGCTCCAAATCTCTTAAACTCTTACTAAGTTGTCAAAAGCCATTTAATGATAAAACCGGTTTAGGATTTAATTCGGATAACTCTTCAACAAGTAAATCAAAACAAATTATAATTAAAAAACCTAGTAGAGAAATTTAGATATAAGGCTATTTCCTGTGATTATAATCTATAAGTCAAGAAATCCATTGTTTGTTCTTCAAAAAAAACTATCAAGGAATTCTTGTACTTCTTGGTGACATCTTCTCCACGTGCATATAAATGCAATGGATGTCCACAACTAACCATCTCGGACCCATGAGAATCTGGGTACCAAGTTGTTTTATTTGATTAGGTAATGAACGCAAAATGGAATGAAACTCAAATCTTGCGTTAACCTACTCATATTCAAAACACGCGCATGAAGACTTATTTATCTACAATAATGAGGATGGAACGAAGTGATACTCATCTATTATTTACTACCTCATATCATGAAAAAATACTGGACCTGAGATAAGTCTTCTTTTTAAACTTTCCTGAGTAGTTACTTCTTGCATATAGTTATGATAATCACTGCCTTTAGATATGCTTAGTTTGATAGGTTGCTTTGCTCTCACACTACTAGTTAGATTACTTGTTAGTAAACTAGAAAACCTTTAGTTAACCCTCCTAAGCTTTAAATAAAGTGTTCTCTATTGAACATATAAAATTTAGTCATCACTTTCATTTAAATCACTTTATTTGTTGAAAGAGATAGCATGAGACAATAGCCTTAATCAATCAAGCATGAGATTTTTTAAAAATAAAAAAAAAAAAAATGAAAATCTTCATATTTTGGAAAATGATTTTTCAAAAAGATTATGTCACTTCACTATTAAACATGTTTTTATCATAACTAAAAAGTGTAACAACTTCTTTTTATTTCCTTATAAAAACAATTTGAAACAAATTCAAATCTACCTTGGTGAAATAATTTTCATACTCAAATAAAACCTACTCTTAAACATTATTGAATAATGCCCAAAAACACTTACTCAAAACATGCTTGATCCAAGTCTAGAAATCCATGCTATCACAAATTTCCCATCACATAGACACTTATTAGGATTAATTATCTTGCAAATTAATCGTCATAATAATGGTAGTATGAATTACTTGGCAATTATATGTTGTTTTCTTGTTCATATATGCATATATGCTTCTTGGTAAATGAATAGGTTGTATGATAATTAAAATTGCTTAATTGAATGTGCTTAGCATACATAAGTTATTAAACTTTAAATTGCCTCAAAAAGAAGTTGGACTTGCTTGAAGCTAAACTCAAAAACACAACCTTTTCTACAAATTTCTGCCAAAAACCCATTTTCAAAAATCTGGAAGTCAGCAGATGGGCGGCCCCCTTAAATACCTAGGCGGCCCCCTTAATTATTAAGGGGACCGGCCCCTATTTAAGGGGACCGGCCATCTGGAGATCCGACTTACTGTTTCCTTTTTCAATTTCCAACCCATTTTATTCCATACTTCCCAAAATTCACAAACACATTTTGTCATAAACCACCCACCAAAATTTACCTTCCTAAATCACATCATTCCTTCACTATAAATGCACATCCTCATCATAAATGCCCATTCACATCATCCACTCAAACATGTCTTCCTCCAACTACCCAAAATCAAAACCCTCAAGAGTTGCCAAAATCTCGGTGAGACCAATTTGGAGACGAAAACTTGACACATGCCATAACTCCAATTCCACATGTGATGTTGCTCAAAGTCAACCTAAGCCTAAACCTCATACTCTCACTCCCACAAATACACCCTTATCACACCCATGTGAAGAACAAGAACAATCCCAAAACAATAACCCAAATCTCATTCACATCACCCCACATCTCCCTCAATCCATCAATGTACCATCATCACCCACTCATAACTACCCAAGCTCACAAGTGTCTCCACCACTCCCTACCATCAACCATACTCCACCATCATCACCCACCAACGAACACTTGAAGTTCGTTGACGAACTCAAAGAAGCCCATGAGCTAAATGCTCTTCTTGCCCTACATCTTGCTCAAAGCAATCTTGACCAACCTTCATCGAGTTCTCCACCATCACCACACAACAAGAGTCACATTGAGAAACATGTCAACAATTGTCCTTGTTGCATCTTTCTCCAACAACAAACCATTGCTCTTAATGAGCACTTCACATGGAATGAGTATCTTCTCACAAGACCTCATCCAACATCCACTCTTGAGCAACATCAAAACCTTCACCCATCATGGTCCGCTCCAAACTCACCACCTCCAAACTCTACACCTCAAATGTCTCCACCATCACCATCTCCAACCTCCACACACCCAAACATATACCTTCACTAATCCTATTTACTCATCCTCTCACTAGTTTTCATTTCAAAAACCACCTCCATCATCAAGCAAGTCAAATGGATTTCTTAGGCAAATTAGAATTCTCTAACAAATGTATGCTTTAAGCACTATGTATGTTGTAACAATGATTATGTTTGTCACATAATCATTTTAAATTAATGAATGTTTGTGTCTTCCTTTCCTATATATGTTTGCTATGAATGTGTTGTTTCTTTTCTTGTTTAATTAAGATATATGCTTATCACATGCTTACAATATGATCTTAGTAGTTTACATATAACCATTACTCTTTTTAATATGTTCTTGCTACTATTTAATCATTCTTAATATCCATGATCCAAATGGAACTTGCTACAAAAACACCCTAAAAATGACCTTTTTCTGGAAATTTTTCAAATTTGGTCGCCTGGGAAATCACCAGATGGGCGGCCCCCTTAATTCCTTAGGCGGTCCCCTTAATTTTAAGGGGTCCGCCCAGCAATTAAGGGGACCGGCCATCTGGACAGTAAATTTTACTGTTTTCTTTTGCATCTTGTGACCACTTTTACCTAGCCCCAGCTACTATTACCCTTAATGCACGAACTGAACTTGGAATATTACCACAAAACCTTCACAATTTGCCTAAATCAACCACATTTTCACAATATAAATACCCTCCTTACAATTACCTTTCACTTCATCAACCATCACCTTCATCAAACACCAATTTTCATCCACCATGTTGTCACCAAAAACCTCCATCTCTAAGACTCCAAGGAAGCAAAGACTTGTCATCATACCACCAAAACAACTCTTCATAGACCTAACCCAAGATGACATCAAAACTCCATCACCACCACCTCAAAATTCATCCCCAAGTGCACCTAATGCACCATCAAAAACACCCTCTACCCATGGAGCTTCATCTTCCTCCATTCCATCCACTTCATTCATCAATGACTACATCCATACTCACCTAACATCATCACCACCATCCACTCAAGAACCTCCATCCACTCAACTTGCCATTTCCTTATCACCCATTACACCACTTGATTCTCATTTTTCACCTTCACCAAACCCACAACCATTTTTTCCCATACCTTGGCCACTACTTGAAACCCATGGTGACACTTGTCTTTGTTGCATCCATAATCGGACCATAATCTTTGGTCTTAGAGATGAGATATTCTATAGGTTTTCATCACTTGAAAACATACTTACCAACCAACCTCCACTACCACCACCACCATCCTCACCCACTACACAACCACCACCTCCATTGTCACCCAAGTAAGCACATGCAATGCTTACTCAAAAATAATTTTTCCACCCATTTTTTAAGCAAGCTCCATGGAAGATTTTGTTGTCTAGGATGATTATGTAGTTGGAATTATTAGCTAGTGTAGGAATGCTTGTACTCATGTATGGTTGTGTAATTATACACAACATTTATTTTTATGAATGTCTTTATTTTCATGCATGCTCATTATTTTTGCTATATATATGCTTGTGCTTCTAACATTTTTCTCGCAAGCGTTCCATAGCTCATTTCCTTGGTGCCCCCAAACGAGGGGGAGTAAACATCAAGGGGGAGTTCTCGTCCCGACAAATTTGATTCTAAAACTTGTCGGCTTAACCTTTTTGATTCTACAAAAAGGGGGAGAAATAGATGTAAACTCACTAAATACTTGTCTAAAAACTAATTTTTAGATTTAATGAGTTTAGATTTTGTAATCATCAAAAAGGGGGAGATTGTTGATATAAATAATGCCTAAACACGTTATAAATATTTTTCGATATCTCGATGTTTTGATAATCACAAAATGTAAAATCATTAATCGGAAAATTATGACCTAAACAAGTATTTAGTTGTAAATATCTATTTCTACAACTTAAATCACTTAAGGTATGAATAAACTAATGCTTAATGCATTATATGATCAAAGGAACATTTTCTTAATAACTAGATTTTTTATAAAACATCAAAAACATTTTATATATTTTTGAAAAACATTTTTGGTATTAAATAAAAATGTTTAATCTTTTACAAAAATATGAATTCAAATTTTTAACCAAAATCAGTTAAAATGTTCCAGAAAAACCTTCCCCACAAAAGGACAAAATTGGCCAACGTTCAGTAGGGGCGGCCCCCTTAATTTTGCTAGGCGGCCCCCTTAATAATTAAGGGGACCGCCCCCGCTCCAGTAGGCCTCCAGCTGTCCAGTTTTTCTCCTATAAATACCAGCCTTCTCCTGGATTTTTACTTACCTTTTGCACCCCAAAACTTTCTGTTTTAAATCTTGTAAATACTTTCTAAAATCCTTTGATCATATAATCTTAAGCTTTGGTTTTCAAGTGATCCAAGCTTCTTTCTTTCAAGTGCAAAAGAAGAATACTTCTATCAATCAAGATTAGAAGTATTACAACTTAGTATCATCTTGTTACTTAAGTTGTTAGTTTAACAAAGTTTGTAAATCATTCATTCATTTGTGTAAGGTGTGTATAGTAGATTAGTGTTGTATGTAAGTAGTGAAGAAGTTGTATAAGTAGTTGTGGTATAGAAGTTGTGAAGACATAGTGTAGAAGTTGTGAAGCCGTAGCTTTGAAGTCGTGAAGTCCTAGTGTTGAAGTTGTGAAGCCGTAGCTTTGAAGTCGTGAAGTCCTAGTGTTGAAGTCGTGAAGCCGTAGCATAAGAGGTTGTGTAGCGGTCGTGTTGAAGCCTTGAAGTCCTAGTCGTGAAGCTCTAGTGTTGAAGTCGTGAAGCCGTAGCATAGAGGTTGTGTAGCGGTCGTGTTGAAGTCGTGAAGTCTTAGTCGTGAAGACATAGTGTTGAAGTCGTGAAGCCGTAGCATAGAGGTTGTGTAGCGGTCGTGTTGAAGCCTTGAAGTCCTAGTCGTGAAGATCTAGTGTTGAAGTCATGAAGCCGTAGCATAGAGGTTGTGTAGCGGTCGTGTTGAAGTCGTGAAGTCTTAGTCGTGAAGACATAGTGTTGAAGTCGTGAATCCGTAGCATAGAGGTAGTGTAGCGGTCGTGTTGAAGTCGTGAAGCAGTCGTGAAGCCGTTGTGAAGTAGTCATGAATAAGTCGTGAAGAAGTTGTGTTGTGAAGTTGTGAGATTGGTTCTAGCTACGATTAGAACTCGACATTTAGCTTTGTGTCGTTAAGCCGGTGTAAGCCAAAGTCGTGTAAGGTTTTCTCCGCCATAAGGGAGCTTATTGAAGTTGTGAAGAAAACTCTCGAGCTCGGTGCTCGGGGAGTGGAGTAGGGCAAGGAAGGTGTCCTTGTAGCCGAACCACTATAAATCTCTCGTGTCCCGGTTAGATCTTTCCATACCTTATTTACTTCTTTACTTATATCGTCATTACATTCATACACATAGGATTATATAACTGCTAGTATTTATTAGAGATCGACTTCACATAAAGATCAATTTGAAAATCCATTCAAGAAACCAAAACATTTACAATCAATTTAAAAGAATACATATATAACTAATAATAAGATTTAAGTCTTAACAAACTTGAATCTAAGTTTTTAAAAGTAAACAAAGGTTTTCATAATAAAATTAAAAAGACGCAAAACTATTCAACCCCCCTACTAGTTTTCTTCATGTTCCACCTTGGCTATTGTTTATCTGATTCTTTCCTTTTGGATATTTATTCTTGAAGTGTCCAACTTCTCCATATCCAAAACATGTTACTGGGGGCTTCTGATTATCAACCACAATCGAATCTTTGCAATCCATAGTCGAATGACCAACCTTCTTACAGATTCCACAAGGATTCGGACAATTTCCAGGATTATGATGGGTTTGACATTTGTTGCACTTGGGTAAAGTACCATTGTAACCTCTTTTCTCAGCTTGACCTGCAACATAAGCCTTTGCAGTTTCATGTCTCTTGGGTGGTGGTTGAGTTACATTGCTATTCTGGTTGTTTTCCCAATTTCTTTTGTTGCTATTGTTATTGGAATTGTTTCGGTTGCTGTTATAGTTGTTGTTGTTTCGGTAGTTGTTGTTGGAGTTATGGTTATTGTAGTTACGGTTACTGTTGGTGTTGTTGTTTGAAGCAGTTTCTTTCTTCACTATCTGAGCCATGAGTTTCTGAGACATTCTGATTGGCTCATCCAATGTTTGTGGGTCAAAAGAAATCACATCTCCACGGATATTGTGAGGTAATCCTCCAATGAAATTCTCTATTAGCTTCTCAGTGTCCAAAACCATTGTCGGACATAATGCTGCCAATTCCTGAAATCTCCTGATATATGCCTCAATATCATTACCTGCTGTCACTAGCTCATAAAACTCTGTTTCCATCTTTTTCACTTCTGGTCCTGGGCAAAACTTCTTTGTCAGCAACTTCTTGAATTCGTCCCATGTATGCTTGTGAGCATTCTCCATTCCCATGGGCTTTGCATACGAATTCCACCATGACATAGCTTCCCCAACGAGTGTACTAGTAGCAAACTTAACCTTGCTGTCCTCCGGACAGTTGCATAGAAGGAATACTGATTCTGTCTTTTCAAACCATTGGATCATGGCAGTGGCTCCTTCAGTGCCTTTGAATTTTTTCCGGATCACCACTCTTGAAATCTTTGTACGTACATTTACGACCATTTGTACCATTGGTATTTGTTCCTGCGGCTTCCGCGGTTTCTGCCCGCGAAGCGGCTTTAGCAGCAGCTGCAGCTACGGCAGCTCTTTCTATAACCAATGCTGCCTCTATACTGTCGGCAACAAGCTTACTGACTTCAGCTGGAGTCATAGCAGTAGTGGCTCTTTTGGGTGGCGTAATTCTTCACAATCACAAGAGAATACAACAATGAGAATCCAAAATAGAAAACGATCGTCATACATAATATATACAACCACAACATGTATATACATCCACAACACGTATAAATACAACCACAACATGTATAAATACAATGAAACCACAAAGAAACATCATAAATATAATCAAAACGCACATGAATATAATACATGAAAATTTCGGTTACGCAGACCGATATCATAAAATAGCACAACGAAAATCCTGCATAGTAGAGTCACACTTGATATATTTGTTTGTACTACAAGCAAAAGACAACAAGTACTAACTATTTCCCACACCCCGGGACTAGGATAATAATGTACAAGCTACATGATAACAGTCTAACACTAGGCACCTCCTCCGGGTGCTCCATCTAGCCTGCGGAAAATCCTCTAAAGATCCCTAGACATCGCAACCACGATCTCCTCTAGGTGCTGAACTCGAAGCTGAAGATCAGTCTCCCTAGTCTCTGATGCAGACAACCTAGCCTGAACTGAAGATAACTCACCGGCCTGGCGATGATACTCATCCTGGAACATCTGTGCTCTATCGACTAACCCCGGCATCTCCAGCCTTAGCTGTGTCATATGCTCTGAACTCTCCAACTGACGAGCCTCTAAACCCTGGTGTGACACATCAATGGCAACCCTGCCCTGGATCAATCCCTCGACCTCCTCCTCAATAGCCTCAATACGGCTCACTGGAGTCTCGTCTAGATGATACAATGCCCTCTCAATCTCTCCCTGAAGCTGATCTAGTCGTGAGTCAAATGTAGCAGCAGTAAGCAGTCTGTCAGCAGCAGCCCTCGAGCTCTCACCAACCTTGAATTTGCTGGGTAGTGCTGTCTCTGTAGCATCTGAAGTATCTGGTGATGAGATATCAAGACGAGCCCGCTTCTTGAGCGGTAGGTCTGACATAGGAGTAGGATCTCTGGTGTGGACTGGTGCTGATAGAGATAGCAATGGTGGAGACAATGATGATAAGGATGGTAAGGGTGATAATGGTGGTGGTGTACTGAATGCCATACTCCTCCTTGCTGTCAAGTGGCGACGGAGTGGATGAGATGAAGTAAGTGATGATGGTGGTGGTAGGGATACAAATGCAGCTGGTGAACTGACAGTGAGACGATGGACCCGCTTGGCAGCAGTGCGCTTCATGTGCGGCCAACCTGGATATGTACGGTAAACTCGACCATAGGGAACAAACTCTCTTGGCTGGATAACTGGAACAACTCTGGGACCACGACGGATCACTGGTGACAGTGGTGGGGTAGGCATGACTTCCCCCTCCTCAAAGGGTTCTGTCTCGGCCTCTGACATCACAGGTGAAGACTGTGGAGTAGGCTCCACTGATGACAAAATGATAGTGGGTATCGGGGATGATGTAACAGACTCTAGTATGATGGAGGGTAGTGAGGAAGTATCGTCCGACTCTAGTATAATGGAGGGTAGTGACGAAACCTCATCGGAGTCTGAGTCCGAGGTAATAACAATAGGGTGCGAATCCGAAGACATCACTAAGACAACAGATGTGAAATAAAAGTAAATAAACATTGACACAATGTAGGTTATGATGAAATGATATATGTATGAAATCGCAATCACTACATGTGATATAATGAATATGCACTTATGCTACAATGATGAGATGCTATGATGGTGCAGCTATAATCTAAGATATAATGGACAAACTAGTTCGCTATAACCTTTGCTCTGGTACCAATCTGTCACACCCCCAAATTTTGTGACTTGCAGCAGAATAAGTCATTCAGGGGCACGACTGGTCATAGCACCAAAGTTGCAGTTATATTGAACGACCTAAAGTGTCGTTTAGAAAATACATCGTTTGATTATTTAAAAACATTCAGAGTTATAAAACTAGGTCCCAAAAGGTGAAACAAGTTTTCATAAAACAAGTTCATACAATTCAAACGATGGATAAGTGCATAAAATATAAAGTGAGACGCGTCGACTCCGCGACTCCATGATGTCCATATGCAAGCCAACATGCGATACCTTAATTACCTGAAAATACATTGCTAAATATGGTCAACAAAAATGTTGGTGAGATCATAGGTTTATGTAAATGAAATATTGTACGGATACCACAAGTATAAAGTGTATGACAAAACAATGCCACATAAAAATGATACATTAGCTGTTAAGCTCATAACCCCGAAGCTAGACTGAATGAAATGCCCTAACCGAGTGTTTGCCAATCACTCTAATATGACAGAAATGAAATGCGTTCGTTTGACAAGTTGGCGCTACCAACCCGAATGGAGGAGTCACCCTCAATAGATCTATTCACTCACTCTCGCTTGCTAACAATTAATGGTTCATGATAATAAAAGGGGACTTTAATCTGGGCAATGATGTAACTTAAGCAATGTAATGAGTTTGTATACTTTGGTCTGCATATAAAAATGGTGCAATGTATTCTCCCCCGAGAGTTTAGAAATCAATAAACAATTTAAAACGGGGCTATGAAAACTCACCTGATATGATATAGCAACAATGACAATGATGGATGTGATGAAATAAAGCTCGGTCTCTAACCGCGACCTATTATGAATGATGTGATTCAATGTAAGCAATGATACAATGCAACACATGCAAATACGTATGTTAACGATACCACTTGTTAGTTTTGAAAATAACGTTTATCGACGAAAAATACACTTTTGACGTCTCGTTAAGTTATAAACTACTTTTCGTGTAAATATGTTGAAACGGTACTCCACGATCCTCGTTTGGTGTTCTATCGGCAAAATGTAGCGTTTTCATCGCAAAAACACTAGTTTTTATACTTAAAACACTTTCTATTAGTGGGCTGTCAAAATAAACATGGTACGTCGGGCTTCAAACGTGAATAACTCGGCCGTTATAAGCTCGTTTTCTACGTTCTTTACATCCACGGCTTCGTATAAACATGAACTAACATAATCTCAGTAGGTCGGGTCGTCTAGATCACGTCTAACGCCTCGTTTTGTCCTTTGAATCTCGGCGATCAGCAACTAAATTTTCAGAAAATTAGTTTTCGTCGTCTAACTTTGAAAAATCATATCTCCTTCGTTATAAGTCGGTTTTTAGTGATTCTTGCCGCCACGGTTTTGTTTTTGAAAGAAATTTCTGAATACGAAGGCGAAAATATACCAAAAATTACTGAGTTTTCCAGTTTACACGTTTTTGGACAGTAGCTATTTTAGATTGTTAAAAACTCACTTCCTTGGTTCTAAACTTGATCATACTAACTCAAATCTACTCCACAAGTTCACAAATCCTACCATACACCTTCTTAGGGTGTCATGGAGTCCTAAACATCACCAACCTTGGTGGATTTCATGAGATCATTAGTGAAACCTATAGATCTAGTGATTAAGAGAGTTTATGTTCAAAAGTGGTATGTAAAACATAAATAACTTGCATGGATGACTAATATAACTTGAAAATACATGAACATATAAATCAAATGAAAGTAATAGATGATCAAAACATGTTCTTGAAACTTACTTGATGACTTGATGAGTTTTGATAAGAAATGAGTACTAAACTTGAAGTTTGATCACAAATCCATAACTAGGAAGGTAAATGGAGTTTGATTATGACTTGATCTTGAAAAATTTATGGATTTTGGGTGGTGTTCTTGGTTTGGCCAAACATAGGAGATGGGGTGGGAGGGTTTGGATCTTTTTCTTAGCTAATGGTTTAGGTGTTATGTGTTTGAGTTAGTGGAAATGAAATAAAATGTGTACTAATTCATTTATGAGCTTTGTCTTATAATCAAGTGGTAAAGAGAATTAGGGGTGATAAGGGGGGGGGGCACATGTGGGGTAATATGAAGAGATTTGATGTTAATTAATGCTAATGTCTCCCATTTATTTAGATATTGGATGATTAGTGTATACAATGAGTGTTATCGGGTACCGAGTTAACTAGAAATAACTTGTGACGAGGTGAAATGAAATACGAAGAAGTTGTAAAAATTGAAAAATCATGTTCCTTGCAAGAATCGGGTGTTAGAATGATAATCGAATTGAAATTTCGTAAACCGACGGAGTTATAAGCGTCAAACGAAAAATATAGCGATTGGTTTAAAAACACTGGGTAAAGTAATAATATAATCTCTATATCATTATAATTAGCTTGAAAATGTATTAGGATCATTGTCGGGAGTATTGGGTATAATGTTAGTAGAAATGACTGAGTGGTAACGTTAATTAAACAATTAAGCATACGTTAATGAAAATCACACAAACCCATGCATGAACTGATATGAAAATGATGTTACTGATGATATGCAGACTACCCTAGTCTGTATGATGTGCATTTACTGATGATGCATGAATACGAAACTAAACCTAACTGTTTACGCGCATTTGAATACCCGTAAACCTGGTTTACAATATGATGAATGATGCCCATGAATAGTGATTTCCCTCCGGAAATGAATAGTGTCATGTGAATAGTAAATTTTTTGACGACTTCTCAAAGTCTAAAATTGACTTCAGAAATGATGAATAGCGATTGGTGAATAGTGATTGATAAATAGTAACTCATGAATAGTAAATTGTTGGGGTTTGGAAAATGACCTAAAATTACGAGTTGTGACATTATGATAACGGGAAAAATAAAATAGAGAATATTGTTCCAATAATATCACGTCTACTCTAATAATCTTAGTGAGATAAAGTGGGTGTGGAAACTTTAGTTTAGAGAAAGAAACGAGTGAAAAGAACTAAAGTCTTGCATTGATGATAGAAATAACACACACCTCATAACCCATGAGGTAGGGGGCATTTATACCCATACAATAGTCAAGCATACTATTGCAACTATACAAGTGTTGCGATAGTGTTATGCTGTCGCAACCACACAATGTTACACAACATACCCTATACTAATACAAAAGATAAATAGAAGTCCATACACTAACGATTTACACTTTTTGTGTTCCAACAAAATCCTCCTAAGGGTAGATCATTCGGATCTTCTATTTATGGGCTTCTTGTCAGTCCAACTTCGACATCCGATTCTTTGTTCCATTGGTATCTATGATGCTCGAAGTGTAAGTCTTTCTCTTATCAAATTCACAACTCTCATCAACATGCGATGATTGCTTGCAGTCATCTCTATCTGCAGTCTCTCAACCTTCCTCTTTATTTGCTCAAGTTTCTTCAGAATCCGTAGCAGAGTACCAAAAGAAAACTTGGCTACTTCAATGACTCTGAACAATCTCTTTTGCTTCTTGTCGGTCACATACACCAAACATAGTCCAAGGCCTGGTCTTGTGAAACATGTCCAGCTTTTGACTTTCTGAATACCAATACAAGCTAACATCAGAGGAGTCATGTTGATCTTCCTCTGATAGCTTTCAATCCCCATCTGGAAGTCTTCGATGTGAACTACTACAACATAAGTCTTCATGAAGATCAATAATGATTCAATCACGTCTTGGTCAATGGCTTTCTTGTTGAAGCAGTCTCTTTTTTTTTTTTTTTTAGAATATCTTCAAGATCATGAGGATGAAGATTGATGTAGTCAGCTTCGGTGAAGTGGTAGTGTTGATTATCTGTCCTAACAACGTGATATTCTACCGATCCATGAGAAGATTGATAATCTGAGCTAACTTCGATGTATCTGAGGATTCTGTGTTTCGAGTAGACTTCTTCACGAGGCTTGCGTCTGAGCTGCCTTAGTCGATAGAATCCCCTCGATCTTTCATTAATATTTATGATCCACATATATGCGTCTCTGTTGTACTTCTCTGGACTTACTTCCTCATCATTGAAGATGTCTACAAATCTTTCTTCCTCCATGAACGGATCTGGAATTTCTTCATAGGTTGCAACTTCCTTGGTAGATGGTTGGTATTTGTTTGGACCGTTAAACATGTATAAGAGATCATCATTGAAGTACATAACTAAAGGGGCGGTGTCAGATCTTGGAACACTAAGGATTTGTTTCCATAGTGGAAGGCGTTCTCTTCTTCTTTGTCTAGTAACTTCTCTTTCAAATGTTGAAGAAGTAGAAGCACCGAGAGCTTTAGATACCTCTTGATCGATAAATCATAGATAACTTCTATTCTCTGTTCCATTGGATCATCTTCCCTGATATTCAATCCAAATCTTTCATGTAGATTAGAGAATAGTCTGTCAAGTGTTGTAGGATCTTCAGTTTGTTCATCCGTTTGTAATGGATCCTTCAACACGTCATCAAATACGTCATCATCATCATCATCTATATCCGAAGCATCAAATCCTCCGAGCCCTGGAGGTATATCTCCTTCCCGATATGTCATGTCGGTCCAAAAGTCTTTATCAACATCTACACCTTCCTTGTTAGTATCATCCCCAACAACTTCATCGTCTATGTTCACGTCTTTATATTCGCCCATTTGTTGTTGTGAACTGGATCTGTGTTGTTGTTGTTGTTGTTGTTGTTGAGGTGATGTTTGTTTATGTGTTGAGAAGGTTGTAGTTGTTGTGGTTCTTTGTCTTTTAGCGCTTATCTCCCCCTCAGGATCATCCTGACCGCGCTTACGTGACTATGGACGACATTGGCTTTCCAACACGACTACCCTTGTTGACAATTTCTTGATTAGCTTGATTGCCTCAGAATTGTTTTTCTTGATTTCATTCTCTAGGTCTTGAAGTTGATTGTCAGATTGAGTTGTTGTCGGTGGTTCAGCTTCGGGTTCCAGTAATCCATTGTATATGTTGGGGTGAGCTTTTTGTAGTGAATCATCATTCAAAAACTTATCTAACATGATTTCTGAGAGACGGTCCAATGATAGAGTTTTTGTTGACGGCGATGATCCAACTTTAGATTCACGTTTTTGTTGAGCTGTGAATCTTGTTTCCATGTCGGCTGTTAGCTTCCCCATAACTTCATTGAAGTGTGTCGTTGTTACAAATGGAACTGGTTCAGCTTGTATTCTTTAAAAGAGAGTGGATGTAGATGTTTTTGGGATATGTTTTAAATTGGTTGTTGTTGATGATGGTTGTTGTGATGTGTGAGTTGTGAATGGGGTTGTTGTTGTAGGTATTGTGTGTGGTATTGTTGTTGTTGTTGTTGTTGTTGTTGTTGTTGTTGTTGTTGTTGTTGTCGGGAATCCTTGGGTGGTAGCGGGATGAGTGAGCTGGTGTTGCTCGGTGGACCTAGACCTACTAGTTTCAATATTCGTCTTCGTCCTAGTCTCTGGTCTATGTGTGTCATCTCCGTCCCCCTTATCATCTCCATCATCGTCATCATGACGAGTATCACTAAACCTGTCTCCTCACTATCCTTATCCTCCTTAGAAGGTTCAATTTTCTCCTTATCCTCCCCCACATCATCTTTTCCTACGTTTGTTTTCCTAGACTCATCAGTTTCTGGCTCGATGAGTGTTTCCCTATCATTATCATCTTCGTATTGTAGTTGCTTAAACTTACTCCTCGGCTTAGTGCGTTTCTTGTTGTTGTCTTCTTCCACATCCTAGGGGTTCCTACTTTGGCACTAGACTCTATTTTGACCCTATGCGCTCCCGGGGTAGGTCCGCCCGGTTTTGAGCTTCCCATAGGAGCGTTAACTAACTCCATGTACACCTTGTATGCATTAGATTCCTTGTCAGCAAGATCCAACAATCTTTGTGGTATCGGCATTGGTGCTTTGTTTGTAACAATGGAGTCACCACTTCTGCTGTTGGTGCGTGCATATATCGTTGTAGAATAGATTATATTATCAAGTTTTAAATTTATATTTAGCCGACTTATCCTATAACACACACTAACGAGAAGTGTACCCGATCAATGTAGCTAGTTGGTAAGTAGAGTGTCGAACACTAAGAGTGGAACGTTAACACCTAGATATCTATTAGTATTTTAATCCTAAGTTAGTTCTAATGCCCTAATCTAACACAAGGGGGGGTTTTTCAGCCTGAGAGACTGGCACAATTGTGTAGATTAGATAAAACAATAAATAAAACTAAGGGAAGGAATAAGCGAATGGCAAATACGTACACAGATAGAAAACATACACAGATAAGAGGTCGAGCCGATAGTAGGAAAACTTGTCACACGATTAAATGCTTAGCTGTATAAGATGAGTGCTAAAATCTATTCTCTCTCAGTGGAGTCTTAGTTACAAGCGTGTAAACACTTAATGATTACTAGGTTTATGTATTATTTATCCCTTTTACAGGCTTACATTAACTATGCAAACGATGTTAATGAAGTAATTGAGCGAGCCTACGTTGACAAGGCACGATAATTCCTAATACGTAATCAAAGCACATGCATAAAGAAACCAAATAAACATCAAATACTCTTTATAACAAGTGGAAAATATTTAGTCCGATCAAATAGTGAAAAAGACACTAACTCAACCATTAACAGATTGCTAATACAAGTAAACGAGTTTTCCTAAGAATTAAAGTACTAGTAGGACCTTCTTACTGCTCTGAATTCTTCCTTTAGGTTGTGTCTTGTGCTGCCAATTCGTCTGTATTCTTATCCTTAGGGTTTGTGTTGCACTTGTCTATCGAATGTGGCTGTCGAATGGGGTTTATATAGTTTCTGTCAGTAGGGTCGATACGGCGTATCAACTAAGTTGATACGATGCATCTAGGTAACTTCGCGTGGGGTCCAAGATTATATTATTTAGGAATATTCGTACACCGTCATAAGATACGGCGTACTTCAGTCTTCATGCGGCGCATGTTCTTCAGTAGCTTGGATAATCTTGGTGAAGTGTTGAGATTGATACGCCGCATATCTGGAATTTCATGCGGCGTATCTGGAGTAAAACAAGTCAGATCTTCTCATTGACCAAGGTTTCATATACGGCGTATGAGATAAATTCCATATGGCGCATCCTTCAAAGTTAGGAAATGGTCTTCATATTCGTCTAAGTCTTTATGTATGACGTATCTGTCTAGAATGATACGGCGTATCTTCCTTCAGTTCAGTAGACTTTTCCAACTTGATCCATTTTGCTCCAATTTACATCCAAAATAGCTAACTTTCACCAAACGCTTGTTTATAACTGAGAATTATAAAAGTAAACGATTAAGTATCGATTCTCATTTAAAATAACATAAAAAAAACGAATAACATAGGATAAATGATGCCAATAAAATGTACTTATTTGATATCATCAGCTGTGCATATAAGGTTCTTTTGCTGTTGGATCTTCTTGTCTCCGTGAAATATTCGGATGTTGCCTCATGAATTGGGAAATCATCAATTTGATGTATCTGACAAAAGGAATGCACACATTCTTCTTCTTCGATGATTTCCTTACATGATCTACAACATCTGTCCAGATCATCTTCACATAGTTGAAGTGACGCTGCTTCACTGTACCATACATTACTTGGTACCATGTTGTAGTGCCTCTATCCATCCCTGTTTCCTTACCCGTTATACAACGTTTCAGAATCGAGAAGAGCGTTGCCCATCTCGAAGGTAGATACTTTCGTTTGAATGATGATAATCTTTTGAAGTTGTTAGCACCTTCCGCATTTTTATCATATACTAGCTCAATGAAGAATTCTTTGAGCTGATCTACATTGGGCGCTTCTTCAAAATCTTCATAATTACCATGATTTGCCGCAGGAAGATTAAGTTCTGTTCGTAGATCTTCTGACTCAGTTTTACCCTAAACCTAAAAACCCTTTTCTCTCTCTCTATAGGAGATTTCAGCCACCACCTCTTCATCCTTTTTCCGGCCAAAACATCCCATTAAATCATCTCTCTACTTCTAAAATGACCTTTGATTCGTTTCATTAGTATGCAATCGATTATTGGGATGTGTTTCTAAGAGGTGGCGGGCTGTGATGTGTCATAACCCTATTTGTTTGTATTCCTATTTTAGGGTCATTCATTCATGTCGGTTTGATTTTATTAAATCGATTTTGTTTATTGGGGTACGATCTGGTGGTTTTGATATGCTTTAATTGCCATATATTTGTGATCGGGTTGGTCGACTTTGATTATAAAACCTGTTTGGTTTTTTCGTCGACTTTTGTGTGGATCTATTTATGCTTAACGGAACCCTAATTTTTTAGGGTTCCCCGCTGATTGATGATGATGTACATGCTTATACGCTGCACGTTTACCCATATTAAGGTTAGTTTGTTGATTGGATGTTCTTCATTAGATGTTAGTGGTTATGTTTGTGGGTTTTGAGAGATTGTAAGTCAAGTTTTTGGGAATCTTGTTCAAAATCCCTTATCTTACTTTCACAAGATCTGTTGTCGACTATTACATTGTTTGTTCTTGTGATCGATATTTGCTGGAAGTTAGGGTTTGGGTAACTCTATGATTGTCCCACACAGGTCTTCATGTGTTGGACTGTGTTGTGGATGTCCTATATTCAGGTTCCTGAATCATAGACGATTCTTCGTCCATGTGATGGAAGTTCTTGTTGTGATGGAAGTTAGGATTTCAATAACCTTATTATTTGCATCGGTTCTGCATGGTATAGCATCCCATATGGCTTCTGTTTGGTACTGATGTATGCTTATGATTATTGATTGGACGTTACTAGTTTTGGTCATGTTGCAGCCTTGTTATATTGGCCTTCTATGATCATTTATATCACTAGTATTATTGGAAGTTGAAGACGACCAGTACACCTGCTGCACGCATGGTTTTTTCTGGCGTAGGGGCTACTTTGGTGTTGGGTCTGTCTCCATTATGGTTCATTTTATGACTTGGGGTCTCGGATTTCTTCCTTATTATGATGTGATGTATTTGGTGACCCTTTGTTTACGGTTAAGATTCAGTTTCTTGTTGCTACCTCCTGCACGTTCTGTTTTTTACTATGGTTGGCTCATTAACTTTTTTGGATTAGATGTTGTGTTTAGTGGTTATAGTGATGTTGGTTTTTCACTATCACTATAAACATATTGTTTATGTAGGGATTGTATGGCGATTGGGTAGCGGTCTTTGACTTCCTGGTTAGTCATTTGGGGAGCTTTGTGGCTAGTAAGGTGGTGTTTGTTTACTGGATTCATTCGTCCTCCTAGCCAGGCTTGTAAGTGCAGGTATTTCGCCTTCATGTTTATTCATGAACCTGTTTTTGGGGTGTTACTCGTTTCAAGAGGTTTTTACATGTATGTGCGTTGTGGTTGGAAGTTAGGGTCCTTAACCCTATTTTTTGGCTGTTTCAACCGACTCCATTGTGGTACATGCATATCTTTGCTATTATTTTTGTTCGTATGGTATGAAGATAGTAGTTTGTGGAAGTGTTCGGTTTGAGGCTGTTTTGGAAGTCGTGGTGGATGGTTTTTCGATGATACTACTACCATGTGTTTATATTGTGATGACATGTACTTGGGCCTCTACATGATTCTGATGTTCGATTGGAGTCTATATGATCGCCTTTGGAGTTTATATGATGTTTTGTCTATGGTAGCTTTTTAATGTTTTGGTCTTCATTCTGGTCCACGTTTGTATGTGGTGCTCATTATGCAATGAAGCTTGCCATAGGGTTTGTTTGGCAAACATTGATCGCATGGATGTTATGGTTTATGAGCTGCTTATGTTGATTCGTTATAACTATTCTGTGATCATGGGTTTGCTTGTTAGAACATTCTGAATCCATGGTGTCGAATCATGGTTATTTGGTTTGTTGTTATGGAAGTGTGGCTAGCATGGTTCGTTGTAAGGGTTTGGTGGAGCTGCTGTCTTCTCTAACCCTTCACGTGATCATCGGAGCTACGGATTATTATGTTTACTCGTGTAAGTTCAAGTTCTATGTGGTTTCAAGACGTGTCTCATGAATTTCTACAGGGTGGTTTTTCTGGACCGCATGGAAGTTGATTTCAAGTTCTATGATGACTATGGCTAAGAGTTACTTAAGTGATGCATGTTTTTAATTCTCATTTTCACATTCACTTTTATAGTCATTATAGATTGTTAGTTTAATATGTAAGTTATAGGAATGGCCTGTCATTCTTATATAGTGGTTTGGTCTGTTGACCTTTGCTTGTAAGTGCCTATGTAACAGGCTGAGATATGGGATTTCACCCATATCCTTTGTACTTCAACGTTTTTTGGTGTAATGTATTTTACCAGGGTGCAGGATTACTCCCCTTTACCCAAAATAGAAGGGGGGGGGGTTGAATAGTTTTACCGGTTTTTAGATCTTCTTAAAACTTATACTATTGAAGAACTTTGATTCGAATATTATGTGTAACCAATCGACACCAATATGAACACTACCCTAAACTAACTAGTATAAATAATGAAAGTAAAGAGAAGAGATGGAAATATCAAACCGGGACAAAGGGATTTATAGTGGTTCGGCTACGAAGCTCTTCTTCGCCCTACTCCACTCCCCGAGTACCACACTCGAGAGTTTCAAGCACTATGTCAAGAACCTCCCTTTAGACGGAGAAAACCGTACACGTCGCTTATCCTATTTCCGACACTAAGCTAGATGTCGAGTGCTAATCTTAGCTAGCATCAATCTACCACGATCCACTTGATCCTTTCTACTTCACACACTCAACACACAAGACTCAAGAGATCCCCAAGATCTCACAAGATCACAATGATCACCTCTCACTTGACTCAACCTATTCTATCAACTCTTGATCAACTTGATCAACACACTAGCTCAAAAGCTACAAGAGATATTCACTACCTCTATAAGATCACAATGATCTGTAGTATATTCACAAGCCAAGAAACACAAGTTTGGGATCTAACTTTGGATCGAATGGAAGAAAGAATTAGAGAGAGAGATGTGGAACCTTAGAAGAGAAACAAAGAAAGAATGTATTGAAAATGTAGGAAGGTCCAACCCTCTCCTTTGGTGGAGAGGGCTTTATATAGTTCTTACATAGGGTGCTCCTAGTGGGCTGTGGAGCGAGCTGACAGTGGGTAAAGACCCGACCCACTCCACAATATTAATAATAACTAAACTACTAATAATATTACTAATTATCCTACGAGCTATGATGTGCTACTAAGTACTCGGGGTGACCGAGTCTTCAACTGAATATTTATATTCCTAACAATCTCCCCCTAAGGGAGGTCACCTCGAAAGTAACGTTCAGAATTCTAGCACTCTATCCTTGAATCTTGACTTCATAGCTCGTAGACCATGATTCTTCTTCATCAAAAATCTTTGTGCCTTCAGCAGTGTTCTTTTGATGACTGTTCTTTGTCTTGGGTGATTTTAAATCTTCTTCGTGATAATCACCCAACATAAGTCTTCCAGTCATCTCTTATCAGTATGTCTCCATGTGATAAAATATATTTTGAGCCGACATGCTCACACTATGGGGTGTCATGATCATCAGCATCAGAGTTTGCAGAAGCTGTGTTAAAGGTCTTTTGGTTGATCATGACTTTGTTGATTTGCATTGTTGATTTAGTGTGAACATGTGGTAGAGGATTGGCAACTTGTCTGCAACCAGCTACACCAGCAACCAGCTACAGCATTCCACATCTACAATCGCCAGAAGTTCCTGCATACGACAGTTAGCAATAAAACGTTCGGTACTTACAGGTTCGGACTTCGAGATTGTTAACAGCATAGTGTGAAAACTCTCTCTAATCCTTACCAAGACCGTTCCTAATCGAAAACCCACAGAGGGCTTTTTAAGATCGTACCGTAGTACATCAACGATTAGGTGAGTCGCTGGAGTTCACTCCACGACTGTAGACCGTTTGAAACCGCCGTGACCACTAAGCGTAATCCACGAGGAATTACCGAAGTGACCTGCTTTCAGGGCTGTTTGATGTTGAACCTGGCAGGAATTTCCATTCAATCATTGAGAGTTACATTTGTAACTTCCCTCATAAATGTTCTGGCAGATTGCTAAGATCTGCGTAGGACTCTTAGTTTACAACTGGTGTCCTTGATGTTGAACAACCAGTGTAGAAATAGTTTGTGTCCCTAAGAGATCTTATTATGCATCTTGTGGCTCTAGACTCTATAGTGCGTTTTGATTTAGTGAGCGGAGGCTGGAGAGGACTGCCACCTTTTCAATATCATCTAACTCGGAGTGAGAGAGACGATAGGAATGTATTGAACTCCGTGACAATTGAAACAAGAATCCTTTGAGGGACCTTGAGTGGCTAGGGAGGGTTGTGCAGTGTATCACTGGGTCCATGATACTTTGTCTTCAATGTCAGCAATCAACTAAGTGATTCTGACAGCATATGTATTGACCCGGTTTCTGCCTAAGTTGTAAGGAGGGCTTCTTTCTTTTCACCCTTTATCTTTACATTTCTTTTTCATTCTTCAACCCCTTCAGTGCTTACCGAGACTTCATTACTAGAACCTTGTTGGGTTTGTTCCAGTACTAGCTCCATCTCAGTCGGCACTTTTCCCTTATCCACTTTTCTCCTTTTTTAGTCATACCTAAGGACTTCTACACTAACTAGTGGATTGTCCCTGGGTAGATCCCTCCAGCTCTGGCGGGATCGTGGGAACTTGAGCCTAACCTAACCATCCTTGTAACTCCATGCATTAATTAAACTGGCCGGTCTTTGGTATTCATCCACGATTGCCAAACCAAATCTTTGAAAAATCTCTCAAAGTGTTCATGATTCTGAAACACATTTTTGCAAACACTTGAGAGTTTTATATATTTCAAATGCTCCCCCTCAACATGTGCTCGGATGATTGTTTTATAAATTTGCACATGTTGGGTAGAGCTTGCACTTTTTGAATTGATCCACTTTCAGTGAACATGACCGATTCGAGACACGCTTACATCACTAATTAGACTAGCTTGAAATTATTACCCGGCCTGGTCAAGTCCACAGAAAGTTTCTCGAAACGGTACATTCTACTCAGACACATCCTTTTCGAGACACACTTACATCACTGGTTAGACCAGCTTGAAATTATTACCCGGCCAGGAAATGTCCTTTCGATCAATGACAGTATAGGTTTCGTCAATTCATTGGTTAAGTCTGAGTCACAATCTCATGCTATGCCAAATCCTTTTTGTCCATTCGCTCCCCCTCAATATGTGCATCGATATACGAAAGAGTTTAGCACATATGGGAGAGCCTAACATTTGAGTCCAAAACATCACATTTTATCAGATTTCATTTTTAAATCACATTCTCTCCCTCGATCAAAAATTTCAAACCATTTGAGATTTGTGATCCCAATTGATTTAAATAAGTTAGAAAAATGTGGGAGAAACTATGTCTGATTTAATGTTTTCTGATAATGGAGTATACAATACTCCCCCTCAAACCAAGAGAGAGTGTCACTGCTGATGTTGCACAATGTTTAGAAAAAGGTGTCAAAAAATTTGAACAAAGACTCTCCCCCTCAATTAATGACCTATTTTCTATTTAAAGAGCTGTAGTCATTCAATTGAACGAGAAGTATTTGTGAAAATTTAAGTCCAATTTACCACCTTGTGAAACATAAAAAAAAAACTCTCCTAAAGAATCATAGAACCGGAAAGTTTATGATATAAAGAAGATTTCTCTTGTTTTACACGAAATGATGCACTGAAGCGTACATTAGATCGGGAAAAACATGGATATAACGTAATCCATGCCCAGGTGAACATCACCCAGTTTGGAGGAACAACCGTCTTTTTGGCGACGTGTTTTCCTCAATGGATAGCGCGGGTTGCAGTATGAAGTAACTGCAAGCCATTAAGACATGTTTTAACCAATTAGTATAACTTCTGCTCGAGCTTCATTTAAAGACCCGTGTCATTATTGAATGACATTTCTAGGTCCGTAAATGTTATCGATAAACAGAAGACATGCCTAGATGAGACTATTTTTGGTATTTTCTGTTTTTTTCAAATTTTTATGGTTTTTATAGGTTTTATATTTTTCTATTTTCTTTTTTGTTTTAAAGATATATATAGATATATACAAGGATATGAGAAGATAACCCGTTACTCCTCCTTTTCATCCTGAAGACACTTGAGGGTTTCAGGTGTCAAGCTCTTCATTCCAAGACGCGGGATAATAAACTGAAACCTTTCTCTCGGGAGAGCCTTGGTGAAGATGTCTGCTAGCTGAAACTCTGTCCTCACAAAATACAGCTCCACAATTCCCTTTTCAACCTGTTCCCTGATGAAGTGATGCCTGATGTCGATGTGCTTTGACCTGGAGTGCTGGACATTGTTGCAACAAAGAGCAATGGCGCTTTTGTTGTCACAATATAGAGGAATTTTGTTGTATGAGAATCCATAGTCTGAGAGTTGAGACCGCATCCATAGAATTTGTGCACAACAGGCCGACATAGCAATGTATTCAGCCTCAGTAGAAGATATGGACGTGCTCATTTTCTTCTTAGAAGACCAACTAACCAACTTTTCCCCCAAAAACTGAGCTCCTCCTGAAGTACTTCGACGGGTGTCCTGACACCCCGCATGATCAGCATCAGCATAAGCCGTTAGCTCCATGGCCGTGTCCTTAGGGTACCAGAGACCCATATGGACTGTTCCTTGAAGATACATGAAAACCCTTTTTACTGCTTCTAGATGCTTTTTGGTAGGCTTGGATTGATATCTCGCACACATGCAAACAACAAATAGAAGATCTGGTATACTTGCAGTAATGTACATTAAGGATCCAATCATGCTTCTGTATTTTGTTTGATCAACTGGAATCCCTGAAGGGTCTTCATCTAGCTTTGTTCTGTCTACCATGGGAGTATCAACTGGCTCACTTGAATCAAATCCAAACTTTTTCAAGATCTCGTGTGCGTATTTGGACTGATTGATGAATATGCCTCCGGGACTTTGAGATACTTGTAATCCTAGGTAGAACGACATTTGTCCCATCATTGACATTTGAAACTTAGAACTCATCTCCTTTGAAAATCTATCACATTCACTAGGATCAGATGAAGCAAATATGATATCATCTACATAAATCTGAACATGTAGTAGATGTTTTCTTGACTTCCTGGTGAATAATGTTAGATCAACAACACCCTTTGAGAATCCATTTGCTAGAAGAAACTTGGACAATGTATCATACCATGCCCTAGGTGCCTGCTTCAACCCGTAAAGGGCCTTCTTCAAGCGGTAAACATGAGTGGGATGTTCAGCATTCACAAATCCTTCAGGTTGACTCACGTATACTTCTTCCTTTAAGTCACCATTCAGGAAAGCTGTTTTGACATCCATTTGGTAGACTATCATATTCCGACTTGCAGCATTGGCCAGGAAGATTCTAATAGCTTCAATTCTAGCAACTGGAGCAAATGATTCTTCAAAATCAATGCCCTCTTCTTGTCTGTATCCTTTTGCAACTAACCGTGCCTTGTTCTTTAAAACATCACCATGCTCATCAAGTTTCACCTTGAAAATCCACTTGAGAGCAATAATCATAGCACACTCTGGAGGAGGCACCAACTCTCATACTTCAAGTAGATCAAATTCGTGGATTTCATCTTGCATGGCCTCGAACCAGCAGTCTTTAGTCATTGCTTCTTTGGCATCTTTTGGTTCGACTTTAGACAGAACGGAATTGAAGAAACACCACAGTGCATCTGTAGCTAGTTGTTTACGAGTGGATACAGGACGAGAGGGATTGCCTATGATGTTGTCAATTGGGTGATCGTTGGTCCATTTTCTGAGATGGTCATGAGGTTGAGGGTTTTGAACTGATATTGCCGTGCTGTGTTCTTCAACAGAGGACGTGTCTATTGAGGGTTCAGGAGCAAATATGTTCTCAAAAGGAACATCATTTGTAGTAGCAAACGGATTAACTTCTAAAGAATGATCATCTGCAGATTCTTGTTGCACCGGAGAGGATTGAGAGTTTGATGATGAGGGTGATTGACTTGCAGCTGGGGCATTGATACTGATTGAGACTGATGCTGATGGGTCTTCAGAACCTTGCGGAACATTAGCCTCAGTAATAGGAAGAACAGCTGCACCATTTGAAGTTGTTACATCTGTTGGCTCAAAATATTCGTCAAACATTGAATCAAATAACTTCATCAACTCCTCACTCGTTGGTGAAATGTAAGAGTCTGCAAGCGTGGGATTCTGTACAAGCCCTGAACTAATTGGTCTAGGTGTCAAAAGTGTAAGATCGGGTCCAGAACTGGTTTGTCCTGAAGCAAACTGCTCACTTAGCTCGTCGAACGTGACATGGATGGTTTCCATGATTTGTCGGGTTCTCTTATTGTAGATTCTGTACCCTCTACGGTCTGGTGCGTATCCAACAAAAATACCTACGTCTGCTTTAGCTTTTAACTTTCCCAAGTCTTGCCTGTCATTAGTTGGATAGCAAAGTGCACCAAACACACGAAGAAATGAAAGATCTGGTTTCTTGTTATGAATTAACTCATAAGGAGTCTTTTCATGAATGGGATGAATCAGAGATCGGTTTTGGGTGTAGCATGCAGTTGCAATAGCCTCTGCCCAGAGAAACATCGGTGCCTTTGAAAATATAAGCATGGTTCTTGCAGCTTCCACCAGAGTACGGTTCCGTCGTTCAACTACTCCGTTCTGTTGAGGAGTGCGAGGTATACTTTTCTGATGTGTGATGCCAATATTTTCATAAAAGTTTTTGAGTTGTTGATTGACAAACTCAGTTCCATTATCAGTGCGGATGATTCTGACAGTCTTGTTAAGCCTTACTTGCAGCTGTTTTATCAGTTTAATGATCACCTCAGGAGTCTCATCCTTGGTTCTCAAAAACTTTACCCATGTGAACCGAGAGTAATCATCTACAATCACCAGAACATATTTCTTTCCATTTATGCTTTGTACTCTCATTGGACCGCACAGATCCATGTGGAGGGTATGAAGAACTTCCAAGTTGGTGTTGACGGTTTTAGGTTTGTGGGTTTGTTTCTTGCTTTTGCCCAGTTGACATGCACAATAGATATGATCTTTCTCATATTTTAATCTGGGCATTCCTCTAACCAGATCTTTGCGGGAAAGATTATTGATGGTACCGAAGTTCAGGTGGTTCAAACGACGATGCCACAGCCATGATTTTGTTTTAGAGGCTTTTGAAAGCAAGCATATGGGAGAGGACTTCAACATTTCTTCAATGGATATGGTGTATAGATTTGTACCCCGACTACCCTTGAGAAGATCTACACCATCCAATTCCCTAACGAAACATGTGTGTTTTCTGAAAGCCACTTCCAGATCTGAGTCACAAAATTGACCCACAGAAAACAAATTGTGCCCTAATCCTTCCACATAGTAAACCCGTGAGATTACACTGTCACCGAACACATAATCTCCATAACCCATGATCGCACCAAAGTGGTCGTTCCCGAATCTAACTGTCCCGATAAACTTTTTCACAAAGTTCTTGAGCCGTGAGCGATCCCCAGTCATATGTTTTGAGCAGCCTAAGTCCAAATACCAAAGGACGATTTGTACGACCTGCATTTGAAACCAGACAACAATGGATAACTGGAATATGTGGATCCCCACTTGCAATTGGGGTCCGTTTGGTTAGCACACACAAGTTTAGGAGCAGCAATCATTTCTAATACTGATGCCTCTACAAGGGAAACTACCCTAGAGTTATCAGAAGACTTATTAGAAAGGCAGTGTGTTCCTAATGGAAGGATTCGACCAGTTGGTCTCCATTATTTAACCTTCACAATCTTATGTTCACTCAACTTAGGTAATGGATTCTTATTTCCTAAACTGAATTTCCTTCCAGTGGGTCTCCATTGATACCCAACATTAGTGAAGATTTTTCCTGTTGCTTTCCAAATTTTCATATTTCTTTCAGTTTTCCTAACATGCTTAACATGGGGTGGTGCATGAGATATTAGAGACGACACAACACATTCATCAAGATTAACAGAAATTAAGCATTCGTCACATGTTTTACAGACCATATTAGAATTCGAATTAATTACAGTACTTTTGATACTAGAATCAACACGATTCAATCTAGTCGTTACAAACTTATTGTTCCTAGGTTGGGCTTCTACTCTTTTCTTGTGATCAATCTTAGCCGGCGCAGTCCTATCATTCCTTGCATTGCCTTTAGGCTTTGACCCGCTAGCTTGGGTGTCACTTTTCACTCCTGTAGAAGTAATAATGGGAACATTAGTTTGCTTTACTAACTCATGCTTTCCTGATATTGAAGTGTTGGGTTCTGATGTTATGGATGGTAAATCAAAGGATACATGCTTGTTTTTAATAGTAGATAATGAGGCACCTAATCTATCTCTTTGGTTGCTAGACCTAGGACCCGTGCTAATGGCATATTCTAACTGTTCCTGGATCCTTTTTGTGAGGACACAAGCATAACCTACAGCCTTATCAAGTGGTTTTCCTATTCTGTCTTCTTCCACAACCTCACGAAGAGTGTCAAGTCCATCCCTAAAGTGACTGAGATACATTTGATGGACAGATCTGTTGTTTCTCGTGGGAAATGGAATAGGCCCCACATCAACATCATATATTTTACAAGCAAAGACCTTTGATGAAACACAATTACAAGATGTACTTGGCATTTTTCCTTTCACCTGAGTCTTAAGATTCTCAATCTCATTTAACAAAGAAGTTATCTTTTCATTATGACTATTTCTTGTAACTTTAATTGAGTCATATAACTCTTTGTAGTGCTGTTTAATCTTAGAATTTTCTTCTCGAAAACACTCATTTTCATAATGTAACTTGTTTATGGTGTCTTGAAATTGAAAATTCTGAGAATCTGAAGACGAAGGTTTATTGGTGCCATACACATCACACTTGTTGGACTTCAATTGGGCAATTTGAGCCCTCAACAGTCGAATCGTGTTCGTGTGAGCTTGAATTTTCTCATCCCGTTTGCTTAATTCAAAATACGTATCAAACTCAGGAGCATCCGAAGATGTCTTGGCATTTGATAGTTTACATCTTTCTTCTAAGTGTTGATATTTTAATTGTAAGTTAAGATAATCATCCTCTAGTTTAGAAAAGCGTTTGACCATGTTATCATGGTCATCATTTTGAATTTTTTCAAGCAGTTTCAAATTCTCCCCCTTAAGCTCCACAACACGATTCTGGGTAACATTTAAAGCCATAGCATACTCATGATATTGACAAGCAGATAATGCAGAATCAGTAGCAGTAAAAAATACATCTTGCAATCAAATTTTCATTAGTGATGAGTATGTTTTTCCTTTCAATCTCACGGCTCTTAAGTTCTATTTCATATTCAGTTACCTCATTTTCCATATCTTTAAACACTTTTTTCATTTCATTTATTTCTATGTTAAGGGGTGTTTGCATTGCTTCAAAATGCTCTTTCATTTGTTTAAAGAATGGCATGACCTCAGTCAAGTAACACCTTTTAGCATGTTCAAAACACCTTTCCCCCTCAGTAATTCCAGTTGGTGTGATTCTCTTCTTACATGTATTATCAAAATCAGCAAACAGTTGCCAAAGCACGTATAAGCTAATTATAGTTTTGCTTTCTGTAGGAAGAGATAGAGGAACCAAATGTCTAGGTGTATTGGGAGGATACACTGTAATGGACGCAACTTTCCTAATGAGTGGGGTATTGGCTTTAAGTTTTTCTTCCTTCATTTTTTTCATGTCTTGTGTCCAAAATATCTGTTCAGGTGTTAACTTCTTTTGAGGTACAAACACAGTCAAACGATTTTCCTCATAATAATCATGTGGTTTGATTATTACTCGGTTGGCTATGCATTCAGGATCCTTCATTTTCTCATTCATTCTTTCTCTTTTTCGCTTTTCTATCTCATCAGCCTCATTCAAGGATACAACCTCTGGTGGTTCATGATTGGGCATAAACATCACATTGGCATCATATAATGCAGGTTGGGCAACCTTAGCAATCTTATGAATAGCTAATTAAGATTCACCTACATTGCTTTCACTATGCTTGTCACTTAACTTTTTGTGCTTATGAATCATTTGCGCAGTCTGTCTGGTTTGGTCTTGTGTGTACAACTTATCCTCAAGCTTATTCTTTAAGGTTTTGATTCTAGAAAAATCATTTAAGAGTTCCTTTTCTTTTTCTTTGAATTCTAGCTTTAGTATACTTATGCAATTTTGAGCATCCTGTTGTTGCTTAACAGATAAATCCAGCTGATTTTTCAAAGAATTTAACTCTTGTTTTAATGTTTCCTCTCTTACCCTAGATTCTTTCAGAAGAGTACACATTTGATCTTCCATTTTCTGCTCACGTGCATTCAGCTCAAACTTAGCGCGCTGTTCATACATAGCTACTTGTTCCTCATATATGTTTAGCCTAGTGATCAAGTCATCATGTGGTGCAAGTACAATGCTTTCATGTTTCTTACAAGCATTATCTACTTCACATGTATTTTCTAAGGCACACAAGTCATCAACAACACAAGCATTATTATCCATAGAAGATTCACCTCTTGTACATCAGGCACATTTTTGTGAATCAAATATTGTTCATATGGAATCATATTGCTATTTTCCATGTCAACATTATTTGAGTCAGAGACAATTGCCTGTTGTACTTCGTTGGGAAACTTTTATTTATCAACTATTTCATATGTGTCATATAGTTTTAGTACCTTAGAAATCACAGAAGCATTTGAAGAACCAGCTTGTCGAGATGGAGAGGCCAAGGATGATAAATTGGCCATGAAGACAGTTTGAGCAATTGGTTCTTCATCCACATCAGAGTCAAATGCATCACAATCATCAGCTTGGAAGATATTAGGATTATTGAGTGCCAGATCTTGGACAGGTTGCTCATCCACATCCGGATCAAAAGTATTACCCCCATCACCAGCTAGAAACATCAATTCTTCCTCATCCAATACCGCTCCATTCTCTTGAGCCTGCATCAACAACATCTTGTCCTTGAAGTAATCTGAGTTCTGAGGACGTTTTGGTTGATTGCAGTTTCTGGCAATGTGTCCCAGACCTCCACAATTATAGCACTTGAGCTGTTTCCCTTGCCCCTGGTTGGCATTTCCTGTTCTGTTCTGCATAATACCTCGACCCATGTTTCTTCCAGCTCTCCCTTGCACATTTTGAACCACAATTTTTCCATCCTCCACTATTGCAAGATTGCGCGGGTTGGATGAATTTCTTAACTGATTGTTGGTCTGAGGGAGAGAAGCTTTGAACTGTTGAACAAGTAATGATACTTGATTGGTGAGGTTATCCAGCATTTTTTCAGTCTGAGTATAGCCTGAGTCAAGTTGAGGACTCATAGCAGATGATGGTGATTGAAGTTGAGGGTATCCTTGGTTGGATGATGGTTGAGTGTTTGGTACAGCAGTTGCCATAAAGGCCAGTGGATCATTGGAAGTTGAAGGATTCAACTTTTCTCTTAGCACCCGATCAAAGAGAGCATGCTTCTCATGTTGTTGGAGATAGGCATATAGCTGTTCATAGTTGGTGTCCCTCAGACCTTTGTTCAGTTTGACAACAGTGACAAATCTGTCCCATTCTGGAGTCATGTTGTTCACAAACTTGGAGTTAATTTGGATGTTGGGCATCGTTATTCTGATTATCTTCATGTCATTTACCAACTTATGGAATCTCACATAATAGTCTGTGATATTCTCTCCTGAGTTCATTTTGAAATGTTCAAATTCATCATACAATTGAGATTCCCTGTCTTCCTTTGTGAGTTCTGACCCAGCTAACAGCATCTTCACATTGTCCCATACTGCCTTGGCTTCTGTGTTGAAGTTGATGAATTTGTAGACGTCCTTTGGTAGACCTTGAATGATGATATTTGAGGCTCTGATGTCAGCATCATATCTCTTCTTTTCCTCCTCAGTAAGATCATTGTAAGTACGAGGTCTGTCAATACCAAATGTAACTGTGCCATCTTCACCAGTAGTCACAGTATCTCTGGTAGTACCCATCTGAAATGGTCCTTCATCAATGGACTTAAGGATGTTTGCCCCATTTTCTTTTCCCAAGCAATAAAGCCATATTCTCTGTGCCCACGACTCATAGTCTGTCCTATCAAGCATAGGCGGACGGGTATCGGACCCCGCTGCTTGAATGTCATCTGATGCGGTGCTAGTCATGTTGATAACAAAGTATACGGGATTTTACAGTTGTTGTGATTTAACCGAGAAATTGAATCTTTCGCGGGACTTTCTAAAATCACCAAGAAATGAACCGTAAACTAGAAGTTACTCGCTAATTAGAACAATAAATTTTAACTCAAGAGAACTCAAATCTCAATTGATCAAAATGCAAGAAGTCAAGACACAACTAGTCAAATCGCAACAAGACAAATCGCAGGATTATCAAGTCGCAATAAGTCAAATAGCAGCTTGACAAATAGCATACAATCAAGTTGTAATTTGAGAGCTATGAGACAAAACGCAATGTTCAATTTGCAGGTACACAAGTCGCAACACTCTGACACAAAACACAACAAACAAATCGCAACCTCTGAAGATACTAATCGCCACAGACAAGTCGCAACTTCTGAGTATACAAAATGCTACAGACAAGTCGCAACTTCTGAGAACACAAACCACAACAGACAAGTCGCAACTTCTGAATATACAAAACGCAACAAACAAGTCGCAACTTTGATTAACACAAGTCGCAACAGACAAGTCGCAACCTTCTGAAACACAAACCGCAAGTCACAAAAAGACAGAGCTGTCACTATCAAGGACAAAACGCAACTTCACTACACGCCAGACAAGTCGCTATCGTAGTGTTTTGTCGTTTTTGCCAAATCCGGTAAAGAGCCAAAACGTAATCTCGAGGGAACACAAAACACTACTTTCACTTTCCCAGCCAGACACAAAACGCTACTAAGAATGTGTTACCGAGAGACAAAACGCAACTAAGAACACTTTGGTTTTAACCTTCGAATCTTCCAAAAACAACCACACAAAGCCTCAAACTTTGATTCCAAACACAAAACACTACTCCTATGTTATCTCTAAGCTAGAAAGTACAAGATCTAACACCTTCTATCCACAAAACAAAGCACAAAATGGATTTTTTTGAGAAACAAAATATTCGAACCAAAAGTGTCCCAAAACACCACAAATCCGTGAATATACCCTTATGTGAACCTAACCATGGCTCTTGATACCAATTGTAGTATATTCACAAGCCAAGAAACACAAGTTTGGGATCCAACTTTGGATCGAATGGAAGAAAGAATTAGAGAGAGAGATGTGGAACCTTAGAGAGAGAAACAAAGAAAGGAAAATGTATTAAAAATGTAGGAAGGTCCAACCCTCTCCTTTGGTGGAGAGGGCTTTATATAGTTCTTACATAGGGTGCCCCTAGTGGGCTATGGAGCGAGCTGACAGTGGGTAAAGACCCGACCCACTCCACAATATTAATAATAACTAAACTACTAATAATATTACTAATTTTCCTACGAGCTATGATGTGCTACTAAGTACTCGGGGTGACCGAGTCTTCAACTGAATATTTATATTCCTAACATGATCTTCTCTCACACTCTCTCAAAAGAAAAATGATCTTGATGTATACAAGGATACAACAAGTGTGTAAAAAATGTTACAAGTGCTCTAACTACAACTACAACTCTTGTATCTTCTTGGATACCTTGAGTTCTTCTCTTACACAAGAAGAGGAATGAAGAGGATCTCTAGATTGGATGATTGGATCACTCTTAAACAAAAGAAAACTAGACTAAATGATCAAGAAGAAAAGATGTGGTGAGAGTATTAAACTCAAAAAGTTCTGTGTGAAAAAGGATGCCCAAAATCTGTGAAGTGGGCTGGTATTTATAGGCAGAAAATATCTGGCCGTTATAGGGACACGGCACCACTAAACCACACACGGTACCACTAAATTTAGTGGTACCTTGCCCGACAAAAACACTCCTCTTTTTGTCTTTTCTAGTGAAAACTTATTTGGGGAAGTTTGGAGCTGATTTTGGGGGGAAAAATAGCTGTTATGTATTTTGAACTTATTTTTACATTAAAGCATTTCTTAATTATTCAAAAATAATTTGTAAAGTATATTTTTGAAAGAAATGTTTTGTCACATTAAAATGTGAAGTCTTAAGCACAAATTCACTTCTATGATCATTTGTCAAGTTGTAAATTTGTTCTAGAGTGATTTGTGTAGAAATGGGGTCTTTCGACTAAAAACTTGTTTGTGTTAATTTTAACGTAACATGTTTTCACATTTTGTCATCCTCAAAACGTGAAGTTATCGAAAGATATAAATAGTGTTTTTTGAACATTATTTGCATCAACAGTTAAGTTGATCTGTTGTGTCTCTATGGTACTTTGAAGTGTATCGGGTTTTACATCTTCCAAGACCACAACATTACGCCATAATTGTTGTAAGTAAATCATGGGAGTAGTGGAGTCGGATGATGATAGTGCGGGATATATGGGATGATGTTGGAGAATTTCAGGGATAATGGGTTGGTCACATTCAAATGAGGTGAGTATGAATCGATGATTGCAATCACCAATTCTGAGGAAGTTCGTTTCAGGGATAATGGGTTGGTCACATTCAAATGAGGTGAGTATGAATCGATGAAGTATATGGATAAGTTTAAATTCATTTATTTCACTCTATCTGTTTTTGTATGCTCTGACATTTATTTTACGAGCATATTTCTTTTCTTTTTCTTTTCTTATGCTTTCTTGCTTTTATAGAATAAGCGCATGCTCTTTTCTTTTCACACGCGATTTAATTTGCTCTGTCTATTTTTGTGTTTCCTCACCAAAAGTGTAAAACCCGAAAATCTAAAACGTATTAAAAGACCAAAAATGCCCTCGAATTTAAAATTTTGAGAAAATCATACAAGTAACACAAATCGCATTTAACTTAAGGTACATTATATATTAAGTTACCTAATGAAGTTAACTAGTTAAGTTAATATTTATATGCTAATTAAAATAAAAATGTTCTAATCTATCACAAGTACAAAAACGCCTAAACCACATGAACCTTAACTAGGATTGTGACCAAGTGCAATGTGTAACAAGTTAATTTGACTAAAAGCCCAAATCCCTCCTAATTATGACCCAAGATTCGGTCCATCAAAGCTCCCAAATTAACTACACGGTTTCTTTTTCTTTTGTTATAACCGAATGACCAAAAACTACATCAAACCCTAAAAACCAAAACACGGTTCTCTCTTTTCTTTGCTGCTGCCATTCGATCAAATCAACCCCAAAGGAGACGTTTTTGGTGACCTTGATTTTGTTCTTGTCGTAAGGTAATCTCATTCACTTGTTTTCTATCCATTCGTGCCCTTGATCAAGCCCTAATCGACCCATTTTTGTCCCTTGTTTCTTGCTGCCAATCGAACCAAAGAAGAGAGGAATGAAGGAGGCTTGTTGGTGATTTGATTGTGTTGTGTTCTTGATTCTTTGTGTGTTCTACAAGGGTATTCATATCATCCCTTTTCCCTTTTCAATTCTTGATGTTTAGCAAGTTTTCATTCACATAAAATCATAAAACCTAAAACCCTAAAACTTGTACTATGGATCGATTGGGTTGTATATGGTGTATAATTCGATTTGAATATGTAAAAAACTGATAAGAATTGACCTTAATGTGTTTTGAACTCACCCAAAGTCGTTTGGTATATAAAACAAATGAATGGATAAAGAAAACCCTAAGTAATTACATGTTATATCGAAAACTGCTTCTGAGATGAATCTTTAACTGACTTTAACCGGCTGTAACTTAATCATATGAACGTATATTTTTATGTTTCTGGAGTCTAAATTGTAGTTTAATTAAGTGGTTACCTGGAGAAATTTAGTTTGTAATTTTTAGAGGCCTAGAAGGCTACTTTTTGATTTTTGGGAAATCACATGTCTGATCGGATTTGTGAAGTCTGGGAAAACAGTCCGGGTTTTTCATTTATCATTTTAAAACCATAACGAATTAGGACATTTCCTTTGAATTAAGTAATATATCACATGTTAGCTAATTACTGGAATTTTTGTAGAATTTTATAAATTTTCTAGACTGGGTAAGAAGATAGATAATGGTCGGGTGTTTTTAATTGATCCGGTTCTGGAACAGGTTGGGGAAAAGGATTTTTAGTTCGTACCTATACAACTCAATAAAATCTGGAAAATTTACATAAAATACTTAAGACCCTGGGGAATGTCTTTGAATTTTTATAGATTTTATTTCGAAGGTTTAATATGGTTTATAAATTATGTAAAACAGGTCCAGATGATACTTAAAAACTGTCAAGACATGTAAAAGGTTGTAAATTGTTATTTTCCTAAATTAAAGGTTATAAATGGTAAATCATGAAACTTGAGTATGATTCGAGTAATAAATCATATTAAAAGGGGTTTTGTTTCATCTTGATAATTAAAGGACCTAATATGTAACTATTAATAAATAGAAGATGGAAACATAAGTAAAGGAACCAAAGATGTAAAAGTATTAATTTGGAGGACTTATCTTGTAAATTATTCATGATGGAAGGGTTTGTAATTCTTGTCTACCCCTCTAGGTGTGAAGAAAGAGAGGTCCTGATCCACTCTGTTATCCATCTCTGATTTTGTGTTTGCGTTGGAATAAGGTACAGATATTCTGACCTTCTCTGTAAGGTTTCCTACGATCTCTGTCATGTTCTGATCTGTTTAGCCTCTGATTTGATACCTTTGCTATGATTTCTTGCTTTGAACCTTTGACCTATGATATGGACCTAGACTGTGAAAACCTCTTTAATTCTGACCTGGAAATGAGTTGAGAAAAAGCTATTTTAAAAATGATGTTTACAAATATGATACAATACTCTTTAAATTGGGATTTTACTAACTTTTGTGAAAACTATTTAAAAATACTATCGTTATGAAAAACCGTTTTGAAATATCATTTTTATGAAGACCATTATTAAAAGATTGTTTTAAATGGACTCTTAATTAGAAACCTTTTTAAACGAACTGTTGCTAGGGAACTTGGATTATTTGACCTTCTGATATTGACCTTCTGATATTGGCTTTCTGATGTTGAACCTTCTGATATGACACCCTGATTATAATATGCACCTGTGACCTTGACCTTTGACTCCCAGTTTGATACCCGAGCCAAAATTTGTTCCCTAGCCATGAAGGTAACATGGCCGTGTCTGTGATGCACCACTGGCATGACTCGTGTGTGGTTCGAGTGATTAGCCACACCGTCCCCATTCTGATTCTGATATGCATGCACACTACTGATATTATGGCCAATATGATTTGTTCTGGGGGGCGTATGGATGCATCCTAGATTTGTTCTGTTTTGTGAAGATTTGATATATCTGATTTCTGGTGACTGACGGTGGGTGCAATCCACGTCTTTCATGTTCTGGGAGTTAGCTACTCCATATATTTTTGTTGGATACATGAGGCCACCCCTCATATTATCTGGTTACTTGAGAGGCATCCCCTCTGGATTTCTGATATGGTTACATGGAGATGATACTTCTGTTTCTGGGCTCGTGGTGAATTACTGTCCTAGACCTTTACTCTTGTACCTTATTTATATCTTTTCATTATGCTATATCTGTTCAGATCCGTTTGCTTTCATTTCCGTTTGTTTCATTTCTGTTTATTATATATATCTGTTCACTGGGCTTTTTAAGCTCAGCCGCGTTTCTTTTCCCGCGGCAGGTATCTAAGCTAGGAGCTTTTGGATTATGCTTTGGATGGGATGAGAGTTTAGATGGAGCTTTTACCTTAGATGACCACCTTTTATCTTATGACATTATAATGACTTTGGATTTTCCTCATGTTATGGATTACTTCTTATTTCTGGACTTATGCATTTTGTTTCAAGTTATGTTTGACTTGACTCTCCCTAATGAACTTTATTTAAGACTTCCGCTGTGTATTATGTATGTGTGCTCTGATTTGACTCCGTGATGTGACACCTTTACCCTTGCCGGGTTGGGGTGTTACAATTACGGTATCAGAGCCCAGGCTGCGACTTGTAGTACGTAAGCATGGCCTGTGAGTCTTATGGACCCTAGGATTTGACCCTTAAGGCTTAAGTTTTGACTGGTGAGGTTTTGGGTAGACATTAGAATTCTGTTCCGTCTCTCCTTTCGTGCTTATTTTCCTACCTTACTAATCGTTTTCGAAATCGTTCAGATGGTGAATACACGACATCAGGAATATAATGGAGGGACCCCTGATTTTCAGGCCATGATAGCAGAAGCTTTTGCCAACGCTCTTCCTAACTTGGTGACTCAGATCACCAACAATATTCAGAATGGGGCAGGTTCTTCCGGAGGTGGTGGTGTAGGTTCAGGTCCAGGTAGTGGTGGTAGAGGTGCTCCACCAGTGGGCATCCATGTTTGGATTGAGAGGTTTAACAAGCTCAAACCCCTCTCTTTCCGGTCAGCTGCCGTCCCCACTGAGGCAGAAGACTGGATTATCCACATGGAGAAGATGTTTAAAGTTTTGGGTTGTCCAGATGAGTTTAAGACGAGATTGGCTGCATTTAAGTTTGAAGGCGATGCACAGAGCTGGTGGACAGCTTATGCTCAGGCTCAGGAGTAGGGTTTTGAGGAGACTTGTACTTGGGAGGACTTCATGGGTATCTTTTATAAGCAGTACATTCCAGTGGCTGAGCAGCAGCGATATGAGCGGGAGTATGGGAACATTCGTCAGGAGGACCGAGAGATGACTGGGGAGTTTATGCAGCGATTTATGAGGCTGGCCAGTTTCGTTGGGCCAGAGATTACGGGAGATGCTTATCGCCAGGCTAAGCAATTTAAGTGGGCGTTGAAGAAATGGATATTGGATCGTATCATGAATACGTAGTATGATGATGTGGCTGCAGTTGCGAACGATGCTCGCAACATTGAGATGTTGCATTCTGATGAGAGTTCTAATAAGCGGGATAGGGACGGTAACCGTGTGTATTCCAGGGGGCAGAGTCAGCAGGACCAGAGTAGGGATTATAGGAGTCACCGGGACCAGGGTTATGAACGGAAGGGGCAATCTAGTAGGAGTTTGGAACCACGAGATCGGGCGGATCGTGATCGTGATCAGCGAGGTCGGGATTCGAGGTAAGCTACTAGGCAGGATAGAGATCGTCGGGGGCGCAGCGACAGTCAGGGGCAGTGGAGAGATCAGTCTCCTTGGAGTTACCAGTAGAGTCGGGGTTTTGGGTCGAATTCTCGGGGAAGATCATCTGAGTACTCGCCTTCCACTCCTAATTGTGTTACTTGCGGGAAAAGTCATTATGGAGCTTGTCGTAGGGCTTCGGGTGTTTGTTTTAGATGCGGATCGTCTGAGCATAGAGTTAGGGATTGTCCTGATCCGGCACCTATGGCGAATTATCTTCCTCCTCCTCCGAATTCTGGTCGCGATTATTCGAGTACTAATAAGGCGCCTGGTATGTCTCTATTTTGATTCCGTTCCATTTCCTTTCTACTTCTTTGCAAATTTCGGGGACGAAATTTTTCTGTTAGAGGGGAAGAGTTGTAAAACCCGAAAATCTAAAACGTATTAAAAGACCAAAAATGCCCTCGAATTTAAAATTTTGAGAAAATCATACAAGTAACACAAATCGCATTTAACTTAAGGTACATTATATATTAAGTTACCTAATGAAGTTAACTACTTAAGTTAATATTTATATGCTAATTAAAATAAAAATGTTCTAATCTATCACAAGTACAAAAACGCCTAAACCACATGAACCTTAACTAGGATTGTGACCAAGTGCAATGTGTAACAAGTTAATTTGACTAAAAGCCCAAATCCCTCCTAATTATGACCCAAGATTCGGTCCATCAAAGATCCCAAATTAACTACACGGTTTCTTTTTCTTTTGTTATAACCGAATGACCAAAAACTACATCAAACCCTAAAAACCAAAACACGGTTCTCTCTTTTCTTTGCTGCTGCCATTCGATCAAATCAACCCCAAAGG
Organism: Artemisia tridentata subsp. tridentata; assembly: GCA_021014915.2. Lineage (NCBI taxonomy): Eukaryota > Viridiplantae > Streptophyta > Magnoliopsida > Asterales > Asteraceae > Artemisia > Artemisia tridentata. Next base: position 111,345,164 of record CP139503.1, on the reverse strand, counting down.
AGACGTTTTTGGTGACCTTGATTTTGTTCTTGTCGTAAGGTAATCTCATTCACTTGTTTTCTATCCATTCGTGCCCTTGATCAAGCCCTAATCGACCCATTTTTGTCCCTTGTTTCTTGCTGCCAATCGAACCAAAGAAGAGAGGAATGAAGGAGGCTTGTTGGTGATTTGATTGTGTTGTGTTCTTGATTCTTCGTGTGTTCTACAAGGGTATTCATATCATCCCTTTTCCCTTTTCAATTCTTGATGTTTAGCAAGTTTTCATTCACATAAAATCATAAAACCTAAAACCCTAAAACTTGTACTATGGATCGATTGGGTTGTATATGGTGTATAATTCGATTTGAATATGTAAAAAACTGATAAGAATTGACCTTAATGTGTTTTGAACTCACCCAAAGTCGTTTGGTATATAAAACAAATGAATGGATAAAGAAAACCCTAAGTAATTACATGTTATATCGAAAACTGCTTCTGAGATGAATCTTTAACTGACTTTAACCGGCTGTAACTTAATCATATGAACGTATATTTTTATGTTTCTGGAGTCTAAATTGTAGTTTAATTAAGTGGTTACCTGGAGAAATTTAGTTTGTAATTTTTAGAGGCCTAGAAGGCTACTTTTTGATTTTTGGGAAATCACATGTCTGATCGGATTTGTGAAGTCTGGGAAAACAGTCCGGGTTTTTCATTTATCATTTTAAAACCATAACGAATTAGGACATTTCCTTTGAATTAAGTAATATATCACATGTTAGCTAATTACTGGAATTTTTGTAGAATTTTATAAATTTTCTAGACTGGGTAAGAAGATAGATAATGGTCGGGTGTTTTTAATTGATCCGGTTCTGGAACAGGTTGGGGAAAAGGATTTTTAGTTCGTACCTATACAACTCAATAAAATCTGGAAAATTTACATAAAATACTTAAGACCCTGGGGAACGTCTTTGAATTTTTATAGATTTTATTTCGAAGGTTTAATATGGTTTATAAATTATGTAAAACAGGTCCAGATGATACTTAAAAACTGTCAAGACATGTAAAAGGTTGTAAATTGTTATTTTCCTAAATTAAAGGTTATAAATGGTAAATCATGAAACTTGAGTATGATTCGAGTAATAAATCATATTAAAAGGGGTTTTGTTTCATCTTGATAATTAAAGGACCTAATATGTAACTATTAATAAATAGAAGATGGAAACATAAGTAAAGGAACCAAAGATGTAAAAGTATTAATTTGGAGGACTTATCTTGTAAATTATTCATGATGGAAGGGTTTGTAATTCTTGTCTACCCCTCTAGGTGTGAAGAAAGAGAGGTCCTGATCCACTCTGTTATCCATCTCTGATTTTGTGTTTGCGTTGGAATAAGGTACAGATATTCTGACCTTCTCTGTAAGGTTTCCTACGATCTCTGTCATGTTCTGATCTGTTTAGCCTCTGATTTGATACCTTTGCTATGATTTCTTGCTTTGAACCTTTGACCTATGATATGGACCTAGACTGTGAAAACCTCTTTAATTCTGACCTGGAAATGAGTTGAGAAAAAGCTATTTTAAAAATGATGTTTACAAATATGATACAATACTCTTTAAATTGGGATTTTACTAACTTTTGTGAAAACTATTTAAAAATACTATCGTTATGAAAAACCGTTTTGAAATATCATTTTTATGAAGACCATTATTAAAAGATTGTTTTAAATGGACTCTTAATTAGAAACCTTTTTAAACGAACTGTTACTAGGGAACTTGGATTATTTGACCTTCTGATATTGACCTTCTGATATTGGCTTTCTGATGTTGAACCTTCTGATATGACACCCTGATTATAATATGCACCTGTGACCTTGACCTTTGACTCCCAGTTTGATACCCGAGCCAAAATTTGTTCCCTAGCCATGAAGGTAACATGGCCGTGTCTGTGATGCACCACTGGCATGACTCGTGTGTGGTTCGAGTGATTAGCTACACCGTCCCCATTCTGATTCTGATATGCATGCACACTACTGATATTATGGCCAATATGATTTGTTCTGGGGGGCGTATGGATGCATCCTAGATTTGTTCTGTTTTGTGAAGATTTGATATATCTGATTTCTGGTGACTGACGGTGGGTGCAATCCACGTCTTTCATGTTCTGGGAGTTAGCTACTCCATATATTTCTGTTGGATACATGAGGCCACCCCTCATATTATCTGGTTACTTGAGAGGCATCCTCTCTGGATTTCTGATATGGTTACATGGAGATGATACTTCTGTTTCTGGGCTCGTGGTGAATTACTGTCCTAGACCTTTACTCTTGTACCTTATTTATATCTTTTCATTATGCTATATCTGTTCAGATCCGTTTGCTTTCATTTCCGTTTGTTTCATTTCCGTTTATTATATATATCTGTTCACTGGGCTTTTTAAGCTCAGCCGCGTTTCTTTTCCCGCGGCAGGTATCTAAGCTAGGAGCTTTGGGATTATGCTTTGGATGGGATGAGAGTTTAGATGGAGCTTTTACCTTAGATGACCACCTTTTATCTTATGACATTATAATGACTTTGGATTTTCCTCATGTTATGGATTACTTCTTATTTCTGGACTTATGCATTTTGTTTCAAGTTATGTTTGACTTGACTCTCCCTAATGAACTTTATTTAAGACTTCCGCTGTGTATTATGTATGTGTGCTCTGATTTGACTCCGTGATGTGACACCTTTACCCTTGCCGGGTTGGGGTGTTACAAAAAGTGTGTTTTGTGATACTTTTTCAAAATATTTATGAGGTTTAGAGTGAATGTTGTTTTATATTGCTCATGCTTTAAAATGTATGTTCATCTAACCTTTTTGAAGTTTTGGGAAAAAGTATCAACATTTGATTCAAACTTAAGTAATCTAGTGTATACTAGATAACTTGATTAGAAAAAAACATTTACAAAGATAATTTAATTGCACGAGCGTGAGACTTCTTGATAAATAACTAAACTTTGAACTCTCTATTACATTGCCTAGTTAAAGGAGTCCATTATCAGCTTTTAGGTGATAACTATTCCTAATAACTATCTTGAAGATGAGAAGTTTTAGGTTAAGTCATATACAAGTCGTCTCAAAAGAGCTTTTGTTGCATAAGAGTGAGATTTCCCGAAACGTATTGATGAAGCGAAAAGTGTACCGCTTTTAGGGGGTCATTTAAACCCTAAATCGTATTTATTTGATCAAATATTGCCCTAAATCGTTCCTTTTGTCATTTTAGGTACTTTGGAGAAGAAATCTGGAAAAGGAAGCATTTTGGACGTTTTTGGAGCATAAAAGTGAAGAAAACGACAAAGTCTCCAAAGCTGCTTGAAAAGTACACGTGACGGCGTCAAGGATTGCTCCTGATGGCGTCACGGCTTGGCAAAAGAGGTGGATATCACAAAATACACGTGACGCGCCAGAAAGTTTTACAAAGGAAGTCTGACGGCGTCACCCTTTAAGGTGATCAAGGCCGTCACGGTTTAAGTTAAAGAGAGACAGCGTCAAGCACAATGGTGACGGCGTCAACCCTTGACGCGCCAGAGTGAATTTTGGAGGATTAAAGAGGGACGGCGTCAGGAAGACCATCCGGGAACCCTAGCCGCGGCGAGGTGACGGCGTCACCTCCTACAACGTGACGCCGTCAGCCCCTAAATTCTATATATAGTTTTGCAATTTTTAGTCATTAGTGTGCAACTTTGTGAGGAGAAACCCTAAGACGAATTTTCTGCCATTTTTAAGGGTTTTATACCCTTGGATCTCCCATGTTTAATTGAAGATAAGTAATCAATTAATCATTCAATATGTCTATGTGTTGTTTGATTATATCTTGTTCTTGTCTTTTAATTAACATGCTAGGCTAGATTTATCTTGTGTTTGCTTAGATCTAATGAAACCTAACTATTGATTATTGGTTGTTGGTCTGTTATTACTTATATTGGATGATTGTTTATCGATGTTAGGCTTAAGAAAACTGGCTAACCTCCTTTACGGTAACTTGCTTGAACGTCTTAAGAAACATGAACCAATGCGTACTAAGGTTTTTATGGTTATATTTAATGCATGAGCGAATTCTAGTGATCCCATGTTAGGAGCTTCTAAGCCAGCTCGACATAGGAGTGAAGTATGAGCTTATAGAGTTGGGGAAGTACGTATGCCACCCCACGATTGGTATTAAGGAATACACCCGTCATCCACGCAATTAATACACACTAATCAACCGGTAAAAGATAGTTAGGGAGTAAGGAAATCTAAGTAAACACATTTCTCCCCATATAAGTTCCACAACCTTTTTATTTTCAGTTATTTTATTTTATTTGCAATTGTAGTTATTTGGGTTAGTTGACTAGCAACTAATTCCGCCCACTCCTTCAAACCCGAGATTTTACTTGCTTTCATAAAAATATAAAAATACAAAAAGAATCTTCCCTCACCCTTAGACCTATTAGAGTAGTTTTTCAATCCTAACGACACTATTCCCCTAGAGAACGATCAATCCCCCGGTACTTGCCACTACACTATACTACATCGGTCAGGTACACTGCCTGGTGGGGATTGCAAGCCTCTTGAGATCCCTCGAGAGGTAAAACCTGTTGTAAGGTCGCAAAACCACGCATCAAGTTTTTGGCGCCGCTGCCGGGGAATAGTTATTGTTTAGGTTGAATTTTTATTTTATTAGGTCTACTCACTAGATTCCTTTCTAGTGAGATTTTTATTTTATTTTTCTAGGTTTTTCTTTAGTCTATCTTTTTTCTTCGTTTCTTTGTTCGTAACCATTACCATCCGACATCATGGAAGGTGGTAATATTCTAGATCCCAACAACCCACCACCACAACAACACCCACCTCCTAGAGCCCGTACCTTAGGAGACTACTCCCGTCCTAGCCACCATGGCTATCGAAACACCATTGAGCTCACTCAAGGAGCCAATGTCACTCCCTTGCGATCCGACACCATCCGGTTGGTGCAAAGCGGATGCACATTCCATGGACTTCGTTCCGAAGATCCTAATCAACATCTCAAGGACTTTCTCAAAATCGTTGATTCCATAGACCTTGATGTTGCCACTCGAGAGACGACCCGACTACGTCTCTTTCAATTCTCTCTGCGGGACCAAGCTAGTCAATGGCTAGAGCGTCTACCCGCAGGATCCATCACCTCTTGGGATGATCTCACCACTCGTTTCCTAGCTCAGTTTTTCCCACCAGGAAGAACTACCAAGTTAAGGAAGGATATCTTGATGTTCGAACAACGTCGAGGCGAAACCCTGTATGGGGCATGGATTCGATTCAAGGACTTACTCCAAAAAGTCCCTTATCATGGCATAGATCTCTGGCTTCAAATCCAAATCTTCTATGACCATGTTGATTACCATACCAAGCGTGCCATCGATCGAGCCGCCGGAGGCAGATTGCGTGACAGAAGCGCCGAGGAATCATGGGAAATCATTGATGAGCTTGCATCCGACGATGATGAATTGTGGCAAGTTTCCCACGACGTACACTCGGCGGTCAAGACATATTCATCGCCCGATAAAGCCAATCAAATCACCAAGGAAAGCGTTAGTGAACTTGAGAAGAGGGTTGCATATCTTATGGAAAAGCAAAAGAGACCCTTAAGTCCACAAAAAGCAACAGTTAACTCGGTCTCAAGCATTAAGCAAATACCATTGTCCGAATCACCCCGGAGGGAAAATACTAAACCCTTCCATAAGCACGCTCAACCCAACTCACCACCTCAGGAACTTAGTCCAACATTCGAAGCTCGAATGAGAGAATACATGTCAAAACACTCCGAACGGTTGGCAAAATTTGAGGAAGCTATCTACAAACAAAAGGAGGAGATGGAAGAGAAGATGGCTGAGATGATAGGCCTTTTGAAAGAATACACAAAAACAAAAGCTCCTGAAAATGTGTTAGTGCGAAAAGACGTTGAAGTTCCCAACACTAAATGTGTTAATGCCATCTCCGTCATCCAAGAGGGCGAAAATGATGGAAGACGGAAGTCGATAACTATGGAAGTTAACAAAATTGACCTCGTCCCACTTAATGACGGAAACACCAATGCCTACAAATGCGATTCCGACAAGGGAAAGGAGGCACCCTCTGAGGAGCGCCAATTGGTAGAACCGCCAAAGTCACAACAAGTGAGTCATTACTTGATGCACGAAATAAACAAAGAGACCATAAACGATTGGGTGAGAAACTATCGACGTACTCATCTACCCAACAAGGAGTCCAAGAGGATGGAACCGGATGATGAATCTGACACATTACCCGGAGGGCAATTGTATGAGAGCCTCATAAGACAAAAGTTAGTGGAAAAGCAGGAATTCTACGGGGTCTTCGAAATACCATGTAGCATTGGAAAACTCAAGTATCTGGATGCAGTAGCTGACCAAGGTTTCGACGTAAATTTGATGCCTTTATCCGTTTATGTCCAGTTAACCGACGAACTGCCATCCATCACCCGTACTAAACTCTCCTTTGCAAAACATTCTTATGATTACCCGTTAGGAATTGCAGAAGATGTGTTGGTCAACGTTGCCGGATTTCTGTATCCGGTCGACTTCATGATTATTGAAAGAAATGATATGAATATGCCAATAATCCTTGGGGCACCCTTTCTTGTTACCACTAGGGCACAAATCGATTACGAAAATAGTACCATCCAAATGAAGAAGGGGAAGAAAACAATAAACTTCCCAACGATCCCACGACATATACGAGATGTTGCTCTACAAAAGAAGATGGAGGCGAACCCCAATATAATCCGTGGTAATGTTCGAGAGAAAATCCTTGCATGGGAGGCAAGGATTAAGAATTACAATGAAAATGAGATTAGAGAATGTAAGGGTGGAAATAACGATTATATTGAGGCTGATGAGCAGACCAATAACCCCGTTGAATTTACAAAAGGAGACTCAGTGCTCCTAAGGCATTCAGAAACAAAAGCACCTACCGATGAACCAAGTCCCTGGTGGTACGGACCATTCACAATTAAAAGTCTACACCAAGATGGGGTAGTAAGCTTGACCAGCAAGGGAGGAGGTGAAGTGACTGCGAATGTCGAGCGATTGAGACACCACCACCCTGATAACAAGGATTATATCTATCAGGGATACGTCATTATGAATGATGGAATCATGTAATGTACGTAACTTTGAGTCTAGCTACAAGACTCGTTAATAAAGAAAAGCGCTTCTTGGGAGGCAACCCAAGCTTTATTTGCTTTGTGTGTTTATTTATTTGTTTGTTTGATTTTATTTGCTTCCGTATGTATGTTTAATTTTTATTATTATTGATTCATGTTCAAAACTAAATTGTGAAAATGCTTTATCTTGTTTTTAACTTCGTCTTAACTACATATAAAGGTATTTTGCAAAAGATAAGTGTAAGGGAAATCCAAATCGGTTTATTAGAACAAATGAACATGAATCATAACAATATTAAATTAACATACATATTAGTAATTGTTTGAGTCAAATGCTTGTATCGAGTCATAATGATGTTTTGCAGGAATTCCAGGAAGTAAGGTATAGGTTTTTCCAGAAATTTTCCGGAAATTTAACATGAGAATTCTGTCAGATCATTTCTGACGGCGTCAGGCCTTACAACCTGACGGCGTCAGGTTTTAATTTTCTGAAATTTTTGAAAGTTTTGTTTTTCTACCGGAATCATAAAAAGTTTTTATTAAATCTCTAACTTATAAACTCCAGGAATCTGCAAAATAATCATTCCACAAGCATTATATCCTTATATAGATTTATCCCGCCGATGTTATGCAGGTTTTCGTGTTTGTTTTCTCAGGTTTAACAGGTTATTTTGGACAAGGAGATGTATGTGGAATCTAGCTTTTGGCGATGCATTAGTCTTGGAGCTTCTACTTTCTCTTGGAAGAAGATCTAACCATGTTACCTCTTTATCCACCAACCGAATCAGGGGAGTATTTGATTTCATTCTTTTACCTTATTTACTTTTACATCTTGTTATTTGAACATTGGGGACAATGTTCATCTTAAGTGTAAGGGGGTAAAGTACGATACTTTAGAGAATGCAATTACGCTTGATTTTTCGTTTGTTTAATGGTAGATGTGTAATAAAACTGAGAGAAATACCTGTTAAGGCAATTTTAGTGCCAAATTTAAAATTTTTTACAACATTTAGGAGTGAAACTTTGGTCTTAATGAGCGTCTCATGGATAGGAGTTATATGACTAGCACAAAACCGCACCACTAAAAAATTTTCCACCCCCAAATATGTGAGGTTCGCCCCTAGAATTGGTAGGAAAATCATTTATGCTATGATGTGTGTACCGGTAGCACTTAGATTCTAGAACTTGCGTTAGGACCATTCCGAGGCCACAAGTGAGACTACATTTGTGTAGTTAGATTTACTACATGATAAGAGGCATTAGGATTAACCCATTGTTTTACACCTGTGTTTTTGTTATAATTACATTGGCTACATTGGTCAAGTAATTCTCCCACACCCTTTGCGTTGTACTCATTTTTAGTACATGATACCCCTAGTACACCCCTCAGAGCCTATCTTTTCGTTTCTAACTTTAAGCATTTTACTTAAAGTAAGAATTTGTTTACACCCCACTTAAATGTACACCCAAATCGCCTTAGCCTACCTTGTATGCACTCATTTTTAGTGCATTAGTGTGACAACATTTGTTTAAACCCCAAGTTAATTATCTAATTGATTACATGGTTGCTAAGTCGAGTCATATCCTTGTACATATTGTTTTGGGACAATTGGGACTCATGGGTAAAGTACTAGTGTAATGGAGTAATGGGGAAGAACAACATTATTACCCCCATATGTGCTAAATATTTTAAAAGTACTCCAAGTGTTTCGATTATCTTAATTCGAGTCATTAGAATAGTTAATTGTAAAGTTATGTAAAAGTTCAAGTGTAAGGGGAATGCAACGCCCCTACGATGTATTATTTTGGATGGTAGGGCAAGAGTGTATGCAAAAAAAAAAAAAAAAAAAAAAAAAAAAGAGAAAAAGAAAAGTAGAAAAAAAAAACATACGGAATACCATCCCGTTTCATTTTATGTTTATTTTATGTTTTTGTTATTTTGTTTTTAGCTTAAGTCGAGTCTAGTCTTGGCTTAGCAACGCCATATTGTACTTGTAATCAACCAAGATCTTTAACTCGCCACTAGTAAAATATCCCTTATCCAACATAACCGTGTTTATCATATCCCTACACCTAACGTTATAACCCGTTTAAAAGCCCTCTTTGATAGTTTATCTTAGGTGCTTACACCTAGTGGAGGAGGTTTTTGATCCTTTCCCAAGCCTATGGTAATCTATTTGCTATGACAGGTAGTGAGAGATATTATCCATTTTCATTTATGAGATATACTTTTATGACACCTGAGAGATGTGAGTATCTAAACACTACTTGTGAGGTGCTAGTATGTAATCTCCGTGCTTATTATGATTAAAGTGGAACGACTATTTGTTGTAATTACTTTTATATTAGCGTTAAACGACCCCAAACTTGTATTTTGATTAGAATAAAAGCGCATTTGCTTGAGGACAAGCAAATCTCAAGTGTAAGGGTATTTGATGAAGCGAAAAGTGTACCGCTTTTAGGGGGTCATTTAAGCCCTAAATCGTATTTATTTGATCAAATATTTCCCTAAATCGTTCCTTTTGTCATTTTAGGTACTTTGGAGAAGAAATCTGGAAAAGGAAGCATTTTGGACGTTTTTGGAGCATAAAAGTGAAGAAAACGACAAAGTCTCCAAAGCTGCTGGAAAAGTACACGTGACGGCGTCAAGGATTGCTCCTGACGGCGTCACGGCTTGGCAAAAGAGGTGGATATGACAAAATACACGTGACGCGCCAGAAAGTTTTACAAAGGAAGTCTGACGGCGTCACCCTTTAAGGTGATCAAGGCCGTCATGGTTTAAGTTAAAGAGAGACGGCATCAAGCACAATTGTGACGGCGTCAACCCTTGACGCGCCAGAGTGAATTTTGGAGGATTAAAGAGGGACGGCGTCAGGAAGACCATCCGGGAACCCTAGCCGCGGCGAGGTGACGGCGTCACCTCCTACAACGTGACGCCGTCAGCCCCTAAATTCTATATATAGTTTTGCAATTTTTAGTCATTAGTGTGCAACTTTGTGAGGAGAAACCCTAAGACGAATTTTTTGCCATTTTTAAGGGTTTTATACCCTTGGATCTCCCATGTTTAATTGAAGATAAGTAATCAATTAATCATTCAATATGTCTATGTGTTGTTTGATTATATCTTGTTCTTGTCTTTTAATTAACATGCTAGGCTAGATTTATCTTGTGTTTGCTTAGATCTAATGAAACCTAACTATTGATTATTGGTTGTTGGTGTGTTATTAATTATATTGGATGATTGTTTATCGATGTTAGGCTTAAGAAAACTGGCTAACCTCCTATACGGTAACTAGCTTGAACGTCTTAAGAAACATGAACCAATGCGTACTAAGGTTTTTATGGTTGTATTTAATGCATGAGCGAATTCTAGTGATCCCATGTTAGGAGCTTCTTAGCCGGCTCGACATAGGAGTGAAGTAGGAGCTTATAGAGTTGGGGAAGTACGTACGCCACCCCACGATTGGTATTAAGGAATACACCCGTCATCCACGCAATTAATACACACTAATCAACCGGTAAAAGATAGTTAGGGAGTAAGGAAATCTAAGTAAATACATTTCTCCCCATATAAGTTCCACAACCTTTTTATTTTCAGTTATTTTATTTTATTTGCAATTGTAGTTATTTGGGTTAGTTGACTAGCAACTAATTTCACCCACTCCTTCAAACCCGATATTTTACTTGCTTTCATAAAAATATAAAAATACAAAAAGAATCTTCCCTCACCCTTAGACCTATTAGAGTAGTTTTTCAATCCTAACGACACTATTCCCCTAGAGAACGATCAATCCCCCGGTACTTGCCAGTACACTATACTACATCGGTCAGGTACATTGCCTGGTGGGGATTGCAAGCCTCTTGAGATCTCTCGAGAGGTAAAACCTGTTGTAAGGTCGCAAAACCACGCATCACGTATCAAAACCTTGAATACTCTGTTACGTTGTGTAGCTAAAGAGATGCATTATCAGTTTTGAAGTGACAACTAGCCCTAATAACCACCTTGAAGATGAGATATTCTTAGTTAAGACCGTATTAAGTGTCTCAAAACCTTGTTTGTAAACAAATTTGAGTGAAAACATTTCAAGGTTACATGAATTGTTTTGTAAATTTTAAATTCATAGCTTTGGCAACCAAGAAAGAATTTGAATTTTATCTGTCAAAATCATTCATTCACTTAGACATAATAAAATGTCATTCACATTGTGTTCATAAGAGTGCAATCATAGAAAAGTCTAATTTACTAATTAAACATACGCATCACGAACTACTTCAAGGCAATATCGGGATACAATCCTAGTTTAATTATCACTAAACTGAACATATGCAATTTTATGTCTCAATATTTAAAATTTGTCTTTATAAAAATTTGATTCCTCTATAAAATGAATTTAAAAAAATTGAGAAACACATTTGTGTTACCAAATTTTTTTTGGTGATTGTTGAACTTTTAAGTTTTTGAAAAGTGATTTTCAAAAAATTTGCAGTTTGAACAAGTTATGACTATTTTAGAAAAGAATGTTTGATCATAATTTTCACTTTGCTAAAATTTGTTAAAATGTTTGTTAAACTTTATACAAGTATAAAACTTATAAAAGTTTTGCAAAGATTTTAAAAAATTTGAGTAACGTTTAGAAATGGCGGGTAACAAAGTTTCGCAAAATCTGATATCGCAGGATTTGGTATCGCAAACATGGTCAAACATAGTTAACTATCGCAAACAAGATAAAACAGGTATCGCAAACCAATGTTGTGATAGAAAATTGATATCGCATAATGTTTCGTATAGGGCTGTCGCAAAGAAAAGTTGTGATAGCATGCTATCGCAACACATTGGAAAGGTGCTATCGCAAGGCCATCAGTTGCGACAATAAGTGTAAAAATGTTGTCGCAACCAAAGTCTCGCAAATTTTAAATTACTATTAAAATTAGTTTTTGGCTCTATCCTAAAGTCTCGCATACCACCATTATTGGTGTTGCAACCCTAATTGTTCATCTTCGACCCAAAATTGATCCATTTTACCCCAAATCAAACCGTTTAAGTTCCCGTTTTCTTTCATAAACATGATCTAAACATCTTATCTCATTCATCTAACCACAATAATTTAACCAAAACACTCTAAATCGCAAATTCAATTGTGATCTAAATGTTGTATGAATACGCGGCCTTAACTAATCAATTTTGATCAATATAATGCAAACCAATGACTGAAATTCGTAACAAAGACGTAAAATGATTAGTTAAAGACATTTGTTAGCTTACTTTTTGCACGAAAAACACTTGAGATCAAGAAATCACTATTAAGATGTGAGTTTTTGCGATGTGAGTGTTTGGGTGCAAAGGAGAGAGAAAGTTTGTAATAGCAACTAGGGTTTGTGTGTTTTTTTCTCGCAGTCATTAGGTGGGTTATTAACCCTTTTTGACTTTTTGACCTTTTTGATTTTGACACAGGTCTGTGAGAGTTTTGGACTGGGGGAGGGTTCAATAGCTGTTTTAATGTTTTAGCAAAACTCCCCCTTGGCTTAAGCTCTTTTTTCACACAAAATCCTTTTTGTTAGCATTTTATTGTTAACAAAGTTTTTGAAAACATTTTAGTTCAAATAAATGAACCTTTGGGTTATATCAAAAATGTTTAAATAAAATTTATCACACCCCCTCGAAGTGATGGAATTACCCAACGTTTTAACAACATTTATCATTTAATTTCCAACAACATTTTTGTTTTATTTTCCAACAACTTAACAATTTATTCATTGATTTTCAAAAACAAACTTCTCAATTTCTCCCCCTAAAAAATAGCTTACTATTTTAAACTGTTTTTGATCTATTATTGAGGTGGGTAGCATTGTTTTTGAAAATTTTATTCTTACTTGATCTAAAAAAGATTATATTAAAAATCAGAAAAACGTGCTCAAGATTTGTTTATCATGAGCAAAATATTTTAGAAAAAGGTTTTGTAAAATGCTTTTTATAAAATATTTTATAAATTTTGCTCACGATAATTAAGAAGAATTCTCTTATTTTTTGAAGGATTGATGCACTGAAGTGTACGTTCAGGGTCATTTCTTTTAAAAGCGAGTGTTGATCTGTGATTTAATCAACAGCCATTATGAGTGAATAATTATCCGATTGGTTTACCAGATGTACTTGTGATTTCTGTTACGTTGGTGACTTCTTTGACCTTTTGATATTCTTTGTCATGTTCATCACAAATGCTTGGCATTCCTAGACGTTGTCGTTATTCATATCTTTCCGATGGCAAAGCTTTTGTTAAGAAGTCGGCAATTTGGTAATCAGTTTTCACGAAGTACAATTCCACAGTCCGTCTTTCTACATGTTCCTTGATGAAATGGTATCTGACTACTATATGCTTTCTCCGTGAGTGTTGTACCGTATTTTTTTGGGTAAAGGGGAGTAATCCTGCACCCTGGTAAAATGTATTAACCCAAAAACGTTTAAGTACAAAGGATATGGGTGAAGTCCCATATCTCAGCCCGTTACATAGGCACGTACATGAAAAAATCAACAAACCAAACCACTATATAAGAATGACAGGCCATTCTTATAACTAAAAAAATAAAACATACTACCTATGACGACCCTTCAGGCGGATATCATGAGCATACGCCTGAGACTCATAGCCATCATAAGACTCCAAATCATCCAGAAAGCCAGCACCCGGTAAAACATCTGGCATTAAAACCTCATCATCATTCGAGTCGTCTGAGCATGGTATAGATGATTTCTTATCGCTTGTAGAAGCTTTACGAGATCTCGAGAACTGCTCCCATAAATTCCCACTTGCACTTGTCTTACCAACCGTACTTGCAATATTAGGAGAAGCCGCACCAGGCTTCACTTCATTCTTACCATCGTCCAAAGATACTTACGAGGGGCTATTAGAAACCTCATTATGACTCAGCAAACTAGGACCAGTTTCTACCACACCCACATCAGCAGGATTCGAAGGGAGGTCAAGTACCTTATCCACTTCCATAATTTTCTCCATATCACACTTGAGTTCACCAATATTAATGTTATCTTTAAAATACCCATGCTCGTTAATGGACTGAGATAACTCATTGTTAGTCGCCATAGGAGGAACAAATTTTGATTGTTCATTAGGCTTCTCCACATTGGTGACCTTATTGGTAACCGGTTTAGAAACAGGCCGATATATGAAAATAGATTTATGTTTAAACAACCTAACCTCATGCTTAGATTTAGATACCTTTTTCTCAGCCTTCTTAGTGTAAACATTATCCGTTGTACGTACACTCCTTTTCGTAAAAAGACGTGCCTCCTCCTCATGGCTGAAAACTTTGCAATGTGAACAAAGAGGAGGCCATCAATATCAAGGATTTCCATAAAATGGCCCTTACCATTAGATAAAGGTATAGCAACTTCAATGGATTCCAACAAATCCTAACTAGCGGACAACTCAACTAGATAACGTACATAAGAATAACGACCCCAAGGATTCATGCACATGGCACTAGTACCCCCATCCAATCTAATAAGTTTTCCTAGCTGATTTGCAATCAAACTTATACCAACTTCCGAATACGCAACTACAGGTACTTTATGAATACGCACCCATACCGGTACCTTATTGATTTCCTCCCTTTCCAACTTAGAATTCGCCACCCATTTATGCAAGAAAATGGGCCTCGATCTAACAAACCAGGGACCACCTTCAATAACCTTATGCAAACCCTCTTGTGACAAAAATTGGAAAAAGAAAAAATCATTACGCATAATCACGCATTGGAAGGCAAACTTACCCCAAGCATGTTGGACATAATCTTCCACCAATGGGAACGATAACCATTTACCAATGAAATACCCATATAACGTATTAGCAAATTTATGACACATATCGTCAACCACTTCAATCGGAATCACAACTTTAGCAGCAGATACATGATCATAATTAGTAGACTTCGACCCTTGTACCTTTAGATTAGTAGCCAATCCATTAATAGCAGGAGCCGGATCAGATTTGTCACTTACATTGGCAGATTTAGGAGTGTTACTTGGATTAACGCCATGCTCATTACTAGGGCCAGTAGCATAACCCGATGTATTTGCCAAACCCACCCCAGTAGCAGGAATATTAAGCGCACCCTCAACTGCAGCTTGGATATTCATTGTGCTAGTGTTCTTCACCTCCACAACCGGCGTATTCACAACACTAGTTTGAGATACACCAGCGTTCCTAGCTTCAATGCCTTTTAACCTTAGCATACGAGCCCTCAATTCGTCCACATTAATAGCCTTCGACTCTAGGCTAGTAACCTTGGACTTATTCTTGCCTAAAAGAAAACCAACTTCCATCTCTCCACAACCCACTTACAATACCGAGCAATCAGACTTATAATGCCAAAAAACCCTAAGAGGGTTTACTTGCAGAATTTGAATAATAAAACCCTATGTTAGAGTTTATAATCGTTGAGACCAGCAGATAACAAAAGAACCAGATGGAATGCTAGAAGGAATAAAGTCAAGTCGATTAAAACACACCCTACAATAAGAAGGAATGATCAAACCGACTTTAATAAATAAGGACAATAGATTCGATCCAGGAAACCAAACCCGACAATAAACCATTTTGAGCACTAATGAAGTCGTATGAAACCCCAAAAAAATGATTGGAAGGACCAGATCTTAATAACCCAAATGAATTAGAAGCGTTTAAGATTATAAGAAAAGGGTTAAGAATGGATGATCGTTCATTTTTTGGATGCAAGGGTTTATGATCGCAAACCAAAAAAAACCCTAAAATTTGATCTCAAAACCAGCCAAGAACTTGCGAATTAAACACCAATCTGTTATAGGAACTAATTAACACATTTGTTAATCACTAACTAATGCAAATTGATGCAAGAAACACAAAGAAACTAGCATATTTTGAAGAAAACGATTAAGGATGGAGGGGTTTTTTTTGTCGCCACCTGAGAGAAATTTTTAGGGTTTTTTTAGTGCTGTACCGTGTTACAAGAGATGGCAATGACACTTTGAGAATCATAATAAATTGGGATTTTGTCGTAGAAAAAAACCATAGTCCGTCAATTGTGTTTTCATCCATAGTACTTGTGCACAGCATCCGGAGAGGGATATGTATTCAGCTTCTACAGTTGATAATGCAGTGTGATTCTGCTTCTTTGAGGACCAGCTGATTAACTTCTCCCCTAAGAATTAAGTAAATCCTGAAGTACTTTTGCAATCAATTTGGCAACCTGCATAATCTGCATCTGAATAGGCAATTAGTTTGAAACCGGTATCTTTCGGATACACAAGGCCCATATGAATTGTGCCTTGTAGGTACCGAAAGATCCATTTTACGGCAGTAAGGTGCTTTTTCGTTGGCCTTGATTGGTAATGGGCACACATGCATACAGCAAAATGAATATTACGCCAACTAGCTGTAAGATACATAAGTGAACCAATCATACTACGATATTTTGTAGCATCAACTGGTTTACCACCTCTATCTTCATCTAGTTTAGGCTTGTGTTGCATTGGTGTACTTATAGAGTCAGATTTATCCATTCCAAACTTTTTCAAAAATTTCGTCATGTATTTGTTTTGATGAATAAAGATACCACGAGGAGTTTGATAAATTTGTAGACCCAAAAAGAATTTTAACTCTCCCATCATGCTCATCTCAAATTTCTGTCGCATGATATTTTTAAATTTTTTGCAATATTTAGGATTCGTCGATCCAAAAATGATATCATCGACATAAATTTGGACTGGCATGATGTCGTTACCTTTTCGTCTAATAAATAAAGTTGGATCGATTGAACCTTTAACAAATTTGTGTTTGAGCAGATATTTTGACAACACTTTGTACCATGCACGTGGTGCTTGCTTGAGTCCGTAGACGGCTTTGTCAAGAACATAGACATCATTCGAATGGTCTGGATCAACGAAGCCATCTGGTTGACTTACAAACACCTCTTCCTTTAACTCCCCATACAAAAAGGCCGTTTTCACGTCCATTTGGTATACGGTGAAAGATTTGTGAGCTGCATAAGCCAAGAATAAGCGTATTGCTTCGATCCTAGCAACTGGTACAAATGATTCATCAAATTCGATTCCTTCTTCTTGATTGTACCCTTTGGCAACAAGACAAGCCTTGTTTCGGATTACATCACCGTCTTCATCAAGCTTGTTCTTTAGAATCCATTTTAATGCAATTATGAATTTTCCTAAAGGACGTGGAACCCTTCGCCAAACGCCATGGCATTTGAATTGGTTTATTTCTACTTGCATGGCGACAATCCAGTCAGGATCTGCAAGTGCTGCATTGACGTTGGCAGGTTCAACTCTACTTAGGAAGGAATTATAGAAATAAAAATCTGCTGTAGTACTTCTTGTTTGAACTGGTTGAGAAGGATTTCCTATTATTTGTTGTAGAGGGTAATCGTGAGTCCATCTTCTTCTGTGCGGATATGGTTGGTAAAGCGGTTGCATGTTTGAAGGATCATTATTTCGCATCTCAGAAAGTCCAGCGACCTCAGCTTCGGGAGTCGCGAATGGGTTTAGGAATGGTTCCTCTTCAGACGATGCATTGGTAATTATTTGATCATCAACATTAACGTTGGAGGTTAGAGTGTTATTGTTTGGTGAAAGTTCTTGTTGAATCTGTATGATTGGAGGGGTATCTGGTACTGGATCAACATCTTCATAAGTAGTTGTTGATGAACCGGATATGGGAGACGGTATGTCTTCTTGATGATTAACTTCGATAATCGGAGTTGCAGCGGATATTGTAGACACCTTCATCTTATTTCATCCACATGATTCATCAAAGAAGTTCTCAAACAATCCATCTAACACTTCCTTTTGTATATGTTTAGGTTTCGGTGTTGATGATATTGGTTTTGGTATGAGTCCTGAACCGGTTTGTTCAAAAGTCATAGTCTTTTGCACGGGTTCTGAACTGACTTGATTAGAAGCCATTTCTTCTACTTCGTCAAAGTGAACATGGATTGTCTCTTGTATCAACTTTGTTCTCTGATTGTAGATACGATATGCACTTGATTGTGTAGAATATCCAAGGAAAATTCCTACATCCCCTTTTTCTTTTAACTTATCAAGGTCTTCATGGTCATTTAGAGGGTAGCACCGACAACCAAAAGTGCGTAAGTATTTTACATCGGGTTTGCGTTTGTGAAGGATGTGATATGGAGTTTTGTTGAATCGTTTATTAATGATAGATTGGTTTTGTGTGAAAAAAGCGGTTGACACAGCTTCAGACCATAAATTTAATGAAAGATTAGAGGAGGTTAGCATTGTTCTTGCAGCTTCTACTAATGTACGGTTTCGTCTTTCGACTACACCATTTTGTTGAGGAGTGTAAGCCATAGATCTCTGATGTGTAATGCTAAGTGAATCAAAGAAATTCTGAAGAATCTGATTCGTGAACTCTGTTCCCTTTTCTGTTTTACGTATCGTACTTGGGCTTGTAGACCAACTTGTACTCTTTTGATGAACTTGATGATTACATTTGGAGTTTCTAATTTAGAAGCAAGAAAATGAACCCAAGTGAATCGTGAGTAGTCATCCACAATAACCAAAATATATTTCTTTCCATTTCTACTGACAATGCGCATCGGACCACACAAATCCATATGCAATAAATGCAATGGAGCAACGGAACTAGGTTCGAATTTGGATTTGAGTGTTGCACGTGTCATCTTCCCTAATTCACATGCTGAACAAAGATGATATTTATTGAATGATAGTTTTGGCAATCCTCTGATTAGGTTGTTTTGAGCAAGGTCGTTTATAGTTCTGAAGTTCGAATGGGAGAATCGATGATGCCATAGCCAGGCTTGTGATGATGTAGCTTTTGCAAACAAACAAATCGGTTTTGGTGATGTAATTTCTTTAAGAGCAATTTGGTATAGATTCGAATCCCTGGAGCCTTTGAGAATATCAACGCCTTCAAGAGTGCGAACAATACACAAATGTTTTATGAATGCCACCTCTAAACCGCTATCACAAAATTGGCCAATACTAAACAAGTTATGACCTAGTCCTTCGACAAAGTAGACTCTTTGAATTGTGACCTTATCATGAATGAGATCCCCATAGCCGGTGATTTTAGCGATGTGGTCATTCCCAAAATGCACTATACCCAAGAATTTGGCCACGAAGTTCTTGAGCAGTGCCTTGTTCCTAGTCATATGTCGGGTGCACCCGAGTCGAGGTACCAGAGGCACACTTAGAAAAGCTGCACATCAAAGCAAGAAACAGAAAATTGGGAACCCGCTGATAAAGTGGTTCCACGTAGTTAGACAGTATAGAATGCAAACCTAGGAGGTTGAATTTTTCTATTGTAGTAGTGCTAGGTTCAGATTTCTTCTTAACTGGTTGCCATCTATAACCTACGTGTTTGAACACTCTTCCGGTGGGTTTCCACTTAAAGTAGGATCTAGGGAATAACTCATGGTATTCAAATATTCTACCCCTTGGGACCCATGCCCATTTTTCTTTTTGCTTATGGTTTATTGGATTTGGTGAAGTAGTCCTAGTGGTGTTGGCATTCACATTATCGCAATTCTAAGCATCATGCACACAATTATAAGAAGCAGAATTATAAGCAACATAATTAAAACAAGCATTCTTGCTATTTGAAGCAACAAATCCATGCACTTTTAAGTCATTACAGTCATCCATTCGCTTAGAGCATTTTTTATTGAAAGCTTTTAAATGTCTAGGTTTTTCTACAACTTTAGGCTGAGAGGCACTAGTCTTCAACGCACTTTTCTTAGGTGGTCTCTCCTTGCTACAAGTAGTGTCTAAACCTGGATCAAAAAGAAAATATGCGTTAGGAGATTGTGTAATTTGATCATGTTGAGCTAATTTCTGTTTCTTACGATTCTTGTTCTTATGTGTCTTTGACTCTTTGGGTTTATTTTCTATAGGGGGATGAGTCAAAGAACACATTGGTGCATCTAGAGGCATATCCTTACTAAGTAATGCTTGCTTCCTAGCTATTTCTAATTCCTTGTTATGAATCATGTCATTTGAACCATATGGTTCTCTAGTAGAAGTAGATCCAATTTGATACATACCGGGAGCAATTGCTTTAGGATTAGATAAAACCTCTTTTTGTTTTGGCTCAAGAATGTGAGTATTTTGTTTTTGATTTGCCAAAAAGGTTGGTTGGTTTGAAAAGTATGAAATTTTTT
Organism: Artemisia tridentata subsp. tridentata; assembly: GCA_021014915.2. Taxonomy (NCBI): domain Eukaryota; kingdom Viridiplantae; phylum Streptophyta; class Magnoliopsida; order Asterales; family Asteraceae; genus Artemisia; species Artemisia tridentata. The sequence continues at coordinate 111,324,804 of CP139503.1, read as the reverse complement.
TATTATCCAACTGGCGATAAGCAATAAACTCATGATTCTTGTTTTTTATCAAATCAAGCACTTTAGATTTGAGTTCCTCGTTCTCTTTTAAGATTATTTTCAAAGAATTTTTGTAGGAAAGCTTGTCGTATTTGTTTTCTTCAATTCTTCGCTGCCAGTTTGCTTCAAACATTAAAGATTGTTTTTCAAGTTTAGCACAAGAGTTTTCAAATTTGGCAGTACGACAAGACAATTCCTCGCTCAAATCAACATTCTTTTGCAAACATTCTCTTAGACTCTCTGTGAGTAAAAGGTTTTCCATTGCTAAAGACGTTTGTTTATTTTCCAATTCTTCAATTTTCTCCTCATTTAAAGCAAATTGTGGTTTGATTGATTCCATTTGATTTAGAAAATATTCTTTTTGAATGTCAGAGTTTAAGCTGAGAAGATCATATTCATCTTCAAGAGATGTGACGTAAGTTAAATCAGTTTGCATTTCAGACATCAATGCCTCTTCAAAGGCTTTAAATTTATCGTTAATTCTATTCACGGGAGGCTCGATAAATGTTATTATCTGTTTCTTAACTTCCCTTAATACATCCACTTCATAAGAATTAGATCTCAAAAGTTCATCCGTTTGAAACTCTTGCTTTCCATGAATAATAGATAACGATCCATTTATTTGATTTCTGAGATTGCAAAAGGTTTTTCTCGCTAAACTCTCATAGTTGTTAGAATCATATGGGTTGTCAGAAATCTGATCCACATGATGTTTAACATTTGTTGGTATTCTTGAAAGAGCATTTTCCTTATTTATCAAACCATAATCGACATTAAAGTAGGAGAAATTGGTTTTCTTTTGATTCACGTTTAAATGTTTTTGGATTTCCTCTTGAGAGATGTCATTAGGAATAAACATGTAATCTTTGAAGGTATCAGGTATAATGTAATCAGTGTTATACAAACTTGGTGTTTGACATTTAACCATATCAAGATAAGATGGTTTAGTATAACCAAGACCCTGTTTTAGAACTATAACTGAATCTGGTTTGGGAAGTAACATGTACATAGTCTGAGAATTCTGATTGGTAGTGCGAAATTTAGTTTCAGCTCTAGTTAATCGTTGAATACAATTAGATTTTTCTTCTTTAAGTTTAGAAACTTCTTCTTCAAAATTCTTTTTGATGTTTTCAAAATTTGAAATATTTATTTTGAAAAGAAAATCTCATTTTGTAAATCTAGAATTTGACGTTTAAGCACCAATGGTCTCTCATACTACTCTTCAATGTAACATGTCATTGATTTTCTTTTCTAAAGAAGCACTTTTATCTTGTTTTAGTTTTATCAAGTTAGCATAATTTTGAATTTGAGATTGAATAGTGGCATAGTTTTGAAGCAAATCAACATGATCTTGACTTGTTGATGCATGATTGCAATCGGTACTATTAGTAGATAACTGAGGAGTAGCACTTGTAGATTTTTCACTACGTATGTTAACTTCAGTTGGCTTACTAATGGTACGAATGTGACCATGTATGAATTCATCAAGATCATCATTATCACAAGCATCTGATGTGTGTACCTTGTTGACAAGAGTGTCATCTTCATCAGCATCAGTGTCATAGCTTGGAGTTTCATCGTCTTCTTGAGCTTCAAAGACATCTTCCATTGTTGTGGCCATACCTTCCACATCTTCAAGGTGTGCCATAAATACCATGCTTGGTCCTAAGGTTTCTTCTTCATCATCCGTGTCTTCCATGAATTTAAATAATTCTTTATCTATCTCACAGCTGGATTCCATCATTAGAGTAATTTCCATCTTCTTCTAGTAATATTCAGAGTCACGAGTCTTGCACTTGGTGTTGTTGCTTGAGCAATCAGAGATATCACTATTGTTGTGTTTGCCTTTGTCATTTAGGGTGTACTCCTGAAGATCATTACCAAGCTTGACCAGGTCTTCTATTAGTGATTGCTCACAATCATCCATATCATACGTAGCTTTGAAGAGAGTTGCTTCTTTGTTGAATGTGATAGATCTTTGTGAATCAGTGTGAGGAGAAAGTGGAAGATCTGGTGATGATGATTCAGAGAGAAGAGTTCTAAAATGATCCAAATGGAAGTAGGTTCCATTATCAAGATCACGTTTGATGAGTTGATGTTCTTCTTTGTTGTACAATGATGCTAGTGCTTGCCACATATCATGAGCATTGTGATGATGATCCACATGCAATAAAGGTTATCTGGAATAGCCAACATGATGAAGTGTGATGATATCAAATAAGTACATTTTATTGGCATCATTTATCCTATGTTATTCGTTTGTTTTATGTTATTTTATATGAGAATCGATACTTAATCGCTTACTTTTATAATTCTCAGTTATAAACAAGCGTTTGGTGAAAGTTAGCTATTCTGGACGTAAATTGGAGCAAAATGGATCAAGTTGGAAAAATCTACTGAACTGAAGGAAGATACGTCGTATCATTCTAGACAGATACGCCGTACATCAAAACTTAGACGAATATGAAGACCATTGCCTGACTTTGAAGCATGCGCCATATGGAATTTATCTTATACGCCGCATATGAAACCTTGGTCAACGAGAAGATCTGACTTGTTTTACTCCAGATACGCCGCATGACATTCCAGATATGCAGGGTATCAATCTAAAGACTTCACCAAGATAATCTAAGATACTGAAGAACATGCGCCGCATGAAGACTGAAGGTACGCCGTATCTTATGACGGTGTACGAATATTCCTGAATATTATAATCTTGGACCCCACGCGAAGTTACCTAGATGCGCCGTATCAACTTAGTTGATACGCCGTATCGACCCTGCTGACATAAACTATACAAGTGCAACACAAACCCTAAGGAGAAGAATACAGATGAATTGGCAGCACAAGACACAACCTAAAGGAAGAATTCAGAGCAGTAAGAAGGTTCTGCTAGTACTTTAATTCATAGGAAAACTCGTTTACTTGTATTAGCAATCTGTTAATGGTTGAGTTAGTGTCTTTTTCACTATTTGATCGGACTTAATATTTTCCAGCTGTTATAAAGAGTATTTGATGTTTATTTGGTTTCTTTATGCATGTGCTTTGATTACGTATTAGGATTTATCGCGCCTTGTCAACGTAGGCTCGCGCAATTACTTCATTAACATCGTTTGCATAGTTAATGTAAGCCTGTAAAAGGGATAAATAATACATAAACCTAGTAATCATTAAGTGTTTACACGCCTGTAACTAAGACTCCACTGAGAGAGAATAGATTTTAGCACTCATCTTATACAGCTAAGCATTTAAACGTGTGACAAGTTTTCCTACTATCGGCTCGACCTCTTATCTATGTCTATTTTCTATCTGTGTACGTGTTTGATTTACTGTTTTATCTAATCTACACAATTGTGCTAGTCTCTCAGGTTAAAAAACCCCCTGGCGTTAGATTAGGGCATTAGAACTAACTTAGGATTAAAATACTGATAGATATCTAGGTGTTAACGTTCCACTCTTAGTGTTCGACACTCTACTTACCAACTAGCTACATTGATCGGGTACACTGCTCGTTAGTGTATGTTATAGGATAAGTCGGCTAAATATAAATTTAAAACTTGATAATATAATCTATTCTACAACGATATACGCACGCATCAAGTTTTTGGCGCGGCTGCCAGGGAGCGAATTGTTTAATACTAAAATATTTGTTAATATTTTAATTTAGAATTAACTTAATTAGTTTTTATTTTTTTAGTTTTTATTTGCTAACTTTGTTGTGTATTTGTATTATTTGCATTCATTGTATTTTTCTGCAAATTTTCTGTTTTCATGTTCGTTTGTTTTCTGTAATTTTTTTTGTTTTTTGTTTTTCTGTTTTTCTTCATTGTTACCATCTGCTGTATTTTGCTGAACTAAACGATACGGCGCATCTATTTATTAGACACGGCGTATTGCATTTTTATTTTATATACAGCGTCTCTTATTTAATTAATTCGAGTATGACATATTTATCCCTCCAGATACGGCGTACCCTGTTTTTAATCGATTTTTTTTTCAAAACCCTAAACGCCATACGGCGTATGATTTTTTCTCATGCGACGTATCTATCATTTATTAAAAACGGATTTGAATTCTTTAAATTAACAAGACACGGCGTATCGATTTTTGTCGATACGGCGTATCCACAATCTGTTAAGATTCAAATCAATTTTCCTGTCTTTTAGAAAGTTTTTACTTTGCGGCCTATTTGTTTTGTGTTTCAGGAATCATGATTGAAATTTTCCCAAACTGGTTCGGAGGGCCGCAAATCAAATTAACAATCGACGAGATCATATCAAGGTTTTCCAGTGAAAGCGAAAAAGAACACTATGAGGTAGAAACCTTTATCAAGGAGTTCAAGATTACCAGTGAACTCTTGCTACAAGAACAAAAAAATATGATTAGGGAATTGACAATTGAAGTGCACCAATTGTCAAAAGTGTTTAAGGAAGTTCTATTTCAAAGGCACGACCTCAAAGGAAAAACGACCAGAGGTGGCAAATCTACCTTTCAAATTGGAGAAACCACTGAGGTTAACAACGATAGCAATAGGTCCCCTAGAGTTGAGAATGCTAAACCTAATGTACCAAAAGAAGTTGACCAAGAACCTGAAATCAGGAATGAACCCATTATTGAACCAACACGAACATCCCTTCCTTTCCCTAACCGTCTAAAGAAAGAAAAAGAAGACACTTATCAAAGAAAATTCCTGGAAAATCTCAAGCAACTTCAACTCAGCATCCCATTTATCGAAGCTCTTGCGCAAATTCCTAAGTATGCCAAATATTTGAAGAGTTTGTTGACTAACAAATCCAAGCTAGAAGAAGTTTGTACAGTAACGATAAGTGAAAGAAACTCAGCCACCTTGCTCAATAAACTACCATCAAAAGAAAAAGACCCAGGGAGTTTCACTATTCCTTGTCAAATTAATGATTTACACAATTGAAATGCTTTAGCTGATCTAGGAGCTAGTATAAGTTTAATGCCATTTGCTATGTATGAGAAACTAGGTCTTGGTGAACCCAAACCTACTAGGATGTGCTTAGAACTAGCTGATAGATCAATACAATCTCCTAGAGGAATAGCTGAAAACATTTTAATTAAAGTTGAAAATTTAATTTACCTATTGACTTTGTTATCCTTGATATGCCTGAAAATGCTAGGACACCTATAATATTAGTTTGACCCTTTTTAGCCACTGCCTGGGCTATGATAGATGTCTTTAATAAGAAAATAACACTTAAGAAAGGGGAAAATGAGGTTGAGTTTAATATGGAGCAATCTATGAAAAACCCTCCCTTCGAGGATGATGAATGTTATAGCGTTGATATTACTGATGATACTATTGACCAATTTACTCAAGTGTTATTAAAAAATGACCTGCTTGATTCTTTCTTGCTTAAAAATTTCAAAGAAACTATTGCTATAGAAGATCAAGTAGATGATAATCCCTTTATTAATGAATTTACTGCTGATTCTGTTATCTGTAACTTGATATGGCATATCGAGAATATTGATGCGGTACATCAATCTGAAGACAATAGTAATTGTGAAAAAGAGCAGGTTTACTCCGCTAGTGCTAATGAAATTGATGAAGTAAAACCTGTACTTAAGGACTTACCATCTAGTTTAGAATATACTTATTTGTATGATAATGAGAATTTACCTGTTATCATCGCATCCGGTCTAACAGAAAAAGAAGCACTAGCTTGGAAAATGTCCGACATCAAAGGAATAAGCCCATCATTCTTTACACATAAGATCCTTATGGAAGATGAATTCAAACCTACTATTCAACCTCAAAGGCGTTTGAATCAAAAAGTCCAAGATGTAGTAAAAAATGAGATTGTTAAACTAATTGACTCTAGACTTATCTATCCAATTTCAGATAGCTCGTGGGTCAGTCCTATCCACATTGTACCCAAAAAAGGAGGAATTGTTGATCCCAAACACACGAGCTTGTATTAGAAACTTTGTGAATATTAAAGAGTATGCGGAATCTACTCTTTAATACTTAGAAGAATGTAAACAATATCAATGAAATAGAAAACTTTGTATGAACAATGATATCACCAAAATGCTCCAATATTATTATATCAATAATACGAGTACTCTGTGTAGTACTAGGGTTTACAACCTTGAAGCTATATCAAAAAGACGTATCAAACATCATAACCTAGGACCTCCTTTTATACACTAAGGAGTCCTTTACAAGATAACTACAAATCTTCTAAACTATTAAACTTATACGTATCTTTCTAACTAAATAGAATATACACAGAATAACTTAATACATATCTCTTCACTCGTCTTTATCACTTTAGCAGTACAATCTTCCTTCAGCAGTTTTAAGTTCTTTAGCAGTCTTAAGTTAATACTCTGGCAATACTAACTTTCCATCTAGCAGCACTAACTGGTTAGTACTGGCAGTGTTAATCTTGAACAGTCTTAAGTCTTGGCTTGAGAGTACTAACTCTGAAGACATTTAATTCCCAACAATTCTCCCCTAAACTTGTGATTTACCTCCAAATCATCAAGTTTCTTCAATTAAATCTTTGACTTTGAGAGGATTCTTCCAAACACTTCATCTTCCTGATCTTTCAGCCTGCATAAAAATCTTCCTCAGAAGTTCTCTTGCCATCTCTATATGCTCATCCACAGCAAGTTTTGCAGCCAACATCAATGTAAGTGTTCCCCTTGACAGTGGGTAGTCTTTCTCCACTAGCATGTAGATATCTGTTCTAGCTTTTGTAGACACATGATGAACTGCACATGAGTTGTACAAAGTCCATTTTAAACCTTGATTACCAGCCTGAAACAACCACATCTCATCATCTTCATCTGGCTCAAAAATTCTCTTCAACTCTACCCATAACATCCTGTCTTTATCATCTATAGGCTCAGTTGTGTTGAATCTTTCATTGACTAACTCCCATAGCTTTACCAGATCTTCTCTGTCAAATGCTTTGAGCATATCATCAAAGTGTTGACACACTTCAATATGATTACCATCCCTGATGATCTTCCAACTCTTTATCAGTCCATCATCTTGAATCTCCAAATCTATAATAGGATACTTGGTCTGTAGAGCTTCAACATTCATTCCTTCATCTTGAACAATGATCATCATCTGTTGTAACCTTTCTTCAGTCAAACCTTCTTCCTGCTCTTCTACTCTAGGTAAGTCTACACTGACTTTTTGTTTCTTTGAAGACTCTAATTCCAAGGATATTCCTGCTCTCTTAACTCTTCTGCTCTCTTCTTCAGTTTCCATAGGAATAAAATCTTGAACCTTCTTGTAAACCTTACTTTACAAGTCTTTAATCTCTTCATATGATCTGCTAACAAGTTGACTAGCAGTCCAGTGGTCTTGATTCTTCAAATAGGCAATCATATACTTCAATTTTTCTGCTCTTGTTGGTGGTTTACTCTTTCTTGCTTCAGCTTTCTTAGCATTCTGACTCTTCCTAATCACCTCAAGTAGCTCTTGAAGTGCATTATCTCTTTCTTCTTCATTGATACTTGCCCTTTCCTATTCATAAATCCTTTAAGCTAAAAGTTCATCAGCCTTTTCTTGTGCTAATCTCTTTGCTTCTTTAGCTTTAGCTATTTCTCTTGCAAGCCTTTGTTCTTCCATAAATTTTGCAATCTTTAGTTCTTCCAGTGCTTTTGCTTGTTCTTCCTCATGTACCCTTTGAGCCATTTCCTGATCAAGACTTATCTGAACTTGAACTCTCTCCTTGACCTTTCCTTGTTGCTCAGACTCTTGCATAATACCTTTTCCTTTATCCTTTTCTGCACTTCTTCTGATGTAAACAGCAGCAGTATTGGCAGTACTAACAAATGCACCAGCGGTACTAACTAGTTTACCAGTACTAACCTCTTCTTGAACTGTAGGAACTTCCTTAGCAGTATCTTCAAAATCAACTCCAAAACACATATCTTGCTCATACCTCCCCTGAGTTTCAACATCATCTTGTACCAATGTGATGTTTGGATCTTGATCAATGTTATCAATTTTCCTCCCCTGTTTGGAAGGATCCTCCAAATCATCTTCATCATCAGATTCTTCTTCATCAGATTCCACTATGTTTGCCTTCCTTTTAGCCTGGCTGGACTTGACTTTTTGCTCTATCTTCTTCACCTTTTTTTATCAGTTTTGTATAAGCAGCACCATATATCTGCTTTGTCTGCTTTAATTCCATCTCCAAGCTAGTAACTCTGTCTGACAATTTGGTACATAAAGCCATCAATTCATTAAGTTTCAGACTGCCCTCATCACTTCCAAGTGTGTTAACTCTTGGGAGAGGTGAATCATAGGTTGTGTTAGGCATAGTCTCAAACCCAGTTTGAGTGTCCATACCCCCCATAGTTTCTGGTTGGCTGGGACCACTACCTAAGCTAGTTTCAGAGGAACTTTACTAATTAAGTGCTGCCATGGGTTGGATCTTACTTATGTTACCACTGGCCTGTCCAACTTCTAAGCCAGAGACAGTAGTGGCAGCCCTCCCCATTCTGTGATCCTCATCAAAGGAGACAGGCTCATCTGCTACAGGAATATGAGTAGGAGATCTGTGCTGAGGAACCACAGATTCCTGTTTGATTCTTCTCCTATAGGTTTGTGAAATTGGAGGTTGTGAGGTTGATGGAGCAATTGTGGGTGTGTGATGGGACTCAACTGGGATTGTTGATCCTTCACCCTGAATAGTTTGATCTAGTACAATCATTGATGAAAACAATGGTACTTCTACCCTAGTATAACCCCTAGAAATTATCTTCCTATTACTAAAAAGTTTTTGAGTAAGGGTAGGAGTTTTATAAAAGCTTGTATGAGGTAGAAGCAAGTTCTTGTGCTTGTTCAAAAACATTTGAATAAATCTTGGATATATTAAAAATTTGTATTTACTATCCAAGTTTTTCACCATACCATCAAAAATCAATTTTGAGAAATTAAACTGCTGCCTTTTGGCCAAGAAAATAATAGCAGTTGCTATACTTCTACTAAATTGTTCCCAAACAACTTTCTTTGGACTTAAACAGTATAGGATGGTATGAATGAGAAATTTCCATTGAGGGGAAAAATGTCCTTTTTGAAAAGTCAATTTGTCAGAAGTTGACACATACCCCATCAAGGAAAGGTTTTCAAAAATTTCAGTATTTGGAAAGGAACTAATACCATCATCATCTGCTAGTTTGAGATGTCTCCTAACAGATGACTCAATAATAGTCATGACTTTGCCATCAACTGTTGCAGTTAACTCTTGTTCTCCATTATCAAGTGTTCTGGCATTAGCAGTATGCCAAAATTGTTTGATATGAGAAACATAAATAGTAGGATTCTCTGTAAGAGCAACCTGATGTGACTGGTATTGAGAAAATCTACTATTTGGTGAAATCCTTGACTTCCCTCTGTTTTCTGTAAGTAGGTTTCCATGTTGTGTTTGTCACAGAATTCCAAATTCGCCATTAAGATTGATAGAAGTTTGATTAGAGTTCTGAGTTATGATCGTTTATGAGAGTATGTGTGTTTGGCAAAAGCAATTGAGATTATATAGATAGCACTTAGGGTTTTGATTGGACCGGCTTAAGAAATCGTTTCTTTAGCTTAAAGAAATCTTATAAATTAAAGAAAAATTATGAATTTTCCAATTTAAGAAACCTATAAGTGAAGTAATTGACCAAAATATCTCAACGGCTATAATTAAAAAAAGGTTATTCCCAAACAGCATTAACGGTTACCCAGCGGTACTAATTTTAGCCTAGCAGTACAAACTTTTGCCTAGCAGTACAAACTTTTATAAAAACTATTTCTCAGCAGTATTAACCCATTTTCCTTATAAAACAATACTACACTCATACATTTTGAAGGGATTAAGTGTAAAGGAAGACACTTAATTATTTCGGTTGCATTTAACCCGTGGTTGTGTGAGAACCAATGATTTCAGTATAAGTACTGCCTGTGATCAGATAGACTCATTAAAAGAGCCTTCTTGACAGGGTTTCCAGCTCGTGGCAGGTGTTAACTCTAACACAAATGTATTAGATTCACTTTTGCTCGCTGTTCTCTAAACCAGATGTCCTTAGACTAAAACACTATGTTAATGATAGAATGGTAAAGAGTGAGTTAGATCAGTTACTATCTGACTAACTAAAAATCATCAATTCATGTTCAGTATAGGTTGATTTTAAGAAAAGATTTTAAAGAACCTCCCAACTCAGATGTTAACCTTTGTCAAGTGATCCCTAAATCCTCTCTATCATGAATCAGTTGCAACATCATTCCATCAAGTAATCCACTACTTTTACTTTTCATCATGAATCTCACACAGCATCAATTCTAATCATACTGCTTTGCTTATCCTGCAAATGTTAGTTCAAAACCAAGAAAACATAATCCAGAGCATTTTCTTCATAACAGTATTAAGTATGACTAACAGTGTAATTCAACAGTATTAATTTGCAATAGCAGTATTAACATCTAACAGTACTAATCCTTTACAAAACATGACAAAGACATAAAGAGATTAAAACTTTAAGGATTTAGCATTCCAATACTTGCAACCAAGTACTGAAATCTTCCAACATCAAGACCTTTGGTAAGTAAATCTGCAAAATTGTTATCTGTGTGTATTTTAACAACTTAAATTAACTTTTTATCATTGCAGTCTCTTATAAAATGATGTCTAATCTCTATGTGTTTTGTTTTAGAGTGTAAAACTGGATTCTTAATAATACATATAGTACTGTTATTGTCAATATAAATCATGGTGTTCATAAAATTATACCCATCATCTAGCATTTGATTCTGAATCCAGAGTACTTGTCTACAGCAACTAGCAGCAGCCACATATTCAGCTTCAGTTGTAGAATTGTCAACCACAGTTTGCTTCTTACACTGCCATGATACCAACCTGCATCCTAGGAACTGACAACCTCCTGTTGTTGACTTCCTATCTAAGCTTACTCTAGCATAGTCACTATCACTATATGCCACCAGATCAAAGGGAGAATCTCTAGGATACAAAAGGCCTAATTTAGGTTGGCCTTTTAGGTACCTAAAAATCCTTTTAACAGCATGTAAGTGTGAAACCTTAGGTGTAACTTGGAATCTGGCACGTACACATACTGCAAACATAATGTCTGGTCTAGATGATGTAAGATACATCAATGATCCAATCATTGACCTATAGAGATGAACATCAAAATCATCACCATCTAAGTCCTTGAGCAAAGGCTTGTCTGGATCCATTGGGGTGCTAGTTGTCTTGACATCAGTATACCCAAATTTCCTCAAAATGTCAGCTACATATTTATCCTGACTGATAAATATCCCATCTTTTTTCTACTTTACTTGCAACCCTAAAAAGAAAGTGAGTTCTCCCATAGAACTCATCTGAAACTTGTCATGCATCAGTTTCTCAAACTCAGAACACATCTCCTTCTTTGTAGAGCCAAAGATAATGTCATCAACATAGACATGGACAAGCAAAATATCCCCTTTTTTCTTATTGATAAACAATGTCTGATATATCTTTCCTCTATGAACCCATTTTCCAATAAATATTTGGCCAAGGTTTCATACCAGGCTCTTGGAGCTTGATGCAAACCATAAAGTGCTTTCACCACCTTGTAGACTTTGTCTGGATAGTCAGGATCTTCAAACCCTGGAGGTTGAGTAACATATACCTCTTCTTCAATTTTACCATAAAGGAAAGCACTCTTCACATCCATCTAATACACCATGAATCCCATAAAGCAAGCATAAGCTAAGAAGAGCCTTATTGCCTCAATTCTTGCTACAGGGGCAAAAACTTCATTATAGTCTATGCCTTCTTCTTGAGTATAACCCTGTGCAACCAGCCTTGCTTTGTTTCTGATCACTATGCCTCTTTCATCTTTCTTGTTCCTAAACACCCATTTTGTACCAATAGGCCACTTACCCTTAGGCAAATCCACTAGAACCCAAACCTTTTGTAGCTTAAACTATAAAAGCTCTTCCTGCATTGCTTCTAGCTATGATGGATCACTTATGAGTTTTCCCTTCATGAACAGCACTAAGAAAACCTTGTTCATTTGTAGCCTTTGTCATTCTCCTTGTCTTTACACCAGACTACACATCACCAATCACATTATCAAGTGAATGATCTTTATGGATTCTTGTATTTGGAGTTGAAGGAGCTAGATATGTGGTAGGAATGTTGTTCATATCCACTTCATCATCAAAGAAATCAACATGTGTGGCTTCAAGTGGAACAGTATTAACTGTTGGACTAGCAGTATTAACATTTGGCCCAACAGTATTAACATTTGGCCTAGCAGTATTAACATCATGAGTACTGCTTTCAGGCCTCTCTTGATTATCAATTCCACTTTCTTTATTAACACCTTCATCATCTTCCTTTCCAGCATCACTAGAAGATTGTGGTTTATCATTGCTAGCATTCTTTGAAAGATGACAAAACCCAAATTAGATAAAAACACAAACCCTAGGCGTCTACTTTAGAGGACTCATGCCTAGACACACACACACTTTCATGGTGTTCACATCTTGACACACAAAAAACTATACGACCTATATCTCTTTATATAATAGAGATATTAGGTTTACAAAGGATAAATATTAGGAAATAAACATATCTTCCTAATTTTTACAATTATCTTCTAGGAAATCTTCTTTAATCTTCCATCTTGAAGAATTCCTCCTTTGTTTTTGAAGTCCTTCATCTTTCATATGTTTTGTCTTATCAACTCAAATATAATTCCCAACAGGAATGACTGTAGTATTGAATGATAACAATGAACTAATTCCATCACGAACTGTAACTGGATGGAGAGTTTGTATCGACTATCACAAACTCAATGATGCAACACGAAAAGACCATTTCCCTCTTCCATTCATTGACCAAATGTTAGAAAGATTGTCTGGAAATGATTACTATTGTTTTCTTGATGGTTTTTCAGGTTTCTTTCAAATACCAATTGCTCTAGAGGATCAAGAGATGACAAATTTCACATGCCCTTATGGAACCTTCACCTATAGAAGAATGCCTTTTGGATTATGCAATGCCCCTGCAACCTTTCAAAGATGTATGACGGCAATCTTTCATGACATGGTGGAAGACTTCATGGAAGACTTCTCGATGTTCGGTAACTCTTTTAATAATTGCCTTTCCAATCTTGATAAAATGCTTGCTAGATGTGAAGAAACCAACCTTGTTCTTAATTGGGAAAAATGTCATTTTATGGTAAGAGAGGGAATTGTGTTAGGACATAAGAGTTCTGGAAAATTTATAGAGGTTGATAAAGCTAAAATTGATGTAATTGCTAAATTACCTTACCCGACTAATGTAAAAGGGGTTAGAAGTTTATTAGGACATGCTGGATTTTATCGTAGATTCATTAAGGATTTTTCCATGATATCTAGGCCTATGACACAACTGTTATTAAAAGATGTAAAATTTAATTTTTCTGATGATTGTAAAAAGGCGTTTAATATACTTAAAGAAAAATTAACTACTGCACCTATTATAATTTCTCCAGACTGGAATTTGCCTTTTGAATTAATGTGTGATGCTAGCGACTATGCTGTTGGAGCAGTACTTGGTCAAAAGATCGATAAGAAATTCAAACCAATTTATTATGGTAGCAAAACATTAAATAATGCCCAAGAACACTATACCACCACTGAAAAGGAACTTCTCGCAGTTGTTTTTGCATTTGATAAATTTTGCCCATATCTTATCTTGTCAAAAACTGTGGTGTACACTGACCACTCTACCTTGAAGTATTTGTTTAATAAACAGGACGCCAAACCTAGGCTCATCAGGTGGGTTTTGTTGTTTCAAAGGTTTAATATTGAAATTAAAGACAAAAAAGGGGTTGAGAATTTGGCGGCCGACCATTTGTCTAGACTAGAAAACCCAGCGATGGAAGTGCTGGACAAAATGGAAATAGCTGATGAGTTCCCTGATGAACACCTTATGATGATAAAAACAAGGGGCAGCGATGATGAACCATGGTATGCTGACTTTATCAACTTTATTGTCAGAAAAAAATTTCCTTCCAAGTTGACGTCCGATGAAAAAAGAAGGTTCCTCTCTCAAGTAAATGATTATTTTTGGGATGAACCATATGCATTTAAGTTATGCCCTGACAATATAATATGGAGATGTGTTGCCGAAAATGATATACCTGCTATATTAGCGCATTATCACTCAGGACCAACCGGGGGACATCATAGCGCCATCATAACTAGAAGAAAGGTTTTAGACGCAGGATTCTATTGGCCCAGTATTCTTGAAGATGCCAAAAATTAGATTAAAGGATGCGATGCATGTCAACGGTAGGGTAATATCACATCAAGAAGCGAGATGCCTCAGAATTATATCCATGTATGCGAAGTTTTCGATATATGGGGGTTGGATTTCATGTGACCATTTCCTGAAGCAAAAGGTAATAAGTATATTTTGGTAGCCGTTGATTATGTATCAAAATGGGTCAAGGCTCAAGCACTACCAAAAAATGATAGCAAGGTGGTGCTAAGATTTTTTCTACGACTGTTTTATAGGTTTGGAGTTCCTAAAGCCTTAATTAGTGACAGAGGTACGCACTTCTGTAATCACCACCTCGGAAAAGCCTTGCAACAATATGGAGTCTACCACAGAGTTTCTACCGCATACCACCCTCAATCCAATGGACAGACTAAAGTCACCAATCAGGCTATTAAACGTATTCTAGAAAAATCCGTTGGATATAATCAAAAAGGGTGGTCGGATAAGCTGAACGATGCCTTATGGGCATTTCGAGCCGCCTATAAAACACCCACCGGATGTACACATTTCAGGCTTGTATATGGAAAGGAATGCCATCTACCAATTGAAATCAAACACAACACATATTGGGCTTTGAAGCAATGCAACATGGATATGGAAGCAGCTGCTAAAAATCATTTCATGCAACTTAATGAGCTTTTCGAGTTGCATGACGAAGCTTATAAGAATACTAAAATCTACAAGTAACGAACCAAACAATGGCACGATTCCCGGCTCCGTGGGGACAAAGATTTCTTGGTTGGAGAAAAAGTTCTACTATTCAATTCTAGATTGAAGATGTATCCTGGAAAACTAAGATCAAGATGGACGGGTCCGTTTATTGTTAAAACAGTTTACCCTTATGGAACTGTAGAAATAAGTGATAAAAACGGTTATATCTTCAAGGTGAACGGACAACGCTTAAAGAGATACTTTGATAATTACCTCGACAACGTAGATAACGAAGTTTTCAATTTTGAACCGAAAATACTGGAATAGGAGCTGAAGATGAGTCTAACTTGAAGAGTCTGGAATAAAGAAAAGTGCTCATCGGGAGACAACCCGGATTTATCTTTACTGTTTTTTGTTATCAAGTCTGTCAGACCTGCACATCGATGTGGCGCATCTTTTCCCATGGCTGCGTCATATCATATTTTCTGACTCGTATTTATTCCAGGCTCGATACGGCGCATCCCTTACCATGGGTGCGGCGTATCGCCTGACCTGATGAAATTTCCAGATTTTTATTTTTTTATTTTTAGGTTTATTTCTACTAACCAACGATTAACATGATTTGCACTAGCTATGATTTTAAAATTAGCACAGGTTGTTTACAATGAAGTGGTGGTTACATACGTTCTAAAATTTTTTGTGTGTCGTACGCCATTCATGGAGGCTTGAACCCCATTTACACACAGAAAATAAAAAGTTGCTCACAAACGCATAATGGAGGATCATACCGAGCAAATCTCAGGGGAGTTTTCCATTCTCATTCTTTCTATTTCCTGTTTTTAATTTCAATTTAAAAAAAAGAGGACGTTGTTTATCTTAAGTGGGGGGATGGAGAATTAGAATGACACTTGTCCTTATTTTACAAAAATTTGCTTAATATGTGCTTAATATGCTTAAATTTAAAAATTTTCTAGTATGTTTTTGTTAAATCTAAGTTGCATGACCGCACACATAACCCTTATTTCTATATTGTGAGAATTAAGCCTATTTCATTTCCCAATATTTTACCCAAATTCCACAAATATATGAGTGTGCCGGTGACTTGTAGTAAACTTTAGAACTTGACTTGTATACTATTCGAGACCACCATAATGAGTATTATTGATATAATTGGAGTGACTTGTCTAACTAGGTAAATTTCTAGGATTACACCCAAATAGCCTATATATGTATTGTGTTATTAAATAACTACATTGGTTAGTTAACCCCATGTTAAACCCTTTGTTACTCTCATTTTTAGAGTAAGATACCCCTAGAAAAACACTCAGAGCCATTCCTTTCGTTTCTTACACCAATGTTAAAATGTTTCGTTACACCCTTACACCTTAGGCTACCCTGTAGATTTAAGTCCGAGGCTAGTCGTTTTTGATAAAAGTGTGTATTCCCCGCGTTTCCGGTGTTCGTGTGCGTAAATTATTATCTTTGGTTAGGTCGGGAATTGCACAATGCAATGGAGTGAAAGTAGATATTGTATTTTTCATTTTCGTGTGTTTACTACTTTCACTATTACCTTTATGTCTGAAGTTATGAAAAGTATGGAGATAAATTATCCATATTTACTGTGATAGTGACGTGGTGAAATTTTACACCATCTAGTTTATTTGATGTTAAAAAAAAAAAAATTGTATTCAAAAATTTAAAAAAGAGGAAAGAAAAAGAAAGAAGAAGTTGGTACGTATTATAAACTAACGATGTAAAGTTATGTACTAGTAGAGATATCTCTACTGCTTGTTGTATTATATTTATGGATTGAAAGGGAGTTGGCCGTTATGGGAACGCCAACTAAGGTTTATTCTCTGAGTGAGATATTATTGAGTTTAATTCATGTCTACTTACTAAAACGTGAGTCTCCGTGTTAAAGCGTGAGTTAGTCTATGATTTGTGTCTTATTCATGGGATGGTTGGGAAGTGATTAACCACACTTGTTAGGACTTAATCTATTTGTTTTGTTTATTTTATTTAACACCAATTTATGTATTTCCCAATGTTTAATCCCTACCCTTTTACCAATGGCTAAGTGAGAATGTCAAATGCATGAATAAGGTAGTGACCATCCGAGTTTTAGACTAATCAAATGACACGCCAATGATCTAGAGTGTGACTTGGTGACCATCCGTTATGAAAATAACACGCCAACGAACCGAGTAACACACTAGTGACCATCCGTTGTTAGAGGAATCGAGGACTCGCGCCAGCGAGCTACTAAGTTTGTGCAGGAGATGTTTGAACGAAGCTAGGTTTAACCCTTAAGCCTTATCATAACCTAATTTACCGTTTTAGACTTGTCACTCCTTAGCTTTAGTGGTGGAGATGTGTATCCTTGCCAAGCTTATGATAGAATATTCGTCATGACTGAGCAATTGAGCGAATTACCTAAATGTTACCAAATAGATTAGTTGAGTGATTTGAGTGATTTCATTTTCCTACTTCGTGAGGTGTTTGGTTGTGCAATTATGATTAAAACGAATGAATGCTTAAAATTATTAAAATAAATCCTAAGCTGTATTTAGGATACATTTTCATAAGTTTAAATCTAAGGTTTACTTGAGGACAAGTAAAGTTCAAGTAGTGGGATATTTGATGATATCAAATAAGTACATTTTATTGGCATCATTTATCCTATGTTATTCGTTTGTTTTATGTTATTTTATATAAGAATCGATAATCGCTTACTTTTATAATTCTCAGTTATAAACAAGCGTTTGGTGAAAGTTAGCTATTTTGGACGTAAATTGGAGCAAAATGGATCAAGTTGGAAAAGTCTACTGAACTGAAGGAAGATATGCTGTATCATTCTAGACAGATACGTCGTACATCAAAACTTAGACGAATATGATGACCATTGCCTGACTTTGAAGCATGCGCCGTATGGAATTTATCTCATACGCCGTATATGAAACCTTGGTCAACGAGAAGATCCAACTTGTTTTACTCCAGATACGCCGCATGACACTCCAGATATGCGGCGTATCAATCTCAAGACTTCACCAAGATAATCCAAGATACCGAAGAACCTGCGCCGCATGAAAACTGAAGGTACGCCGTATCTTATGATGGTGTACGAATATTACTGAATATTATAATCTTGGACCCCACGCGAAGTTACCTAGATGCGCCGTATCAACTTAGTTGATACGCCGTATCGACCCTGCTGATAGAAACTATATAAACCCCATTCGACAGCCACATTCGATATACAAGTGCAACACAAACCCTAAGGAGAAGAATACAGACAAATTGGCTGCACAAGACATAACCTAAACGAAGAATTCAGAGCAGTAAAAAGGTTCTGCTAGTACTTTAATTCATAGGGAAACTCGTTTACTTGTATTAGCAATCTGGTAATGGTTGAGTTAGTGTCTTTTTCACTATTTGATCGGACTGAATATTTTCCAGCTGTTATAAAGAGTATTTGATGTTTATTTGGTTTCTTTATGCATGTGCTATGATTACGTATTAGGATTTATCGCGCCTTGTCAACGTAGGCTTGCGCAATTACTTCATTAACATCGTTTGCATAGTTCATGTAAGCCTGTAAAAGGGATAAATAATACATAAACCTAGTAATCATTAAGTGTTTACTCGCCTGTAACTAAGACTCCATTGAGAGAGAATAGATTTTAGCACTCATCTTATACAGCTAAGCATTTAAACGTGTGACAAGTTTTCCTACTATCGGCTCGACCTCTTATCTGTGTCTATTTTCTATCTGTGTACATGTTTGCCATTCGCTTATTTGTCCCCTTAGTTTTATTTACTGTTTTATCTAATCTACACAATTGTGCCAGTCTCTCAGGTTGAAAAACCCCCTTGCGTTAGATTAGGCATTAGAACTAACTTAAGATTAAAATACAGATAGATATCTAGGTGTTAACGTTCCACTCTTAGTGCTCGATACTCTACTTACCAACTAGCTACATTGATCGGGTACACTGCTCGTTAGTGTATGTTATAGGATAAGTCGGCTAAATATAAATTTGAAACTTGATATTATAATCTATTCTACAACGATATACCCACACATCAAAGTGCTTAGCCCGAAAGTTAGCCTTGTATTGCTTAAGCTCATCTTCACTCAAATCGTCTTGTGTTTGAGGTTTTGTAAATTCTGGATGACTTGGATCAACAATTTGTTTCATGACATACGGACCATTCCTGATTGAGTTGATCATGTATGCTTCATCATCAAAAATGTTAGCCATGCTTTGAACCTGAATACCCAATGTGTGTAAGTTCCTGGGAGTAGCATGGTTGGTCTTGATATTGTGCCTAACATCATTGTAGCATAGCTAGTATCATAGGGAGTTGACATTGTGATTGTGGATCTTTGATATGAGATGTTGTTTATTTGAAAGTGGTGTTTTATTATGTTTAAGTTTAGATGGTTGAGTGTTTGGAATTTTATATCATGATATTTAAATGATTAAATTCTCTTAATAATTTTTAATATTTTTAAGGGATTTAAAATTGAATAAAAGTCTTTAAGTTAAGGTATCGCAACAAAGTCTTGTGAATAGTAACTATCGCAACTTTCTGGTGCAAATTAGGCAGAGTTTTCTTTCGCAAAACGTGGGTAACATTAAGTCTCGGAAGATCAGGTGTCCAAAACTTCTTCTATCACAACAATACAAGAGCTATCGCAACAATTTCTTGCGACTTGGGCAGAGTTTTCTTTCGTAAACAGTGGGTAACCAAAAGCTTCGCAAAGCAAGTATCACAACAATTACTATCGCAACCCAAACTATTGCTATCGCAACTCAAATCAATTGCTATCGCAGTCCCCTATTGCAACCAAAAACAGTTATCGCTAAACCCTCAATTTTGCGAACAAAATTTTATGCACAAAATGCTAAACCCTATTTTTACGAGAAAAAGTACACTTTTTGAAAAAACCCTTAAACCACATTTTCAGCCTAAATCTTCACCAAATTCATAAAATTTTTGTATAGAATGATGAAAGCTCTTTCTTTTTCTACAAATATGTTATCCTAACACACGTTTTATAAGATTAAACACATTTAAGAGTAATCTTTATACTACGTATAAGAGTAAAGATATTCTAGAGAAAGAAAGTTCTTGAAACAAAACTAAAACACAACTACGTGAAACAACAAATCATATTTGGCTCTTGATATCAATTGTTGTTCCAATAATACCAAGTCTACTCTAATAATCTTAGTGAGATAAAGTGGGTGTGGACACTTTAGTTTAGAGAGAGAAACGAGAGAAAAGAAGTAAAGTCTCGCATTGATGATAGAAAGAACACACACCTCATAACCTATGAGGTAGGGGGTATTTATACCATACAATAGTCAAGCATAATATCGCAATTATACAAGTGTTGTGATAGTGTTATGCTGTTGCAACCACACAATATTACACAACATACCCTATACTAATACAAAAGATAAATAGAAGTCCCTGCACTAACGATTTACACTTTTTGTGTTCCAACAAAGAAAGAAACTAATACTCCCCTGATTTGCTTGGCATGGACGATGTGAAAACATGGTTAAATCCTCCTCCAAGAAAATAAATTCAGTAAACGCTCATCATACTTCATCCTTTATCTTCTTGTCCAATATAACCTGTAATTCACTAAGAAAACAAACACAAAACCTTACATAAAATCGGCGGTAAACACTATATATATAAAAACTAATTCCTAGAAAACACTTAAGATATAATGCTTGTAAAATAAATGTCTACAGATTCCTGGAAATTTACAATTCTGAAAATTTGAAAAAATTAAGTTCCAGCAGAAAAACAAAATCCTGGAAAACTGTGCTGCTACAGTGCCTGACGTCGTCAGGTTATAGATCCCGACGCCGTCAGGTATGACCTGACAGTATTTTTACGTTTTGTTTCTGGAAAATTTCTAGAAAAATCTGATTAATGAAACCTGGAAAACTGCAAAACATTCATTGTGACTCGATACAAGCATTTGACTCTAACAAACATACAAATATATATGCTAATCAATAATTGTTAACTTTCATGTTCGAATTCATTCTTGTAAACAAATATGATCTTCCCTACACTTATATTTTTGTAAAATACCTTTATATGTGTTTAAGACGAGGTTAAAAACAAAATAAAGCATTTTTACAAAATTATTCGAAACATGAACGATAAACAATTATGATGGAACATATATATGAAATCAAACAAAAGAAAAAAAACAATAAAACAATAAAACATGGGTTGCCTCCCAAGAAGCGCTTTTCTTTATTTACGAGTCTTGTAGCTAGACTCAAAGTCATAGCCTATCACGTGACTCCACTTTCCATCACGCTCTCAAGGTCATCTTTCCCTTGGCCATACAAGAAGCAATTATGTTCCGCCAAGTATTGTTCCGTGAAATTACTACCTATCCATTTCTCCCTTCTAGACTCACGTTCCTTGTAGTTTTTAATTCTCGCCTCCCATCCAAGAATCATTTGCTTAACATGATTACGGGAGATTGTTGGGTCAACATTTATCTTCCTCTTCTCCTTATACATACTTTTGTAACGAGGAACCATATACATTCTAATTTTGCTTTTTCCCGCCCTGAGTGTCATCAATCATTCTTTGAAATCAATGGTTGCTCTAGCCGTAGCCAAGATTGGTGTTCCTAGGATTAGAGGCATACATTCATCTTCTTCCACGTCAACAATGACAAAGTCAACTGGATATATATGATTACCGACATCAACTAATACATCTTCCACAATTCCTATAGGATACACATAAGAATGATTTGCTAAGGATAGCAAGGTTGGTTTTAGACAACCTATCACTGGTTAACTTCTTGTAGATTGACAAAGGCATTATATTCACATCGGACCCCTGATTGGCTAATGCGCTCATGTACTCTAAATCACCAATGCTACAGGGTATCTCGAAGTTCCCATAAACGGCACGTTTCTTAGCTACACCTTTTTTTAAGAGGCTTTCGTACAAAGGTCCTGCGGGTAGCATATCATATGCCTCTTCAGCTATTACTCCCTTCATAGTTTTCCGCAACGAGTCATTATATCGATAATTATTTATCAGATTATCAATGGTTTTCTTGTTAATGTCATTTTTCAAATAATATTAAACTGGGTGAGACATGGTCGCCTCCCTGATCGTCCCCTTGCACCCTCCTAATTTCTCATGAGTCTCTTTTTCTAAACATGATTACCTTTTCCGATGCTTTCGCATTTGTCATTATCAATATCGACCATGTTTTCAATGAAATTTTTCTCATTTTCCCCATTATTTACATGTCCCCCAACTTCATTGTTGTCTTCGTGGACAATAGAGATAACATTAACATATTTGGTGATGAGGGTTTGACTTTCTTTCCTCACTAACACTCTTTCTGGAGCCTTGGTTTTAGTGTATCCTTTAATAAACTCATCATTTCCGCAATCTTCTCTTGCATCTTTTCTCGTTGTCTATAAATGAATTCTTCAAATTTCACCAACCTCTCAGAATGTGTCGACATATATTCGCTCATTCGTATTTCAAACTCGGGACTAAGTTCACGGGGAGGTGAGGAAGGACACACGTTTTTTTTCGAGTTCACAAAGTTTTTCTTCGGATAGGTTGGAGACTTTGTCAGGTGACGAGATTGCGTTGACCATTTTGCTCACATCACGAGGATCATCCCAGGATTCGTTACTATAAAAGGCAAGTTCGTCGACGATGTCCCATGATTCCTTCGCATCCTTCTCTCGCAATTTACCGCCGTCCGCTTGGTCAATGGCATGCTTGGTGAGATAGTTGACATGATCATAGAATATTTGGATTTAAAGCCAAAGATCAATGCCATGAAGAGGGAATTTTTGGAGTAAGTCCTTGAAACGAGTCCACGCTTCGTAAAGAGTTTCACCTTGACGTTGTTGGAACATCAAGATGTCATTCCTTAGCTTGGTAGTTCTCCTCGGTGGGAAAATTGAGCTAGGAAACGAGAAGTGAGATCATCCCAAGATGTGATGGATCTCGCGAGTAAATGCTCAAGCCATTGACTAGCTTGGTCACGTAGTGAGAATTGGAAGAGACGCAAGCGTGACGTATCTTGAGTAGCAACATCAAGGTCTATGGAATCTACGGTTTTAAGCAAATCCTTGAGATGTTGATTTCGATCTTCGTAACGAAGTCCATGGAATCCACATCCGCTTTGCACCAACCAAATGGTGTCGGATCGCCAGGGAGACACATTAGCTCTTTGGGGGAGCTCAATGGTGTTTCGATAGCCTTGGTGGCTTGGTTTGTAGTACTCACTTAGAGTACAGGCTCGAGGTGGGTCTTGGTTAATTGGTGGGTCTTGGTGGGGTTGTTCTTGGTGGTTGGGTGGAGCTTGGTGTTGTTGTGGTGGTGCTTAGTATATGTCAAAGATGCCTTCATTCACCATGGTGGCAAATGAAGAGAATTACAAACAAAGGGCACGATGAAAAGATAGACTAAAGAAAGCTAATAAAAAGAAAATAAAAATCTCACTTGATAGGAATCTAGTGAGTAGACCTAAACGAGATAGAAATTGAACCTAAACAATAACTATTCCCCGAAAACGGCGCCAAAAACTTGATAGGAGATTTGTAAGACCTGGAAACGAAGTTTTACAATCCTCCAGGCAGTGTACCTGATCGCTTTAGTGTAGTATAGGTAAATCCGGGGGATTGATCGTTCTCTAGGAGAACAGTGTCGTTAGGTCAAGATGTATGACGAGATAGGTCTAGAGGTGAGGGATGATTCTTTTTGTATTTTTTATATTTTATGAAAGTAGTAAAAGTCTCGGTTTTTAGAAGAGTAGGTGGAATTAGTTGCTAGTCAACTAACTCAAAACTAATAATTATTGAATTAAATAAAAATAAATGAGAAAATACAATTGGTCACTTCTTATGATAGGGAAAAGCGTGTTTACTTAGATTTAATTACTCCCTAGTTATCTCCTATTGATTTGTCGAATTGTCACATCCTTGTTTTAGTTGAAGCGCTGTATTCCTTAATATTGGTCGTAGGGAGGTGCCGAAGTCCCCAACTCTATGAATTTTAGTCTCCCCTAAAAACCTTAAAGTCTATTAAGTTTTCTATGATCTACAAGCCACAATTCATGCAATAAATACAACGAGAAAAACCAGTAGTGCACTCTACGGTTGCGTTTCTAAGACGTTCAAGCCGGTTACATATAAGAGGTCGGCCAGTTTTCTTAGCCTAACGCGAAGCAATCAACTAAACAATAGACGACAAATCTATATTTAATAACTTGGTTTCACTAGATCTAAGTAAACACAAATAAACTTAAGCTAGCATGATAGATAGAATAAAAGATAAACAAGTAATCAAACAACACATAGACATATTGAATGATTAAACGAGTAACTTATCTTTAATGAAAGATGAAATTCAAGGGTTGGAAAACCCTTACAAAGCTGCTAAAATTCGTCCTTAAACCCTAATCCAAGATGTACCCAAAGACGTCTCTCCTAACAATGAAAACATTCGAAAATATATTTAGTTTTACAACTCTGACAGCATCAGCTTAGGGGTTCTGTCGCCGTCAGCTCGCCGCATTTAGGGGTTCGTCTTGTGCAAGTCTTCGTTATGACGGCGTCACTTAGTAAGTCCTGACGCCGTCACCTTCAGTTTAACGCCGTCCTCTTGTAAAGTGTCTGGGCCGTCTCTTGTTAAATCAACACGTGACTCTTATATTCAATTAACAGCTGACACCATCAGGTTCTGGATCTCCAGAATTTGACTGAGGCGTCTCTTGTTAAACTTGAACCAAAAATCCAGCATAATCAACAAGTGACGGCGTCACGTTGTAGCTTGTGACGCCGTCAGAGCTACAGGTCTGACATGTTTTTCGTGACTTCGGTTTTTTTTTCACTTTTTCATCCAAATACGTCCAAAAAGTGCCGATTTCCAGATTTCTCATCCCAAGTACCTAAAATGAAAAAAGAAATGATTTTAGGCAATATTTGATCATATAAATACGATTTTGGGCTTAAATGACCCCTTAAAAAGGTACCAAATATATCCTTATAAAAAACCTAATAGGCTAATAATCATGTAAAAAAAAATCATTGAATAAAAATAAAACATTGAGTAGCCGTTTAAGATAATTTTATGTATCTAGTACCATAAATGCTCATTTTGACACCATCTAGATAAGAAGCAGCATGAACATAATTGTCTCACACTCTAAGTTAGTCAACAAAAGAAGAGACGGAAGCCAAATCATTGATTCTGTACAAAGAATCATATAATTTAATAAGCTATACTTTTGATAAGCCATGGTAGTTCTTCTTGGGTTGCAATGCTAAGCATCCCTTTATGTCCATGCCTACTGCTATATTTGTCATCAAGCATACCTACCAAATTCCATAATCTATATTTCCTTGACAAACATCAATCTTGACAATCTCACCAACATCCCTCGATACATAAAGATTTCTAAGGACTTTGTTAGTAACCAAATAGATGAAAGTTGTAAAACATATAAAACTCCATATGTGAGGATCAACACTTTCAAAAAACATTACTTGAACATAAATACTATGGAGCAAAACAGTGATCATTTAGTCTTACCTATCGAAAAACATAATCAGAAGTCCATAATGCTTTGGCCACATCAGGAGGCACCTTTACAGAAACACCTAGACTGGCAATAGCCAACTATTTTAGCCTTTAGATGCTGTAACACCCCAACCCGACAAGGGTCAGAATGTCACATTATGGTGTCAATCAGAACATAATAAACCAAGCGGAAGTCTTAATTAATTAACCAAAAAGTCATGAAACCACATGACGACAAAAGTCATAACAAAGATCCAACAAAGTCTACAAAAGAAGTAAAATCCAAATACTAAATCTGAAAAGAAAAAATCCATCATATGAGAATAGTCTATTGTAGGTCTTCTAAGCTCCTACTCTCACACTCTTCCCCCAGAATCCCTGCTTATTGCCACAGAGAAAAGAAATGCGGCTGAGTTAATGCTCAGTGAACAGATATAAACAATAACTGATAATAAGATAACCAAAACGAATACGGATCAAATTAGGTCAAATCAAAGAAAGGGAAAGAGCCTACTGAGACAATGTCAGATGAAACAGAATACAAAATGAATATGAATTAGATACTGAATCAGAGTGCATAACAAATATCAATCAATATAGGATCGGAGTGCATTGCCCAACTGCCTAAGCATGATACATGAATAGGCCAAATAATCATATCATAATCATATCACAAATCATATACCGTCAATTCCAAAGTTGTACAAGGAGCTGCAGACTTCAATGTACCAAAATGTGATGGGGTATACGAACACACACCAACCAATCACCAGATACAGATATAGATTCCCTAGGATGCATCCATACGCCCCTGCAAAACAAATCATATATATACAACTGCTCATGACAGGCATATACACAAATCATAATGGCCAAGTGATCACATATCATAACAGAACAGAAGGGGACGCCTTGGATCAATCATACTTCCACAGAAAGTGCCATGCCATTGTTGCCTCAATGACATGGCCAAGATACCTCCATGGCTAGGAATACAGATACAGAAGTTGGGCAACACAAGAGCAATCATAATCATCATCATATCAAATCAATCATATCAAATACTGAACTGAAGCATATCATATCAAATACTGAACTGAATAATATCAAACGGATAACCAACGAATATCATAATGAGATAGCAATTCAAATATCAGAACGAATAACAAAACGGATATCAAGGTAATAACGGATAATCATATCAATAGATGCCCTTACAGAAAAAGGACGGAATATATGTACCTTAGCAATGAACGGAAATGAAACGATCACAAGAACAAGAGTTACTCCCTCTTCACGAAATCTACACAATTAGGTATCGCATATTAGTTATAAACTCATTTTATAAGCTCATTACTGATTTTAAACGTTTATTGAAATTCACGTTAACACATTTAGGGTTTTATTCTATTTATGGAACTTTTAGGTAGAAGTCATAATTAATCAAAGTTTAGGGTTAAAAATGCTAATATGCCCAATTTAAAGGTTAACGATGATTAATAATCAAAGCATAAGTTACAAGACTTCAAAATGATATTTTTCTCATTTAGGTTCCAAATATACCGAATTTTAGGTTTATAAGTGTTTTAAGTAATTATTTAATTAAATTCTTGATTCTTATATAAATCAGGTACGGTTCTTATGATTTTTAAAACACCTCAAATAAGCTCATTTAATTCTATAATTTTACCCAGTGATACATTTATATCTTAAGTATTTTCCAAAAATTTTCCAAATTTTATTCATTAGTACAAGGACACAATATAAATCACTCTTTACACGACTATCCAGAAAAGAAACTGCTGAAACACCCAGAAAGTTTGCAATTAATTAATCCAGTTACACACTTCAGAAAAATCTTTAAAAATTACAGGAAGCCATACATATCCCAAATATGACCCCTGTCAAATTATAGCTCTTAATCCCTTACTATTTGTAAATTAAAATTCAAAAACACTAGCTGAATTTTCAGACTCCTAAACTCAAGATTGACAACCAATGTTCTAAAAATCTGAAAGTCACCTTCCCGACCTCCAAAAATTATGAAATTTGATATCCAGATAGCACACATCCTGAATTTAGTTTTAGCCTCAAAAATCTTGCAAAAACACGTTTGTATCATTAACTTATTACCCTTGCAAGACGGCCCAAAATCTGGACAGCATACAAGTGAGACAGATTCAACACAACCCTAACCCTCTTAAACTCTAATCGACCCATATTAATTTCCTAGTGTTTTCTAGAATTCATTAGCCATATTTAATGTGTAATTAAGACAATATAGGGCTTGTAAATGTTCATATTAGGTCGACATGTTAAGACCAGATTCGACACCAAAGGATTTCATACGAACACGACACAAAACTAATCACATATGGCGTATATCTTTTAACTTGTGCATGATTTCATGTGACATATTTAACGATAAGTAAACTTAAACAAAACATGATATGGACCAGATTAAACACCTTAGTTGTATAATAATCATTTAGGGCTAGATTAGAATCATGGTACCTTGTGTCGAATCAAAGAAAACCGAATAGAACAAGAATATAGCACTCGAATCACACCACCAAACCACAACCAGGATCGACCACCAAGGCTGTAACGAATAAGATTGAAGGCTGGTATAAACGACCACCAACTTGCTGTCTTCACCTCTCTTCTTTCTTGGCAGCACCAATGATAATCTATGTGTGTTTGTGGTTCGGTGTAGGAGAGAACACAGGAGAATAATATACGGTTGAAGGAGATGAGGCAAAGTGTGTTTTTGAGTTTGGAAACAATAAGAAACCATATTTGTTATATAGGAATGTCGTGTGAATCAAAAAGGGATAGGATTGCATGCATATCTTTATATCTTTGCATAATATTTACTTGTATTCTTAATGATTATCATAACCGAATAATAGGAGTGTGAAATTCGATTCTCAAATATGGAAAGGAGAGAAAAACGTGTAAAGTCTCTTAGGGAATAAGACATGGGTCGTTTTAGCTAGTAGGATAGGATTAGGAAACTTGTATTTTGTATTTTATTTTCACAATTTATAGTTTATGACATTTAATGTGTAGTTAATTCTTAACATATAGTTTTTATTTATTTATTGAACTTAGGTTATATTCAAATGGACAAATAAAAATATAGTCCATATTTTAGGGTATTACAATTCTGCCCCTCTAAAAAAAATTCGTCTACGAAATTGAAGTTGCGGAAGTGCAAAACGAATACGTACCAAATCACAAAAAAGAAATATGGGTAACTGACTAACATTCTCAGGCTCTTTGGCTAACGACAGATCGTCACGGATTTGGTCTAATGGTTACGGAACCATGTGAAGAAGATGATTATAAAGGACATATTAGATTGGGAACCATGGTAAATGATGTACTTAAAATAAAATCAAGATCACACATTTCTAAAGGGAACAAATTGGCAGAACGGATCTTATTATCAAAACATAATGGATGATAACCACAGGATTCCTCATAGGAATGGATGATGCACAAGCTAATAGTGAAGTGGGGATATTAACTTATTTTGCATAGGAATTAGAAACTACCGAATGTGTTGTACCAGTATCAAATAAAACCAAAGATAGTACGATCAATCATAAAAAAGAAATTTTCCGTAACGGTAACTAAGGTGTTAGCTGCCTAGTCTCTGGTCATAGTAAACAGTCGTCCTTTAGGAGCTGGCTGACCTTCATCCCCATTGTCAGCCCTCTTGGGACAGTCCCGAATCTTATGCTCCGTAGATCCACATTTGAAACATGCTCCTGAAATCTTGTAGCACGGTCTGCCAAGGTGAAGTTTCCCACAGGTGACACAAGGTGGGGCTGTAGCTTGATCAGGATACTGCCTTTGATTAGTACTACTGTTGAACTGCTGAGCCTGATCTCTTCCCGTCCTCTTATTTTTGAAATCCCTTCTACCATCCCTCCTATCATCACCTCGTCTATCTGACCCACGTCGATCAAAGCTACGCCTATCATAGTCCCTCTGATCATACCCACGCTGATTATCCCTAGACCGAATCCTATCATCGTCTCTATTTCTCTTGTTACTCAGTCCCTCTCTTTCTTGCAAAATCTCGATGTTGCGAGCAGCGTTGGCAACTTGTGCCACATCTATGAACTCAATGTTCACAATTCGGTCAAGAATCCAATCATTTAAAGCCCACTTAAAATTTTTCGCTTGCTTCGCCGGAGTACCAGCCCTAGCACCCAAGAAACCAACCAAACGAAGGAACCTCTTCATAAAGTCAGTGCTCGACTCTCTCTCCATCTGTCGGATCGAATGGTACTCTCTCTCATATTTCTGCTGCTCAGAAAACAGAATGTACTGTAGAAAGAAAACATCACGGAAATCATTCCATGACAAAGCAGCAACAAAATCCTTTCTACCCTTAGCTAGCTTGTACGCTTTCCACCAACTGAGTGCATCACCCTCAAACTTATAGCTGGCTAACCTTGCTTTGAATTGGTCGTCACATCCCAGCACTTCAAAGATTTTCTCCATATGCACAATCTAATCCTCCGCCT
The DNA here is from genome assembly GCA_021014915.2 of Artemisia tridentata subsp. tridentata. NCBI lineage: Eukaryota > Viridiplantae > Streptophyta > Magnoliopsida > Asterales > Asteraceae > Artemisia > Artemisia tridentata. The sequence continues at coordinate 111,294,653 of CP139503.1, read as the reverse complement.
CAATCAGAGTAGTCGCAGAGCTGAACAATCGAGGCTTTTGCTTACGAAACCTCTCTAACCAAGTATGAATAGTCACAAGTGGAGAACCACCATCAGCACCCCCACTACCACTAGCCGTATTCTGACGGACCTCAGTCTTGATCCGGTCGGTAAGGCCTGGTAACAGTGCGTCAATGGCCCGCTGGACTGCGGCAGCAAACGCAGGGTTGGAACTGAAATCTTTGGTATTACGAGTGTTAACCATCTGAAAGATCATAAATGGATCAGCGAAGATAAATCAAATGTAAGGATCAAAATATGAAAGGAAGAGGTCGAATCAAAAGCGAAGCCTAATGTCTACCCAATCCTCACAGGTCATAGCCTAAGCTCTACAGGGCGAAACCTGGATCTGATACCTTAATTGTAACACCCCAACCCAACAAGGGTCATAATGTCACATTATGGTGTCAATCAGAACATAATAAACGCAAGCGGAAGTCTTAATTAATTAACCAAAAAGACATGAAACCACATGACGACAAAAGTCATAACAAAGATCGAACAAAGTCTACAAAAGAAGTAAAATCCAAAAACTAAGTCTGAAAAGAAATAAATCCATCATATGAGAATAGTCTATGGTAGGTCTTCTAAGCTCCTACTCTCACACTCTTCCCCCAGAATCATTGCTTATTACATGCGGCAGAGAAAAGAAATGTGGCTGAGCTAACGCTCAGTGAACGGATATAAACAATAACTGATAATAAGATAACCAAAATGAATACGGATCAAATTAGGTCAAATCAAAGAAAGGGAAAGAGCCTGCTAAGACAATGTCAGATGAAACAGAATACAAAATGAATATGAATCAGATACTGAATCAGAGTGTATAACAAATATCAATCAATATAGGATCGGAGTGCATTGCCCAACTACCTAAGTATGATACATGAATAGGCCAAATAATCATATCATAATCATATCACAAATCATATACCGTCAATTCCAAAGTTGTACAAGGAGCTGCAGACTCCAATGTACCAAAATGTGATGGGGTGTAGGAACACACACCAACCAATCACTAGATATAGATGCAAATTCCCTAGGATGCATCCATACACCCCCTGCAAAACAAATCATATATATACACCTGCTTATGACCGGCATATACACATATCATAAGTCAAGTGATCATATATCATAACAGAACAGAAGGGGACGCCGTAGATCAATCACACCTCCACAGAAAGTGTCATGCCATTGGTGCCTCAATGACATGGCCATGGTACCTCCATGGCTAGGAATACAGATACAGAAGCTGGGCAACACAAGAGCAATCATAATCATCATCATATCAAATCAATCATATCAAATACTGAACTGAAGCATATCATATCAAATACTGAACTGAAGCATATCATATCAAATACTGAACTGAATCATATCAAACGGATAATCAACGAATATCATAATGAGATAGCAATTCAAATATTAGAACGAATAACAAAATAGATATCAAGGTAATAACGAATAATCATATCAATGGATGCCCTTACTGAAAAAGGACGGAATATCTGTACCTTAACAATGAATGGAAATGAAACGATCACAAGAACAAGAGTCACTCCCTCTTCAGGAAATCTACACAATTAGGTATGACATATTATTTATAAACTCATTTTATAATCTCACTACTGATTTTAAACGTTTATTGAAATTCATGTTAACACATTTAGGGTTTTATTCTATTTATGGAACTTTTAGGTAGAATTCATAATTAATAAAAGTTTAGGGTTAAAAATGCTAATATGCCCAACTTAAAGGTTAACAATGATTAATAATCAAAACATAAGTTATAAGACTTCAAAATTATATTTATCTCATTTAGGTTCCAAATATACCGAATTTTAGGTTTATAAGTATTTTAAGTAATTATTTAATTAAATTCAGGATTCTTAAATAAATCAGGTCGAATTCTTATGATTTTTAAAACACCTCAAATAAGCTCATTTAATTCTATAATTTTACCCAGTGATACATATATATCTTAAGTATTTTCCAGAATTTTTCCAAATTTTATTCATTAGTACAAGCACACAATCAAAATCACTCTTTACATGACTGTCCAAAAAATAAACTGCTCAAACACCCAGAAAGTTTGCAATTAATTAACCCAGTTACACACTTCAGAAAAATCTATAAAAATTACAGGAAGCCATACATATCCTAAATATTACCCCTGTATGTTTGCCAAAAGTAGCTGTGAGCAGTAGCAATGAGTAGTAGCAGTGAGCTGTGAGCTGTAGCCATAGCTCACTGTTCACCGCTCACAGCTTCTTATAGAAGCATTGGAAAAATGAGCTTTCCTAAAAAATAGCAAAGCTCACCGCTCTTTTGACAAACGAACACTAAAAATCAAAAAGCTCATTTCTCATCGCTCATCGCCTCAAAAAGCTCCAAAAAGCTCTGCGCCAAACATAGCCATAGCTCTTAACCCCTCAGTGTTTGGAAATTAAAATTCAAAAACACCAGCTGAATTTTTAGACTCCTAAACTCAGGATTGACAACCAATGTTCTAAAAATTAGAAAGTCACCTTCCCGAACTCTAAAAATTATAGCACACATCCTGAATTTAGTTTTAGCCTCAAAAATCTAGCAAAAACACGTTTGTATCATTAACTTATTACCCTTGCAACACGACCCAAAATCTGGACAACATACAAGTGAGACAGATTCAACACAACTCTAATCCTCTTAAACTCTAATCGACCCATATTAATTTTCTATGGTTTTCCAGAATTCATTAGCCATATTTAATGTGTAATTAAGACAATATAGGGCTTGTAAATGTTCATATTAGGTCGACATGTTAAGACCAGATTTGACACCAAAGGATTTCATACAAACACGACACAAAACAAATCACATATGGCGTATATCTTTTAACTTGTGCATGATTTCATGTGACATATTTAACGATAAGTAAACTTAAACAAAACATGATATGGACCAGATTAAACACCTTAGTTGTATAATAATCGTTTAGGGCTATATTAGAATCATGGTACCTTGTGTCGAATCAAAGAAAACCGAATAGAACAAGAATATAGCACTCGGATCACACCACGAAACCACAACCAGGATCGACCACCAAGGCTGTAATGAATAAGATTCAAGGCTGCTATAAATGACCACCAACTTGCTGTCTTCTCCTCTCTTCTTTCTTGGCAGCACCAATGATAATCTGTGTGTGTTTGTGGTTAGGTGTAGGAGAGAACACAGGAGAATAATATACGGTTTAAGGAGATGAGGCAAAGCTTGTTTTTGAGTTTGGAAACAATAAGAAACCGTATTTGTTATATAGGAATGTCGTGTGAATCACAATGGGATAGGATTGCATGCATATCTTTATATCTTTGCATAATATTTACTTGTATTCTTAATGCTTACCATAACCGAATAATAGGAGTGTGAAATTAGATTCTCAAATATGGAAAGGAGAGAAAAACGTTTAAAGTCTCTTAGGGAATAAGACATAGGTCATTTTAGCTAGTAGGATAGGATTAGGAAACTTGTATTTTATATTTTATTTTCACAATTTATAGTTTAGGACATGTAATGTGTAGTTAATTAATAACATATAGTTTTTATTTACTTATTAAACTTAGGTTATATTCAAATGGACTAATAAAAATGTAGTCCATATTTTAGGGTATTACAGATGCAATGTTATCTTCACTATTACTAACATGACTTTAAACAACAACATGTTTTTCCATTTCTTCCATTTCAGCAAGAACGCGCACAAATTCACCCTTAGATGGTGTATCTTCTCCAGTATTTACTACTATGTAATACCCCACCAACAAATAGCTTCATTTCCAAAATTTTCCCATCTATTTCATCACCATTTGTACCTACAACCATCTAGTCGGGTACCGGGTTGTAGGAATCGGTATTTTCATTTTCATATTCATCGGATGTAGTTTTATCACCATCTTCAAGTTCATTCACAATATCATTATCCTCAACTACTTCTTCAACATCAATTTTTATAACCTTACGATCTTATATTTTAATTTATGGATTTTTTTTTGAAAAAGTTTAGCACGTATCTTATCCCCTCCTCAGTGGCTCCCTCAAAGTTTCTCTTCTCACCATTTTACCAGGTTTATCTTTGTTCACTTTTACATCAATTCTTGATGTCCCATTTGCGGAAGAAGCTTCAGATGGATTTGTGGCTTTTAAGTTGCTTGATTTTGCTCGCTGCATGAACACTACTTATCAAGATACATTAAAGATTAGTTTAAGTCACAGACATTATAAGGGGCTTAATACATGGGGTCAAAACATGTGGTTCTAGTACAGTTTAAACCAGGCCGGTTTGACCCGGAAAATAAAAAAATATTTTACCCAATTGATCATAAAAAATATTACAACAATATTTATGTAAATTATTTAATAAAGGAACTTATAGCTAGTTGGGTGAATTAAAATACGTATTGCAGATAAATTTATGTCAAATGTTCACTTCTTATAGCTAATTACGAGATAGGCGACTGACGCCGCGTTGCGGGCGTTCCTGTTTTTTGGCTAATGTTTTAAATGGCTGAAAATTAATTAAAATAAACAGTTGTATAATATTAATAAATGCAACGTTACAATATAAGTGCTAATGTTTATTTGGCTATTGTTGGTTGATAAACTTTAAACGGTATCAAAATGCCGATCGCATTAATCTATCATGACCATTGTCTTAAACTAATTAACTGTTTATTTGATGCATGTCGTGTTTTGCCGTTTGTGTATCACAAATGATAACATAGCAATTTTCGATAGTGATGTATTGAGCTGGTCTCATATATCTCCTCACATTAGTTTTGAGCAATTAAAAGAACATAAGATCATACCTTAAATAGAAACGTAAATACTCAATACATAACCAATACTCAATACATAACCAACGTAATTATTTTAATGGATTTAATTTACAGATAATGAGCAATGGTGTATCCAACAGTATTGAGCATAGGGCGACTGTAAATGCAATGAAGGAGAGGATATCATCAGGCATGTTCTTCAATCCAAAGGTTGAAGCAAATGTTGGGCCTGCAAAAAAACTGCTCTGTCTGATGTAGACAGACCTTCACAGCACTTGTAGCTGCAGCGAGATCCTCCTTTGCTTTTGACCCTGAATTACTCTGTCCCACACAAACATTTACAGGTAAGCTTTAGAAGAAATAAGGAAATGTTGGAAACTGGAAATGGTAGCAACAAAAATGATTGTCATGTATGTGAGTTTAGTTTTTAGAAGAAATAAGGTAATCCCTGCCAGAATCCCTGCTACATGAAGAATGATTAAACCAAAAGTAGGGTGATTAGGAAAAAATGATTGTCATGTAACCAAGACAGTGGAACCATCCGGCCTATCCTAGATAAATGTACCAACGCTGAGCTGTAAAAATTTATATAAAAGTTCTTTGTTGATAAGAGCATAGAGTATGTACCTATAGGCTTTCCAATGTGACTGCAAGGTTTCATAAACGGAAAAGCTAATAGCATTACTTGGTCCAACACGCTGCATGAATTACAATGAGGAATTAAGTGCAAATAATGTATAACTGAAAACAAGATCATCAAAGTAAAGTGAAACCATATTTACCAATAAGGTTGCTTCTACACCTTTATAGTAACATAAGTCAACATCTACCAATAAACAATGCATACAGGTGGCAATAAAACGCAATGGCACATGATTAAATATCAAGAAATAATATTTGACCTTTGTAACTGATGACCAGCTTAAAGCTTTGGAAGGTTCCATAGCATCGAATCTGAGCTTCTCCATGCATCGGCATATTTACTGCATACAGAAAAAGATGTCAGTAAGGTCAAAAAGCTAAAAGCCATTGCAATATCTGAATTTGAATGATACTTATCTTCGTCTGGTTCTTGTAAGATCAGGTCCTGATAATGTTACCATGCTATTTTACCTTATACATAAACAGAATGTGTTAGCAGTCTAAAATGAGTAGAGGTCATTGCAATATGTAAATTTCAAAAATACCTACCTTTCTTTCGGTTCTGCTATAGCAGATTCAGAAGACTTGAGTGCGTAACGCATGGGAATTTAAGAAAATGTTAAGAAAATATCAATGATGGATGTAGACGCCATGCAATGGTAGTCGCAATTTACGCACCTTATTTTATTTGAAATACAGGAACGGCGAAATTTTTCTCTTTCTAAGAAGGTACTGCTATAAATTGTCAATGTACAATAACAGGTTTAAGCATATAAATGAAATTTTCTTACCTTTTACTGATGTATTGTCAGATTGATATCCCTTCACAGTGTCGTAGATTATTTAATTACGTTAAACAAACTGGCTATATTTAGCCAGGTTTAAGTGTATGCATCTGTAATATAAATTGTCAACTACATGTAATTCGTTCTTTGCAAAAGAGAAGAGAAGCCAAGGATGAATAATTGAGAATAACAAACGTACCAGAGAATTTTTTTGTCGTCCAAGTGTATTTAGAAAAGGCAATTTTTTAAAAGTATACGATAATTTTTTTGCATTCAAAGATGGTAGAGGAGATAACAAAAACCCTAACGCGTATGATAAAAATAAAAATTTGCGACAAATCTTTTTCTTTAACCTAAGCGTTAGGCTTTTCTCATCTCTTATACCATCTTTGAATGCAAAAACTTTACCGTTTGCATTTCGTACATTTAGTCAGAATTCAGAGGGAGATCGGTAAGAAGCGAAATAGGATACCACAATTCAGATTTAAAGGCAGTGGGAAATTTTTTTTTTTTTTTTTTTTTTTTTTTTAAATCATTGATACTAAAAGTCGATATCTTGTATCTGTCACGTTAAATTTGTTTTCACAGCATCCAAATGCAGGTTCACAAAAAGCTTAGCATAGAGAAGACAAATGCAAAATATTAAAAAAAATAACTATAAAAATACTTACAAAGTTTAAATGGTGAGTATACATACCATGTAAGTACCAATCCTGTCATGTGTCTGCTTTTAGGGACTACATTTAGTACCAATCCTGGGTGTTTGCTTACATGGTATGTATACTCACCATTTAAACTTTGAAACATTAACTGACTACCCATAATTATGACTAACACATTAACCTGTTTTGAAACATTAACTGACTACCCATATCTTGCAACTGCTATGGAAACTGTAACTCTAAGTGACCATCAATCATGAACATTCAGGAACATGAAAGAATACCAATGGCTATGAAATATTAATATCTACCTGCAGTTAGAGTCTCTTCCCTTCCAACATTACCTTCTGCATCATCACCACGTTGACATTTTCTTGACTTTGAGGAGTCAGCATCAGCGGGATGTGATCGACATCTTTTGCACCTGTTACTCCATAATCCTCATTTTCAAGAGCCATTCTTCTTGTTGTCGATTCGTCAAACTCCATGTTTTCTTCGTAAGCCGCCATGTCCAGTTTGTCCTACAACCGCCAACAAATATATACTAAGCCGCAAATCAAACATTGCATAATTTGTAACATGTTATGTGACAATCAGCAATCTGGTAAAAATCTTGACAGCTAAGGAATATGTATAAAAAATATACTATATGATTTAGTCTATGAAATTCGAAATCGTTTTCATGATATCAAATTTTGTAAAAAACGAAGCTGAAAATGTAATTCTTGGAGTGCAAACTGATTGTAAGTAGATCATACGAAGAAATAATGCCAATAGTAGTTGGGTCCAAATTTTCACAACACTCTTTGAATCCTATTTTAATCAAACTTTTACATGAAAGGTTGGTTGAAACAAAAGAACCAAATTTTGATTTTTGTTTAGTATACACTGTCAGATACCAGTTCTTTAAGCGGTAAAGAACATGAAAGTTATCAGATACAGTAACCAAGACTTGATGAATATCATTAAATTACCTGCCCAATGTTTTGCTCGTCGGATCTTTCACTTCCATTGATGGTCCCGCAGCACATCCTGTAGCTGCTTTCATTTCTGATTCATTCAATGTTTCCGGCACACCTTTAATCAAGTAGACATAAGAAATCTAGTATCAGTAATTTCAGTATTGTAAGAGAAAGCAATAGGAAGCCGAATAAAATTGATGCAGCTCATCACATACGGCTTACCATTGGGTGTGGCCTGGGTTGCAGACGCGTATGTTCTACCTCTTTCCGAAACTGTCATTTGTGATCCCATTGGGCGTACCACATTCGTTCTCAACTGCGGGCACCAAAATCCTGAAGCAAACCTGCAATTCAGTAGTAAAAACATAAGCAAACCTGCTTAATTTAATGTGGCATATTTAGTCCTCAAACAACAACATAAAGCATATTTAGTCATACCTTGTATAATTCAGAAGAATGTTGGAAAGGGCCATTTGTTTTATGTTAGTTTGCCATTCTGGGTTGCTGCAGCGACAGGCTTGCCTCTTCGTGACATATTACTTTTATAGTTTCTGATGTTGTGCATGTCGAACATTATTTCACCAAACCTGTATTGAAAATGAAAAGCAACGATATGTCACAAAAGGGGTTGAAAATCCAAAGCTGATATCTAACGGAATGTTTGGGCAATCAATTTGGCATAAGAAAATGTAACCGAAACACCCAAAGGTGCGATATTCATTCACCAAACTGATGTGATCATTCAGATTTCAGCTACCGAAGGTAGACTCGCAGGTTGGCATCAGTAGCTACAATTTAAATTGCCGTTTTCATATATGTTGAAACTCATATAACACTATAAAGTACCTAATAGTCGTATTTTATGCACATGTTCTTTGGCAACAAACAAAGGGTCTCTATTCATAAGCTTCAGCTAAATAGAAACAACAGACCATGGGCAAAGGTAAATGCGAAAATGATAAATTTAGAGTATTATAGTTACCTCGGTATTTATTTGTCACCAACCATGAGACAAAACTGATCCTAGCCTTCTCATTCTAGAGAGTGAATCTGACAGTGTCTCCTCTGCATATCGAAAAACGTGCCAGTTAGCAGTCGTATAAAAGAATCCCGTAAAAGAAAAAAACAAAGCTTACTCTAAGTTTCGGAGCATGATATCCCTCCACACCACCATTTTTTGAGTTACATTTCCAGCGTCTCGCACGTCTCCAACATATGAAACACCGGTCGCCCACCATGAAAACGATATAGGGAGTGTTTGGCACAGTCATACATCAAAAAGACATTTCCAACTGTATATGTCACTGTGTCACATTATATATAGTTGAATCAGTTATAAGATGTAGTTTGTTAGTGTATAAGCATCCAGTTATTGCACTGGCATATAACAAATATTGGAGAGTGTAAGTTAAAAAAAATGTTGCAGAGAGACTGACAGACTTGGTAAGCTCATTTAAACGCCGACACATGACATGTACCTTTAAAGTGCCTGATTTTTTTTCGAAACTATAATAAGTATGTAATTGTACGTATCTGAATCTGTACCAAAGCAAACACCCAGGATTGGTACTAAATGTAGTCCCTAAAAAAGATAAGCTCAAACAAACACCTCCCAACAATTAAAAATCATACGGCTTTATTTTTAAGCTGATTTTTTACCAAAAAGAAGTCAATGGTGGCATTTACACACGCAAGGTCTTTGACATGCGCTGCAACTTATATCTAGGCATTTTGGTGCCTTGTACTATACCATGCCCGCATAAATTTTGTGTATGGAAGACAATGAATTTGACCGAAACTGTGGAAGAGAAGACGTACCTGCATTGAATGCTATATCAGTCTCTATATTTTAGGAATTGGGCAATTTCCTGTAGACTGACCTTCTGATGACATTCAACGATCCAACCTGAGAACATCCAAGACAAAAAAGAGTAATCAAACAAAACCCATGTCACAAAAGCTTAAAAATAAAAAAACCATGTCCAAATTAATTGCTTTATAACCAAATTTATAAACTCTTTAAACATATGAGTCACGCTATCAAAAGTGTTTCTGTTGTATATCCAAACATTATTGTTTATTAAGTATATATATTAATTCTTGATATCAACGGTATAATGAGTGTATATTAGGATGTTGAGAAGTAACAAAGCCGCATACCTACGATGTAGCAGTTCGAATGAGAGAATGCTTAAGACCACTATATAGCTTACCAACGCCCTACCTGCGTCTTACCTGTTCAAAACACAGGAGTCATTAGTTTTGGATGATTCTAGAATAATCATACACAAATAATGTGTGGCAACATTGATTTTAGTTAAATTGTTTATACAACAGTCGTTCAGCCTATATTAAAACGTGAATAGAAAATAATAAAAAACGTTAAAAAAGCAAAATGAGAAAGTAACCTTTACTTGACGACTTTCGTATCAGGTAAATGAATAATACTCGTATGTTTAGAAACAAAGTAACGAATAACACTGATGAGAACCCTCGCTACTGACAATGGTATGAGTACGTACGCGTAATGGTAACAAATAAGGCTCAGATAAATGCATAAGCGCAATAGGCAGAAAACTATCATCATCGCCTATAGAAAGAGAACAGTCGGCTCAGATTTGTGGTGGTTATCGGGAGATCCAGCATCACAAAATGCAGGGACGCATCATTCGAAAAAAAGGACACATCCGAGATGGATGCAAACGTAATCAATTGCCTCGCCAACATGCGGAGCATCTCAATTTTATCAAACCCACTGACATGCATCACAGCCTCTTACAATGACAACTAACATCATACAAATATAAAAAAATATGATCGAAACTCAGGTCTGCAAATACAGAAGCAATACGAACTGCCAACGTTGAGTTCAAGGATTAAAGTAAATAGTTAGCCTCAGATCTGTAAATAGATTTCAGTTCACACAAACAGTAAGATTTTAACAGGGCTGCAAAAATAAAACCTGTTGCATAGTAATTGTTTATACTACACCGTCCAGTATTTGCCATGCCAACTTGTTAAAATCTTGAATGAGTTATTTCATTTTTTTTTCAAATTATAACAGTCATCATAGGCTTATAATTATAATATATATTAAACCACATAAGAAACGGTGCCGTTTCATCAGAAAAATTAGATTACCCTATGCCTTCGCTGCGCAAATGGAGGTTGCTGAGGCGATTGTGTATCGCACTCTACCATCCGTCCATGTTTTGCATCCAGGCAAATTGGGTCAGATTAATTCATGGCCTAGCTGCAAACGTCGAGGTATCCGCCATGGCTGCAAACATAGCATGTTGCCCTGCCAAGACACGGACATTCCTCAACTTTTTACGAAGCCACTACCATTCATCTAAGACCCTTAAAAGGGCAGACATAACGAAAGCAAGAAAACAGCAGTTGCTGCTTTACCCCTTTGTCTAAAGCATAATCTGACCAAGATACGGTTGTTGGCGAGGCACACATACTAAAAAAAATGTATATTAATCACGCACAAATCCAGCAAGTTAGAACAGAGCAAGAAACAAACGGTCACTAATATCTACAACGAACAAATAAGCAACCACAGCCAATAACGAAAACCCAAAAATCAGGATTTTCAACGAATCATTTTAAATGACGGTCAGTAAACAAAGCAAGAGCGTACACTGCAACACATGATTACAAACATAAATGTTCCTAACAACCAAAAGGAACCTCAACTTGCATCATCCAGAACATGCAAACAATTGTCACTACCAAAATACAAAAACCACAATTCACAGAAGCCACAAATTAACTGAAAACCTAATTTTTCAGCATCAAACAACTTGCATAATCCAGAACATGCAAACAATTTTCAGTACGAAAATACAAAAACCCCAATTCACAGAAGTCACAAATTAACTGACAACCTAATTTTTCAGCATCAAATTGATTGAAACACAATCAACAAAAACCTCCAAATTAATTACAGTGAAGATCAACTATCAACCACAATCAACAAACACCAATATCAAAACCCAATTTCAGATTAAATGAAAGCACAAAATGTAAATTGAAAAAAACCCCAAATTAATTAAAAGTTTAAAACCCTAATTTTTGAATATGCAACAGCAATATCAGCACTCAAATTCAGAATAAATAAAAACACTGCACCTTCATTTATCGTAAAACGAAATCTAACAACCACCAAACAATTGCCGTTTACTTAAAAGTCGTTGCCGAAACGACAACAACTCCCCGCCATGGCTGCAACCACAAAGTCGCCGTGGCTACCCCGCCAAGATACCGGAGTCGAACGTCGTTAAGATTTAGCGTCGTACACTATTTTGGATCTAGGGTTTTATTATCAAATGTTCTGGAATTATGTGGTAAAGTTTATCATATATGTATAAAAAATATAAAAAAAGGCATGAAATACCGTCCGGGCCAAAAAATGGCCTGGATTATAGCAAAATGGGCTAAGTGGGGTTGGGGCTAATTTTTGGCGGGAAAAAAGGGTGCAAAACGGCACCGTTTCTTTTCGGGTTTAATATATATTATAATGTTATTATACCAGTTTGATCCATTAGAAATATGGCATAACCTTGATCACCCCATTTATAAGTAAATTTGCAAAAGTACCATCTCTGATATGAGATCTATTCTATTGTTATGAAAAATTATTAATCCAGGACTCGTCTTTCCAATCATGAATAATGAATTGTAATTTTTTTTTTTTTTTTTTTTTTTTTTTTTTTTTTAAGTATTTTGTTTTTTTTCTTCTTTCTTTTTTAAATAATGAATTGTAAATTACCTGGATACTATACATTTCATCATTCTGTTTGACGACGAAAAATTCAAATAGTGAAATCCTGGGATATGCCCACACAAATTGTCTGTAACAAACGTATGTTTATAATTAGTATATAAACCAATAGCATAAATAATATGGTGTTGTCAAATATCATCTTTATAATACTGTGGTTTATAACTATTGCCAATAAATCTTCCTACACCGATGTTATTTGTATGATTACAGGGGCCAAGATCAGCAGGTTAGGTAACATGTTACCATGGGCTTATATAATAACATCTCATTTTTTGTACGGGTGGAAACACGTCAGGTCGGGTTGGATATGGAACATTATTTGAAACAATACACGTTATTGGATATGGAACATTACTTGCAACTAATACTCCTTGCATACAAATTGTGTGAAAAAGTGGTTATGACAAAAAGAGCTATTGGCCATACATAAAACAATAAACTCCACACAATAATAAATTTTCTAAGATTTTAGCGACCTATAATGTCTTAGAAACTGAATCCACCTTTGAGTCTACCTTACAACAATATATAATCCCTAATTATTTATCTTATATCCTAGGAACTCGAACAATGAAGTGAATAAAGGACCCTTCAAAGTTCACTAAGTGTATATTGTTAGAGTTGTGGATATAAATTAATATACGTATGACCAGTTTCGAACACGAGACTTCGGGATTGCACACATTACGTATGAGTTTCAATGTTTTAATAATTAATATAATGTGTTATGATTTAATTATTAATTTCACAAATAAACACTTAACGGGAGTTAGTATTTAACGGGGTTTGGTTAACGGTCGTTAAATATTAAGTTAAAGGACTATGGATGAAAATACAAGCCAAGAAGGTTCTAGAAACCCCTTGGGCTTGTATGTTCGGCCGACCCACTCTAGGGGGAGGGTTTTTTGCCCTAGCTTGGAGAACAAGATTGAGAAGTCTATAAATATAAACCCTTGTATTCATTATTCTATAATCTTGATTCCCTAGCAAGCCAAATTTCTCTCTTCTTCTCTCCTCTTTGTTTTGGCCGATCGACTCACTTCCCATATCCCTTGGGAAAATCAATCTTGCAATAACATTAAGTGTTTGGTTTGTTTTGTGATCAAGAACCTAGCTTTTCATATTGAAATGCTACTAATACGTGTGTATAAGAACGGAGATCAAGCATACTTTTGCTTGAGTGTTTTTCCCCATTCGACTAGTATATAGTCGATTTTCTCTAAACCCTAATCTAGGGTTTTACTTGGTTCTTGCTCACTCGATTTCTTGTTTAGCTAGAAATCAAAGGTAAGCATGTTCTTTTATTTAGTTAATTAATTACTTGTATTTAGATCCTGTTTTCCGCTGCGTGCTTGATGTGTATGTTTATGTTTATATAATTGTTATGATTCACATATTCCAATAGTGGCATCAAGAGCCCGTTAATACGATGTAATTAATTACTAAAACACATAAAAATTGAATCTTTGTGATTAGATACATGTTTATGGTGTTCTAGGGTTTTAAAAATTAGTAAACCCTAATTTTTTTTTATATATGGGTCGATCACCCTATTATTATTAATTAGGGTTTTATGTTTTGTAAAACTTGTAGAAACCCTAGGCTGCATGCAATTTTTATGTGTTAATTAATGAATACTTGTAATATGTCATTAATTGAATATGCGTATAATAGACTTGATTATATATTTTGACATGATAATAAGTGCTATTTGGGGAATCCATGACAAAAACATGCATGTTTTGTCATGGAAGTTGATGTTAATTGTTACATGTTTACATGCTTATTTTATACGATAAGAATTAATTAGGGTTTTAGTAATAAAATTGTTGGACAAGTTAAATTACTAAAAGTTAATTAATTAGGTTATTAATGAAGACCTAAGATTGGGGAAGACCCCATTAAATCGTATATTAAATCAATTATGTATGTTATTGTATATATTTATCATAATACTTACGCGGCCAACTTGTTGGTGTCTGTGGTCCATTGGGTACAATGCGCTCGAAAATCAATGGGAGTCTTAGGATCAATGTATACATGTTAATTGATTTGTTTATCATATCCATTATTTAAGTTGTTTATTTTTATTAATTGCGCATTTGTTTAAATAAGTATGTGACATGATTGTAAGCAAAAGGGTAATTTTGAGAATAGAAAATAAACATGACTTAATAATGGAGAAACATGGTTTTAAGCTTTTAAAATCATAAACTTTTAATTGATTGATGCGACTGTACAAAAATGGTCGAAAGGCGGACCTAATTGTTGACAAACTATAAGGTTGGTTTAAGGATGGTTTCGCATTAAATTGTGGCCTTAAAGAGACTCCATTCTGTCTCTCCGCCCGCTTGTGCGTCAAAATTAGACTTACCAAGTACAACCATTATATGTACGAAGCATCTTAAAGCAATGTTGTAAGTTTCTCAACGCCATCAATTAAAACTTTGTTGATTTGAGCTTAGTAATGTAACGAATGAGTAAAAGGTTTTGAAACATATGATACAAGATGAATGCATGACATCTTTGTTCATATTTTGATTACACACATCAAAAATAAATACCCATAAATTTAAGTTATATGCCATTCAATGAAACGGAAACACCTGAGATTACATACTTTCATTACTAGCAGCCAAAGCTGATGTGATAAACAAAGGATGGTAATCAAAGGGTAAATTACATACTTTCATTACTAGCAGCCAAAGCTGATGTGATGAAACTATGGTAATTTGCAATTTCTTAAGTTGGTTAACTTAATTGAGTACTTTCATTACTAGCAGCCAAAGATGATGTAATGAAACTATGTCAAGGCATAAAGATGGGGATAAAACATGCTTACATTTGCAACTGAGGTTGGCAAAATATGTAAATCCCATAATTTTAGGAATTGCAATTTAAGATTGACAATTGAGTTCGACTCGTACCATGTTGAGTACTTTCATTGCTAGCAGCCAAAGCTGATGTGATAAAACTATGTCAATTTGGATCCTAGTTTTCAGTGAAAATTAAATGGTTAAATGTTAATTTACCATGGGTGTTTAATTTTCTTGAAAAGTTTAATTATCGAAAGTACTAACTTTTGAACTTTTTTCTGTAGAAATGGCCCAACCCGACAACACTAACATGAACAACATGAGTTCTGCTTTCAAGCAAATGATTGAAAAAGAAAAGTTGACTGGGACAAAGAATTTCAATGATTGGTACCGTTCTTTGAGAATTGTTCTGCGAATGGCCAAAAGAATTGATTATCTTGGTAAGGCTCTTCCTACTGCTCCTGCTGATACTGCATCTAATGCAGACCATGAAGAATATAACATTGAGTATGAGAAGCACAATGATGTGGCTTGTCTTATGTTATCTAGGATGGACACTCAATTGCAAAAGCAATTTGAGAACTATGGTCCCATGGACATGATCAATGAGCTCAAACATATGTTTGAGAAGCCACCTACTGCAGAGTTATATGACGTGTTAGATGCTCTGCATAGTTGTAAGCAGGATGCTAGTAAACCAGTGAGTGCCCACGTATTGGAAATGAAAGGTTATTTGGACCAATTGGAGACACTCGGCTGTGGTTACGTGCAAGATGTATGTGTTGGCCTCATCAATCGATCCCTCAACGAGGAGTTGTTTTGTGAATTTGTGCACAATTTCAATATGCATTGCACGGGGAAGACAATCAGTGAGTTACATGCAATGCTCATTGACTTTGAGAAAGGATTGTCAAAGAAGCCACCTACACCTGCGGTATTAGTGATACAAGGTGGTAGGATTACCAAGCCCAACAAACCGCAACACGCGAACAAGAAAGGGAAAGGTAAATCTGATAAGGGTAAACAGGTTATGTCCTACCAGCCAATGCCTAAGAAGCAGAATCCTCCTAAGAAGAAGGATAAAACCAAGAAGGATTTAGCTGTTTGTCACCACTGCAACACTCCTGGACATTAGAAGAGAAATTGTCCATTGCTGCTAGAGGAGTTGCGTGCAAATAAAAATAAGAAGGCTGGGAATGTCGCGAGCACTTCAGGTATTTTTATGATTGAATTATTTTCTTTTCCTAGTAAGCATAATGCCTGGGTATATGATATGGGATGTGGTACTCATATTTGTAACACATCGCAGGGGCTTAGAAGAGCAAAGAAGCTGACCTATGGAGAAAGCTACTTGTACGTGGGCAATGGCATACGTGCAGCAGTTGAAGCCATAGGTACATTCGATTTAGTTTTACCTTCAGGGTTGATACTAGTTTTGAATAATTGTCATTATGCACCTTCTATCATTAGGGGTGTCATTTCAGTTTCTTTATTGTTGGATAATGCTTTTGATCACACATTTACTAATAATAAAATTTCGGTTTCTTTAAATAGTGTTTTTTACTTTAATGCAATTCCTATTAATGGTGTGTTTGAAATTGATATGGAGAATCATGTGTCCAACATAAATAATTCTGTGTATAGGATTAGCAATAAGAGAATCAAGTCAGACTTGGATTCGTCTTATCTTTGGCACTGTCGTCTTGCACATATTGGCAAGAAACGCATGGAAAAGCTGCTACATGATGGGCTTTTGCAAAATATCAATGATGATTCATTTGATAAATGTAAATCTTGCATATCTGGGAAGATGACAAGGAAACCTTTTTCACATCAAATGGAAAGGGCTACAGATCTACTTGGATTAATACATACTGATGTGTGCGGTCCACTTAGACATGTGTCAAAACGCGGTGCTAGCTACTTCTTAACCTTTACGGATGACTATAGTCGTTATGGTTATGTTTATTTACTTAAACATAAACATTAAGTCTTTGAGACATTCAAGGTTTTTAAAAGTGAAGTAGAATTACAACTCGGTAAGAAGATTAAGGCTCTTCGATCCGATAGAGGTGGTGAATATTTAAGCCAAGAGTTTAAAGATTATCTAGCTGAGTGTGGAATTGTCCAGCAACTCACATCTCCTTATACTCCACAGCAAAATGGATTATATGAAAGGAGAAATCGTACATTGCTAGATATGGTACGATCTATGTTTAATCTGACAACTCTTCCCTTATCCTTTTGGGACTATGCCCTTGAAACTGCTGTTCATGTGTTAAATAGGATTCCAACTAAGAAGGTTGATAAGACTCCATATGAATTATGGACTGGTAAAGCTCCCAACTTGTCTTACTTAAAGGTCTGGGTTTGTGAGGCGTTTGTTAAACGTGACTCACCAGATAAACTCCAACAGAGATCTGTTAAGTGTATCTTCGTAGGATACTCTAAGAAAAAAAAGGGTTACTACTTTTACTTTCCACCAGAGAATAAAGTCATTGTGGCTAGGTATGGCGAATTCCTTGAGGAGAATCTCATAACTCAAGAATTTAGTGGGAGAGTTTATGATCTTGAAAATGATCAAGAAGATACATCACCTTCTGAAAACACTAGCATACTTCCTGTGGAACCTGAAAGTCTAGGTTCTCCTCCTGAAGTTGAAGTGGTTCCCATTCGCAGATCTGCAAGAACTGTGAAAGCTCCTGAG
This sequence comes from Artemisia tridentata subsp. tridentata, assembly GCA_021014915.2. Classification (NCBI taxonomy): domain Eukaryota; kingdom Viridiplantae; phylum Streptophyta; class Magnoliopsida; order Asterales; family Asteraceae; genus Artemisia; species Artemisia tridentata. The sequence continues at coordinate 111,276,431 of CP139503.1, read as the reverse complement.
CGTCTATGTCTTAACGTAGAGTGTAAGGAAACTATACCAGGGGATCTTGATGAACCTACTAGTTATAGGGCTGCCATTAATAGTCCTGAGAAGGATAAATGGCAGGTAGCTATGAATGGGGAAATGCAATCCATGAGAGACAATGAAGTCTGGATTGAAGTAGATCTTCCTCCCAATGCTAAGGTAGTTGGGAGTAAGTGGCTCTTCAAGAAGAAAACAGACATGGATGGCAATGTACACACCTATAAAGCTTGTTTGGTGGCTAAAGGCTTTACCCAAACATATGGTGTTGACTATGAGGAGACCTTTTCTCTTGTAGCTAACATTAGAGCTATTAGGATTCTCATAGCTATAGCAGCTTACTATGACTATGAGATTTAGCAGATGGATTTCAAAACCGCCTTCTTAAATGGTCGCCTAGATGAAGACATCTATATGGCGCAGCCTGAGGGGTTTGTGAATCCAGAATTTCCTGAGCGTGTATGCAAGCTTCAAAGATCCATTTATGGATTGAAGCAGGCATCAAGGCAATGGAATAAGAAATTTGATGAGGAAATTAAAAGGTTTGGATTTACTTAGAATTCCGATGAGCCATGTGTATACCACAAAGCTAGTGGGAGTAATACTACTTTTCTTGTTCTATATGTCGATGACATATTGATCATGGGAAATCATATACCAAGTCTTAAGGAAGTTAAGTCTTATCTGGGTAAATGTTTTTCTATGAAGGATTTAGGAGAAGCAGCATACATCCTTGGAATCAAGATCTACAGAGATAGATCTAAGCGGTTGATTGATTAAGCCAAAGTGCTTAGATTGAAAAAATATTGAAGAGATTCAATATGCATAATTCCAAGAAGGGATATTTGCCAATGCAAGTAGAACATGGCTTAAGTAGCAAACTATGTGCTTCAACACCTGAAGAGGTGGCACACATGAAGAAAGTTCCATATGCTTCGGCAGTAGGATCTATCATGTATGCAGTAAGATGCACAAGGCTAGATGTGGCATTTGCACAAAATTTGACCAATCGTTATCAATAGAACCCAGGTGAACTCCACTGGCATGCTGTTAAGAAAATTATTAAGTATTTAAGGAATACAAAAGTGATGTTTCTAGTGTATGGGGGAAATCCAGATGCAGAGCTTGATGTTACAGGTTTCTGCGATGCGTCCTTTCAAACTAATAAAGATGATACAAAGTCTCAGACGGGTTATGTCTTTGTCATAAATGGAGGAGCTGTAGACTGGAAGAGCAAGAAGCAGAGTACAATAGCGATGTCTGCAATAGAAGCTGAGTATATTGCTGCATCGAAAGCTGCAATGGAAGTTGTTTAGATAAGGAAATTCATTTCGGGGCTAGGAGTGATGCCGTCAATTGAATTACCTATTAATGTGTATTGTGACAATTCTGCCGCAATCACATTCGGCAATGAACCTAGAGTCATGAAGGGCGCCAGACACTTTCCTAGAAGATATCACTATGTTCGAGAACAAGTCAAAATAGGTGAAATCAATTTACTCAAAGTTCACACAGATGACAATCTAGCTGATCCCTTTACGAAGGCTTTACCTAAGGAAAAGCTTACTCAACATGCCAATGGCATTGGACTTCGTTTAGCTAGTTGTTTCATGTAAATCTGTGGTTAGTATTTGGATAAAGGATAATGTAAACAATGTTATCTTAATGAAATAAAGTATTTTGTTACGTTTATTTTCATTTATAATATTGTATCCTATATTTGCATGTTTAAATCCAAGAATAACTTATGTTATTCTAAATAGTCCGTTGTCGATCAATAATATGGAAGTATTATTGAATTAAGGCAAATCTGAGTTTTGGTAGAATATACTTAAGTATATTGATGCGTGGACATGCCAAATTCACATGATATTCAATAATGGATAAATTGAATATAGGACAGATCCCAACTACATGATTGTACTTTATGGATCTTTGTCATTAAAGTAAATCATGAATATTTATCCTCAGACTTGAGATACTAGATAACAGCTGTGGATATAGCTCATTTTTTGTAAGATAGTCTAACACTATCCGTAACTGGTAGTTATAAGGGCTATTTTTGGAGGTGATGCAAAGTTCAAGGGTTATGCTCGTAGTCAAGAAAGGATTTGTTCCTTTAAATTTGTTTAGAAGTATAATACTGCTTGGCCACTCGTAGAGTTGACAAGATGTTTGCGTGCGCACGCCCAAGGTCTATCTGGAATACGTTCAGATGAGTTGGTAATCTTGATCAATTATTAATAACGAGAAACATAATAGTTAATTATGGAATGAATTAGATTCATATCCATATTAACGTGGTATTAGAAACAAAAGGATAAGTATGATGATGAATCATCACAAGGTTTTTTCCAGGAAACCATACTCAGGGTCGATCTGGGGGCATTTGGGGTGTTAAGCTAGACTAACCAATGTCATTACTATATTAATGCATATCCAAGTAGGAGCTGTTAGAGTTGTGGATATAAATTAATATACGTATGACCAGTTTCGAACACGAGACTTCGGGATTGCACACATTACGTATGAGTTTCAATGTTTTAATAATTAATATAATGAGTTATGATTTAATTATTAATTTCACAAATAAACACTTAACGGGAGTTAGTATTTAACGGGGTTTGGTTAACGGTCGTTAAATATTAAGTTAAAGGACTATGGATGAAAATACAAGCCAAGAAGGTTCTAGAAACCCCTTGGGCTTGTATTTTCGGCCAACCCACTCTAGGGGGAGGGTTTTTGCCCTAGCTTGGAGAACAAGATTGGGAAGTCTATAAATACAAACCCTTGTATTCATTATTCTCTAATCTTGATTCCCTAGCAAGCCAAATTTCTCTCTTCTTCTCTCCTCTTTGTTTTGGCCGATCAACTCACTTCCCATATCCCTTGGGAAAATTGATCTTGCAATAACATTAAGTGTTTGGTTTGTTTTGTGATCAAGAACCTAGCTTTTCACATTGAAACATTACTAATACGTGTGTAAAAGAACGGAGATCAAGCATACTTTTGCTTGAGTGTTTTTCCCCATTCGACTAGTATATAGTCGATTTTCTCTAAACCCTAATCTAGGGTTTTACTTGGTTCTTGCTTACTTGATTTCTTGTTTAGCTAGAAATCAAAGGTACGCATGTTCATTTATTTAGTTAATTAATTACTTGTATTTAGATCCTGTTTTCCGCTGCGTGCTTGATGTGTATGTTTATGTTTATATAATTGTTATGTTTAACAAATTCCAACATATATACCAGTTTCAAGATTAACATGACAAACTTGCTAGAAGGGTATTCATAACAATATCTACATATACAGCTTGTAAACAATCAACAGGAAGCCAAATAATGCTAAGAGCTGTAATGTTGTACGCAAAGACAAGACGCACTAATCTTTTGGCCATTGCATCTTAAATAAAAAAATCACCAAAAATGACACCATAGATGTGACAAATACCGCTGACGAAAGTGCCAAAATGACAGAGGGAGTCTTGACCAAACTTCTAAACTTTTATGAGTAGCAAAGGTTTTCTACAACAATAACCCAATCTCACCCCATCTCCAGGCATTCATAATTTTAAAACCCAAAACACAGAAATATTCTCCCTTTGACTCACTCAAACTGGATATTTTATTTATGAAAGTAACTAACATATTATGCGTCATTCAAGGGGTATAAGTTTAGTCAAAATCTAAGATTGTGGTACTTTTCTTCTACATGAAAGGCATAATTAGCAGTTTAGAGCATCCTGTATTGGAGACGCACATTTTCTAGCAGACACAATACCCCGGGCACATAGCAAATGCACATTTCAAAATTAAAGAAACAATAATCAGCCAATGAGAACGATGGTGAAACTAATAGATACTAATAATTGGTTTCCGGCGATGATACCAGACAAGTAACCATGAAATTCTGGCTTTAATTTCCCAATAGTAAATAAAGATTAAAGTGACGGATGACTCTCATTAGCAACCTTTGAGTGTTAGGTAACTTCCGAAGTCTCAACCCTATACTTTTATGCATCATCCTTCATTTTTTTTAAAGTATAATTGGATATACACCATCACCTAGAACCAAATGTATCATATAGAATATAAATAGATGCTTGTCTCATCTAATTGAAATGAAAAAAGAAAAAAAAAAAAACTTAGAAATCCTTAACAGATTGCCATACCCATGTATGTGGAGTTCATGATCCACACATTGTTTATTTATTATTATTATTATTATTTTTCATCCAATAACTATGATTCTTATCAATTTCTGCTAACATATTTGTGAAATATCAACTGTAGAGGAACAAAATACTACATCTTAATTTTATATATCATATTCCTTTATTCATTTCATCAAACACTTATTGTGCATACCACACTAACACAAAATTATTAAGCAATTAAAGAAAGAGCATATCGTTAACGATTGGTCCACTATTGAAGATGTTAGAGTTTTGGAAAAATATTAAATCGTGTATGACTAGAATCGAACCCGGGACAGAGGGATTGCACACTTTACATATGATTAATCAAAGGAATAATTAATGTATATATATTATTATATATTTTAATTATTTGGACACAAAAGGAAAAAGGAGGGGGTTAAGTGTCGAGTTTTGAAACTTGAGGAGGTATTAGACTCAAACTTGGAGAACAAGTTTGGAGGCTATATAAACACCCTAAAGCCCTCAAAAAGACGACACATTGATAACCCTAAAAGTCAATCGACTTTAATGAATTATGTATGTATCGTACAGTACTTGATGACTTTATGTTTTATGAATTCAGGTTCTAGCATGAACAGATAATTAATATACACAAAGTCAATCGACCTACTAATCCTTGCAATGCATCGTACAGTCATATGCATTATATATTGAAAGTATGTATTGTACAACGGCTTTATATATATGAATCATATGATATGCATCGTACTATGCATGATTATTATATCACATAGTATATTTGTAATATGTATCGTACAGTATTCAAATTTATTAAACAAAATAGTTTTGGTTTAATAATTGTGTTCATTCACTAGCATCAACCTTTGATTGGTTATAGTACGTGTGTACATGAACTCGGTAATATCTTACTTTAGATATTAATCTTGGATTGTGGAACAAAAAGGTAAGGGGTTCCACGTTAATCCTATTTGTTCTTGTTGAAGAGAAGACAAGAAGATTTGATCCTTGTTCTTGCTAGGATCAAAACGGTACGTTTCTTATTTAATATTTGGTAATACTATTTATTTGTTAAATTAAAGATCCTGCTTCCGCTATATGTGCTTTGATGTATATTTATTTATTTGAATGTCAAGATATTTAAATTCCAACAGTGGCATCACGAGCCAATTTAACATGTAATTGTTATTACCTAAACGCATAATAAAAATCGAATCTTGATTTGGATTTACATGTTAGCGATTTGTGTTGAGTTTAGAACATAGAATATAAATCGTACATAATATAGGGGGGGGGGGGGTTCGACCCTTCTTTTATTAGAAAGTTAGTTTTGTAACCCTAAATTAGGACATGTTATGTTTATGTGTTTATTTGAATAAAGGGTTACGTTCCTGGTTAATCCATGATTCTTCATGCAAGGAATTCATGGATTAGGTTTTGGTTTATGTGCTACATGTTTAGATAAATCTAAAATTAGAGAAGACATAATCTATTAAATTAATGAATCAGTTATGTGCAATGTGGTATTTAATTATTAAAGCTTACGCGGTCAATTGTTGGCGTTTGTGGTCCATTGGGTACAATGCGCTCGAAAACCAATGGGAGTTTTATTAATTATCTACATAATAATTACACATATAGATTATTAATAGGATTTATCAAAAGGTTTGCATGTGGCTATATGATTTAACTGTTAAGAGTATATACGTTATTTGTGTTTATTTAATTTTTGTTAAAATTACTTGTCTTATTTGTTTAAATTGTAAGCAAAAAGAGGGTGATTTTTGGTATAAAAATTAAATGGACCAAATAACTATGAAATCTTGATGTGGTAAATTATTTATTGCCAAGTCTTATGTGCCGACAGTGGTTCGCTTCACACGGTAATTTGCTCCCAGGCGAGACTAGCAATTTAATAATTTACAACATAATTTTATAAGACTTAGAATCATAAACATTTAATTGATTGATGTAACTGTACAAATGGTCGAATCGGCGGACCTAATGTTGACAAACTATAAAGTGGGTATAAGGTTGGTTTCGTATTAAATTGTGGCCTTAAAGAGACTTCATTCTGTCTCTCCGCTCACCTGTGCGTCTAATTAGACTTACCAAGTACACCATTATATGTACGAAGCATCTTAAGGCAAAGTTGTAAGTTACTCAACGCCTCAATTAAAACTTTGTTGATTTAACTCTTAGCAAATTGGTAATTAAAATAGTTTTGAAAACCTATGACATAAAGATGAGTGCATGCATCTTTGTACATATTTTGATTATAACATCAAAATAAATACCCTATAAAATTTAAGTCCATGCTATCTAATTATAAGAGACACTTGAAGTTAATATCTAGCGTAAGTGAGACCTTGACATAGATATTAATGACAAGGTAAATTGCATTTTTTCATTACTAGCAGATCAACTGAATGTAATGGATCTATGTGAATTTACAAGTTTCTAAATTAGACGACTTAATTAAGTTATAAGTGAGACCTTGAGACTTAAAGCATGAGATGGGAAGAAACATGCTTACATTGCAAATTGTTTGGCAAATGTAATTCCCATAAATTTAGGAGTCGGAAAATTGTTTCACGATTATTGTACGATAAGTTACCATCTTTTGTACTTTCACTGCTAGCAGATCAACTGATGTGGTGGAACTATGGAAAGTTGGATCCTAGTTTTCAAGAAAATTAAATGGATATATTGTATTTCCTGGGTAATTTTCTTTTCTTGAAAAATTATATTATCGAAAATACTAAAATTGAATTTTGTAAATTCTTTTAATGTATTAATGCAATGTTAAAACTGTAAACGTGGGCCATTCTTTTGGTGGTAAATTGATCTACACCCGTAGGGTTTTTGGTTAGAGTCAAATTTACTAAAAGAATAAACCAAGTCTACTTTCTTTGAGAAGAGTGAGACTTAAAACCATATACCTTTTCATGAATGAGAAAGGTATAATGAAAAATTAGAATTGTCTAAATTCTAAGAAATAACTCATACCAAAATTTTAATAGTTAAGAAAATTGCACATTTTATGAGTTATTAAATTAGAAGCTAGACTAGTTACTGCAAAATTGGTAAAAGGAAAACTAGTACACTTTGTCTAGTTGTTGTGCTTTGACCACTTAAATATTCTACATACCATTGTGGGGATGGTATTCAAATTAAGGAAGAAATTGCATGCCCAATTATTTCCATGTTAATTGAATTGATGGATAGTCCATCATTTACAAAGTAGAATACATTCTTTAGTACCTAAGTAATTGTTACGTATGAGATTACTCAAAGGTGTAGAAAAGTAAATAGCACACTATTTGCTTTTACTGGTTATGAAACACTTATAATGTTGTCAAATCCAGTGGGAGCATTGTGTTGTAATTAATGAATAACATATATTAATGTAATGATCTGTAATTCAGTGGGAGCTACAAGCTTGTTATCTTGGTAGTAACCCAGATTATCTCTAGAATGTATTGAGATAATTACTTTCCAATTGTAGACACTTGTGGTTTAAGGATAGTTATGTGCGTTTCCTTACTAGACAAGGTGGTTCTATATCTACGAATATCTATGACACAATCATATTGATCACATAAACAAACGATTGACGAGTTGTTTATCTGATACATGATGTTGTTCCATGCACAAGTGGGAGAAATCTTAATTGTGTGCAAGCAACAACACAAAGGAATATGATTTAAAGGATTCTCTTGACTGCATCGTAAGAGATTAATGTTCTAATGTGATTAATTCACATCTAATAAATAGAACACTTGGAATTAATATCTAGCGTAAGTAAAACCTTGACATAGATATTAATGACAAGGTAAATTACATACTTTCATTACTAGCAGATCAACTGATGTAATGAAACTATGGTAATTTGCAAGTTCTAAATTAGATTCTTATTAGAACAAGTGTCAATATGATAATGCGATTACTTCAAACAAAATATTTATGTATTATTGAAATGACATAAATAAATGAAGTAACCTAATACTACTTCAAATTTGAATGTTTATGTATTCTTGGAATGTCATAAATATATGAAGTAAATAAATTAACTGGAAATACTATTGAAACCAAATTGTGGTGTTCATGATTACTTTAGTTATGAATTTATATTTTATTGTAAAGATATAAATATGAAGTCTTTTAATTGTTATAAGACTTATAATAAAGTAAGATGTTAACTTGTTATGTTTTAATTAAGACATATACAAGAAGTCATTGAGTTGATCAATGATTTATAACGTAAATTGGGATTATAACTGTTTATGTCTTTGTGTTAAGACATGGACATGAAGTGACTTGGTCAAAAGGTACTTAAGTTATATAGCATGCAATTGGCTTGAATAATAGGTGAGCCAAAACGAAATATATTTATCTTACATATTGTAAGATTGTCTTACAATATTAATCCTAAATGAAATACATAATGGTTATGGTACGTTCAGTTAGGAAAATCAAACTCTTATTATATTGTTTGATAAAAGATAACTATATCTTCTTTTCTTCCAAAATTGTTATCAAGGTTAGGAAATTGAGTATGCATTGTATATACTCAATTAGACTCCAACCTAGAAGATTAATAAGACACCATTTATTATGGAATGTGATGAATCACATTAAGTCTTAAAATTGAAGTTCTGAATTTGTTAAAACTATTTTGAGTAGGTTATTAACAAACTTCATGTAAGGAACTGTCAATGTGTATTTGTAATGTCCCAAAAGAGAACAATTTTGTGTTGCTCTACTTGCTAAGTATTTATAGATAGTCTAAAAATTCTAAAAGGCAAGTGGGAGTTTTATTTTGAAAGGAAAAATTACAAGATACGTGATCTTCTAAAAATACGCTGGCAAATGTCATGAGGATTAAACATGTTAATGTTAAATCTCAAGATGATGGAATTCTCATTCATAAATCCGCAAGGATATCTCAAATATTTGTATAATATGTTGAGGATTATGAGTTACGGGATTATGGTAAACCTGTTGAAGAATTGCAAATATTGAATTTGGCAAGTTACTCATACTATGAATGATTAGATGCAGTCCATAATAATAATTAGTTTTGGAAACTTACTTAATCTTGAACTCTATAGTTACACTATAGAATAATGATGAGTTTCTCAAAAGGAATAAAATTCTAGAGATTTAAATTCCTGTGTAGAAATCATAATGGACAATTCTGTATACATATTTAATGTATGAAAAGATTATCAAACACACTTAAGCAATTAACTGCGATTGATATTCTTTCTAGGGACATTAAATGTATAAAGATTATGATTGTCATTATTAGTTTCATTAATATGAAATTAACAATGGAATATCAAAACTCTTTCTTGAGTAATTACTTATGCGAGGACGATAAGTAATTGAAAGGAGTATTTGAGGTCAAATAATCTTTGGAAGTATACAAAGTGCAAATCATTTATGAATGGATTAGTGCATACATCTGAATATACTTATGTTTAATTATTAAATCCTAGTTTTGATTTATAATTAAAATAAGATAATCTCTTGATATTCCTAAAAGCTAGTGGGAGTGTTATATTTATTTTCTTATTTCATGTATAACAGATAGGAAGTAGCATTCCATTAATATTAAATGTTAAGTCTTAGTCTGGAATGAAACTTCATTGTGGAAAATTAGAAAATAAACATACAGCCTTGAATATATGTTTATTGTTATAAACATAAGCGGTAAAATAATTGATTATAATAAACATGATTATACTATTAGAAAGTCTAGATAGATACATATATTTGAGAAGATATGACATGAATAAATTTAAGTTTGACGCAAGGATTTTTCATGTACATCATGTTGTTTGTAGTATCATGCTTTATGAAAGATGATTTGACAACATTAATATCTAATTGAAAGGTTATTAGATAACTAAGTGTAATGGATATGGTTAGATTTTGAATTAACATCCTCATCCTAGAATAGCTCCTAAATTCTAAATATGAACCATATGGAAAATTGTTGCGTAATTGTCATAGCCAACAAATCTGGAAAGATTTGAAGGTATCAAAGATTACACAATTTGATATTAAAGTTTACGGGATTTTAAAGAGCATATTGTTGTTTGCATATAATGATGCTAATAAGATTGAGATGACACTCAATACTAGTCATGGTAGGATTTCATCCTAGTTAACGGCCATGTGTACTAGTTATGCTTAACTGTAAGCATAGTTGCATTATACATTAAAGAATTATAATACTTTTAAACTATAAAAGGTTTGATAGTTTGCTTGTAATAAATTCGTGGTTGAGGATGTCACGTATTTTATGAAATATTATGTGGCATTATCAAGATATTTGGTAGCACACATACAAGAACTTCATTAATTGAATTCTTGAAATAAGTATTCTCAAAATTCCATAGATCAAAATTAGTTGATTTATGCCTTGTCAACAAGTATGTTTGACATTACTTGAGGCATAATTCATTAATGGGAATTATCATGCATTGATCTATTTTAGTGTTTGGATAATGGGATGTTATTGAACAGTTATTATTTTAATGAAATAAAATAATGGTTATGTTTGTTTATCATTTTCTTAATAATATATCATATATTTGCATGTTTATATCCTTGAATATATTTATATATTCTAAACTGTCCGTTGCCAGTTAATGATATGGGAATATCATTAAATTAAGATAAATCTGAGTGTTGGTATAATATACTTGAAAGTAAATTGATGCGTTGTCATACCAATTTCACATGATATTCAAAATGTTTGAGTATAGGACTTTATCCCGCCGACATGAGTTTAATTTATGGATCTCGTCATCAAGTAAATCATGAGTATATAGTTATCCTCAGACTTGAGATGCCAGATAACTGTCATGCATGTAGTGCATTTCTTTGATTCAATTTAACGCTATACGTAACTGGTAGCTATACGGATTGTTTTGGGAAGCGTTGCGAAGTGCATGTGTTATGCTCGTAGTCAAGAAAGAATTTGTTCCTTCAAACTGTTTGGAGTTTAATACTGCTGGGCCCCTCGTAGGGTTGACAAGATGTTTGTGCGGCTGCACCCAAGATCTCCCCTGAATTTTTCAAAGGATTTGGTAATCTTGCTCAATCGAAAACAACGAGAAACATAATTATTAATATAGAATGACTTAGATACATATCTTTATTAATGTAGTATTAGAAACAAAAGGATAAGTATGATGATTAATCATCAAGTGGTTTTTCCAGGAGACCACCACCCGAGTTGTACTAGGGGCATTGGCGTGTTGCTAGACGCTAACCAATGTCATTACCCTTTTAATAGATTTCCAAGTGGGAGTTGTTAGAGTTTTGGAAAAATATTAAATCGTGTATGACTAGAATCGAACCCAGGACTGAGGGATTGCACACTTTAGGTATGAATGATCAAAGGAATAATTAATATATATATTATTATATATTTTAATTATTTGGACACAAAAGGAAAAAGGAGGGGGTTAAGTGTCGAGTTTTGAAACTTGAGGAGGTATTAGACTCAAACTTGGAGAACAAGTTTGGAGGCTATTTAAACACGCTTAAGCTCTCAAAAAGACGACACATTGATAACCCTAAAAGTCAATCGACTTTAATGAATTATGTATGTATCGTATAGTACATGATGACTTTATGTTTTATGAATTCAGGTTCTAGCATGAACAGATAATTAATATACACAAAGTCAATCGACCTACTATTCCTTGCAATGCATCGTACAGTCATATGCATTATATATTGAAAGTATGTATTGTACAGTGGCTTTATATATATGAATCATATGATATGCATCGTACTATGCATGATTATTATATCACATAGTATATTTGTAATATGTATCGTACAGTATTCAAATTTATTAAAAAAATAGTTTTGGTTTAATAGTTGTGTTCATTCACTAGCATCAACCTTTGATTGGTTATAGTACGTGTGTACATGAACTCGGTAATATCTTACTTTAGATATTAATCTTGGATTGTAGAACAAAAAGGTAAGAGGTTCCACGTTAATCCTATTTGTTCTTGTTGAAGAGAAGACAAGAATATTTGATCCTTGTTCTTGCTAGGATCAAAACGGTACGTTTCTTATTTAATATTCGGTAATACTACTTATGTGTTAAATTAAACATCCTACTTCCGCCATATGTGCTTTGATGTTTATTTATTTATTTCAATGTCAAGATATTTAAATTCCAACAGAAGATGATCCGAGTTGATTTAAACTTCACTTGTAGTCCATGTGCAAAGATGGTGATTATTACATGGACATTGTCGGGTTATTTTATGACATTTTGAAACAGAAAATGCATATTGATAAGTATAAAAAGACAAATCATGATAACCTATATCCTATTGGCGATGTCATAATCATTTCTAGGTCAACCTTATATATGGCCATATCTTGAACATATCGAAACACAAGAATGTTTAAATGTGATCAAACAAATTTTGAAGCTCTTAATCAGTGTAATTAACTGGATATGTAAACCTCAAAAGGCTTCATAGAGTAATTAAAGGGGTGTTTGGTATGAGTGTATGAGTATTAAGGAATGATTTTCATTCCTATTGTATTTGTTTAGTTGGTGAGTTTGATATTTAAATATGGGTATCAAGCCCTCAAAAGTATGCATTTTTAAACCCACCAAGGTGATTATAAACCCATTCCAATTCCCATCCTATAGTAATTCCCATGTTGAACCAAACGCCCCCTAAATCTCATATCATTAACTTTAGCCTTCACTTGCAAATTAGCCATCAATGATTTAAAAACTATAAATTCAGCCACAACACCAAAGCATAATGTCCTAACTCCTATCAAACCCACTCATGCACCTACATATCCATTACCATTATTAACCATGGGTTCTATTATAGGAACCACCCTACCATGTGGGGTCCGCCTATTTTGGTCAAAACGTACAAGTTTTAAAGCAGACAGTACAAGCAGCGGCAGCAGGGCAAAAGTCAATACCCCCCCCCCCCTACAGGGGGGTCAGGATAAAATGGGCCATTAACCATATATACAAGTGGGCTGAATATTTTGTCATTATCAATTTTAACTAATTCGATAGCTGTTTCTTTCAACTTCAAATTCATAGGTTAGTTGCAATCCAGCATGACTATATTTGATCTTATATTTTCATAGCTTAACCAATAAAGGGGCAAAAGGCTTTTCAAAGATCACTAAATATGTACACAAGTTCCTACGATTAATAAGCAAATTTGCTAATCAATTAAAGGGTATACATCTACATCTTGTAAACAGTCAACTCGAAGCTCGGTGATTCTAATGGACCAAACACAAAGACAATACTCACTAACAAACTCTACCACCTTGCTTATTGAAGGAAAAAGGAGAAGAAATTAAACCTATAATGAAGGATAACCAACATTGACTATCACTCTAAGAGTTAGATAATCACGTTGATCCATAAGATTTTATAGATGGCAGTTTGGCGTATATTATAAGAAATACCTAAGAATCTAAAACAAAGAAGGTTAACTAACTATCACCATCTACGTCATTGATAGAAATAAAAAGGGTATATGCATGACTAATTGCTAAAAAAAAAACTAATTTGTAAAAAATTTGGGCACATTTAGCCCTTCTTTTCTTTGAAATAGGCATGTATTGCCTATTTAAAAGTTAAATAGACATTAATAAGCATATATTTTCTCTCACTTGTAGAAAATTACAATTGTTTTTAAGGAAAACTTATATATATAATATATTTAATTTTTTAAATATAAATGGGCGTTACTTTTAAGGAATTTATCTCGTCGGTTTTTGTCTTTTCTAAAGCGATTTATATAACATGAGCCCGTTTGGCTCGTGCCCATTTGGACCGCGGCCCGTGCCCGCCCGTTTTGCCACCTCTACTAAGTGCCAAATACAGTGAATTACTGATAAAACCTCAAACTGTAATTGGTAGCAGAGACTTCCTAAATAAATTGTCACTTTTAGAATAACTGAAAGTTCACTAATCATATACAGTTTCCAACTTTAAAGAATTATAGAAGTATATCTACACAAACTATCAATGAACATACATACCTATTGATAAAGTTGGATACATGTTTTATCAGAACACATAATAAAAAGGTCATTGTTCACTTCCCGACTTTAAAGGATTATAAAAGACCATGTAACATCAACTAACTCCAAAATTGAAAAGACAAAAAACTTATAAAAATTTAACCAAATTCAAATGCGAAAACACTAACAAAAGAGCATAAATGATAACCCTAAATAACAAATTTTTATCAGTTTAATAATAACAACTAGTTACGATTCTCTAGAGGAAGAATTAAATGGAGAGTTGCCATTTCCATACACATCGTCAAGCAAAGCATCCCTACAAACAAAATTGACATACAAAGATGACAGACACAGAGACTCCATCAAAATTAAGCAATGGGTTTTAAGACGATCGACTCTTGCCATTTGTTGTTACGTCGTATATAAAGATAAATAAAACAGATATTATACTACTAAAATTGATCGATTGTACACCTTTAACAATGATTTTAGGTTTTGTTCGTTATGGGGGTTTCTATCAAAGAATGGAATTAGCTTCTCAATAATTTTGTTTAGTACGCCTACGTGAAATGGGGGAATGAAACAATACCCATAAACTCATACCACAACGGATAGGCAGGTTTTGACAAAAGCAACTGACACTTTTTTGACCAACTTGTACTTATCATTCTCTTTCTATTTTCCCACCACTCATTTTAGATCATCTCATTTTGTAATACAAGGTTCGGTACATCAACATATCAACTTTCATACAAAGCTTCCACAATACATTGAACTTAACATAGTTTAATGAGTAAATTGCAAAAATCGTCCTTGTGGTTTGGCCAAATTGCAAGTTTCGTCCTTGTGGTTCAATAAATGCAAAGATGGTCCTTATTTTGCACTGTTACGTGCACTTTTGGTCCTTCAACAGTGAAATTTGGCAAACCACAAGGACGATTTTTGCAATGATGGAGGACCAAAAGTGCACGTAACAGTGCAAAATAAGGACGATCTTTGCACTTAATGAACCACAAGGACGGAACGTGCAATTTGGCCAAACCACAAGGATGATTTTTGCAATTTACTCTAGTTTAATATAGGGAAAATGTTGCCTAATAGTAACAAAGTTTGATGACACCAATTAAGTCACTCAAACTTTAAATTAATCACAAAAATCATCCAAATTTAAATATTATTCCATTATTGTGTGATTAAACTATCTTTAAGATATTCATATGTGCATTGTTTGGTTGTACCGTAACAATAAATACCTACACTCTGAATTTCACTATCTCCAACCAACGTAATGTACAACCAATTTATACACATGTGAAAAGAGATATATGCCATAAAATAATAACCAAGTTCGAAAAGTGTTTCGTTTTAGTCACTCAAACATTAAAATTACTCCATCCGTCCCAAAATAATTGTCCTCTTTTGACTTTTGAAGTTTTTTTTCCAACTTTGATCATAAATATTTTCGTTTGTGTTATATAATAATTTATGCAAAATATATTAATGGATTGGTTTTTAAATGTTTTTTCATTGGTATAATTTTAATCAAGTATTATATAACACATACAAAAATATTAAAGATCAAAGTTGGGATATTAAGACTTTAAAAAGTCAAATAAGGACAATTATTTTGGGACGGAGGGAGTACATAATAATATAACACTATTGAAACTTTGAGTGACTAAAATGAAACAGTTTTCAAACTTGATTATTATTTTATAATAAAAAAAAGTTACAGTGATTAAATTGGAACAAAACTGAAAGTTTGTTACTATTTCATGATTTTCAATCCAATAATATATTACCACATATATTTTAAATATAAAAAATAATTCAATGGATGAGTTTTCAAAAGAAACAAAATTGTCATGGCCAACAATTATGGTAAAATAGTCAATTGTTCAGAAACACTCTCTTATTAAATGCATGATGAGTGACAATGCTACAATGAATGTATCATATAAATGAGCTATTATGCGTGTACATTGTCACCTCACTATGGATGCCCTTAGTCGGTCATCATTTCACCTTAGTTTTTCACCACATTTTATTAGAAGGTGAAAATATTATTATAGATTAAAATAAAAACTTAAATTAGTTTGAAAAAGTTTATTATAAAATATACTTAAATTAAATATAATTTCTTTCTCTTAAACCCATCTCAAATTCAAATCTTATACCAAATTCAAATCTGAGTCCAACCCTACTTATAAACCAAACGGACCCTTAGTTTCAAATGTGTTGAAAACTATAAGGGGGTTGAATAGTTTTTACCGATTTATATTTAGTTTATAAAACTTTTGATTGATAGTATGTGAAACATTTGCATGTTGAGATATAAATAATGCAAGTTAGTAAGAAAGAAAACAAATACGATAAAGTGAAGAGAGGAAGAGATAGAACCGTGACACAATGATTTATAGTGGTTCGGCTACAAGGACACCTTCCTTGCCCTACTCCACTCCCTGAGTACCCAACTCATAAGTTCTTAAGCACTATGTCAACAAGCTCCTTTAACCAGCGGAGAAGCCTCAAAACGTCGCTTACACTTTATCCGATGCTAAGCTAAATACCGGGTCCTTTTCACGGAAGAACCAATCCAACACGACTAACAAAACTATCACAACAACTATAAAAATACAAGAAGGTATATCAAATACAAGAGACAACCCAGTCGTCTTGTAAAGATGATGAAGCCTAGCAAAACTTCTCGTGAAGCTTGGAAGACTTGTATGCAAGAAACGTGATATCGGCTTGTAAGAAGAACCTTGAGAAACACAAGAGAAAGAACGCTACAAGAATGATCTTTAGATCTGAGGTTAGAGAGATATAAGAATCAGAGAAAAGACATATGAGATAATGGGTGAAGAAACAAGAGGAAATGGATCACTATTTATAGACAAAACTTTCCACTGTTCAGCCAGTTCCGCCGGATCCCTTGCCAGAGGGATCTGGCGAGTATATTCCAAGGGATCCGGCAACTGGATCAGTCCAGTCCGGATTTTGGGTTACATTTTCGGGTTTTGGTTTATAAGTTATGGACTATGAGTCATGGGTACCCAACATGATGTCATGCATGATGCAATACATACTTTGGGTTATGGGTTATAGACTTTGGGTCATGGGTCATGAACTTTGGTTCATTGGTTATGGATTTTACCCATTATGATGTCATGCATGATGCAATGAGCATGGGCCATGGGTCATGCGTTATGGGTTATGGGTTTTAGATTTTACCCAACACATTTAAATACATTTCTTATTATTACAAAACAATATATAGCTAAATAAATGTAAGAAATTTAGTAAAACTAAATATAGTAACGTGTAATCTTTAGTTTTGTACTTGATATAATTTTATGTTGTTATCAACAAAACTTAAAGATATCGAGAAATATTAATAAACGTTTTTACGGTTTATTTGTATTAACAATCTCTCCCTTTTTGTTGATGACAAAACATAAAATATAGTGAGTAAAACTTAAGGATTAGATGTTTCAAAGTTTTGAAAAAGATTTAGGTTTTGAAAAAGATTTAAGTTTTACTCTCTTCTCCCCCTTTTTGTCGAAACAAAAAGAGTGTCGAAGAGACAATATGGCGGGATAAGAATCCCAAATGCAAAAACTCCCCCTTGATGTGAGCTCCCCCTAGAAGAGGACGTCAAGTAAAAGATGGAGTCAAAAACCTACAAAAGATGATGTTAGTGATACAATAAGAAAGCCATATAATGATAATGAATCTAAAGACGAGAATTAGGATGAGAGAAAGTAAATCTAAAGAGCGAGATAGGAGATGAGAGATAGTTAAGGTACGTAAAGCCAATCCTTGTAATAAAACATCAAAAATGTAGTGGTATTTAGACCACATACACTTTGTAAAAATAAGAACAAGGATATGTTCTTCTAAAAATATAAAACGATAAAAGAAAAATTAAGAAAATATATTATGGTCTTGGATGCTTGCATATCCATTAGAGTTGGAAGTTTCGGTGGGTGATGATGTTGATGTAGTCAAGAATATGATTGAGGATGAAGCGCATTTCATCTCTTATTTCAATGGCGACTTGCCTAGAGCTTTGGCAATGTTCGTAAAAGAGATAGTATGGGAGAGGTGGGAGAGATTCATCCATCCAATTTGGTTCACTTGGAGGTGGAAGTGATGGTGGAAAGGTTGGTAAAGAGGTATCAACATCCATGATGTCATTGATTGGTGAAAATTGGTTAGCTTGGTGTTCAAGTGAAGTGATGGATGGTAGAGGTGGTAGATCTTCAAGATCGTTGAAGATTGGATTTGGTGAGGTAGGAGGTGTGGAGAAAATTTGCTCTTTAGGATTGATGTTTGATAGTAGAGGTGGTGTTGATTTAGATGTTTGAGTTGGAGCGGCTGACGGAATTGATAATGGTGGTGGAGTTGTTTTTGGAGTTTTGAGAAGTTCCTCTAAGGTAGTGATTGTAGGAGCAATGGGTGAGTTGATTTGAGAGGTTGTGGGAGACCTAGATGGTGAGTTTTTTGGAGATGGTGGAGGTGCTATGTTATGGTCTTTAGGTGGTGAAATTTTACTAGGAGGTGATGAGTTGTTGGAAGAAGATAGTAGATTCACAAAGCAACATGGTCTAACACTAATCCGGGCGGTTTTCATAGCTTTAGGTGGTGGAGGAATGATGAAAGGTGATAGGAAGAATTTTGAGCTTTGAGTATGAGTGGTTTCTTGGATGTGGTGTTCAATGATGTTGGTAATGTTTTGGAGAGTGTTGATTTCACTAACTAAGTCTTCACGGTTTTGAGAGGATTGAGATCTTTTAGATGCCATGGTTTACTAAGTTTCTGAGAATTGGGAGGTTGAAGGTGATGGAGATGCAAGAATTATGGGACCTTATTTATTGAGAGAAATCATGCATTGCAATGAATGCTAAAACCACAAAATAAGCCATAATCTAATGATTAGATATGAATTGAATGCAAGTAATAATAAGAGGTCAAGCACTAAGTCTTAAACTCAGTAAATATTATGTAGAAAGTGGTAAAAGTAAGAAATATCAAATTAAAACGTCAAAAGAAGAGTAAAAACTCTTTCTGTGCAGCCAGATCCTACGGATCCATCCCAGAATGGATCCGTCCTGCTTTAACGCAGGGATCTGGGTATCTGATGCATTCAGACAAGATTTTTATGTAGAAAAAGTATTAGGACTAGTGTATGCCTATATGTAAACTATGTGGAGTTGCGGTTATCTCGACTCTAGAAGAAAAATAAAGATAAAAGTGTAAAATATGTACATATATACGTGATATAACCCAAACACTCCTTAATTCAATGTTGCTACATTTGAATGTACCCAAAAGTACATATTGGTTATGTATTCCATTTAGCATTCAAGAGACATATGATATGATGCATGAGAAAATGTTTTTACTTTGTATTAACTATGTAAGAAATACGTGAGTTTCCTAAACGTGAGAATATTTGATTTGAAAGTATGGGGTGTAAGTTTCAAAGAATTGATTCGTTAAAGATTTGATGCAATTTTCGGCTAAGAGAAGTATATATTTGTGTAGGTTTGAACATAAGACCCCATAGATTTTAATGTTTGCGGTTTGTGCGAAAATAGAGATCCTAGACTCAGAAGAAGAATTAGAGATACATACCTTGTAGAAAGAGGAATTAGAAGAGATTTTAAGATGATTGTTCCGTAAGGCCGAGACCTAATCAAAGTTGGTTGAAAGGTTCACGCTTCAATGGTTGGTGAGAATATCGGCAATGTTGTCTTCGGAAGGAACTTCTCGATAGAAATGTTTCCTTTTTGAACATTATCTCTTAGAAAGCGATGACGTATTTCTTTATGTTTTGTGCGAGAATGCAAAACTGGATTCTTGCTAAGATCGATGGTGCCTTTGTTGTCGCAGAGGATAGCAATGTCACTTAGATGGATGTCGTAGTTGACAAGAGCTTGTTTCATCCATAGTTGTTGTTGGCATGCTTTGCCCACATATACATATTCTGGTTCGGTAGTAGAGATGGCTAGTGTGGTTTACTTTTTAGAGAACCACGATGTTAAGCAACATCTCATAAATGTACAAACACCACTTGTAGTTTTGCACTCAACATAATCACCTGTATGGTCAGAATCTACATATACAATAGTTTCTACCCCCATCCCTTTAGGATACCATAACCCCAATTGAGTTGTACCTTTTATATACCTAAATATTCTTTTAACGGCTTCAAGATAAGAAGATTTAGGATCTTCTTGAAAACGAGCACATAAGTAAACACTAAACATGATATCCTGCCGACTAGCCATGAGATAAAGTAAACTACCAATCATTCCACGGTATTTGGTGTTATCAACGGATTCACCATCTTTGTCTTTGGTAAGTTTAGTGTCGGATGACATTGGTGTTTTAATTGGTTTAGAATCTTCTAGTCCGAATTTCTTTAAAATTTCCTTAATATACTTAGATTGATTAAAGAAGATACCATCTTCTAATTGTTTGATTTGTAGATCGAGAAAGAAGTTCAATTCTCTCATCATACTCATTTCAAACTCGTCGTGCATGATTTTAGAAAAATCATCACAATTCTAGACAAGTAGATCTGAATATAATATCGTCTACGTATATTTGAACAATGATAATATGTGATTTACTTTTCATTGTGAATAAAGTGTTATCTACTAATCCCATTGTATATTTATTATCGATAAGAAATGTTTTAAGTCTATCGTACCAATCTTTAGGAGCTTGTTTAAGACCATAGATGGATTTCCTAAGTTTGTATACGTATTTCGGTTTTTCAAAATCTATGAATCCGGGAGGTTGTGATACGTACACTTCTTCATTTATAAACCCATTTAGAAAAACACTTTTAACATCCATTTGATAAAGCTTGATATCTTTAGCACAAGCATAAGCTAGAAGGATTATTGTAGATTCTAATCTAGCTACGAGAGCATAGGTCTCATCAAAATCTATTCCTTCTTGTTGATTACACCCTTGTGCAACAAGTCTAGCTTTGTTCCGGGATACTATCACATTTTCAACTAGTTTATTTTTGAAGACCCATTTAGTACCTATTATGGTTTGATTTTTAGGAGGTGGAACAAGGTTCCAAACATCATTAGTTACAAATTGATTTAATTCTTCTTGCATAGCCATTATCCAACTTTCGTTTTTAATAGCTTCGTTAACATTTTTGGGTTCTAAAGAAGATACAAAACAGAAAAGATTGCTTTGGTTTTGAGCTTGAGAACCTAAGGTTCTTTCATTTAATTTTCCTATGACTATTAAAAAGGTTGATTTTTAGATTCTTTGACGTTAATGATTTCTTTATTTAATAGTTCATATTCCTTGTCATTAGTTTCATTAACTTGATTTTCAATAATTTTACTTTCTATTATATCGTCATCTACGAGAGGTTGGGATTTAGGAGGAGGACTTTCTTCGAATTTAACATTTAACGACTCTTCTATTCTCATTGTTTCTTTGTTTAAGATTATGTATGCTTTACTATCTGGTGAGTATCCTAAGAAAATACCTTCGGTAGATTTAGGATCGAATTTTGTGAGATAGTCCTTTGTGTTGAGAATGAAGCATTTGCTTCCAAGGACTTTAAAGTAATCTAGAGATGGCTTTTTACCCTTAAATAACTCATAAGGAGTCATACCTAAGAATGGTCTAATTAAAATTCAATTTAAGATGTATGTAGATGTGTCGACGGCATTAAACCAAATTGTATGAGGAATTGATTGTTCATTTAGCATGGTTCGACTCATTTCTTGTAAAGTACGATTCTTATGTTCAACTACCCCGTTTGATTCCAGAGTACGTGGAGCCGAGAAATTTTGAGTAATACCGTTAGCGTAAAAAAAAGCTCCAAGTTGTACTTCGATATCAAACTCCCGACCATGAACCATATGGATCGGAACTATTGGAGAACCTTGTTGTTTTTGAATTTTCTTACTTAAGATTTCAAAGTGATCAAAAGCTTTGGTTTTGTTTTTCAAAAATCTAGTCCATGTATACCTTGAGTAGTCATCAACTATTACCAAAGTATATAAGTTTCCTTCGTAACTTTGAATAGCCGATAGACCAAATAAAAACATGTGTAAAAGTTCTAGACACTTAGTAATTGAAATCATGTTTTTAGCTTTATGACTTGCATGGACTTGTTTTCCTATATTACAAATTTACAAGCATCACAAAAATGTTGCTCATATTTTAGTTTTGGTAGATTTCTAACAAGTTATTTAGATGATAGCGATTGAATAAGTCGCATCTTGGCGTGACCCAATCTTCGATACCATAGGTTCGAAGTATCATCTATCGAAGTAGACAAAGTTTATGTTTAGGTGAGTTACCGTATTTAAGTATTTTACTACCGGTTTTACTAAATAAGACTTCACACTTTTTATCTACTATTTGACTAATACTTAGTAAGTTAAATCCTAGGTTATCTACGTGACAAACATCATTAATAGTTAAAGAGTTATGCGAGATCGTACCTTTGCCAATAATCTTGCTTTTGCCCTTACCAAACACTACGTTACCCCCGTCACAAGCATTTTAATACAAGAATAGGCTTTTGTCACCTGTCACGTGTCTTGTGCATCCGCTGTTTTTTATCCATTCATTTGGTTCTAGATCAACCTTTAGACAAATCTATAAGCACAAAACAGCTCAAGCGTTTGGTCCCCAATATCTCATGGGTCTATTTGCATTATACAAACCATTCACTTGGTTCACAAAAGGAAATTGGTTCCAAGGTCCAAAGTTAGGTACTTGGAATAGGTAACCATTGTGATATCCATTGTTCCAACCCATTTGGTCAAAATTACTTTTTGGGTAAGGAGCGTTTGGTCTTCTAAATGGTGTGGTGGAAGTTGGTCGTAAATTAGGCCTGTGTCTTAGAATTCCTTTAACATGATGTGGTACATTAACTTTTCTAACAGTAGCATTAGGCAACTTCTTTTTAGTTACAACTACGAAATCATTTCTAGATGATTTGGTTGAGTCAATTTTAACTTTTGCTGTACCAGATGGCCGGATCCCTTGACTTTTCCTGGCCGGATCCTTTTTTAAAGGATCCGCCGGATCCGCCCCATCAGAAACAATTTTCATCTGTAAAACCTAGACCACTATTGTTGTTTTTTAATTTTTGTATCAAGTATTTTCATCTAAGCATTTAGTACTAAGTCTATCAAGTTTAGATTCAAGATGATCAATAATCGTTTAAAAATCTACACAAACTTTGCATTCTAAATTAATTTCCTTGCCTTTTTCAAGTTTCTTTATCTTTTCTTTTAACTCAAAAACTTCATTTTCTAAAAGTTCATTTTTACTTTTTAAATGTTTGTTTTTTAATGACTTTAAGACTAATTTTGCAAAGTTTGTTATATTTTAAGTTTAATGAGTCATCATCTAAAGAGGAACTACTATAGTAAAGAGAATCGGAACGTACCTCGTTAGAGTCTTTGGCCATGAGACAAATCTCATCCTTCTCCTCTTCACTTGGACACCATGAGCCGCTAGCGAACGCCTTCTGTTCATTACCTGAATATTTGGGACCGTCACTTATGAAGTGATTTGGATCACCGCACTTGAAACACTTTCGGTCATCTTTTCCCCGTTTCTCTTCCTTGATCTTTCGGAAGCCTTTCTTATCGTCGTAAGGTTGTTTTATGAACCTTCCTCTTCTTCTAAAGAACTTCTTGAAGTCCTTTACGGCCATGGCGTACTCTTCACCATCGTTATCTGAGGATGAGGTGTCTTCGTCACTTGACTCCTTTTTAGCCTTTACGGCTAGTGACTTGTATTTTTCTTTCTTTTATTTTGAGGCCTTGGAGTCTTTTGCCAACACAACTTCATAGACCTTGAAGTTTCCAATGAGCTCGTTGAGAGAAAGGATTGTCAAATCATTTGATTCTTCTATCGCCGTTACCTTTTGTCTCCATTTAGCTGGAAGTGCTCTTAAGAATCTCCTGACATGATTACGCTTGGAAAAAGTTTCATCAATTGCTTGTAATGAGGTAACAATAATATTAAATTTAGCAAATGCATTATCAATACTTTCATCATTCGATATTGTGTATTGTTCATATTATTGAACAAATAAATCAATTTTATTATTTTGC
Source organism: Artemisia tridentata subsp. tridentata (assembly GCA_021014915.2). Lineage (NCBI taxonomy): Eukaryota > Viridiplantae > Streptophyta > Magnoliopsida > Asterales > Asteraceae > Artemisia > Artemisia tridentata. The sequence goes on along the minus strand of CP139503.1, from coordinate 111,252,050 downwards.
ACTTGTTTGTTTCCTTGATGAGTGATCACCAAACAATTCCAAATATCTTTAGCCATTTTATGCATGAAAGTTATTTCATATTCCTTTTCAGGTAAAGCGTTGTACAAAACCATTTTTGCCTCATTGTTTTTAAAAAGCATTTTCTTTTTTTCATTTTTTAGACTCAAAGAAATGACCTCATTTTTGTCGGTAGAGATGCTCTCAAATACCGACACATAGTCACCAATAACAATAATGTTCCAAAGATTAACATCTTTAGATTTTACATATGTTTCAAATACATCTTTCCAATATATAAAACCATTAGCTTCAAAGAGTGGTGGTCTTTGCATAGATTTCCCTTCTTGGTAGTTTTCGAAATCCATTTAATCGAAACAAGTTTTAAAGTACAATTTATTTAAATTTTTTTTAGAAAACCTGCTCTTGATGCCAATTGTAGAAAACTAGAAGGGGGGTTGAATAGTTTTTACCGATTTAAATTTAGTTTATAAAACTTTAGATTGATAGTATGTGAAACCTTTGGATGTTGAGATATAGATAATGCAAGTTAATAAGAAAAAAAACAAATATGATAAAGAGGAGAGAGGAAGAGATAGAACCGTAACACGATGATTTATAGTGGTTCGGCTATAAGGACACCTTCCTTTCTCTACTCCACTCCCCGAGTACCCAACTTGAGAGTTCTTAAGCACTATGACAACAAGCTCCTTAAACCGGCGGAAAACCCTCACAATGTCACTTACACTTTATCCGATACTAAGCAAAATACCAGGTCCTTTTCACGGAAGAACCAATCCAACACGACTAACACAACTATCACAACAACTATAAGAATACAAGAAGATGTATCAAATACAAGAGACAACTCAGTGGTCTTGTAAAGATGATAAAGCCTAGCAAAACTTATCTTGAAGCTTGGAAGACTTGTATGCAAGAAACGTAATCTAAGCTTGTAAGAAGAACCTTGAGAAACACAAGAGAAAGAAAGCTACAAGAATGATCTTTAGATCTAAGTTTAGAGAGATATAAGAATGAGAGAAGAGATATATGAGAAAATGGGTGAAGAAACAAGAGGAAATGGCTCACTATTTATAGACAAAAAAGTCCACTGTTCAGCCAGTTCCGCCGGATCCCTTGCCAGAGGGATCCGACCAGTGTATTCCAAGGGATCCAGAAACTGGGTCAGTCCAGTCCGGATTTTGGGTTACACTTTCGGGTTTTGGATTATGGGTTATGGACTATGGGTCTTGAGTACCCAACATGATGTCATGCAAGATACAATACAAACTTTGGGTTATTGGTTATGGACTTTGGGTCATGGGTTATGGATTTTACCCATTGTGATGTCATGCATGATGCAATGAGCATGGGCCATGGGTCATGGGTTTTGGATTTTACCCAACACATTTACATACATTTCTTATTATTAAAAAACAATATATAGCTAAACAAATGTAAGTAATTTAGTAAAACTAAATATAGTAACATGCAATCTTTAGATTTGCACTTGATATAATTTTATGTTGTTATCAACAAAATTTAAAGAGATCAAGAAATATTAATAAACGTTTTTACGGTTTATTTATATTAACAAAATGGTTAATCGTGTTTGGGGAACGTGGGAAGCAGTTTACTCCCTCGTGTAAGTTAGTAACACAACAATGGTCATAGTGGTTTTTTGATGCTTTTTTTACATATAAACTAACACTATGTAAGTTTTGTTAACTACGATCTCGTATGGGGATAAGTATTTATAATTTTTACAGCAATGTAAAGAATATACTTTTATTTTCGAAATGAGCCTAATATTCTTATGGTTTAGAAATAATTTACAATTTTTTGTTTATATTCTATTTCACCAAAATTTATGGAATGAAAAGATAAAAGTTGCAAATCATTTCAAAACCATATGAATATTAGGCTCACTTTGAAGATAAAAAAAAAATATGCTTTACATTGTTGACAAAATTAAAACCTTTTATCACAATATGAGATTGTAGTCAACAAAAAACTATTACTTAGTATTAGTTTATAAGTTAAAAAAACCATGTAAATAATTCTTGTGTAAGGGGGAGAATTGTAATTTGCTATCTTTCACTTTCATAATTTTACATCGAAAGATGGATTGAAATCTTCAAGTTGGTTTTAATATTACCTATCATGTTGACTAATCTAATATATATATATATATATATATATATATATATATATATATATATATATATATATAACAAAAGTGCCATAATGATGATGTCATTGATGACAGGGCAGCTCTAAAATCACCGATTATCTATTCCTTAATTATAGTTATAATTCGTTGATGAGAATTTATTTGGTACCTTTTTATGGGGTCATTTAAGGCTAAAATCTTATTTATATGATCAAATATTGCCCTAAATCATTTCTTTTTGCATTTTAGGTACATGGGACGGAAAATCTGGAAACGGCATGTTTTGGGCTTAAAACGACAAGAAAAGTGAAAAAAATGATCAAGTCCCAAATTCTGTCCGGAAAGGGGTCCTGACGGCGTCACACTTTACCAAGTGACGGCGTCACTTGCAACTGAATATGGATTTTTGGCTCAGAATTAACAAGCGACGCCTCAGATAATTTTGAAGATATTATAACCTGACGGCGTCAAGTGTATTTGAAGACCAAAATTTCATACAAAGTTAACAAGAGACGGTTGTAACACCCCCAAAATCACAATATTCGCGGAAGCATACAGTTTGGGGCGTTACGGGAAGGTAATCATCACATAAGATATAGTGAACGGATTAAAAATCCGTTTTAAAATATATTACATAAGTCAAGTCATGTAGCGATACATAAAAACCATTTCAGATGAAAATGAAGCCCATTTAAACAAAAGGTCCAGTTGTCAGAGTAAACGCATTAAAAACATTTCCATCATTTATTGTGACAGACGCTATGCACTGCTCCCGGCTAAACGCACCTCAGTTTCCTGAGAAAAACATGCTAAAAGTTAGCTAACGCTGGTGAGTTCATAGGTTTAAGTAAATAACACATATGGACCAATGTCAACATCATAAAAGCAATTCAGCAGATACACACTATCCGGTATGCAAACACTAAGCCTCATCCTACCGAAACTAAGACAATGCAGCACGACTAGCGTTAGCAAAATAATAAAGGTTTGCCCGCGAGTGTTAATCCCCAAACACTCGGCCAAAAACCCGACTTGGTATACGTTCGCCTTGGCTATGCCGAGCCAACCGAACGGGGACGTCACTCCCAATAGATCTATTTATAACAAACGGCTTCCCAACTGGAATTAACGGCAGATGATAGTGGGCACAAAATGGGATTCAGCAAACTTAGGTTTCTGCATCTTAGTGTGATCTTAAAAGCAATTTCATTTCTGTTCCATGAAAACAATTTTGCATGTTTCTCACCCCAAGCTTATTGATGAAGCGAAAAGTGTACCGCTTTTAAGGGGTCATTTAAGCCCTAAATCGTATTTATTTGATCAAATATTGCCCTAAATCGTTCCTTTTGTCATTTTAGGTACTTTTGAGGAGAAATCTGGAAAAGGAGGCATTTTGGACGTTTTTGGAGCATAAAAGTGAAGAAAATGACAAAGTCTCAAAATTGTGCTGGAAGTTACCTTTGACGGCGTCAGGATTTACTCTAGACGGTGTCATGGCTTGGCAAGAAAAGGTGGATGTGAAATTTACTCATGATAAGCCAGTGAAAATTGCATGTGAATTCTGACGGCGTCACGCTTTAACCTGATCAAGGGCGTCACGGCTTAATTCAAAGAGGGACGGCGTCACATTCAAGGTCTGACGGCGTCAAGCCTTGATAAGCCAGAACGGATTTTGGAGAGCTAAAGAGGGACGGCGTCAATAAGGTCATCCGGGAACCCTAGAAGCGGCGAGGTGACGGCGTCACACTCCATAACGTGATGCCGTCAGATCCAAAAGTCTATATATAGTTTTCTAATTTTTTGTCATTAGGGTGGAACTTAGTGTGGAATTTTTGGGAGAAAACCCTAAGACGATTTTAGCATCTTTCTCAAGGCTTTTTGCCTTGAGATCTTCCATGTTACATTGAAGATAAGTTATCAATTAATCATTCAATATGTCTATGTGTTGTTTGATTCTATCTTATTCTTGTCTTTTGTTTAACATGTTAGGCTAGATTTATCTTGTGTTTGCTTAGATCTAATGAAACCTAGCTATTGATTATTGGTTATTAGTGTGTTATTAGTTGTATTGGATGATTGTTTATCTATGTTAGGCTTAAGAAAACTGGCTAACTTCCTATTCGGTAACTTGCTTGAACGTCTTAAGAAACATGAACCAAATGCGTACTAAAGGTTTTTATGGTTGTATTTAATGCACAAGCGAATTCTAGTGATCCCATGTTAGGAGCTTCCTAGCCGGCTCGACATAGGAGTGAAGTAGGAGCTTGTAGAGTTGGGGAAGTACGTACGCCACCCCACGATTGGTATTAAGGAATACACCCGTCATCCACGCAACTAATACACACTAATCAACTGGTAAAAGATAGTTAGGGAGTAAGGAAATCTAAGTAAACACATTTCTCTACACATAAGTTTTCACCAAACTTTTTATTTTCAGTTATTTATTTTATTTGCATTCGTAGTAATTTGGGTTAGTTGACTAGCAACTAATTCCGCCCACTCTTTCAAACCCGAGATTTTACTTGCTTTCATAAAAAATATAAAAACATAAAAAAGAATCTTCCTCAACCCTTAGACCTATTAGAGTAGTCTTTCATACCTAACGAACACTATTCCCTGTGGAGAACGATCAATCCCCCGTACTTACCACTACACTATACTACATCGGTCAGGTACACTGCCTGGTGGGGTTGTAAGCCTCTTGAGATCCCTCGAGAGGTAAAACCTGTTGTAAGGTTGCAAAACCACGCATCAAGTTTTTGGCGCCGCTGCCGGGGAATAGTTATTGTTTAGGTGGAATTTTTATTTTATAGGTCTACTCACTAGATTCCTTTCTAGTGAGATTTTTATTTTATTTTCTAGGTTTTCTTTAGTCTATCTACTTTCTTTGTGTTTTTGTTCGTAATTGGTTCGTCACTATGGATAGGGAGATTAAGGCATTCAATGAGCTTAATGAGTTAATTGATAGAGAGAAGAGACTCGCCCGCCTTAGCACGAGCAGTGAGATTGAGCTTAGAGATGACTTAAGGTTAGTTCACAATTCCTCACCAATTCTAGAAGGATTAAGTCACCATAAGTTTATCTTTAAATGTCCTTGCCCCGCTAAAAATCGTAAGTACCCATGGATTAGAAAGGGGGGTTATTTTAATGTGAAGGTTCCATGCATGATTGGTCACATGTTTAGGGAGCATACCTATATTGATCTCAAGGCACCAATGAATTTCATGTCTAGGCTTTACTATAACTGGATCATGAGCAATGAGCTGAACCCTAGCCAAGACCCGTATGACCCCAATCAGATGTGCAATTTTGTAGGTCTAGCAAGTGGTTTACACGTCTTTATCGGAGATTTCATTTACCAATGTGATTTTGTGATCCTAGAAGATATAAGGGGGATTATAGATCCGTATTTAGGCGAGATAGTTTTAGGAGAACCCTTCATAAGAACGTCCCTAGCAATTTATGATAAGGATGAAGGTAGTGTGACATTCTCCAGCGAAATAGGATGCATCAAGTACCTGATGCCCCATAATGTGTCTCGTTTCTCTAAGTTCGAACCAAAGTTTAAGGGCATTAAGGGGTTGGATGTCGATAATATCCCAGCACTCGAGGTTGATAACAATAACCAAGGAAGGGCTAGAGTTAAGTATTCGATGTGTTTGGCCTTAGGTCCGGAATACAAGTGGGATGAAAGAGTGATACAAAGCTTTAAAACCATATTTTTTATGCAAAACGGAAAAACGTAGAACACGTGACTTTGAGTCTAGCTACAAGACTCGTTAATAAAGAAAAGCGCTTCTTGGGAGGCAACCCGAGCTTTATTTATTTGCTTTTTGAGTTTATTTATTTGTTTGTTTGATTTTATTTGTTTCCGTATGTGTGTTTAATTTTTATTCTTATTGATTCATGTTCAAAAGTAATTTGTGAAAATGCTTTATCTTGTTTTTAACTTCGTCTTAACTACATATAAAGGTATTTTGCAAAAGTTAAGTGTAAGGGAAATCTAAATCGGTTTATTAGAACAAATGAACATGAATCGTAATAATAATAAATTAACATGCATATTAGTATTTGTTTGAGTCAAATGCTTGTATCGAGTCATAATGATGTTTTGCAGGATTTCCAGGAAGTAAGGTAAAGGTTTTTCCAGAAATTTTCCGGAAACTTAAAATGAGAATTTTTGTCAGGTCATTTCTGACGGCGTCAGGGTTTATAACCTGACGGCGTCAGATTTAATTTTCAGAAATTTTTGAAAGTTTTGTTTTCATAAAAAGTTTTTATTAAATCTCCAACTTATAATCTCCAGGAAGCTGCAAAATTATCATTCCACAAGCATTATATCCTTATATATAGATTTATCCCGCCGATGTTATGCAGGTTTTCGTGTTTGTTTTCTCAGGTTTAACGGGTTATTTTGGACAAGGAAATGTTTTGGATCAAGCTTATGGCGATGCATTAGTCATGGAGCTTCTACATTACCTTGGAGGAAGATCTAACCGTGTAACTTTATTATCCACCGAGCGAATCAGGGGAGTATTTGATTTCATTCTTTTACTTTATGCTTTTACACCTTATTATTTGAACATTGGGGACAATGTTCATCTTAAGTGTAAGGGGAGGGTAAAAGTACGATTAGAGAATGCTATTACGCTTGATTTTTGTTTGTTTGATAGTAGATGTGTAATAAAACTGAGATAATACCTGTTAGGGCAATTTTAGTGCCAAATTTAAAATTTTTTACAACATATAGGAGTGAAACTTTGATCTTAATGAGCGTCTCACGGATAGGAGTTATATGACTAGCACAAAAATCGTACCACTAAAAAATTTTCCACCCCCAAATATGTGAGGTTCGCCCCTAGAATTGGTAGGAAAAGCATTTATGCTATGATGTGTGTACCGGTAGCACTTAGATTCTAGAACTTGCGTTAGGACCATTCCGAGGCCACAAGTGAGACTACATTCGTGTAGTTAGATTTACTACATGATAAGAGGCATTAGGATTAACCCATTGTTTTACACCTGTGTTTTTGTTATAATTACTTTGGCTACATTGGTCAAGTAATTCTCCCACACCCTTTGCGTTGTACTCATTTTTAGTACACGATACCCCTAGTACACCCCTCAGAGCCTATCTTTTCGTTTCGACCTTTAAGCATTTTACTTAAAGGAAGAATTTGTTTACACCCCACTTAAATGTACACCCAAATCGCCTTAGCCTACCTTGTATGCACTCATTTTTAGTGCATTATTGTGACAACATTTGTTTAAACCCAAGTTAATTATCTAGTTGATTACATGGTTGCTAAGTCGAGTCATATCCTTGTACATATTGTTTTGGGACGATTGGGACTCATGGGTAAAGTACTAGTGTAATGGAGTAATGGGGAAGAACATCAATTACCCCCATATGTGCTAAATATTTTAAAAAGTACTCCAAGTTTTTCGATTATCTTAATTCGAGTCATTAGAATAGTTATTTGTAAAGTTATGTAAAAGTTCAAGTGTAAGGGGAATGCAATGCCCCTATGATGTATTATTTTGGATGGTAGGGCAAAAGTGTATGAAAAAAAAAATAATAATAATAAAATAAAAAAAAAATCGAAAAAATCAAGAAAAATACAAAAAAATGAGAAAATGAAAAATAGAAAAAAACATACGGACTACCATCCCGTTTTATTTTATGTTTATTTTATGTTTTTGTATTTTCTTTCATTAGCTTAATATTGAGTCGAGTCTTGGCTTAGCAACATTGTAAAGTACATGTAATTAATCAAGATCTTTAACTCGCCACCAGTAAAATATCCTTTATCCAACAAAACCGTGTTTTCCTTTTCCCTACACCTAACGTTATAACCCATGTAAAAGCCCTCTTTGATAGTTTATCTTAGGTGCTTACGCCTAGTGGAGGAGGTTTTCGATCCTTTCCCAAGCCTATGGTAATCTATTTGCTATGACAGGTAGTGAGAAATATTATCCGTTTTCATTTATGAGATTTATTTTGATGACACTTGAGAGATGTGAGTATCTAAACACTACTTGTGAGGTGCTAGTTTGTAATCTCCGTGCTTATTATGATTAAAGTGGAACGATTATTTGTTGTAATTACTTTTATGTTAGCATTAAATGACCCCTAACTTGTATTTTGATTAGAATAAAAGCGCATTTGCTTGAGGACAAGCAAATCTCAAGTGTAAGGGTATTTGATGAAGCGAAAAGTGTACCGCTTTTAAGGGGTCATTTAAGCCCTAAATCGTATTTATTTGATCAAATATTGCCCTAAATCGTTCCTTTTGTCATTTTAGGTACTTTTGAGGAGAAATCTGGAAAAGGAGGCATTTTGGACGTTTTTGGAGCATAAAAGTGAAGAAAACGACAAAGTCTCAAAATTATGCTGGAAGTTACCTTTGACGGCGTCAGGATTTACTCCAGACGGCGTCATGGCTTGGCAAGAAAAGGTGGATGTGAAATTTACTCATGATAAGCCAGTGAAAATTGCATGTGAATTCTGACGGCGTCACGCTTTAACCTGATCAAGGGCGTCACGGCTTAATTCAAAGAGGGACGGCGTCACATTCAAGGTCTGACGGCGTCAAGCCTTGATAAGCCAGAACGGATTTTGGAGAGCTAAAGAGGGACGGCGTCAAGAAGGTCATCCGGGAACCCTAGAAGCGGCGAGGTGACGGCGTCACACTCCATAACGTGACGCCGTCAGATCCAAAAGTCTATATATAGTTTTCTAATTTTTTGTCATTAGGGTGGAACTTAGTGTGGAATTTTTGGGAGAAAACCCTAAGACGATTTTAGCATCTTTCTCAAGGCTTTTTGCCTTGAGATCTTCCATGTTACATTGAAGATAAGTTATCAATTAATCATTCAATATGTCTATGTGTTGTTTGATTCTATCTTATTCTTGTCTTTTGTTTAACATGTTAGGCTAGATTTATCTTGTGTTTGCTTAGATCTAATGAAACCTAGCTATTGATTATTGGTTATTAGTGTGTTATTAGTTGTATTGGATGATTGTTTATCTATGTTAGGCTTAAGAAAACTGGCTAACTTCCTATTCGGTAACTTGCTTGAACGTCTTAAGAAACATGAACCAAATGCATACTAAAGGTTTTTATGGTTGTATTTAATGCACAAGCGAATTCTAGTGATCCCATGTTAGGAGCTTCCTAGCCGGCTCAACATAGGAGTGAAGTAGGAGCTTGTAGAGTTGGGGAAGTACATACGCCACCCCACGATTGGTATTAAGGAATACACCCGTCATCCACGCAACTAATACACACTAATCAACTGGTAAAAGATAGTTAGGGAGTAAGGAAATCTAAGTAAACACATTTCTCTACACATAAGTTTTCACCAAACTTTTTATTTTCAGTTATTTATTTTATTTGCATTCGTAGTAATTTGGGTTAGTTGACTAGCAACTAATTCCGCCCAGTCTTTCAAACCCGAGATTTTACTTGCTTTCATAAAAAATATAAAAACATAAAAAAGAATCTTCCTCAACCCTTAGACCTATTAGTGTAGTCTTTCATACCTAACGAACACTATTCCCTGTGGAGAACGATCAATCCCCCGTACTTACCATTACACTATACTACATCGGTCAGGTACACTGCCTGGTGGGGTTGTAAGCCTCTTGAGATCCCTCGAGAGGTAAAACCTGTTGTAAGGTTGCAAAACCACGCATCACTTATAAATCAAAAATCATATAAAATGTGGGGCTATAAACTCACCTTTCAAATACAGCAATTCAGCAATCAATCAAAATAATGCAAGCGCGCCGATCAGCACCCTAAATTAGTACGGTAAGTCTTAGCAAATCATTCATGGTTCAAGTGTCTTTATTTTATTTGAAAAGTTTTACGTTTGACCTGTGCTCGTGTATTTCTTGCTTGCTGTGTGGTAAAGTATATTTCGAAATGATTTATTTTTATAACTCTTTGGGGGTAGCTCATGGTGAAAGTGCATGGTGGGAATACGTAACGGAACATCCGTGCTAGTATTCGCAACTTAACGTGCAACCGTTACATATACATATATATTTACTCATACTTTACATAAATATATACATATATACTTTATAAAGTCATTTCTCATATATTTAATTATGAAGATTAATTAAATACGTTTTGAAGATTGGTTAATAAAATATAGTTAGTGAAAATCATTATGTTTAGAAACATCGTTTATTATTTTCATTATAAGAAAACAAGTTTTGTTAAGTAATTCCATAAAGTTTACTTAAGTTGTGGATTTCTCAAAATATGCTAAGTGTGGGATTTTTAGAAAATTTAGGCATGACCCATTCGTTTATACAATGTTTCCATTTATCTCACGTGTTGCAAACTTTACTTCAAATACTTCGCTAACTAGTTATAAGTGCAAAATACTTTTAGTGACATATATGTCAAGTGTCGTGAATATATATTCGTCGTTATATTGTTCGTTATCTTCACTTTTAAGTATTATCACTAAATTTCGACACGAAGTCAATATTTCTTCAAAAAGTCAACAAAAGTCAATCTCAATATCATTTTAGTAAGAATGTCAATTTTTACCCTTTCGGAGACTAAGCGTCTCAAAACAAGTCCAAAATAGTTATCGTTATATTTATCGCGTCGTTAAACATTATTAACTACGGCGAGTCGGAAAATATTCCAAAAATCAAATTTATCATTTTTATTTGTAAATTGGGCCGAAACTCTCAAAATAAGCCCAATTACCATTTTTGACCCAAAACACATTTTTAGTTATAACGTATATATCGACACGTTACTAGAAATCATTTTACTCGTTCAATACATCCGTTTGGTCAAAAAGTCAAACTTTCAAAATTGTCCATGGGCTTCGGCCCAACAGTAAAATCGTGGGCTTTTTGGCCCAAAAAGCCATTTAGTCTAATTTGTATTTATTTGTTACTTATTAGTAATTATTAGTTACCAAATACACTTTATACTTATCAAATAATCTCTAATAATTAAGCTCTTAAGTCAAAAGTCAAAATTTGACTTTGTTACTGTTCATTCGAACCAAATATTGCATCTTAACTTATCTTCACATTTTTACTAGTTATTTTTAATAACTTATAACTTATTAAATAAGCTAATCTAAATAAACATTTTACTATATTTTTCCACCATTTCACCACTTGAGCCAAAATTTTATGTTTTTCAAAACCCCAATAATCTCATAATTTTAATAGTAGCCGAACACTATATGTGCTCCAAAAATCATTATAGTGCTTAAATTAGTGTAAAATCCATAACTAGTGTTTGTATCATCAAACTAGCACCATATGCAACAATATTTACCACACAAGCAAGAAATCTACTAATTAACTCATATACAACCAAAAATGTCAAGCACAATATGTAAAAGATCAAACCCTAGCTTTTATCATATCATCAAAACATATACATTTAACACTTTTAAACATCACTATACACCAAATAAACAAGAGATTAACAAATTTAGAAAAGTTTTGTGAATTCTTACAAAATGTTGAAGTTGTACGTGTGATATGAACCAAGGAACACCCAAAACTTTGCTAGTTTTACCCAAATCAAGCTTCCAAATTACCCAAAATCCTTTGCAAACACTTGTGATCTTGAACCTTTGTAGAGAAATTTTTTGTAGAAATGTATTTGTGTGTGTATAGTGGCGTAAAAATGCAGCCAAAATAAGGGAGAGATGAGTGCTAATTTGGGTAGTATTAAAAGATAAGAATGTGGAAATCTTAAAGTTGTCACACCATTTTTGGCAAAAATGGATTGCATTCAAGATAAGAATGTTTAGGTGTCCATGTGGTTTGGTGTGTTTGCAAGGCCGGTTATGGCTTATTTTAGGAGGGGGAAAATAGTTTTGATCCCGCTTTGGTGTATAGTGTGTCGGTTTAAGTTAAAAAAGTTACCGTAAAGTCCCGGTTTGACGTTTTTGTACCCGATAACGTAAAATAAAGTTTTTAACCACGTTTTCATCAAAAATATAATAAAATGTCATTACTGACTCAAAAACATATTTATTTGACCTTTCCCATATGTACTGTGCTGTCGGTACGCGCGTGCGGTTGTTTTTCAAAAAAATGCGAGAAAGCTCTCAGTAAATTATAATACTTGTCAGTAACTATCAGAAATGTGATAATTTAACTTTACTGAAAAAATAAACTTTTTTGCAGTGACTGTAAGCTACAGTATGCTAGGACAGCTCTCGAAAATGCTCAAAAATACTCAGAAACATGCAAATGCGCATAGAGATGCTTAGCTTAAAAATAATTAATACTCATATAATATTAATTAACAACGTGAAAATTACCATTTGTCACAACGGTCCATGTGATTTACTAAAGGACGGCGTAAAGACATCACATGACGGCGTCAGACATACTAAGCGATGCCATCACAACGGCTACTTGCACAAGACGAAACCCTAATTGGAGGCGATCTGACGGCGTCACACTTTGCAAGTGATGCCGTCACACGTGTAAATCTATATATACTTTCATATGTTTTTCATAATTCATGTAACACTTTGGAGAGGCATAACCAAGACGATTTTATCAGCTTTTGTGAGGATTTTACGGCCCTTGAACTTCATGTTTCATTAAAGATAAGTTATCCCTTAATCATTTGATATGTCTATGTATTGTTTGATTATTTGTTTATCTTCTCTTTATTTTAACATGCTAGCGTAAGTTAATTAGTGTTTGCTTACATCTAATGAAACCTATTTATTGAATATTGATTTGTCGTCTCTTGTTTAATTGATTGTCTCTCGTTAGGATAAGAAAAATGGCTAAGTTCTATTATGTATTAGCTTGAACGTCTTATAAAACAAAACCATAGAGTGCACTATTGGTTTTTCTCGTTGTATTTATTGCGTGAATTGCGGCTTGTAGATCCTAGATAACTTAATAGACTTTAAGGGATTTAGGGGAGACTAATGTTCATAGAGTTGGGGACTTCGGCACCTCCCCACGACCAATATTAACGAATACAACGCTTCAATTAAAACAAGGACATGACAATTCGACAAATCAGTAGGAGATAAGTAGGGGGTAAGGATGTCTAAGTGAACACTGCTTTTCCTATCATAAGATGTACCACCAATTTACTTTTTCTTGTTATTAGCTTAATTTTATTTTATAATTAGTTTGGGTTAGTTAACTAGTAACTAATTCCGCGCACTCTTCAAAACCCGAGATTTTTACCTACTTTCTAAAAAATATAAAAATAAAAAAAGAATCATCCCTCACCTATAGACCTATCACGATATACATTTTGACCTAACGACACTATTCCCCTAGAGAACGATCAATCCCCCAAGACTTACCTATACTACGCTACAACGGTTAGGTACGTTGCCTAGAGGATTGTAAAACTTCATGCGAGGGTTCGCAATTCTCACATCAAGTTTTTGGCGCCGCTGCCGGGGAATAGTTAATAGTTTAGGTTCGATTTCTATCTCGTTTAGGCCTGCTCACTAGATTCCTATCAAGTGAGATTTTTTTATTAGCTTTCTTTTATTCTATCTTTTCTTTGTTCCCTTTGTTTTGTAAATCCTTCATTTTGCATCATGGTAAATGAAGACCTCAATAATCATAGACAACCTAGGACCCGTAGTTCCATCAAAACCCTCATTAAGCCCTTTGAAGTACCCGAAAGAGAAATGCATAAGAGAATAAAAACTGTTGTTCCCCTTTCACACTGATAGTAAAAAATAATGAGTTAAACTACCAGTGTTCCATGACTAGTAATGTATTAAGAACTTTGTTAAAAGATAAACGTAAAGTAAAATGACACAAGTTTTCAATGTTTAATTCTATTTGAAATTAACAAAGAATTATACCTAAGTGTTTGCGGAATAATACTTGGGATTGAATGACAAGTATGGTATGACTCCTCACTAAACTTAAGCTAAGCTTAAGTAGCAACTAACTGAACCTACTGAGCTATCTCAGGGACTAGGTTGCTATTTGGAGGAGTAAAAGTTGTTTGTGAATGTCTAAGCATTTAGTGCACAAACTTGTCAACTTTTACTCCACTTTATGATCCTATTTATACACAAGTAAAATTAAACCGTTATGATAAAAACAAAAGATGACCTAAGCTAGTTAGGAAAAAATACTTACGTATTTTGTCTCTGTTACAATAGGCTATTTTGGGTATAAGACAATACTGCTTTCTGAGGAACAATGATGACACTGTCCTGACTTTTTACCTTTCAGGGAAAGTTTGACTTCAGGTTGATAAGGACTTCTCCTTATCCATTCAAACATTTCCCACCTTGTCCCGCCTATTCTTCAGTCTACAGGTCTTCAGTCTTCAGTCTTCTGTCTTCAGTCTTTAGATGTTGAGGAGTCTTGGGGTTCAGTGAGTTATTGTCATCACTCACTGAACCCATCACCTTCTTCTTTGGCTTAGGTGCCACTCACTGAGTTTCGCCTCACTGAGTTTCGCCTCACTGAATGGAGAGACTTTCTTCTTAGACTCGTCCTAAGCATCCTGAAGGTGACTCACTGAGCAACTGTTCACTCAGTGACTTGAATATTGTTTAAGGTTTTCTGACACTTAGGTTATTTTCTATTCAAATCCTTGTTTAAGGAAACTTATGTACTGAATGGACCCAACAGTCTCCCCCTATTTGGATATAAATATAGCCTAAGTGTTTTGATCAGTGTAACTGAGCAAATAGACTTCTTCTTACACTGAAGATATTATAAAGCGATTTAAAGAACACTGATTTAAAAAAAACATGGGCCATCATCTTATTCATCAGTTACATAAGTCCTATCATCTAGTACAAAAAATGGTCAGGGTTAAGTACTAAGACTTCCTTAATCCCCATGAGCTCAAGCTTAGCCTTCTTGGATAAAAACACATGTTTGTCAGGCCTCTCATTCATCATTTTATCCATCAGCTTAATTCTTCTCATGCACCCTTGGTCCTCTTTGGATAGTGATAGCAAGAGGGTTGGTGTTTGCATGAATGATCATATTTGTGATGGGTTGGCCTTGGTCTTTGTCCAAACATACCTTTCATAGTTCCTCCTCTTCTTCTCACTGTTCAGCTTGACCTTCAGGTTGTGTTCTTTGATGAGATCAGCCTGAAGTTGTAAAAATTGTTCCCCTCTGATATCTTGACAGTCTCCTTGATCACCTCTTTTGATACCTCTGCAATGACAGGCCTACTGAGTAACTCAGCTTTGATCTTGTCTTCCTGTTCCATTACAGCATCCACTTCATCGTGAGTCCCTCTGAATACCTTCCCATTATGTAAGACAAGTTCGATAAGTATTGGTGCATCAGGATCTTGTCTAACTTCCTTTTGAGCTGGCATAAGTCTGGCTGGTGAGTCTCCTGATTCCTTGATCCCCTTCCCTTTGTCAATGGGCTGAGGTCTTGTGGAAAAGGGCTCAGGAACATTAGTGGTTATTATTGTGGCTTTAGTGGTGATTGGAGTTGGAGAGCTTTTAGTGAGAGGAGAAACTGATGAGATCACCATAGTAGTTGTGGTTCCTGATGCTGCTGTTTGTTCAACTATGTAACTTTGGATTGGTATAGCATCAGTAATCACTTGTTCAACATGAGCTTGGTCTTCAGGAGTCTGGCCATCTTTTCTTGTAATCCTGTGTGGATCCAACTGTTGGAAGAGTTGTTGTATAGGGGTTGGCTTAGTTGGAACAATCTTCTCCCCCTCAATAGATGCTGGAGCTACAGTGAAGGCATCTGTTAACTGAGGAGCAGACTGAAAAGAGGCAGAATTCAGTAGCTTGAATATATCAGTGACCAGTGTTTTGATTTCACTGGTTTCACTCTTTAGGCTGGAGAGATCAGTGTTCATTGTTGCCTGAGCTGAAGAGAGAGTTGAAATCCGACTAGTGTAACATGGACCAATTCATTGTGCTTCTGGGTGAGTTCTTCATATGCTGAGGAGATGGAGGTAAGCTTGATCTCTTCATCCCTGAGTGCCTTGGCAACAGCTTCTTGATGAGTCTTGAGAGCTGGGAAGTCTACCTCCCTGAATAATGTGGGGAGTGCACTGAGTGCTGCTGAGGTAGACTTGTGAGAATCCATGAACTCAGTAAGCTTGGTGATCAGAAATGGATCATCCTTAAACTCAGCCTGAATGTTTGTAAGAGTCAGAAGGATGGAGGCAAAATGAGTTCCATGATCAGTACCCAGATTCTCAATTGAGGTCTTCAAGTCACTGACATGTTTATCAGTTGAGGTGGTGACTTATTTGAGGTGACCTTGAGACTCTTCAACAGTGGCTCTGAAGTCAGCATAAGAAGTAGTTGCTTCAGTGTGTTGTTCCCATTGTTCCTTGATGATTTCATTGAAGAGGGCAGTGTTAGACTTTCTGAGGAATTTGACCAACTGCCTTTCAGTGAGAGGAACAACATCATCATACTTCTTCAAGTATTCAGTAATGGCAGCAGCTGAGTCAGAGGAACCTAATGATTTATGTTGATGAGATGATGATGATGATGAGTTGTGTTGTTGTTGTTGTTGTTGTTGTTGTTGGGATTCTTATTCTTCAGGAGGAGGATATGAAGTTTGTTGCTCAGTGTGCTAAGGGGAGTTGTAAGTGAGAAGTTGGTCATCAGTATCCATGTCTTCCCCAGCAGCCAAAACTTCATCATCCTCAAATTCAACCACCTCCTCTTCTGACTCTTCATTTATGAACATTTCTAAATCAGCAAGAGTAGGAACCAGGGCTATATCCGGCTCCCCCTTAGAAGAGGGATTGCCTTGGTTATGGTCAGGTCATGACCTTTCTATTCCAGCAGACTGGGATTGAAATGCCTGGTCCTTAGGGTCAGTTCCTGAGGAATGCGCTTCGCCGTGGAGGGGTGATGGTTCCATATCAGCGGGTGGTTGCATTCCCCCTGAGTCTTTGTCCCCAGATGTTCCTTCAGGGACTGGTGGGTTTGAGCCAGTACCATCATTAGGAAATGAAATGTTGAGGTCCCCCTTTCTAACAGGGTTGTGCTGCCCTATCAAAGTTATAGGGACCTTGACTCCCTGAGACTCTGATTGTGATTTATCAAAGCCATAAGCAGGATGTGAGGGGTATGGATCCCCATCTCAGTATGGTAGTGCTGCCCTAGCGAGGTTATAGGATCCTGTTCTCCCCCAGGAAAAGGTTGACATATACTAATGCCTTCATCGAGATGTGATTGTTGAATTGTTCCTGACTCCACTAACTTGTTTATGTCAATAGAGTCTTTGGGAGAGGGTTTGCTCGAGGAAACTGAGTGTTTATCAGTGCCCTCCGTTGGCGTTTGTTTTTGGGTCAATATGATGTTGGGCCCTTCAGTGGGTGTCTCTTTGGCCTGGTCTTTCTTATGTTTCCTTTTCTAACGCTTTGAGCCAGAGGTTGCAGTGGCGAGTGGTTTTGTAGCAACTCGCACTTTCCAGGTCTTTATTTTACTTTTTACTTAAAACTATTAACTTGAAAGTTAACAATTTACCCTAACGCGTAACTGTAAACTTACACTGCGTAAGCCTAAAAGCGACATTTTTTCATAAACTGTCAATTTTCTAAGTCAACATTAGACTAAAAACTCAAAACATTTACTTTCAACCCTTACGTGTTTAGTTAAACCTAAAACCGCGAGGTGAACTCGCGTAACGTGAAAAACAACTTTTAGCGCGTAACGGCACTAGACCGGGCATGGTTTACATTAAATTAGTACATTACGACTCTATTAGAGCTATTTTATGCGTCATGAAATTTTATTTTACATGTCCCGCGATAAACACGCATAAAGTGCATTTTAGGTCACGCGTGCACGGTTTTAGCACCAAACGACCAAGTAAATGACCACGACTCACACCACTAATCATTATAAGAGTAAACTACATAAAATTCGTCCCTTGTGCAAACTCAAAACCGGCCACCCCTTTTTCATGGCCAAACCATGTGCTATAAGGCTCCAAGAATGACATAAGTACCAAATTTCAACTAATATGCCAAGAATTGTGATCCCCCCCTTCCATGACCTCACTTGTACGCCCATATGGTCGTAAAAACAATTCAAAAACATTTCCTACTTTGGCTAAGGGCTTATATGTACTCATCTAGGTTTATTTTGGTCCTATACCTAAGTTTTGGTTATATAATGAAGTCAAATGCACACTTCTCATTTACCAAACACAAAATACACCAATACTTGTCCTTTCCTCCTCTTGTTGCTGTTCGTACGCCACCCAAAACACACACACACACTTTACTTTTTTGTTGAATCTTGAGAATACTTGGATACTAGAAGTTTGCATTTGGTGTTTTGAGTCATCACACTAGAGTTACCACACAAGACTTGAGTTGTTCTTGCACTAGATCTACTTTTTCTCACAAAAGTTTGTAAGTCTTCTTTTTCCTAATTAACTTGTACTTTCTTGTTAATTAAAACACGTAGTTTTGAAAAGTACAAATCGATTTTGTTAAACCACAAGTAAAACTTTTGAAACCCTAAGTGTATAAGTGTACACATACACGACCCACACACTATTTCTTTTCAAAATGAGTATCACCATGCTATGATTTTCTTGTTGTGCTTAAAATTATGTACTTAGTTAGCTTGTGCTAGATTTGTGACTTAATTAGGGTTTATTACTATATTTTTCTATAAGTTGGTGGATGAGATAAGCTAGGCTAGTTTGAAGTTTTTGGTTTTTGAGGAATTGATAAATATTGGTGGAAGAGATTTAGGATTAGTTTGGTGTTGTATTTGCGGCTAAACATGTAGCTTAAAAGTCATAAAACCCACTTTTGGACATGGCTGTCCCAAAACAGAAAATCTGGACTAATGAGCTTATGTTTTTCAATAATATGATATAAAATTAGAAAATATACTTTATAATTTAAACTTGGCCGCTTGAATCACTAAAAACGAATTTAAAATGAGAAAGTTATGCTATTTTCAATGTTGCGGCGCAAACTATGTTTTTCATAGAAAACTCCACTAATAGTGAAACCATATTTCCTTAGACTATAAAAAGCCTTCAAAATCATTAGAGTCGGAATAGGTAAAAATGGTAAAATAAAAATTTTCGAACGGGTGATGCTGAAATTTTGTCAAAACAGTAACACTTAACCTATTTTTGTGAAAATAGTCATACTTAGGAATAAATGGGTATTTTTGCATAATTGTGTCAAATTAGTGAAGGTAGACTTTTAGAAGCTCATAAATGACAATTATTTGTAAAACCCGACTAAAAGACAAGAACCCGACTAAAGGACGAGAACCTGACTAAAGGACGAAAAGCCGACTAAAAGTCAAAAACCCGACTAAAAGATGAAAACCGACAAAAAGACAAAATGTTTTCTTTTAGCTCAGGAGACACGAGCAGAACGTGTAACGGTGATACAATTTCTTAAAAACATTCCCTTGCATTCTCTGATTTCATAAAAATTTCGTACTAAGTCAAACCCATACTTAACTAGGTCGCCCTTCGGAGTCGTTGTCTTTCGTTGCTTGACTTACTCATTACCAGATTATTGTACTACTTGAGGTGAGTTTCATAGCCCCACTTTTACATGTTTTACTACTCATTTTCAAATACCTTGGGGTCAGAATACAATGCTCGTTTTTACTTATGGACACAATTATTTCTACAAGACACATACATTGACCAGGTGTACTGGACGAACATATATGTACATACAGGACCGGGTGTAACGATCACATTATCGAGTGTAACGGACATACTACCAAGTGTAATGGTCATTACGAGTGCACCGATAAACCAAACATTATGAACCTTGTGTCCACATTTCTGAATACTTAAACCTATGAACTCACCAGCTTTTTGCTGACTTTTTAGCATGTTTTCTTAGGTGTTTAACTTGGAAGTATGATGAATCAAGGCATGGCATGGCATGGTCGTAGGCACACTCTGAGTGTATTTTTACACAGCTAAACCAGTCTTTACATTTGAGACAACTAAAGTTTATGGGCCATGTTTTCCGCACTTAAAATAATGTTTCAGACATCATAATTACTTAATGTAAATTTCACCTTTAAAATGGGTTAGGAATCCGTTCTCTATATACTGTGTGTCATGAATACCAATTTATTTGCACCCCGATGACATTACTATTTCCGCTGCGTTGTTCATTTTTGGGGGGTGTGACAGATTGGTATTAGAGCATTGGTTATAGAGAACTAGGTTGCATCATAGACCATAGACTATAACCGCTTTTCATAAAAACATAACCATATGACCGCCACATGCCTGCCTGCCTTGCTCGCTACCTTACATGTGTCACACTATGCTATTGATACTTTACTTGATGTAACCATATGTTATGCTCTGCTATTTGATGATTATACATACTCGTCTTATACTATTTATTACAATTATTTTCTATATACTTACACATAGGGGTGCCAGTAGGGTCGGGTTAACCCGACCCGAACCCGAACCTGATAAGGCTAATCAGATCGGGTATAAAAATCTAGTCGGGTCAAAAAATCTAGTCGGGTTGTTTTGACCCGAACCCGATAACCCGATAGTGTTATCGGGTAGGGTTAGGGTTAAATAAATAATGCTATCGGGTTATTGGGTCAACCCAATAAGACCCGACAATCACTTATTGCTTTTTAATTATTACTTTTTAGAGCCCAATGTCTCATAGTCTATTTAATATCTATTTCCTATGCATGAAACCTTTGGTTTACCCATTTTTCATCATTACATCTCTGTAAACCCTTCCCTCCTGACAAATCCATTCTTCTACTCAACCCTCAAAAAATTGTTTATGGTTAGACTTATGTAATTAAAAAGTGAGCTTACATACAGTAGCTGTTATCTTAGAAGGTATGCAAATTTTGTTGATGGCCTATTATCTTACGTCAATGAATGTTGGTGGCCTTCTAAAAGTGTTGATGAAACAAAATGACACAAGTATACCACGTATTCTAAACGACATACACCATTAGTGTTTTGTTTAGAAGTAACTGAATGGATAACTGTATACTACGTCTTCTAAAAGGCATGACTATTAAATTGAAAGTTGTAACTTACTCCTATATATATATTTGCTAATATGAAGATTCTGTTTTAGAAAATATCAACAATTACGTAGTTATGTAAAGAACTTCTAAAAACAAATATAATGCCTGCTAAATAACGTACACAAATTATATACTGATAAGAGAATAACATTAACACTTCCTTACAACTTTCAATTCCAAAAGTTTTATAATCATATCTAACGTCAGTAACACAAAAAAAAGCTTAGTCATGTACTATTTTATATTTGGTTTCATAGAGTTGGTGACAAAAGATGAGCTTAACATAGTTGTTATTGGCTTGTATGTGATCAAAGTTTGTTATTATTAACTATTAAGTTGATCAAGGTCACATTCGTAGTGTCACCCGATAACCCGAATCACCCGACCCGAATACCACCCGAACCCGACAACCCGATTCCTTATCGGGTCGGGTTGCGGGTGAGTTTTTAAAATATTAAAACCCGACTCACCCGACCCGATAAGACCCGATAACCCAATAACCCGACCCGATAACACCCCTACTTACACATACGTACCGTACTTGTCACAACATTATGCCTTTCCCTACTGATTTTTACCCACATACACCGACTTGTGATAATTTTTTACGTATACTGGCCTATGCTCACTAAGTATTGCCTCCCTCTACGTAATCTCACTATTCAACATCGAGTCTGAACATTTGCCACATTCTACATGAATTTGTTATTCAACTTTGAGATTGAGCACCCGTCTTATTCTTTCGAAACATTTGTATTACTATCGTATGGAAACCCGCCAACTTATCCGAACATGACCTTAACTTATCGCCTTACAACACGACACCTCGGAGCACCTATTATTAAGACACATCTTTACTCCGTCTTGTACTTCCTGTGAACCTCGTCATTTTGTATGGTTTTGGTATACGTCTATCTTGAGTTGTAAACCTTGTTTGACTCACAACTATTTACAATCTTATATCAATTAGATGAAATCAATCTCTGCCCGTTGCACTACTTATTTTACTACCATCTAATAAACCACCTTGTTATCATTTTAAGATTTTTTTTACATTCCTATCCTAAACCGTTTTGCTACCCTATTATGAAATGATAAACTGTGTCGCTTTTAACACACAAACTCCATTTTGCGGACATCCTACGAACTGCTTTACTACTATATCATAAAATCAAAAGTTACGACCCTACTACTACCTTATAAACAATGAATTGTCTTCCTATTGCCCTATAAACTATTTCACAAATCATTATACAAACTATATTATTATTATGTAATGATCCGATTCGCTACCCGACTACTATTTCATAAACCAACAAATGGCTTCACTAGTACTTTGTAAACTATGTTACAACTATCCTACAAGTTTTGCTATCACATTATAAACTATTTTGCTTCCCTGTGAGCTGCTTTAGCCACTGTCTGATTTAAAACGATAAAACTGCATTACTATTACCTTACAAACTGTGTCACCATTACTTTACAAACTACCTTGCTACCACCCAATGAATTGCTTTGCTACTAAATCACAAACTAAATTATAACTTTGCTACTATTTTGCGAATAATAAATTGATTTTCTATTAGTCTATAAACTGTTTTACAAACTGATTTATAAGCTATCTTAAAATCACCCTATGAATCATTTGCTTCCTCGAAAAGTATTTTTGCTGCAACTCAATAACCAAAAATTTTCTGGTAACTAAACTCAGCAGTGCATCGTTGGACCTTAATTATACAAAGCCTGATCACCTATGTATAATTCAGGTAGGATCATGCTATGCTAGGAATGGTTGCCTTAAGTTTTTATCCAAATCTAATTATCTATCGCCATTCTCGAAAAATCACAAACTCGCATGATTACACAAAAGAAGTGCAACTTATGGGCATTCATACTAGTAAACACAGTAACTAGATAGACTTCTACCCAACCTTGTCATATAAGTTCAGCCTTGACTCGTATCACGTTCAAATCCGAAGGGATAAGTTACACCACTAGCTATCATGAGGCAACCTACTGAAAAACATAGCCACATTCAACGAGATTATATACGATCACAACCTTAAGATTTCGTACGAAACCCAATTTTATAGCACCTTGCTTTACTTTGCATCTTTCGATTTTGAAGAATCTTACCGTCAAACAAACAACCTCTAAATTCAGTAACTACTGAATGACTCATAACCTTGTGTGTGACTAAAACATACTCTCACTTTAAAGCATCTTAGTCGGTCATTACGACGATTACATTCAGTCCTCTAATCGAAATCATACCTTTTACATTGAACACTATGTACACTACTGAATCAACCAACCGATTGCTAATAGCAATCAACACCATTCTTCAGGATTGTACCCTCCGCATTAAGCATTAAGTGTACCACTGAACTAGTTGACTGACTGCTAATAAGACGACATCATCTTTCGAGATTGCACCCTAAACCTACTAGATACCCATAAGACATCGACCTAATGACCACAGAACTTGGAGGCTTAGACTTTTTACCGGAATGGACTGGTTGCTGAAGTACCCACACCTTATCACCAATACCACTCCATCAAATAACTCAAACTGAATCACGGGAGGCGATTCCTTTTAACGGGGGTAGACTGTAGCAACTCTCACTTTCCAGGTCTTTATTTAACTTTTTACTTAAAACTATTAACTTGAAAGTTAACTATTTACCCTTATGCGTAACTGTAAACTTACACTGCGTAAACCTGAAAGCGACATTTTTTCATAAACTGTCAATTTTCTAAGTCAACATTTGACTAAAACCTCAAAACATTTACTTTTAACCCTTACGTGTTTACTTAAACCTAAAACTGCGAGGTGAACTCGCGTAACGTGAAAAACAACTTTTAACGCGTAATGCCACTAGACCGGGCATGGTTTACATTAAATTAGTACATTATGACTCTATTAGAGCTATTGTATGTGTCATGACATTTTATTTTACAAGTCTCGCGATAAACACACAAAAAGTGCATTTTAGGTCACGCGTGCACGGTTTTAACACCAAACGACCAAGTAAATGACCACGACTTACACCACTACTCATTATAAGAATAAACTATATACATTTTGTTCAAACATATATGTCGGGTCCATTCAGTACCCAAGCTTCCTTAAACAAGGATTTGAATAGAAATTAACCTAAGTGTCATATATCCTTGAACGTTCTTAGGTCACTGAGTGAACAGTCACTCTGTGAGTTATTTCAAGATGCCTAGGACGAGTCTAAGAAGAAGGATTCTCCATTCAGTGAGGTGGAACTCCCTGAATGGCACCTAAGCCAAAGAAGAAGATAATGGGTTCAGTGAGTGATGACAATAACTTACTAAACCCCAGTCTCCTCAACAACTATGAAGAATGAAGGCTGAAGACTGAAGACCAAAGATTGAAGAACTATGAGACTGAAGGAAAGGCGGGACAAGGTGGGAAAGGTTTTGTAACACCCCTAAAAATTGGTCACAGCGGAAGATGATGTTTAAGGAAAAGTTTATGCTTGTATAATAAAAACGAAGTCTAAACCCTCTGGGGTTGTATTTCTTTTGCGTTTTACATTAAGTACTTTCGTATAAGTTTCAAGTATTATTACGAATTTTTGTCTAATGAATGTTCTATCTTTTATTATCGCCGCAATACGACATTCATTGGCACTTGTTTTAACTCAACCCTGTCTTGAAAGGCTAGCCCCATTTCATACCATGTTCCAAGCCAACAAAGTCGAATTCCAATCGTCAAGGTTCGCTGGAATTCTCCACGAGGTCCCGAGGTCACTTGGGAACGAGAAGACCAGATCCGTCAAAAGTATCCGCACCTCTTCACTGACACCACTCCAACGACCAACACTGACTGAATCTTGCGGACGAGATTCCTTTTATGGGTGGTAGACTATAACAACCCAAAATTTTCCACGTCAACATTTAATACCAATCTCTAAGTCATTACTTTGAAATTTACAAGAATACAATTTACGTATAACTTTTTACTTGAATCAACGTAAAATTTAGAATACCTTTCAAGTGCACTAGGACTTTAGGCTATATTTAGTCTACAACATCCCAATACCCTGCTCCTACTCCGGTTCGAAATTTTAATCCCTTAGACAATTCCCTTTTTATTTATTTACGATTGTTAATTTAACAAACGCTATTCGCGATTTAATAAACACCCGATATACCCAATACTCCTAACAATTATTTTTAATGCATTTTTTTTAACACCCCAACCCAGCAAGGGTAGAAGTATCACATTAATGGCTTCATATCAGATCAAACAAAGCATACATTCAATAGTAATACAAATATTCTCAAAGGTTACAAATGAAATACTGAATACACAAGGATACAAAGGAAACCAAAAACTAAATACTAAGTCTGCAAATGCAATCCTTCTAATGACTTCTACTTCAGAATAATTATCAAGGTCTTCTAAGTCCAAAAGTCTCTTCCCTCTTACCCAGCTTCCAACTAAAACCTGCCGCGGGAAAAGAAACGCGGCTGAGCTTAAAAAGCCAAGTGAACAGATATATAATAAACGGAAACGAAAGTAAACGGAAATGAACAGAAGTAGCATGCTGAATAAGATATAAGTAAAGGTATAAAGAGTAAAGGTTTAGGACAGTCATCCACCACGAGCCCAAACAAATCAAATCATATCATATCGTAACCACAATCTTCAAATCATATAGAGGGGAGACCTCTCAGATAATCAGATAATATGAGGGGTGTCCTCATTCTTCAAATGGAGTAGCTAGCTCCCAAATTTTGTGAAAGACGTGGATTGCACCCATCATCAGTCACCAAATCAAATCATATCAAAACGAACTGTCCACGAACACGGACTCGAACCTAGGATGCATCCATACGCCCCCCGAACAAATCATATTGGCCATAACAAATCATATCATATCATAGTGAGCTCATATCAAATCAAAATGGGGACGGTGTGGCTAATCACTCGAACCACACACGAGTCATGCCAGTGGTGCATCACAGGCATGGCCATGTTACCTTCATGGCTAGGAAAACGAACTTGGCTCGGGTATCAAACTGGGGTCAAAGGTCAAAGGTCCAAATCATAGCAAAGGTTCAATATGTCTAAGTCAAAAATCGAAGTCCAAATATCAAAGGTTCATGGCAAAGGGTTCATATCAAAGGTTCAAATGTCCAAAGTTCAAATCAAAGGTCCACATGTCAAGGATCATATCAAAGGTTCACATATCAAAGGTTCTTATCAAAGTGTAGGGAAGCATAGCAATGGCTTAGGAAAACCCTAATACAAATCGAAATATGAGAGCGAAGGCTCCTTATCAAAAGAGCAGAATATCTGTACCTTAGACCGCGAGTGCAAACATAACAGAAACAAAAGATCGGAATCAAACTCCTTCTTCAGCGAATCTACACGAATATATGATCGTCTTATTATTAACATCTTAATTAAATCAGATTGCTTATTTTAGTCGGCTTTCTATTTTTAGTAACTTTCCATTTTTAGTAAATTTAATACTTTAAGGTTATAATTGACAATTAATAATATTTAATGGTTAAAATGACCAATATAATAGTTTAGGGTTAATTATGCCAAATTAATAAAGTTTATGGTCATAAATGTAAATTATCAAAATTTAATATTTAATAATGTCAAATAATTAACTTTGGGGTTTATACTGTAAATTCTATCAAAATGGGAATTTGGGACTCCGTCGTTTCATATTTCAGTTAAACGTACTCTTTTAACCTGGTTCAAGTACGCATTATACATATGTTTAAGACTCATGATCAACACACCAAGACACCATAACAACAAATATAAACAAGATGCCCATTTGTTCATTGACCCAAGCTTCTAATATCTCCATCTACTCGTTGAGTAAAAAGGTATTAAAATGTTTCTATACTCGATAGAATTACAGCTGGGCATAAGTCATACTACTTAATATATTTAAGACCTTGTGTTATTTGCCTATAATCCTTCAATGACCAGTCACCGGTAGAAACTTTACATTACCTAAATAGAAAGACTCAAACTGGTATCCATGGTGTAAACTTAGGCGTCAAGATCTAGTCTAATGAAGTCCAAAATATTTTGCTTTTGAAAATATCTTATCATGTTTGACTATAATATCAAGCATACAATACACACCCACAATCACAGACCCTATATAAACATATATTATCTCATTTTATTGTAATAAAGAAATCATATGTGTTTCGGGACTGGACTGACACAGATCGACATACCCACATATTCGATTCGTTTGCTATTTATTTTCCGTGACATGCAGATTATTTGAGTTATTTTTAACAACGAAACATAAACGAATTAGTGATCATTTATATAGGAGTCGTTTATTCCTTAACGTGTCATACCATTCTTCTTCGCATATAAGTTGGATTAAACGAGATAGGATTTG
Source organism: Artemisia tridentata subsp. tridentata (assembly GCA_021014915.2). Taxonomy (NCBI): domain Eukaryota; kingdom Viridiplantae; phylum Streptophyta; class Magnoliopsida; order Asterales; family Asteraceae; genus Artemisia; species Artemisia tridentata. Next base: position 111,224,426 of record CP139503.1, on the reverse strand, counting down.
AGTTTTCATATCTTATCGTACGCGACATTGTTTAGATGAATTAACAAGAATATTATACGAGTTATGGTGAATACCTTGATCGGTTTTACGAACGGATCACAAGAATAGGAGTAGTATCACGATCGACCATAGCCCACGAAAACCAACTTTCTTCGAACCTAACTGCTACAAAACCAAAACCTTTACTCGAACGAGAGCCACACTCCAAAACTCGAACAAACAGGTACAACCGCCAACTCGCGGACCGCAAATGAACATAACCAAACCCAACTTGGAGTACTCGCGTACACGTATAGACGCCGGTACGAGTACTAAGATTATGTCGAGGTAGGATAGAGCCCATACTCCAACGTACACAACAGCCATACATCTCCTGATTAACGAGACCACTACCTTAGCTTCTTGGGACACTCGAACACAAATGACACGATTACTAGACCTTCGACCCTTGTTTTCTTGTAGGGATAATAACATGTTTGGAACTTGTTTAGTTTCTGGTTTCGTTGTATGCTTCGGTTATGGAGAAGTGGATGAGCAGATATGTGTTGTTATATGAATACGAGAGTCGCGATGGATAAAAGGAAATAAAAGGAATAGCGTGTATGTTGTTAGTGAATGTCGTGTTTTCTCCGTTTGGTTAAGATATAAAATACACAGCATGCCATAAACACGTATGAGCTCGGTTTGATATTTCCAAACCGAGAGAAGCCATTATAAGAAAAGCATGCATCGATCAAGACATGCATGGGAAAAAGGAGAGAAGAACCATATAAGATGTGAAAGAAAATGAGGGCGCGTGTATAGCAATATGGAAGGTTTTAATTGCATTCAAGTCTTGATTGTGTTTGAATAAGGGCGATATCATAGGGCTGAAATCATGGGATTTGCTATTTATTTGCTATAGTCAAACGTGTAGAAAGGGCCAAGAATTAAATGTGTGAATCACAAAGTTTTTATTTGTACACATTAATTTATTTTAGGCTTAGACTTTAGTTTAAATATAATAGGTCACATGTGGTTTAAGGTTTAATTTAGAATATCACAAAGTTTAGGTAAAATTCAAAATTATACATATTTTTAGGTTTCCGAATTTTAAGGTTTTACAACTCTTCCCTTCTAAAAAAAAATTTTCGTCCTCGAAAATTGAAGTCGCAAAGTTAAACGAAGTCGTAGTAAGTCGCAGAAGATCATCACAAGCATTCTCGGGCCCAGGGAGTTTCTTTCAAAAGATCTTCAGACCAAAATTTTCTCATGACTCAGATCAAAACGAGGTGGGTTCAAATTTCTAAAGAGAAGACCAATTAGGTTGATTCAGAACAAAAGGTCCATGCAACATAAACTGGACGATAGGTGAATCTTCAGAAAGCTCATATGGAATACGAATAAGATTTCAAATAAAGTTGACTGAGGTCAACAGTATGCAAAATGAGAGTCCAAACTCATCCGGATGTCTAATGAGCGAAGGCAGAGTATACGCATAGGTAGAATGAACCTAAACTCCCACTAATCACGGATAACCCAACGAAGATCAAATTATAAACTTCTTAGGTACTTCCCAAGATATCCTATGCCCACAACAAGTGCACGTTATATGATGTAAGTATTATCACGTTGGCCAGACGTCATAATACTGGCATCATATAAATATGCCCTCATGATGGTCATACTTTATCTCAAGTCGTAATCAAAACCACCTATCTTAATCCACCTAGTATTTCTATAGTTTCAGAGGTCAACAAAATCAATGCCATATCCAAGAGGAAAAACAAAACTATTCGCAAGAGTATCAAAGTCCAAGATTGCCTAGCAGAATTGAGGCACGCCGTCATAAGCATCATATCTTCTACAACTCGCCAAAATCTCTCAAACATAGCCATCACCGAACATACGAACTGAAATACTTCTAGGGAACTTAAATCATAAGAGGATCTTATTACTTCATCACGAAACTTAAAAGATTCAACGGAAATGAAATTTAGTCGCCAAGAACTTCGGCCTTCATAAAATCAAATCTTCCAAACATGAAAGGTCTGTTTCAAAATTTTCGCTCATTCAACATCTCCAATCTCTTCAAGTCCGGTTAATCTGTCTTCGTCTTTCCATCAATCGAGAAGTGAAACCAAAATCGGAAACTTGTGTCTGGTTCGTCGAGCCTCCTGCAGTTCTTCTTGGAATGTGATGGAGTGATGTGAATTTCTGGCACGATCTTTAAATCTCTTCATCATCCAGTGCTTCCGCTCTCAATTCATCTTAGTACAAACAAGATGAATAGGGAAGTGAGACTGTACGTCTTCATCAGCTCCAGGTTCGCCATCTTTACTAGATCTTCTGCACCGCCCACCCTTCTGCATTGAAAGGAATGTCTTCACTCTTCAGGGTAGCCTCCGTTGTTGTTAACTCCAGGTCAGGCAAGGAACACCGTTGTCTCAACAAATATCCATCTCCCAGAATGCACAAATGATCGTTAAATTTCTAACAAGGTGCAAAAATGATTTTCATGCTCTTCCTCATCTCCGAATGTACCATTAAGTCATACAATGACCATTTGCCCAAGTACTTACGAGAAAACATCATTTATCAATTTCACGAAACAATCAGAGCTTTAGCTAATACTATTAGCGTCACAAATCGTCATAGCAGCCTTTTACTCATACTGAAAACGATTCCAAGGATAAAATCAATTCATCAGAAGGAAACTTCGCGCTCTGAAATTAAACAAACACATAATCGTTTTCGGGTGGAGGGATATTGGTTCCTAACGGTATTACGGTTCAGCTTTCAGAAATCAACACGCCCAGAAGGTACTCTTAAACCAACTCATTTCTGGTCTTCGGTTCTTGCTCCTCTCGATTGCTCAAACAAACTGGTAGGATCTCGGACACGTCTGAAAGACACCTTCGCTTGGTGACTAGACAATCTCCCGGTATCAAGTCAAATCCTATTTCACGCTCCGATGGAAAATTTTGGTGGTTCGACCAGGAATCATATTCAAGATTCAGGGTGCCAAATAATGTTCAAGATGAGGTTCATGTTCAGAAGACTCAAGGTGCCAAAGAGCTCTCAAGATGAGGTTCATTCGTTGGTGTACGAAATGGGTTCTAGGAAAACTTCATAACCGCTAAATTAACACAAGAGACTCCAGAGTAATAGTGATAGCAGAGGGTTTATCAATCGGTAATCATGGTAGGGAGTTCAAAAATTGTTGCAAACGCCAAAGGTGAGACATAGAAGGGTAGTCGTCAATATTCGATTGATCACTCAACAAATTTCTTATCAGAATAAAATCAAAGTTAACTATCCAAGGAAAGACGGTTCGCAAATCAAAGCTTTATCATTCAAGAGTGAGGGGAAAACATTCTTATACTCGTGGTTACACACCACAAGGCTTCTTATAAGGACAGAGATGGGCGAAACAAAATTGAATAGTGTCGGAGGTTTTATAGATACTTATCAAAAGCAAAAGTCAGTCAAAACATATCCAGTACGTTATCACCATGGAGGTTCTTAGAGTGCCCGAAAAGGCATCAAAGTGATTAACAAAACGATCAGAGTAAAACGCGGGTCTTTATCAAAAGATTAACAAAAGGAATCTGAAGGTAAGGATCAAACAGTGTCGGAAATCATTATACAATTTCAATGCCTTCATGATTTAGATCAGGTTTAATTCTTAGGTGGCGCAGAGCATAAGCTTTCGATTTCCAAAAGTGATATCAACAGACTCTAACCAAAAGCAAGACACGAATCAGAGTGATGCGGAAGCAATGATACTTAAACAAATGCCTTATAGTCTACCCATTCCTCATCGGTCAAAACTTAGGTTCCTATGGGACATCCTAAAGAAATTTTCAAAGGTTGACTTACGAGCGCCTACAGGGAGAACTTAGTGGTCCTAACTTACACAGGCCAAGGGTAAATGTATTACGAATCGCAGCCTGGCTCTGATACCATAATTGTAACACCCCAACCCAGCAAGGGTAGAAGTATCACATTAATGGCTTCATATCAGATCAAACAAAGCATACATTCAATAGTAATACAAAGATTCTCAAAGGTTACAAATGAAATACTGAATACACAAGGATACAAAGGAAACCAAAAACTAAATACTAAGTCTGCAAATGCAATCCTTCTAATGACTTCTACTTCAGAATAATTATCAAGGTCTTCTAAGTCCAAAAGTCTCTTCCCTCTTACCCAGCTTCCAACTAAAACCTGCCGCGGGAAAAGAAACGCGGCTGAGCTTAAAAAGCCAAGTGAACAGATATATAATAAACGGAAACGAAAGTAAACGGAAATGAACAGAAGTAGCATGCTGAATAAGATATAAGTAAAGGTATAAAGAGTAAAGGTTTAGGACAGTCATCCACCACGAGCCCAAACAAATCAAATCATATCATATCGTAACCACAATCTTCAAATCATATAGAGGGGAGACCTCTCAGATAATCAGATAATATGAGGGGTGTCCTCATTCTTCAAATGGAGTAGCTAGCTCCCAAATTTTGTGAAAGACGTGGATTGCACCCATCATCAGTCACCAAATCAAATCATATCAAAACGAACTGTCCATGAACACGGACTCGAACCTAGGATGCATCCATACGCCCCCCGAACAAATCATATTGGCCATAACAAATCATATCATATCATAGTGAGCTCATATCAAATCAAAATGGGGACGGTGTGGCTAATCACTCGAACCACACACGAGTCATGCCAGTGGTGCATCACAGGCATGGCCATGTTACCTTCATGGCTAGGAAAACGAACTTGGCTCGGGTATCAAACTGGGGTCAAAGGTCAAAGGTCCAAATCATAGCAAAGGTTCAATATGTCTAAGTCAAAAATCGAAGTCCAAATATCAAAGGTTCATGGCAAAGGGTTCATATCAAAGGTTCAAATGTCCAAAGTTCAAATCAAAGGTCCACATGTCAAGGATCATATCAAAGGTTCACATATCAAAGGTTCTTATCAAAGTGTAGGGAAGCATAGCAATGGCTTAGGAAAACCCTAATACAAATCGAAATATGAGAGCGAAGGCTCCTTATCAAAAGAGCAGAATATCTGTACCTTAGACCGCGAGTGCAAACATAACAGAAACAAAAGATCGGAATCAAACTCCTTCTTCAGCGAATCTACACGAATATATGATCATCTTATTATTAACATCTTAATTAAATCAGATTGCTTATTTTAGTCGGCTTTCTATTTTTAGTAACTTTCCATTTTTAGTAAATTTAATACTTTAAGGTTATAATTGACAATTAATAATATTTAATGGTTAAAATGACCAATATAATAGTTTAGGGTTAATTATGCCAAATTAATAAAGTTTGTGGTCATAAATGTAAATTATCAAAATTTAATATTTAATAATGTCAAATAATTAACTTTGGGGTTTATACTGTAAATTCTATCAAAATGGGAATTTGGGACTCCGTCGTTTCATATTTCAGTTAAACGTACTCTTTTAACCTGGTTCAAGTACGCATTATACATATGTTTAAGACTAATGATCAACACACCAAGACACCATAACAACAAATATAAACAAGATGCCCATTTGTTCATTGACCCAAGCTTCTAATATCTCCATCTACTCGTTGAGTAAAAAGGTATTAAAATGTTTCTATACTCGATAGAATTACAGCTGGGCATAAGTCATACTACTTAATATATTTAAGACCTTGTGTTATTTTCCTATAATCCTTCAATGACCAGTCACCGGTAGAAACTTTACATTACTTAAATAGAAAGACTCAAACTGGTATCCATGGTGTAAACTTAGGCGTCAAGATCTAGTCTAATGAAGTCCAAAATATTTTGCTTTTGAAAATATCTTATCATGTTTGACTATAATATCAAGCATACAATACACACCCACAATCACAGACCCTATATAAACATATTTTATCTCATTTTATTGTAATAAAGAAATCATATGTGTTTCGGGACTGGCCTGACACAGATCGACATACCCACATATTCGATTCGTTTGCTATTTATTTTCCGTGACATGCAGATTATTTGAGTTATTTTTAATAACGAAACATAAACGAATTAGTGATCATTTATATAGGAGTCGTTTATTCCTTAACGTGTCATACCATTCTTCTTTGCATATAAGTTGGATTAAACGAGATAGGATTTGAGTTTTCATATCTTATCGTACGCGACATTGTTTAGACGAATTAACAAGAATATTATACGAGTTATGGTGAATACCTTGATCGGTTTTACGAACGGATCACAAGAATAGGAGTAGTATCACGATCGACCATAGCCCACGAAAACCAACTTTCTTCGAACCTAACTGCTACAAAACCAAAACCTTTACTCGAACGAGAGCCACACTCCAAAACTCGAACAAACAGGTACAACCGCCAACTCGCGGACCGCAAATGAACATAACCAAACCCAACTTGGAGTACTCGCGTACACGTATAGACGCCGGTACGAGTACTAAGATTATGTCGAGGTAGGATAGAGCCCATACTCCAACGTACACAACAGCCATACATCTCCTGATTAACGAGACCACTACCTTAGCTTCTTGGGACACTCGAACACAAATGACACGATTACTAGACCTTCGACCCTTGTTTTCTTGTAGGGATAATAACATGTTTGGAACTTGTTTAGTTTCTGGTTTCGTTGTATGCTTCGGTTATGGAGAAATGGATGAGCAGATATGTGTTGTTATATGAATACGAGAGTCACGATGGATCAAAGGAAATAAAAGGAATAGCGTGTATGTTGTTAGTGAATGTCGTGTTTTCTCCGTTTGGTTAAGATATAAAATACACAGCATGCCATAAACACGTATGAGCTCGGTTTGATATTTCCAAACCGAGAGAAGCCATTATAAGAAAAGCATGCATCGATCAAGACATGTATGGGAAAAAGGAGAGAAGAACCATATAAGATGTGAAAGAAAATGAGGGCGCGTGTATAGCAATATGGAAGGTTTTAATTGCATTCAAGTCTTGATTGTGTTTGAATAAGGGCGATATCATAGGGCTGAAATCATGGGATTTGCTATTTATTTGCTATATTCAAACGTGTAGAAAGGGCCAAGAATTAAATGTGTGAATCACAAAGTTTTTATTTGTACACATTAATTTATTTTAGGCTTAGACTTTAGTTTAAATATAATAGGTCACATGTGGTTTAAGGTTTAATTTAGAATATCACAAAGTTTAGGTATTACATTTTTACAAATCCAAAATTATTACCAAAGTTCCAAAAATATTTCCTTACGCCTAATGTAATTTCTTTATTCATAACGTTTAATTACGCGTAACTTACGTTAATTACCAAACCGATATCCAATACCTATTTCTAATACCCAATACATACAATGCATACACTTTTGTACAAAATTTCTATAATTCTTCCATATTAGGGACATTATGCCGCCCCCCCCCCCCTTCCTTAAACCATAATAATTTCTAGTCAAGATTCTCTAGATACATAATTACTAGACAAATTACACAAAACATGGAGTTGCCAATTTGGGTGGCTTGACCAAAGCCTTGTCCCCCAAGCCACCCTTATGTTTTTCCTTGACTAACTATTGCAACATAGATCTTAACTTGCTATATATATAAGAGACTTAGTACCGTTTACACACATTAGCACAAGAGAAAAAAAATATAACCACTCACTCACACTCTTACACCAATCGGCCATAAGGAGAAAGGAAGCGAGAAAAATTAGTTTTCCAAGTTCAAGGGTTCACTTGTGTTTATTTGGGTACTATAATCAAGTATTAAGGGTTTCATTTGTTCTTGATTCTACTAATCACCTTAAGTAAGTCTCCAAGCTAATTTTTATACCTTTACATTACTTAGAGATGAGCTATTATATTGCATGGTTGCATATGAATTAGTATCTCTTGTACATGTTTGTGAAATTTTCTTAAAACATATCTAATTGACAAGAAGTTACAATGTCATAAGCTTACATTTCTATGAGTTCTTAAGTTCCTAAAACACTTGATAATAATGTGGTAGAGTTAGAGTAGTTGTGAGGTGATTGGAAATGATTTGGAATAGCTTGAAAAATAGAAAAAATGCTCTTCGAAACATCCTTAAATGGAGCTTTCCCATTTTGCCAAATCTGGGGTAATCAGTAGGATAGGAGTAATTTTGGGCTAGTGATTCAGAAAATATACTCAAAAACGAAAAAATGGCCACTTGAATGGATTAAAACGAGCTTATAACGAAGGAGATACACTAATTTGAATATAGGCGACGAAAACAAATTTCTGAAAAATAAAAAGCTGTTGAGGGTTTTTCAAATGGTTAAAACGGGCATTTAAAGTTAGATAAATATTCTTAGATAGTAAAAATATATTAGTACCCTTAAATACGAACCCGGGGATATAAAGAACTTAAGAAACGGAGCTAAAACGACCAAGATACATAGATTTGAATTATGACGAAAACTGGCCAAAACCATCAGCTCAAATTGAGAAACTATTCTGTGTCAAAACTATTTTCCCATGTGACCATGTTTAACCCCGTTTTTCTCATAGATAGGGTCTGTTATGGAAAAATGGCACTAGTAGGTAAAATAAAGATCACCTAGCCTAGTTTCCAAAAAGTCCAACCGTTCGTCAAATGGATTTATAACGAGTAACTTATGACCTCTGAAACTTCCCCGAAAACTGCCCAGAAACTATAAAAACAGCCTGACCACCTAACTTTATGGCCATAAAAGTGTGGGATCGGGATCCGAATGGGCTAAAAGTCAGTGTTAGATTTTGTAGACCTTACTATATACTTCCTAAATCCACTGAGTTGGGTCAGTAACAATTAGTAGGAACTCTTTTACGGCTAGCTTTACTGGACCACTTAGTCATTTTCAGGAATCCAACAAAGTGTTAATTATTGACGTAAAACTATATTTTTGACGTTAAATGTTACAACAAACATGTACAAGTGATATAATAGCATATGAACTTGCATGCATGACCTTGTGTTCAAACCTAAGACATATAAATTATTTAGGTTGCGGTTAGAGCGTCCGTACCTCGATTTTCGTGCACATTTATTCGGTTTTGTATTGCTTTACTGAGGTGAGTTTCATAGCCCCACTTTTATTTTTTTTACTATTCAATTTGAAATACTTGGGGTGGGAATCCATTGCTTGTTTTTACATATGGACACAAGTGCATTAAACATTTATTGACTGCCTAAGTTGTTGTCGTTTTCCATAAATTCCCCACAATCATGAATCGTTAATTACTTTGTAAGCGCGAATGCTGTAAATAGATCTATTGGGGATAAAATCCCCCATCCGGGTTGGTCGCTCCAACTTGTCAAACGGACGCATTTCATTTGATGTCGTACAGGTGTTTGGCAAAGCATCTGTTTGGGGTGATAACATGAACTAACTATTATGGCTTCGGTGTCATGAGCTTAGTGCAACAGTAATACTTTTCATGAACATATTTGGAATACATTATCGTTGAAATCTTGTGGTCCGTACATAAGTTGTTGTTTACTTAAACCTACGAACTCACCAGCTTTATGCTGATACTTTTAGCATGTATTCTCAGGTGTTGATCTTTTCTACAGCACAATCTATTGTTGGAGGCGCTTGGCATTGGCATGGTCATAGACTACTCTGATATATTTGGGACCACTTGGTTACTTATATGGGCCTTATTTCCGCATCAAATTAAATGTTGTAAACTTATTTACTATGATAATGTAACTATTTTTCTAAATGTATAAGGTAAATCCGTTCTCTTTACTTTGTGTTGTGATCCAATTTAGTAGCACCCCAGTGACATCATCTTCCACTGCGACCCATTTTTTGGGGTGTTACAAATAGGTACCAGAGCCTTGGTTATAGAGAACTCGGTATATTTTTAAAACCAGACTATAACCACTTTTTACAAAAACAAAACCCTATGACCGCCACGTGCTCGCCTGCCAAGCCTGCTGCCTCACTACTGTTTGCTTGTCATAACTATGCATTGCACCTTACTATTTGGTGACTTATACTGATTTGACTTCCACTATATATTATATATACATGCCGTACCTATCACAACGTTACGCCTTTTTCCCTACGTAATATCACTATTTTACTTCGAGTTGGGACACCCATCTTGGTCTTTCAAAACAACTTTTAAAAGCTAGAGACATATTACTAGTGTAACTGAACTAAAAACACACTTATACTTTTTGAAGGTCCTCTAAACCTTCCGAGATATCATAATTAATACAAATGGTCTCTAAAAATTTTCACAATCATATGTGACATCGTTTTACTTAACATTAAAACCCGTTATAGTCTACCAATTTCCCTAAATCCTCCGTTTTAGTCTGCCAATTTCCCTGATCACCTTATTAACCGTTTCTGAAGACTAGTTTGAACGCTCGTCCCATACTTTAGAACATCTACATCACCTCGTAAACCACCGCCCAGAAGTACACCAGCTAATCATAACACGACCTCAAGTTTTCATCTTATGACATGCCATCTTAGAGCACCTACTTTTAGGAAATGTCTTTATTACGTCTCACTCTTCTTTTCTTGTTTTGAAGAAAATGCCACCAAGGAAACAAAGCATGAGTGCAGCTGCTATCGATTGACTTGTTGCTCAATGAGTCACTGCACAAGTTGCTGCTGCTATGGCTGAATACGAGACCCACCGCAACTGTGGTAACGGCGGGGAAGCCAGTGGAACGGAAACCAGGGTTGAACCCGTGGCTCGTGGGTGTACTTACAAGGAATTTTTGGGTTTTCATCCACAGACTTTCAGTGGCGCTGAAGGAGCTGTCGGCTTGGTACGATGGTTTGAGAAGTTGGAATCGGTTTTCCGCATGTGTAACTGCGCGGAGGACTGTAAGGTGAAATATGATATGGGTACCTTGCTGGATGGTGCCTTATCATGGTGGAATTCTTATGCTCAGTCAGTGGGAATTGATACTGCTTTCGAAACACCATGGGCTCATTTCAAGGAAATAGTAATAGCGAAGTATTGTCCAAGAAATGAGGTTCAAAAGATGGAAGTCGAGTTTTGGAACTTAACAGTGAAGGGAGTCGACATTGCAGCTTATTCTAAAAGATACCATGAACTGGCTACTCTCTGTCCTGAGATGGTTTCTACTACACGGAAAAGGATTGAGAGGTACATCTGGGGACTCCCACCCAGTATCCAGGGAAATGTCACCTCCTCTAAACCCAACACTCTCGAGGAAACAATTCAAATGTCTCACAATCTGATGGACCAAGTTGTTTGAGTAAGGGCTGCTCGAGATGTCAATGACAACAATAGCAACAAAAGGAAGAGGCATGATGACCAGGGAGACAAGCATACTCTGCAACAAGATAAGAAACAAGAAGTGGTGAAAGCCTATGCTGCTGGGCCAGGTGATAAGAAAAGTTATGCTGGAACCCTACCTGAGTGCAACGAATGTAAGTATCACCACACTGGACCTTGCCCCGCTACATGTTGGAATTGCAAAAGGGCCGGTCATCAAGCTAAAGATTGTAGGGTCCCTACCCCGGTAACTTGCTTTGAATGTGGTGAAAAAGGAAACCTCAGGAGTGATTGCCCAAAGCTGAGGAATCAAAATGGAGGAAGAACTTGTGGGGGAGCATACGCATTGATAGGAGGAGAAGCTTGCCAGGATCCTGTCGATGTTACGAGCGAAGATGATGTTTAAGGAAAAGTTTCTGCTTGTATAATAAAACCGAAGTCTAAACCCTCTAGGGTTGTATTTCTTTTGCGTTTTACATTAAGTACTTTCGTATAAGTTTCAAGTATTATTACGAATTTCTGTCTAATGAATGTTCTATCTTTTATTATCGCCGCAATACGACAACTCTCGTCCATTACACTCTTAATTTCACTACCTTTTCTCAATTGTTTTATAAGAATACGATACTATTCTGTTATAAACCAATTTATTTACATCCTGTAAAATGTCTGAATTTTATCCTATAGACTCTTGCCACCTTATAAAATGTATTGCTAATTACCGTATAAATATGTTTTGTTACCATTTTACAATCTAATTTACAACTATCCTATAAACTACGTTTGCTATCGCCCCACAAACTGTATAAACAAAATGATTAATACTATTAAACTTTAAGAAACATAATGTTATTTTGACTAAACCGAGCATTACATCATTAGTCCTCAATTATACATAGTCTGGCCACCTATGTCTAATTCCGGAAGAATCATGTTATGATTGGAATAGTCACCCTTAAACCTTACCTAAAAATAAACTTTTGATGGGCAAAACTTATAAGCCATTCATTGGCACTCGCCTCAAAAAGCACCGTAACCAAGTAAACTTTTAACTCAACCCTGTCTTGAAAGGCTAGCCCCATTTCATACCATGTTCCAAGCCAACAAAGTCGAATTCCAATCGTCAAGGTTCGCTAGAATTCTCCACGAGCTCCCGAGGTCACTTGGGAACGAGAAGACCAGATCCGTCAAAAGTATCCGCACCTCTTCACTGACACCACTCCAACGACCAACACTGACTGAATCTCACAGACGTGATTCCTTTTATGGGTGGTAGCCTATAACAACCCAAAATTTTCCACGTCAACATTTAATTCCAAACTCTAAGTCATTACTTTGAAATTTACAAGAATACAATTTACGTATAACTTTTTACTTGAATCAACGTAAAATTTAAAATACCTTTCAAGTGAACTAGGACTTTAGGCTATATTTAGTCTACAACATCCCAATACCCTGCTCCTACTCCGGTTCGAAATTTTAATCCCTTAGATAATTCCCTTTTTATTTATTAACGATTGTTAATTTAACAAACGCTATTCGCGATTTAAATAAACACCCGATATACCCAATACTCCTAACAATTATTTTTAATGCATTTTTACACTTCCTAAATTGTTACCAAAGTTCCAAAAATATTTCCTAACGCCTAATGTAATTTCTTTATTCATAACTTTTAATTACGCGTAACTTACGTTAATTACCAAACCGTTATTCAATACCTATTTCTAATACCCAATACATACAATACATACACTTTTGTACAAAATTTCTATAATTCTTCCATATTAGGGACATTATGCCCCCCCCCCCTAAACCATAATAATTTCTAGTCAAGATACTATAGATACATAATTACTAGACAAATTACACAAAACATGGAGTTGCCAATTTGGGAGGCTTGACCAAAGCCTTGTCCCCCCCTCCTCTTAGCCTAATTCGGCCAACACACCAACACCAAGCCACCCTTATGTTTTTCCTTGACTAACTATTGCAACCTGGACCTTAACTTGCTATATATATAAGAGACTTAGTACCATTTACAAACATTAGCACAAGAGAAAGAAAAAAAAGTATAACCACTCACTCACACTCTTATACCAATCGGCCATAAGGAGAAAGGAAGCAAGAAAAATTGGTTTTCCAAGTTCAAGGGTTCACTTGTGTTTATTTGGTTACTATAATCAAGTATTAAGGGTTTCATTTGTTCTAGATTCTACTAATCACCTTAAGTAAGTCTCCAAGCTAATTTTTATACCTTTACATTACTTAGAGATGAGCTATTATATTGCATGGTTGCATATGAATTAATATCTCTTGTACATGTTTGTGAAATTTTTTTAAAACATATCTAATTGACAACAAGTTACAATGTCATAAGCTTACATTTCTATGAGTTCTTAAGTTCCTAAAACACTTGATAATAATGTGATTGAGTCAGAGTAGTTGTGAGGTGATTGGAAATGATTTGGAATAGCTTGAAAACTAGAAAAATGCACTTTGAAACATCCTTAAATTGAGTTGTCACATTTTGCCATAATCTGGAATAATCAGTAGGATAGGAGTAATTTTAGGTTAGAGATTCAGAATATATACCCAAAAGCAAAAACATGGTCGCTTGAATGGATTAAAATGGGCTTATAACGAATGAGATACACTAATTTGAATATAGGCGACGAAAACAAATTTCTGAAAAATAACAAGTTGTTGAGGGTTTTTCAAAGGGTGAAAATGGGCATTTAAAGTTAGCTAAATATTCTGAGATAGCAAAAATATGTTAGTACCCTTAAATACGAATCCGGGGATATAAAGAACTTAAGAAACGGAGCTAAAACGACCAAGATACATAGATTTGAATTATGAAAAAAACTGGCCAAAACCATCAGCTCAAATTGAGAAACTATTCTGTGTCAAAACTGTTTTCCCATGTGACCATGTTTAACCCCGTTTTTCTCATAGATAGGGTCTGTTATAGAAAAATGGCACTAGTAGGTAAAATAAAGATCACCTGGCCTAGTTTCCAAAAAGTCCAATAGTTCGTCAAATGGATTTATAACGAGTAACTTATGACCTCTGAAACTTCCTCGAAAACTACCCAGAAACTATAAAAACAGCCTGACCACCTAAATTTATGGCCATAAAAGTGTGGGATCAGGATCCGAATGGGCTAAAAGTCAGTGTTAGCTTTTGTAGACCTTACTATATGCTTCCTAAATCCACTGAGTTGGGTCAGTAACAATTAGTAGGAACTGTTTTACGGCTAGCTTTACTGGGCCACTTAGTTATTTTCAGGAATCCAACAAAGTGTTAATTATTGACGTAAAACTATATTTTTGACGTTAAATGTTACAACAAACATGTACAAGTGATATAATAGCATATGAACTTGCATGCACGACCTTGTTTTCAAACCTAAGACATATAAATTATTTAGGTTGCGGTTAGAGCGTCCGTACCTTGATTTTTGTGCACATTTATATTGTGTTGTATTTCTTTACTGAGGTGAGTTTCATAGCCCCACTTTTATTTGTTTTACTATTTGATTTGAAATACTTGGGGTGGGAATACATTGCTTGTTTTTACATATGGACACAAGTGCATTAAACATTTATTGACTGCCTAAGTTGTTGTCGTTTGCCATAAATTCTCCACAATCATGAACTATTAATTACTTTGTAAGCGCGAATGTTGTGAATAGATCTATTGGGGGTAAACTCCCCCGTCCGGGTTGGTCGCTCCAACTTGTCAAACGGACGCATTTCATTTGATGTCGTACAGGTGTTTGCCAAAGCATCTGTTTGGGGTGACAACATGAACTAACTGTTAAGGCTTCGGTGTCATGAGCTTAGTGCAACAGTAATACTTTTCATGAACATATTTAGAATACATTATCGATGAAATCTTGTGGTCCATACATAACTTGTTGTTTACTTAAACCTATGAACTCACCGGCTTTATGCTGATCCTTTTAGCATGTATTCTCAGGTTTTGATCTTTTCTACAGCACATTCTATTGTTGGAGGCGCTTGGCATTGGCATGGTCATAGACTACTCTGATATATTTGGGACCACTTGTTTACTTATATGGGCCTTATTTTCACATCAAATTAAATGTTGTAAACTTATTTACTATGATAATGTAACTATTTTTCTAAATGTATAAGGTAAATCCGTTCTCTTAACTTTGTGTTGTGATCCAATTTAGTAGCACCCCAGCCACATCATCTTCCGCTGCGACCCATTTTTAGGGGTGTTACAGGTTTGAACTGACTTAGAGAAGTCCTTATCACTCTAAGGTCAAACTTTTCCTGAAAGGCTTCATAACAAGAACAGTGTCATCACTGTTACTCAGAAAGCACTCTTGTCCTATACCCAATATAGGTTCTTGTAACAGTGACTAAATACATTAGTATTTTGTCCTGATTAGCTTAGGTCATCTTTTGTCTTCTAATTAACGGTTGCTCTTTTTACTTGTCTATAAATAGGATCATAAGATGGAGTAAAAGTTGGCAAGTTTGTGCAATTAATGCTTAGATATTCACAAACAACTTTTACTCCTCCAAAGAGCAACCTACTCCCTGAGATTGCTCAGTGGTTCCTTAAAGTTGCCACTTAAGCTTAGCTTAAGTTTAGAGAGGAGACAATACCATACTTGTCATTTCAATCCCAAGTGTTTTTTCCGCAAACACTTGGGTATAGATTCTTTTGATTTGTTAGTGCAAATATTACGATATTTAAACTAAACGGTTTCTTCGGTTTTAATAATGACAAACATGTAACTTGTATTTCATAACGTAAAATGAGCAAGTTACTTATAAACTCAAATCATCAACACATACTTACATCAACATCTCTCAACGTATCAAGTATGCCTCAACAGAGTCGTTGATTTCCATCCTGACATAAATCACTCAAGGTATGAACAAACAAATTTAAACTTGACGGATGATCAAAGAAATAAATTTTTTGTTCTAATCTTCACATTTTTATGAATGTGACAAAACATTTTTCAAAAATACATTTTACAAATTATTTTTGAATTAGAAAGAAATGTTTTATTTGGGATAATCATTTCAAAAATAGTAACAGCTATTTTTTCCCCCAAAACAGCTCCAAACATTCCCAAATAAACCTTCCCCACTAAAAACAAACGGAGGAGCGTCCACGGTACCACTAGAGTACCGACAGTACCACTAAATTTAGTGGTGCCGTCTGACAATTAGTGGTGTCGTCCCTCTGTAATGGCTAGTTTTCTTTTTGCCTATAAATAGAGGACCATTTTACACTTCCAACTTGATTTTTCCAGTTATTTTTCTCTGGTCTAATCCTTGCTTATTTTTTGATCATTTAGAGAGTCTTAGTTTGTTTAAGAGTGATCCTTTCATCCAACCAAGAGATCACCTTCATTCTTCTACTAGTGCAAGAGAAGAACACATAGTATCACAAAGATACAAAGTGTTGTAGTTGTAGTTAGAGCACTTGTAACATTTGTTACATACTTGTTGTATCTTTGTATACATCAAGATCATTTTTCTTTTGAGAGTTTGTGAGAGAAGATCATTGTGATCTTATAGAGATATTGAATATCTCTTGTAGCTTGTGAGCTAGTGTGTTGATCAAGGGTAGATAAGGTAGATTGAGTCAAGTGAGGGTTGATCATTGTGATCTTGTCGAGATCTTGGAGATCTCTTGTAGCTTGTGGGCTTGTGTATTGACCAAGTAGATCAAGGGTAGATCGGGTAGATCGAGACAAGTGGGAGTAGATCATTGCGATCTTGTTGAGATCTTGGAGATCTCTTGTAGCTTGTGGGCTTGTGTATTGATCAAGTGGATCAAGGGTAGATCAGGTAGATCGTGAGTAGATCGTGTGGATCGTGGTAGATTGGTACTAGCTAAGATTAGTACTCGACATTTAGCTTAGTGTTGGAAATAAGGATAAGCGATGTTGTATGGTTTTCTCTGCCTGAAGGGAGCTTGTTGATTAGTGAAGTAACTCTCGAGTTGGGTACTCGGGGAGTAAAGTAGGGCGAAGAGGAGCTTCGTGACCGAACCACTATAAATCATCGTGTCCGGTTTGCGCCTTCTTACTTATCTCTTTACTTTTATTTTATTCTTTATCGCTTTATATTTATATTTGCATTGCGTTTATGTTTGTGTGGCTTGTTGCTTAGGTTATGTTGATTATGTTTGTGTCATGGTTTGATTGTGCTTGTGTTGTAGTTTACTTTATACCATCTCTAGATGTTATATGATCATTGTTGACACTTTTCATATTACGTCACACTTGATCGGGTGTTTGATACAAAAAGTTTTTAAGTTTTTAAATGGAAACGTATTCACCCCCCCTTCCCTTTACGGTTTCCACAATTGGTACCAGAGTCACGTCGCCCAAATTTTTAAAACAAATGGTTTTCAAAATTGAGTACGATCCATGTATCAAATTACCCATGAAGGTGATAAAATATGAAAAGTATTTACTTGCTTAATACTTACAAGTTTTGTTGTTAAGTATACTTTGTCATACTAGCTTGAAGGTTTTCTTAAATCAATAAAAGAATAGAGCTTTAAGTGTCCAGTCATGTTTTCAGAATGAGTCGTTAAGTCATGCGGTTTTGAAAGGAATGTTTGGGACAAACCATTATTTTGTAGTAAACGTATTATCGTAAATGTATTTCTTAGTCCTAAATGTGAAAATGATGCTTAATATATATTTTATATGTTCGGTATCTAGTTTATTAAATTTTACACTTTTCCGTCGAGTCGCCGCACTGAAATAGTAAACTGAATCAGAAAATAGATCACGGTACCACTAAATATAGGACGGTACCGTGTGGTATTTAAAGGTACCGTGCCTCTGTCTGTCTATTTTCAGTATTGGGTCATTTTTAGAAATTCATATAAAATCAACCATAAGTCCGTAGGAATCGTGTCACCCATCATTTTAAACGAAGTTGAGTCTACTTTCATTTGAAAAATACTTTTATGAATTAGTTCTAAATGAAAGTATGTTAAAGTCTTTGATTTTCAACTAAAGGTCTTTTTGGTCATGTAGTTTGAGTAAATTTTTGGTTAAACTAAAAAAGGGTGTTTCAACTTTTAAACCTTGACGTGTTTTCAAAGTGACTTGGTAAAAATCTTTGAAACGGGGAGGAAACCAATTCGTTTTCAAATAAAATCAAGCTTAGTATACATTGTTATACTTAATACACAAAATGACAATAAGTATTTTTGTGTGTTATGCTAAATGACTGTTTGTTTTTCTTTGTGCCCTAGTATTGTTAGTTAATATTTTTTTTGTGCTTATAGTTATCTTTAGTTGAGCTAATTATATCTGTAATCACAAGCGTTTTACATGCCTTGTTGCTATTTGCTGATTATTAGTTTTTCGGCTTATGCGTCAATAGGACTTAGACTAGACTTCTTGCACTAAGTTGCATAATTGATTTTGCATTGCATATAGGCATAGACCACTTTTCTTGCATACGTGTTCTAGACATATTGCAAGTTTTAAGATGCTTTAGTAACCTTCTTAGGAGTAGAAACTAAGATGGTTGATTATGTGTGTCGAAAGATATTGTCTTACACAATTATTTTTCCAAAGGTTTAAGTGTAAAAGGTATATCACATCAAAATACTTAACACTTTCATAATATCCGTAACATGATCTCTAAAACATCACATCATTTTGTCTTGCTTGACCATGGGTTGTCTAAACAAGATAAAAGATCATATTAATACATTAGTATTTAAGTAAAAGAAAATGTATTAAACTTGCATTGATCTAACACACATACAAAATGTTTTAAACATTTAGTATTTTACGTATGTTGTATAAAAATAGTTAAGATAATTATTTTTATACTAATGAGGTGTCGAAAAACTAAGAATATTATACTTAATAATATAAATAGTTTTTCGCAAATAAAAATAAATGACAATATCGAAGTAGTAACTTAATATGTCATTAACCTCATACATACAACCAGTATTAGAATAAATGGAACACATTCCCTAAATTTTTATTTTCTTTTTAAAAGGAGTGATCGTGAGGGTCAAGAAAGATTTCGAGTACATGTCAATTCATTATTCAAATTATGATTGATATCATTATCGAATCTAATTGACAAGTTTTCGAATATGGACATGAAATTGGAGTCATTATTTGTCTAGCTTCAAGATAACATCAAAATATGATGAAATATATTATCTTGAATCTACATACTCAATCACACTCGATTGTTATGAAAATAATGACGTCCTCTCAAGACGAAAATAATATGCATCGGATCATAACTCACACTTGTGTTGAAGATGCCATATTGAGTCTTATTGTCCAATGGTTGTGTTCCAAACATTAAACAAATATGTTTAAAAGATGCATAAAATACACAACTAAGTAGGATTGACAACTTGGATGTTTCATCCGAAATATACAAGTAATTTACATTGCAATGCAATTAGTAAATGTGTCATTTTCGAAAAACCAAACACGAGCAAACAAACAAAATATGTAAACTTTGCTCATGAACGACTCAACACTCAAAATCACATGTCTAGTAAAAGTGTCACACATTATATGTTATTGACTATTATGTAAGTCATCAATCTTTGAGAATATCACATGTATTTCTCTTATCAAAAGATTGACAAAGGATAACTTATATCCTATGCATCTTATTTTCTTTGTAACATGAATGGTTATGTTACAAGAGAATATATTGCATCTTGTTAACAAATATAGGATATTATAGTTGAATAATAACCCAATACAACATGTGTCATCAGATAAACAAGTAAAATTGGTCATACACTAAAATACTTGTTTTACTAAGCATTCGTAAGAGTGATAAGTTTCCTCTTAGAAAAGCATATTTGTTGAAATATACAGTATGTCTTATTTTAAATATAATACTCACAAGATCAATTGAGGTAAGTAACCTTTACTAGATTCCTTTCTCAAGATATGAAAAGGAGCATTCTTGAAACACACACGATGTAGTAGATTCTACATTGTATCACATTAGAGTGTCTCTTGGTTCTAGGAAACCAAATCATGTTAAAATAACATGTAACAACTCAACAAACAAAGTTGTTGTCCAAGAGATCATAAAATGCACCATCTCCATCAAATAACCTCTAAATCTCAAACACGAAATTAAAACATTTCGCTTGCCTTTGTTAGGAGTTGTGTAAGACATGTCATTTTCTTAACCGACTTTCAAATTATGGTTAGTTGAGTCATATTAGGCCATGTATTAGCGAAATAAAATAATATCATCTTTGCTATACTTCGATAGGCAAATATAGGAATTTGAATTTTTCTAACATGAGAATGACTACTGGAGAACCTATCGCACTAGAAATTCAATTTGACCTAACGGTTGAATTGCTTCCAGGAGAGAAGTTGGGTTCGTGGTATAACCCGTAAAAATGGTCGTGTTTAGCCTGAATTGAGCACCACTAGTGATAGTCTCATACTCATTCTCTAACTTGAAAATTTTTCATTCCTACATTTGACTAGAGACAGTTTACATCGATGAACTTTATCTCCCGTTAGGATCTCATTTTGAACAAGTAGTAATTAGGATCTTCCTTAGCAAACTTAGATTGCTTGCATCCCATATATGTGTTTCAAAATGATAACATGTTCTCGTAAGATATGATTAAATGTCTTCATGATCTTAAATGCGAAATGATTATCATGTTTTGCATGATGTTTGCATTTATTCCTTATGTGCATTTTACATGATTTGCTTGTAAATTTTGCACCCACACTATGTCCTTTTAACACATTAGGAATTAGGTATGCCTATCACTATGTACCCTTAGAAGTCATATAGTCATTGTCACACCCCGAAATTTCGTGACTTGCAGCGGAATAAGTCATTCAGGGGCACGACTGGTCATAGCACCAAAGTTGCAGTTATATTGAATGACCTAAAGTGTCGTTTAGAAAATACATCGTTTGATTATTTAAAAATATTCAGAGTTATGAAGCTAGGTCCCAATAGGTGAAACAAGTTTTCAGAAAAACAAGTTCATACAATTCAAACGATGATGGATAAGTGCATAAAATATAAAGTGAGACCCGTCGACTCCGCGACTCCATGATGTCCATATGTAAGCCAATATGCGATACCTTAATTACCTGAAAATACATTGCTAAAACTGGTCAACAAAAATGTTGGTGAGATCATAGGTTTATGTAAATGAAATATTGTACGGATACCACAAGTATAAAGTGTATGACAAAACCATGCCACATAAAAATGATACATTAGCTCTAAGCTCATGACCCCGAAGCTAGACTAATATAAATGCTCCAAAAGGGAGTTCTTTGCCAAACACTCTGAATGTATGAAATGAAATGCGTTCGTTTGACCAGTTGGTCCTACCAACCCGAACGGAGGCGTCACCCTCAATAGATCTATCCACTCACCTTCGCTTGCTCACAATTAACGGTCCATGATAAATAAAAGGGGACTTTAAATTGGCAATGATGTAACTTAAGCAATGTAAATGAGTTTGTATACTTTGGTCCGCATATAAAAATGGTGCAATGTATTCTCCCCCGAGAGTTTAGAAGTCAAATAAACAATTGAAAACCGGGCTATGAAAACTCACCTGCTATGATAGCAACAATGACAATGATGAAATGAGGCTCGGTCTCTAACCGCGACCTATTATGATGATATGATCTAATGTAAGCAATGGATCAACGCAACACATGCAAATAAAAAATGTTAAAGATACCACTTGTTAGTTTTGAAAATAACGTTTATCGACGAAAAATACACTTTTGATGTCTCGTTAAGTTATAAACTACTTTTCGTATGAATATGTTGAAACGATACTCCACGATCCTTGTTTGGTGTTCTATCGGAAAATATAATGTTTTCGTCGCAAATTAATATTTTTCTTAACTTGTGAAAATATGCCCAAAATGGCTTCGTGAAACTAGTCGTGAAATATTGTACGTTAAGTGTTAGTGAATAAACTCGACGTTTTTGGAAACCTTGTAACCATGTCTTAATGTCGTTTCATTTAACTTTTGATCATACGCGCCTCGAACAATTAGAAAATCGGCTATTAATGTTATGCCTTGTAAAAACACTAGTTTTCATACTTGGATTATTTTTCTATTAGTGGGCTGTCAAAATGATTAATGTTCGTCGGGCTTTAAACGTGTATATCTCGGTCGTTATGAGATCGTTTTCTACATTCTTTATATCCACGGATTCGTACAAATATGAAATAACATATTTTCAATAGGGCGGCTCGTCTAGATCACGTCTAATGTCTCGTTTTGTCCCTTGAAGTTTGGAAAAACAGCAAGCTATTTTCAGAAAATAGTTTTTCGTCGCCTAACTTTGAAAAATCATATCTCCTTCGTTATAAGTCGGTTTTTAGTGATTCTTGCGGCCACGGTTTCGTTTTTGAAAGAACTTTCTAAATTTGAAGGCCAAAATAGTTCAAAAGTTACTGAAATTTCCAGACTTGGCGTTTAAGGACAGTAGCTATTTTAGATTGTTAAAAACTCATTTCCTTGGTTCTAATCTTGATCATACCACATCAAATCAACTCCATAAGTTCGCAAATCCTACCATACACCTTCTTAAGGTGTCATGGGGTCCTAAACATCACCAACCTTGGTGGATCTCATGAGATTACTAGAGAAACTTATAGATCTAGTGATTAAGATAGTTTATGTTCAAAAGTGGTATGTAAAACATAAGTAACTTGCATGGATAATTAATATAACTTGAAAATACATGAACATATAAATCAAATGAAAGCATAAGATGATCAAAACATGTTCTTGAAACTTACTTGATGATTGGATGAGTTTTGATAAGAAATGAGTAATAAACTTGAGGTTTGATCACAAATCCATAACTAGGAAGGTAAATGGAGTATGATTATGACTTGATCTTGAAAAATCTATGGATTTTGCTTGGTGTTCTTGGTTGGACCGAGCAAGGAAGAAGGAAAAGAAGAGAGAAAAGTTCTTGGTTTAGCTATTTGATCTTGTGTTATGGGATGTTGTTAGTGGAATGGAAATAAAAGGCTTAGAAATTCATTAATTGCATTGTACTAGTAATCAAGTATATGGAAGAATTTGGGGAGCGGGGGGGCACATGTGCTAATATGGAAGGATTTGATGTAATTAAATGCAAGTGTCTCCCATTATTTAAGAGTTAGCTAGTTTAGTGCATACAATGAGTGTTATCGGGTACCGAGTTAACTAGAAATGAACCATGACGAGGTGAAATAAAATACGACGAAGTTGTAAAAATTGTAAAATCATGTTCCTTGCAAGAATCGGGTGTTAGAATGATTATCGGATTGAATTTTCGTAAACCGACGGAGTTATAAGCGTCAAACAAAAAATATAGCGATTGGTTTAAAAACACCGGGTAAAGTAATAATATAATCTCTATATCATTATAATTAGCTTGAAATTGTATTAGGATCATTGTCGGGAGTATTGGGTATAATGTCAGTAGAAATGAATGAGTTGTAACGTTAATTAAACAATTAAGCATACGTTAATGAAAATCACACAAACCCGTGCATGAACTAAAATGATAATGATGTTACTGATGATATGCAGACTACTCTAGTCTGTATGATATGCCTTTACTGATGATGCATGGATACGCTATAACACCCCAATTTTCGGAACGCATCGGAATAAAACATGGGGTGCTATTTATTAGTCACATCGTACAAGCATAGTAAACGACTCAAAATAGAGACGTTTATAATAAAACATTCACATTCGATAAAATCAGAGTAAGCAAAAGAAGGTCCCAAAGTTCAACACAACACAAGTGTTTGAAGCAACATAAGTTTAAACATGGCATAAGTTTAAAAGTTTAAGTTTCATCGAATGTGATTTTTAAAACATGAGCCATCATTTGGATATCCATATCTTTGCGCCGCCCATCCAAGCTTTAACATATCACGGACCTGGGATAAAACATGCTAAAAAGGTCAACATAAAGTTGAGTGAAATCCATAGAGTTTAATAAGTAATAAGTTGAATACAAGTATAGTTCATCGGGCGACAAGTAATGCATATACAAGTCGTGTAGTTTGATTATAGTTTGAGCTCATGGCACAGAACCTTAACTGTGATAAATAATGTCCCCCAAGTGGTAGGTTTGCAAATTTTACCAAGATCTTCTAAATATTATGCTACCCGTTTCAATATGAGCGCTACTCATCCGGACAGGCTTGTCAGGCCAAATATGTATATTCATAATACTAGCGTTCCCAACGGAATTAACGGTTCATGAAATTTGGGGCTTTAAGCAGCAAAAGATTACTCAATAACTATAATCATGTATCGGTTCGAGCATACCAAAAGCTACTTGTATTCAGTTTTAAAAACTAGCATGTATCCCCTCGCGAGGTTTATAAAACATTAAAATGAGTAAAGGCGAGGCTATGAACTCACCGTGAATAAAGGAAGTAGTATGCAATAAGCAAGTGAGGAAAAATAGCCGCGAAGCTCTACGATGAACCTAAATAGATATACGCTTGTCTTAGGTTTTTAAAAATAAACATTGATGCAATTTAGCTATATATATAAATTATGATCTTAATTATGCTTGGTACATAATTTCTATATACTTAACAAGTTCTAATAAAAATGGTCTTTAAGTATGACATGTACATTTCTTACAAAAATTCAAATTTATAGTCCCTTTTTATTCCTAAGTCCAAAATAAGTGCTAAAGGTCCAATCTAAGTCTAAGGGTTCAATTTAGTCAAAGGGGTCAATTCTTAGTCAAAGGGTCAGTTTATGACTAAAGGTCCATATTATATTAGGTGGTTCAAAATGAACTTAGGGTCCAAATTCATAAGTTATTAACCTTTTCATAACTTTTAACTCAAAATCTGGTGGAATTTTTATAACTTAACCATTTCTAAAAATTCATATCTCTCAAACCGTAAGTCGAAAAATTATGTTCTTTATGTCCCCGGAAAGGTATTCATCTGTACTAACAAGTTCTGTGGGTCCCACTAATTTAAAATTGTCGTAACAGTAGTGAATTTATTATTTTTCCCTTTACTACCCAGTTCTGAAATCACCAATATCGCAACAGTCCCAAGAAAAATACAATATCTTGAGTTCTACAGGTCCAATTAATTCCCCGTTTACGGCCACGTTTAAGTTAAGATGTTATCTACAACTTTTATGTTTTGAGTAACAGTGTGTTATTCACAAAAAAATGACTTTTATACGTTTCAAATCTGTTACTCAGAATGTAACATGTTTCACTAAAATATTTCTAGTTTAATCATCGTAATGAGTTATTCAATGAAATACCCGTCAAAACGACCGCAAGACATTGATCTACAACTTAGTATTTTTATTTTATGTCCAAAGTTCACTGATAAAATCAGTTTATTACGTCTTTAACCCTGATCAGAAACAACTGTTGCATGTCTAGTCCTTTATTGTTTTTATTGTTTTCTAAGCTATGTACCAAGCCTAACCAAGCATAATAATTTATATAATATTCAAATATATCAAGATATGTAAGATTTACAGAAGTGAAAGTAAAATAAAATGAAGAGTTAGTGAGGAGTTTCTTACAAAAGTGATGAACAAACAAAATCTTTCAAGAACAAAGATCAAGGATCAACCAAATGACACCACCAAGGATGCCTCTTGTAAGCTTGAAGGAAGATCTTTATAAGGTCGTGAGTGGCTTTAACCTACAGCCACAAAAACATTTTGTGAGCTAAAGAAAATATAGGAAGAAGAATGGTTCATAAAACCTCCAAAAACATCAACAAAACCTTCAAAAACGTGATTCAAACCACCATTTTTTGAGAGTATCTTCAAGATGATGTTGTATAGATGATTTTATGATAAAAATGATGATGAGGTGAGTGTGTTTGGGTGTGATTTTCGGCAGCAAATGGAGGAATGGAGAAGGAGATGGATGGCTTTTAGGTTTAGTGTGAGATTTGCATGGTGAAGAGTTATGATGAGATTCCTTGGAAATGAAATAAAATGAAGAGTGTGAATTTGGTTATGGGGTGGCCGGCCATAGGGCTTAAATGGGGGGGTTTTATCTTCTTTTTTTTTTTTGAAAATAATTAGTTAAGTATAAAATGTAACGGGTAAAATTAAATGTAAAGGCTTAAACATTAAAACGCGAATAGATGCTTAAAACTAACGAAATTGTGAAACGAAGTAGGAAATGTGAAAAATATATTTACTTGGTTTCTATGAGTAAATGAAGGAATATAGAATCACTTAAAACAAGGATCGGGATAGAAATCCTAAGCACGGCTCGAGAAAAGCTAAAAACGCGAAGTTTGCTAAATCGGGTAAAAATTAAAAAGTAAATTTTTACTCAAGAGGAAATGAAATATATTATGGTTTAAAGAATGACTTGAATTTATGAAATGTCACATCACGTACCCCTTAAGAGAGCTCCGTCCTAGAGCTTAACTCGCTTAAACTCCCGACGGTTCATTTGCGAAAAGATGAGGATACTTGCTCTATGTACCTTTGAGCCTTGATACGAGATATGATTTTTAATTGGGACGCGTCTCTATCACCTTTGATTATTAGTGTTTTGTTGTTGTGTGGAATACGAACAACTTTTTCACCACAGACAATAACCGCGTTTCGAACGGATAACCAATCCATTCCAATGATGACATCAAAAGTTCCAAGTTCAATTGGCATGAGGTCAATACTAAATGGGTGGTTCGCTAGATTTAGGGTACAACCCCAGAATAGAATTTGTACTAACCAATTTCCCATCGGCTAATTTGACTTTGTAACTATAGTTTAACTTAACCGGGTTAATATCTATCAATGCACTAAAACTAGTTGACACAAAGCTTTTGTCTGAACCCGAATCAAATAAAACCTAAGAATAATGATTGTTAAGTAGAAACGTACCTGTCACGACATTCGGGCCTTGTTGCTCTCCGTTTCCCATCACATACACACGACCACGGGCATTCCCAGCTTGATCATTCCCATTCTTCGGGCAGTTGTTTCTGTAGTGCCCTTTTTCTCCACAACCAAAACAAGTTACAATTGGCTGAGCATTAGCACCCATAGCAATAGCCTTACCCTTACAGTTTTCTGTGAGATGACCTTGCTTTTCGCATTTGTTACATTTCACATAACAGTTGCCAGGGTGATGCATTTTACAACGATTACAGTAAGGATGAAGTCCAGCGTACCCACCTCTTCCAGTTGGGGCTTCAGTCATTGCCCTCACATTCTCTCTTCTTCTATTCTGCTACTGGTGATGATCGTTGTTGCGGCCCTGGTTGTTGTTTTTGTTTCCCTTCTTCTCATCATCCCAGCTTCTCTTGTTTTGGTTGTTGTTGTTTGCATTCTGTGTTGTCCCATCCTCCACTACTTGTGCCATCAGCTTTTGAGTAACACGAATGGCTTCTTCCAGAGTTTTTGGGTTAGATGCTGTCACGTCCCCCTTAATGCTTCGTGGAAGACCTTTGAGAAAATCTTCTAGCTCCCTTTCGAAATCAGGAACCATACTAGGACACAGAACCTTCAGCTCTAGGAACCTTCTGATATAAGTTTCGATCTCATAACCTTTCACCAATAAATTATAAAATTCTGTCTCAAGCGTCCTTATCTCACTACGAGGACAGAACTTTTCGATCATCTTTTTCTTGAGATCGGTCCACGTGGTTGCATGGGCTGCTTCAATCCCAATAGGTTGAACGTAAGAGTTCCACCATGATTTAGCATGCTCCAACAGAGTACCTGCAGCGTACTTGACTTTGCAATCCTCTGAGCAGTTACTGAGCATAAACGCGGTCTCACAGCTTTCAAACCAGTGAATCAAGGTAACCGCTCCCTCAGTTCCTTTAAATTTTATGGGCTCACAACCAAGAAACTGCTTGTAGGTACAACCACGTGCCACAGCGTCACCGGCAGCCCCAGCGGCTCCAGCACTGCCACCGGCATTATTAGCTCTTGTAGCTCGATCCTTGACTAAAGTCGTGGCTACGCTGTCAGCGACTAACTTTCGTATAGCTGCATCAGACATTCTCTTTGGTGGCATGATTCTATCACAACATAAGAAAATTTGGATGAGTATTCATACAATGACATAAATCACGTACGAGTAAACCGAACATAAAAGAGATTACAACAATATAGAGTGGAATTAAGAAATAGAAACTTCATCATTCATCATAAAGGATTAATACATTGTTGGTCGTATTACAAAACTTGACGAAGTCATCATAATTAACGATTATAGTTCTACTAACTCATACTTTCAGTTTAGTGATTACAAGACAAGGAAACAACGATGAAATAAAATGAAAGAAAATAAAAGTACATAGACTACTGGGAGTCACGAGGGGATCCACGTGGCTCTGGTGGTGAGGTCTTTCCATAAACAGCTAATACATCAACAGCATCACACGGCCTCTCATCAACCATTCCCGCACGGATCATCTCTTCCCAATGATCATAGGCCCAACGCCTCATCTCATACAAATCCTTCTCAAGGCTCTCCTTCGCCATGTCCGCGAACATTAGAGCTAACTGAGTGTCCTCTAACTTATGCTTCAATCTCTTGTTCTCACCTTTGACACCCTCATCATCTAGTTCTCAGACACGTTTTCCCAACAACGATACCTCACGATCAGTCTTATCAACGTGGTGTTCCACTACACCCAAATCAAAATCTACCAAATCCATACGTTTATGTCCAATTTTGTCTCTAGATACTGCAGCAGCCCCCTCAAGTTCCCTAACACTCATTTGCCTCTCTAAAAGTCTAACTTTACCATGGAGATAGTTAATGTCTCTCCTCATATACCCAGGTACTAGATCCTCTAGTTCATAGGTGGCAGGAGTGGCTGAGGATGATCTACCCCTTTCATGAATACTCCTAGGAAATCTGCGTCCTGAGAGTGGTACCTGTCTAATAGTACCAATAGTAGCAGCTTCCTCCATTTCTGGCTCAGAGTCAGATGAAGTGTCAGGTATAGATGGTGGTGGATAAGGCGAACCTGGTGCCTCATAAGGATAGATCAGTTCAGATTCATCTTCATCTGAACTTACATCTTGAAATATCAACACATTCTCTTCTTCAGCCTCTTCTTCTTGTTGTTCCTCTTCCTCTTCTTCTTCTTCTTCTTCTTCCTGTTCCTCTTCCTCTTCTTCTTCTTCTTCTTGATTTTCAAGATCAACGTTTGGAAAGACATGATTAGGTGGTGGAGGAGCTGGTAGATGTTCTTCCGGTGCAAGCTCGGGTTGAGCTGGCTCGTCCTCCGGAATGTCTACCTCATGATCGGGTGGGAGTGGAAGTGCCATGATAAATCTGAAAAATTATATATATACATATAATTAGTTTTAGGAAAAGAAATATTATCGTGAAAATAATATTTGTGTAAGTAAGTGAGTGAGTAGTGATGCTTCAATAACAAGCAAGATGATCGATAAATATTTCATGTACAAATGATAATATTTTATTTATACGCATACGTATAACAACGGTGCTGTAACACCCCAACCCGACAAGGGTAAAGATATCACAATAATGGGTTCATATCAGATCAAAACAGAGCATACATCTACAGTAATACAAAAATATCAAAGGATTACAAATGAAATACTGAATCTACAAGGTTACAACGAAATCTTTCAAAACTAATTCTAAAACATAATATCTTCCATCCAATTCTAATCCAGAATAGCTACCAAGCCTTCTAAGTCCAGAGGTACACTCTCACTCATTCCCAGCTTTCTACTAAAACCTGCCGCAGGAAAAGAAATGCGGCTGAGCTACGAGAGCTCAGTGAACAGATATATAGATGACAGAAACGATAACAGTTAACAATACAGAACAAATCCGAAATACAGATTATACAGATACTGAATTAAAGTGAAAGAATAGGAAAGGAATAAGGGTAAAAGAAAAGAAAGGAGAAAGAGATAATGTACAAACCAGGTTTAGGGAAATACAGAAATCCATCATGAGCCCAGAGATAACAGATAATATCATAACAGAGTAATCATATAATAATCCAGAGGGGATGCCTCTCAAGTAACAGATAATATGAGGGGTGACCTCATGTATCAATTGGAGTGATCAGCTCCCAGATAATGTGAAAGACGTGTATCGCACACACCATCAGTCACCAGAGATATATATAACAAATAACATAATAACAGATAACAGAAATCAGATCAGAACTAGGATGCATCCATGCGCCCCAGTAGGCCAAAATCTTCTCCTACATAACAGATAAAATCAGGGACGGGACAGGTCATCACTCTCCTGCCCTAGAGTCATGCCATCGGTGCATCAATGACATGGACATGAAACCCTCATGCCTAGTGATTGGCTCGGATATCAGACTGTGGTCAAGGTCAGATGTCATATAATAAACAGAGTCATATCTACGGGTTCATGGCAGAAGGGTCATGTCAACAATTCAGAATAAGATAATAAGGTTTAAATCAGAGTTTATCAGATTAAGTTTAATATCAAAGATTAAGTTCAGATTAAAAGGTTTATTTCCAATAGTCCAAAAGAGTATATCAAAGGTTAATAATTACAAGTTTATAGCAATAATCCATTTCAGAAGTTCCTGCCAAGAGTTCATTTAAATCAATCCTTTAATAATGGTTTTCATTGAAATGATCTTTCAAAATAGTTTTCATAAAATGGTCTTCCAAAACTTTTAGTAACTTCCATTTCAAGTGGTATAGCTTCTTTTTAAAATAGCTTTTAATAAAGGTTCAAAATCAATTAGGTTCAGATAAGGATTTAACAGGTTGAGGTTTATACCAAAATCAAATCAAAGTTTACAACAGACATATCAGGTTAAGGTTCAGAACAAGGTTCACAGATCAGAGTAAATCAAGACTCACAAATTTAGGGTTCAGAACAAGAGGTCAATCAGAGTTCAGGAAAAAGGTTCAGAATAAATGAATCATAGCAGAGGTTCAAACAAAAAGGTTCAAGACAAGCAGATCACAACAAAGATTCACAACAGAAGGGAACATAGCAGTGGTATCGGAGATCCTAATAAGGAAAATGTAAAACTAAAAGAAAAGGGGATGAAAAACCCTTACTGAAAAAGGGTAGAATATCTGTACCTTATTAGCACAGCAGACAAACAAAGAAACACAGAACAATGATCAGGACTTCTCCTTCTTCACACCTAAGGAAGAGGAAGACAGAATTACTACAGATTCTAATTCAGATTATTACTTTTAGTTTATCTCTTCATTTTATGTACTTTCTATTTTTAGTAACTTTCCAGATTTAGTAAGTTCCCATAATTAGCAGGTTTCCAGAATTAACAGATATTATCATTTCAGATTAGGTTGAACCTCTATTCAAAGATTATTATGGAATACAGTACATTTTTATCAAGTTACAGAAGTTTAGGGTTTTAAATAACAATTATACAAAGTTTAGGGTTTTAAATGTAACTTCATTAATTCAAAGGTCATTAGTGAAAAATACTTTAAGTTACAGAATTATATGCTCAAGTTATTCAGAATTACATTTTATTCCCTTAAGTTTCACAATTTACAGATTACACCCTTTTAGTTACAAAATTTACAAAACCAACCTTATATCTACATATTTTACAATTTAAACCCTACAATATCCATAATTACCAACCAAGCATATTATATATCATAATTACAGAATATACCATCAGAATTTAGTACATTATAGATTAGACCCATCAGAATTCAGAATTTACATATTTAGTCCTTTAAGTTTACAAAACATATATATTAAATCATAATTCATAACAATTCCATAATTAGCCCATAAATCCTAAAAATTACACAACATCCTTTTTATATCAGTATTAACTCAAAATAACTTCAAGATTTCAGATTTACACTTTTGGTCCCTCACTTTTAATTAATTTCAAATCGTAGCCCTAATATGCCATTAATTAATTATATTGCAATATTTGCACTTAGGACCCCAAAGTTATATTTTTCCCACATTCCTACAGATGTATATGATCTTACAAAAATATCCCATAAGTTTCAAAGTTGACAAAACAGGTCCTTATACTTTTTATGTAAATCGGCTAGACTTTTTAGAAACAATTACAACCCTACTATTTACCAATCATTGCCCCATCATTAATTCATCCTTAAAACACATTTAATGACCAGAATTTCATCCAAGAACCCTAACCCTAGTAACCCCAATTTTCCTTTTATTTGTTTTCTTTGTTTTTCCAAAATCCAGTTTTAACAATAATTCACCACGTTAAATCTAGGCTTCCAAAAATCAAACTCATATTTTTCCCAGATCATATGACTTATAAAGAGCCCACGAAAAATAAATAGTATGCCCAAAAAAATCGTTTAACATATATTGCATTTTTACGTACGTTTTAGACATCAAAATTACTACGACATGATCTAGGCCACCATAATTCGATCTATCATTTTTCCCAGGTCTATTACATCATATGAGGTCTAAATAAAATATTCATCATGCCCAGAAATTCGGATGACATATTTTTGTGATTTACGTGTTTTATGATCATTATATTTTCATACGCATAGATTAGCATGCATGAATCGATTCACATAATTTATATGAGTTATATAACATGTAAAGATCACAGGAAAATTGATATATCAACTTTAGAATCTGTGGTTTAGTCGTATGAATTATTTACCTTGCGTTTGAGCAATTCGACAAGAAAAATGGAACAAGAACGAACCAATGAAAACACGCACCAACCCTTATTTTTCCTAGCTTGCTTGCACCTCCAAGAACCCCAGAAAATTACTTGTTCATGCCCAAAAATTGTGTAGTTGCCTTGGTCGAATTTTTGTTTATCGCTTAGGGTTTTCTAGTTCTTTTGCGATTAGGTCTTGTTTTAGAAAATAAAAGATTTGATTATATCTTGTAAAAACTGACCTAGGGGGGGCAGGGAATCCGGAATTTCAGTATTTAGGATCAAGAAATTATTTGGGTTGATTTATTTGTCCTTTCCTTAATTTATTTCACATATTATTTAATTAAAAAGATTTAAACATTATATTTAGTTAATTATATATATTTCGGAATTTTTAAATACATATATATGTGTATGATAATTTTTGAACATTGAAAATGATGTAACATTGTCCCAGAAATTTGTTTGTTTCAGATATAGTTCGATTTCAGAAGTTTTGGAATTATTTCAGAATTTTATAAGTTGTTTAATTAGGTTTTATGTTATTAGGGGTAATTTTGTCATTTTACGCGTTATCTGAATTTCAGGTATTACAGGTGCAATCAAGAGGAGCGTATAAATTTTGGATAAAAATAAGAATAATAGTTATGCTTACTAGTAGCATAAATAATAAGAAATCTTGTGCATAAAGATTTTATATTTATCAAGTGATAATTCGCAGATTATCGAACGAGTTAAGAATAATTATAGTGCTTATATAATTATTTTCAATATAGCAAGATTAAGATATATATATGAAGAATAAATAGGAAGCTAGGGAGTAGGTGTAATACCTGAAATTCAGAAAATCTGTAAAATTACCAAATTGCCCCTGAAATCATAAAACGTAAATAAATCACTTATTAAATTCTGAAACGATTCCAAACTTCTGAAAACGAACTACATATGAAACGAATTAATTTCTGGGACAACATAAGATTATTTCTGAATGTCCAAAAATTATAAATCACATGTACATATTATATATGATCCGAATTACATTTATTTAAATTAATTATGTTTTGTAAAATAAATAAAATTAAGATAAATACAAAGATAATTAAGGAAAATATTACAAAAATAAAATAAAATCCTTATCAAATAATAAGGCCTAAAAACTTTGAATTATAGCTCACAAAAGTCGGTTATACAAATCATAAATACAAAATATATTTTTATTTTATCCCTAATTTGCGATTTAAGGAACCTCGACAAGGAAAAAAATTCCCCAAACCCTAACCACGACTCCTGGAGCTGATCTAAAATTTTTCTGGTGTTCTTGGAGTTATTAAGGAGTTAAGGAAATTAAGAACCTGAATTTAGAGGCTTTCGTTTGTGCTTAGTAATTGCTTTCATCCGATTTTATCATACAAGAGGTAATGATTTTTCATGCTTAATTCTTATGTTCTAAAAATTATCCAGTATTTTTCTAGTGATCTCCATGTCGAATATGACCTAAGAAAAATAAAGAACACGAATCATGCATGTTTATTTAGGCAGACAAAATTAAAAGGGTTAAAACAAACTTAATTTGTAAATCATGCTATATGAATTTTCTGAGGTGCAACCATATTTTCATTTGTTCTTTCACATTAATATATGCTAGGAAAAATAGCCACTTGATTTTTAGAAGCCTGGATTAATTGAAGTTAATTGTTGTTTAAACCGGATTAAAAAGAAAAATAAAGAAAATTAGGAAAAACCCTATTTCGAATTAGGGTTAGGGTTTATCTTCGGTAATCTGATGTAAATTAATTTTATAATGATTGTATAATTATTTTATGGTGATTAGATGAGATTAGGGCTTGTTTTGGAATTTAATTATGTAATCTGATTTGATTTTAAAATTGTAAGGACCTGTTTTGCTAACTTTGAAACTTGTAGCATATTTTTGTAATGTTATATACTTCTGTAGGAATGTGGGAAAAATATAACTTGGGGGTCCTAAGTGTAAATATTACAAGATAATGAATTAATTGTATTTATATGGTACGAATTGTAATTAAAAAAAAATAGAGGGACTAAAAGTGTAAAGTCTGGAATCTTGAAGTTATTCTGAGTAAATACTGATATTAAAAGTGTAATGTGTAATTTTGAGGATTTATGGGCTTAATATGTAATTGTTATGAAATTATGATTTAATATATAAGTTTTGTAAACTTAAGGGACCAATTGTGTAAATTCTGAATTCTGAGGGATCTGATTTGTAATATACTTAATTCTGATGTTACATTCTGTAATTATGTAAAATAAGATGCTTGTTTGGTAAATATGAATATTGTAGGGATTAAATGGTAAATTATGTAAATCTAGGGTTTGTTTTGTAAATATGGTAACTAGAGGGGTATAACTTGTAAATTGTGAAACTAAAAGAATTAAGATGTCATTCTGAATAAAATAAGTATTTAAGTCAGTAGTTATAGTATTTTCATTGTGATACCTTTGAATTTAGAATAATTACAGTTTAAACCCTGAACTATGAAAATCTGTCATAATTAACCCTAAAGTTTTGTAACTTGATAAAAGATACCTTAATACCATAATATTCTGTAATTAAGGACTTAACTAAATCTGTAATATCAATATCTGGTTAAATATGGAAATCTGTTAATTCTGGAAACCTGCTAAAAATAGAAAGTTACTAAAAATGGAAAGATAAACTAAAAGTAATAATCTGAATTAGAATCCGTAGTAATTCCGTCTTCTACTTCATTAGGTGTGAAGAAGGAGAAGTCCTGATTTCTGTTCTGTGTCTGTTTTGCTTATTCTGCTTTGCTAATAGGGTACAGATATTCTGCCCTTTTTCAATAAGGGTTTTTCATCCCCTTTTCTTTCAGTTTTTAATTTTCTTTATTAGGATTTCCGATACCACTGCTATGTTCCCTTCTGTTGTGAATCTTTGTTGTGATCTGTTTGTCTTGAACCTTTTGTTTGAACCTCTGCTATGATTCTTTTATTCTGAACCTTTTTCCTGAACTCTGATTGTAAACTTGTTTGTGAACCTTTGATGTGTTTCTTCTGTTCTGAACCTTTCTTGAGCCATTGTGTTTTGATCTCTTGTTCTTAACCCTGAATTTGTGAATATTGATTGAATCTGATCTGTGAACCTTGTTCTGAACCTTAAACTGATATATCTGTTGTAAACCTTGATTTGATTTTTGGTATAAACCTTAACCTGTTAAATCCTTATCTGAACCTAATTGATTTTGAACCTTTATTAAACTACATATGAAACTGTTTAAGAAAAGCTATTTTAAAAAGAAGCGATACCACTTGAAATGGAAGTTACTAAAAGTTTTGGAAGACCTTTTTTATGAAAACTATTTTGTAAGATCATTTCAATGAAAACCATTATTAAAGGATTGATTTAAATGAACTTGTGACAGGAACTTCTGAAATGGATTATTGCTATAAACTTGTAATTATTAACCTTTGATATACTCTTTTGGACTATTGGAAATAAACCTTTTAATCTGAACTTAAGCTTTGATATTAAACTTAATCTGATAAACTCTGATTCGAACCTTATTATCTTATTCTGAATTGTTGACATGACCCTTCTGCCATGAACCCTTAGATATGACTCTGTTTATTATATGACATCTGACCTTGACCACAGTCTAATACCCGAGCCAATCACTAGGCATGAGGGTTTCATGTCCATGTCATTGATGCACCTTTGACATGACTCTAGGGCAGGAGAGTGATGACCTGTTCCGTCCCTGTTATATTTGTAGGAGAAGAATCTGGCCTCCTGGGGCGTATGGATGCATCCTAGATCTGATCTGTTTCTGTTATCTGTTATTATGTTATCTGTTATATATATCTCTGGTGACTGATGGTGTGTGCGATACACGTCTTTCACATATATCTGGGAGCTGATCACTCCGATTTGATACATGAGGTCACCCCTCATATTATCTGGTTACTTGAGAGGTATCCCCTCTAGATTACTTATGTGACTACACTGTTATGATATTATCTGTTATCTGGGCTCGTGATAGATTTATGTTCCCTTTATTCTTAAACCTTATTTATTTCTTATTCTTATTTCGTTTTACTTATTCCATTTCTTATTCCTATTCTTTCATTTGATTTTGTTTCTGTATGATCTGTATTTTCTGATTTCCTTTGAACTGTTATCTGTTATCGTATTTTTTATCTATATATCTGTTCACTGAGCTTTTGAAGCTCAGCCGCATTTCTTTTCCTGCGGCAGGTTTTAGTAGGAAGCTGGGAATGAGTGAGAGTGTACCTCTGGACTTAGAAGGCTTGGTAGCTATTCTGGATTAGAATTGGATAGAAGATATTATGTTTTAGAATTAGTTTTGAAAGCTTTCATTGTAACCTTGTAGATTCAGTATTTCATTTGTAATCCTTTGAGATTTTTGTATTGCTGTAGATGTATGCTCTGTTTTGATCTAATATGAATCCATTATTGTGATATCTTTACCCTTGTCGGGTTGGGGTGTTACAATTTATGGTATCAGAGCTCACAGGCTGCGACTCGTAATACATTTACCCTTGACCTGTGAAGTCTGGATCACTAAGTTTCCACTGTAGGCGCTCGTAGGACAACCTTTGAGAATTTGCTTTAGGATTTCCCTATAGGAACTTAAATTCTGACCAGTGAGGAATGGGTAGACTATAAGTCATTTGCTTAAGTATCTTGCTTCCGCACCACTCTGATTCGTGTCTTGCTTTTGGTTAAAATCACATTTGGAAATTTAGAGCTTATGCCTTGCACCACCTAAGAATTGAAACCTAAATAAAATCTGAAGCATTGGAAATTGCGTAGTAATTATCTGACATTATTTGATCCTTGCCTTCCGATTTCCACTCCGACCTCTGAACCTTCTGTTAATCATTCTGATGCCTCTTTGGGCAATCTGAGAATCCCCATGACGATGATACAATTGATACATTCTGTTAGTTGTTTCTCGTTTCTAATAATCATCTATGAATCTTCTGACACTATTTGATTTCGACTTAACCATCTCTGTTCCCATGAGAAGCCTTGTGGTGTTTTAACCACGAGTACACAGATGTTTTCCCTCTCATTCTGAACGGTAAAATCTGCTTTGTTGATCCGTCTTTCCTTGGTAGTAACCTTGATTTTATTCTTATAAGGATAAATTGAATGATCATTTAAAATATTGACGACTATCCTCCTATGTCTCACCTTTGGCGTTTGAAACAATTTTGGAACCCCTGACATGATTACCGATTGTTAAACTTTTGCTGCCACTACCTGATTTTGACCTTCATTTCTGATCTGTTGGATAAACAGTCTGATATCTTTCCGACCATCCCGAAGACCATTTAACCTTAATGTGTTTGACCCATTCTATAAATTCATGACCCATGCTGGATATAAATGTATCCTCTGATACTATTCTGTCCTGAATGATGAATCTTATTTGCTCCCTTGAATGATGAATCTTATTTGCCAATCCGTTTTTCTTTGGAAGGATTTGATGCAAATACTATCTCTGTATGGAATTGTTACTCGACCATGATGATGCTGATAACCGATGTTCCATATGCCTCACTTTGACAGTATACGATGTCCGTATTACCGATGATTCACACCCTACCTGCCGCTTGTGATATATAGCTAAATGAAACCCCAACACCTTGAACTGTTCGCGTACCTATCCCCATACTATACTGAACCATGTACTTGACTCTGACATATGAACTATCCGTCTAGTTAAGTGACCATATACGTTCTGCGGATCTTTTTACTATTGATATACTTGATTTTGGAGATCTTTTGATTATTGATTGGCTGGCTCTTCGTAAAAGCTATCATAGGCTACCGCATCTGAAATATAACAATCTGCTCCACCCTATTTTGTTATAATAACCTTGAACCGCTTAAATCTGTTAAGCTTAACACTGCTATGGAAATATGTACCCTGATCTCATTTGATTGTTAAATTCTCCTGACACCTTATTAGTATCCACCCCTAGAAAGTGTTGGCATTGAAAGTTTTGTTGTACAAATTTTCTGGCATTTTCTGATGAAACTCTTGGGTTTTCCTCCCGTTTGAGAAGTAGAATTGATTTTGAACCGATCTTGGTTGACGAGCCATGATGCTATAGAAGTTGAGAGAATGAAGAAACTGATGAGATATGATTTTGTTTCACCTCAGTGTCCCCTTTAAATACCCTATTAATTTATAAAGAAGAAAGAGAAAATTTTGCGTCTGCATATCAACTATCGTAAACCTAACCGTAATCTCAACCGTAATCACTTTTCATTTCCGAGTATAAATGATTAAATTATTCTATCCTTGTGAACTCTGTATCAGACAACATCATTTAATGTTTCAAGGACTGAAGAAGCAACCACAAGAACTCCTAAGATGGGAGATGACTAACTGAGAGAAGCTTCCGTAAAGTATTTCAGTTTTATTCGTAAAGATTAGTGATGTGAATTAGATATGAAGTTATCCCTGATGAAGCGAAAAGTGTACCGCTTTTAAGGGGTCATTTAAGCCCTAAATCGTATTTATTTGATCAAATATTGCCCTAAATCGTTCCTTTTGTCATTTTAGGTACTTTTGAGGAGAAATCTGGAAAAGGAGGCATTTTGGACGTTTTTGGAGCATAAAAGTGAAGAAAACGACAAAGTCTCAAAATTGTGCTGGAAGTTACCTTTGACGGCGTCAGGATTTACTCCAGACGGTGTCATGGCTTGGCAAGAAAAGGTGGATGTGAAATTTACTCATGATAAGCCAGTGAAAATTGCATGTGAATTCTGACGGCGTCACGCTTTAACTTGATCAAGGGCGTCACAGCTTAAATCAAAGAGGGACGGCGTCACGTTCAAGGTTCGACGGCGTCAAGCCTTGATAAGCCAGAATGGATTTTTTAAGAGCTAAAGAGGGACGGCGTCAAGAAGGTCATCCGGGAACCCTAGAAGCGGCGAGGTGACGGCGTCACACTCCATAACGTGACGCCGTCAGATCTAAAAATCTATATATAGTTTTCTAATTTTTTGTCATTAAGGAGAACTTAGTGTGTGGAATTTTGGGAGAAAACCCTAAGACGATTTTAGCTTCTTTTTCAAGGCTTTTTGCCTTGAGATCTTCCATGTTACATTGAAAGATAAGTTATCAATTAATCATTCAATATGTCTATGTGTTGTTTGATTCTATCTTATTCTTGTCTTTTGTTTAACATGTTAGGCTAGATTTATCTTGTGTTTGCTTAGATCTAATGAAACCTAGCTATTGATTATTGGTTATTAGTGTGTTGTTAGTTGTATTGGATGATTGTTTATCTATGTTAGGCTTAAGAAAACTGGCTAACTTCCTATTCGGTAACTTGCTTGAACGTCTTAAGAAACATGAACCAAATGCGTACTAAAGGTTTTTATGGTTGTATTTAATGCACAAGCGAATTCTAGTGATCCCATGTTAGGAGCTTCCTAGCCGGCTCGACATAGGAGTGAAGTAGGAGCTTGTAGAGTTGGGGAAGTACGTACGCCACCCCACGAATGGTATTAAGGAATACACCCGTCATCCACGCGACTAATACACACTAATTAACCGGTAAAAGATAGTTAGGGAGTAAGGAAATCTAAGTAAACACATTTCTCTACACATAAGTTTCTCACCAACATTTTATTTTCAGTTATTTTATTTTATTTGCATTCGTAGTAATTTGGGTTAGTTGACTAGCAACTAATTCCGCCCACTCCTTCAAACCCGAGATTTTACTTGCTTTCATAAAAATTATAAAAACATAAAAAAGAATCTTCCTCAACCCTTAGACCTAATTAGAGTAGCCTTTCATACCTAACGAACACTATTCCTTGTGGAGAACGATCAATCCCCCGTACTTACCACTACACTATACTACATCGGTCAGGTACACTGCCTGGTGGGGTTGTAAGCCTCTTGAGATCCCTCGAGAGGTAAAACCTGTTGTAAGGTTACAAAACCACGCATCAAGTTTTTGGCGCCGTTGCCGGGGAATAGTTATTGTTTAGGTTGAATTGTTATTTCTAATAGGTCTACTCACTAGATTCCTTTCTAGTGAGATTTTTATTTTATTTTTCTAGGTTTTCTTTAGTCTATCTTATTTCTTTGTACTTTTGTTTGTGATACCTTCCACTTACCTCATGAGTAACATTGGTCATTTGATCCCTGTTATTCGTGTTTTTCGCCGTGCAAATTTTCAACTACCCGTTCCCGCCCCCATAGTAGCAAACAACAACCTTTCACCCGACCACCACTTTGGTAACAATTCTGAGATGGAGGAGTCTGACCATGAGAATGACTATGTTAGTCCATTTTACTATTCAGACTCCGATGAGGATGCTGATGATGGAGAAGTAGTTAACGAGGAATGGGGAAAAGAGGAAATTGATCCCTTTAAGTATGTTGACCCTAGGACTAAGATCGAAAAGGATAGCCTCTTTAACATGCAATTTCCGTGTAAGATTGGTTATCATAGTTTTTATGCTTATCTTAACTCATCTTTGCCTATGAACATTATCTCTCGCGCTAATTATAATAAAATCATGGTAGATGAGCTTGAATATCAAGGAGATAACATTGTTGCTAGGATTAAGCCACTACACGTGTTCGTAGGAAGTTTTGTGTATTTGGTGGATTTTATGGTTATGGAGAACTTAGGAGAATTTATCGATGACAAATTAACCCAAGTCATTTTTGGAGAACCCTTCAAAAGGTTGACCAACCTTGACGAAAAACTTGTGGACGGGTTAATTACATTCTCGGATGGGGATGAAGATTTTGTCTATCAAATGCCCCGAGCACATCCTAGGTTTAAGAACTACCCCATTGAATCCTGCAATAGAATTATGCCTATCGACTTGTTAAGTGAGAATGATAAGGGTAAGGGGCTCAAATATCCACATGAGAAAAATAAGAGATATTATCATGGATGTTTGGAGCTAAATGATGAATACAAGAAAGATGAGGCAACAATTAGATGGCTCACACTCGGGTACGTGAGCATAAGCGACACTAGATAGATGGACTTTGAGTCTAGCTACAAGACTCGTTAATAAAGAAAAGCGCTTCTTGGGAGGCAACCCAAGCTTTATTTGTTTTATTTGCTTTGTGTGTTTATTTATTTGTTTGTTTGTTTGTTTTTATTTGTTTCCGTATGTATGTTTAATTTTTATTCTTATTGATTCATGTTCAAAACTAATTTGTGAAAATGCTTTATTTTGTTTTTAACTTCGTCTTAACTACATATAAAGGTATTTTGCAAAAGTTAAGTGTAAGGGAAATCTAAATCGGTTTATTAGAACACAAATTAACATGAATCATAATAATAACAAATGAACATACATATTAGTGTTTGTTTGAGTCAAATGCTTGTATCGAGTCATACTGATGTTTTGCAGGAATTCCAGGAAGTAAGGTGTAGGTTTTTCCAAAAATTTTCCGGAAACGTAACATGAGAATTCTGTCAGATCATTTCTGACGGCGTCAGGAGTTATAACCTGACGGCGTCAGGTTTAATTTTCTGAAAATTTTTGAAAGTTTTGTTTTTAAAAAGTTTTCATTAAATCTCCAACTTATAATCTCCAGGAATCTGCAAAATTATCATTCCACAAGCATTATATCCTTATATATAGATTTATCCCGCCGATGTTATGCAGGTTTTCGTGTTTGTTTTCTCAGGTTTAACAGGTTATTTTGGACAAGGAAATGTTTTGAATCAAGCTTTTGGCGATGCATTAGTCATGGAGCTTCAACATTACCTTGGAGGAAGATTTAACCGTGTAATTTCATTATCCACCGAGCGAATCAGGGGAGTATTTGATTTCATTCTTTTACTTTTTTTTCTTTTACATCTTGTTATTTGAACATTGGGGACAATGTTCATCTTAAGTGTAAGGGGAGGGTAAAAGTACGATTAGAGAATACAATTACGATTGATTTTTGTTTGTTTAATAGTAGATGTGTAATAAAACTGAGATAAATACCTGTTAGGGCAATTTTAGTGCCAAATTTAAAATTTTTTACAACATATAGGAGTGAAACTTTAATCTTAATGAGCGTCTCATGGATAGGAGTTATATGACTAGCACAAAAACCGTACCACTAAAAAATTTTCCACCCCCAAATATGTGAGGTTCACCCCTAGAATTGGTAGGAAAAGCATTTATGCTATGATGTGTGTACCGGTAGCACTTAGATTCTAGAACTTGCGTTAGGACCATTCCAAGGCCACAAGTGAGACTACATTCGTGTAGTTAGATTTACTACATGATAAGAGGCATTAGGATTAACCCATTGTTTTACACCTGTGATTTTGTTATAATTACATTGGCTACATTGGTCAAGTAATTCTCCCACACCCTTTGCGTTGTACTCATTTTTAGTACACGATACCCCTAGTACACCCCTCAGAGCCTATCTTTTCGTTTCGACCTTTAAGCATTTTACTTAAAGGAAGAATTTGTTACACCCCACTTAAATGTACACCCAAATCGCCTTAGCCTACCTTGTATGCACTCATTTTTTAGTGCATTATTGTTACAACATTTGTTTAAACCCAAGTTAATTATCTAGTTGATTACATGGTTGCTAAGTCGAGTCATATCCTTGTACATATTGTTTTGGGACGATTGGGACTCATGGGTAAAGTACTAGTATAATGGAGTAATGGGGAAGAACATCATTTATTACCCCCATATGTGCTAAATGTTTTAAAAGTACTCCAAGTTTTTCAATTATCTTAATTCGAGTCATTAGATTAGTATTTGTAAAGTTATGTAAAAGTTCAAGTGTAAGGGGAATGCAAT
Organism: Artemisia tridentata subsp. tridentata; assembly: GCA_021014915.2. NCBI lineage: Eukaryota > Viridiplantae > Streptophyta > Magnoliopsida > Asterales > Asteraceae > Artemisia > Artemisia tridentata. The sequence continues at coordinate 111,180,609 of CP139503.1, read as the reverse complement.
GCCCCTATGATGTATTATTTTGGATGGTAGGGCAAAAGTGTATGTCTAAAAAATAAAAAAAAAAAAAAAAAAAAAAAAATTGAAAAATCAAGAAAAATACAAAAAAATGAGAAAAAGAAAAATAGAAAAAACATACGGACTACCATCCCGTTTCATTTTATGTTTGTTTTATGTTTTTGTTATTTTCTTTCATTAGCTTAAGATCGAGTCTAGTCTTGGCTTAGCAACATTGTATAGTACATGTAATTGATCAAGATCTTTAACTCGCCACCAGTAAAATATCCTTTATCCAACAAAACCGTGTTTTCCTTTTCCCTACACCTAACGTTATAACCCATTTAAAAGCCCTCTTTGATAGTTTATCTTTGGTGCTTACGCCTAGTGGAGGAGGTTTTCGATCCTTTCCCAAGCCTATGGTAATCTATTTGCTATGACAGGTAGTGAGAGATATTATCCGTTTTCATTTATGAGATTTATTTTGATGACACTTGAGAGATGTGAGTATCTAAACACTACTTGTGAGGTGCTAGTTTATAATCTCCGTGGTTATTATGATTGAAGTGGAACGAATATTTGTTGTAATTACTTTTATGTTTGCATTAAATGACCCCTAACTTGTATTTTGATTAGAATAAAAGCGCATTTGCTTGAGGACAAGCAAATCTCAAGTGTAAGGGTATTTGATGAAGCGAAAAGTGTACCGCTTTTAAGGGGTCATTTAAGCCCTAAATCGTATTTATTTGATCAAATATTGCCCTAAATCGTTCCTTTTGTCATTTTAGGTACTTTTGAGGAGAAATCTGGAAAAGGAGGCATTTTGGACGTTTTTGGAGCATAAAAGTGAAGAAAACGACAAAGTCTCAAAAATCGGCTAAAAGTTACCTATGACGGCGTCACAATTAACCCCAGACGGCGTCATGCCTTGGCAAGAAAAAGTGGACGTGAAATTTACTCATGATAAGCCAGTGAAAATAGCATGTGAATTCTGACAGCGTCACGCTTTAACTTGATCAAGGGCGTCACGGCTTAAATCAAAGAGGGACGGCGTCACGTTCAAGGTTCGACGGCGTCAAGCCTTGATAAGCCAGAATGGATTTTTGAAGAGCTAAAGAGGGACGGCGTCAAGAAGGTCATCCGGGAACCCTAGAAGCGGCGAGGTGACGGCGTCACACTCCATAACGTGACGCCGTCAGATCTAAAAATCTATATATAGTTTTCTAATTTTTTGTCATTAAGGAGAACTTAGTGTGTGGAATTTTGGGAGAAAACCCTAAGACGATTTTAGCTTCTTTTTCAAGGCTTTTTGCCTTGAGATCTTCCATGTTACATTGAAAGATAAGTTATCAATTAATCATTCAATATGTCTATGTGTTGTTTGATTCTATCTTATTCTTGTCTTTTGTTTAACATGTTAGGCTAGATTTATCTTGTGTTTGCTTAGATCTAATGAAACCTAGCTATTGATTATTGGTTATTAGTGTGTTGTTAGTTGTATTGGATGATTGTTTATCTATGTTAGGCTTAAGAAAACTGGCTAACTTCCTATTCGGTTACTTGCTTGAACGTCTTAAGAAACATGAACCAAATGCGTACTAAAGGTTTTTATGGTTGTATTTAATGCACAAGCGAATTCTAGTGATCCCATGTTAGGAGCTTCATAGCCGGCTCGACATAGGAGTGAAGTAGGAGCTTGTAGAGTTGGGGAAGTACGTACGCCACCCCACGAATGGTATTAAGGAATACACCCGTCATCCACGCGACTAATACACACTAATTAACCGGTAAAAGATAGTTAGGGAGTAAGGAAATCTAAGTAAACACATTTCTCTACACATAAGTTTCTCACCAACATTTTATTTTCAGTTATTTTATTTTATTTGCATTCGTAGTAATTTGGGTTAGTTGACTAGCAACTAATTCCGCCCACTCCTTCAAACCCGAGATTTTACTTGCTTTCATAAAAATTATAAAAACATAAAAAAGAATCTTCCTCAACCCTTAGACCTAATTAGAGTAGCCTTTCATACCTAACGAACACTATTCCCTATGGAGAACGATCAATCCCCCGTACTTACCACTACACTATACTACATCGGTCAGGTACACTGCCTGGTGGGGTTGTAAGCCTCTTGAGATCCCTCGAGAGGTAAAACCTGTTGTAAGGTTACAAAACCACGCATCAATCCCTGAAAAGATTCATGAAAACTGTTTTCGTACTCATTGTGACCATTATGAGTCTTAAATAATGCCAATAGTATTGGCTAATAAGAATCATGTTTTCACGAGTATCTGGACAATTGTCATAGTATGACAGCATGTTTGTGCCCTGAGACGAACGAGGAAACATGTAGACCATCTTCATATTAAATGGAATGACCCTTGTTCTGGAAGAGTAGATGTGATTGGCGTTCAGAGATTGTAGCAGACACCACTATCAAGCATCCGATGACGACAGCAATCTGAGTTGGCGAATTCCGAGCTGTGCTAGCAGACTTGTCCAAGACTCGCAGTCTTGCTTCTCTATTCATTTTAGTTGTACTAAGATGAATTGGGAGCAGAAGCAGACTTGAGAATGGAAATTAAGATCATGATTTTGAATGGAAGAAAATTCTGAAGCGAACGTTTGGTTTGGAAGAATGAATTCTGTGATGGATGAAGCTATGGATGACGTAATTGATTTCCTCTTGACCTATTTAAATTTTGTTACCTGATGATAAAATCCTTTGAATGATTTAGGTTCTCCGTAGTAATTCCGCTCTGTGTTCATTCTGCGTATGTTGGACGATGGTTTTGTTATGTGAAATTTGACAAATGATGGATGATCTGATGTACCAAATTCTGATAGAAATTCTGGGACTTCCATTAACTCTTTCGAGTAATTCGTTCTCCTCTTAGTTAGGGTATTTGATTTTGATGACCTCTGAGACCGTAGGAAGACTAGGTGGATTAGGATAAGTTTGTTCTGTTCACGACTTGAGATAAAGTATGACCATCGTGAGGGCATATTTATATGATGCCAGTATTATGACGTCTGGCCAACGTGATAATACTTACATCATATAACGTGCACTTGTTGTGGGTATAGGATATTTCGGGAAGTGCCTTGGAACTTTAGAAATTCTGATAACTGTTGGGATTATCTGCCTTAGTGAGACTGTAAGTTCATTTCTGACTGTACGCGTAATCTGCTTTCACCGTTATGCGAATTAATACATCTGGATTCTAGTCACGCATTCTGCTGACCTCTGAACTTCTGATAATAATCTTAAGTTTTGTTATAAAACTTCTTCCAATTGATGTTATCGATAATCTATTTCTGTAAGCTCTAATCTGATCTGTCAATTCAATTTCTGTGGATGGCATATCCGTCAAAATCCTGTGTAATTCTTACGTCTCTTCCGAGAAAATCTGATTATCATCTATTAGGTCTGATATGTCTTTGTTTTGTGTTCCGTTCTCTTTCCTTTCTGCTTCCTGCAAATTTCGAGGACGGAATTTTTTTGTTATTGGGGAAGAAGTTGTAATACCTGAAATTCAGATAATCTGTAAAATTACCAAATTGCCCCTGAAATCATAAAACGTAAATAAATTACTTATTAAATTCTGAAACGATTCCAAACTTCTCAAAACGAACTATATATGAAACCAATTAATTTCTGGGACAACATAAGATTATTTTTGAATGTCCAAAAATTATAAATCACATGTACATATTACATATGATCCGAATTACATTTATTTAAATTAATTATGTTTTGTAAAATAAATAAAATTAAGATAAATACAAAGATAATTAAGGAAAATATTACAAAAATAAAATACAATCCTTATCAAATAATAAGGCCTAAAAACTCTGAATTATAGCTCACAAAATTTGGTTATACAAATCATAAATACAAAATATATTTTTATTTTATCCCTAATTTGCGATTTAAGGAACCTCGACAAGGAAACAAATTCCCCAAACCCTAACCACGACTCCTGGAGCTGATCTAAAATTTTTATGGTGTTCTTGGAGTTATTAAGGAGTTAAGAAAATTAAGAACGTGAATTTAGAGGCTTTCATTTGTGCTTAGTAATTGCTTTCATCCGATTTTATCATACAAGAGGTAATGATTTTTCATGCTTAATTCTTATGTTCTAAAAATTATCCAGTATTTTTCTAGTAATCTACATGTCGAATATGACCTAAGAAAAATAAAGAACACGAATCATGCATGTTTATTTAGGCAGTCGAAATTAAAAAGTTTAAAACAAACTTAATTTGTAAATCATGCTATATGAATTTTTTGAGGTGCAACCATATTTTTATTTGTTCTTTGATATTAATATAAGCTAGGAAAAATAGCCACTTGATTTTTAGAAGCCTGGATTAATTGATGTTAATTGTTGTTTAAACCGGATTAAAAAGAAAAATAAAGAAAATTAGGAAAAACCCTATTCCGAATTAAGGTTAGGGTTTATCTTGGGTAATCTGATGTAAATTAATGTTATAATGATTGCATAATTATTTTATGGTGATTGGATGAGATTAGGGCTTGTTTTGGAATTTAATTATGTAATCCGATTTGATTTTAAAATTGTAAGGACCTGTTTTGCCAACTTTGAAACTTTTAGGGTATTTTTCTAATGTTATATACTTCTGTAGGAATGTGAGAAAAATATAACTTGGGGGTCCTAAGTGTAAATATTACAAGATAATGAATTAATTGTATTTATATGGTACGAATTGTAATTAAACAAAATAGAGGGACTAAAAGTGTAAAGTCTGGAATCTTGAAGTTATTCTGAGTAAATACTGATATTAAAAGTGTAATGTGTAATTTTGAGGATTTATGGGCTTAATATGTAATTGTTATGAAATTATGATTTAATATATAAGTTTTGTAAACTTAAGGGACCAATTGTGTAAATTCTGAATTCTGAGGGATCTGATTTGTAATATACTTAATTCTGATGTTACATTCTGTAATTATGTAAAATAAGATGCTTGTTTGGTAAATATGAATATTGTAGGGATTAAATGGTAAATTATGTAAATCTAGGGTTTGTTTTGTAAATATGGTAACTAGAGGGGTATAACTTGTAAATTGTGAAACTAAAAGAATTAAGATGTCATTCTGAATAAAATAAGTATTTAAGTCAGTAGTTATAGTATTTTCATTGTGATGCCTTTGAATTTAGAATAATTACAGTTTAAACCCTGAACTATGAAAATCTGTCATAATTAACCCTAAACTTTTGTAACTTGATAAAAGATACCTTAATACAATAATATTTTGTAATTAAGGACTTAACTAAATCTGTAATATCAATATCTGGTTAAATATGGAAATCTGTTAATTCTGAAAACCTGCTAAAAATAGAAAGTTACTAAAAATGGAAAGATAAACTAAAAGTAATAATCTGAATTAGAATCCGTAGTAATTCCGTCTTCTACTTCTTTAGGTGTGAAGAAGGAGAAGTCCTGATTTCTGTTCTGTGTCTGTTTTGCTTATTCTGCTTTGCTAATAAGGTACAGATATTCTGCCCTTTTTCAGTAAGGGCTTTCATCCCCTTTTCTTTCAGTTTTTCATTTCCTTTATTAGGATTTCCGATACCACTGCTATGTTCTCTTCTGTTGTGAATCTTTGTTGTGATCTGTTTGTCTTGAACCTTTTGTTTGAACCTCTGCTATGATTCTTTTATTCTGAACCTTTTTCCTGAACTCCGATTGTAAATTTGTTTGTGAACCTTTGATGTGTTTCTTCTGTTCTGAACCTTTCTTGAGCCTTTGTGTTTTGATCTCTTGTTCTGAACCCTGAATTTGTGAATATTGATTGAATCTGATCTGTGAACCTTGCTCTGAACCTTAACCTGATATATCTATTGTAAACCTTGATTTGATTTTTGGTATAAACCTTAACCTGTTAAATCCTTATCTGAACCTAATTGATTTTGAACCTTTATTAAACTACATATGAAACTGTTTAAGAAAAGCTATTTTAAAAAGAAGCGATACCCCTTGAAATGGAAGTTACTAAAAGTTTTGGAAGACCATTTTTATGAAAACTATTTTGTAAGATCATTTCAATGAAAACCATTATTAAATGATTGATTTAAATGAACTTGTGACAGGAACTTCTGAAATTGATTATTGCTATAAACTTGTAATTATTAACCTTTGATATACTCTTTTGGACTATTGGAAATAAACCTTTTAATCTGAACTTAAGCTTTGATATTAAACTTAATCTGATAAACTCTGATTCGAACCTTATTATCTTATTCTGAATTATTGACATGACCCTTCTGCCATGAACCCTTAGATATGACTCTGTTTATAATATGACATCTGACCTTGACCACAGTCTGATATCCGAGCCAATCACTAGGCATGAGGGTTTCATGTCCATGTCATTGATGCGCCTTTGACATGATTCTAGGGCAGGAGAGTGATGACCTGTTCCGTCCCTGTTTTATTTGTAGGAGAAGAATCTGGCCTCCTGGGGCGTATGGATGCATCCTAAATCTGATCTGTTTCTGTTATCTGTTATTATGTTATCTGTTATATATATCTCTGGTGACTGATGGTGTGTGCGATACACGTCTTTCACATATATCTGGGAGCTGATCACTCCGATTTGATACATGAGGTCACCCCTCATATTATCTGGTTACTTGAGAGGTATCCCCTCTAGATTACTTATGTGACTACACTGTTATGATATTATCTGTTATCTGGGCTCGTGATAGATTTCTGTTCCCTTTATTCTTAAACCTTATTTATTTCTTATTCTTATTTCGTTTCACTTATTCCATTTCTTATTCCTATTCTTTCATTTGATTTTGTTTCTGTATGATCTGTATTTTCTGATTTCCTTTGTACTGTTATCTGTTATCGTTTCTGTTATCTATATATCTGTTCACTGAGCTTTTGAAGCTCAGCCGCATTTCTTTTCCTGCGGCAGGTTTTAGTAGGATGCTGGGAATGAGTGAGAGTGTACCTCTGGACTTAGAAGGCTTGGTAGCTATTCTGGATTAGAATTGGATAGAAGATATTATGTTTTAGAATTAGTTTTGAAAGCTTTCATTGTAACCTTGTAGATTCAGTATTTCATTTGTAATCCTTTGAGATTTTTGTATTACTATAGATGTATGCTCTGTTTTGATCTGATATGAATCCATTATTGTGATATCTTTACCCTTATCGGGTTGGGGTGTTACAGTAGGCGCACATGGATATTGGGCAAAATAATGGAAACTCATGATTTTTGAAAAATAAATGATTATAGTCTAGGTTTTTTAAAATTTGACCTAGTTCACTATAACATGTGCTCTGGTACCAATCTATAACACCCCTATTTTTGGAACGCAGCGGAATACAACATGGGGTGCTATTTATTAGTCACATCGTACAAGCATAGTAAACGACTCAAAATAGAGACGTTTATGATAAAACATTCACATTCGATAAAATCAGAGTAAGCAAAAGAAGGTCCCAAAGTTCAACACAACACAAGTGTTTGAAGCAACATAAGTTTAAACATGGCATAAGTTTAAAAGTTTAAGTTTCATCGAATGTGATTTTTAAAACATGAGCCATAATTTGGATATCCATATCTTTGCGCCGCCCATCCAAGCTTTAACATATCACGGACCTGGGATAAAACATGCTAAAAAGGTCAACATAAAGTTGAGTGAAATCCACAGAGTTTAATAAGTAATAAGTTGAATACAAGTATAGTTCATCGGGCGACAAGTAATGCATATACAAGTCGTGTAGTTTGATTATAGTTTGAGCTCATGGCACCGAACCTTAACTGTGATAAATAATGTCCCCCAAGTGGTAGGTTTGCAAATTTTACCAAGATCTTCTAAATATTATGCTACCCGTTTCAATATGAGCGCTACTCATCCGGACAGGCTTGTCAGGCCAAATATGCATATTCATAATACTAGCGTTCCTAACGGAATTAACGGTTCATGAAATTTGGGGCTTTAAGCAGCAAAAGATTACTCAATAACTATAATCATGTATCGGGTCGAGCATACCAAAAGCTACTTGTATTCAGTTTTAAAAACTAGCATATATCCCCCTCGCGAGGTTAATAAAACATTAAAATGAGTAAAGGCGAGGCTATGAACTCACCGTGAATAAAGGAAGTAGTATGCAATAAGCAAGTGAGGAAAAATAGCCGCGAAGCTCTACGATGAACCTAAATAGATATACGCTTGTCTTAGGTTTTTAAAAATAAACATTGATGCAATTTAGCTATATATATAAATTATGATCTTAATTATGCTTGGTACATAATTTCTATATACTTAACAAGTTCTAATAAAAATGGTCTTTAAGTATGACATGTACATTTCTTACAAAAATTCAAATTTATAGTCCCTTTTTATTCCTAAGTCCAAAATAAGTGCTAAAGGTCCAATCTAAGTCTAAGGGTTCAATTTAGTCAAAGGGGTCAATTCTTAGTCAAAGGGTCAGTTTATGACTAAAGGTCCATATTATATTAGGTGGTTCAAAATGAACTTAGGGTCCAAATTCATAAGTTATTAACCTTTTCATAACTTTTAACTCAAAATCTGGTGGAATTTTTATAACTTAACCATTTCTAAAAATTCATCTCTCTCAAATCGTAAGTCGAAAAATTATGTTCTTTATGTCCCCGGAAAGGTATTCATCTGTACTAACAAGTTCTGTGGGTCCCACTAATTTAAAATTTTTGTAACAATAGTGAATTTATTATTTTTCCCTTTACTACCCAGTTCTGAAATCACCAATATCGCAACAGTCCCACGAAAAATACAATATCTTGAGTTCTACAGGTCCAATTAATTCCCCGTTTGCGGCCACGTTTAAGTTAAGATGTTATCTACAACTTTTATGTTTTGAGTAACAGTGGGTTATTCACACAAAAAATGACTTTTATACGTTTCAAATCTGTTACTCATAATGTAACATGTTTCACTAAAATATTTCTAGTTTAATCATCGTAATCAGTTATTCAATGAAATACCCATCAAAACGACCGCAAGACATTGATCTACAACTAAATATTTTTAGTTTATGTCCAAAGTTCACTGATAAAATCAGTTTGTTACATCTTTACCCATGATCAGAAACAACTGTTGCATGTCTAGTCCTTTATTGTTTTTATTGTTTTCTAAGCTATGTACCAAGCCTAACCAAGCATAATAATTTATATAATATTCAAATACATCAAGATATGTAAGATTTACAGAAGTGAAAGTAAAATAAAATGAAGAGTTAGTGAGGAGTTTCTTATAAAAGTGATGAACAAACAAAATCTTTCAAGAACAAAGATCAAGGATCAACCAAATGACACCACCAAGGATAACTCTTGTAAGCTTGAAGGAAGATCTTTATAAGGTCGTGAGGGGCTTCAACCTACAGCCACAAAAATATTTTGTGAGCTAAAGAAAATATAGGAAGAAGAATGGTTCATAAAACCTCCAAAAACATCAACAAAACCTTCAAAAACGTGATTCAAACCACCATTCTTTGAGAGTATCTTCAAGATGATGTTGTATAGATGATTTTATGATAAAAATGATGATGAGGTGAGTGTGTTTGGGTGTGATTTTCGGCAGCAAATGGAGGAATGGAGAAGGAGATGGATGGTTTTTAGGTTTAGTGTGAGATTTGCATGGTGAAGAGTTATGATGAGATTCCTTGGAAATGAAATAAAATGAAGAGTGTGAATTTGGTTATGGGGTGGCCGGCCATAGGGCTTAAATGGGGGGTTTTATCTCTTTTTTTTTTTGAAAATAATTAGTTAAGTATAAAATGTAAAGGGTAAAATTAAATGTAAAGGCTTAAACATTAAAACGCGAATAGATGCTTAAAACTAACGAAATTGTGAAACGAAGTGGGAAATGTGAAAAATATATTTACTTGGTTTCTATGAGTAAATGAAGGAATATAGAATCACTTAAAACAAGGATCGGGATAGAAATCCTAAGCACGGCTCGAGAAAAGCTAAAAACGCGAAGTTTGCTAAATCGGGTAAAAATTAAAAAGTAAATTTTTACTCAAGAGGCAATGAAATATATTATGATTTAAAGAATGACTTGAATTTATGAAATGGCACATACGCAGCTAAACCTAACTGGTTACGCGCATTTGAATACCCGTAAACCTGGTTTACAACATGATGAATGATGCCCATAAATAGTGATTTCCTTCCAGGAATGAATAGTGTCACATGAATAGTAAAATTTTTGACGACTTCTCAAAGTCTTAAAATGACTTCAAAAACGATGAATAGTGAAATGATGAATAGTGATTGGTGAATAGTGATTGATGAATAGTAACTTATGAATAGTAAATTGTTGAGGTTTGGAAAATGACCTGAAATTACGAGTTGTGACAGTCATACACTAGTGTCAAAACCTATATGTTAAAGTAGTCGCGAAGTTGTCCTAATTCCCTGGTCATCACTTCGCCTTCTTTCAAGTAATACACCCTTTTGTCATGGGAAGGTTAGATACAAACCCAGTAGAACTCGGAGTAGGTTTGACAACATAAATATTTCATCCAAAATATTCAAGTAAGTTTAACTTGCAATCGCAATTGTTAAATGTCATATCCGAAACATCATATTCAAGCCTTTTAACAACATATGTTCTTTTAACAACATATGTTAAAACGCTCATCCAAAAGCTAAATGCTAACATCAACCTTCGAGTGACAAAGGACTCACGAGTTACTATATAAGTGATTAGTAGTTCCTTTCATCCTCGTGTGTATATACACTTCTTAAGATCCCAAACCCTGCTGCGAATAAGCACCATAGGTTTTGCTTTACGTCTTTCAAAACCCCGTGAAACACTCGCGTGCGAAATAAATCAAAATCCGTAAATCAACCAAACCTCTCAAACAAGAGTCCTCTAACCATCTTTGTCTAGTCTAGGATTGGATTCATAAATCTGACATTAAAAAAAAATCAGTCTTAATTAATTCCATATATCATCTTATGACTCATTTAAATATTTCACTAGAAATATTAAAGTCATCCTCACATCCCTCTATGACACTTGAATATTTCACTAGAAATATTAATCATCTGTCGTCTCGTCTCTGACTCTTTAAATATTTCACTGGAAATATTGAGTCATTCTCATCTCTCATCATGACCACTTAAATATTTCACTGGAAATATTAATCATCCCTTCACATCCCTCTCTATGACTTTAATATATTTCACTGGAAATATTGAAGTCATCTCTATGTCTCATCTCATGACTTTTAAATATTTACTAGAAATATTAAGTCATCCTTCACATCCTCTTATGACTACTTAAATAATTTGAGTCAACTGGAAATATTTAAGATCATTCTAAACCTTGCTACAATTTTGCATCGCTCTAATGACTACCTATGTATTTCCTCGGAAATATAAAAGTCATCTCTTCTCGTCTAGTACCGTTCATCTCGTAAAAAGAATTTATTAGGTATAAATTCTCTCCTCGTGTCGAAAAGTCTCACTAAATCAGCGAGATTTATTCGTAAAATCCTCTTAAATTCTAATGACAAATTAAATATTTCATCCGAAATATTTAAAGTATATTTAATTTGCGAAATGCAATTAAATGTCATCTCTCGTTCTCGATCAACGTTCATCGAATCCCATTGGATTCATTCATAAAAGAATTTATTTGGTATAAATTCCTTTAATCTAAGGTCCATAAAAATCACAACATATGTGAAATTTCTTTGTCAAAAATCTAATTCTGGGTCAAAACTGACCTCAGCAGGTCACGGTACCCTTAAATAGGGGACGATACCGCTAAATTTAACGGTACCGTCGAACCGTTGTCTGCTGAGACAGTTTATTTTGTTTTCAATTCTCACTGTTTCAAAAAAACTATCGAAACCCACTCGATGTAGTTTTGAATCAGAACCGTCTCCTATCAGAATAGATTCTTTCTATCTTCTGATTACTTAGCTTTTTCCCCTTTCACTTCCACATGGTACTGAACACACCATATGTTTAGTTCCTTCCGTATCCATTATGTTCTCGACTTATCTACACTTTTCAACCTTCGTTCTACACTACCAATGCTTCCGCATCCCACTCATCTTCCATACACTTCAAGCGAAGAACCGCTAGGATAAGTTGAGATAACCCTTCTTCATCAACATAGATAACCCCACTAGAACCTTATCACTAACCCCACAACCTTGAATATTTTGTCTTCTTAACCCTTAGCATATTTCCACGTAATCACATGCCTCATCATATGAATGTTCTATGAATATTCATAATGATTGAGAAGAGCTACGTGACTTCAAAGGTGAAGTTTATTGTATGCTATCCACCACTTGTCATGACGTTACTAAGCTCATCGCTTCCGTCAATGTTTGTTTTCCTCTTTATTTTTCTTTTTTTTCACTTCTTGTTCGGATGGTCATCGATTAAGGGGGAGCGAAAACATACTCATAGAGTCTTTCAACAAAAACTCTCAAGAACACACAAATGTGGTTCTTATTCCTTAGAAAACTTCCCTTTAGCTTCCCAGAACTAGGCTGCACAGGAAAATTCGTGACTTCCAGGTCACGGTACCGTTAAATAGGCCACGGTACCGTTAAATTTAATGGTACCGTGCGGTATTTAGTGGTACCGTGCCCTTGTTTGACGAATTTTCACTGTTTCCTCTAGATTCCTACATCCGTAACCTCAAACCTGCAAATTTTGCAAACTCACATACACCCTAAGATTCCCTCACTACACCATAGGACACTACCACCAACTTTAATTCGAATCCCACAACTCTTGCCTATATAAGGCCTCACCATTGCAAGCTTATCTTGCATCTCATCTTCACATTCAACCCTTATAACTAAATTTCTCTCTTGACAGTGATATTTAGTTTCAAAACCTTTAACCCTTATATCAATCCCACTCAAACCTTTTAGCTACACTTCACTCTTGACAGTGATAGTTAGTCTAAAAAGCATCCACCCATCAATCATTACACTCAAACCTTACAACTATTCCTCACTTTGAATAGTGATAGTTAGTTCAATAACCTTCAATCCTCACAATCACATGAAACCCTTCATGCACCAAAATATCTCTAACACACAACTAGGATAATCCAAACTAGAAATCTAGAACTTCGTTACCTCAACCCCGTTAGAGATATCCACCCACAATCCTGTTAGGATCACATGCACATTTTCTTTTCCTCTTTTGAAATATATCATGCATCTCATTGTCAGTGCAAACGATATATTAATCTAAACCATCCTTTCCTACCTTTCCTCAAAGGTCAAAACCAACACTCTCCCATCATATGGAATCATTTCCATTCGAATATTAGTGCATGTCATTCTAATTCTTATTTTTTTTAAAGCCCCATCGAGTCTATTTTATGGCATGACTTGTCATAATAGTAATAACATATATCTAACTCATTTAGAGTATGTCTTCTCAACAAACTATCCTTAACACCAATAATCTTAGGTAGATGATTATGTTGTTCAAAAGGTTTGTTAGAACTTGCCTTCCCAATGACAACTTGGAAGAAGTCATTTTGTATGTTAGTCAATGAACGAATCTCGTTCTTGTTAGTGTGATTGATTGTACAATTACACCTTAGGTTTTCAGTCGGGTTATGACACTCAAGTGTCTTTGAATTGCAATATGCATTCATCTTTTTGTGTCGCTCAACTTTCTTAGGCTTTCTTTTTGGTCTTTATCCTTTTGGCACACTTTTGGGTTGTGACACTCATGTTTTAACATAGTTTAACCCTTTCATGTCTTGCTATGTGTATTATATCCCTAAAATGTTGCTCCTATTCTTTTATATGTTATGTTGCACGAAGCTAACCCTTGATGTAGGAAAAGCCTTTGTAAGAATTTGATCCATGGATCAGCTAGTTACTAAGGTAAATAAACAAGGGGATTCAATCACCATAGGGGAGCATTGAGCTAGGGGAGCTCGGGGGTGTTTGAATACATAGCATGGAGTCGTCTTCACAAGTGGTGATAGAAGACTTCACTGGGATGATGCAAGCTCGCGTTTCTGGGGAGAAAGGAAAGTAGTGCAATAAGGGGGAGTAAGGAATGAATTCAAGGGAGAGCTCGAGGCAACTACCTTTTTGCTTCAACAAAAGGGGGAGAAGGGAGTGTAAACAGGTAACTTCTACATTTTACTGTGTGTTACGGTTTACATATTTTTCATCATCAAAAAGGGGGAGGTTGTTAGTGCAAATATTACGATATTTAAACTAAACGGTTTCTTTGGTTTTAATAATGAAAAACATGTAACTTGTAATGCCTAACGTAAAATGAGCAAGTTACTTGTAAACTCAAATCATCAACGCATACTTACATCAACATCTCTCAACGTATCAAGTATGCCTCAACAGAGTCGTTGATTTCCATCCCGACGTAAATCACTCAAGGTATGAACAAACAAATTTAAACTTGACAGATGATCAAAGAAATAAATTTTTTGTTCTAATCTTCACATTTTTATGAATGTGACAAAACATTTTTCAAAAATACATTTTATAAATTATTTTTGAATTAGAAAGAAATGTTTTATTTGGGATAATCATTTCAAAAATAGTAACAGCTATTTCCCCCCCCCCAAAACAGCTCCAAACATTCCCAAATAAACCTTCCCCACTAAAAACAAATGGAGGAGCGTCCACGGTACCACTAAAGTTCCGAAGGTACCACTAAATTTAGTGGTGCCGTCTGACAATCAGTGGTGACATCCCTCTGTAACGACTAGTTTTCTTTTTGCCTATAAATAGTGGTCCATTTTACACTTCCAACTTGATTTTTCTAGTCAGTTTTCTCTGGTCTAATCCTTGCTTATTTAGATCACTTTCTTTGATCATTTAGAGAGTCTTAGTTTGTTTAAGAGTGATCCTTTCATCCAACCAAGAGATCACCTTCATTCCTCTACTAGTGCAAGAGAAGAACACATAGTATCACAAAGTTATAAAGTGTTGTAGTTGTAGTTAGAGCACTTGTAACACTTGTTACATACTTGTTGTATCTTTGTATACATCAATATCATTTTTCTTTTGAGAGTTTGTGAGAGAAGATCGTTGTGATCTTATAGAGATATTGAATATCTCTTGTAGCTTGTGAGCTAGTGTGTTGATCAAGTTGATCAAGGGTAGATAGGGTAGATTGAGTCAAGTGAGGGTTGATCATTGTGATCTTGTCGAGATCTTGGAGATCTCTTGTAGCTTGTGGGCTTGTGTATTGATCAAGTGGATCAAGGGTAGATTGAGTCAAGTGGGAGTAGATCATTGTGATCTTGTTGAGATCTTAGAGATCTCTTGTAGCTTGTGGGCTTGTGTATTAATCAAGTGGATCAAGGGTAGATCAAGTAGATCTTGAGTAGATCGTGTGGATCATGGTAGATTGGTACTAGCTAAGATTAGTACTCGACATTTAGCTTACTGTCGGAAATAAGGATAAGCGATGTTGTACGGTTTTCTCCGCCTGAAGAGAGCTTGTTGATTAGTGAAGTAACTCTCGAGTTGGGTACTCGGGGAGTGGAGTAGGGCGAATAGGAGCTTCGTTAACGAACCTCTATAAATCATCATGTCCGGTTTGCACCTTCTTACTTATCTCTTTACTTTTATTTTATTCTTTATTGCTTTATATTTATATTTGCATTGCGTTTATGTTTGTGTTGCTTGTTGCTTAGGTTATGTTGATTATGTTTGTGTCATGGTTTGATTGTGCTTGTGTTGTAGTTTACTTTATACCATCTCTAGATGTTATATGATCATTGTTGACACTTTTCATATTACGTCACGCTTGATCAGGTGTTTGATACAAAAAGTTTTTAAGTTTTTAAATGGAAACGTATTCACCCCCACCCCCTCTACGGTTTCCACAAACTTGGCTTGACTTGGTTCACAGCTTTGAAGGTCCCTCAGATACAAAGGAAAACAGGATTATGGACCTGAAACTTGAGTATAAAACTTTCATGGCCAAAGACTCTGAAAGTCTCTCTCAGACCTATACATGGTACAAAACCTTGCTCAATGAACTATCAAATGATGGTTTAGTCCTGTCTAAGCATGAAATCAATGTTGGCTTTGTCAACAGTCTCCCTGAGAATTGGTTAAACTTCTCTCAGGGTCTCAGGAATGCTAACCACATTCAAAATCTTGAGCTCCCTGAGATCTATGGGAAGTTTGTCTGTGAGGACAACTTAATCTCAAGGAGATACCCTGACTAAAGAAAGCTCAAGAGATTAAAAAGGCCGTGACACCCACACCCTTATCTACTGCCTTTTATTCTAATGGTGTTGTGCAGGATTTCCAAGAGAATTCGGATGATGAGGCTGATGAGAGAACCAGTGAGGAGTACCTTAATGATTTACACACTGAATTTCAAGAAAGGGCACTCCTTGCTAATTCTAAACGTTTTATTAAAAGATATCAGTCAATTTTTTCTAAAGCAAAAGCAAATGAAACCACTGAATGTTTCAAGTGTGGTAAAAAGGGTCATTTTGCAAAAGACTGTTTTTGAAAACTACCTCAGAACCCTCATACAAATTCTCTGGTAATAGTTCTTCTTCAGGAACCAGCAAGTTCCAACCAAAAATGCTTCAGTCTACTCAACATTTTCAAAACAAAACTGTTCAAAATGATCAAAAAGATTTTGAAGCTAAGTATAGAAAAGCTAAATCTAAACTTGTTCTCCTTGAGGCTGTAATATCTCGTAAAATTTCCCACCTAATTTTAAATGGTCAACGAGAGTAATCTATCGCCACGATTTAATTAACCATTTTTACGGGCTAAATTTTTTCTTTTATTCAACTATGTTAATCTAAACGTTGTATCACGTTCGCACATTCTTTAGTTTACCCTCATTTGTGCGTTCCATGATAGTCTCAAATCTCTAACAAAACAAAGTTATCAAAACTCATTCTAAATAAATTACACTATGTGTTATATGATATCACTTGAGTTCACAAATATGTTTATTAATCCCTCACGTTACCTTGAACCCAACTCGATCTTAAAAATTTCTATTTGATCACTTCCTAATATTTTAGGTCACGATTGAAAGTTGATTTGGACCCAACAATCAAATACACTTCACGTATATATTTTGTATCATACAAAACTAATTCCATTGCTTCTCTAACTTTTTGCCATTGGAAATAAAATCAACATTTGGATATTTTAATGCTCTGTCACTTAGTTACTCACTCACTCACTCGATTGTTCAATCCCACACACAACCGAATGTCATACAATAATACATAGGTAACACTTATCACCCTACTTCATTCGAAGAACTCTTAACTCACTCCAAAAGAACCACAAACCACAAATAACACGTTTTTATTGATACCTTGACTTTCAAAAGCTCCCAACAATGAGCAAACAAATATCCATATTATTGGTCTTGTTCCCTTCCTCTTAGCCTATGTGTCGGCTAAATATTCCACAAGCAACAATCATTTCCCTTCTTACACATTTCAAGTGCAGGTTTCACTACTCATACACTCAATCATGAAGACTAATTATGTTGCACACTTGGTCACTCAATATCAAAGCTTTAAAAGGCCTCACACTCTCGGTATTTCACACACACTCAAAAAAAAAAAAAAACAATCACAGCTCAAATTATGCTAAGTCTTTTATACTTTCTTCTTCCTTCCTCTCCCCTCTCTTTTACAGCCGTCGGTTGCAAACACCCAAACAACACACCACCGCCATCTCCACAGCTACATCGCCACCACCAAACCACTCTACATCATCTCCTCTACCACCTACACCACTCCACGCGCTCGGGCAACACCCCCCTGCCACCCTCGTTATCACCACACGCCACCAAGAACCTTTCCTCATCACCTCTTGACACCTACAACGTTTAGATCGAAATAATCAGGTATGACCCACGCGAGTTGACTCATATACGAGTCAACTCAGTCTAAACATGATCTTTTCGGGTTTATATCGAACGGGTTTAAAGATTTTATTCAATAAAAATGATTAAAAACGAGTTTGGTATCGAAAGTGTGTTTGTTGTGTCGAGTTAAACAAACCGTGGCCATAAGCTCACGGTATTATTGATGTTCTTGATGCTTGTTCTAGTTATTGTTGTTACTTTTGTTGTTATTATTTTTGTTGTTGTTGTTGGCTGCACCGAGAGACGAAGCCGAGACCATGATGGTCTCGGCAAGTTAATGTTGTTTATTGTCGTTGTTTTTATTCTTGTTTGTTCGGTTTTGGAATTAATTATTACCGGTTGGGTTGTAGCCGTGGACTAGGATTTAGATTAAGGATGGGTTTTGATGGGTTGATGTTCTTGATGATGTTGTTGTCATTGCTGTTTTTACTGTTTATAATTCGGTTGGGTTTTGGATTGGTGGTACCATATGAGTTGTAACCGAGAGGGTTAGGGTTATGATTATGGGATGGATGTGATTTCTAGGCCGAGTTTTGTTGTTGATTGATGGTGGACCTGCTGTGGGGAGCGAGCCAAGACCACTAGGGTCTCGGTTGTGCTTTCTTGAATTGTTTTCGTGTCAATGTTGTGGTCATTGTTGGTTATTTGGTTTGGATTGGTTTTGTTGCCGAGGTTTGGAGCCAAGGGTTAGGATTTGGATAGTGGGCTTTGATTAAGGCTGACGATGTCGAGATTGTTGTTGTCGGTGTTAAACTTGGGTTTGGATTATTATTGAGGTTGAGATTGCCGAACCGTATGATCTAGTCTCGATAACCATTTTAGACATGATTTTATTAATTGAATACTTGCATATTGTGCAACGTCGGTGTCATCGAGACTTTCTAGTCTTGGCTTGACCCGACAACGCCGTTACTTGGATTATTAATTAAACCTTGGAGATTATCACTATTAGACTAATGGATTAAATGGAAACTTGAACTTTGGACTACTAAACAACACAACCAACTTAGCAAACTTGGAAATTATTTGATATAATTAACTTAATATTAACTCGAGGACACATATAAACTTGTAAACTAATCTACTCGATTACTTAACCAGTTAGAACGACATAAAACTGGTAAACTAAAATCATTCGGTAACTTATCAACCGGAATAACTTTGGTTAATCGGACTAGACTTAACCATTTACTCGTTTTAACACCTATATGCTACATGATTCTTACATGTTTATTTTCCTTTCACACTTGCTTAGTATGTTTTACTTTAGTGTGAGTTTTCGAGTCCTGACTTTCAAATCACTACACGTTTGACGATACCAAACATTATTAAACGGATATAACGAAATGCTTTTTGGAAGCAAGTTTTGAAATAACATTTGGGAATGGGAACAATTATCTATTGGAAACCTTTACGCTTTCGTATATGCGTTAAGATGAATTCTATATTCTTTAGATCGTGCCGAATTCCATATCATCGTGCGCTGACTCTTGACATCGCTGATGTTACTCTATTCTGCCACACTCTTTGGCACCATTGTATTCCTTACGACACTACATTCCAAGGTGAGTTCGTAGCCCCTACTTTTATACGTTTTAAAACTACTTTTGGGGGAGATACATGCTCAAATACAATGCTTTTACTTTCATAAGTACTCTTAACTGTTTACACACTACTGTGAGTTCCATAGACTACTCTTTTATCTACTCTGAATTACTTTTGAAGGCGATACATGTTCGCTTTACATATAAACTTTACTGGTTTACTTTAAACAACGTACTTAGTTGATGAAACGCTCTGCTCGTTATTGAGATGTAATACTTGCTTTTAATTATAAAAGTACTTTTAAACCTCTACAAACTATTATGAGTTTATAAATCCACTTTATACATTTTTATATCTCATGGAGAGATACCTGCTATAAACATGATCACAAATGATTTTCAACTGAATGCTATACTTGATTCACTATTGCCTAAGTTTACCTTTATTGCCATGTTCGAAGTCCCTCATATCATGAACCTTAATCACTTACGAGTGAACGTAAATAATTGTGAATAGATCTATTTGGGACTGACAATCCCCGTTTGGGTCTGCTAGGATGAGCCACCCAGGCGCACTTTATTTGAACAAACTTATGGGTTATTGGCAAATACCCATCTCGAGGGCCTATATACTTTACATCATTTTGATGCTTGTTAAGCGTTGAGTTTCATGAGACTTAGAGCAATAGAACGATACTGTAGTCATGATACAGTATTGCCATTATTTTTTTAAACTTGAACTTGTATTCACTATATAGCAGAAAATCACTATTTGGCAAACAATAACTATTTTGTGTTGACCCGGTTAGGGCTAACAAACGAACTGTGGGTATATAACAACTTAACCCACCACTTATTTTATAACAAACCAACTATGGGTGTATATATCGTAACCCACCGCTTATTTTATTAATAATTGTATTTGTTACAATTATTACCTAAACTTGGAAACTATTGAAAATCAACTGATTTTATGCAAACTCTATGGATTCACTCACACTTTGATTTTGACAATCAACTGGTTTAACTATAAATACTATGGTATTACTCACTCTTTGATTTTGATAATCAACTATTTAATTTCAACTACTATGGACTTACAAACTCTTTGATTTCGGAAATCAACAGTATTTACTTACAAACTCTTTGATTTTGGAAATCAACAGTATTTACTCACAAACTCTTTGATTTTGGAAATCAACAGTTTTTACTTACAAACTCTATGAACTCACCAACCTTTGTGTTGACGCTTTTAGCATGTATTTATCTCAGGTCCATAATGAGCACGGATGACACGGAGGAGCACGGATACTTATGAAGGCTATAAATATCATTCGAAAACCTATTTAATAAATTTTGAAACCATTGGGACCTTATTTTGTAAACTCTGATATTCAAATGATAAATCTTTTAAAACGACCAAATTGGTGATCGTTTTCTACTATTCAACTGTTGTGCCATGAAGTAACACCCAATTTGAATTCCGCTGCATATCACGAAATTGGGGGTGTTACAGATTGGTATCAGAGCTACAGTTATAGAGAAACGGGTCTAAATGAGGTCCGAACTATAACTACTTTTACAAACAAAACATTTTATAGCCTTACGCTCTCCGTGCTTTCCATCCGACAGACGCTTATGTGACTTCTAGATAGTTTTGCTACATCAATAATCTAATATATTGATATATATATACTCACCAACTATTTCGAGTACCGTACCAACCATCCCTAATTATCTTACTTACATCTTTATAGATGCGTGTGAAATACTTTTTCCCGTATTTCCGGAAAATCCGCGCATGGATTATTTTGTGGATTAGTATGAGTGTTAAATCAGAAATTCTTAAGTAGGATGGTTTACAACGTCTTTATTTGAATGATTGGGATGCCTTTTATTTAAATAAAGAAATTGTAAAGCGCCGAACCATAAGTTTATATTTCCTTATTTACATTGTTTGGGACGCCTCTCTATGTAAATAACGAATTATAAATAAGTGGGCTTATTTGTATCTGTAATGACACGAGTATGAAACCGATAATCACAAAAATTCATCAAACACACAGCATAACTCTCATTAGAAACCATAAATATTGATACATAATGATATGATTAGCATTGGTAATGCTAACATTACAAATATCACTAAGAAATGCATAACATCACCAATCGGTTGACCCGCTATGCCAATGAAAAACACCACTACACCAGCAAGAGCAAGAACCACGACTGGGTGCAACACCTCGAATATCCTGTACGACAAGAATACACAAGTTATTAATGCAATAAAACATTAATACATGGTGTTAGTATACGGATTCAAAGCAACAATCTTATCGAAATACTATCTCTTACCTCCATATTTCATCTGCGCTGACGGCCAAAACCACGAGTGCTATGAGAAGCGCTATGACCTCGGCCAGGGACTCCAGATCTTCATCTGGGACGTAAGCCAAGAAGATGGCTGCAGCAGTGTATATAATTACAAGAACGGTATAGGTGTAAGACATCTTGAAAATGTTTGATGAGAGAAGTGTGGGTGATGAGGAGTGAAATCCGGCATATATATAGAGGAGTAGCAGTGAGGCTACTATTCTAGCCGCTTGCGTTCACTATTCCTCACACAAGGACAAACAAGATTTCTCATCCCCTAAAGCTGGGATTCAGCAACTTTCTCTACATACACCGAATCCTTATCCGAATATCTCTATGTAAGAATCTGTTATCAACAAAACTCTTTGTTTAACGGGTAGGTTACCCGCACAGATCCTTGTAATTGGAAACCATGTGAATTTCATAAAAGAATAACAATAGTTATTCCAAAAGAAATTTTTTCCAAGTCGTGTTAACTGGGAAATAGCAAATTTCACATGAGATTACAATAATTACGTCCACTATTAAGACATTATGAACTACACAATGGTCTTACTTATTCCTTTAACGTTGTGAATTTCACGATGCTCCCTCTAAACTCCCAGACATTGTATGTGATTACAATGGTCTCAAAATTATTTCGTAACCTTAAGTCTTACCACTTTGAATTTATCACAAAACTTTAGTGGCCTTTATCTCCTTAGTAGACACTGTGAGTAAATACAGTGGTCTCTACTTTTCTTTGACACTGTAAGTGATACAGTGGTCCCTATATTTCAACCTCAGATACTGTAAATCCTACAGTAATCTCAATTACATTCCAAACACTGTAAATGAAACAATGGGCGCATTTATTTCCAAAACATAGTTACTAATCTAAATGTCGTAACGTGTTGCCACATTCTTAATGTCACCCTTATTCGTACAAACCTTGATAGTCTAATAATCGCAAAACAATATAAGCCAAGTACCATCTATAACTTTATGTAGCGTGTGATAATAAAACGCGTGTTGTTAAATATTTCAGATTCATGAAAGCCAAAACAAACACACCCTTGAAACATTAGTTCTCGGCCCATTGCTAACAGCAACCCAACGCACTCTTGTTTATCATTGGGCCTTTATCATAAAAACTCGAGCCCAACTCTATTTAAGCCCAAAAGACTTAAGATTTATTTCTAATCTAATCGGCTCATGCCCGTTTACTTTGGGTCGTTTTATGTAAAAATTCACTTAACAACCTATCAATATTTTTACACGTCTCGATTAAGCACTTACCAAAGAATCATGTGTGACAAGTCTTTTCCAATTACTCGATCATGTGATGACCGAGTTATCATCAAAGCTCAGCCCAACTGTCATGTTCTCAAATTGCTTCAACTAGGCCAAAAATCATATATTGCCTAAGTACTTTGTTCCATTCGAATTTCAAACAACCTCAGCAAACTCAAACGAACCCCCACCTATTTATTTGATCATGTTTCATGTTATTGGATCCTTTGTGGACTTGACTATAACAAACCTGTTTCTCTTTTGTCCCCAGCAACGGTTAACAACCCCAAGGAACAAAATGATTTTTAAACTACAACACATTTCATCTTATGACATATTAATTTCCCCTCCTAACTCCCATACCTATCTAACAATTTGGATATTTTGAACGATAGATACAAACAAAATATTAACGTAAGACACAGTTTTATATAAAGCAAACAAATTTTATTTCATATTTGTTAAAAAAAATAAAAAAAAATAAAATTTGTGTGTATACTTTTTACTCAGAAGCAAACTGATTCATCATCTACAAACACTTGAAACCGATTCTGTGTTGTCACTTAAAACTTTATTTAACAAGTTTTTCTTTACAAAAGCTGAAGTTCAACAACTTTCTTTACATTCATCAAGTTATCCGAAACCCTCATTGTTAAAAATCTATTACTTACAAACTCCTTGTTTAACGGATAGTTTACCCCCATAGATTTTGATTTTCAAAAATTATGAACCATGTTTATTTTCAAAACACGGAAAAATAACAATCTTCATTCGAAAATGAAATTTTCTCAAGACATGTTGACTATGGGAATAGTGATTTTCACACGTACCACAATAAATTCGACTCCTACGTAAATAAATATGGATTCAGATCCTTTGTTTATGCGTACACTCCTTCCAACACCTCGTATAGAGGATTGCACATCATACGACTTCATAACAACTTATCATGTAGAAAATCTTCATCCCAATGACTCCCACTTATTGCAAAACAACCCTGACAACTACCTTAGCCTGGAATCTCGGGACGGGATTTAGTTTAACGGGTAGGTACTGTAATATCCTGTAAAATTTCCCACCTAATTTTAAATGGTCAACGAGAGTAATCTATCGCCACGATTTAATTAACCATTTTTACGGGCTAAATTTTTGCTTTTATTCAACTATGTTAATCTAAACGTTGTATCACGTTCGCACATTCTTTATGTCACCCTCATTTGTGCGTTCCATGATAGTCTCAAATCTCTAACAAAACAAAGTTATCAAAACTCATTCTAAATAAATTACACTATGTGTTATATGATATCACTTGAGTTCATAAATATGTTTATTAATCCCTCGCGTTACCTTGAACCCAACTCGATCTTAAAAATTTCTATTTGATCACTTCCTAATATTTTTGGTCACGATTGAAAGTTGATTTGGACCCAACAATCAAATACACTTCACGTATATATTTTGTATCATACAAAACTAATTCCATTACTTCTCTAACTTTTTGCCATTGGAAATAAAATCAACATTTGGATATTTTAATGCTCTGTCACTTAGTTACTCACTCACTCACTCGATTGTTCAATCCCACACACAACCGAATGTCATACAATAATACATAGGTAACACTTATCACCCTACTTCATTCGAATAACTCTCAACTCACTCCAAAAGAACCACAATCCACAAATAACACATTTTTATTGATACCTTGACTTTCAAAAGCTCCCAACAATGAGTAAACAAATAGCCATATTATTGGTCTTGTTCCCTTCCTCTTAGCCTATGTGTCGGCTAAATATTCCACAAGCAACAATCATTTCCCTTCTTACACATTTCAAGTGCAGGTTTCACTACTCATACACTCAATCATGATGACTAATTATGTTGCACACTTGGTCACTCAATATCAAAGCTTTAAAAGGCCTCACACTCTCGGTATTTCACACACACTCAAAAAAAAAAAAAAACAATCACAGCTCAAATTATGCTAAGTCTTTTATACTTTCTTCTTCCTTCCTCTCCCTTCTCTTTTACAGCCGCCGGTAGCAAACACCCAAACAACACACCACCGCCATCTCCACAGCTACATCGCCACCACCAAACCACTCTACATCATCTCCTCTACCACCTACACCACTCCACGCGCTCGGGCAACACCCCCCTGCCACCCTCGTTATCACCACACGCCACCAAGAACCTTTCCTCATCACCTCTTGACACCTACAACGTTTAGATCGAAATAATCAGGTATGACCCACGCGAGTTGACTCGTATACGAGTCAACTCAGTCTAAACATGATCTTTTCGGGTTTATATCGAACGGGTTTAAAGATTTTATTCAATAAAAATGATTAAAAACGAGTTTGGTAGAAAGTGTGTTTGTTGTGTCGAGTTATACAAACCGTGGGCATAAGCTCACGGTATTATTGATGTTCTTGAGGCTTGTTCTAGTTATTGTTGTTACTTTTGTTGTTATTATTTTTGTTGTTGTTGTTGGCTGCACCGAGAGACGAAGCCGAGACCATGATGGTCTCGGCAAGTTAATGTTATTTATTGTCGTTGTTTTTATTCTTGTTTGTTCGGTTTTGGAATTAATTATTACCGGTTGGGTTGTAGCCGTGGACTAGGATTTAGATTAAGGATGGGTTTTGATGGGTTGATGTTCTTGATGATGTTGTTGTCATTGCTGTTTTTACTGTTTATAATTCGGTTGGGTTTTGGATTGGTGGTACCATATGAGTTGTAACCGAGAGGGTTAGGGTTATGATTATGGGATGGATGTGATTTCTAGGCCGAGTTTTGTTGTTGATTGATGGTGGACCTGCTGTGGGGAGCGAGCCGAGACCACTAGGGTCTCGGTCGTGCTTTCTTGAATTGTTTTCGTGTCAATGTTGTGGTCATTGTTGGTTATTTGGTTTGGATTGGTTTTGTTGCTGAGGTTTGGAGCCAAGGGTTAGGATTTGGATAGTGGGCTTTGATTAAGGCTGACGATGTCGAGATTGTTGTTGTCGGTGTTAAACTTGGGTTTGGATTATTATTGAGGTTGAGATTGCCGAACCGTATGATCTAGTGTCGATAACCATTTTAGACATGATTTTATTAATTGAATACTTGCATATTGTGCAACGTCGGTGTCATCGAGACTTTCTAGTCTCGGCTTGACCCGACAACGCCGTTACTTGGATTATTAATTAAACCTTGGAGATTATCACTATTAGACTAATGGATTAAATGGAAACTTGAACTTTGGACTACTAAACAACACAACCAACTTAGCAAACTTGGAAATTATTTGATATAATTAACTCGATATTAACTCGAGGAGACATATGAACTTGTAAACTAATCTACTCGTTTACTTAACCAGTTAGAACGACATAAAACTGGTAAACTAAAATCATTCGGTAACTTATCAACCGGAATAACTTTGGTTAATCGGACTAGACTTAACCATTTACTCGTTTTAACACCTATATGCTACATGATTCTTACATGTTTATTTTCCTTTCACACTTGCTTAGTATGTTTTACTTTAGTGTGAGTTTTCGAGTCCTGACTTTCAAATCACTACACGTTTGACGATACCAAACATTATTAAACGGATATAACGAAATGCTTTTTGGAAGCAAGTTTTGAAATAACATTTGGGAATGGGAACAATTATCTATTGGAAACCTTTACGCTTTCGTATATGCGTTAAGATGAATTCTATATTCTTTAGATCGTGCCGAATTCCATATCATCGTGCGCTGACTCTTGACATCGCTGATGTTACTCTATTCTGCCACACTCTTTGGCACCATTGTATTCCTTACGACACTACATTCCAAGGTGAGTTCGTAGCCCCTACTTTTATACGTTTTAAAACTACTTTTGGGGGAGATACATGCTCAAATACAATGCTTTTACTTTCATAAGTACTCTTAACTGTTTACACACTACTGTGAGTTCCATAGACTACTCTTTTATCTACTCTGAATTACTTTTGAAGGCGATACATGTTCGCTTTACATATAAACTTTACTGGTTTACTTTAAACAACGTACTTAGTTGATGAAACGCTCTGCTCGTTATTGAGATGTAATACTTGCTTTTAATTATAAAAGTACTTTTAAACCACTACAAACTATTATGAGTTTATAAATCCACTTTATACATTTTTATATCTCATGGAGAGATACCTGCTATAAACATGATCACAAATGATTTTCAACTGAATGCTATACTTGATTCACTATTGCCTAAGTTTACCTTTATTGCCATGTTCGAAGTCCCTCATATCATGAACCTTAATCACTTACTGAACCTTAATCACTTACGAGTGAACGTAAATAATTGTGAATAGATCTATTTGGGACTGACAATCCCCATTTGGGTCTGCTAGGATGAGCCACCCAGGCGCACTTTATTTGAACAAACTTATGGGTTATTGGCAAATACCCATCTCGAGGGCCTATATACTTTACATCATTTTGATGCTTGTTAAGCGTTGAGTTTCATGAGACTTAGAGCAATAGAACGATACTGTAGTCATGATACAGTATTACCATTATTTTATTAAACTTGAACTTGTATTCACTATATAGCAGAAAATCACTATTTGGCAAACAATAACTATTTTGTGTTGACCCGGTTAGGGCTAACAAACGAACTGTGGGTATATAACAACTTAACCCACCACTTATTTTATAACAAACCAACTATGGGTGTATATATCGTAACCCACCGCTTATTTTATTAATAATTGTATTTGTTACAATTATTACCTAAACTTGGAAACTATTGAAAATCAACTGATTTTATGCAAACTCTATGAATTCACTCACACTTTGATTTTGACAATCAACTGGTTTAACTATAAATACTATGGTATTACTCACACTTTGATTTTGATAATCAACTGTTTAATTTCAACTACTATGGACTTACAAACTCTTTGATTTCGGAAATCAACAGTATTTACTTACAAACTCTTTGATTTTGGAAATCAACAGTATTTACTCACAAACTCTTTGATTTTGGAAATCAATAGTTTTTACTTACAAACTCTGTGAACTCACCAACCTTTGTGTTGACGCTTTTAGCATGCATTTATCTCAGGTCCATAATGAGCACGGATGACACGGAGGAGCAAGGATACTTATGAAGGCTATAAATATCATTCGAAAACCTATTTAATAAATTTTGAAACCATTGGGACCTTATTTTGTATACTCTGATATTCGAATGATAAATCTTTTAAAACGACCAAATTGGTGATCGTTTTCTACCATTCAACTGTTGTGCCATGAAGTAACACCCAATTTGAATTCCGCTGCATATCACGAAATTGGGGGTGTTACAGAGGCTACTCCCTCAGTATCTCAGGCTGCTCAAACCACTAAACCTGTTCAAACAAAGAACAAAGTACTTGTGGTTGAAGCATATGACTGTGATGAGGAAGATGTCTCCTCAGATGATTAAGAAGTAAGAGTCAGTGCACTTATGGCACTTTCAGAAAATGACAAGTTGGCTGTCGAAAAAAGCCATGCAAGAAATGGAGAGTGGGTTAACATCACCATGAAGATGGTAAATATCCTACTATCTATGGATGATGATTCTGACTGGCAATGTTACTTGAATTATATAAATGTTGATCTTAAGTTTGTTGAAGAGCAAAGACTTAATTTGTTTTCAAAATACAATAAACTTGTTCTAGAATTAAATAAGTGTATAGATGAACTACTTGTCTTAAAACAAGCCAAGCTAGAAGCTGTTACACTTCAAATTCAAAACACTGAAATTTTGAAACAAAATCAAGCTCTTCAAACAGAACTCAAGAAAGAAAAAGCTGTCATTGAAAGCTGGACAACAAAGAATCCTAAAGTCTATAAAACTGATAGTCTTATTCCTAGTTCTAAAAAGAAAATCATAGGAGAAGACCAACTCACTAAATCCCACAGTGAGAGTCATAGTGAAAAGGCCTTTTTACCAGCTGGCATATCTTTTGAACAAGAAATGGAGCCTAAGTCTAGTGATTAGGTTGAAAAAAACAACCCAGATAGTAAGTTACCTAACTTTGAGACTGGGAAAATATTACAACCTGAAAGTCAGGCTATCAAAGATATGCTTGGACTCACTGATAAACCCAATAACACTGAGTCTATCAATGAGTCTGAATCAGAATCACAAACACCTCTCCCACCACTGAAAGTCCTTTAGGGAGCAGCACCATGCTCAGACCTAAAACCTTTAGTTTACTCTCAACATTCTCCAAAAGAGAAGTCAGGATTGGGTAGAACAATCTTGAAGAGACCTACACCTGAAGTCTCAGTTCCCACTGATGACTCAACACCTTCAGTCTCAACTGAGGTGAACACTGAAAGCCCTGATTCAAAATATGATCAGTTGGCTGAGCTTGTCAGGAAGCTGAGTGAATGATAACACTCAAATTGTGCATGTTTATAGTAGCATTATTCGTGCTTTTGTATATATAATTTGGTTATATTTATATGCTTTTGTTACTTAATCGCACCAAAGTATGTTTGCAAAGTATATGTAGCCAAGTACAGGAAAAAGGAAGAAAAAGTGAAAGATTGATGAAGGAAACCATGACTTACGATTGTACGAAGATTCCCATGTCAAGATCCACTCCAAAAAGGCATTTCATAGAATGAAGATCCAAGTATTCATGATTCCAAGTTCCAAGACAAAGGAAAGATCAAGTTTGGACAAAGAACCAAGAGCTATAAGAAAGATACAAGCGAAACATCAAAAGACCAAGTTTGTGTCTACAAGACAACTCAATCCGATCGGATGCAACCCGCAACCGATTCGGATGGAGATGATGATCAAGACCATCCGATCGGACACAACCTGTATCCGATCGGATGGAGCCCTCGTACTTTTCTCAAATCTGCACTTTGGTTCAATTCTAGGCTCTTCTATTTGGTATTGTAGTTCCTTCTAAGCTACTTCGAGGCCAAGTTGCAGCATTTAACGTTCCTATGCTTGAGAGTAGTATAAATAGAGCCTTTGGAAATCATTTGAAAAAACACAACTATTACACAACTATTAATTAACTCTGTCTAATCATAGACCACTCTCAAAAGCTCTCAAATTCGTCCTTAGAAGTTCAGAAAACTTTGGAAGTCCAAGAAGTCAACACCAATACTTTGGGTATCATTACCTTATCATTTGTAATCTCATTCCAATCATTGTAATACTTTTAATCATGATTTCTAATGTTCAAAATTCTGAGTTTATGTTCATGTTTGCTATGAGTGGCTAGTGCCTTTGTGCACTTGCTTTCATGATGTATATTACTTAATGATTTGCGTATGATTGTGATAACATGTTTTAATTCAATTTCAAGTTAATTCTAAGATCCAATTGTGCTTAAGTTTCATAGTGACATTTGTTAATCAAGTTTGACTAGTTGTTAGTAATTCTAAAGGTCGAAAGGTTTATTGTTATTCAACTAGTTATTATCGTTTGTCTATAAATGATTATTTTTACCCATTATTCTTGGTTAAACAAAGAAACTTAATTGTGGTTGTAATAAGAATGCTTTTGTCTATCAAATTGGATTGATTGAAAACCATCTAATAGGTCGAAAGATTAGTAATTTACAATCAATTGTAACCTTTTTGTTTATGATCGGTTACCTTTTGTATTGACCATTTCCTAAGCTTATTTGATAAAACAAAAGATTATTTTTGTGTTTAATTTTGTTAATCCAAACTTATGAAACTTGAATTGATCTTGAATTGATTGGTTAAACTTAATGCTTGTTTTTATAAACTAAAATCTTGATGAAGGTTTAACTTGTCAGTACAATAGATTAGTTCACCAACTAATTATCATAACCGACATGTTAACAAAAGTTATCACAATCATGCTTATCAAGAGTAGTAAACTAGTCTAAGCAAGTGTAGTTTTAATCATTTGAATTATCATATTATCATTATTGCTTGTTTTTCAGATTTACTTTTAGTAGCTTTTATACTTACAACTCAATTCACTCACAAATCCCTGCGAACGATCCTGACTTACCATCATAATCTTTCTATAACGGACGAGTTCACTTGCTCGTATGTGTCATTTCTAGATTCGGTAATTCAACCCTTATAAATTTAAAACTTGTACACACACGTAACACATCAAGTTTTTGGCGCCGCTGCCGGGGATTTTGATTGTGTTTCTGTAAGTTTTAGAAGTCCATCTCTTACCAAGTTCGTTTTTAAGAAAAAAAATCCAAGCCAACCATCCGATCGGTTAGACTCCCATCCGATCGGTTCCCCAATAATCAATTTTTATCGAGACGTTTATCCGATCGGCAAGCCTGCCATTCGATCGGATCGCTTAGACTTTGATCCAACCGATCGGATTCAACCCGTACCAATTCGGATCATCTGATCTGATCTTTTCAAACTGTTTTCATTCTTTGATCGTGTGTTTAAACATTGCCTAGATTCTCTTGGGAATTGTATGAACACTCGCTCTACTGGAAAAGAACCAGTTTCACCTCTTTCAGATCCCGAACGTTTAATCCGAAGACCAAGAAGAAGAAGAACACCCTTTGTTCCATTAACCAACCGTGTACCAAGAGTACCAAACCGACCGTTTGATAACCTTTTCAAAGCCAAAGTCGTTTATAACCCATTCACTGATCAACCTTTTCCCATGGCTGACGATCAACCCATGTGGGCCACCAACCGAGTCGTAGCACCCACTCCTGGAGCTGCTATTGTTGTTGTTAACCTTGGTGACAATTTCACCGTGAAAGGTCACCATCTTTCTATGATCAAAGACCGTCAATTCGATGGTCGTTCGCGGGCCGAACCGCATAAACACATTTCCGAATTCATCAAAATTTGCGGCATGTTCCGATATGGCGACACCGATGTCAACGCCATTAAACTCAAACCTTTTCCATCATCACTTGCCGGAGATGCAAAAGTGTGGTACAATGAATTAATCCCAGGAACTATCAATACTTGGGAGGAGATGAGGCAAGCTTTTGTAAGCCGATTCTTCCCACCTGCCATGTTTGACCGACTCATGGGAGAAATTCGTGCTTTCACACAAAATCCTAACGAATCACTCGTTGATGCTTGGCTTCGTATGAAAGATTTGCTTCGTAGTTGTCATGGACATGGTTTAGGACGAGGAACCATTATCCAAATCTTCTACCATGGACTTGATGAAACATCTCAAGGAATCCTTGATGCTGGAGGAATTTTTCTCTATAAGACCCCTAACGAGGCATATCAACTACTCGAAGACCGAGTACTCCTCAAACTCGATTGGTCAAAAGATTCCAAAACTAAACCTTTACGAAAAACCGTTGCTTTTGCTGAAAGTTCCGATACCTCTAAACTCATAGAGAAAATGGAAGCCTTGACTTCCAAAATCGACTCACAATACAAAGATCTTAAAGGAGAAATGAAAGAAATGCGAGATGGTTGTAACAACTGTGGAGGTAATCACCCATCATCGGAATGTGACGATCAACCAATGGACGGACCTAAAAAAGGAGAAGCTAATTATGTCCAAGGAGGATACCGTGGAGGCGGTTATCGTGGTAATTATTACGGGAGAAATTCTTGAAATTGGCAAGATCGCCAACAAAGGGATAACAACCGTGATTCTCAACCTCGAGCAGACAATCAAACTCCACAAACCTCTGATAAAAAGTCGAAAGAAACCGGTTTTGAAAAAATGATGAGAGAATTCGTGACTGCTCAAAAATCCACTAATGAGTTCGTCAAGACCCAATTTTTCAATCTCAAAACCAAAGTTGAGCAAGGTCAGAAAAATCATCAAGCATCTATTCAGGATCTTGAAAACAAATTCCATAGACTTTCTGACCAATTCTCTTCCCGACCATCAGGTTCATTACCAAGTAATACCCAATCCAACCCTAAACCAACATCATCTGGATCAAACGATAAA
The DNA here is from genome assembly GCA_021014915.2 of Artemisia tridentata subsp. tridentata. Classification (NCBI taxonomy): domain Eukaryota; kingdom Viridiplantae; phylum Streptophyta; class Magnoliopsida; order Asterales; family Asteraceae; genus Artemisia; species Artemisia tridentata. Next base: position 111,147,569 of record CP139503.1, on the reverse strand, counting down.
ACTTATCATCCACCACAGACTAGAAATGAGAATATCAATGTTGTATTCATAAGAAGTGGTCTCTCTTATGATCCACCACCCAATCTAAATGATATCACGATCATCCATGATGAAAGTGAGGATGAAGCTTAAGAAGCAGAAAAGGAAAATACTCCAAATACACCCACCAAAGAAAATCTTATTTCAACATTCAAGGCGTACACACCAAAGATTCCATATCCTCAACGCCTTAAGAAAGAAAAGATGGAGGAGCGTTATAAGAAGTTTGTTGAAATGATCAAAGAGGTTAGACTCAATGTACCCCTCGTTGATGTTCTAGCTGGAATGCCCAATTATGGGCAATTTTTAAAGGAACTTCTGAATAACAAGAACAAGTTGGAACAAATATCCGCTACCTTTCTCAACGAAGAATGCTCAGCCATTGTTCAAAACAAAATTCCACCAAAACTCGAAGATCCCGAAAGTTTTCTGATTCCAGGCAAATTAGGAAACAACATCACAGGTGCAAGTATCAATTTGATGCCCTATTCATTATATTCTAAACTTTCCATCAATACCTTGAAACCTACAAAGATGAGTATTCGATTAGCCAACCATTCTTACCAATATCTTGTTGGGTTTGCTGAAAATATGCTTGTTCAAATTGGTAAAAAAATTTTCCCGTAGATTTTGTAATCTTAGAAATGGAGGAAGATAGTAGAGTCCATCTTATTTTAGGAAGACCTTTCCTAAACACCGCTGATGCTATCATCAAAGTAAAAGGAAAAGAACTTAATCTTGGAGTTGGAGAAGATAGAATTACCTTTTTAATCGATAAAGCAATGCAATATCCATATTCCAGTGATGACACTTTTTTTAACATTGACGTAATCGATGAAGTCACTAATGAAGAATTGGATGCATTACTTGACGATTCTGATCCATTCATGACTACTTCGGAGAAAATTAGTGAAACAGATCTTGATAAAGAATTCGTTGATTTTATGGAAGTAAAATTCGAAGAAGATATTGAAGAAGGAGAAATAGTGGAAGAGAATTTTGAGGAAATCACCTTTAATGATCAATTGATGATCAAAACATCTCTTCAAGAACCACCAACTGATCTTGAGCTAAAACCACTTCCTGTTCATCTTGAATATGCTTACTTGGAGGATAATTCACTTCTTCCAGTAGACATATCTTCGTTGCTCAATGACGATGAAAAAGAATGTCTCATCTCCGTTCTCAAGAGGCATAAACGAGCTTTTTCTTGGAAAACTTCTGATATTCTAGGAATTAGCCCTGATTTTTGTAAACACAAAATCAATTTCGAAGAAGGTGCTAAACCCATTGTAGAAAGACAACGTCGACTCAATCCCAACATGAAAGAAGTTGTTAAGAAAGAAATCATTAAACTTCTTGATGCCGGTATCATTTACCCTATCGAGGATAGTCCTTAGGTGAGTCCAGTTCACTGTGTTCCCAAAAAAAGAGGAATGACCGTAGTGACTAACGAACAGAATGAATTAGTTCCTACTAGAACTGTCACTGGATGGCGAGTATGTATTGATTATAGAAAATTAAACAAAGCCACCAGAAAGGATCATTTTCCTCTACCCTTCATGGATCAAATGCTTGAGAGACTAGCAGGGACAAGTACTTTTGTTTCCTTGATGGTTTTTTAGGATATTTCCAAATTTCTATCAATCCTGCCGATCAAGAAAAGACTACATTCACATGTCCTTTTGGAACTTACACTTATCGGCGTATGCATTTCGGTCTTTGTAATGCACCCGCTACTTTTCAAAGGTGTATGATTGCAATATTCCACGACATGCTTGAAACATCTTTGGAAGTTTTCATGGATGAATTTTCAGTTTTTGGTAACTCATTTGAAGCTTGCCTTTCTAATCTTGATAAAATGCTCGAAAGATGTGAAGCTGCACATCTTGTTCTTAACTGGGAAAAATATCATTTCATGGTGACTGAAGGAATTGTGCTTAGACACAAAATTTCCAGTGCAGGAATGGAGGTTGACAAAGCGAAAATCGATGTTATCACGAAATTACCACCTCCAACCAACGTTAAAGCCGTTAGAAGTTTTCTAGGACATGCCGGTTTCTACCGTCGTTTTATTAAAGATTTTTCAAACATATCTCGTCCCATGACAAAACTTCTTGAAAAAGATTCTGTTTTAGACTTTAATGCGGATTGCATTAAGGCTTTCGAAACATTAAAAAATCAATTGACTAGTGCACCTATTATGGTTTCACCTGATTGGTCACTACATTCGAGCTCATGTGCGATGCAAGTGATTTTGTTGTTGGAGTTGTGTTAGGACAACGTGAAGGAAAACATTTCCGTCCTATATATTTCGCTAGCAAAACACTTAATAATGCTCAACAAAATTATACGATTACGGAGAAGGAATTGTTAGCCGTTGTTTTTGCTTTTGACAAATTCAGATCTTATCTTGTGCTTTCAAAAACGATTGTCTTTAATGATCACTTAGCGCTCAAATATCTGTTTACCAAACAAGATGCAAAACCACGTCTTATCCGATGGATTTTGCTACTCCAAGAATTTGACATAGAAATCAAAGATAAGAAAGGAGCAGAAAATCTAGCTGCTGATCATTTGTCTCGTCTCGAGAATCCAAATTTGGAAGAGTTGAGGGAAGATGAAATCGACAATTATTTCCCTGATGAAACTCTCATGACTGTTGACACAATTGATGAAAAAGAAATTCCATGGTTTGCAGACTTTGCAAATTATCTCGTTGGAAAATTTTTAAGAAAAGGTTTAACTCATGCCCAACGAAGTAAATTCTTCTCAGAACTAAAACACTGTTATTAGGAAGAGACCTATCTTTTCAAGATGTGTCCCGATGGGATGATCAGAAGATGTGTTTATGGTTCCAAAACAAGAAGAATTCTTAATGAATGCCATCATGGCCCGACTGGGGGTGATGAACTCAAATAAGTACATTTTATTACCATCATTTATCCTATTTATTTGACTTGTTTTATTATATTATCTGTGAGAATCGATACGTTAATGTTTACTTTTGTAATTCTCAGGTAAAAACAAGTATTATGTGAAACTTGGCGATTTTGGACTAATTATGGAGCAAAACAAGCATGAAGTTAAGAGTCTACTGAAATGTACAAGATCAAGACATTCTGCTCCAGATACGCCGCATCTTACTTATTACATACGGCGCATCACTATCAAGATTTCACAAGATACGATCCAAGACAGCAAGGACATGCGCCGCATCAAAGGATGGAGTTACGCCGCATCTTCTGGCGGTGTATGAATATTCCTGAATATATTAATCTTGGACCCCACGCGAAGTTAAGTCAATGCGCCGCATCTACTTATTAGATGCGCCGCATCTTACCCTCAGACAGAAACTATAAATACCCCAAGACCAGACGAATTTCGAGAGCGCTAGTTTTAGAAGACCGAAGACCACAGAAACCTAAGGCCGAATTCAGTCGAAGTAGCAGCACAAGACACACCTTGAACGAAGATACAAGAGCTGTAAGAAGGTCCTGCATGTATTTAATTCATTAAGTAGTTTTGTTTTATTGTATTAGTACACTTTAATTCATCAGGATTTGTGGCTTGTGTAATGTGACAACGGAAAGGTTGCACTCCTTTAAAACTGCTTTCCCATTAATTAAAGTTTATATGTTGATGTCTTTGGTGACTTTTATTAGTGCATTGATAACCTCTGTGTCTAGCTGAGCGTTGATCGGGTCGCCATGCCTCTGCCCTCGCCTATTTATTAGATCGCCTATGCATTCTATCGTCTGTAGAAAAGTAGGAAGAAAGATAAATAGGATAGTCATAAGTAATCATTAAGGGTTTACTCGCCGATAAGATTAGAACCAACGAGAAAGGACTTAATCTCGGTGCGTTGCATCAAACTATACACGTCATATAAAACTAGCAATAAAACAAGTGACAAGCTACTTAACTATCAGGACAGGTCTTCTTATTGTCTCGAGTATTTATCTATGTACGTGTATGCTACTCGCTGATTCGTGCTCATTAGTTTAGTTTATTATTTAATTGCAACCAAACCGTGCCAGTCTCTCAGGCTGAACCCCCTTGCGTTAGATTAGGTTGTATAGCTAACTTAAGATATTAAAATACTGATTAGAATAACTAGATAATACGTTCCACTCTTAGTGATCGACACTCTACTTACCATTATATTCATACTGACCGGGTACACTGCTCGTTAAAGTGTGTGTGTTATTGATAAGTCGGCTAAATATAAATTTAAAACTTGAATACTGCTAAAACCACAACGACATACCGTGGGTATAAATTAGAGCATACGCACGCACGCATCAAGTTTTTGGCACCGCTGCCGGGGAGTGAATTGTTATTATCTGTTAATTTGATTAGTATTTTAATTAGGTTTTTCTTTTTAATTTTTAATCTAACCGCTAACTCTGTTGTATATTAGATTAATTGCATTCATTGTATTATTTTGCATATTTTCTGTTTTCGTGTGTTTTTATTTTCTTTTATTTGTTTTTATTTGTTTTTATTTTTCGTATTTTCTGTATTCTGCTATCGTTGTACTGAGCTAATATAAACGATACGGCGCATCTATTTTCATAGATACGGCGTATTGCGTTTAATTTTTGTAAAATACAACGCGTTTAATTAATTCGATACGACGCATCTTTCCCCAAGATACGGCGTATCTATTTTTAATAAGAAATTTTTTTTAAGCGATAACGCCATACGACGCATCTGCTTTTGCAGATACGGCGTATCTATTATTTTAATTAAAAACAGTTTTCGAATTATTAAACAGATACGACGCATCGATTTTTATCGATACGGCGTATCTTCTGAATCAAAAATCTTGTATTTTGAAACGTAACGAAAATACGACGCATTAACTTTTGTTAATACGACGCATTTAATTTTAAATAAATATCGATTTTTGATAATTAAAACTGATACGGCGCATTCTAAATTTATAAGCGGCGTATCTATTTTCTGAATAAAGTCTGATTAAATTTTAACGATTATAAGATACGGCGTATCCAACTTTTTGGATACGGCGCATCGTCTGCAGATATCAGTAACTTTAATTTTTCGTATTCCGTTTTCGTTGTCGATTTTCTGATATATTACTTTCTTGAACATACCCTACTGATGCTTTTGTGATAGTTTCAGGAAGTGCATGACCAGAAGTTCTACGAAGAACTTGATTCGACCTTTCGAAGATCCTGAACGAGCTTTTCATTCGCTTAAAAGGCTTTTCAACACAAAAAGCTTTGATATCTCAAGTTCATTCGAGCTTGATTATTTTTCTGAAGAGAAAGAGGAAGTAGAAACAGAAGCAATGGGCGAAAACACAACTATGGAGGAATACATGAACAAAACCCGTGCTGATTACACTTCAGGAGTTGCTAGACCAAAGTTTGATGATAAGTCAAAGTTTGAATTGAAGGGTCAGTTTCTCAAGGAGCTAAGAGAAAATGCTTTCAGTGGATCAGAACATGAGGATGCTAATGAGCATGTTGAAAAGGTCCTCGAGATTGCGGATTTGTTTACTTCAGAAGGAGTCACTGACGATCAACTCATGCTAAGAATCTTTCCAATCTCGCTTAAAGGAGCTGCTAACAAGTGGCTAAGGAATGAACCTGCTAGTTCAATCACTACATGGGAAGATTTGAAGAGCAAATTCCTGAAGAGATATTGTCCACCTGCTAAGACTGCTAAAAAGATGGAGGCTATCAACAGTTTCAAGCAAGAGCCTGATGAAACTCTTTATCAAGCTTGGGAACGATTTAAAGACTTACTGGTGAAATGTCCTCAACACTATCTAACACCAATGCAGGAGATAATACTATTTTATCAAGGATTGGACGTGCCTACTAGACAGATTTTGGATGCTAAGGGAGCTGTGCCTCAAATGAGTGCAGCCAATGCTAGGAAAGCTATCCAAGAAGCTGCTGATCATTCTCAAAAATGGCACGATGGGACCTCTACTAGATCTAAGAGCAGCACTAATTTTGACGGGTTTGCTGCTATTCAAGCTCAATTGGATAAAATTAGTAGAGAGATGAAGAAGCGTGATGAAAAAGTGTATGCTGCCCAAGTTGGATGTGAAAAATGTGAAGGACCTCACTACACTAAAAATTGCCCGAATAAGAATGAAAGTGAGACGTTTGAAGAAGCATATTACACCCAATTTGGACAACCATTCCGACCTTCAGGAAGATTTAGGGAAGCCACCCCGGGATTCTATCAAAAGAACAACTTTAATCCCGCTTATCACGAAAGGAGGCAGACTTTAGATGACACTCTAAAGCAAATTATGGCCGATGCTGCTAAAAGACATGAGGAGAATACTGCTATGATCAAAGAAATCCGAGCTTCAACGGACACTATTACAAGAAATCAAGGAGCTTCGATCAAAGCATTGGAGCAACAAATTGGTCAAATGAGCAAAGTTCTTCAAGAAAGGGGATATGGAAGTTTACCTAGCTCAACTGAAACCAACCCAAGAGATCATGTCAAGGCCATAAGCACCACTGAAGAAGTCACTCCTAACATTCCTTTTACTAGAAGACCGATGAATGGTAATGATGGTGCAAGACCCGAATTTTTCTTTAATTCTTCAATCAGTTTAAGGAGACTGCTAAAAGAGAAGACAAAGATTGAAGAGGAGATCAAGGCTACAATGAAAGAAGAGAGCTCTGCAACCGACTTAAATGCCTTGCCTCATAAAGAAAAAGACCCAGGAAGTTTTACTTTACCTTGTTCAATTAATGATATATCTTTCAATAATGTGTTAGCTGACTTAGGAGCTAGTGTTAATGTAATGCCCCTTAAGACATTCACTACCCTAGGACTAGGAAAATTAGCACCAACTAAGTTGCTTATTGAATTGGCTGATAAAACGGTAAAACGACCTGAAGGGATTGCTAATAATGTGCTAGTTAAGATTGAGAAGTTTATTTTCCCTGTAGACTTTGTTATATTAGATATGCCCGAGGATGTTAAGATTCCTTTAATCCTTGGAAGACCTTTCTTGTCTACCGCCCGTGCTAAGATTGATGTGTTTAAAAGAAAAATCTCATTAAGGGTAGGGAATAATAAACTAGTCTATAAGTGCCAAGATCTTGTTAAAAGCATAATTAGAGGCGTCTATGTGCTAGGATTAAGAGAGCGTATGGACCTCGATCTTGAAGCTAGGCTTATGGGAGAAACATTGATTCAAAACAACTCAACTAATCCTAATCATGAGAACTTTGAGGAATTTATTGACCTTAATGTACCTACCGAACTTAGGCGCGATATTGTTAATGATTCTGATGATGAGTGGTATGATTGCGTAGTAATTAACAAACGTAGGAGAATAGTTGAGCATACGAATTTGAATAATGATGTGTTTATTGAACTACCACCCCACCTTGCTTATTTGTGCCTATTTAATAATAAGAATTTCCCGTCTATCATTTTGTCATCTCTGCCCGAAAGGGACAGAACTTTATTTATACAGATATTAAAGAAGAACGGCGTGGAAATTAAGGACGAGCAAGGAGTGTTCAATATTACTGAATTGGCGATGAGGGAGCGCGATGTTTCCGACTCCTTCAATGATCGATAATAAAGAGCTGAACACCGGGAGACAACCCGGAAAATTTTTACTATTCTGTTCTGTGTCGAGTCAGTCAGGCCTGCAGAAGATACGGCGCATCTCAATCCTGAGATGCGACGCATCTCCTGCACTGGTCATATCTTATTTTATTTTCTGCATTTTTATTTTTGACTTTAAAACTTTTTGTCAGTTTATTTTAATGCGGCGCATCCCTGGTTAAGGATGCGACGCATCTTCTATTCTGATTCGTAATTATTCCAGGCTCGATACGGCGTATCTTCTTCCATAAGATACGGCGCATCGACTGACCTGATGATTTTCATTTTAATTTTTATTTTCACTAACTACTAATGTATTATGCAAGTTTGAACCTTCTTAACTTAGGTGTGTTAAAGTCTTGGTGGTATTATAGATTCCTGCATTTCATGTGGATACATCAAATATGAAGCTTAAACGTTCTCATCCACAAGAAAGATGATTTTTGCTCTTATACAAATAATGGAGGATCATACCGAGCAAATCTCAGGGGAGTTTTTCTGTTCTAATTCTTTTATTTTCCAGTTTTTAATCTTTTATACAAACAACGAGGACGTTGTTTAACTTAAGTGGGGGGATTGGAGAATTAGAACACTTACTTGTCCTAAACTTTTCAAAATATGCTTAAAATGTGCTTAATATATCAAAATTAAAAATTTTTAGCATGTTTTTGTTTGAGATCTAAGTTGCATAGCTGCACACATAACGTTATTTTCAAAAATTGTGATTTTTCAAAAATTCACAAATCTATGAGTGTGCCGGTGACTTGTAAACTTTAGAACTTGGCTTGTATACTATTCGAGACCACCATAATAAGTATTATTTTATATAATTGGAATGACTTGTCTAAATTGGTAAAATTCTAGGATTACACCCAAATAGCCTTTATATGTTATATGTTATTAGCTAACTACACTGGTTAGTTAACCCCCGTATAAACCCTTTTGTTACTCTCACTTTTAGAGTAAGATACCCCTAGAAAAACCCTCAGAGCCATTCCTTTCGTTTCTTACACCTTTGTTATAATGTATCGTTACACCCTAGCCTACCCTGTAGATTAAAATCCGTGGTTGGTTAATTGCTTTAGGCAAAGTGTGTTTCCTTACATTACCTGTGTTCGCGTGCGTAATTCATTATCTTTGGTTAGGTCGGGAAATTGCACAATGCAATTGGAGTGAAAGTAAATATTGTATATCTTTGAGTTTATTTTTCGTGTGTTTACTACTTTCACTATTACCGTTATTTTTGAAGTTATGAAAAGTATGGAAAAATTATCCAGAGTTATCATTATAGTGATGTGGTGAAATTTTACACATCTATGTTTATGTTTCAACTTAAAAAAAAAAAAAAAAAAAAAAAAAAGGATGAGTTGGAAGTTTGTTTTAACCAACTTATGTAAAGTTTTGTATTAAGTGGTCGATATCACCACTATTTGTTGTATATTATATCTATGGATTGAATGGGAGTTGAACGTTATGGGAACACCAACTAAAGGTTATTCTTTGATTGAGATCTTGTTGAGTATAATTCGTGTCTACCTAAAGCGTGTGTTTCAAGTGTTAAAGCGTGAGTTATTCTATGATATGAGTCTTATTCATGGGATGGTTGGGATAGTGATTAACCACACTTAGGATTTTAATTTATTTGTTTCGTTTATTTTTCATTTTACACCAATTTGTATCCCAAATATTATCCATACTCTATATTATTCTTTATCCAAACCTTTGATTTATTGAGATTAGGGATTTGAGCAATCTTAAGTATCGTAGTCGTGGATTCGGCTATGTATTTATGATTTTGTCACCCTTTTTGATATAATATTATTGGTGAAGATTACTTGGTCCTATCTTTAGCCTATTCGAGTTAAGGATTTGAGCAATTGCAAGTATCGTGTTCGTGGATTCGATCATGTATTTGTGATTTTGTGGCCTTTTCTGGAATTTGAGATCGATAGAGATTAAGAAGAATGATTAACCTTTAAGCCTCAAAAACCCTTTTTACCGCTTTAGACTTGTTATTCCTTAGCTTTAGTGGGGGAGATGTGTATACTTGCCAAGCTTATGATAGAATATTCGTCACGACTGGACAGTTAAACGATTAGATTTGCTTTTATCAAATTATTTTATTTTACTTCTAATTCGTTAAGTGTTTGGTTGTGTGATTATGACAAAAATAATACATGCTTAAATATAAAAATAAATCCTAATATCTTTTAGGATACAATTTCATAAGATTAATTCTAAGGTTTACTTGGGGAAAAGTAAAGTTCAAGTGGGGGGATATTTGATGAACTCAAATAAGTACATTTTATTACCATCATTTATCCTATTTATTTGACTTGTTTTATTATATTATCTGTGAGAATCGATACGTTAATGTTTACTTTTGTAATTCTCAGGTAAAAACAAGTATTATGTGAAACTTGGCGATTTTGGACTAATTATGGAGCAAAACAAGCATGAAGTTAAGAGTCTACTGAAATGTACAAGATCAAGACATTCTGCTCCAGATACGCCGCATCTTACTTATTACATACGGCGCATCACTATCAAGATTTCACAAGATACGATCCAAGACAGCAAGGACATGCGCCGCATCTAAGGATGGAGTTACGCCGCATCTTCTGGCGGTGTACGAATATTCCTGAATATATTAATATTGGACCCCACGCGAAGTTAAGTCAATGCGCCGCATCTACTTATTAGATGCGCCGCATCTTACCCTCAGACAGAAACTATAAATACCCCAAGACCAGACGAATTTCGAGAGCGCTAGTTTTAGAAGACCGAAGACCACAGAAACCTAAGGCCGAATTCAGTCGAAGTAGCAGCACAAGACACACCTTGAACGAAGATACAAGAGCTGTAAGAAGGTCCTGCATGTATTTAATTCATTAAGTAGTTTTGTTTTATTGTATTAGTACACTTTAATTCATCAGGATTTGTGGCTTGTGTACTGTGACAACGGAAAGGTTGCACTCCCTTAAAACTGCTTTCCCATTAATTAAAGTTTATATGTTGATGTCTTTGGTGACTTTTATTAGTGCATTGATAACCTCTGTGTCTAGCTGAGCGTTGATCGGGTCGCCATGCCTCTGCCCTCGCCTATTTATTAGATCGCCTATGCATTCTATCGTCTATAGAAAAGTAGGAAGAAAGATAAATAGGATAGTCATAAGTAATCATTAAGGGTTTACTCGCCGATAAGATTAGAACCAACGAGAAAGGACTTAATCTCGATGCGTTGCATCAAACTATACACTTCATATAAAACTAGCAATAAAACAAGTGACAAGCTACTTAACTATCAGGACAGGTCTTCTTATTTTCTCGAGTAATTATTTGTGTACGTGTATGCTACTCGCTGATTCGTGCTCATTAGTTTAGTTTATTATTTTATTACAACCAAACCGTGCCAGTCTATCAGGCTGAACCCCCTTGCGTTAGATTAGGTTGTATAGCTAACTTAAGATATTAAAATACTGATTAGAATAACTAGATAATATGTTCCACTCTTAGTGATCGACACTCTACTTACCATTATATTCATACTGACCGGGTACACTGCTCATTAAAGTGTGTGTGTTATTGATAAGTCGGCTAAATATAAATTTAAAACTTGAATACTGCTAAAACCACAACGACATACCGTGGGTATAAATTAGAGCATACGCACGCACGCATTAGGGGGACACTATGGTCCTTCCACCACAGCTAGAAAAGTTTTTGATGTTGGAATCTATTGGCCGACAATTTTCAAAGAAGCTCATACTCTTGTTCAAAACTGTGATGCTTTCCAAAGATCCGGTAGTCTTTCTCGCAGAGACGAAATGCCTCAAAAAAGCATTCAAGTCTGCGAAATATTTGATATTTGGGGAATCGATTTTATGGGACCATTTCCTAAATCACACAAATACGAATACATTCTCGTTGCTATTGATTATGTTTCCAAATGGGCAGAAGCCGAGGCTCTACCCACAAATGATGCACGAGTTGTTGTTAATTTTCTCAAAAAGCTTTTCGCTTGTTATGGAATTCCTAAAGCTTTAATAAGTGATCGAGGAACCCATTTCTGTAATAGACAAATGGAGAAAATTATGAAATGATATGGAGTTCATCATCGTTTTGCCACAGCTTATCACCTACAGACCAGTGGTCAAGTCGAAAACACCAACAGAGCCTTAAAGAGGATACTCAAAAAAAGGGTCAAAGACAATCCTACCGTTTGGTCGAGAAAACTTGATGATGCTCTGTGGGCATTTCGTACGGCTTACAGAACTCCAATTGGTACAACACCATACAGACTTTTGTATCGAAAAACCTACCATTTGCCGTTCGAAATCAAACATCGCGCCTACTGGGCACTCAGAAACTGTAACCCTGATCTCAAAATAGCTGGAGAGAAGAGATTTTTGCAATTTCATGAACTCGATGAACTAAGACTCCAAGCTTATGAGAACTCTAAGCTTTACAAAGCTAGAACCAAAGCTTATCATGACAAAAAGTTAAGAATACGGAAAGAATTCAAAGCTGGAGAAAAAAGTTTTGCTTTTCAATATGAAATACAAGTTTAAAGCTCCTAAGCTAAAACCGAAATGGTTCGGACCATATATAGTGAAACATGGATTTCCATCTGGATATGTTGAATTATATGACAAACAGGGTGGAAGTTTGATTGTTAATGGTCACCGGATTAAATTGTACTATGATAAGGAGCAAATGAATGAGATTTCTATCGAAGAAATTCCGCCTAAATCAGAATATGAAGATATAACATTCATGGCACCCTTTCCGGCCGATTATAAGAAAAACACTCCTTGGGCCAAAGAAACTGGTTTTATCTATGATGTTCTTTCTAGAGCTTGGGAAAGAGTGAAATTAGATGACATAGATGAAACTGGAGAAGGAATGGTGATAGGAAACGTGGTGTGTGTTCCCAAATCTTCAAAGAAGAACCAAAAATTGCACCAATGTAGACTAAAGGAACTTTGAGTCAGGCTGATGACTCGTTAATAAAACAAGCGCTTCTCGGGAGGCAACCCGTGTATTTGCTATTTTTACTTCTTATTATTATTTTCAAAGTGATTACACCCTAAAGTTTCTCTAATTCCTTAGTTAAACTTAAGTGTGGGGGTATACCACTGACTTTTTAATAAAATGTAGAAATATTTTCGTGTGTTTATTTTGTTTGTTTTAAGATTACTGCAGGTAATAATTACTAAGCTTGGACACTTGGATCAAAGAATCATATGAAGCCTAGAAAATATGGTTTATTCTCTTATTTCCCTATTTTCATACTTTGAAGTTTGTTTATCACATTGAGGACAATGTTTAACTTAAGTGTGGGGGGAGAATAGGAAAATAAGGATAATTTATAAATTTTAAGCTAAGTTTTTAAATTTTTGTTTGCCCTTATGATCTAGTTATTTGTCATTTTTAGGATAATATATTAGAATAACTGGATCTATCCACTGGTGAAACCTGTAATTTTTTAAAAATTGAGATGTGTCCCGATTAATATTGCAATCCATTCTGGAATCGATAACATTAACTAGCACATATTATAGCCTTTCCACTAAATTGTGAGGATTTAAGCCTATTCCATATTTAGCATACATCTTTTATGTTTTGATTCTTTTGCTATGAGTGTGCCGATGATTTTATTTATTCTAGACCTTGTGCTTGTAAATCATTACGAGACCATTGTGAGATCACATTTCGTGTGTGATATAAGTGTATATGCGTGATAAGAGGTAACCTTAGGATTTAACCCAAATAGCCTTCCGTATTGATATTTAGCTAGTTACACTGACTAGTTAACCACTAATATAAACCCTATTGTTAGCGTTTATCTTTAACGCTAGATACCCCTAGTTACACCTTCTGAGCCTATCTTTTCTTTTGATAAAATTCAGAAAAATACAAAAAGATTTTACACTTTTTAACCTAGCCTTACCCTTAGTCAAGTCTTGGTTGGTTGCTAGCTATATGGCAAGATGAATGTTATGTGGGAAATCATGAAAGTTCGAAGAAAGTTGCAAACTCCATGAGCAGTTATCAAAGTGAAGTGAAAGACTAGTCATCGCAATTATAAGATGACAATTGAAGAGTTTATGCGGAAAAAAAAAAAAAGTCATCGCAACTATAAGGTGACAAGAATAGCCAATGAGCTATGGAATAATGTATTGATCGATCAAGTATGGAGTTTCTCAAGATTGCATGATAGTGGTTTGAAATAGCTAGCAACATTTGGTTAGTAGACTTTGACTATTTTGTATATTCTTAATCATCAACCCTTTCTAAAACATATCCCATGCCTTATCCTTACCTTTTGGCTTTGTGAAATTATAAAGTGTATTGACATATAGTGACCATCTGAGTTCTTGAGGAATTAGATAACGCGCCAGCGATCTAAGGTTATCCTTAGTGACCATCCGTTGTTTGGTAATGCAAGAATTCACGCCAGCGATCTATTATGTTTTGCATAAGATATTTGCACGTAAGTCTGATATAACCCTTGAAGCCTTTGTTAATACAAATATCGTCCCAAAAACGTTATTTATATTTTACAATCTTTGCTTAGTTTTGTTAATGACAATTACAAAGTATATCTTTAAGCAAATTATAAATACTAGCTAAAGTCTCTTTAGAACACATTTTACATTTCACAAGTTTACTTGGAAATACATTTCATACATATACATGATTATTTCCTTAAAAGGAAACTTTATTTCTTAAATGATACAATGACATCATGGCATGCATCATACATGTAATCTTGGTAAGATCTTGTAATATCTTGGATAGATCTTCAAGTAAGATAGTTGACATTGGATGATCTTGAAATGACAACACAAAGATATGGAGAGATTGGAGAGATTTGGAAAATCCCTTAGCTGTCTTACCTCTGGCATGTCCATGGATCCCTTCGATATAAAGGACGGATCCCTTTTAAGGGATCCGCCGGATCCGTCGAGTGTGTATCAGCTTGCTTATAAATAGCAAGCTGATCACTTGGCCTTCTCATCACTCATATAGCTAAAGTACATACTCATTCATATTACTAACATCATTCATTCATATCATTTGATCTATCTTTTGTAGCAAAGAAGATTAAGCATCAAGGTTCAACACAGACATGTAAACCTTTAGTTACTGTGTGATCTTTGTGTAATTCACACATCATTATTTGTATCATTTATCACAGTGAGTGTGGTTAGTGTTTTAGTCCTCAAAACATAAAGAGTGTAGGGAGTGGTTGTACCCTTGTGAAAGAACTCGACATTTAGCTTAGTGTCGGTAATTGTATAGGTGACGTTGGGTTAGTTCTGCCCTGAAGTAGAACTCGGTGTTTAGCTTAGTACCGGAAAAGGAAGTAAGCAACGTGTAAAGGTTTTCTCCACCTAGAAGAGAGTTTGTTTCTTAGTGAAGGATAACTCTCGAGTTAGAGGCTCGAGGAGTGGAGTAGGGCAAGGAAGAGAGTCCTTGTAGCCGAACCACTATAAACATCCGTGTTGTGTGGTTTGATCTTTCCTCTCTTTATGTTTCATATATATTGTGTGAATACTTGTCTGAGCTTGTTTCCTTTGAATTAACATAAAGTAACAAAGCGAATTAATTTTAATCGGTAAAACTATTCAACCCCCCCCCCTTCTAGTTTTCACAATTGGCATCAAGAGCTACGTTACTTAAGACTATTAAAATATATTGTATTTTAAAACTTAAAACGATCCATGGATTTTGAAAACTTTAAAGAAGGACAATCTATGCAAAGACCACCTCTATTTGAACCAAATTGCTTTATATATTGGAAGAATCGCTTTGAGACATATGTAAAGTCAAAGGACATAGATCTGTGGTATATTATTGTTGAGGGTGATTACAAGCCCATTAGTAATGATATTTTGGGTGGTCGGGATGTAGGAGCTTCTCTTAATCGTCACAGTGATGAGCAAAAGAAGTTGATTGCCAAAAATAATGAAGCCAAAATGATGCTTTACAATGCCTTACCTAAGAAAGAATATGAAAGAGTTTTTATGTGCAAAACGGCTAAAGATATTTGGCAATCTCTTATTATCACTCATCAAGGGAACTCACAAGTCAAAGATAACAAAATTGATCTTCTTGTTCAACAATATGAACAATTTGTTATCTCTGAAGATGAGACCATTGATGGTGCTTTTGCTAAGTTTAATACTATTATTACATCTCTTAAAGCACTTAACGAATCTTTTTCTAGTAAGAACTTTGTCAAGAAATTTCTTAGAGCACTTCATCCTAAGTGGAGAGCAAAGGTGACGGCTATTGAAGAATCCAAGGATCTCTCAAGCATGACACTTGATGAGCTCATAGGAAATCTCAAAGTTCACGAAATGGTGATGAAAAAGGATTCAGAAATAGTTAAAGGGAAGAAGGAGAAAATAAAGTCCATTGCCTTGAAAGCTAGAGTTGAGTCAAGTGATGATGAAGAGTCTTGTTCAAGTAGTGAAGACGAAGAATATGCCATGGCCGTAAGAGATTTCAAGAAGTTCTTCAGAAGACGAGGAAAGTTCGTAAAACCACCTCGTGAAGAAAAGAAATCTTTACGAAAAGACCGTGATGATAAAAAGGGCAAGTTAGATAGGAAGCGCTACAGATGTGGAGATTCTGGTCACTTTATAGGTGAATGTCCAAAGCCTCCAAAGAACAAGTCTCAAAAAGCATTCGTTAGTGGAGCTTGGAGTGATAGTGAAGGAGATGATGATGAGCCTAAAAACAACGAAGTTGCCCTTATGGCTCATGACACAGAAGAGGTACATTCTGACTCATACTCCTCTATAGATGATGAAACCTTAGAAATAGAATATAACAAGCTGTGTGATATCACATTAAAAATCATCAACAAAAACAAATTCTTGAAAACTAAAACAACACTTTTAGAAAAAGAAGTGTATTGGCTTAAAGAAAAAGAGATACGAATGGAAAAAGGGAAAAATAGTAAAGATACATGTGTCTCTTGTCAAGAACTAAAATTAGAATTAGATGCACTAAAAACTTCATAGGAAGATCTCATTAAGCAAAACTCTAAGTTTAAAAGGTTTGATAAAAACATAAGTTGTGCAGATGAGATAATGAAGATGCAAAAACTTCCTCATGATAAAACCGGATTAGGTTTTATGAAACTAGGAACCTTAAGTGACTTTAAGAAACAAACTGTGAATGAAAAAGAAACTGTTTCAACTAAGTCAGAGGCTCACGGATCCAACGGATCCAATATTTTGGATCCGCCAGTTGTACCCAAGGGATCCGCGAGTACAGAAGTTGAACAGAAGGTTCAGAAAATAGACCGTACTGAATTTGTTAAAGTCACTAGAAAACCTAGCACTAGTACAACTAATAACAAGCTAAAACCAGATGTGTTTATAGGGAGAGGTCAAGCTAGGAATGAGTATAGAGTTAAAACAACACAACAGAGACCTCAAACTAGTTTTCCCAAACACCCCTTTTCTAAGAGTAATGTTAATTCACAACATCATTATCAAAATAATTGGAACCAAAATATGCCTAGAAACTTTCAAGGTCCCAATTACATGCCATGTAACTATTATCCTCCATTTGATTACATGAACCATGATAATGTTATGTTTAACACAAACGGACCCATGAGATATTGGGGACCAAACGCTTGAGTCTTTATTGAACTTAGGTGTGCTTAAAAGTTGAACTTGAACCTGATGAGTGGATCAAAGATAGTGGGTGTTCAAGACACATGACGGGAAACAAAAGCCTTTTCTCCACTTACCAAGTGTACGACGGAGGTAATGTCACATTTGGTAGCAAGCTTAAAAGTAAAATCATCGGAAAAGGTACAATCTCTCATGACTCTCTCTCTATTGATGATGTTGCTCATGTTGATAATTTAGGTTTTAACTTGCTTAGTATAAGTCAATTGTGCCGTAAAAAGTATAACGTCCTTTTCAGTGAAAATGGAAGTAAAATACTTAAAGATGGCATAACAGTAGGAAAAGGTGTTTTAAAGAATAACGTATATGTTATGAAATTAGATAAAACACCGAAAGACAAGCTTTGTCTTACTTCTCTGGACGAAAACTCAACCTTATGGCATCGACGCTTAGGTCACGCCAATATGAGGTTAATTCAATCCTTATCATCCAAAGAACTCGTTAGGAACCTACCTAAGTTAAGATATGACCAACACTTTTGTGATGCTTGCAAAATTGGGAAACAAGTGCACAATAGCCATAAGGCTAAAAACATGGTATCCACATCTAGATGTCTAGAATTATTACATATGGATTTGTTTGGCCCGTCGGCTATACAAAGTTATGGAGGTAATTTTTACACATTAGTAATAGTAGATGATTACTCTAGGTATACATGGACTAAATTTTTGAAAACCAAAAATGAGGCCTTTGATAAATTTAAAATTCTAAGCAAGAAAATTCAAAATCAACTAGGATGTAACATAGTATCTATTAGAACTGACCATGGTCGAGAATTTGACAATGAAATCCAATTCAGAACATTCTGTGATAAAAATGGAATAACTCATAATTTCTCGGCTCCTCGAACTCCACAATCTAATGGTGTAGTAGAACGGAAAAATAGGACAATTCAAGAAATGAGTAGAACTATGTTAAATGAACAAAACATACCTCAAAAGTTTTGGTGTCACGCAGTAAATACTTCCACATATATCCTAAATAGAGTTTTTGTAAAACCCCAAATTTAAAAGCATGCAAAATGACCAAAATGCCCCTGAAACTTTAAAATTTAATTAAAGCTTACATAAAATGTCAAATAATCCCAAAACTTTGGTAATGAGCTACATATGAAGTAAAATAATTTTGAGGCAACATTTTAAAATTTCTACAATGTACAAAAAAAATACATATTACACACAAAAATTAGATATGGGCCGAATAATTATTTAAATTATTTATTTTGTGTTTTTAAATCTTTTAAAATAAGATAATGATCAAACAAATATGGAAACCATTCTCAAAGTAATTTTGATTGCCCATTTACCCCTAATTACCGTGATTTACTCCCCCCCCCCTCCTCATCACTCAGCATTTTTATTTATTTCTATTATTTCCCATCCGAAAAACCCTAACAAACACACACAAAATCCTCTCTTCTCCATCTGATTTTTCTGGAGCTATTGGGTATTTTTCTGGTGATCTTTAAGACCTAACGGAACTGGGAAAAATAAGCATAGGGTTTTGGATTCGCTGGTTTGATCGTGGGATATTTTTCTTAGTCGAATTTTTCATCCGAGAGGTAATAATTCATGCGCCTAAATCTACATGTCCTAAAATTGATTTGGTATTTTTTTGATGTTACTTAGATCATATATGACTCATATAAATTGGTAGAATCGAATCATGCAAGTTAATATGATCGTACGAAATTTTGAGATCAAAAACACACATAAAATGCAAATCGAGTCATACGAATTTTCTGGGTGATATGTTTATTTTATTTGGACCTCATATGAAGTATATGATCTGGGAAAAATGATGGAATAAATTGTAGAGGCCTAAATATGTCATGGTAATTATTGATATCAAAAACAAACATAAAATCTAAAATATGCTATACGATTTTTCTAGGCTTGTTATATAATTTTTATGAGTTCCTTATGCTTCATATAACTCTTGAAAAATGGCCCTTTGCATTTGTCGAAGCTTATATCAATCATGGTGAATTATTGTTTCTAACCGGATTAAAGAAAAAAAGGGTTTTAATTAAAAATAAAATCGTGAGACCTAGGGTTTCACTTTTGATGATTGGATCTGAACATTTAATGCATTTTTAAGGTTTTAATAATTATGGGTAATGATTGGTTTGATTAGGGTTCGGGTTTATTGATTTATTTTGTATACCGATTGGATGATAAAAACTATAAGGGTGTGTTTTGAAATTATTTAAACATGAGGGTTATTTTTATAAGTCATTTTGGATCAGGGGTAAATGTATAAAATATAATATGGGAGTATCTTGTGTAAATTTTGTAAGTAAAAGGTTTAATTGGTAATTTTGGTAATTATTCTTATTCGAATGGAAAATAATTAATTTAAGGGACTTGTTTTGTAAATTCTGGAAACTTGAAGGTGGATTCGTATAATACTTAATATAAGGGACTTGATGTGTAATTTGGAATAATTGAAGGCTTAATGTGTAAATATGAATATTGTAAGGATTAATTTGTAATTTAATTAATAATAAGGTTTAATTTGTAATTTATATAACTTAAGGGTTTAACTTGTAAAATGGTTAAAGTTAAAGGATTGGAACTGTAATTATGGGAAACTTATGGATTAAAATGAACGACTTGTAATACCTGCTAATTCTGGAAACCTGCTAAAAATAGGAAGTTACTAAATATGGAAAGTCGCTATTTTTGGAAAGTTACCTGAAAAGGAAAGTTACTAAAAATGGTAAGCCGACTAAAATAAGTAATCTGAATTAAACAAGCTAATAATAAGACAATCATGAATTCGTGTAGATCCGTTGAAGATGGAGTTCGCTTCCGGTCCTTATTATTCTGTTGTGTGTTTTCACTTGCGGTATAAGGTACAGATATTCTGACCTTCTCACAGGTTTCTCATGATCTCTTTCATTTTTCTGATCTGTCAGTTTTTGTATTGATGCCATTGCTATGATCCCCTTTTACTTGAACCTTTCATATGATTCCCTTGTTTATAAATCCCTGATTAGAACCTTGTTATAAGAATTTGATTATGAACCTTTCTGATATGGTATCTGATTCTAAGTTCCCTTGATAAACTGAACCCTGCTTTATTCCTTGATACTTGACATGATTTGTTCTTCACCTTGTGACCTGAATATTCAAACCTCTGAATACCCTAAAGATTCATTTTGACATTATAACTGAAATTGGAAACTTTCCTTAATGATATGAAAATGTTTTTAAAAAGCTTTTGAGTACGATGTTATACCTATTTTGAATTGAAACAGCACTAAAGGTTTTATGAAAATTCCTTTTAAAGACTATCTGTATAAGAAAGTTTTACCAAACATCATTTTATGAAAGTCACTGAAAGATTATTTTAAATACAATTTTAATATGAAACCTTTGAATTAAAATCTTTTCTATGAACCTATAAACCTTTTTGATTATGAACTTTTGATATGACCTATTGAACCTTGATTTGAACCTTATTCTAAACCTGGTTATATACTCTTGTTTTGAAACTTAATTTGAACTTTGATATAAGCATTAATCTGATATACTATTTCTGAACCTGGACTTGAACATTGTTATAAACTCTGATATAAACCTATCTGATTTCTGAACCTCTGATATACACTTCTGTAACATCTGACAAGGACCTTATGCTATGAACCTTCTGATATGACACTCTGATTTTGACCTGATACTTGATACTTAACCCTGACCACGGTTTGATACCCGAGCCACCTCACTAGGCATGAGGGTTTCATGTCCATGTCATTGATGCACCGATGGCATGACTCTAGGGCAGGAGAGTGATGACCTGTCCCGTCCCTGACTTTATTTTATCTGGTGTTTATTGGTAGACTCTGGCCACCTGGGGCGTATGGATGCATCCTAGATTTGTTCTGTTTCTGTTATCTGTTTATATTATCTGTTATATCTCTGGTGACTGATGGTGTGTGCGATACACGTCTTTCACAACCTCTGGGAGCTAGCTACTCCATTTGATACATGAGGACACCCCTCATATTATCTGGTTACTGAGAGGATACCCCTCTGATTGATGATGATGGCATGGTTATATATATTATATCTCTGTTTCTGGGCTCGTGGTGGATTACTGTTTTCCTTTACCATATACATTTACTTACCTTTGACCCTTATTATACCTTGCACTGTTTCCCTTTACCTTTA
The DNA here is from genome assembly GCA_021014915.2 of Artemisia tridentata subsp. tridentata. Taxonomy (NCBI): domain Eukaryota; kingdom Viridiplantae; phylum Streptophyta; class Magnoliopsida; order Asterales; family Asteraceae; genus Artemisia; species Artemisia tridentata. Next base: position 111,126,016 of record CP139503.1, on the reverse strand, counting down.
TCTATTTATTTTTCCCTATCCCTTTATCCTTACTCCTTTATTTATCCTTTAACTCTGATTATATCTGCATGACCTATATTTCTGACACTCTGTACTATTCTTTATTACTGCTTGTTACCGTTATATCTGTTCACTGAGCTCTCGTAGCTCAGCCGCATTTCTTTTCCTGCGGTAGGTTTTAGTAAGAAGCTGGGTATGAGCGGAGAGTACCATTGGACTTAGAAGACTACACTGTGATAGTTATTTTGTTATAGAGATGACTAGAAGAAGTTTTATTTTCAGACCTAGTTTTTATTCCTTTGTAATTTTGTACTTCCTTGTAACCTTTGTACTCCTTTGTATTATTGAAGATGTATGCTTGTGTATGATTCTGATATGTCACCATTGTTGTGACATCTCTACCCTTGTCGGGTCGGGGTGTTACAATTTATGGTATCAGAGATACAGGCTGCGACTTGTAATACATTTACCCTTGACCTGTGAAGTCTGGACCACTAAGTTTCCACTGTAGGCGCTCGTAGGACAACCTTGAGAATTTGCTTTAGGATTTCCCTATAGGAACTTAAATTCTGACCAGTGAGGAATGGGTAGACTATAAGTCATATGTTTAAGTAGCATTGCTTCCGCATCACTCTGATTCGTGTCTTGCTTTTGGTTAAAGCCTATTGAAATCACATTTGGAAAATTAGAGCTTATGCCTTGCACCACCTAAGAATTGAAACCTAAATAAAACCTGAAGCATTGAAATTGCATAGTAATTGTCTGACACTATTTGATCCTTGCCTTCAGATTCCGACTCCAACCTCCGATCCTTTTGTTAATCATTCTGATGCCTCTTCGGGCATTCTGAGAATCCCCATGACGATGATATACTTAATACATTTTGTTAGTTGTTTCTTGCTTCTGATAATCGTCTATGAATCTTTTAACACTATTTAATTTCGTCTTAACCATCTCTGTTCCCATGAGAAGTCTTGTGGTGTTTAACCACGAGTATAAAAATGTTTTCACTCTCATTCTGAACGATAAGATTTTTCTTTGATCCGTCTTTCTTTGATAGTAACCTTGATTTTATTCTTATAAGGATTGATTGACTGATCATTTAATATTGACGACTATCCTCCTATGTCTCACCTTTGGCGTTTGAAACAATTTTGGAACCCCTGCCATGATTACCGATTGTTAAACTTTTGCTGCCACCACTCGATTTTGACCTTCACTTTTGATCTGTTTGATAAACAGTCTGATATCTTTCCGACCATCCCGAAGGCCGTTTAACCCTAATGTGGTTGACACCTTCTATAAATTTATTACCCGTGTTGGATATAAATGTATCATCTGATACTATTCTTTCTTGCAAAATCCATACCACTCCTATGAGAGATCTGGTAATTATTAACCTTGGATATAGAAGTTTATTCCTTCCCTTGAATGATGAAATTTTATTTGCCAATCAGTTTTCCTTTGGAAGGATTTGATGCAAATACTATCTCTGTATGGAATTGTTCACTGAGCATGATGATGCTGATAACCGATGTTCCATACGCCTCACTTTGACAGTATACGATGTTCGTATTACCGATTATTCGCAACCTACCTGCCACGTATGCTAAATAGCTAAACAAAATTTCCAGCACCTTGAACTGTTCATTTATCTATCTCCATACTATACTGAACCATGTACTTGACTCTGACATATGAACTATCCATCTGGTTTAACGACTATATTCGTTCTGCGGATCTGCCTACTTTTGATATACCTAATCCTGAGATCTTTTGGTTATGAATTGACTGGCTCTTTATAAAGCCACCAGAGACTGCCATATCTGATATAAGACCTATTGAAATCTATTTTCACCCTACTTTTATTATGATAACCTTTAACCGCTCAAATCTGTTAAGCTTAACGCTGCTATGGAAACTTTTAACTCGATCTCAATTGATTATCAAATTTCTCCTATGAATATCCACCCTTAGAAAGCTTTGGCATTGGAAGCTTCGTGGTATAAATTTTCTGGTGTTTTCTGATGAAACTCTTGGGTTTCCCTCCTGTTTGAGTAGTATAATGAAAGTTGAACCGACCTCAGTTGACGAACCATGATGCTATAGAAGTTGAGAGATTGAAGAAGCTGATGGAATATGATTTTGTTCACCTCAGTGTTTACTTTGAATGCCCCTATTAGTTTATGAAGAAGAAAGAGAAAATTATGCGTCAGCATATCAACTATCGTAAACCTAACCATATCACTATCCGAAATCATTATCCATTTCTTCGTATCAATGATTGATTTGGTCTATCTTTGAAAACTCCGTATCAGACAACCTTATTTAATGTTTGAAGGACTAAAGAAGCAACCACAATAACTTCTAAGAAAGGAGATGACTGATTGAGAGTAACCTACGGGAAGCATTTCAGTCTTATGCACGAAGAGGAACATGTAGATCATCTCGTGGAATGACCCTTTATGCTGGAAGAAGCAGATTGATTGGCGTCCAGAGATTGTAGCAGACAACACTACCAGGTATCCGGTGACGATAGCAATTTGAGTTGGCGAATTTTGAACGGTGCTAGAAGACCTGTCAAGGACTCACAGTCTTGCTTCTCTATTCATTTTAGTTGTACTAAGATGAATTGAGAGCAGAAGCAGACTCGCGAATGGAAGAATGCACAATGACCATGCCAGAGATTCACGTTACTACACCACAGTGTCAAGAAGAGGTACCAAAGGCTTGAGGGACCAGACTCAAGTTTAAAATTCCTTTCCATTCGATGATCATATGGACAGACGTAGGCAGACTGCTTGGTTTTGGAAGAGGTTTAAGATCATGTATTGAATGGATGATAATTCTGAAGCGAACGTTGTGAAGGATGAAGCTATGGGTGGCGAAATTCACTTCCTCTTAACTTACTTAAATTTCCGTTACCTGATAATAAAATCCTCTGAAAGATTTTGGTTCCCTACTAGTAATTCTGTTTTGTGTAGATTTTGCATATGTTGGATGATGGTTGTTATGAGAATTTTGAAGTAACCACTGATATTGCCTGAGTTGATTCTGGTGAGTGATGAAGGATTGGCGCTATTAGCGACGTATCCAATTCTGATAGACATACTAGATCTTTTCCGTTAACTCTTTCGAGTAGTTCGTTCTCCTCTTAGTTATGGTTTTTGATTTTGATGACCTCTGAGACTGTAGTTGGATTAGGTGGAATAAGATAAGTTATTTTGTTCACGACTTGAAATCAAGTATGACCATCATGAGGGCATATTTATATGATGCCAGTATTATGACGTCTGGCCAACGTGATAATACTTACATCATATAACGTGCACTCGTTGTGGGCATAGGATATTTCGAGAAGTGCCCTAGAACTTTAGAAATTCTGATAACTGTTTGAGATTATCTGCATTAGTGAGACTTTAAGTTCATTCTACCTATACGCGTAATCTGCTTTCACCGTTATGCGAATTGATACGTCTGGATTCTTGCCACGCATTTTGCTGACCTCTGCACTTCCAATAAGAATCTTAGGTTCTATTGTAGAACTTTCTGTCAATTTATGTTATCGACAATCTATTTTCTGTACGTTCTCATCTGATTTGTCTAATCGAATTCTGTGGACAGCATATCCGCCAAAATCCTATGTATTTTCCTGCGTCTCTTTCGAGAGAATCCGATTATCATCTATTATGTTTGGTATATTATTCTTTTAACCTGGATTCAGTATGTTATGTCTGTTCTGAGGATCTGAAGCAATTTTGGATCGACAAGTTCGAGTCATGAGAAACAAGTCTTTCATATTTTCTGTTCATAGTCAATTGTGTTTCTGTTTCGTTTCACCTCAATTTTCGAGGACGAAAATTCTTTTTTTAGAGGGGAAGAAGTTGTAAAACCCAAAATTTAAAAGAATGCAAAATGACCAAAATGCCCCTGAAACTTTAAAATTTAATTAAAGCTTACATAAAATGTCAAATAATCTCAAAACTTTGGTAATGAGCTACATATGAAGTAAAATAATTTTGAGGCAACATTTTAACATTTCTACAATGTACAAAAAAAAATACATATTACACACAAAAATTAGATATGGGCCGAATACTTATTTAAATTATTTATTTTGTGTTTTTAAATCTTTTAAAATAAGATAATGATCAAACAAATATGGAAACCATTCTCAAAGTAATTTTGATTGCCCATTTACCCCTAATTACCTTGATTTGCTCCCCCCCCCCCTCCTCATCACTCGGCATTTTTATTTATTTCTATTATTTCCCATCCGAAAAACCCTAACAAACACGCACAAAATCCTCTCTTCTAAATCTGATTTTTCTGGAGCTATTAGGTATTTTTCTGGTGATCTTTAAGGCCTAAGGGAGCTGGGAAAAATAAGCATAGGGTTGTGGATTCGCTGGTTTGATCGTGGGATATTTTTCTTAGTCGAATTTTTCATCCGAGAGGTAATAATTCATGTGCCTAAATCTACATGTCCTAAAATCGATTTGGTATTTTTTTGATGTTACTTAGATCATATATGACTCATATAAATTGGTAGAATCGAATCATGCAAGTTAATATGATCGTACAAAATTTTGAGATAAAAAACACACATAAAATGCAAATCGAGTCATACGAATTTTCTGGGTGATATGTTTATTTTATTTGGACCTCATATGAAGTATATGATCTGGGAAAAATGATGGAACAAATTGTAGAGGCCTAAATATGTCGTGGTAATTATTGATATCCAAAACATACATAAAATCTAAAATATGCTATACGATTTTTCAGGGCTTGTTATATAATTTTTATGAGTTCCTTATGCTTCATATAACTCTTGAAAAATGGCCCTTTTCATTTTTCGAAGCTTATATCAATCATGGTGAATTATTGTTTCTAACCGGATTAAAGAAAAAAAGGGTTTTAATTAAAAATAAAATCGTGAGACCTAGGGTTTCACTTTTGATGATTGGCTCTGAACATTTAATACATTTTTAAGGTTGTAATAATTATGGGTAATGATTGGTTTGATTAGGGTTAGGGTTTATTGATTTATTTTGTATACCGATTGGATGATAAAAACTATAAGGGTGTGTTTTGAAATTATTTAAACATGAGGGTTATTTTTATAAGTCATTTTGGATCAGGGGTAAATGTATAAAATATAATATGGGGGTATCTTGTGTAAATTTTTTAAGTAAAAGGTTTAATTGGTAATTTTGGTAATTATTCTTATTCGAATGGAAAATAATTAATTTAAGGGACTTGTTTTGTAAATTCTGGAAACTTGAAGGTGGATTCGTATAATACTTAATATAAGGGGCTTGATGTGTAATTTGGAATAATTGAAGGCTTAATGTGTAAATATGAATATTGTAAGGATTAATTTGTAATTTAATTAATAATAAGGTTTAATTTGTAATTTATATAACTTAAGGGTTTAACTTGTAAAATGGTTAAAGTTAAAGGATTGGAACTGTAATTATGGGAACTTATGGATTAAAATGAACGACTTGTAATACCTGCTAATTCTGGAAACCTGCTAAAAATAGAAAGTTACTAAATATGGAAAGTCGCTATTTTTGGAAAGTTACCTGAAAAGGAAAGTTACTAAAAATGGAAAGCCAACTAAAATAAGTAATCTGAATTAAACAAGCTAATAATAAGACAATCATGAATTCGTGTAGATCCGTTGAAGATGGAGTTCGCTTCCGGTCCTTATTATTCTGTTGTGTGTTTTCACTTGCGGTATAAGATACAGATATTCTGACCTTCTCACAGGTTTCTCATGATCTCTTTCATTTTTCTGATCTGTCAGTTTTTGTATTGATGTCATTGCTATGATCCCCTTTTACTTGAACCTTTCATATGATTCCCTTGTTTATAAATCCCTGATTAGAACCTTGTTATAAGAATTTGATTATAAACCTTTCTGATATGGTATCTGATTCTGAGTTCCCTTGATAAACTGAACCCTGCTTTATTCCTTGATACTTGACATGATTCGTTCTTCACCTTGTGACCTGAATATGCAAACCTCTGAATACCCTGAAGATTCATTTTGACATTATAACTGAAATTGGAAACTTTCCTTATTGATATGAAAACGTTTTTGAAAAGCTTTTGAGTACGATGTTATACCAATTTTGAATTGAAACAGCACTAAAGGTTTTATGAAAATTCCTTTTAAAGACTATCTGTATAAGAAAGTTTTACCAAACATCATTTTATGAAAGTCACTGAAAGATTATTTTAAATACAAGTTTAATATGAAACCTTTGAATTAAAATCTTTTCTATGAACCTATAAACCTTTTTGATTATGAACTTTTGATATGACCTATTGAACCTTGATTTGAACCTTATTCTTAACCTGGTTATAAACTCTTGTTTTGAAACTTAATTTGAACTTTGATATAAGCATTAATCTGATATACTATTTCTGAACCTGGACTTGAACATTGTTATAAACTCTGATATAAACCTATCTGATTTCTGAACCTCTGATATACACTTCTGTAACATCTGACAAGGACCTTATGCTATGAACCTTCTGATATGACACTCTGATTTTGACCTGATACTTGATACTTAACCCTGACCACGGTTTGATACCCGAGCCACCTCACTAGGCATGAGGGTTTCATGTCCATGTCATTGATGCACCGATGGCATGACTCTAGGGCAGGAGAGTGATGACCTGTCCCGTCCCTGACTTTATTTTATCTGGTGTTTATTGGTAGACTCTGGCCACCTGGGGCGTATGGATGCATCCTAGATTTGTTATGTTTCTGTTATCTGTTTATATTATCTGTTATATCTCTGGTGACTGATGGTGTGTGCGATACACGTCTTGCACAACCTCTGGGAGCTAGCTACTCCATTTGATACATGAGGACACCCCTCATATTATCTGGTTACTGAGAGGACACCCCTCTGATTGATGATGATGGCATGGTTATATATATTATATCTCTGTTTCTGGGCTCGTGGTGGATTACTGTTTTCCTTTACCATATACATTTACTTACCTTTGACCCTTATTATACCTTGCACTGTTTCCCTTTACCTTTATCTATTTATTTTTCCCTACCCCTTTATCCTTACTCCTTTATTTATCCTTTAACTCTGATTATATCTGCATGACCTATATTTCTGACACTCTGTACTATTCTTTATTACTGCTTGTTACCGTTATATCTGTTCACTGAGCTCTCGTAGCTCAGCCGCATTTCTTTTCCTGTGGCAGGTTTTAGTAGGAAGCTGGGTATGAGCGGAGAGTACCATTGGACTTAGAAGACTACACTGTGATAGTTATTTTGTTATAGAGATGACTAGAAGAAGTTTTATTTTCAGACTTAGTTTTTATTCCTTTGTAATTTTGTATTTCCTTGTAATTTCCTTGTAACCTTTGTACTCCTTTGTATTATTGAAGATGTATGCTTGTGTATGATTCTGATATGTCACCATTGTTTTGACATCTCTACCCTTGTCGAGTCGGGGCGTTACAGTTTTAATTAGACCATTTTTAAATAAAACTCGTTATGAACTTTATCGAGGTAAAAAGCCTACTTTAGGATATTTTAGAGTGTTTGGAAGCAAGTGCTTTATTTTAAACACTAAGGATTATCTCACCAAATTCGACCCAAAGTCGTATGAAGATGTATTTCTAGGATATTCACAAACTAGTAAAGCATACATAGTTTTGAACAAGGAAACCTCAAGAGTCGAGGAATCATTGAACGTAACATTCGATGAATGTCCACCTCCCTCTAAGACATCACCTTTGGTAGATGATGACTTAGTTGAAAACCAAATGGTTGATAATCAGGAAAATGTTGAAAATGATAAAGAAGATGAACCAATAAAAAGAGATTTAGTCAACATCAAAGAAGATAAAAGTCATCCATTAGAAAACGTCATAGGAAAACTCAATGAAAGAACATTAAGATCTAAAGCTCAAAATGAAAGTAATTTCTTTTGTTTTGTTTCAACAATAGAACCTAAAAATATAAATGAAGCAATAAAAGATGAATCTTGGGTCATTGCGATGCAAGAAGAATTAAATCAATTTATTAGGAATGACGTTTGGACATTAGTTCCTCAACCTAAAAATCAAACCATAATTGGTACCAAATGGGTTTTTTAGAAATAAAATGGATGAAAATGGCATAGTATCTAGAAACAAAGCTAGACTAGTAACACAAGGCTACAATCAACAAGAAGGAATAGATTATGATGAAACATTTGCACCCGTAGCTAGACTTGAGTCTATTAGAATACTACTTGCATATGCATGTGCACATGATTTTAAATTATTTCAAATGGATGTCAAAAGTGCATTTTTAAATGGCTTTATAAATGAAGAGGTATATGTAGCACAACCTCCCGGCTTTGCCGATTTTGAAAAACCAAATCATGTTTACAAAGTAAAGAAAGCTTTATACGGACTTAAGCAAGCACCAAAATCTTGGTATGATCGACTTAAGACCTTCTTAGTTGACCATAAGTACTCCATGGGCCTAGTAGATAACACTCTCTTCACCAAGAAAAAGGGATCACATATTATCATCGTCCAGATATATGTGGATGACATTATATTTGGTTAAACTTTTCAAGAGTTATGTGATGATTTCTCAGAAATCATGCATGATGAGTTTGAAATGAGTATGATGGGGGAACTTAACTTTTTCTTAGGTCTCCAAATAAAACAATTAGAAGATGGGATATTCTTCAACCAATCAAAGTATATCAAAGATATGCTTAAGAAGTTTGGTCTTGAAGACTCAAAACCAACGAAAACACCTATGTCCTCCGAAACCAAACTCACAAAGGATGAAGAAAATGAATCCGTAGATAACACTAAATATAGGGGAATGATTGGTAGTTTACTCTATCTTACGGCTAGTAGGCCGGACATTATGTTTAGTGTTTGTCTATGTGCACGTTTTCAAGAAGATCCCAAAATATCTCATCTTGAAGCCGTTAAACGGATATTTAGGTACATCAAAGGCACTACACATGTAGGATTATGGTATCCCAAAGGAACGGGTGTGGAAACCATAGTGTATGCCGACTCAGACCATGCCGGTGACTATGTTGATAGGAAAAGTACTAGTGGTATTTGTACTTTTGTAGGATATTGTCTCACCTCATGGTTCGCTAAGAAACAAACAGCCCTCGCAATCTCAACAACAGAGGCAGAGTATGTGTCTGCAGGAAAGGCGTGTCAACAAGCACTGTGGATGAAACAAGCTCTAGTAGACTATGGAATCGAACTCAACGACATCCCCATTCTTTGCGACAACAAAGGAGCTATCGACCTCAACAAAAATACGGTCCAACACGCTAGAACCAAACACATTGAAATACGTCATCATTTCCTACGCGACAATGTTCAGAAGGGAAATATCTCAATTGAGAAAGTTTCCTCAGCGGACAACATTGCCGACATTCTCACAAAACCTCTCAAAAGAGAACCCTTCAACTACCTCAGACTTGGATTAGGATTAATGGAACTTAGTGATTAGAATAGACAATAGCATAAACCTTAGTTTAACCTAACTCGACACTAAACCAAAAACTGTGTTTTGATCCCACGGATCCAAACGATAACAAAGGCGGATCCTTTGTTAGGGATCCGCCGGATCCGTCACATGCAAAGGTTGATATATTATAAAATATACAACACCATGTACTATTCATCACTCTCCTAAAACTTATCACCTACTGAATTCGTCCCATACTTCACAAAATTCACAAATTAAGCCATTGTTCTCAACCAAATTCTGCTCCAAACATCACTGTAAGTATCCTTATCATGTTTATACTCCTGATCTGCGTCTAGGATTTCTATTTCATGCACAAAACCAAACCTTGGGGTTATGCATAATTCTTGAAAAATCATGAAGCATACTTTCTAAATTGCATAACAAATCATGTTTTTCATAGTTAGGAATTGCATCTGATAGTACATTGTCATCATTCATCAAAAACCCCATGAGAAATTTTTGCTAAAATATTCTCACGACTAGGAAAAACGGTTTTTGGACATTGTTCATACAAATACATAACTAATATGTATTTTCGGGTACATTCAAACGTAGCTACATTGAAATAGGAGCGTTTGGATTATCTCTTGTTTTATTATAAAACTTGCATAAACATAATTTTCATGCATCAAAATGAGTCGAGATAATCGCACCTCCACATTGTCCCCATGTAGGCACACACTAGACATATATATTTCTTTTTGATAATTTCAACTAAACTATATATATTTTTCATGTCTAGGATAATCATGCCTCCCGTCACCAACTATGATCACAAACACACCGTCAATTACCTACCTAAACACCATAAAACCAAAGGACTTAGTGACCAACAGGTTGAAACTTTCAAAGCCCTAGAAAAACACTACGTACAAGAGGGTAGGTTTGTAGAGTCCTCATTCTATGAAGGAACAAATCTTAGAGAACAACTAGCGGCCATTCATTTTGATTCCCTCCTAGATATCGACGAACCAATCATTCCACGATTCATTTTAGAATTCTATGCTAGCGTCATTCTAGAGTCAAATGATCATGGTTACATTAACATTTGCTTCAGTGTCAATGGAACACAATACAACATCCCCTTAAATCAATTGGGTGAGGTCCTAGGAGTTCCAAGTTATGGAACAAGTGTCTATACCGATAAATGGTCATTAACTATTCTTGAGTCAAATCTTGAACGAACGGCACCATATGCCACTCCTTTAGCCTCAAAAGAAGTCATTCGTGAACATCTATTCATTCCTAGAAACAACCCCACTAGGATGTATCGAGGTAAAGAAGTAGCTAGAGATCCGTTTGCTATAGAGCAAAATGAGATTAAGCCTGATTTTAGGAAATTGGAAGAAGTTTTAAGGGCAAATGTCATGTGTACGGTAGGAAACCGTGATCACATCAATGCTTGTCTTTGCCACATGATGTACAATGTGTCAACCCGTCAGCCCTTCAATCTTGCTTACTATATCGCCAAGAGAATGGTCGATATTCCAGTTCAAGGAAAAATGGCATTACCCTATGGAATGCTCTTAACCCGTCTTTATCGAGCATTTGCACCCATTCCTAGAAATGCCTTAGGCTTTGTTCCCGACAATGATGAGATCCAACGCACCTTTGCTCCCTTAAGCGACCATAGGGTAGCGCTTGATAAAGGCAAACGCCCTCGTGTTCCAACCTCATCATCTTCATCATCAATGAGTGACGATGACGGCTTACCAAATTCAAGACTTCCTCCACCCGAGTACTTGAGACAACTTCCACCAATTCAGAATGAATCACCTGAGCATCGTCAAATGAAGGGAATGGTGAAGAATTTAGGTCGATGGATCATGAAACTTCACAAGGGAATGAAGAAGTTGAAGAAGAAATTGAGTTGATAGGAGTGTTTGGAACTAATCATTTCTAGACAATGTTATGTTGAATGGTTATGTTATTAACTTGTTATGATACTACTTGAACTGTATGTGAACTAATCAATCCTTGCAGGTCGATAACACTTAGTGTTATCAATTTTCAAAAAGTAAGCCTATGTTTGGCTTAACTTCTATTAAGGTAAATTCATATGATCGGATTATTCTATGATTAAATATGTGTTTGTATCATCATATTTAGTTGTTTTGCATTACATATTAGATGATAGATATGCTCCAAGAAAATTTTTGGATTTTCATCGAAAAACGCGAAATATGACATTCTCTCTGTGATGTTTTAGCATTTTTGCCAGACGGATTCGGCGGATCCCTTACTTTGGATCCGCCAAGTGTTAGCGTTGGCTCCGTCAATTGACCACCTGCAGATCAGGCGGATCCCAATTTAAGGATCCGCACGCCTTGTCGTTTGGATCCGCAGGTATAACAGTCAAACTCTTAAAACTTTTCGACTCATCCCGATTCTTTGATTTTAGTCTCTAGTGTTCTCTAGATTAAGTTCACTGATCACTAATAACACTTACAATGATTAGGAAATTCTTAGAAACCTAAGAACAAAATTTCCCACCAAAATTTGAATTTTCAAACCTTAGGAGTAAGTTACCTTTCTGTTACAAGTAAGGAACCCTTTTTAGGGATCCTTCAAATCCGTGGGTACATCACATCATAGGATTTTCCACTACCCATTAGCATTTACTGCATATCGTCTTCTTCTTACTCAACATAAGTTCTATGGATTGACTTATGTGATGTGATTTGCACAAATTTTTGTTCCAAATCATTTAGAACCAACATTCTCTATTGGATTCACATCAAATCCAAACACACAGACTCATATACCTTCTGCCTATAAATTAGTGCTTTAGGATCATCACTTCACACAACAACCATTTCCTCTCCTGTACATCTTAGCTATCATACTTCAACATGACTAAGTCAAACAACTCTTCCACATCTAGACCTTCAAGAAGAACAGCCCGCATTAGTGTTAAACCTTGTTGTTTTATCAACTTAGCTAACTCCTCATCTGAGGAAAATTCTCCTCTCAATATATCATCACCCATTGCTAGTGAAAATTTCCTTACACTCTCCACCCCAACACCATCAAATGTTGTTATACAAACACCACCACCAACCATTACTCCAATAGTCACTACTCCACCACCGGCTCCAAACCAACCTGTTAGATCACCATCACCACCAAAATCACCCAAACTCCAACCCTTGGAATTATTTAGGACTCCTCCTACATCACCACATCTTGATAACTTAGAAGAACTTTCACCAAAATCGCCCAATCTTCCACCCATGACCTTTGAAGGTCAACAACCCATGCTTTTTCACCCGGTTTACCCGGATATCCATGGCCCTTTATACAATGATGCACAATCATCCCAACCTCAACCACAACCACTATCACCTACATCTACTCTAGTTGCCATTGACGAGGCAATGTGGATGAATATGCCTCAAACCCAAGAAGAGATTAGTGAAGAGCTCAACCATCTCTACACTCTCTCGGGTATAGTTGATCACAGCCTAAATGAAGCCATGGACATCCAAAACATCCTCCTGAACTCCCTCCAAACACCACCACCAACCAATGAACAACAACAACAACCATCCAACAACAACAACAACCAACCAACCACCACCACCACCACAAAACTTGGAGCCTAGTCTTCCTCCCGGCTTTTCAAGTCATGATTGCGTGCATTGTGAGAGAACATCTCACTTGGCCCAAAGGACCAACATTTTGGTCCATGAGCTTCAAAACGAGATGAGGTTCATCTTGAACCATGTTCTCGAGCGTCTCAATGCCATCTCTCATCCTCCTCAATAGGAGCTTTCTAGTCTAGTTGTTATGACTTTTTAGATTGTGGGTTTAGGACTTTTTATTTCTTTCTAGGATGTCTTTTTATTGTACTTGTAACATCATTTCATCATTGTGACTTTTGTCACAAAATTTTCAATATCTATGAATGTGATGTTTTATGCCTATGAGTGATCAACATATTGCATATTATCATTATCTTTGATAACTAACATCTTTATATAGCTTGTTGTACTCTATATCATGATTGCTTTAGGTACAAATAATCATCAGACACTTACTTTGACTTTTTAAAGTCAAAACATATTAAAAGGCTTGTTTGGAAGAACACTTCACATGAATTCTACTTCTTCATAGAAGTTATTCATCACTAACACTTCATTTGAAGCATATCATACCCTTAAAAAGTATACGTTGGTACTCGAATAATGAGGAGTGTACACCGAGGGGGAGCATATCATATTCTAACCATTTGTTTTGTAGGATCATGCATCATTACCTTGTTACTCCATTTAGGGGGAGTATCAAACAAGGGGGAGCTCTTAAAGTTCTCAAAATCGCATTCCGCTACGCAACTCTTCTTTTTGTTTCGACAAAAAGGGGGAGAAAGGATTAAGTGTGCATAACTGTGAATCATCACAGTACATATACTTTTCGCATAAAAAGTTTTTAAACTCAAAAAAAAAACTTAATCTATATTTTAAAGAACTCATGCTATATTTATTTTTTTGTTCAAAAATATACTTTGTGTTTTGTCATCAACAAAAAGGGGGAGATTGTTAATACAAATATCGTCCCAAAAATGTTATTTATATTTTACTATCTTTGCTTAGTTTTGTTAATAACAATTACAAAGTATATCTTTAAGCAAATTATAAATACTAGCTAAAGTCTCTTTAGAACACATTTTACATTTCACAAGTTTACTTGGAAATACATTTCATACATATACATGATTATTTCCTTAAAAGGAAACTTTATTTCTTAAATGATACAATGACATCATGGCATGAATCATACATGTAATCTTGTTAAGATCTTGTAATATCTTGGATAGATCTTCAAGTAAGATAGTTGACATTGGATGATCTTGATATGACAACACAAAGATATGGAGAGATTGGAGAGATTTGGAAAATCCCTTAACTGTCTTACCTCTGGCATGTCCACGGATCCCTTCAATATAAAGGACGGATCCCTTTTAAGGGATCCGCCGGATCCGTCGAGTGTGTATCAGCTTGCCTATAAATAGCAAGCTAATCACTTGGCCTTCTCATCACTCATATAGCTAAAGTACATACTCATTCATATTACTAACATCATTCATTCATATCATTTGATCTATCTTTTGTAGAAAAGAAGATTAAGCATCAAGGTTTAACACAGACGTGTAAACCTTTAGTTACTGTGTGATCTTTATGTAATTCACACATCATTATTTGTATCATTTATCACAGTGAGTGTGGTTAGTGTTTTAGTCCTCAAAACACAAAGAGTGTAGGGAGTGGTTGTACCCTTGTGAAAGAACTCGACATTTAGCTTAGTGTCGGTAATTGTATAGGCGACGTTGGGTTAGTTCTACCCTGAAGTAGAACTCGGTGTTTAGCTTAGTACCGGAAAAGGAAGTAACCAACGTGTAAAGGTTTTCTCCACCTAGAAGAGAGTTTGTTTCTTAGTGAAGGATAACTCTCGAGTTAGAGGCTCGAGGAGTGGAGTAGGGAAAGGAAGAGAGTCCTTGTAGCCTAACCACTATAAACATCCGTGTTGTGTGGTTTGATCTTTCCTCTCTTTACGTTTCATATATATTGTGTGAATACTTATCGGAGCTTGTTTCCTTTGAATTAACATAAAGTAACAAAGCGAATTAATTTTAATCGGTAAAACTATTCAACCCCCCCTTCTAGTTTTCCACAGCCTTAAACCGGAATAAAAGACCTCTTTGATATGTATACTTGGTGCTCATGCCATATCGGTGTAGTTTTGTTTCATGTAAAAGCCTAGGGTAATATTTAGATCATGACTGAGCAATGAGTGTGATTTCTCTTATATACTCCACCAACCATATAAATGAGTGATTTGAGTGAATTATATTTCATTCCTTTTTCGTGAGGTGATTAGTAATGTTCATCAAGCAAGAAAATCAATTGGGTATTGTCAAACATCTTGATGCTTTGCTTAGAAAAGCTTAAAATGATGGATTTAACTTGTACTTGATAGATTTGTATCACATTTTTCTTAAACATATTTCGTATACCTAGTGGATTATTGTTTTTACTTCTAGATTTGCTTGAGGGCAAGCAAAGTTTAAGTGTGGGGGAATTTGATAACGCACAAATTGTGCATGTTTTTAGTAGTGTTATTCGTGCTTTTGTATATATTATTTGGTTATATTTATATGCTTTTGTTACTTAATCGCACCAAAGTATATTTGCAAAGTATATGTAGCCAAGTACAGGAAAAATGAAGAAAAAGTGAAAGATTGATGAAGGAAACAAGGACTTACGATTGTACGAAGATTCCCATGTCAAGATCCACTCCGAAAAGGCATTTCATAGAATGAAGATCCAATTATTCATGATTCCAAGTTCCAAGACAAAGGAAAGATCAAGTTTGGACAAAGAACCAAGAGCTATGAGAAAGATACAAGCCAAACATCAAAAGGAACAAGTTTGTGTCTACAGGACAACTCCATCCGATCGAATGCAACCCGCAACCGATTCGAATGGAGATGATGATCAAGACCATCCGATCGGACACAACCTGTATCCGATCGGATGGAGCCCTCGTACTTTTCTCAAATATGCACTTTGGTTCAATTCTAGGCTCTTCTATTTGGTATTCTAGGTCCTTCTAAGCTACTTGGAGGCCAAGTTGCAGCATTTAAAGTTATTATGCTAGAGAGTAGTATAAATAGAGCCTTTGAAAATCATTTGAAAAAACACAACTATTACACAACTACAACACAACTATTAATCAACTCTCTCTAATCATAGACCACTCTCAAAAGCTCTCAAATTCGTCCTTAAAAGTTCAGGAAACTTTGGAAGTCCAAGAAGTCAACACCAATACTTTGGGTATCATTACCTTATCATTTGTAATCTCATTCCAATCATTGTAAGACTTTTAATCATGATTTCTAATGTTCAAAATTCTGAGTTTATGTTCATGTTTGCTATGAGTGGCTAGTGCCTTTGTGCACTTGCTTTCATGATGTATATTACTTAATGATTTGCGTATGATTGTGATAACTTGTTTTAATTCAATTTCAAGTTAATTCTAAGATCCAATTGTGCTTAAGTTTCATAGTGACATTTGTTAATCAAATTTGACTAGTTGTTAGTAATTCTAAAGGTCGAAAGGTTTATTGTTATTCAACTAGCTATTATCGTTTGTCTATGAATGATTGTTTTTACCCATTATTCTTGGTTAAACAAAGAAACTTAATTGTGGTTGTAATAAGAATGCTTTTGTTTATAAAATTGGATTGATTGAAAACCACCTAATAGGTCGAAAGATTAGTAGTTTACAATCAATTGTAACCTTTTTGTCTATGATCGGTTACCTTTTGTATTGACCATTTCCTAAGCTTATTTGATAAAATAAAATATTATTTTTGTGTTTAAGTTTGTTAATCCAAACTTATGAAACTTGAATTGATCTTGAATTGATTGGTTAAACTTAATGCTTGTTTTTATAAACTAAAATCTTGACGAAGGTTTAACGTATAAGAAAAATAGATTAGTTCACCAACTAATTATCATAACCGACATGTTAACAAAAGTTATCACAATCATGCTTATCAAGAGTAGTAAACTAGTTTAAGCAAGTGTAGTTTTAATCATTTGAATTATCATATTATCATTGCTGCTTGTTTTTCAGATTTACTTTTAGTAGCTTTTATACTTACAACTCGATTCGCTCATAAATTCCTGCGAACGATCCCGACTTACCATCATAATCTTTCTATAACGGACGAGTTCACTTGCTCGTATGTGTTATTTCTAGATTCGGTAATTCAACACTTATAAATTTAAAACTTGTACACACACGTAACACATCAGTGAAAAGATTGAATCATTTGAAAAACCACCTCAATCTAAGATTAAGGAACTCAAACCAGCTTCCTCAAGCACCTCCAATCCAAAATCTTCACCAAAACCTAAACAAAGATGTGAGCTGTGTAACTATACAAATCATTCCATTGATGACTGCTATAGAATCCTCTTTTGCATGATATGCAAAAAGGAAGATCACAGGACTTCTGATCACTTATCATACACAGTCTCATCCAATGTTGCAACACACTTTAAAGCGCAGGCTTTTCAATATCCTTCTGGTTTAAAACAGATACAAAGGCAAAGTCTTTCTCACATTGTGGTTTCAATGACCATCTTCCTGATGATTATTTAATGTATCCTTGCTGTGACATATGTTGAGATCCCACTCATGACACTTCAGGACATGAAAAGGTCATTCAGGCTAGAAGGGGCAATACCAAGTCCTCTCCTCAGTCTATTGAGTCCAAATCAACAACCAAATGTAAAGTCTGTGGAAGCATAGTCCATACCACCATTGACCATTGTTGTTCCCTTTACACTATTAGAGTTAACTAGAAAGTTAATCTATTTCATGTTATGACTAATACAATGTTTTAGGATTAATTCTAACAGTTATAAAACGTGAGTATAAAAACAACAATATTTTTCAACGTTTAAATTCTTATTAGAAATAATTCCAAGAATCTATACCCAAGTGTTTTGCGGAACAAACACTTGGGATTGAATAGACAAGGGTATGGGGTGTCTCCTATCGAAACTCAAGTTTTGCTTGAGTGGTAACAATATACCTACTGAGCTATCTCAGTGAGTTGTATACTCTTTGTAGGAGAGAAGTTCCTTTGCAAAAGTTCAAGACTTTAAATATACAAAGCACACTTTAACTTCTCTCCTATCTGATCTATTTATACACAAGTAATCTAAGTATAAGTGATTAAATATAATACAAGTTGTTGAGGTTGCGTGTCTGACAATTACAAATAGTAATTGTCATTTCCAAGAACCAATAGGAAAGGGCTAATAAGACTTTGGGAGTTGTTGGCTGACACTCCATGACTTTTAGCCGCAATAGGGAAGGTTGGATCTGACAAGAGAAGAGTGTTGGGCTTACACTATTATCTTCTCAGATCTTTTCCCTATTGTTCCCGCCTTTTCTTCAGGCGTTGGTTCCTCAGTCCTTCAATCACTTTGTTAGTTGAGGAGACTGGGTTCAGTGAGTTCTTGTCCAACACTCACTGAACCATCATCTTCTTCTTTGGCTTAAGTCCGACTCAGGGAGTGCCGCCTTCTTGAGAGGTGAATCCTTCTTCTTGAATTCGTCTTAAGCATCTTGAAGATGACTCACTGAGAGGCTGTTCTCTCAGTGACTTGAATTGTTCTCGGTTTAAGTTAAACACTTAGTTAATTTGTGTCCAAATCAAGTTTTACGTATTCTTGGGTTTTTCATAACCCAACAATCTCCCCCTATTTGGATATAAATTATTCCTAAGTGTTTTGATCAGTATGAGTGAGCTAACGTCTTCTGCTCATACTGAATGTACTAGAAAATAAATAAGGATATTGATATAGCAAAACATTCATCAATTTATTCATATCATTACAAGTCCTATTATTCTAAGTACAAAATACTCATGGTTCCTCAACAAGACCCATGAGTTCAAGCTTCGCCTTCTTTGACATCAACACCTCTTTATCAGATCGATCCTTCATTATTTGATCCATCAACCTTACAAACTCCTCATTTTCAGGTCTCCTGATATTAAGCGCCATCAGTTTGTAAGCAAGGAGTGTTGTTGTTTCCACTTTGTCGATGTCAGAGACTCTTTGAAAGGCTTCCTGACCAAATTCATCCACAAAGAAGATACCATACTCAGGTTCTTTGATGACCAGGTTGGGACGGAACTTGACTCCCTGAGGAGTAGTCCTGTTGCAATGAAGTGCAGCTATGTATTGTTCAGGTTCAATATCCACAGCTTTTCTGTTCCTCCCAACCTTCTGAGTAAACTCAGGGATTGTTAGTCCCTGAGAAGCAAGTGCCTCATCATGGTTAATGCCCAGACTCTTTGCCACTCTTGCAAGTTCCTCATACTTAGCACTCAGTGACTTGATGATGATTGGGGCATTCTTGCTTGCGGTTTTCTTCCTCAGGATGGGCATCATCATATCCCATTCTCTTAACCCATAGTCTGAAAACTTGATTGCAGGGAGATGTTCAGACTTCCTTGGACCTCTATGGATTGTTAAGCTCAGAGGTCTGGTGGGATGAATAGTAATATCAGTGATTTTGCCTTCATTTTTGGTTTTGGTCATGTGCCATACATACCTCTCATAAATCCTCTGCCTCTTTTCTTCCTTAAGTTTGGCTTGTTTGTCCTGGGACGGAACTTGACTCCCTGAGGAGTAGTCCTGTTGCAATGAAGTGCAGCTATGTATTGTTCAGGTTCAATATCCACAGCTTTTCTTTTCCTCCCAACCTTCTGAGTAAACTCAGGGATTGTTAGTCCCTGAGAAGCAAGTGCCTCATCATGGTTAATGCCCAGACTCTTTGCCACTCTTGCAAGTTCCTCATACTTAGCACTCAGTGACTTGATGATGATTGGGGTATTCTTGCTTGCGGTTTTCTTCCTCAGGATGGGCATCATCATATCCCATTCTCTTAACCCATAGTCTGAAAACTTGATTGCAGGGAGATGTTCAGACTTCCTTGGACCTCTATGGATTGTTAAGCTCAGAGGTCTGGTGGGATGAATAGTGATATCAGTGATTTTGCCTTCATCTTTGGTTTTGGTCATGTGCCATACATACCTCTCATAAATCCTCTGCCTCTTTTCTTCCTTAAGTTTGGCTTGTTTGTTGTGTTCCTTAAGGATTTCAGCCTGAAGCTTGAGAAACTCATCCCCTTTGATGTCCTTCTGCTCAGACTCCTTGATCACTTCTTTGGCAACCTTAGAAATTTCAGACCTGTTGAGTACCAGCTCTTTCTCTCTTTCTTTCCTGAGCTCTTCTTGGTGTAAAATTTCAGCCAGTTGATCAGGAGTCCCATAGACCCTTCTCCCATCCTCTAAATCAACATAGAATGGTGCATCAGGATCTGCACGTCTTTCAGAAGAAGCCTTGACTAAGAGTGATTCAGGAGGAGGGTTTGTTTCAGTCACCATGATTTTCTTCCCTTTGTCAATGGGAGGAGGTTGACTGGTGGATGTCTCAGGGACAGTTACTAAAGCAGAATTGGGATCAGGGATTGGAGGATCATCAATTTTCTCCCCCTCAGCAGATGGCGGAGCTTTAGTGGAGACATCTGCTGACTGAGGAGTATGAGAGGCCTGAAGAATGGATAAAATGTTGGAGACCATAGACTTTGTTTCAGAAGTCTCATTCTTCACGGCACTTAATTCGGTAGCCATTGTCTTCTGGTGGGAGGTGAGTTCAGTTACTTGGGTGGTGTAGTGTTTGACCAGCTCATTATGTGTTGTTGAGAGCTGCTCAAAGGCTGAGGAGATTTTGATCAGGTGCTCCTTGGATGCATTAACAGCCTGATAAATGGACTCTTGCTGTGTACTTAATCCTTGAAGATCTACCCCCTGAAGGAGCTTTAGAAGCTCAGTTATGCTGGTGGAGGTGTTAGCCTGAGAGGCCAAGTATGCATCCAATCTGGTGACAAAAGTGGGATCTTCTGCAAGATGTTCTTGTACTGATTCTATAGCCTTGAGGATGTTGGACAGTTCCTGATGCTGTCCAGTGGCTATGTCATCTACAGATTTGTTCAGGTCGCCAAGTTGTTTATCAGTGAGGGTGGCGGCCTGAAGAATCTTTGCCTGAGATTCTTCCACTGAAGCCCTGAATTCAGCATAGGAGGATGCCACTTCAGTGTGCTTATCCCATAGCTCATCCGCAACAGAGTTGTAAAGACCTTCGTTGGCTTTGCGAAGGACTTTTGCCATTTGTCTTTCAGAAGCCGGATGAGTATCGTCATACTTTTGCAACCACTTGGGAGTGGTTGAAGCACCTGATGATGATGATGAGGTTGATGGAGAACTGGGTGGTTGATCCTCAGGATGAGGTGAGGAATGTTGTTTCTCAGAGGGCTGAGGAGGGCTTACTTGTGTTTCCATTTCCTCCTCAGCATCAGGGATCTCATCATCACCAAAATCAATCTCCTCCTCTGACTCATCAGCCAACAAATTTTTATAGTCAGCCAGAGAAGGAGCCTTCAGTAAATCCGGCTCCCCCTCAGAAGAGGGCTCACCTTCATTGTGGCCAGGTCCTGATTCTTTTGTCATAATAACTGGTGAGGTTTGACCAGCCTGACTAGTCATAATAACTGGGGGGTTTGCCCAGCCTGACTTTTAGAATCAGTTCCTGAGAGAACAAAAATGCCTGAGGTGGGTTTGGGTTCCGTATCGGCGGGTGGTTTAAATCCCTCCAAGTCTTTGTCCCCCTGAGCGCCTTCATCCACTGATGGGTGTTTTTCAGTGGAATCATGAGGCACTCCTTGTGAAGATGTATGGACCCCCTTCCCATTAGGATTGGTCTGTCCTTTTGGGGATTTAGGGTCCTGAACTCCCTGAGACCCTGAGTGTGATTGCTCAGGGACGTTAGCAGGATGTGAGTGGGTATGGGTCCCCTTCTCAGTGGAGTAGTACTGCTCCACCGAGGATATAGAACCCTGAACTCCCTCAGGCTCTGATTGTGATTCATCAGTGCCTTTATTAGGATGTGAGTAGGTGGATGCTCCTGACCCTTCTGACTTGTTTTTGTCAGTAGGGACATTAGGAAAGGGTTTGCCCGAGGATACTGAGGATGATTGCTCAGCACACTCCAGTGGCATTTGTTTTGTGGCCAATGTGGTCTCTTGTATGGGAGTCTGAGAGGTCAAGGTCACAACAACTTTCTTGGTGCCTGAGGCAACAGTCTCAGTGACGAGTGGTTTAGGTCTAACCACCTTACTGGATTGTCCCCCTTTCCCTTTCTTCTTCTTCACCTTCTTGGTTGGTGAAGGAACTGGTGAGCATACATTTTCACCCTGAATCACCATTAACATGTAGGTGGTCAGGGTGACCGGTTGTACCTCAGTAATGTCACTACTAAAGTTGGTCTTATGCAAGATGTCAGGTTTTGTACCTTCATCGTCAGACCTTAAGTAGTCAGAACCAAGAAGATCCTGAAGCACACAGGAAATGAACCTAGGATAAGACATATGTCTTTGCCTATGTTTCCCTTAGAGCTTTGACACGAGGTCTCGGAAGATTATTCCTCCGATATCTATTTTTCTACCCTCCAAGAGACTGAACATCATCAATTGTTGTGATGAGTTCAACTGCTCAGTGGAGGATTTGTTTCCTCCGAGTACCTGAATGATGAATGTCATCATAAGTCTCCAGACAGGGTGAAACCATGTCTTCACTATTGGAGCCTTTGCCAACAAGGCTTCAGGAGACTCGCCAGGACGCCTAACATCATGAGGCCCTAGGAAAAGCATTTCAGCTTTTATTTCCTGATCAGTAGGGTTAGCCTCAAAGTTCTCAACAAAGTTAAGACCAGTGGCCATGATGAAGGTCTTGTAGTTCAGGGAGAGAGTCTTAGTTCCATTCATCACAGTGAAAGTGATGATAGACTCTTTGGTGTCCTTAGGGCTAGTAGCCGTTGCGGTACACCAAAACTCCCTGAGATAGTCATTATAAATGACTTCTGGGGTGGTTGTAAAGGCTGTGGCAAGGAAGCAGTTTTGTAAATACTTAACTACATCCTTGTAACCCGCATATTGCTGCGGGTAATGGAAATTTCCAACCACATTGTTTTTGGTCAGGTCCACGCCCTCCATTGTGAAGCTCACATTTGGGGCGGTGGTAATAGCATTAGAGGAAGCCATTTTATGATCGGGTTTAGGTCGGAAAATGGTCGGATATTTCTTAATGCTAAGAACACACACACAATTTGTTTGAGAAATAAAAAGGGCAGAGTTTGCTTATAAATTTCTAAAAACGTGTGTGTGTATTCTTTTGGATGGGTATTTATAGGATAGTGGAGATGGGGGTATTTTTGGCATTTGAGTGATCTTATTTAATCAAAATATAATTTTTGGAAGTTATTTTGAATAAAATGTTTGAGATCCGCATTAAATGCCACCACTCCACTTTTCCTCTTTTTTCTCAATTGGCAGAGTGAACATTGAATTTGCAAAAGGGAGAATTGAGAGTTTCTCACATCACACAGTGTTTTTGTGAGAGAGGGCAAATTTAGTTGCCAATGATGCAGTTGGGAAGTGGGGGCCCATTAGGTGTATGCCAGAAAGGCATAAAGAACAAATATTCTTGAAATAAATATGAGTTCAGTTACCAACCTCGGACATTTACTAACTAGATACTTAGAGCATTTAAGTCAGTATTTAATGTCCCTTCTCAGGGCCCTGAATGACTTTTCATTCAGTGATGGTATTTCAGGGACTTGGGATTAGTCACTAATGATTCAGTAATATGGAAAGATTCCTGAGAAGCAAAGATTCAGGAACTTGGGTTTAGTTTCTGAACCCTCAAGATTTCAAGAACTTGGGTTTAGTTCCTGAGGTTGTGGATTAGTGAAATAATTCACTGACGAACACATTAAGTCAGGGACCTGAGGTTTTAAGAATTTACACTTCAGTTGGTAGGAATCAATCAGTGGACTGATTCTCTATATCCAACATTCCTAATTCAGCTTTCAGTCTTGTGAAAGTTGGTTCATCCAAAGGTTTGGTGAAGATATCAGCTAACTGATATTCTGTAGGAATGAAGTGTAATTCAATGTCACCATTCATGACATGGTCCCTGATGAAGTGATATCTGATATCAATGTGTTTTGTTCTCTGATGAAGAACAGGGTTGTTAGAGATTGCAATTGCACTTGTGTTATCACAAAAGATGGGTACCATCTTGTACTGAATTCCATAGTCACTGAGTTGACTTTTCATCCAGAGTACATTCGCACAACAACTAGCTGCTGCAACATATTCAGCCTCAGCTGAGGACAAGGCAACTGATTGTTGCTTCTTGGCACTCCAACAGACTAATTTCCCACCAAGTATTTGGCAAGAGCCTGAGGTGCTTTTTCTGTCCATATTACATCCAGCATAGTCAGAGTCTGAGTATCCTTTGAGATCAAGTCCTGAGCACTTTGGATAGTATAATCCAAGGTTAGGAATGCCCTTTAGGTACCTGAATATCCTTTTCACAGCAGTGACATGAGATTCTCTTGGGTCAGATTGATATCTGGCACATAGACAAACTGAGAATTGGATATCAGGCCTTGATGCAAGAAGATACATCAGTGATCCTATCATTCCTCTAAAGAGAGTTTGATTAACTGGTTTACCAGTTAGATCAGGACCAAGGTTGTTTGGGGGAACCATGGGAGTTTTGACTGAGGCACAGTCACTGAGATCATACTTCTTCAGTAGATTCTTTACATACTTCTCTTGACTGATAGTGGTTCCTCTTTCAGTCTGCTTGATCTGAAGACCAAGAAAGTATGTCAGTTCTCCCATCATGCTCATTTCAAACTTCTTTGCCATTAGTTTTTCAAATTGTTTGCAAAGTTTGAAACTTGTTGAGCCAAAGATGATGTCATCAACATACACTTGTGCTAGTATGACATCATTATTTGTCTTATAGATAAACAATGTGTTGTCTATCTTGCCTCTGAAAAATTTGTTTTGGATCAAGAAGGCTAAGAGAGTCTCATACCATGCCCTAGGAGCTTGCTTCAGTCCATAAAGGGCTTTGTTAAGCTTACAAACATGATCAGGAGACTCATGGCTTTCAAATCCAGGAGGTTGCTCAACATAAACTTCTTCTTTCAGTGAACCATTTAAGAATGCACTTTTAACATCCATTTGGTACACCTTGAAGTTCATGTATGTGGCAAAAGCAAGGAAGATCCTGATGGCTTCCATCCTTGCTACTAGTGCAAATGTTTCCTCATAGTCAATGCCTTCTTGTTGATTAAAGCCTTTAGCTACAAGTCTGGCTTTGTTTTAAATGACTATGCCATTTTCATCAGTTTTGTTTTTGAATACCCATTTCATGCCAATGACTGAGACATTCTCAGGACATTTGACCAGGGTCATTACCTTGTTTCTGTCAAATTGTTCCAGTTCATCATGCATGGCCTGAACCCAACTTGGATGTTTAAGTGCTTCTTTAACACTTTTGGGTTCAATTGTGGAAATGAAGTCCACAAATAGGCATTCATTGGATGAGGCTGCTCTTAGACCAGCAGCCATGCTCCTGGTGAGCATGCCTTCAGTAGGCTCTCCAATAATATTGACAAGTTCAATGTCCTGAGACCTAGTCCAACTTTTTTGAGGTCCTGGATACTGATTTGAACTTGTGGAGGCCTTATTGGGTAGAGGGGTTGGTTCTGGAGTAGACACTTGATCATTGTTTGGATCTTGAGTGTCTATCAGATCACTGAGATTGTTTGCATCTTGAGTATTTTGAACAGGCTGATTGATAACATCAGTGTGTGTATGTGCCTCAACAAACTCAGTGATGGTTGGGTTAGGCAGGTTGTGAGGGATTATGTAATAGGAGAGATTAGCATCATCTTGATACTGAGTAGAAGAATTGTTTTCAGACAGATATTCATCAGGAGGATATCTTGAAGAATTATCAATTCCTATCTCTTCTACTGAGGCAGTTGAGAACCTGATAGCATCAGTGCTCTCATCAAAGGTAACATGAAATGTTTCCTCAGTCTGCTGTCTCCTTGTGTTGAACACTTTGAAGGCTTTTGAGACAAGTGAGTATCCCAGGAAGTATCCATCATCAGCTTTAGCATCAAATTTCCCTAGGTGATCCTTGTGATTATGAATAAACACAGGACACCCAAAGACATGAAAGTAGCTGATGTCAGGGATTCTCCCTTTGAATAACTCATATGGGGTTTTCCCATGTCTCTTGACAATAATGGATCTGTTTTGTGTATAACAGGCAGTTTTGACTGCATCAGTCCAAAAATGGTTGGAAAGGACTGATCCACATAGCATTGTCCTAGCAGCTTCAATGAATGTTCAGTTTTTCCTTTCAGCAACACCATTTTGTTCAGGTGTGTATGGAGAGGAAAAGTTTTGGGAAATACCTTTCTCATCACAAAAACATTCAAGTTCATTATTTTTGAACTCAGTCCCATTGTCAGTTCTAATTTGTTTGACCTTAATGTCATTTTGATTTTCAATGTTCCTGACAAAGGACATGATTGTTTCAGCTGCCTGACTCTTTTTGATCAGGAAGAATACCCAGGTGTATCTAGAGTATTCATCCACTATGACCAGAGTATACTTCTCGTGGTTAATAGACCTTGGACTGACAGGTCCAAATAGATCCATATGGAGAAGATGTAGGCAGTTCCTGATGGAAAAGTTGGTTTTGGTTTTAAAGGATGCTCTGTGATGTTTACCTTTTTCACAAGCTGAGCATGGTTTATCCTTAGAAAACACAAGAGATGGTAAGCCAAGGACCTTGTTTTGTTTTACAAGATTGTTTATGTTCTTAAAGTTCAGGTGGGTAAGTCTCTTATGCCAAAGCCAGTTGAGTGTATCAGTGGCTTTAGCAAAGAGGCAAGTTCCATCCTGAGTTAGACTGGTCATGTCCAATACATAAACATCTTGTCTTCTTGGTGCAATGAGGACAATTTCCTTATTTGCATTGAAGATGGTTCCTTGCTTATCATCAAACTGAACTATGTATTTTGCATCACATAGTTGACTGACACTGATCAGATTATACTTAAGACCATTTACATATGCTATCCTAGTAAAGACAATACCATTGCAGTTTACTGAACCGTAACCTTCAGTGAGACATGATGAATTATCAGCAAATATCACTTTGGGTCCTGGTTCTTCCACATATTTGTGCAGACACTCCTTAACACCAGTCATGCTCCTTGAACATCCACTATCTAGATGCCAAACAGGATCCCTGGCATGCTTCTGCACAAATAGTAAACTAGGTCAGTTCTTTCTAGGACTCCATTTCATGGAGGGTTTCGTATTGAAGGTCTTTATGAAAGTATTAATTGATTCATGGTCAGAGGTTGAGTGGACTGAGCTACCACATGTTTTGCATTTGGTTGTAGGGGTAGCCTCAGTAGTCTGAGAGGATTGTTTCATTCCTCTTTTTGACTGAATGACCTTCTCTTTTCCTGAGGATTTCTGAGTGGAACTTCCACTAGATTCACAATGTTTGTCATATTGATAATCCTCAGGGTGGTGGTCATTGAATCCACACAAAGGGCAGGGTGGAAAAGGCTTGGCCTTTTGCTTCTGTTTCTGCTTAGAATCAGAAGGGTAGTTCAGGCACTGAGCCTTAAGTCCTGAAAAGTTTGACATGACTGAGCATTGTTTATGATCAGAAGTC
Organism: Artemisia tridentata subsp. tridentata; assembly: GCA_021014915.2. NCBI lineage: Eukaryota > Viridiplantae > Streptophyta > Magnoliopsida > Asterales > Asteraceae > Artemisia > Artemisia tridentata. The sequence continues at coordinate 111,098,261 of CP139503.1, read as the reverse complement.
CTGTGATCTTCCTTTTTGCAAATCATGCAATAAAGGACTCTATAGCAATCATCAGTGAGATGATTTGTATAGTTGCATAGCTCACATCTTTTCAGGGGTTTTGTGGGTTTGGGTTTGGTCTTTGAGGAAGTTGGTTTTTGTTCCTTCTTGGATTGAGAGGATTTCTCAGAAGATGCAATCTTCTCTCCTAGCTTCCTAACCATTTCAGCCAACTGATCAAATTTTGAGTCAGGGCTTTGGGTTGATACTTCAGAAGGGACTGAAGTTGATGAGTCATCAGTATTAACTGAGACATCAAGGTTTGCTCTCTTCAGGATGGTTGTTCCCCTTCCTGATCTCTCCTTTGGAGAGTGTGGTGAGAAGATTATAGGTGGGAGGCCTAAGTTAGGTGTAGCACCCTGAAGGGTATTCAGTGGAGGAAGTGGAGGGTATGATTCTAATTCAGACTCATCCAAGGACTCAGTGAGTGGTTCAGTGAGTTCAAGCTTACTGAGTTTTTCAGTGAGTCCAAGCATATTTTTCAAAGCCTGACTTTCAGGAAGCAAGATCTTTCCAGTCTCAAAGTTTGGTAACTTACTGATGGGTTGTCCCTGACAATCCAGTCATTTGACTTGGGAAGTAATTCTTGCTCAAAAGATATGCCAGCTGGAACAAAGTTTATTTCATTTTGACACACAGTTGGATCAACCATAAGAGGGTCAATACCAATGGTTTTCTAAGAGATTAACCCCACAGTGTCAAAAACCTTAGGGTTCTTCTTGGTCCAGCTTTGAATGATAGCCTTTTCTTTGTTAAGTTCAGTTTGAAGGACTTGGTTTTGTTTCAAAATCTCAGTGTTCTGAATTTGTAGAGTTATTGTTTCTAGTTTGGCTTGCTTAAGTACAAGCAGTTCATCTCTACATTTGTTCAATTCTGACACAATATTGTTATATTTTGAAAGCAAGTTAAGCCTTTGTTCTTCAACAAACTTTAAATCAACACAAATATAATTCATGTAAGACTGCCAATCAGAATCATCATCCATAGAAAGTAAAGTATTTACCTTCTTCATGGTGATGTTGACCCACTCTCCATTTCTAGCATGGCCTTTTCCCACAGCCACCTGATCCTCTTCTGAAAGTGCCATCAGTGCACTAACCCTTATTTCCTCATCTGAGGAAACCTCTTCATCATCCCAATCATATGCTTCAGCTATTAAAACCTTGTTCTTTGTCTGAATAGGTTTAGATGTTTGAGCAGCCTGAGACAATATGGGGTTAGTTTCAAGAAGTGCAAGTTTAGCCTTGATATTCCTATATTTTGTTTCAAAATCCTTTTGACCCTTGTTTTGGAATTGTTGGGTGGACTGAAACATTTTAGGTTGAAACTTGCTAGTTCCTGAAAATTTATAAGAGGGTTCTGAGATAGTTTTAGAATAACAGTCCCTAGCAAAATGACCCTTTTTACCACATTTAAAGCATTCAGTGGTCTCATTTGCTTTTGATTTTGTAAAGTTGGACTGATTTCTTTTGATGAAACGTTTTGAACTAGCAAGGAGTGCCCTTTCTTGGAATTCCAAGTTTAGGTCATTCAGGTATTTCTCATCAGTCCTTTCATCAATTTCTTCTTCAGAATCCTCTTGAATATCCTACACAACACCATTAGAATAGAAAGCAGTTGATATGGGTGTGGAGGTTAAGGCCTTTTTGGACTCAAAAGCTTTTGAGTCAGGGTATCTCCTTGAGATCAAGTTGTCTTCATAGACAAACTTCCCATAAATTTCAGGGAGCTCAAGGGTCTGAATGTGGTTAGCATTCCTTAGGCCTTGTGAGAAGTTGAGCCACTTCTCAGGGAGACTGTTGACAAAGCCAACATTTGTCTCATGTTTGGTCAGTACAACACCATCATTTGATAATTCATTTATCAAAGTCTTGTATCTGGTGTAGGTCTGTGAGAGACTTTCAGAGTCTTTTGCCCTGAAAGTATTATACTCAAGTTTAAGGTCCATGACCCTATTTTCCTTGGTATCTGAGGGACCCTCAAAGCTGTTTACCAAGTCATCCCAAGTTTGCTTGGCTGTTAGACAGTTGATGACTGATTCCATTATATCGTCAGGAAGACATGATATAAGGATGCTTTTCAGGCGTTGGTCTTGATTGACCACCCTCCTCTCATCAATGGTCCATTGGGCCTCAGGCTTGTTTAGCCCTGTGGCAGTCTTTAGGACAAATGGGCCATCCCTGATACAGGTGATGTAGTAAGGTTCCATACCAGTAAGATAGCAAATCATACGCTTCTTCCATTTGCTAAATTTCCCAGCTTCAAGTCTGGGTGCAACAGCTGAGTAGCTGCCACCCTTTTTGTCGACTAGCTGGGGTACATTTATATCAGCCATAGTAGGATCTTGGTTTTAAAAACCTAGAGCACTCTTGGTTAGTTTAAAAGATTTTATAAACCAGAGGCTCTGATACCACTTGTTGTTCCCTTTACACTATTAGAGTTAACTAGAAAGTTAATCTATTTCGTGTTATGACTAATACAATGTTTTAGGATTAATTCTAACAGTTATAAAACGTGAGTGTAAAAACAACAATACTTTTCAACGTTTAAATTCTTATTAGAAATAATTCCAAGAATCTATACCCAAGTGTTTTGCGGAACAAACACTTGGGATTGAATAGACAAGGGTATGGGGTGTCTCCTATCGAAACTCAAGTTTTGCTTGAGTGGTAACAATATACCCACTGAGCTATCTCAGTGAGTTGTATACTCTTTGTAGGAGAGAAGTTCCTTTGCAAAAGTTCAAGACTTTAAATATATAAAGCACACTTTAACTTCTCTCCTATCTGATCTATTTATACACAAGTAATCTAAGTATAAGTGATTAAATATAATACAAGTTGTTGAGGTTGCGTGTCTGACAATTACAAATAGTAATTGTCATTTCCAAGAACCAATAGGAAAGGGCTAATAAGACTTTGGGAGTTGTTGGCTGACACTCCATGACTTTTAGCCGCAATAGGGAAGGTTGGATCTGACAAGAGAAGAGTGTTGGGCTTACACTATTATCTTCTCAGATCTTTTCCCTATTGTTCCCGCCTTTTCTTCAGGCGTTGGTTCCTCAGTCCTTCAATCACTTTGTTAGTTGAGGAGACTGGGTTCAGTGAGTTCTTGTCCAACACTCACTGAACCATCATCTTCTTCTTTGGCTTAAGTCCGACTCAGGGAGTGCCGCCTTCTTGAGAGGTGAATCCTTCTTCTTGAATTCGTCTTAAGCATCTTGAAGATGACTCACTGAGAGGCTGTTCTCTCAGTGACTTGAATTGTTCTCGGTTTAAGTTAAACACTTAGTTAATTTGTGTCCAAATCAAGTTTTACGTATTCTTGGGTTTTTCATAACCCAACAACCATGCATCAATTGTATCTTTCAAAAAGGCCATCAAAGCCAAGCCCACCAGCAAGTGGGTTCAAAAGAAAAACTGACATAGTTTACTATTTATGCAGAGACATGCCAGGGAGCCTGTTTAGCATCTAAACAGTGGATGTTCAAGGAGCATGATTGGTGTGAAGGAATATCTGTACAAAGATGTTGAAGAACCAGGACCTAAGGTGATATTTGCTGATAATTCATCATGTCTCACAGAAGGTTATGGTTCAGTAAACTGTAGTAGAATAGTTTTTACTAGGATAGCTTATGTTAATGGCCTCAAGTACAATCTCATCAGTGTCAGTCAACTATGTTATGCTAAATACATAATTCAATTTGATGATAAGCAAGGCACCATCTTTAATGCAAATAAAGAAATTGTTCTTATTGCACCAAGAAGACATGATGTTTATGTGTTACATATGTCTACTCTAACTTAGAATAGAACTTGTCTTTTTGCTAAAGCCACTAAAACACTAAACTGGCTTTGGCATAAGAGACTCTCCCATCTGAATTTCAAAAACATAAACATTCTTGTCAAACAAAACAAGGTCCTTGGCTTACCATCACTTGTGTTTTCAAAGGATAAACCCTGCTCTGCCTGTGAAAAAGGTAAACATCATAGAGCATCCTTTAAAACCAAACAAAACTTCTCCATCAAAAGTTGCCTTCATCTTCTCCATATGGATCTTATTGGACCTGTCAGTCCAATGTCTATTCATCATGAGAAGTATACTCTGGCCATAGTGGATGAATACTCAAGATATACTTGGATTTACTTCCTGACCAAAAAGAGTCGGGCAGCTAAAACAATCATGTCCTTTCTCAGGAACATTGAAAACCAAAATGACATAAAAGTAAAACAAATTAGGACTGACAATGGGACTAAATTCAAAAACCATGATCTTGAGTGTTTCTGTGATGAGAAAGGAATTTCTCAAAACTTCTCTTCTCCTTACACACTTGAACAAAATGGTGTTGCTGAAAGGAAGAATAGAACACTCATTGAGGCTGCAAGGACAATGCTAAATGGATCAGTACTATCCAAACATTTTTGGACTGAAGCAGTTAAGACTGCCTGTTATACTCAAAACAAATCCAACATTGTCAAGAGACATAGCAAAACTCCTTATGAGTTATTCAAAGGAAGAATCCATGAAATCAGCTATTTTCATGTCTTTGGGTGCCCTGTGTTTATTCATAATCACAAGGATCACTTAGGGAAATTTGATGCAAAAGCAAATGATGGATACTTTCTAGGATACTCTCTTATCTCTAAAGCCGTCAAGGTGTTCAATACAAGGAGACAACAAACTAAGGAAACATTTCATGTCACCTTTGATGAGAGTACTGAAGCCATCAGATTCTCAAATACCTTAGTGGAAGAGATAGGAATTGATGACTCATCAAGATACCCTCCTGATGAATATCATTCTGATAGTAATCCTTCCACTCAATATCAAGCAGATGCTGATATATCCTATTACATTGTCCCACATAACCTCCCTTATCCAACCATCACTGAGTTTATTGAAGCACAAACATGTTCTAGTGAAATCAATCAATCTGAACAAATTGTTCAGGACCCAACCAGTCTCAGTGATCAACTTGGTCAGTCAGAAAATCAAGATCCTGATGTTCTCCAAGTTTCTGCACCTAAACCTACACCACCACCCAATCAGGCCTCTGCAAGTTCAAATCAATATCCAAGACCTCAGGACAGTTGGACTAGGTCTAAAGATATAGAACTTGTCAACATAATTGGAGAGCCCACTGAAGGAATGCTTACTAGAAGCATGGCTGCTAAAGTTAAGGCAGCCTCAGCCAATGAATGTCTATTTTTGGACTTCATCTCCAATATTGAACCTAAGAGTGTCAAAGAAGCACTGAAACATCCTAGTTGGATTCAGGCTAGGCATGATGAACTTGAACAATTTGACAGAAACAAGGTAATGACCTTGGTCAAATGTCCTCAGGATGTTTCCATCATTGGCATGAAATGGGTATTCAGGAACAAAACTGATGAAAATGGCATAGTCATTAAGAACAAGGCCAGACTTGTTGCCAAAGGTTATAATCAACAAGAAGTCATTGACTATGAAGAAACATTTGCACCAGTTGCAAGAATGGAAGCCATCAAGATCTTCCTTGCATATGCAACCTACATGAACTTCAAAGTATATCAAATGGATGTAAAAAGTGCCTTCCTCAATGGAACACTAAAAGAAGAAGTTTATGTTCAACAACCTCCTGGATTTGAAAGCAGTGAGTTTCCTGACTATGTCTGCAAGCTTGACAAAGCCCTTTATGGACTGAAACAAGCTCCTAGGGCATGGTATGAAACTCTTTTAGCCTTCCTCATCCAAAACAAATTTGTCAGAGGAAAGATAGACAACACCTTGTTTATCTATTGGACAAAAGAAGATGTTATTCCTGTTCAAATATATGTAGATGACATCATATTTGGCTCAACAAATTGCAAACTTTGCAAACAGTTTGAAAAACTGATGACAAAGAAATTTGAAATGAGTATGATGGGAGAACTCACTTACTTTCTTGGACTTCAGATCAAGTAGACTGATAAGGGAATCTCCATCAGTCAAGAAAAGTACACTAGAAGCCTACTGAAAAAGTATGAGCTCAGTTACTGTGCTTCAGTGAAAACTCCAATGGTTCCCCCAAACAATCTAGGCCCTGACCCTGCTGGGAAACCAGTAAATCAAACTCTATTTAGAGGTATGATTGGGTCACTGATGTACCTACTTGCATCAAGGCCTAAAATCCAATTTTCAGTCTGTCTATGTGCCAGATATCAGTCTGACCCAAGAGAATCACATCTTACAGCTGTAAAAAGGATCATCGAGTACCTGAAAGGTACTCCAAATCTTGGATTGTACTACCCTAAATGTTCAGGTTTTGATCTCAAAGGGTACTCATACTCTGACTATGCAGGCTGCAACATGGATAGGAAAAGTACTTCAGGCTCCTGCCAATTCCTTGGTGGTAAACTAATCTGTTGGAGTGCTAAGAAACAACAATCAGTAGCCATGTCCTCAGCTGAGGCTGAATATGTTGCAGCAGCCAGTTGTTGTGCAAATATTCTATAGATGAAAAGTCAACTCAGTGACTATGACATCCATTACAAGATGGTACCCATCTTCTGTGACAACACAAGTGCCATTGCTATCTCAAACAATCTTGTTCTTCATCAGAGAACCAAGCATATTGATATCAGATATCATTTCATCAGGGACCATGTCATGAATGGTGACATTGAATTACACTTCATCCCCACTGAATATCAGCTAGCTGATATATTCACCAAACCATTAGATGAACCAACTTTCACAAGACTGAAAGCTAAATACTAAGTGTAAATAATGGTAACCATTGGTCTCTGACTCAACAAATCTCTCAGTGAATGAGCATCTTATGTCTCACTGAATAACCTTCCCTAAACACCCTCACACTGAATGAAAAGTCATTCAGGGGCCTCAAGACATCAACAAATGACATTCAATGCAAAACTAAATGCTCTAAGTACTTAGTTAGTAAATGTCCGAGGTTGGTAACTGGATACATATTTAATATAGGAATATATGTTCTTATACCTTCTGGCATCCACATCTTGGGCCCCCACATCATCACCACATATCCCACTAGGCATTTAATGCCACTCCCCACAAGTAATATCTTTTGATATTATATGTGGTGATGTCACCCTGCAAAATGCACTTTTTGCAGAACGTCGCAACTGTTCACCTTGACAGTTGCGCAAAACCCGGGAAGTGGATTGGTGGCATTTAATGCGGATATAAACGGTTATACAAAACAGTTTTCAAACTTTTTAATGAAATTCGCAATATTGCATAAAACACCCCTCTCTCCTCTTCCCTATAAATACCCCCACAAATATTAACACACGCACGCTTTGAAAATATTAATCAAACTCTAGCAATTTCTCTCAAAACTTGTGTGTGTTTTTCATCTCATAACCAGTCCTTTTCTTTAAAATCAAAACTTTTCCCTTAAAATGGCTACTTCTAAAGCTATTACTTATGCTCCAAATGTGGAATTCCAACTAGAAAGCATAGACATGACCAAAAACAATGTCATGGGGAACTTTGCCTATCCGGAAAATTTTCATGTTTATAAAGATATGGGGAAATACCTTCAAAACAGTTTTCTCTCTACGGCATTTACAAAGACACCCTCAGTCATTTACAATGACTACTTGAGGGAGTTCTGGTGTACAGCAGTGGTCACCAACCCTAATGTCACCAAGGACTCTATCATTAAGTTCTCAGTGAACAATGGGAGGAAAACCCTCTCTCTTGATTACAAAACCTTCATCAAAGCTACAGGCCTTGATTTCACTGAGACTTTTGCCCCTCAACCCTTAGAGAGTGAAGTAAAGGCCAAATTGCTTTTACTTGGGCCACATGATGATAAACACCATGATGTGGCCCCAGGGACTCTTTTGGCCAAAGCCCCAATTATAAAAACATGGTTTCCAGCTGTTTGGAGGATACTGATGACTTTTGTCATTCAGGTCCTGGGTGGAAACAAATCCTCCACGGAGCAATTGAACACTGCTCAACAAATGATAGTGTTCATCCTCCTTGAAGGTAGAAAAATTGACATTGGAGAAATTATCTTCAGTGACCTCATAGTCAAGCTCTCAGGGAAATCCAGGCAAAGACACATGTCTTACCCTAGGTTCATTTCCTGTGTGCTCCAAGACTTATTGGGCTCTGAGTACGTTAGGCCAAATATACAGGGATCTGTCCCTGATGTCTTACATAAGGCCAACTACTTAAGAAACCCCACTGAGGTCACACAAATCACCCTGACCACCTACATGTTGATGGTCATTCAGGGTGCTGACGCTATATCACCAGTGCCTTCTCCTTCCAAGAAGGAGAAGAAGAAAAAGAAGAAGGGGTCCAGGAAGGTGGTTCAACCCAAACCACTCGACACAGAGACCTCTGCTTCACAGCCTGATAAAAGAAGGCACAAAAAGCCCCAGCCCGCTGAGACACCCATTGAGGAGGCCAGTACTCAATTGACCAAAGAACAAACGCCAACGGAGGGCACTGAGAAATCACACACAGTGTCCTCTGGCAAACCCTCTCCTAAAGACTCTGTAGACATAAACATGTCAGTGGAGTCAGGAACCATTCAACAATCACTTCCCGATGAAGGCATTAGTACATCACAACCTTTGCCCGAGGGAGAAAAAGGCCCTGAATCCTCAGTAGAGCAGCACTACTCTACCGAGAAGGGGACCCACACCCTCTCACATCCTGCTTATGGCTCTGACAAATCATAATTAGAGTCTCAGGGAGGACTGGTCCCTATATCTTCATCAGGGCAGCAAAACCTTGGTGGAAAGGGGGACCTCAACATCTCACATCCTGCTTATGTCTCTAATAACTCACAATCAGAGTCTCAGGGAGTACGGTCCCTATATTTTCATCAGGGCAGCACAACTCTAGTGGAAAGGGGGACCTCAACATCTCATTTCCTAGTGATGATACTGGCTCAAACCCACCAGTCCCTGAAGGAACCTCAGGGGACAAAGACTCAGGGGGCATGCAACCACACGTTGATATGGAACCTGCACCCCCTCACGGCGTTGCGCTTAACTTGGGAACTGACTCCATGGACCAGGCAGAGACAACCCACTCTGTTCTCTTGGAGGGGTCAGGACCTTGCCACAACAAAGGCAAGCCCTCTGCTGATGGGGAGCTGGATATAACCTTAGCACCTACTCTGATTGATATCCAAAGGTTCATTGATGAAGAATCAGAGGATGAGCTAGTGGACTTTGCAGATGACGAAGTTTTCCCTCCTGGGGATGCCATGGATACTGATGAACAACTCACTTATAGGTCCCCTCAGCATACTCAACCAGAAGCTTCATCTCCTCCTCAAGAAGTCAACTCCCCTCATCCTGAACAACAATCTCACTCACCCCCACCTGAAGATCAACCTACCACACCATCATCATCATCATCCTCATCTCATCACACATCATGCTCCTCGAACTCTGCTGCTACAATTCCTGACTATTTGCAGAAGTATGACGACGTGCTTCCCCTCACTGAAAGGTAGCTGGTTAAATTCCTTAGGAAATCAAATACTGCCCTCTTCAATGAGCTAATCACTGAGCAATGGGATCAGTACACTGAAGCAGCAGCCTCTTATGCTGACTTCAGGGCGGCTGTTGAAGGGTCACAAGGTCAACTCCACAAAGCCACTACTTCTACTGACAAATATGTCAGTGACTTAAAGACCTCCATTGAGAAACTGGGTCTTGATCAGGGGACGCAATTCAACAATCTACTCATGTCCCTCAGTGCCATTCAAGAAGAATTCAAAGATGACCCAGTTCTCATCACCAAGCTGACTGAATTTATGGATACACACAAGACCACCTCCTCAGATATTAGTGAACTCCTCAAGCTAATCAAGGAGGTGGATCTTGCTTCCCTCAGATCTCAGCAGGAAGCCCTTCATAAGTCAGTCACTGATACCGAAGGATGCTTGACCAAGATCTCCACAGCTTTTGACTAGCTCTCTGATAAGCATAATGAGCTGGTGAACCACTACACCACCAAGGTCACCCAACTTTCTGAGGCTCAGGTCACCATGACCAATGACATCTCTTCCCTGAAGACGGAGACCTCAGAAATCAAGGGCATGGTCTCCACCATCCTGACACTTCTTCAGTATTCTCAAGTTCACCCTGATCCTAAATCAACAGATGCTTCCACTGAAGCTTCAGCATCTGTTGAGGGGAGAAACCAACTCCTGATGAATCAGTTCCTGAACCTAATGCTGAAGTTATCACTGAAGCTGTCCCTCTTCAAAGCTTCATGCCAGGAACTACAACATCTTCAGCACTGGTTGTTGCTACCACTCCTATTCCAACTAAAGCAACAACAACCATATAACATCCCGTAAATTTCCCCTATCATTTGTAAACGATTAACGAATAGTAATCCATAATCACGATTTAATTAGCCATTTTTACAGACTAAATTTTTGCTTTTATCTAAACGTTGTAACACGTTTGCACATTCTTTATATCACTCTCATTTGTGCAAACCTTGATGGCCTAGTAATCGCGAATTAAATTGAAACTTTTAACATTTAACGTTGTACGTTTCGTCACATAACCAAACTCGTTCAAATGATTTTCCAAAGTTACGAAACCACTCACTAATAACACTGGACTTCGGCCACCCTTTTCTAGCCTGGCATTATTCAAGCTCTATTATGTCTAAGCAAACCACTTGAGCGCAAGGACAAACTCCAAATGAAAATCCAATAACAAGGCATGATTGATAGTTGTTTTCTTTCTTTTGTATGAGCTAGCACAAGGACGAATATATTAAAACTTCTCCCATCATCATTTTGGTAACATACACACTCAACCACTGACACACTCAAACTCATACATTCCTAGTCAACTTATCATTCTACTCATGCACCAAACTCGTGTATAAGCCATGCATTCCCACTGTGAACCTCATTCACACCTAAACTTGTTATGTTTTCTTCCTCTTGGTTCTTATGCCGACTAATAAAACCACAAGAGACCATCATTTCTAATCTTACAATAACTCTCTTCTCTACTGCAACACTCAACTCTCATACTTCACGCCACACAAAACAAATATATAGGTACATGAACTAACTCCAAAATGAGTTATCAATGGTTTCTCTGCTACTCTCATCATGCCTCATCATTTTCATTCACTATAACACTCCATGTCATAAAAGATCACCAACACTCCACGCCTAACTCTTTCTCATCTTTAACTATATATTTGTCTAACATTACAGCGACACATAAGCGTAGAAATGCCACCTCAATGATGACTCAATGATGACTCAATGATGACATGGCATTTTAATGATGACATGGCACACACTAAGCATGCACTAAAATTCGGAATTATAAAAATTTGCCATTAGTGAGAATCGAACTCATGATCTTTGCTTAATGAAACAAGCATGCCTACCACTAGATCACTTAATGTTTTGTGTTCAAATCTTTCAAAACAATAACTACATGCTTATAAATCACCGAAAATACATGCATTAATTCGTTTTAAGCATGTCATTTATAGGAAAAATTGATTTGAATATTTCAAACCGAATTACATTTATTCATCAAACCTACAATCAAGGGATATAGGTTGCAACTATCAATTATATGTTACAATCACTTCAATGGTTTCCTAGAATCAAGGGATTACTATGAGATAATGAGGGAAACAATTAAGGTATTGTTATTCAAAATTTCAATTTTTTCAAAATTTATTTCAATTTCATTTTGAATGGAAAACCCTAAACCTTCGCTATATATTATATGTAGTTTTGTTTTTCATCTTTCACGAATCATTTTCATATCCTCTGTATCAAAGTTACTAATCATGAGCAAGAATTCTCATACCAGGTTTGCAAATAAGGGCAAGTCTCCAAGTAGTAGTTCCTTCAAATCTCCTGGTATTCATTTAGTTATCAAAACGATTTCAATAATTTTTTCATTTATGTATTCAAATGTATACGTTCGTGGTATTAATTTAGTTATCCAGATGATTTAAATATTTTTTTCATTTATGTATTCAAATGTTTAATGTATATAGTTACTGTATACTCAAATGTATGAAACCATTTCAGTTTTACATTGTCTAATACAATTTTTAATGGTTACATGAACGTTTTTAATCGTTACAGTTAATGTAGCTGATTTGAAAATCACTAAACTTGAAGATGTGGACCCCATGATCGATGACATTGCTGTGAAAGTGCGCTGCATATCGCTACGGCATTCCCACAGAAAAGGCGATGAAAAAAACCCGTATAGCCTTGATTGTGTTTTACAAGATGAAGAGGTAGTGTATATTTTTTTTTTTTTTGTTTAATTAATTAAGTTCATTATAAATGTATGTTATATTAAAATGATTCAAGTTTTTTGTTAATAACAGGGTACCAGGATTGAGGTTTATATCAAAAGGGAATTCAAGTATGCTTTCGAGCCACTCTTAGTTGAGGGCCAGTGCTACGTTATATCTAATTTTGCGGTTGCAGAAAATGGTGGCATGTTACCATTGTTGCCTCACAAATGGAAGATCGTATTTTATCGACACACAATTTTGACACGGATTGACCCGTTCAATGAAGACCTCCATGGTTTCCAGTTTGAACCATTCAATTCACTTCTTGATGTGAGCAACAGATATGAAACTTCTGATTATGTTGGTATGTATGATTATTAATATTTTGTTTACTTTTCATTAACATTGAATACATTTGCAGCAATTGTGGAAGCCTTGAATGATAATTGTTACTCATGATTAGTAAATTTGATACAAATGATATGAATATGTTTTGTGATATTTGAAAAATAATGATAGACCAAATGTACAAAATGATGTAAAAATTCAATTACTATATATGACTCAGTAAAGGCATTGGCATTACTTGTATAAAATATGTTGTAAATCTCAATTACAGATGTTGTTGGAACCGTTGTTGCCATTGGTGATATTGTCCCTGTCAATTCAAAATGGGGCAAAAAGACTCGCAGGGATGTTTTGCTTGAAGATGCTCAGTAAGTCCTCATTTTTTCACAATCATATTTCATATAATCATAAAATATCCATATACATTTACTGAATTTCATCTTATGTGTCTGTAGGTCTTTCAGAATCAAACTCACTTTTTGGGACAATTGGGCAAGCATGTGGAACGACTATTCACAAAAGCGTGATACATTAGGATGTCTCATTGTGATAGTACAACTTGGTAAAGTAAAATACTGGGATGGTAAGTATACTTATTGATGCATTCTGTAAATCATCATGTGTATCATCATCATATTTTTCTAACCTATTTTGAAATTATAATATCATATTATGTTTAACCGTATAGATACTCCTGCTGTTCATAATGCTCTTTTCGGCACGAAGGTATTCATGGACTCTTCTATGCCAGAAATTGTCAACTTCAGAAAAAGGTAATGTTGTACACAAAATCATGTTATTAACACGAAGATTTTCATTAACTTAATAATATCCTGATAAATAGTACACATCTATATCTGCTTCAGTTTACAGGAACGTGAGGATTTCAATGAAACGGACTTTAAGATCGAGTTATACACTCCACCCAAAAAGATTGAAAGCCCATCGGAGTTCATGTCTGGCTGCGTTAAGCAAATGGTGGGAACGATCCGTGATACACATCCTGTAAGTGTTTATTTAACTCTTCTTTGTACATCATAAATGTTATTGACATATTTTCCATCACCATTGCCTTGAATTAAATCAACGACTACCCCAAAATAAAGTTACACTAACTATGGTCATATGTTTTTTTAAAAGGATTCACAATGTGTGGTTTATGCTACCATACATAAAATTATGCAAGATGAAGGTTGGGCCTACACGGCATGTAAAATATGCAACAAGCGCGTTGAAATCATACCTGCTAAGGCTTATGGCCCATCAAGAAACCGCAAACCAACATTCCATTGTGAGAGTCATGGGACGGTTAATGCTGCACCAGTGTATGATTTGTGTACATTCATTAGGACTAATTGATATAACTATAATGTCTGTTCTAAAATTACTTATGTTGCTATTTTTTTATACTTGACCAGGTTCAAGTTAATTCTTCGTTTTGCTGACGAAACAGGGTCTGCATCCGCTGTCTTTTTTAACTCAACTGTGTTTAAATTGTGCGGGAAGACTGCTTGGGAGATAATGGAAAAAAAAGGAATGAATCTGGATGAGTATTTCCCGGACGACTTGGATGTGATTGTTGGGAAAAAGGCGCTGTTGAAGATATACTATTCTGAATATAACCATAGTAGGAACAGTCACAAGTATAGGTGTGATGCTGTGTGTCAAGATCCTGATGTTATATCGTACTTCCAGGATGGCTTTCTAGAATCCGACGTACGTAAACATACAATTAAAATATTTAATTTATTTGCATAATCTTATGTATAAGTAACAAATATCATACCTGTGCGTCATTGCAGGATCAATCTGACCAGTTTAAGACACCAATTATGCTTCTTAAACCACCAAGGCCTCCGAAATCAACATACCCGGGTGTGACAAAGACATTGGATCTCGATACTCCACCCACGAAAAATAACGAAACATCAAGCAATGTTGATGGCAATACGAAGCAGTCTCCTGGCAGTTCTGATGGTTCCAATGAGAAAAAACGTGAGCGTGTTGAATACATTGACCTTGAAGATTATCCCAGTGACTTGGAGGATGCAGAGCCTAATCCACTAAAAAAACCAATGGTTCAAGTGAAGATCGAGAAGGATCCTTGAGCAAACTATAACGTGCCATGAGGAATGTTTATACTACGTTTCTTTACATTGAATAAATTTTGCTATGTCATGAACAATTTCTATTTTCGTTTACATTTGGTTTGGTTTTTTTCATAAAGGTTCATTACCTTAGACAATTTTATGTTTTTTGTTATTTATATGGTTTGTTTGTTTCACCACATGTTTATGTTCTGTTTTGAACAAGGTTTTAAGTTTCATTCATCCTCTGATACATTTACAAGTACAAAATTGCAAAACCATTCCTTAAACTAAAATGCCTTAATCACTTCACACAAGGAGTTCCCCTTTTCGATACGGATAATTGAAGGCATACTAATCTAATGTTGATACACTAAAAGTATAAAACTATTCTTTAGACCAAAGTGTTCCATGTAATTGAATATTTATCCTGAAACATGAATATATTCAAACAAAGATTCATTTGCATAAGCAAGCATTAAGTTACATAACATAACATATATAAGTTATAAGCATCTAATGACAACCTCTTTCGTTCAACTAAGAACCAACATTTCACCAATTGCAACCATGGATTTCAAGTTTAGATTAATTACTTATATTTATATTCCTTGCAAATCCAACATTAGTCCATACATACAGGCATATACAATGCCTAATCAAAAGGTAGTAAAAGGCTATCATATAGCTAACAGATAAACATCTTGACAAAAGACACTAACCCAACAAGATTTTTAACACCTTAATCATGAAGATCCATCACAAAGATGTGATGATCCTTCTCTTCCCGCCCTTCTCTAGCAATTTCGTTTGTAAAGATATATATATATATATATATATATATATATATATATATATATATATATATATATATATATATATATATATATATATATATATATTTTAAACTTTCCTATGGAGGTTTGTTTATAACGTCATAAACAAATACTTTTTTTACAAATTAATATTGGAACAAATAACAATTATTTAAGAGAAAAAAGGACTCAAGGTAAATAGTGAATAAACAATATACTTAACTAAGTGGAATTTGAAATAAGCTACCAAGCTCATACAAGGTGGACTGCAAATTGACTTTGTAGCCTAATAAATAATAAAAACAATGTAAATAAACAATTCAAAACAGAGTAAGGTTAACCGATTAGGAAGTTAGCATCAAATACGATTAAGTAGATAAGGTGGCATTTGCAGCCCAAAGCAGTGTAATTAGGTAATTTTGAGCTCAATAATGAGCTCAGAAGCAGTAAGCAAATCTACATACAATCCAAAATACATGACAACCATTCAGGAAATAACCACTAGAACAACTGGAAAGATTAAACGTTGTCTATCCATAACAGCTTACTACACGGACAACCATACAGAGTTTTATGCATCAGCAAGTATGTCTTAACACATATGAAACACTGGGATGAGAACTGGGGTACGTGAAGGCAAAGAAACACTGACGTCTGCAACAGTGTCAACAAGCTTGAACCTAACCATTTTGTTTGGTTGCCATTGACATAACTCAACAATTTCGTTCCACCTGCATTTGATCGTCACGTGATTCTTGCTATTTGGCCTGTCACTATGAGGTTCCACATCCACATCCACGTATAACTCTTCTTCTTCATTGTACCTCAGGAGTGCGTTGTGGTACTGCCACATCTCATGTGCCTTCACAAACTCATGAGGTATGTTCTGCATTTTTATTAAATTTGTTATAACCAAGTTGATAATGGAATATAGTTAACATAGGAAATATGTATCTGAATGTTTAAACCCAAATACACTAACATGTCATCTCACAGAAAGTTGGAACAGAGAACACAATATGTAAACATTTACCAAAAATTTTACTGAATAATATTTGCTAAATAACAAAACAAAATTTTGAACAATAACATTATGTCGATTAAATGCAAGAGGAAATAGTTAAAAAAGGAACATTTATATGGCAAACGACTTAATGTTATTGTTCTAACAAAGTTTAATGGATCAAGAACTAATTAAAAGGTTTCTAACAAACAATTAACCTTAAAGCATCATATTTGAAAACCAAGGTTACCCAAAAACGAAGACTAAAAAGTGCTTACAAAGCATTGAAATAAGCCAACTGAACAATATAAACACTCAAATAGCTTATTGCTTTAATAGAAGAAACAGGAAAAAGGTATTTTTTAGCATTTAATAAACCAATAGAACATGATTCTAAAGTACATTAAAGTACATTTGTTATTTCTTATTTACATATTTGCCCCTATGGACCATTTTTCTTTGACTTCACCATAGAAAATTTGCAAATAAAACAAATTTTTTTTTTTTGAAAAGCAACAAAAAAAAAAAAAAAAGGAGCGTTGTAATGAACACAGTAATTTTACTTTTTTTGGTTGGGTTACAGGTTATGAATAATGTTAGAAGCAAGTGGAAAATGATCGTTGGAAGTAATTTACTACATGTCAGAAGCAGGTGGAAAATGAACGTTTCAGCCCATAATTGTTAAAAAACGAAGACTTATATGGCAAAAACATGTTGTGTTTAGCATCGACCAAGTTCACAATGACTGAATTGAAAATATAAATTGCCTACTTACCAGACGGCCTCTGTCTGTCACATATGCCACAATTGGAGCGTAAAAACAATTGTCCTCATTCTCATGCTCCATGTGACCATCCCAATCGCACATGTGTTGCATTCTCTTATCTACATTCAAAGTAATCAAACACAAAACAATTAACTGCAACTTTAGTTTGTAAAAGGTGAAATGGAAATAAGCTAACAGAATATGCAAGTATTAACTCCCGTAATAAGATAATACAAGTATTAACTCCCGTAAGCAACCATAAATTTAAAAGTATGATATGTAATGCTTTTTAAACTCCCTTATTAACTACATGTATTGTGCATAAAATTTCATTGACCTACCTTCATCTATACTGCTTCTCACAAATGGCTTTCTTGAGCTCAGTACCATTCGTTCTAACCCTTTCCTGACGCATCTCCAAACCATTGCCACCAAACGGCATGAGCGAAACAGAATTGTTTAACAGATTTGTCAAAACCAATCTTGTGCCAACAGTAAGGTTTTCAATTTGAACCAATATATGCCATCCATTACCTCAAACACATCCACATGCCTACCTTCTTCCACAATCTCAATCTCACGATGTGTCACAGTTGCTACCAGCACGCCGCTCACATAAACCCGGAATTCAGGATTATTTTCGTTGGTAAAGAAACCACAAGGAATTGGCTGCATAACAGTTTTGTTTGAAGAAAAAAAAGTTGACATGTAAGTATTGGTTTTCATTAAATTTATAACAAATGTATATAATACAATGATGTAAATTAGGTGAATTTACCGGAGATTGTTCAAGGTCATCCAAAGTAAGCAAGCATCGACGCTGCCTGTAACCTACGACACTCAGGTTGTATCCACTCATCTCATACCCGTCATTCTTATATGCCGTCACGTAGTACGTATCTTCTTCTTGACGTATGAAATGAAATGTGGCCACCTCGGTATATTTGTTGTCATCTAAAAACTGCCGCCACTCACTTTCATACAGCTTTAAACAATTACCCCCAGCCATTTTCACATAAACCTTGTGCTTGGTTCCTCTATTGTGTATTAAGTAAACAAATCCGTTTTTAGGGTACATTCTTTCCGTAAACAGAGATGGAAGAAGCTGAAATTAATAAACGTTGTCCGTGTATTAATTTTAACAATCTTAAACAAATGGTTAATGTATATAGTTTTTTCAAATAGAAAATACCTGTAGTGTTCTAATGTTTCGGTGGTTTGCTTCCACTAGAAATTGAAAGTTCATTCTGTTTAACAAAATCAGAAACGTGTGATTTGTGAATAAGTTTTTCACATGTATACTTGGAGGATGCAGAGCCTAATCCACTAAAAAAACCAATGGTTCAACACATATTATGTTTAAAGTGTCAACCCAATAATTACAGCAACGCTATTAGCATGGATGAAAAGAGTCAATCAAATTATAAAAAAACTACGGGATTAGTTTCTATAATCTACCTAACACCGTTATGTCATTATTATACTGTATCTCCAACCTCTGTTTTTTGCCAGCGTATTTCCATATATACATTTGTGTTTACTTTCTGCTAATACTTTGCATACAAATGCTATTCAAACTTTCAAGTCTTACTTATTTATGCATTATTGTTCTAAATGTTTATTCCATGTCACCTGTTTCTGAATAATTAATAACTGACATGTAATCTACCTAAATTATATTTTCGGCATAATTTCATATAATGTTGATACCTATACTAAGTTGCATAACGCGATCTTTCTTAACTACTTAACCAAGTCGTATTACATCACAACTTGCAACTAATTCATACATTTCTTTAAACTTGCTGGTCTTACTTTATTATATTTCTCATTAAGATTATCTGTTACCACATCTTTCAGCAATCAGTTTTTTATCAAACATTCCTAACATCAAGCAAAAGATCTTTCACTTATGTAACTAAAACCAGCATATATGTTTGTTAAACATAAAACATCAAAACTAATCTATTTATCTTTCGCATTATTAATAAAACCCCTGTTTTCTTATGATCATAGGATGCAATATCATAACTATTTCAAGATCAGTACAAAACTGCTACACATTCATCTTGAATCGTTTATTTTATGTTTAACGAACCGTTTTTTTGATGTTATATTTGTTATAACAATAAACATTATCAATTATCTGCTCAACATGCATTTGCAATCGGTAAATTAACCAAAAGAACTAAATAATTTAAGAGGAAAATAAGAATACCTTGCGTCGGTTACTGTTGAAGATGCTATTGATATTTTCCTAAAGAAGATGAAGATGAAAAGTGGTATAGTTGTGCAGAGTTTTGGCAAGTCTTTTCACAGCCGTTTCACATATAACGAGAGTTGCTATATCAATGATGATATGCAAGAAGGTACTATTTTTAATTAAATGATAAGACACTTAATTTTTTAATTTAACTAAACTAAGATGTATATATAAAAGGTAGATATTGTTTTTTAGTATATCAACAATGTATTTCATTTTTTTATTTTAAGCAATTAAATAAATTACGTATAAAGTATTTTGATTTCTTAAGAATTTACTATACTTAGTTCCTATATTTTAGGCAATGATCCCAATATTTTTGTGAGATATATTCGAATTCAAATAAGAAGATATCATTTGGCATAAATTGGTAGTCATTAATATAAAAATATTTTGAAAATATAATACAAGTATATCCTATCCAATAAACTCTATATAAACTCATGTCAATGTGAAATTTTAACATTATCAAAAGATGTCAAACACAGGATCCCCAAAGGTATACATTTTGTTTGCCATGTTGTTTTTTTCCAAAAAGATGGTTTGTTATTTTTTTGATGTGTTATACATATGTGTTTAAATGTGTCATGTATTGTTCATTTTGCAGAAATACAATGAAGATGGCATTCATTGTGCATCAACTGCTGATAATGTGGTTAAAAATGAAATATCCGTTATTGAAATATCATCTGATGACGAAACGGTATGATTACCAAAATAATATTTGTGTAGCAAAAATATGCCCTTTATAGTTACAATATTCTTTTGTTATTTTTTTGTGTTAATTTGCAGCATGTTCAAAAGTCAAGTAAACGTAGAAGAATAACTAAAAATGGAAATTTTGCAAACAACAATGTGGTCGATCAGATTTTTTCAGATTATGACAAGGTACCAAATGATTCGGATGCATCAACATTTGAAGATCAACCTCAAAAGATTGGAAAATTGGTATGAACTAATTTGTTACACGTTACCATTGTTTGTGTGTTTACTAAAAAGTATATACGATGTAATAGTTTTCTAAATATGATTTAATTCTTAAACGTAGGTTCTTGATGATGACGACCCTACTCCTACTAAGAATAAGCAACGCAAGTATTCTCTCATTGATGAGGAAACTGATGAAGATCTTGATAAAGAAAATAATCAAAGCGAAGATGGTGTGTGGGTAAATATCGATGATCTTCCTTATCCTGTTGATGATTTGAAGAATGCTAACAAATACATTGATCAAGAAGCCCAAGAGGATTTAGGAAATTCTGACCTGCATAGTGATCGATCAATTGATGATGGAGATGATCTAGACGGTTTCATTGATGACGAAACTCAAGACTCTGTTCGTACCGATGATGATGAAGATACCACTGATGATTTTTGAAGCTCTATAATCTTATTCAAATAGCATTATGTTTTCTAATTAATAAAACTTCTTAAAAGCAATCTTAAATTTGTGTGTCGATGTTATTGATTCTTCTAATATATGGTTTTATTTGAGTACTACATTATAAAATTTGCTCCCATAATTCGTAGTCAAGCTTATACTATTGCATTTTACACATATTGGGTTATTTATGATTCATTGTAATGTTTGATTTGGTACCTCACAAACCTCAACTGTACGTATCATTCATAACTAACAAAGTTGATTTTGTAGATTTGTATTTATCAACTAATTTTTAAAAACGTTAATGTATATAATCTTTTTGAAATTATGCATAACAACTCACACGCTTAATATGGGAAAGTATTGCCTATTTACATATATAAGTTACAAAATATATATCAATTAATGTGACATCCTAAATTAATGTAATCTACATTTCAAACGTTTTTCAACACCTATTCTTATGCATAAACGGATGAAATTTCAAATCATCAATACTATCATTCATTTTTTCATCAACTAAACAACTAGGCAATCTCTCAAAAACATGAACAACAAGAAGAATAAAGGTAAAGAGAAAATCGATGGATCAGACCTCAACTCCACCATCATGAATGATAATCGTCGTGTTTGTAACAAACAGCTTCAAGAAAGTGACTTTCATGATGGACGTTTACAATCAGAAAGATCTTTACGAAGTTCATGTTTAACTGACATAAGCAATAGAGATGCTCGAACTGTTGTTAGACGTCCACTTGCTGAAATTACACAAAGTAACCTCACCTATATTTTATATAATTATGTTTACATTATTTTTCTATTATTTTTGTTTTTTTAGATCATGATAATATTTTTCATTATGTTCGTCTTTTTGAATCATCCATCCTATTTGCATTTTTAGATGAAGATTTATCTATTCAACGTTGTGGCAGGCGTAAAAAAACAGATAACAACTCGGGTATCGTACATTTTTTCGTATTATCACTGTATACAAGTCACCTATATTTCATGTAATTATGTTTTCTAACTTTTTTCATTTAATTGTGTTATATAGATCATCATAACATTTCTCAATATGTTCGTATTCTGAAATTATCTATCTTATTGTCATTTTTAGATAACCACTTATCTATTATACGTCCTGGGAGGCGCAAAAAAACAGATAACAACCTAGGTATCGTACTTTTGATTCTATTATCAATGTATACACGTCACCTATATTTCATATTGTTATGTTTACATACTGTTTCATGTAATTTTTTTATATAGATCATCATAATAAATCTCAATATGTTTGTATCTTGAAATTATCCATCTTATGTTCATTTGTAGATTTTGACTTATCTATTATATGTCCTGGGAGGCGTAAAAAAACAGATAACAACCCAGGTATCATGCTTTTGGTTGTATGATCATTTTTGTATTATCAATATATACAAGTCGTCATAGTAAACATCTAGCCTTTTATTATCAATCGTATTTGCAGTGTTAGAGTTTGGATCAGCAACTATATTTTCTGAGAGGTCCAAAGAAAAAAGTAACAACTTATGTTTCATACGCAAAACCTTTTTAAGCTTCACACTATATCATCAATACTACCAATATATGTCCTCACACTAATTTTTATATTTTGTTTGTTAATACAAACAGGTTTAACTGATGACTTGGCCATTAGACGTCCTGGGAGGCCATCAAAAAATGATAAAATCATAGGTTGTCATAAAAACAAAAACATTAACACATAAATGTTTTATACTCATACATCAATTTTAATTTATGATAAAATTACATTATATTTTAACTTTGTAGGGGCGACATCGTCCTCATTTTCAGCGAATGCCCCAACATCGAACGGTCAAACTTCCGATATCCTTCTGCCTACGTCGTGTTTTAATGTGAACCCAAACAATGTGTTACAAGCCAATACAAGTGTTGTAACAACAAGATTAAACAATACAGAAAAGAGTGAGTTTATTAGTTAGTTAAACACGCTTCCAACTCCTTAATTAACATGTTAGTTCTATTTGTCATCAATTATTTTTTTCATTTAACTGAATTTTGTTTCAGGATCGAGAACAGAAACCACAATGTCAACGCAAAAGCATACTAATACTTATGGTAGTGGCTCATCAAGTGGTCTGTCAACGGTGACATCTAGACCAAAGGCACGTCAATGAATATGTAACATTTCAACACGTATGACACATCTTCACGATTACATATTGTTGCTTTTCATATTGTATAGAGCAACTATATATGACATTATTTAATATAGGATTAACATATTTTTTTTAATAATATTTTCAGCTGTCAATTTTATGAATATTGAAACTCAACGTACCCCTAACCTTACAAAAACATTAACAACCCCATCTCAACACCATATGAATCTTCGGTCCAGGACACCTAAGTCGGTGAATATTCAAACCCCACGGACCTCTCACGTTACAAACACATTATCAACGCCATCTCAACACCATATTAATCTTCGCTCTAGGACACCCAAGTCGGTGAATATTCAAACTCCACGGACACCCAGTGTTACAAACACACTAACAACGCCATCACAACACCATATGAATCTTCGTTCCAGGACACCTAAGTCTACAGTAGTTGATGCTTCCACGACAAGAAACTCAGCTGTCCCAAATATAAGAAAAGGTATCTCTGTCAAATAAGATATATCAAATATTTTTCACTATTCTTTTTTGTAATTGAATTATGTTTTAAAATTTCATTAATGTTATTTAAATTCAGGTAATATGAGTAACCAAAGAACACATTTTGTCACTCCCAGTCCTGTGAACTTTACTTTAGGTAAGTTATAATTATCATCTTAAGTTTTTTTTTTCTATCAACAAAATTGATTTAATATACTTATTATATTATTAACAGGAGCAAGCTCATCTAATACAAACCAGCGATCAAATGGACATTGTTCTACGATGGCTGCTGATAGGCGACCATTAAAAGGTAGAATGGGGTTCGTAAAAGTTCACGTCGCATTAATTTCGCAGAATATGATATGGAAGATGATTCCGCATCAGAATCACGTCGATTGCATGGTATATGTGCTGGTACGCATAATATTTACATCACCACATATATAAATTATTGTTACAAATCTTTACAAAGTATATGCAATTTGTAATATAACCTATTACATATAACGTTTGGAATTACAGATTACATTGATCATGGAGATCCAAATGTAGAATGTGCAGAATGCGGTGCAATGTTGTGGTATCATGAGAGTATACGTGGGGATGGCAATTGTGTTAAAGATGCATTTTCTCTTTGTTGTGGAAGGGGAAAGGTTAAGCTGCCTGTAGGGCTTAAAGATCCACCAAGACTTTTGAAGCAACTTATGAACAAAGAACACCCTAGGAGTTCCTCATTCATTGATAATATTAGGCGTTACAATTCTATGTTTGCATTCACCTCCATGGGCGGTAAACAAGATAACTCTGTTAATGTTGGTCGCGGTCCATATTGTTACCGGATACAAGGACAAAATTTACATAAAATTGGTACTTTGCTGCCTGAAAAAGGAAAGCCTCCAAAATTTTCGCAGCTATACATTTTCGATACCGCTAATGAGATTCGCAACAGGATAAACGCTGTCAGGTTTGTAACTCAAATTAACATTTTATATATTCTGACTCATTGAAAATATAATTCATTTGTACTTTTTAAATTGATTAGAGTTTTTAACTAGCTCTTTCATTCTATGTTTGTTTAACATATGATTTTACTTTCTTATGCAGCAACGATGTGTCAACATCATCAAGTACAAATAAACTTGACTACCAGCTAAGCTGTGATTTACGCGACATGCTTGACGGAAATAATCCGTTGGTTGCCAAGTTTCGAATGGCTGGGGAACGAATTTCATCGGCACGTGATGACAAGCAGTTTAAGCTTAAGCTTATTGGTGCAAGGCCGCGCGATGGTAGGCAATATAACCTACCAACTTCATCTGAGGTTGCCGCCTTAATAGTCGGTGATTTTGACTCTACCACAAATAATAGAGATATTATTTTGCACAAACAAGATGGCAATCTTAAAAGAATAAGTGAGTTGCATGTCTCATACCTCCCACTTCAATATCCCTTGCTTTTTCCTTACGCCGAAGACGGATACAGAACTGATATTTACCACGCGGACGTTACGGATGCGACGCCAGATGACAAGAAAAAACGCGTATCAATGAGGGAGTGGTTCGCATACAGAATTCAAGACAGGAAAAAAGAATATTCCTTGATACTAAATGGTAGGAGATTGTTTCAGCAGTTTCTTGTGGACGAATACACAATCGTTGAGGCTGAACGCATGTTGTTTATAAGAAACAAAAATAAGGAGTTAAGAACTGAAACGTACGCAAAATTGGCAGCCTTGGCAGGAAATGGAGATTCTGGGGTTATATTAAGGGGTAAGAAAATTATTTTGCCATCGTCATTCACTGGCAGTCCTAGGTATATGATGCAGAACTATTTGGATGCCATGACAATTTGTAAGTCATGTGGATACCCCGACTTATTTATTACATTTACATGTAATCCTAATTGGCCCGAGATTGCACGAATGATGGAGACAAAGGGTATGAAATCTGAGGACAGGCCTGATGCAACAACAAGGGTATTCAAAATCAAACTAGACACCCTCATAAAAGAATTCAAGGAGAAGCGTAAATTTGGACGTGTTAAAGCACGTAAGTTATTGACACCATATGTTAATTGAATTTGTTATATTCAATTAATAAAAAAATTGAAAGGGATCAGCCTTATCAGTTACTGATGTTCTGACTTTATTTTTTATCTAATTATTACAGTTGTTTACACGGTTGAGTTTCAAAAGAGAGGACTCCCACATTGTCATATATTACTTTGGCTTGAAGCTGAGGATAAGCTAACCACACCTGGGCGGATTGATCAGCTTATATCAGCCGAAATTCCTGACAAGAATGAAGGCCCTGAGTTGTATCAGATTGTGACTGATCACATGATTCATGGTCCTTGTGGAGCCGAGCATCCAACATGTCCTTGCACTGTTGATTTCAAATGCACAAAGGGTTTCCCTATTCAGTTTAATGAAACCACAACAATTGATGAGAACGGTTATGCAAAGTATAAAAGGAGGAATGATGGTTCAACCATCAAAAAAAGTGGTGTTGATTTGCATAACGGTTACGTTGTGCCTTACAATCCAGGTTTGCTTAGACGATACCAGTCTCACATAAACGTTGAATATTGCAATCAGATTGGTTCTATCAAATATTTATTCAAGTACATAAACAAAGGACCTGATAGGGTAACGGTTGGTTTAGAGGACGAAGAGGCTGACGAGATTAAAGACTTCTATGATTGTCGTTATTTATCTGCATGTGAAGCGGCTTGGCGTATTTTTGGCTATGACATTCATTACAGGTTTCCAGCTGTAGAGCGACTACCATTTCATTTGGAAAACGAACAGTCTGTGGTGTTTGATCCCGCTGAAAGTATTGATTACCAACTTGAAAAGGCATCAGCCAACGAAAACAAGTTCCTGGCGTGGATGGAAACAAACCGGACCGATACGTTTGCCCAGACTCTTCTTTATGTAGAATTTCCTAAATATTATGTTTGGAAACCTCAAGAGTTGAGATGGCAACGCAGACAAAGAGGTGAAAGCCTTGGACGTATACATCATGTTCCACCATCTTGGGGAGAGCTTTTCTATTTACGTATTTTGCTTAACAAGATCAGAGGTGTTAAGGATTGGGTTGATTTTAAGACACACGATGGTGTTGTTTATCCTACGTATAAGGATGCTTGCTTTGCTCGTGGTCTTTTGGAGAACGACAAGGAGTACGTCGATGGTATATTGGAGGCGAGTTTATGGGGAATGGGAGATTATCTGCGGTCATTTTTTGTTATGCTCATCATGACCGACAGCATGTCTCGACCAGAGATTGTATGGGAGAAAACGTGGCATGTTTTGGCTGCAGACGTTGAACGTGTAGAGCGAAAAAAACGCAATGATCCAGGTACTTTATTTAAAATAGTAACTTTCAAATCATATTCAACCATGTTGTGTACGATGTTATTTTTTTTATTCAATCTAAATGTTCCATTCATGTACGATAGGACTTCTGCAATTGCACTGTTATTTGAAAATTTCACAAAATACACAAAACTAAATCGTAAATTATTTTGCAAACTGTATTGAGTTATAGGAATTCTTCATCCTTATAAACCATTCCAACAAATGTACAACTGCATCAACTGTCAATCTGTACATATCATGCTTTTAACAAAAACTAAAACTTATACATTTATTACGTTTCTTACACTTTAGTAACAGCATACGCAATCTAATGCATAATCCATGTACTGATTATTTTACGCAGGTCTTGAGCTTTCAGATGTTCAGAAGTATAACATATGCCTCACTTATATTGAACACATGCTTTTGTGTAACAACAAAAGTCTAAAGAATATTCAAAACATGCCATACCCTAATCAAGATCACACAATGGATTCCTATAACCGATTGATATACGACGAGCTGGCGTACAACGTTGATGAACTAAGAGAACAACATAAGCAATTGTACGGTAGCTTGACAACCGAGCAGAAAGCAATATATTCACAAGTAATGGATTCTGCTGTTCACAACAAAGGCGGCATGTTCTTTGTATACGGGTACGGAGGTACTGGCAAGACATACCTGTACAAAACAATGTCCGCTGCATTACGTTCTCAAGGTGAAATAGTATTAAATGTCGCATCAAGTGGAATTGCTGCACTTTTGTTGGAAGGCGGAAGGACTGCTCATTCAAGGTTTGCTATCCCTATTAATGTCGTCGAGGATTTACTGTGCAGCATACCTGCAGATAGCGATCTTGCTGATTTGATAAGGCAAGCAAAGCTTATTATTTGGGACGAGGCACCTATGATGAGTAGATACTGTTTTGAGTCCTTTGATAGAACCCTGAGAGACATATGCAGAGAAGATATTTCAGCGTGATGAACTCAAATAAGTACATTTTATTACTATCATTTATCCTATTAAATTGACTTGTTTTACTATATTATGTATGAGGATTGATACTTAATCGTTTACTTTTGTAATTCTCAAGTAAAAACAAGCATTTGGTGAAACTTAGCGATTTTGGACTGATTATGGAGCAAAACATGCATAAAGTTAAGAGTCTACTGAAATGAAGAAGATCAAGACTAATCTGCTCCAGATGCACCGCATCTCACTCATGACATGCACCGCATCTCTATCAAGATATCACCAGATACGATCCAAGATACAAGAGGACATGCGCCGCATCTAATCATGGAGTTACGCCGCATCTTCTGGCGGTGTACGAATATTCCTGAATATTATAATCTTGGACCCCACGCGAAGTTAAGTACATGCGCCGCATCTACTCCTTAGATGCGCCGCATCTTCCCTCAGACAGAAACTATAAATACCCCAAGACCAGACGAATTTCGAGAGGATTATATAAGTTTCGAAGACCGAACAGAAGAACAAAAGGACGAATTCAGTCAAGGAGGCAGCACAAGACACACCCAAATCAAAGATACAAGAGCTGTAAGAAGGTGCTGCATGTGTTTAATTCATTAAGTAGTTTTGTTTTATTGTGTTAGCAAACTTTAATTCATCAGGATTGGTGGCTTGTGTAATGTGACAACGAAAGATTGCACTCCCTTTAATACTTGCTTTCCCATCAATTAAAGTTTATATGTTGATGTCTTTGGTTACTACTTATTAGTGCATTGATAACCTCTGTGTTTATTAGTGGCTTGCGGGCATTTGACTGCGGGACATAATGTGGCTCCCACGGTTATTACTAAATTGATCACTTAGGAATAACTTTTAAACATAAGTAATCATTAAGGGTTTACTCGCCGATAAGAATAGGACCAACGAGAAAGGGTTAACTACATACACTTCATATAAGGCTATCAATAAAACAAGTGACAATCTACTTAATCATAAGGACAGCCCTCTTATTGTCTCAAGTATCTATCTGTGTACGTGTGTGCTACTTGCTGATTCGTGCCTATTGGTTTATTTTATTATTTAATTGCAAACAAACCGTGCCAGTCTCTCAGGCTGAAACCCCCTTGCGTTAGGATATTAAAATACTGATTAGAATAACGAGATGATACGTTCCACTCTTAGTGATCGACACTCTACTTACCATTATCTTCATACTGACCGGGTACACTGCTCGTTAAGTGTGTGTGTTATTGATAAGTCGGCTAAATATAAATTTAAAACTTGAGTAGGCATTAAAACTGCCAAAACTTTACTCCAACGCACGCCCATCACAGCGCCTTCTCATAAGGTTTTTGGTGGTAAAGTCGTTGTGTTTGGTGGGGATTTCCGTCAGATTCTACCGGTTATACCTGGTGCATCCAGACAAGAAGTAGTACATGCCACAATAAACTCTTCATATCTGTGGGCTGAATGCACCGTACTAAATTTGACTGTCAACATGAGGTTGGGTTTAGGTTGTTCAGAATCAGAAAGAAAAGAAATTCAAGAGTTTGCTGATTGGATCTTAGATATAGGCAATGGTAATATTGGTGGTAATAGTGATGGTGAGGCAGTTGTCAAATTTCCAGAGGATATGTTGATTCCAAATTCGTACGATCATGTTGGTTCCATTATTCAACATACATATCCTGATTTGGGGGCCAACTTATGGGATCTTGTTTATTTTCAAGAACGAGCTATCCTTGCCCCAACACACGAAATGGTCAACATTATTAATGATAGAATGTTGTCTTTAATTGATGGCCCAGAGAAAGTTTACGAAAGTTCCGATACAGTAAATGTACTTGATGCTGATACAATTTTTGATGAACAGGTATACACCACGGAATTTCTAAATAGCATAGAAATGTCAGGACTTCCACACCACATGATAACTTTAAAAGTTGGTGCACCTGTCATGTGTATGCGCAATATCGATCAAAAGGCTGGACTATGCAATGGTACAAGGTTGCAAATCCAACGTATGGGAACGAATATCATTGAAGGCAAGATAATATCAGGTGGAAAACTTGGTTGTATATGTGCTATACCTAGAATGATCATTACACCTATGGACAACAAGATGCCATTCAAATTGAACAGGAGACAGTTTCCTGTTCAAGTTTGTTTTGGTATGACGATTAACAAAAGTCAAGGCCAAACGTTGTCACAAGTCGGCCTATTTTTACCAAAGGCGGTATTCTCACACGGACAACTTTATGTTGCTGTTTCGAGAGTAAAGACGAAAAAAGGTTTGAAGGTTATTTGTTGTGACAAAGACGGCGAATACACAGACTCTACAACAAACGTCGTGTACAAAGAAGTTTTGTATCGTATATGAGTAACCATCATTTAACGAAAATTTTGTATTTGACTTATCACTTTTGTGTTTTATTCAAAGAAGTTTTATATTGTATGTGAATGTCTATCATGTAACAATGCTTTAGTTATAATTATCACTTTTATTTTTATTTAAAATACTTATCATTTTATTTGTTATATTATGTTTATTTACATCATCATATTTTTTAAACATATTTAATTTGATATATTTTTGTAAACAAATGATACTCATAATATGGATAAAAAGATACAAAATCATTCAATACTTTCAAAAATTATCCACATATTAACCAAGTAGGCGATTTTTTTTCAACAAATCACAGCATTATTTAGGAAATGATTGGCTTGCTACAATCAAAACATAACAACTTTCAACACATCAAGGATTAATATGTACAGATTTAATGATTTAAATTTCAAAACTAACCTTATCACTTCCTTAATTAATAGAATGTCTTTTCATTTTACTCCTAATGCCTTATATAATTCGTGGTTTTTCACCATTTAACACGTCCAAATTCACAAACAAACTATAATTACTAATCTGTTAATCATGTTTCCTCTGATGAAGATACCTAAACGACCTGATGAGGATGCTACAGATGAAGCCAACCCACCCAAGTATGTATAACATTTTCATGATGCATTTTTTTTTTATTTTCCAGAATCGTTAGTTTATAAATTGAATATAATACTTCATGTAACAGGAAGCAACGAAGGGAATCATCGAATGATTCGGTTAATAAAGAATCTGTAGGGTCCTGCACAGGTATATAAAACACCAATATATTTATTCTTTGAAAGTTAAATAATTGTTTTTTTTACGCTAATATTAAAAATATATACTTGATTTTAAACTGTAGTCAATGGGGAAGTAAAAGATGATGCAACAAGCTCTTTGCTGCATCCTGCACAGGTGTATTTGAACCTGCAGGATAAAGCAAGAAAGAAAAAACTGAGAGTCTGGATAAAGAGCAATCTGAAGCAAAGGAAAATGAAAATGGTAAAAAAGAAGAATGCTGCAATCCAAAGAATGTTGAAAGGTTTTGAAGGTGAGGAAGAAGACCACTTCAGCAATGAAGAAATCGAAATTGTTGAAGAAGAAGACCTCACCGACGAAGAACATTTGGATGGTTTAGAATATGAAAATGTTCATTTAACATTTGATCCAGAAAAATCACCCAAATTTAATTGTTAATCTTTTATTGAATATCTTAGTTTGTTAAGTTTTTTTTTTATGTCTTATTTTAATTTATCATTTTACAGACATTTCAATTTAATATTATTTTGTTTAATTATAACAATCTTATGTCATTCTTTTTATAATGCTATTTATAAACATTTGTCTTTGCTAAATATGTGAAGTAATATAAACTTAACGATGGCATGCAAAAACTGCATAAAATCATATTTATTACACGAGTGAAACACAAAACCAATTCCCAAATAACCAAAACAACATATTCAAAATGAGAAGTATTTAAAAAACTAAAATTAAATAATAAAACATAATAACTAAGCTCAGTCTTCATAGTCGCTAACGTTGTGGTCAACAACAACATCATCTGTTATGTTATGTCATGCTTCACGAAGTGCTTTGATCATTTCATCAGCCTTCTTTACCTTAGTCATCATGTTATTCCAACTGCCGTTTTCATTCTTACTAATCTTGTGCCAAATGCCTTTATAATTTATCCATGCTTCATCTGTTTCAATACATCAAAAAAGAGAAAAAATGCTGATTGTAATATAGTTATATGACATAATGGAAATATAGAAATCGCAAATCTTTGTAATACATTTTTACATTTACGCTACCTTTAGTTTTTGATGAAGGTTCTTCCTCAATGATTTCCTTACCTGCGCCATGATCATGATCAGATTCACGATGTTCTGCTGGTCCGTCTACAGCACTAATAATCTTACCAGCATAATTTTGCGGTTCTGATTTCGATGAACTTGAATCAACGGATTCACATCTTTTTGTATTACTCGACATTTTCTGAAACTGTTTTTGTAGTTATGTGGTTTTTGTGTGTGTTTGTTTTGAGAGGTTGTAGATATTATATGTAATGCTTAGAACTTATATATTAGGAATATATGCACTAATAATAGGGAAATCATAACCACTTTATCAATTTTTAATATTAGGTATTAATGTACAAACTTAATCAATATTTTTTTTGAAACTTTTACCCAATTAATTACCTTGGGCTATATATGGAGTCATATATAAGATCAATTATGAGTAAATATAATCTATTAATAAAGTCATTGAAGTTATTTTTGTTAAACATAATATTCCGATTATCAATATTTCATTATCATAAAAATAATCACGTAAAACAATTGAATGAAGCGTACCCGGCCATCGGCCGGGTCATGAAGCTAGTCTTTATATATATGAATCTGTGTTTCCCCTTCATTCGATACACACAAAGAAAGAAAAGAGATAACTCTTCTCCCTCTCAAATGTAAACACATCTCCTCTCCCTCTCTAAAGATAAACCGGCTCCATCTCCTTCCTCTTTTTAAAAATAAACCGAACCACCGCCACTCTTAAACCCACACCGCCACCATGAAACTAACCTCCATCATCACCTCTTTCTTCTTGTGTAGTTCACGCGCCCAAAAGAAAGACCCCATCACCTCGTTTTTAACTCACGCGCCATCTTCATCACTTTTATTCATCTCCATCGCTTAGATCTTGAAGAAAAAGGTAGGAAACATGTGAGTTACGCACGAGTTGACTCGTATACGAGTCAACTCATCTTCAATCTTGTTATTTTTGGGTTTAATCAAACGGGTTTCTAAAGTTTTTCATTAATAAAAACATGCAACAAATCGTTTGGTATCAAAAGGTGTGTTTGTTTGGTCGAAATATTCAAACCGTGAGCCTAAGCTCACGGTATACATGATTTCTTTTGTTATCTTGGTTCTTGATTGGTTAATTTTCATGTTTGTGGTATCGAGAGGTGAGGCCGAGACCTTAGTGGTCTCGGTAAATAATTATGGGTCCGTTTGTGTTGTTGACTGCACCGAGAGGTAAGCCGAGACCATGACGGTCTCGGCAAGTTAATGTTGAATATTTCATAGTTATCTTTGTGGTTAAATTAATTGTTGTTGATGGGTTAGGCCGAAACCCAAAAGGGTTCGCTTGGTTTGTTTAGCCGAGAAATAGACCAAGACCAATAGGGTCTCGGCATCATGTTGGCTTGTTTTTGTTTTTGTCATTGAAACTAGACCCAAAAGGGTCCGTTTGGTTTGTGTGGTCGGCTGGGAAAGGAAAGCCGAGATTGTTAAGTCTCGGCAATAATATTTTAATTGTTATTACTTGTGGTTGTAACCGCGAGCTCCTAAAAGCCTCGTTGGTTTAGTGATGAGCCTTTGGGTTATCATTTTTGTGTAGTCGTTAATATGACAAAGTAAGACATGAATATCGAATCTAGACTTGGGTCTATTGCGGATAAAATGGTCTCATGCCGTTAGGATTAGACGGCCGAGAAATAAGTATAACTTATTATTAATTGTGAATAACTTAAGTTCAGAAACTATTAATTTGAAACTAGATTATGTCAAGTGGGACTAAAACTATCGAAACATAAACTTGAATTATGAATTAATAATCATTTACAACTTAACAAATTAATTTGTTATAGATAACATGGCATTAAAACTAGATAACATATAGAACTTGGTAACGTATAAAACTCCTAAACTACTTGTAAACCACTAGATTATTTAAGTAGTTGATAACATGTAAAACTCGTAAACTAAAACTATTCGGTAATTAACTAACCGGATAAACTTTAGTCAAAATAGAATAGAACTTAAACCACTTGGTAAACGATTTAACCGGAATAACTTTGATTACTTTGACTAGAACTTAACCATTCACTTATGTTAACACTTATGTGCTACATGATTCTTACGTGTTTACTTTTTTTTTCTCTCATACATGCGTAATATGCTCTATACTATGCTACATGATCATTACATGTTTATTTTCCTCTTATACTTGAGTAGTATGTTTTATACTTTGGTGTGAGTTCTCGAGTCTCGACATTCAAACCACTACAAGTATGATGATACCAAACACTATTAAACGGATATAACGCAAATCTTTTTGAAAGAAAGATTGAAATAATCCTTCGGGAATGGGAATAGTTAAGACTATTACGCATTAGTATATACGTTAAGATAAGTTTCATATTCTTTAGATCGTGCCGAATTCCATATCATCGTGCGCTGACTCTTAACATCGCTGATGTTACTCTATTCTGCCACACTCTTTGGCACCATTATATTCCTTACGACACTACATTCCAGGTGAGTTCATAGCCCCACTTTTCTTGTTTACTGTTTTATAAACTCTTGGGGGAGATACATGCTCAATACAATGTTTTATACTTATTCATAAGTACTTTTAACTGTTTACATACTACTGTGAGTTCCATAGACTACTCTTTTATCTACTCTGAATTACTTTCGAAGGCGATACATGTTCGCTTTACATATAAACTTTACTGGATTACTTTAAACAACGTACTTAATTGATGAAACGCTCTGCTCGTTACTGAGACGTAATACTTGCTTTTAATTATAAAAGTACTTTTAAACCTCTACAAACGATTATGAATTTATAAATCCACTTTATACATTTTTATATCTCATGGAGAGATACCTGCTATAAACATGATCACAAATGATTTTCAACTGTATGCTATAACTGATCCACTATTGCCTAAGTTTACCTTTATTGCCATGTTCGAAGTCCCTCACATCATGAACCTTAATCACTTGCGAGTGAACGTAAATAATTGTGAATAGATCTATTTGGGACTGACAATCCCCGTTTGGGTCTGCTAGGATGAGCCACCCAGGCGCACTTTATTTGAACAAACTTATGGGTTATTGGCAAATACCCATCACGAGGGCCTATATACTTTACATCATTTTTGATGCCTGTTAAGCGTTGAGTGTCATGAGACTTAGAGCAATAGAAAACGATACTGTAGTCATGATACAGTATTGCCACTATTTTATTAAACTTGAACTTGTTATCACTATATAGCAGAAAATCACTACTTGGCAAACAATAACTATTTTGTGTTGACCCGGTTAGGGCAAACAAACCAACTATGGGTGTATAATATCGTAACCCACCGCTTATTTTATTAATAATTGTATTTGTTACAATTATTACCTAAACTTGGAAACTATTGAAAATCAACTGATTTTATGCAAACTCTATGGATTCACTCACAACTTGAATTTGATAATCAACTGCTTTAACTTTAAACTCTATGGATTCACTCACACTTTGATTTTTGACAAATCAACTGGTTTAACTATAAACACTATGGTATTACTCACTCTTTGATTTGATAATCAACTATTTATCTACAACTACTACGAACTCACAAACTCTTTGATTTTGTAAATCAACAGTTTTTACTTACAAACTCTATGAACTCACCAACCTTTGTGTTGACGCTTTTAGCATGTATTTATCTCAGGTCCATGATAAGCAAGGATGGCACGGAGGAGCATGAATACTTATGAAGGCTATAAATATCATTCGAAAACCTATTTAATAAATTTTGAAACCATTGGGACCTTATTTTGTAAACTCTGATATTCGAATGATAAATCTTTTAAAACGACCAAATTGGTGATCGTTTTCTACTATTCAACTGTTGTGCCATGAAGTAACACCCAATTTAAATTCCGCTGCATATCACGAAATTGGGGGTGTTACAGATTGGTATCAGAGCTACAGTTATAGAGAAACGGGTCTAAATGAGGTCCGAACTATAACTACTTTTACAAACAAAACATTTTATAGCCTTTCGCTCTCCGTGCTTACCATCCGCCAGACGCTCATGTGACTTCTAGATAGTTTTGCTACACCAACACTCTAATATATTGATATATATACTCACCAACTATTTCGAGTACCGTACCCACCATACTTAATTATTTTACTCATATCTTTATAGATGCGTGTGAAATACTTTTTCCTATATTTCTAGAAAATCCGCACATGGATTATTTTGTGGATTAGTACGAGTGTTAAATCAGAAATTCTTAAGTAGGATGGTTTACTATGTCTTTATTTAAATTATTGGGATGCCTTTTATTTAAATAAAGAAATTGTAAAGCGCCGAACCATAAGTTTATATTTCCTTGTTTACATTGTTTGGGACGCCTCTCAATGTAAATAACGAATTATAAATAAGTGGGCTTATTTGTATCTGTAATAACACGAGTATGAAACCGATAATCACAAAAATTCATCAAACACAGAGCATAACTCTCATTAGAAACCATAAATATTGATACACAATGATATGATTAGCATTGGTAATGCTAATATTACAAATATCACTAAGAAAGGCATAACATCACCAATCGATTGACCCGCTATGCCAATGAAAAACACCACTACACCCGCAAGAGCAAGCACCACGACTGGGTGCAACACCTCGAATATCCTGTACGACAAGAATACACAAGTTATAAATGCAATAAAACATTAATACATGGTGTTAGTATACGGATTCAAAGCAACACTCCTATCGAAATACTATCTCTTACCCCCATATTTCATCCGCGCTGACGGCCAAAACCACGAGTGCTATGAGAAGCGCTATGACTTCAGCCAGGGACTCCAGATCTTCATCTGGGACGTAAGCCAAGAAGATGGCTGCAGCAACGTACATAATTACAAGAACGGTGTAGGTGTAAGACATTTCGAAAGTTTTGGAGGAAAGGAATTGTGTAAGGAGTTAAATCCGGCACATATATAGAGGAGTAGCAGTGAGGCTACTACTCTAGCCGCTTACGTTCACTATTCCTCACACAAGGACAAACAAGATTCCTCATCCCCTAAAGCTGAGATTCAGCAACTTTCTCTACATACTCCGAATCCTCATCCGAATATCTCTATGTAAGAATCTGTCATCAACAAAACTCTTTTGTTTAACGGGTAGGTTACCCGCACAGATTCTTGTAATTGGAAACCATGTGAAATTTCATAAAAGAATAACAATAGTTATTCCAAAAGAAATTTTTCCAAGTTATGTTAATTATGGAAATAGTAAATTTCACATGAGATTACAATGACTCCATCCACTATTAAGACATTATGAACTACATAATGGTCCTACTTATTCCTCTAACATTGTGAATTTCACGATGCTCCCTCTAAACTCCCAGACATTGTATGTAATTACAATGATCCCAAAGTTATTTCGTAACCTTAAGTCTTACAACTTTGAAATTACCACAAAACTCTAGTGGTCTCTATTTTCTTAGCAAACACTGTAAGTAAAAACAGTGGCCTCTACTTTTCTTGGACACTGTAAGTGATACAGTGATCCCTATATTTCAACCTCAGGCACCGTAAATTCTACAGAAACCTCAATTAAATTCAAACACCATATTATTCAAATAAACTTGACAGAAATACTTAAATATTACAAACGATATTGGAATTAAAACATCACATAAACATAAACCTAGACTTCAAAGGTAGTCCGGGTGATCCCAAGTTTGAGAGTTGTTGGAATGATAACCATCATCATAAGGATCAAAGCTCGCAAATTTCTCTTCTTCCCATTGAGCTTCCAACCTGCTCAGCTCCCGCTCCATGTCAGGAGTCCAACCACCATCATCAACTGCCACATTTTCCTCGAAACTTGGCTGGAAGTGATCCAGATGAGGCAAATGTTGTTGTTGCACAACCACCCTTGGTGTAGATGAACTTGATGCACCTTGTTGTAGTTGTGGTTGTTGTTGTTGTTGTGGTGGTGGTGGATTTTGTTGTTGTTGTTGTCGTTGTTGTTCAACCCTAGCAGCCTCAACATTCTCTTCAAAACTCCAACGGACCTTGTTGGAAATCTGGTTCTCTATCTGATGAACATAAGCCCACAACGATTCGATGACAGCAGCATCCTTACAATATTCATCATACAAAAACGTGTCGATCACATACTTCCTATCATCTGAAATGTCTGTGCACATGGCATAGCTTTCTCTAAGTCGTCGTTTCAGTTGCTTCATAGCCTCAAACTGCAGGATGACCTTCACAATAGCATTTTGACGATCCACGTCACTACCCTCAGTTTCTGCCTTGATAAACAATTGAAATTGTTCAGCGGTATGTGGTAGCTTACAAGCCATTGATTTTGTGTGTGTGTAGGATAACACAAGCATGCCAATGGTATTTATAAGGGTTTGAAAAATATTATTTTTTTTTCAATTATTTTAATCCTGAAAAATATAACCGTTTGTATTCAAACGGTAAAACTTTCAAAAATTTGTATCTATACTAGCAACTAGCTCTGGGGTACGTAGTAAAAATTTTACTTTGGTTTTCACATTTCAACGCAAGAGGCAGAAACAAATCGCGTTAAACATGCCACACCACGACTTAAAAATCATGAACGCGCCACGTATGAATAACACCTTTCCGTACGATTTGACCTCTCAATCTCTAAGAGATTGTGAATCTCCTAACGTCCTCTCAAAACTCTCAGGCATTATACGAAATCTCGAAAAACTACCTCGTAACCATATATATCATGGAACGTATGTTCAACATTTCACCTTCTCCAAACCAAACTTATCCTTGAAACATAAATTCTCGACTCATTGCTCACAGTAACCCAACGCATCTTTGTTTATCATTAGGCCTTTATCATTGAAACTCGAACCCAACTCTATTTAAGCGCAAAGACTTAAGATTATTCCTAATCAAATCGGCTCATACCCGTTTACTTTGAGTCGTTTTCTGTAAAAATCCACCTAACAACCTATCAATATTTTTTTACACGTCTCGATCATGTGTGACAAGTCTTTTCCAATTACTCGATCAAGTTATCATCAAAGCTCAGCCTGACTGTCATGTTCTCAAATTGCTACAACTAAACCAAAAACCATATAATACCTAAGTACTTTGTTCATTTCGAGCTCCAAACAACCTCAGCAAAACTCAAACGAACCCCCACCTAGTTATTTGGTCATGTTAAATCCTTTGTGGACTCAACTACAACCAAAACAAACCAACCTTGATGTTTATCTTTTGCCCCCAGCAACGGTTAACAACCCCAAGGAACAAAATGATTTTTGAACTACAACGCATTTCATCTTATGGCATATCGATTTCCCCTCCTAACTCCTATACCTATCTAACAACTTGGATATTTTGAACGATAGATACAAACAAGTTATTAACATAAGACACGATTTTATATATATAAAGCAAACAAAATTTTAAGTATATTTTTTTTTACTCAGAAGTAAACTAATTCATCATCTACTAAAAAAAAAAAAAAAAAAAAAAAAAAAAAAAAAAAAAAAAAAAAAAAAAAAAAAACTTGGAACCGATTCCATGTCGTCACTTAAAACTTTATTTAACAAGTTTTCTTTATAAAAGCTGAAGTTCAACAACTTTCTTTACATTCATCAAGTTATCATCCGAAACCTTCCTTGTTAAAATCCATTACTTACAAACTCCTTGTTTAACGGGTAGGTTAAACCCCACAGCATTTTGATTTTCAAAAAAAAAAAAAAAAAAAAAAATTATGAACCATGTTTATTTTCAAAACGCGATAGAATAACAATCCTCATTCAAAAATATGAAATCTTTCTCAAGTCAAGTTGACCAATGGAAACAGAAATCCCACATGAACAACAGTAATTTCATCTCTTTCGAAATGTAAATGACTCCAACACTTGAAATCCTTTGTTTATACGTACACTCTTTCCAGCACAATGTATAAAGTATTGCTTAGCATACGACTTCATAACAACTTATCATGCGGAAATCTTCATCCCAATGACTTCCACTCATTGCAAAACAACCCTGACATCCACCTTAGACTGGAATCCCGGGACGGGATTCGGTTTAACGGGTAGGTACTATAACATCTCGTAAATTTCCCCTATCATTTGTAAACGATTAACGAATAGTAATCCATAATCACGATTTAATTAACCATTTTTGCAGACTAAATTTTTGCTTTTATCTAAACGTTGTAACACGTTTGCACATTCTTTATATCACTCTCATTTGTGCGAACCTTGATGGCCTAGTAATCGCGAATTAAATTGAAACTTTTAACATTTAACGTTGTACGTTTCGTCACATAACCAAACTCGTTCAAATGATTTTCCAAAGTTACGAAACCACTCACTAATAACACTGGACTTCGGCCACCCTTTTCTAGCCTGGCATTATTCAAGCTCTATTATGTCCAAGCAAACCACTTGAGCGCAAGGACAAACTCCAAATGAAAAGCCAATAACAAGGCATGATTGATAGTTGTTTTCTTTCTTTTGTATGAGCTAGCACAAGGACGAATATATTAAAACTTCTCCCATCATCATTTTGGTAACATACACACTCAACCACTGACACACTCAAACTCATACATTCCTAGTCAACTTATCATTCTACTCATGCACCAAACTCGTGTATAAGCCATGCATTCCCACTGTGAACCTCATTCACACCTAAACTTGTTATGTTTTCTTCCTCTTGGTTCTTATGCCGA
This sequence comes from Artemisia tridentata subsp. tridentata, assembly GCA_021014915.2. Lineage (NCBI taxonomy): Eukaryota > Viridiplantae > Streptophyta > Magnoliopsida > Asterales > Asteraceae > Artemisia > Artemisia tridentata. Next base: position 111,057,334 of record CP139503.1, on the reverse strand, counting down.
CTAATAAAACCACAAGAGACCATCATTTCTAATCTTACAATAACTCTCTTCTCTACTGCAACACTCAACTCTCATACTTCACGCCACACAAAACAAATATATAGGTACATGAACTAACTCCAAAATGAGTTATCAATGGTTTCTCTGCTACTCTCATCATGCCTCATCATTTTCATTCACTATAACACTCCATGTCATAAAAGATCACCAACACTCCACGCCTAACTCTTTCTCATCTTTATATATATGAATCTGTGTTTCCCCTTCATTCGATACACACAAAGAAAGAAAAGAGATAACTCTTCTCCCTCTCAAATGTAAACACATCTCCTCTCCCTCTCTAAAGATAAACCGGCTCCATCTCCTTCCTCTCTTTAAAAATAAACCGAACCACCGCCACTCTTAAACCCACACCGCCACCATGAAACTAACCTCCATCATCACCTCTTTCTTCTTGTGTAGTTCACGTGCCCAAAAGAAAGACCCCATCACCTCATTTTTAACTCACGCGCCATCTTCATCACTTTTATTCATCTCCATCGCTTAGATCTTGAAGAAAAAGGTAGGAAACATGTGAGTTACGCACGAGTTGACTCGTATACGAGTCAACTCATCTTGAATCTTGTTATTTTTGGGTTTAATCAAACAGGTTTCTAAAGTTTTTCATTAATAAAAACATGCAACAAATCGTTTGGTATCAAAAGGTGTGTTTGTTTGGTCGAAATATTCAAACCGTGAGCCTAAGCTCACGGTATACATGATTTCTTTTGTTATCTTGGTTCTTGATTGGTTAATTTTCATGTTTGTGGTATCGAGAGGTGAGGCCGAGACCTTAGTGGTCTCGGTAAATAATTATGGGTCCGTTTGTGTTGTTGACTGCACCGAGAGGTAAGCCGAGACCATGACGGTCTCGGCAAGTTAATGTTGAATATTTCATAGTTATCTTTGTGGTTAAATTAATTGTTGTTGATGGGTTAGGCCGAAACCCAAAAGGGTTCGCTTGGTTTGTTTAGCCGAGAGATAGACCAAGACCAATAGGGTCTCGGCATCATGTTGGCTTGTTTTTGTTTTTGTCATTGAAACTAGACCCAAAAGGGTCCGTTTGGTTTGTGTGGTCGGCTGGGAAAGGAAAGCCGAGACTGTTAAGTCTCGGCAATAATATTTTAATTGTTATTACTTGTGGTTGTAACCGCGAGCTCCTAAAAGGCTCGTTGGTTTAGTGATGAGCCGTTGGGTTATCATTTTTGTGTAGTCGTTAATATGACAAAGTAAGACATGAATATCGAATCTGGACTTGGGTCTATTGCGGATAAAATGGTCTCGTGCCGTTAGGATTAGACGGCCGAGAAATAAGTATAACTTATTATTAATTGTGAATAACTTAAGTTCAGAAACTATTAATTTGAAACTAGATTATGTCAAGTGGGACTAAAACTATCGAAACATAAACTTGAATTATGAATTAATAATCATTTACAACTTAACAAATTAATTTGTTATAGATAACATGGCATTAAAACTAGATAACATATAGAACTTGGTAACGTATAAAACTCCTAAACTACTTGTAAACCACTAGATTATTTAAGTAGTTGATAACGTGTAAAACTCGTAAACTAAAACTATTCGGTAATTAACTAACCGGATAAACTTTAGTCAAAATAGAATAGAACTTAAACCACTTGGTAAACGATTTAATCGGAATAACTTTGATTACTTTGACTAGAACTTAACCATTCACTTATGTTAACACTTATGTGCTACATGATTCTTACGTGTTTACTTTTTTTTTCTCTCATACATGCGTAATATGCTCTATACTATGCTACATGATCATTACATGTTTATTTTCCTCTTATACTTGAGTAGTATGTTTTATAATTTGGTGTGAGTTCTCGAGTCTCGACATTCAAACCACTACAAGTATGACGATACCAAACACTATTAAACGGATATAACGCAAATCTTTTTGAAAGCAAGATTGAAATAATCCTTCGGGAATGGGAATAGTTAAGACTATTACGCATTAGTATATACGTTAAGATAAGTTTCATATTCTTTAGATCGTGCCGAATTCCATATCATCGTGCGCTGACTCTTAACATCGCTGATGTTACTCTATTCTGCCACACTCTTTGGCACCATTATATTCCTTACGACACTACATTCCAGGTGAGTTCATAGCCCCACTTTTCTTGTTTACTGTTTTATAAACTCTTGGGGGAGATACATGCTCAATACAATGTTTTATACTTATTCATAAGTACTTTTAACTGTTTACATACTACTGTGAGTTCCATAGACTACTCTTTTATCTACTCTGAATTACTTTCAAAGGCGATACATGTTCGCTTTACATATAAACTTTACTGGATTACTTTAAACAACGTACTTAATTGATGAAACGCTCTGCTCGTTACTGAGACGTAATACTTGCTTTTAATTATAAAAGTACTTTTAAACCTCTACAAACGATTATGAATTTATAAATCCACTTTATACATTTTTATATCTCATGGAGAGATACCTGCTATAAACATGATCACAAATGATTTTCAACTGTATGCTATACCTGATCCACTATTGCCTAAGTTTACCTTTATTGCCATGTTCGAAGTCCCTCACATCATGAACCTTAATCACTTGCGAGTGAACGTAAATAATTGTGAATAGACCTATTTGGGACTGACAATCCCCGTTTGGGTCTGCTAGGATGAGCCACCCAGGCGCACTTTATTTGAACAAACTTATGGGTTATTGGCAAATACCCATCACGAGGGCCTATATACTTTACATCATTTTTGATGCCTGTTAAGCGTTGAGTGTCATGAGACTTAGAGCAATAGAAAACGATACTGTAGTCATGATACAGTATTGCCACTATTTTATTAAACTTGAACTTGTTATCACTATATAGCAGAAAATCACTACTTGGCAAACAATAACTATTTTGTGTTGACCCGGTTAGGGCAAACAAACCAACTATGGGTGTATAATATCGTAACCCACCACTTATATTATTAATAATTTTAATTGTTACAATTATTACCTAAACTTGGAAACTATTGAAAATCAACTGATTTTATGCAAACTCTATGGATTCACTCACAACTTGAATTTGATAATCAACTGCTTTAACTTTAAACTCTATGGATTCACTCACACTTTGATTTTTGACAAATCAACTGGTTTAACTATAAACACTATGGTATTACTCACTCGTTGATTTGATAATCAACTATGTATCTACAACTACTACGAACTCACAAACTCTTTGATTTTGTAAATCAACAGTTTTTACTTACAAACTCTATGAACTCACCAACCTTTGTGTTGACGCTTTTAGCATGTATTTATCTCAGGTCCATGATAAGCAAGGATGGCACGGAGGAGCACGAATACTTATGAAGGCTATAAATATCATTCGAAAACCTATTTAATAAATTTTGAAACCATTGGGACCTTATTTTGTAAACTCTGATATTCGAATGATAAATCTTTTAAAACGACCAAATTGGTGATCGTTTTCTACTATTCAACTGTTGTGCCATGAAGTAACACCCAATTTAAATTCCGCTGCATATCACGAAATTGGGGGTGTTACAAACCACAGCGTTCCCTGAATCCTCCTTTAGTACACCTTCACCCACTGACAAAGGGAAGGGAATCATGGAAACTGAAGACTCACCTCCCAAACTTGTTAAGGCACCAAGAGAAGTGCGTCCTAATCATGATGCACCAGTACTTATGGAAGTCATCTTGTACAATGGGAAAGTCTTTAGGGGAACCAATGAAGAAGTGGCTACAGTCTTGGAAGAAGAGGATAGGATCCAGGCTGAATTGTACAGTAAGCCTGTTATTGCTGAAGTAGCCAAGGAAGTAATCAGAGAGACTGAGCAGAACATCAGGGGGGAACAGTTCCTTAAACTTCAGGCTGACCTAATCAAAGAACACAACCTGAAGGTCAAGCTGAACAGTGAAAGAAAAAAGAGGAACTATGAAAGGTATGTCTGGACCATGACCAAGACCAAGGGTGAAGGTCCCATCACTGACATGATTATTTATGCAAACACTGATCCTCTTGCCATAACTGTTCAAAGAGGACTAAGGAAGTCTGAGAAGAATGCTCCCTTCAAGTTCCCAGCATATGGGATCAAGGAATGGGACATGATGGGACCCATCCTGAAGAAGAACAAGTGCGTCCCTGACCTTCTGGCTGCCCTGACATACAAGTATGAGGAACTGTAAAGGGTAGCCAAAAGCTTAGGAATTGACCATCAGAAGGCACTTTGTAACACCCCAACCCGACAAGGGTCAAAATGCCACATTATGGTGTCAATCAGAACATACAAACGCAAGCAAAAGACTTATAAACATAATGGTTACAAAGGTAATCTAAGGTAATAATGAAACACTAACGCTATACATAATGTGTTCCAATACTGAAATACAAATCCAAGCCAAAACTAACTGAAGGTAAATCCAAGTCTAGTCCAAAAGCAAATGGTGTCTATCGTCAGGGTAGTCCACTAAGAGCTCCTATAGTCTTCACTCAAACCCAGCTTCCAGCCTAAATCCTGCCGCAGGAAAAGAAATGCGGCTGAGCTTAAAAAGCCAAGTGAACAGATATATATAACAAACGAATAATCAAAACATATACTAGTATATGTATAGGAAAAAGGAAACATAAGCTCCTGCTGAATGAATATTATCTGTCAAAAGAAGGTGAGATCAAAGATCCACTGAACAAATATCATAAGTCAAATGAAATAGAGAAATGAGATACTATGAATCAGATAATCATAATGAATCAAAGAGTCAAATAGGAAAGGCAACGAACGCGTCTAAACGAGACACTCGAATAAACCAAAGAATCATATAGGATAGCCATGAGCCTGTCAAAACGAGACACTCGAATAGACCACATAATCACAAATACATATCATATCAAATCATAAGTGTACGGAGAGGGGAGGCCTCTAAGTACCAAATGGAGAAGCTAGCTCCCAAAAGTGAAATGGGGTATATGGCACACACATACCATTCACTACAAATGCCATATCATAACAGATCACAAAGCCTAGTATGCATCCATACGCCCCCTGCAAAACAAATCATATATGTACCCTGTACTAGACAGGTATGCACACATATCATAATGGCCAAGTGATCACATATCATATCATATCATATCAAAAGGGGACGCCATGGATCAATCACACCTCCAAAAAAAGTGTCATGCCATTGGTGTCTCAATGACATGGCCATGGTACCTCCATGGCTAGTTAGCTCGGGCAACAGAACAGAACAAATCATATCATATCCAAACCGAACGTATCAAACTGAACTGAATCATATCATAGCAATGAATATCATGGCAAACGAATACCAAGCCAACAGAGCATATCAAGGGAATCATAGCAAAGGCTCATATCAATGGAATAATAGCAAAGCAAACGAATCAAGTCAAGGATCAGAAAGTCATGAGAGAACACCCTTACTGAGAAAGGGTAGAATATCTGTACCTTAATCCGCAAATGGAACCATATCAGAAAACACATGGATCGGAAGTTACTCCTTCTTCAGCGAATCTACACGAATTAATGATAGTCTTATTATTTAAGAACCATTTCATAAGTTATTACTGATTCATCACTTGTTGCTGAGCATATTAACATATTAGGGTTTCTTTCTATTTTTATAAACTTTCCATTTTTAGTAACTTTCCATATTTAGTAACTTTCCATATTTAGTAACTTTCCCTATTTAGTAACTTTCCCAGTTTAGTAACTTTCCGAATTAAGTGAGTTTTCCGAATTAAGTAACTTGCCCAAATTAGCAACTTTCCATAATTAGCAAATTTCATAAATTAGTAACTTTCCATAATTAGCAAGTTTCCATCATTAGTAAGTTTCCAGATTCAGTAAGTTTCCAACCTCGGGTCACACTTCACAATTAAACAACTTAGGGTTTCATTATCAAAAATTAGGTTAACATATGACCAAAAGTATCCGCATTAATGTTACAAAGTAGGTTAACACATGTTTAAGAGTATCTGAATTAATGTTATAATGTTATTAAGGTCAAAACACATTCAATGGTTTTAGGTTATACTAAATTCCTAACATGAAAGATGGTTCAGATTCTATCCCATTCTAGTCTTGAATTTTATGAATTTTAAACCATAATTAAGTATCTACTGGGAATCTAATATTTTTATCATGGATACCTATACATGTTGAGCACCTACTTTAATTTTCTTAGATTTTATTTCCAAGTGATAGTACCCTTTCAAAAATCGTTTTACCAGACCTGCCTAGAAAGATAACTGCACAGACACCCAGAAGGTTTGCATTTAGCTACCCCATGAGAACACTTCAGAAAAAAATTTAAAAATTTCAGTAAGTCTCTTATATCCTAGATAGTCTACCTGTAGAAGGAGACCTCCTAATTCCTTACCGTTTGAAAATTAAAATTCAAAAACACCAGCTGAATTTCTAGACTCCTAAACTCAGGATTGACATCTAATGTTATAAAAATCAAAAAGTCATCTTCCCAACCTCCAAAAATTATGAAATTTTATATGTAGATAGTACACAACCTGAACTTAGTTTCAGGCTCAAGAATCATGCAAAAACACGTTGTCATCATCAATTTATACATCCCTCAATCCGACCCAATTTCTGGACAGCATCACAAACAAAATTCTAACCCTAACCAACACAAGATAAAACCTCTAACACATCCCTAATTATGTTTTAGTGATCAAACATGTTTAATTATTGGAATTTTAATAAACCCTAATCATATCCATCAATTATAGTTACATAAAAAAAAATTGAAAACAAAAGATGTTTAAGAAAATAGGTGATTAATCAAACCAAACCTTCGTGGGATTATCACGAATCTTGATCTTGAGTTCTTGATGACAAACAATTATGGAGGCTAGGGCTTTCTCCTTCCCTCTTCTCTTTTTTTTTCCAGGAATCGAATATGGAGGGGGACCGTATTTTATTTATTTTTATTTTTATTTTTATTTTATATTTCTTTTGGGTTGGATCAATTATAGTTGGGCTTGGATTTGGTAAGTAACAAAATTAGCCCAAAACCTTATATATATTTAAAACAATTGGTCCAATGTTATATTTGTATAACTATTTATTTATTTAACTCATGGTATAATTAAAGTAGATAATTAAAATGTTAATCCGAATTCTAGGGCGTTATAATTCTTCCCCTCTAAAAAGAAAAATTTCGTCCTCAAAATTTGAAGTCGCAAAAATTAGACGGGGACATATCAATCACGAAAAGAAATGACAATAACTAGCCTTACGCTCGGAGAGGTTCTTCCAAAAGCATCTTCCCAAACGGAATAGCTTTATTTCTCATGACTCGATTCCGACAACTAGGATAGCCCCAGGCTCTCCACATAACGTAAATCATAACGAATCTGATCCAATGAATATGGAACATATACATGACAGATGATATTTGTAATATCACTAAGAGATACATGAAACACATATACACATGAGGCAAATACGGAGATAGTGTTAAACGATAAAACTTCACAACTCTCTCCAAATTCTGAACGGACTAAGGAATTTGCTAATAATCAGAGAGGCACATATCGGATCACTAAACGTATCAAGAGTTTCTTAAAGTGGTGGGTAACATATTTGTATCGACAATCAACTAAGCACATATCGGAATACCAAAACGTATCAGAAGGTATAACGGAATAGGTAGAATAATCGTACGGATAAGAATGAATTTAAGGTCTAACATATCGCGAACTAAATCTTCCTTACATGTCAAAACGTCTAACTCTTCTGTACGAAAACATCATACGGAACACACAAATTCCCGATCTAAAGTTTCAAAATTTTCCTTCCACAATGGTAACTAAGCCATTAGTCACTATAATCAACTTCGAACCTTCAATAAGTAACTCTTCGACTTAATTCAACCAAAAGGTGCTCCCACATCTCCGTTCATACAAAACTCCAAAAGGGAAACTCTTGTCACTTGCATGCCATCTACCTTATTGAGCAAACACAACCAGAACTAACACTTGTCATATTTCCTGCTCCACACATCTTCCAAGCTCGAATAGTTGTTCTGCTTATCCATCAGTCTGTAGGTGCAAAGCATTACTAAACTTTAGTCTGGTTCCTCAAGCCTTCAGTAGTTCTTCCTAGGAATGTGAAGTAAAAACGCGAATCTCTGACACAATCACTACAGGTGCGCCATGTAGCTTGAATAATCTTCTGCTGAAAGAAGTCTCTACTAATCTCCCAAGTGAGCCGACCAATCAACGATCCACTACAACTTAATTTGCGTTGTCCTTTCTAAATGTGAGCGGAAATCCCGTTGTAAAGTCCATGAAGGTTTAATTCCACTTCCACATAAGAACATCCAAAACTAAGAAAACCACTCGTGCGCTGATGCTGAATCTTAACCTGTTGACACACTAACCACTTCGCCACCAATGTAGTTACAACCGTCTTCATACCATTCCATCAAAATTTCTGCTGAAAGTCTCTATGCATAATAGTACAACTAATATGAATAGAGCAAATAGAACTGTGTGCTTCAATCAAAACCGCTCCCTTCAAGTCTTCTAACATAGATCATATTCCACCGTCTTCCTCCTGAGCTTCTTCATGTCTGTCACGAATCACCCCAAGTCATGCGTCGGATAGTTCACTTCCTACGGTCCTAGCTGTATTGATGCATAAACAAAAATCCTCCCGTATTGCATAAGGACACAACTAAACCTCCTTCCTGAGTAGAAACAAATCTCTTTTCAGCCTTGCAAAATACTCCTCTCATTCTTCATCCCAATCAAAATTTTCTCCTCGGAAACATTACATAGAGCTTCTTCTGACGTAGAAATCTCAACCCAGAATACGAAGATGATTTCTGTATTTCTCTTTCGTCTCTGAATATACCAGTATGTCATACTATGACAAATTGTCCAAGTATTCATGAAAAACACGGTTTAATCAAGTCCATAGGAACAATCGGAGCAGTAGCCAATACCATTGACATCACAACACTCCTAGAGATCATAACGAATACGAAAAGCAATTCTAGGAACATCTCGCTCCTTTAAAAGTAACTGAAAATAATCGGATCCAAACTCAATCACTGAGGAAAACTTCACACCCTGAAGTTGATTAAACAAATCGTTGATTCGAAGGAAAGGATGACGGCCCAAACTGTAATACGATTCAGCTTCCCGAAATCAACACTCAACCTCATGCTAACATCATTCTGCTTCACAAGCACAACACGGAGACACACCTAGACGGATAAAACAACTTCCTAAAAGTTGGTCCTTCAATTCTTTACATTCAACTGATTTCATACTTTCAGAATTAGGCAAAACGTTGCTCTTATACGGATAGAATTCTCACTCAAATAACTTATTGATCTCAGGCACTGCTCAAGATCTTGTATGATCCCAATAAGTTCAAGTTATATGATGTAACTTTTATCACGTTGGCCAAGCGTCATAATACTTGCATCATATACACATGCCTTTATTGTAATCACAGTCTACCTCGAGTCATGACTAAACAAATTCTCATAATTAGATCAAAACCGCTTCATATTCAGATGGTAATCTTGGTAGTCAAACCAAGAACACATTGCGAAATTTCAAACAACTGAATAACTCTCAAGGCGAGTTTCATCAAACGAAGTATCTTCACAACCGCGAGGGATTAATTTACGAGTTTTCAAAGCAAAGGTGATCATAATTGTTTACCAGGTTGGAAACCATGGTACAAAATTTTGAGTTTCTCAAATCGCAGAAGATGACAAATCTAATATGACCATTGTTAGCATCTCGATGCTCAGTCAAAAAATCCATATTCAGAATAATACTGAATTTAACATTCTCATAGGAATCAGATTATCAAAACTGAAGCATTCCGATACTCGTGACAGATAATCACAAGATTTCTCATAGAGATGGAACTAGGTAGGGCAAAATCTAATATTGCAGATGGAACCTTAATATGCTTAACAAAAGAAAGAGAAACTACAAAATGTGTCGAACATATCGAATTAATATATATCAGAATCCTCTGAACGAACGAAAGGTATCTAAACGAATCACAAACGAATCCAGATCAAAGTTCGAAAGAATGTGATAACCTCAGAAAGTGAAACCTATAAGGCACTTCTACAAAATTCTCAAAGCATTCTAAACTTATCCGGTCACTAAACTTGTGTTGTGTATCTTGCTAAATTTTCTAAATCTCCAGAACGAATGATCTTATAAGGGCTTAACTGAAAGCAGAGGCATAAATCAGAGTGGTGCGGAAGAAAGATAACTAACCAATGCCTTATCGCATAATCTATCCAATCCTTACCGGTCATAACTAAAGTTTCTGCAGGGGAAACCTAAGGCAAAGTTTCAAGGGTTGTTCCATAAGCTCCTACAGTGCAAACCTAAGGGTCCAAATCTTCACAGGCCATAACTTATGTACTACAAGTCGAAGCCTGAGCTCTGATACCATAATTGTAACACCCCAACCCGACAAGGGTCAAAATGCCACATTATGGTGTCAATCAGAACATACAAACACAAGCGAAAGACTTATAAACATAATGGTTACAAAGGTAATCTAAGGTAATAATGAAACACTAACGCTATACATAATGAGTTCCAATACTGAAATACAAATCCAAGCCAAAACTAACTGAAGGTAAATCCAAGTCTAGTCCAAAAGCAAATGGTGTCTATCGTCAGGGTAGTCCACTAAGAGCTCCTATGTAGTCTTCACTCAAACTCAGCTTCCAGCCTAAAACCTGCCGCAGGAAAAGAAATGCATATAAGCTTAAAAAGCCCAGTGAACAGATATATATAACAAACGAATAGTCAAAACATATATATGTATAGGAAAAAGGAAACATAAGCTCCTGTTGAATGAATATTATCTGTTAAAAGAAGGCGAGATCAAAGATCCACTGAACAAATATCATAAGTCAAATGAAATAGAGAAATGAGATACTACGAATCAGATAATCATAATGAATCAAAGAGTCAAATAGGAAAGGCAACGAACGCGTCTAAACGAGACACTCGAATAAACCAAAGAATCACATAGGATAGCCACGAGCCTGTCTAAACGAGACACTCGAATAGACCACATAATCACATATACATATCATATCAAATCATAAGTGTACGAAGAGGGGAGGCCTCTAAGTACCAAATGGAGTAGCTAGCTCCCAAAAGTGAAATGAGGTGTATGGCACATACATACCATTCACTACAAATGCTATATCATAACATATCACAAAGCCTAGGATGCATCCATATGCCCCCTACAAAACAAATCATATATGTACCATGTACTAGACAGGTATACACACATATCATAATGGCCAAGTGATCACATATCATATCATATCTGTTAGTGCAAATATTACGATATTTAAACTAAACGGTTTCTTCGGTTTTAATAATGACAAACATGTAACTTGTAATACATAACGTAAAATGTGCAAGTTACTTGTAAACACAAATCATCAATGCATACTTACATCAACACCTCCCGACGTCTCAAGCATGCTTCAACGAAGTCGTAGATTTCCATCCCGACATAAATCACTCAAGGTATGGACAAACAAATCTACTACTTGACAAATGATCAAAGGATTTTATTTTTCTAAACTTTACATTTTTAATGTGACAAAACATTTTTTCAAAAATATATTTCACAAATTATTTTTGAAATAAAAATAAATGCTTTATTTTGAAAAATAAGTTTAAAAATCCCAACAACTATTTTTCCCCCCAAAATCAGCTCCAACCTTCCCCAAATAAGTTTTCACCAGAAAAGACAAAATTTGGAGCGTCCTTGTCTGGGACGGCTCCACGGTTCCACTAAATTTAGTGGAGACGTGGGACATTTAGTGGAGCCGTCCGTACAAAATTTTCTGTAACGTTCAGATTTTTCTTGCCTATAAAGGACCATTTCACACTTCCAACTTGATTTTTCCAGTCCTTTTTCTCTGGTCTAATCCCTCCTCACTTTGATGACTTTCTTTGATCATTTGGAGAGTCTTAGTTTGTTTAAGAGTGATCCAATCATCCATTCAAGTGATCCTCTTCATTCCTCTTGATTAGCAAGAGAAGAACACAAAGTATCCAAGTAGATACAAAGTGTTGTCATCCCTCTTGATTAGCAAGAGAATAACACAAAGTATCCAAGTAGATACAAAGTGTTATCATCCCTCTTGATTAGCAAGAGAAGAACACAAAGTATCCAAGTAGATACAAAGTGTTATCATTCCTCTTCATTTGCAAGAGAAGAACTCAAGGTATCCAAGAAGATACAAGAGTTGTAGTTGTTAGGTCTTGTAACATTTGTTACACTCTTGATTGTATCATAGCATACATCAAGATCATCTTTCTTTTGAGAGTTTGTGAGGGAAGATCATTGTGATCTTAAGAGATCTTGGAGATCTCTTGAAGCCATTGGGCTTGTGTGATTGATCATGTGGATCAAGGGTAGATCGTGGTAGATTGGTGCTAGCTAAGTTTAGCACTCGACATCTAGCTTAGTGTCGAAAATAGGATAAGCGACGTGTACAGTGTAGATCGGGTAGATCGTGGTAGATTGGTGCTAGCTAAGATTAGCACTCGACATCTAGCTTAGTGTCGGAAAACAAGTTAAGCGATGTGTACGGTTTTTTCCGCCTGAAGGGAGTTTGTTGATTAGTGAAGTAACTCTCGATTTGGGTACTCAGGGAGTGGAGTAGGGCGAAGAGGAGCTTCGTGACCGAACCACTATAAATCACCGTGTCTGGTTTGCGCCTTCTTACTTATCTCTTTACTTTCATTTTATTCTTAATCGCTTTATGTTTATATTTGCATTGTGTTTATGCTTGTGTGGCTAGTTGCTTATGTTATGTATGTGTCATGGTTGATTGTGCTTGTGTTGTAGTTTAATTTATTCATCCCTAGATGATATATGATCATTGTTGACACTTTTCATATTACGTCACATTTGATCGGGTAATTGATACGAAAAGTTTTAAGTTTTTAAATGGAAACGTATTCACCCCCCCCCTCTACGGTTTCCACAATTGGTACCAGAGCCACGTCGCTCAAATTTTTAAAACAAATGGTTTTCAAAATTGAATACGATCCATGTATCAAATTACCCATGAAGGTGATAAAAATATGAAAAGTATTTAGTTGCTTAATACTTACAAGTTTTGTTGTTAAGTATACATTGTCATACTAGCTTGAAGATTTTCTTAAATTAATAAAAGTTGGTTCTGTTCAAAACTGAAATAAAAGGTACGGCACCGTTAAATATAACGTACGGTTCCACTAAATATGGACGGTACCACTAAATTTAACGGTACCATCGTATGTTTTTCAGAATTCGGTAATTTTCAAAAATTCGTATAAAATCAACCGTAAGTCCGTAGGAGTCGTGCCACCTATCGTTTTAAACGTAATTGAGTCTACTTTCACTTAAAAATAATTTTAGAAAGTGATTGTAAAGTAAATTTTATGAAAGTCTTTAATTCGTAACAGAGAGTCTTTTCCGGTCATGCCGATTGCACAAATTTTTTGTCAAATCACAAAGTGAACATCACACGTTGATGCATTCATGATTTCAAGGTGTTGATCAAATTTTTAAATGGGGTGGAAAATAATTCATTTTCAAATAAAGTCAAGCTAAGTGTACATTGTTATACTTAATACACAAAATGACGATAAGTATCTTTGTGTGTTATGCTAAATGACTATTTGCTTTTCTTTGTGTCTTAGTATTGTTAGTTAATACTTTTATATGCTTATTGTTATTTTTAGTTGAGCTAATTTTATCTATAAGCATAAGTGTCTTTCATGCCTTGTTGCTATGTGTCGAATATTAGCTTTTCGGCTTATGCGTCAATAGGACTTAGGCTAGACTTCTTGTACTAAATTGCGTAATTGATTTTGCATTGCATATAGGCATAGACCATTTTTCTTGCATTTGTTGCAAGTTTTTAAAATGGTTTAGTAACCTTCTTAGGAATAGAAACTAAGTTGGTAGATCATGTGTGTCGAAAGATATTGTCTTACACAATTATTTTTCCAAAGGTTTAAGTGTAAAAAGTATATCATCCCAAAATACTTAACACTTTCATAAAATCCGTAACATGATCTTTAAAACATTACATCATTTTGTCTTGTTTGACCATGGGTTGTCTAAACAAGATAAAAGGTCATTTTAATACATTAGTATTTAAGTAAAAGAAAATGTATTAAATTTGCATTGAATTAACACACATACAAAATGTTTTAAACATTTAAGTATCTTACGTATGTTGTATAAAAATAGTTAAGATAATTATTTTTATATTAATGAGGTGTCGAAAAACTAAGAATATTATACTTAATAATATAAATAGTTTTTCTCAAATAAAAATTAATGACAATATCGAAGTTGTAACTTAATATGTCATTAACCTCACACATACAACTAGTATTAGAATAAATGGAACACACTCCTTAAATTTTTATTTTATTTTTAAAAAAGGAGTGATCGTGAGGGTCAAGAAAAATTTCGAGTACATATCAATTCATTATTCAAATTATGATTGATATCATCATCGAATCTAATTGACAAGTTTTCGAGTGTGGACATGAAATTGGAGTCATTATTTGTTTAGCTTCAAGATAACATCAAAACATGATGAAACATATTATCTTGAATCTACATACTCAATCACACTCGATTGTTATGAAAATAATGACGTCCTCTCAAGACGAAAATAATATGCATCGGATCATAACTCACACTTGTGTTGAAGATGCCATGTTAAGTCTTCTTGTCCAATGGTTGTGTTCCAAACTTTAAACTAACATGTTTAAAAGATGCATAAAATACACAACCAAGTAGGATTGACAACTTGGATGTTTCATCCGAAATATACAAGTAATTTACATTGCAATGCAATTAGTAAATGTGTCATTTTTGAAAAACCAAACAAGAGCAAACAAACAACATATGCAAACTTTGCTCATGAACAACTCAACACTCAAAGTCACATGTCTAGTAAAAGTGTCATACATAATATGTTATTAACTATTATGTAAGTCATCAATCTTTGAGAATATCACATGTATTTCTCTTATCAAAAGATTGACAACGGATAACTTATATCCTATGCATCTTATTTTCTTTGTGACATGAATGGTTATGTTACAAGAGAATACATTGCATCCTGTTAACAAATATAGGATATTAGAGTTGAATAATAACCTAATACGACATGTGTCATTGCATAAACAAGTAAAATTGGTCATACACTAAAATACTTGTTTCACAAAGCATTCTTAAGAGTGATATGTTTACTCTGAGAAAAGCATACTAGTTGAAATAAACAGTATGTCTCATTTCAAATAAAATGCTCACAAGATCTATTGAGGTAAATAACCTTTACTAGATTGTCACTCAAGATATGCAAAGGAGCATTCTTGAAACACACACGATGTAGTAGATTCTACATTGTATCACATTAGAGTGTCTCTTGGTTCTAGGAAACCAAATCATGTTAAAATAACATGTAACAACTCAACAAACAAAGATGTTGTCCAAGAGATCATAAAATACACCATCTCCATCAAATAACCTTTAAATCTCAAACACGAAATTAAAACATTTCGCTTTCCTTTGTTAGGAGTTGTGTAAGACATGTCATTTTCTTAACCGACTTTCAAAGTATGGTTAATTGAGTCATATTAAGCCATGTATAAGCAAAACAAGATAACATCATCTTTGCTATACTTCGATAGGCAAATATAGGAATTTGAATTCTTCTAACATGAGAATGACTACTGGAGAACCTATCGCACTAGAAATTCAATTTGACCTAACGGTTGGATTGCTTCCAAGAGAGAAGTTGGGTTCGTGTATAACCCGTAAAAATGGTCGTGTTTATCCTTAATTGAGCACCACTAGTGATAGTCTCATACTCATTCTCTAACTTGAAAATTCTTCATTCCTACATTTGACTAGAGATAGTTTACATCGGTGAACTTTATCTCCCATTAGAATCTCATTTTGAACAAGTAGTAACTAGGATCTTCCTTAGCAAACCTAGATTGCTTGCATCCCACATATGTGTTTCAAAATGACAACATGCTCTCGTAAGATATGATTAAATGTATTCATGATCTTAAATGCTAAATGATTATCATGTTTTGCATGATGTTTGCATTTATTCCTTATGTGCATTTTACTTGATTTGCCTGTAAAGTTTGCACCCACACTATGTCCTTGTGACACATTAGGAATTAGGTATGCCCATCACTATGAACCCTTAGAAGTCATAGAGCCATACACTAGTGTCAAAACCCATAAGTCAAAGTAGTCGCGAAGTTACCCTAATTCCCCGGTCATCACTTCGCCTTCTTCCAAGTAATACACCCTTTTGTCATGGGAAGGTTAGGAACAAACCTAGTAGAACTCGGAGTAGGGTTGACAACTTAAATATTTCATCCGAAATATTCAAGTAAGTTTAACTTGCGATCGCAATTGTTAAATGTCATATCCGAAACATCATACTCAAGCCTTTTAACAACATATGTTAAAACGCTCATCCAAAAGCTAAAAGCTAACATCAACCCTCGGATGACAAAGGACTCACAAGTTACTATATAAGTGATTAGTAGTTCATTTCATCCTCGTGTGATTATACACGTCTTAAGATCTCAAACCCTGCTGCGAACCAGCACCATAGGCCTAGCTTTACATCTTTCAAAACCCCGTTAAACAATCACGTGCGAAGCACATCAAAATCCATAAATCAACCAAACCTCTCAACCGAGAATCCCTTAACCATCTCTGTCTAGGTCTAGGAATGATGGAACATATTCCATAAATCTTATGACTATTTAAATATTTCACTAGAAATATTAAAGTCATCCCTCGTACCCCTCTTATGACTACTTGAATATTTCACTGGAAATATTGTAGTCATCTCGTGTGTCTCGTCTCATGACTCTTTAAATATTTCACTGAAAATATTAAGTCATCCTTCACATCGCTCTAATGACTACCTATGTATTTCCTTAAAAATATAAAAGTCATTTCTTCTCATCTAGTACCGTTTGAAGAATTTATTAGGTATAAATTCTCGCCTCGTGTCGAAAAGTCTCACTAAATCAGCGAGATTTATTCGAAAAATCATCTTAAACTCCGATGACTACTTAAATATTTCATCCGAAATATTTAAAGCATATTTAATTTGCTAAATGCAATTAAATGTCATTTCTCGTTCTCAATTAACGTTCACCGAATCCCGTTGGGTTCATTCATAAAGGAATTTATTTGGTATAAATTCTTTTAATCCAATGTCCAGAAAAGTCACAACATATGTGAAATTTCTTTGTCAAAAATCTTCCTTTCAATTCTCACCAACACCATCAAAACCCACTCGATGTAGTCCTGAACCAAAACCGTCTCCTATCAGAATAGATTCTATCTATCATCTGATTCCTTAGCCTTTTCCCTTTCACTTCCACATGGTATTAAACACTACCAATGCTTCCGCATCCCACTCATCTTCCACACACTTCAAACGAAGAATCGCTAGGATACGTTGAGATAACCCTTCCTCATCAACATAGATAACCCACTAGAACCTTATCACTAACCTCACAACCTTGAAGATTTTATCTTCTTAACCTCTAGGATATCTCCACGTGATCACTTGCCTCATCATAATATTCTATGAATATTCACAATGATTGAGAAGAGCTACGTGACTTCAAAGGTGAAGTTTATCGTATGCTATCCACCACCAGTCATGACGTTACTAAGCTCATCGCTTCCGTCATCGTTCATTTTCCTCTTTATCTTTTACATCTTGTCCGGATGGTAACAGATTAATGGGGAGCGAAAACACACTGATACTGTCTTTCACCAAACACTCTCAAGAACACACAAATGTGGTTCTTATTCCCTAGAAAACTACCCTTTAGTTGCCCAGAACTAGGCTGCACAGGAAAATTCGTGACTTCCAGGTCACGGTACCATTAAATAGGCCACGGTACCATTAAATTTAACGGTACCGTGTGGTATTTAGTGGTACCGTGCCTATGTTTGACGAATTTTCACTGTTCCATCCTGATCCCAGCATCCCTAACCTCAAACCTGCAAAATCTTGCAAACTCACACACACCCTAAGATTTCCTCACTACACCATAGGACACCATCACCAATTTTAGTTTGAATCCCACAACCCTTGCCTATATAAGGCCTCACTATTGCAAGCTTATCTTGCATCTCATCTTCAAACCTCACATTAATATCTTTCATCATCACACTCAACCCTTATAGCTACACTTCACTCTTGACAGTGATAGTCTAAGAACCTTAACCCATAGATCATCACAATCAAACCTTACAACCTTCAACTCATCGATCATCACACTCAAACCTTACAACCTTCAACCCTTATATCAATACCACTCAAACCTTTTAGCTACACTTCACTCTTGACAGTGATAGTTAGTCTAAGAACCTTCAACCCATAGATCATCACACTCAAACCTTATAACCTTCAACTCATCACACTCAAACCTTACAACTACTCCTTACTTTGGATAAGTGACAGTTAGTTCAACAACCTTCAATCCTCACAAACACACGAAACCCTTCATGCACCAAATTATCTCTAACACACAACTAGGATCATCCAACCTAGAAACCTATAACTTCGTTACCTTAACCCCGTTAGAATATCCACCAACAATCCTGTTAGGATCACATGCAGCTTTTCTTTTTCCCTTTTGAAATATATCATGCATCTCATTGTCAGTGCAAACGATATATTAACCTAAACCATCCTTTCCCACCTTCCTCAAAGGGCAAAACCAACATCTCCAACCACATCATCATCATCCTCCACCTTTAGGATTCCTACACCCTTACCTCTACCAAGTCCACCACAACCTTTAGCTATCACACTAACCCTATCACCATCAAACCTCTTTGGACTTGGCACCAACACATCATCCTTATCACCATCACCATCACCATAACCTTTAGCTCTCACACTATCCTTGTCACCTACATCACCTTTTGAACTTGGCACTAACACATCATCCTTATCACTATCACCATCACCACAACTACTAATGGGTCATCCCATTATTTATCCCCTACAACCACATAACCCAAGTTGTCCTTGTTGTCACCACAACCAACACTCTCCCACCTTATGGAATCATTTAGGTATAACCTCTATCGAGTCTACTTTATGGCACGACTTGTCATAATAGTAATCATTTGGAGTATGTCTTATCAACAAACTATCCTTAACATCAATCATCTTAGGTAGATGATTATGTTGTTCAAAAGGTTTGTTAGAGCTTTCCTTCCCAATGACAACTTGGAATAAGTCATTTAGTGTGTCAGTCAATGAACGAATCTCGTTCTTGATTAGTGTGATTGAGTGAACAATTACACTAGGTTTTCGGTCGGGTTGTGACACTTACGTGTTACTATAGTTTAACCCATGCATGTCTTGCTATGTGTATTCTATCCCTATAATGTTGCTCCTATACTGTTATATATTATGTTGCACGAAGCTAACCCTTGATGTAGGAAAAGCCTTTGTAAGAATTTGATCAATGGATCCGCTAGATACTAAGGTAAATAAACAAGGGGATTAAGTCACCATAGGGGAGCATTGAGCTAGGGGGAGCTCGGGGGTATTTGAATACATAGCATGGAGTCGACTTCACAAGTGGTGATAGAAGACTTCACTGGGATGATGCAAGCTCACCTTTTGGGGGAAAAAGGATAGTAGTGCAATAAGGGGGAGTAGGGAGTGAATTCAAGGGAGCGCTCGAGGCAACTACCTTTTTGATTCGACAAAAGGGGGAGAAGGGAGTGTAAACAGGTAACTTTTACATTTTACTATGTGTTACGGTTTACATATTTGTCATCATAAAAAAGGGGGAGATTGTTAGTGCAAATATTATGATATTTAAACTAAACGGTTTCTTCGGTTTTAATAATGACAAACATGTAACTTGTAATACATAACGTAAAATGTGCAAGTTACTTGTAAACACAAATCATCAATGCATACTTACATCAACACCTCCCGACGTCTCAAGCATGCTTCAACGAAGTCGTAGATTTCCATCCCGACATAAATCACTCAAGGTATGGACAAACAAATCTACTACTTGACAAATGATCAAAGGATTTCATTTTTCTAAACTTTACATTTTTAATGTGACAAAACATTTTTTCAAAAATATATTTCACAAATTATTTTTGAATTAAAAATAAATGTTTTATTTTGAAAAATAAGTTTAAAAATCCCAACAGCTATTTTTCCCCCCAAAATCAGCTCCAACCTTCCCCAAATAAGTTTTCACCAAAAAAGACAAAATTTGGAGCGTCCTTGTCTGGGACGGCTCCACGGTTCCACTAAATTTAGTGGAGCCGTGGGACATTTAGTGGAGCCGTCCGTACAAAATTTTCTGTAACGTTTAGATTTTTCTTGCCTATAAATAGTGGACCATTTCACACTTTCAACTTGATTTTTCCAGTCCTTTTTCTCTGGTCTAATCCCTCTTCACTTAGATGACTTTCTTTGATCATTTGGAGAGTCTTAGTTTGTTTAAGAGTGATCCAATCATCCATTCAAGTGATCCTCTTCATTCCTCTTGATTAGCAAGAGAAGAACACAAAGTATCCAAGTAGATACAAAGTGTTGTCATCCCTCTTGATTAGCAAGAGAAGAACACAAAGTATCTAAGTAGATACAAAGTGTTATCATCCCTCTTGATTAGCAAGAGAAGAACACAAAGTATCCAAGTAGATACAAAGTGTTATCATTCATCTTCATTTGCAAGAGAAGAACTCAAGGTATCCAAGAAGATACAAGAGTTGTAGTTGTTAGGTCTTGTAACATTTGTTAAACTCTTGATTGTATCATAGCATACATTAAGATCATCTTTCTTTTGAGAGTTTGTGAGGGAAGATCATTGTGATCTTAAGAGATCTTGGAGATCTCTTGAAGCCATTGGGCTTATGTGATTGATCATGTGGATCAAGGGTAGATCGTGGTAGATTGGTGCTAGCTAAGATTAGCACTCGACATCTAGCTTAGTGTCGGAAATAGGATAAGCGACGTGTACGGTGTAGATCGGGTAGATCGTGGTAGATTGGTGCTAGCTAAGATTAGCACTCGACATCTAGCTTAGTGTCAGAAAACAAGTTAAGCGACGTGTACGGTTTTCTCCGCCTGAAGGGAGTTTGTTGATTAGTAAAGTAACTCTCGAGTTGGGTACTCGGGGAGTGGAGTAGGGCGAAGAGGAGCTTCGTGACCGAACCACTATAAATCACCGTGTCCGGTTTGCGCCTTCTTACTTATATCTTTACTTTCATTTTATTCTTTATCGCTTTATGTTTATATTTGCATTGTGTTTATGCTTGTGTGGCTAGTTGCTTATGTTATGTATGTGTCATGGTTGATTGTGCTTGTGTTGTAGTTTAATTTATTCATCCCTAGATGATATATGATCATTGTTGACACTTTTCATATTACGTCACATTTGATCGGGTAATTGATACGAAAAGTTTTAAGTTTTTAAATGGAAACGTATTCACCCCCCCCCCTCTACGGTTTCCACAATTGGTACCAGAGCCACGTCGCTCAAATTTTTAAAACAAATGGTTTTCAAAATTGAATACGATCCATGTATCAAATTACCCATGAAGATGATAAAAATATGAAAAGTATTTAGTTGCTTAATACTTACAAGTTTCGTTGTTAAGTATACATTGTCATACTAGCTTGAAGGTTTTCTTAAATTAATAAAAGTTGGTTATGTTCAAAACTGAAATAAAAGGTACGGCACCGTTAAATATAACGTACGGTTCCACTAAATATGGACGGTACCACTAAATTTAACGGTGCCGTAGTATGTTTTTCAGAATTAATGTTACAATGTTATTAAGGTCAAAACACATTCAATGGTTTTAGGTTATACTAAATTCCTAACTTGAAAGATGGTTCAGATTTTATCCCATTCTGGTCCTGATTTTTATGAATTTTAAACCATACTTAAGTGTCTATTAGGAAGCTAATATTTTTATCATAGATATCTATACATGTTGATCACCTACTGTGATTTTCTTAGATTTTATTTCCAAGTGATAGTACCCTTTCAAAAATCTTTTTCCCCGACCTGCCCAGAAAGATAACTACACAGACACCCAGAAAGTTTGCATTTGGCTACCCCATGAGAACCCTTCAGAAAAATTTGTAAAATTTCTAGTAAGTCCCTTATATCCTAGATATTCTACTTATAAAAGGAGACCTCCTAATTCCTCACCGTTTGGAAATTAAAATTCAAAAACACCAGCTGAATTTCCAGACTCCTAAACTCAGGATTGACATCTAATGTTATAAAAATCAAAAAGTCATCTTCTCGACCTCCAAAAATTATGAAATTTTATATGTAGATAGTACACAGCCTGAACTTAGTTTTAGGCTCAAGAATCATGCAAAAACACATTGTTATCATCAATTTATACATCCCTCAATCCGACCCAATTTCTGGACAGCATCACAAACAAAATTCTAACCCTAACCAACGCAAGATAAAACCTCTAACACATCCCTAATTATGTTTTAGTGATCAAACATGTTTAATTACTGGAATTTTAATAAACCCTGATCATATCCATCAATTATAGTTAAATAAAAAAAATTAAAAACAAAAGATGTTTAAGAAAATAGGTGATTAATCATACCAAACCTTCGTGGGATTATCACGAATCTTGATCTTGAGTTCTTGATAACAAACAATTATGGAGGCTAAGGTTTTCTCCTTCCCTCTTCTCTTTTTTTTTCCCTGGAATCGAATATGGAGGGGGACCGTATTTTATTTTATTATTATTTTTTTTTTTTTGGGTTGGATCAATTATAGTTGGGCTTGGATTTGGTAAGTAACAAAATTAGCCCAAAACCTTATATATATTTAAAACAATTGGTCCAATGTTATATTTATATTACTATTTATTTATTTAACTCATGGTATAATTAAAGTAGATAATTAAAATGTTAATTCGAAGTCTAGGGCGTTATACACTTGCTTCTCAGGGCCTAACAATCCCTGAACCAACTTAGAGTACAGGGAGGAAAAGGAAAGCAATAGGTCAGGAACCTAAACAATTCATTGCTGCACTTCACTACAAAAGAATTCCCCCTGAAGGTGTCAAGTTCATCCCCAACAAGGTGATCAAGAACCCTGAGTTTGGAATCTTCTTCATAGATGAGTTTGGTCAACAAGCTTTTCAGAGAGTCAGTGACATTCACCTGGTGGAAACAACAACCCTACTGGCCTACAAGCTGATGGCACTCCATGTGAAGAGCCCTGAGAATGATGAGTTCATCAGACTGATGGAGAAGATGATGAGTGAGAGACCCGACAAGCAGGTGTTGGTGTCTAAGAAAGCAAAACTGGAACTCATGGGAATTAAGGAAGTCTGAGTACTTAACCCTGAGTATTTTGTTTAGATGATAGGACTGATGTAATATTGATGAATAAGAAGATGGCCCATGTTTATTAAATCAGTGTCCTTTAATTGCTTTATAGTATATTCAGTGTAAGAAGAAGCTCAATTGCTCACCTACACTGATTAAACACTTAGGCTATATTTATATCTAAATAGGGGGAGATTGTTGGGTCCATTCAGTACCCAAGCTTCCTTGAACAAGGATTTGAATAGAAATTAATCTAAGTGTCATATATCCTTGAACGTTCTCAGGTCACTGAGTGAACAATCACTCAGTGAGCTATCTTCAAAATGCTTAGGACGAGTCTAAGAAGAAGGATTCTCCATTTAGTGAGGCGGAACTCCCTGAATGGCACCTAAGCCAAAGAAGAAGATAATGGGTTCAGTGAGTGATGACAATAACTCACTGAACCCCAGTCTCCTCAACAACTATGAAGAATGAAGGCTGAAGACTGAAGACCAAAGATTGAAGAACTATGAGACTGAAGGAAAGGCGGGACAAGGCAAGAAAGGTTTGAACTGACTTAGAGAAGTCCTTATCACTCTAAGGTCAAACTTTCCCTGAAAGGCTTCATAACAAGAACAATGTCATCACTGTTACTCAGAAAGCACTCTTGTCCTATACCCAAAATAGGTTTTTGTAACAGTGAGAAAATAAATCAATATTTTGTCCTGATTAGCTTAGGTCATCTTTTGTCTTGTAATTAACGGTTGCTCTTTTTACTTGTCTATAAATAGGATCATTAGATGGAGTAAAAGTTGGCAAGTTTGTGCAATTAATGCTTAGACATTCACAAACAACTTTTACTCCTCCAAAGAGCAGCCTATTCCCTAAGATAGCTCAGTGGTTCCTTATAGTTGCCACTTAAGCTTAGCTTAAGTTTAAAGAGGAGACAATACCATACTTGTCATTTCAATCCCAAGTGTTTTTTCCGCAAACACTTGTGTATAGATTCTTTTGATTTACTTCTAATAAGAATTTAAACGTTGAAAAACTCTTGTCTTTTATCTTTTACGTTTATACTTATTTGTCAAGTTAATCAATACATTACTAAGTTATGGAACACGGTTAGCTTAACTTTGTAGTTAATGTTAATCGTGTAACGGGAATATATATTATCTCAACGATATGCATCATACTGATCTAAAAAAAAATCACTACAATCTGCATATTATCCATGAGTAATACTAACTTGGTATGTACCAAAAAAAAATATATATATACAAAAACAAACTCAAAGCAGTATGAAACTAGTATCGGTATCTAGCAATGAACATTCGTACAAGATTAAAGAACGAGTGTGGACATGTTTTTTCTTCACTTCACTCACTATCAGGATCAATTTGCACAAAAAAAGTACCGATATCATCTCTAAGTTTCAAAAACCTAGCAAACAAAAACTAATCCTTATCTTACGATTCATAAAGATAAAACAAAAGCTTTTATTCTACTTTGACTCCACAATCCCCCAAAACCCCATCCCAAACACACCCTATCACGTAAATATTCCACCTCTTTTGACAAGTGTATAAACTACAGATAAATTCCTTCATCCCGTTGGACACTCACTCCCCCCATATTTCCCTTCAACAACCTCCCTAAGAATTCATGAAATCAAAATTCAGAGTTGGTAAATTATAGTGGTACGTATTTAATTAACACTTAACGATATGATGAATTCATTCATTAATGTTTTAGGGCTTGTATTTGATTGTGATTAATTTATGTGCTCATTAGCCACGTCACTCGTCGGCTGTGTATGTTTGGCAAAACTAGGTGTAGGTAGTTGAATGTTTTATTTCCTGTTTTTATTTGTATAGAGGTGTTTGGCTGTAGGTGTATTTTTCAAAGTGTAGATTAACATAAAAATGACGTAAAAGTTAAATATAAGATTGGATTCATTTTTTCTGTTTTTACGAGTTATTTTTCTGAAATTGAAAGCCAAGAGCTTGTTAAGTTAAAGCTCTAGCTACCAAACAAACATTTTTTAGTAGGAGCCTATTTTTATTTTTAATTAACAAGTTAAATGTTTCCAAACTGCACATTAGTTTAATATGTAAGTTATAAGAATGGCCTGTCATTCTGAGATATGGGACTTCACCCATATCCTTTGTACTCAAACGTTTTTTGGTGTAATGTATTTTACCAGGGTGCAGGATTACTCCCCTTTACCCAAAAAGCTTTAATGGAATTATATATTGGAAGTTTGCAAAATAACTTAATTCGTTCATAATGATTTGCCGGACTCGGTCTTATGTGGTTGTATAACTAGGCGTGCTTGGTTACATATGCGTTAGGCACACTTGTTTATGCATCAGGTGCACTTGGTGCACATAGTGCATTTGCATTTGGTCTTACATGGTTTTTGGATCAGTCACACTTGGTTAAATATGCATCAGGCGCACTTGATGGTTATATATGCTCTTGGATTGGTTTTTGGCATATGCATCCGGCACACAGCATCAGGCGCATAACATAAGTATGCGCCTACTTAATCAGTCGTTGGATTTGACAGATGTCCTAAATCTAATGAATTCTTGTCCAAAAGTTCATTTTGTTAAAACAGATGTGCGCTGTTCATTTTGATAATCTAGTATGATTAAGTGTTCATTTAAAAAAGTTTTTCTAAAAAAAAGTCCCAGTTTCATCTCTAAGTTTTAGAATCATGACAAACATGTTCTTACAACCCATGAAAAGAAAACAAAAGATTTTTTATATTCCCCAAACCCGGTGCCAAACACACCCTTATATCTGCTAGAGTATCTCCTCTTTTATATTCCACCTCTTTGTCATTTGACAAGTGTATTCAGTTTTTACAAACTACAGATAAAAATTAAAAAAAAAAAAAAAAAAAAAAATGTCGTTCATCCCATTCAACACTCACTCCCCCCATATTTCCCTTCAACAACCTCCCAAAATTCATGTAATCAAATGTATTCACAATTCTGAGCTGGTAAATTATAGTGGTACGTATTTAATTAACACTTAACGATATGACCAATTCATTCATTAATGTTTTAGGGCCTGTATTTGATTCTGATTGAGTATGTTTGTATTTGATTGTGATTAATTTATGTGCTCATTAGCCACGTCACTCGGAGGCTGTGTATGTTTGGAAAAACTAGGTGTAGGTAGTTGAATGTTTTATTTCCTGTTTTTATTTGTATAGAGGTGTTTGGCTGTAGGTGTATTTTTTAAAGTGTAGATTAACATAAAAATGATGTAAAAGTTAAATATAAGATTGGAGTCATTTTTTTCTGTTTTTACGAGTTATTTTCCTGAAATTGAAAGCCAAGAGCTTGTTAAGTTAAAGCTCTAGCTCTTCTGACCAAACAAACATTTTTTAGTAGGAGCGTATTTTTTTTAATTAAATGCTTCCAAACAGCACATTGCGAAACATAGCCATTATTTGGGTAGTAATATCTAGCTATAATCGTCTTGGATATTGGAAAATAACTTAATTCTTTGATAATGATCTTTGTTGGTATCTCTTGTTTTGAACATTCTAGTATATAATGTAAAAGCATTTGAGACTTGATAGTCGATGTTGTTGGGACAAAGCGGAAATAATAAGCAATCCGGACGCCCCCTTATGAAATAAGAGACGTTTAGTCAAATTTGGTTATTTCTGTTTAATGTAATTAGAGGTTGTTTGTGATTGCCTACTTTTCCTGCTTATGGTTTTGTAGTACATAAGTAGCTTAACAATAACCGCTTCAGGATATAGTGTTTGGATTTGCGTGTGTCTTAAAAAATGCAGCCAGGTCTGAATAAGAATTATTAGCTAAAAATTGTAAATCAAATTCATTTTAACAAGGTTAAATATAGCGTAAACAAGTAACTTTGCTTCCAAAGTTTCCAATCTGCTTATCGAAAAGTGCATATAAAATAAGCAGACCAACAAGCAAATGG
Organism: Artemisia tridentata subsp. tridentata; assembly: GCA_021014915.2. Classification (NCBI taxonomy): domain Eukaryota; kingdom Viridiplantae; phylum Streptophyta; class Magnoliopsida; order Asterales; family Asteraceae; genus Artemisia; species Artemisia tridentata. Next base: position 111,029,848 of record CP139503.1, on the reverse strand, counting down.
AGATTGAGGTCATGACCGTCATGTAATGCATCATGATAAGAGTCTTGCTTTGGTAACTGTATGTGGTCATATGGTATATGTTGATATTACAAGTGAAATTGTTTAGGATCTCAAGGTACTTTCTTTCTTAAGGGCATGACATGAAATGGTTGTTGGCCCTGCGCGATCATCTAATTTGAATCTCAGTGCCTCTATTTGAATTCTGTAGCAGTTGATCAAGAGCTGGGACTGTTTTTTCTACTGGTTTGTTGGTATGGAAAACGGAGAGGGAAAGGGATTCGTTTGGGTTGAGGAGACGACTAATGGGAATATGCCTCTTTCTGTGAAGCATAAGAGAAGAGCCAAGGCGGCCCCAAAAGTCGAGTTTGTCGGATGGGGTTCAAGGTCGTTAATTGAGTTTCTCAACTCAATTGGGAAAGACACGGCCAAGCAGCTTTCACAGATTGATGTGACAACCATTATAAATGATTATGTGAATACATTTAAACTTCTTCACCCTGACAAAAAGAAAAGGGTTCTCTGTGATGAGAGGCTACATTTGCTTTTCGGAAAGAACTCGATCCCTCGAAATAAGATACACGAATTGCTGGATTCGCATCTCGCTGAGAACCGCGAATCTTCCGAGGATGATTATTTTAGTTGTGAGGAATATGAGGATGTTAATATAACATGCAAGAAACCGAAGTTTTCTAGTTTGGAGAAACAAGCTCCCGCTCAAAAGAAAAAAACATCAGAGCTGCCGTTAAGCAAATTTGCATCTGTTATTCCAGAAAACTTGAAGCTTGTCTATTTGAAGAGGAGTTTAGTTCAGGACCTGGTTAAGCATCCTGAGAGTTTTGAAGAAAAATTGTTAGGTAGTTATGTCAGAGTAAAAACTGATCCGAATGATTACTCACAGAAGAACTCCTTTCAACTTCTTCCGGTTACAGGTATATTGAAGTTTTTATATATTTATTTCTTTTATAGAATCTGTTTGCCATGCGACATGATAAATAACCACTCTGTTTTTGGTACTTTCAAATGACTGCAAGAACTATTTACATTCATGTTCATAGCACTATTGGATATGGTGGGTGTGTGTTTTCCATTAACTTTGATTTGAGAAATAAGATATTATAAAAGTGACGGGAGTTACTTTGCAATTTAACTGCATTGTTGTTTAGGTAATTAACTAGCAGTCAAACACATCTCTTAAGTTTTATTTCTTTTGAAAAAACTGGTAGCTTAATGATAAATGCAGTATCTTTTTTGTTTCATTTACAATTAATTTGGAAGAAAGCATCAGTGAATTATAGACCAACTTGTTATGATAGTATTTGATTTTGAGCATCCGTTTGTTTTGTTAATCATTAAAGTGAACCTGCTAAAGAATATCAATATTCACACGTTTATTAAGTTATTTAAGTATTTATCAATAGCATCACTTACGAATCAGGAATTGGCAATTTGATTTGCTATCATGAAGTTTGCTCATCAGTTTGAATTTGTGATAGCTGTAAACCTTCCATTTCATCTTTAGATCCTTATTAATGATGTGGCTTTTTTTATAATCAAGGGGTAAAAAATATTCCTGGAAAAAGCGATATACGTGAAGGAGTTGTCCTACAAGTTCCATTCATGATTAAAGACATACCTATTTGCAAGCTGTCGGATGATGATTTCTCTAAGGTAATGAACATTTTAACTTTGTTCAGTTGCCTATTTAACACCACCTAAATTAAGCAGCATATGTATGTTTGACTATAAGTTTGAATAAAACCAATGGTTTCAAAGAAAATATCATAGCCTGAAACAATAGCCAAGACCTAGCTTGTTTCCTTAAATCTTTGAAGAAAAAATAAAACTATATTTGATATCTTGTCAAACTATAAGTTTGGTTTCACATCTGCAATGCTCATAGCCATCTAAATCTAAAACTATCATAAATCGTTGTTAACATTTGTATCTAATGACAGATAGTTATACGTTTTTATATTAGTTATTTTTAAATTCTGATATATGTCTTTTATCAACTTATGTTTAGCTATGTATATAAATTTAAACATGACAGATATACCTCCTAATGTGTTCACTCAGTCCTGCTTACAGAGTTATCTTATGAAATTTAGGTAGTAGATGTTTAGATGTACAAAGATTAGCTGCCAGGATGAACCAATGAACTGAAAACAATTAAATTTAAAAGCTATTTATATGTAAAAAGTGAATAAATTCATGTGATTGTAAAAAGCTGTACCAAGCTTGAAGCTACCTGGAAGATCAAAGAAATTTAGGTAGTAGATGTTTAGATGTACAAAAGATTAGCTCCCAGGATGAACTGAAAACAATAAAATTTAAAAGTTATTTAGATGTAAAAAGTGAATAAATCCATGTGATTATAAAAAGCTACACCAAGCTTGAAGCTACCTCAGAAAATCAAAGAACAGAGATGGGTGTATTACCATTTCCCATCATAACAGAATTGGTACTGATCCTTGAGTTCCTTTTGGTTTTACTTGTATAAATAGTCTATTGTGAGCATTCTACCACAATTAACATAAATATCATGTTTATCTATCTCCCTAATTATTGCTGCAACTCGCAAGATTATATCAGAGATTAACTAAGACCTAAACTAGCAACTGCAAGATGAAATTTGAATCAACTTGTGCAGCTGCTTAGTCCGATTAACGTCTTGCAGAATAAATATCTATTTTTGATAACAAAAGCATAATAGTAAGTTTGATTGACTATATAAGTAGGAAGTTTGGTGTGATCAGCATGTGTTGTAACTTTTGGCGTGTTAGCCTTTGTTAGGGCGTTCTATTTAGAGATAGATTCAGGGTTAATTTCTTACTTTGTATCCTCCTAACCAAGCCTGATAGTTAGTATATCACATTTTATATTTTATCTTATTCATCATGAAAGAAATACATTTTAAATCTCAATTGCAAATGAAATATCCAAAAGATTGGTAGAAATTATCTTGACAGGTAAGTGTACTAGCAACTCAAAACAATATTTGCAACCCGTTTCTACCTACAATTCATTGTTTTTTTAAACAATATGTTATTCATTGTTTTTTTTAAACAAGATTTCACTTTCAAAAAATAGTTGAAATCTCATCACAATTTACTGGATTACATACCAGTTTGTCAAATCATTCCTGCTCTATTTTTATTTTAATTTTTTTTTTTTTCAATAATTGAGGATCAAAGCTGATGGGAGTTCTTGGTATCAGAGTTCAGTAAAGTTTTTTCTTACATAAAAGGAGATATCAGTAGAACTTCGACAATTGAAGGAAATGTCCCCTCCCAATATGCCAATTGATTTATGATATTAATGCGATTGGCCAATTGAATGCAGCTACAGCTATTTACTGTAACGTTAACTAGCTGACTATGTGCTGTGCAGCTATCATTTGTTATTAATAAACAATGCTTATGGATAAAAACCAATGAATATAGTTACTATAGTAGATGACTTAAGGCAGTCTCAGTTGCCTGTGTGCATTTATTTGTATCAGTCTCCCACTTTTATTTTGTTTTGGAATAAATAATAATTTTGAAGCTTGGCGGTCTCGATTTTAGAGACAGATGCACATTGTTGTTGTCTTTGTAGCCCTGTGACTCTGAATGTTGCCTAGGTTGTAGGTTTACCACAAAATTAATTGTTTTTGACGTTGTCGTTGCTTTTTACTTTTTTATTGCAGGAAGAATGTGAAGAGTTATGCCAGAAGGTCAAGGATGGTTTGCTTAAGAGGCCTACTGTTGTAAGTTTTCCTGTCATGTGTGGTACTTACCATGAGGATTGATTGTCTTTATGTCTTTCATTATTCACATACTTCATAGAAGTTTCTTTAATTCATATTTTTTATTTGTTACCGACTTACTGTGTATTCTTTACTTTTTAGTCTGAGTGCATTCACTTCTTTTGTAGGTGGAGGTTGAACAGAAGGCCCAACTCTTGCATGAAGATATAACAAAACACGTGAGTACTGCTTGTTATGACCCAAGGGATGATGGAACCACATGTACTTTATATGGCTTACATTCTCTTCATGCTTATTTAATAAGTAAAAACCATCTGATCAGTTTAAGTTTTTTTTGGGTAAAAGGTCAAAAGACCCGGTAAATGTATCTGATCAGTTTAAGTTACCATTTCACTGTACGTTCTAATGATTGCTCAACAGTTTTGGTCCTTAACATAATGAACATCAAACCACATAAATTAGCATCTCTCATTTTTTTTGGCCATACTAATGCTGTATGGCGAGTGTGCCAATGCTTGCTAACCAAAACTGATGGAACAAAGTAACATTTTGTCAGGTGTGTCATAGACAGCTTGACTGAATTTAGGGAGTCGTAGCTTATCAACCAAAACTGATGGAAGAAAATAGCATTTTTATCAGGCGCTACATTTTTGTCATCTTCCAGTTATGTTTTACAAACCTGAATTCTGAACTGTTTTCTTAATTAAAGCATACTGATTTTTTTTACAGTGGATTCCTAGAGAACTTAAACATTTACAAAACCTCATAGATCGAGCTAATGAGAAGGGATGGCGCAGAGAATATCCTTTTGTAATGTGTATATGCTATTTTTGCATGATCGAGTTTCTGTTTGCACTTTTATCTGAAGTGATTTGATGCACCTTGGGTCTGCATTTTTTTAAAAATATTTGCTACAGGTAACGTCTATTTATTTTTTCCCATCTAATTATTAATCTATAGTATTAAGTTATACATTTTCTGGTCCTTATTGTGGAGCAATGTAGTAATTTAGTAATTGGCTAAACTTATCAGAAAATTTCTCTTCAAAAGAACACATATGTCCCACTGATTATTGATTAATACCCCCACTGTTAAAATTAAAATTCCCTTCTCGTGCATGTTTCTTCTGCTGACTTTGAATGATTCATATTAGTTTTGACGTTTTCTCCATTTGTAGTACATGTACAATTTACTTTAGTCATTACACTCTAAAAAGTCAATAAAATTCACACTAACATGAAATCTCAACTGGCCCAAACCAATACTAGTTGAGCTTCAGCCCTAACCCCGATTATAAATGTATGGAAACCTTGACTTGCTTCAGCTCTTACACTATTTGAGTATTTAGAAAGAAAGAAGCTTCTTGAAACACCATCCGAGCAGACAAAGTTGCTGACTGAGATTCCGAAGGTGACTGCGGATATATTAGAGCCAGAAGCTACAGCACAGGAACAAGTACAAGATATAAAGCTGCCAAATGGTAAGGATGTGTCACACCCCACTGTAAATGGTGGAACAGATCAGGCATTGCCATCCAGTGGTAGAGATGATGCTGCAGGTATGTCTGTACTTCATTAAGTTATTGCACAAGTTACCTCTGCTAATGTAGATTTACTGCAAATCTGCACTATGTTTTGAAGTTGTTTATGTTGGTTTAAGTGATAATGTTATCACTGGATCAAAGTTGGCTGTACGAGCTTGTCAACTTAAAACTAGAGTTTTACATTAAGGGGGAGACAGAAGATTTGAATTTTAGCTCCTCTGATAATAAGTCTAAGTGTGGCACTTATTGTCACTAATTTTCAGCGTGCATCTAGAAATCATCTCTTACAACTCATAATTAGCTTTGTATAACAACTATTCGTGTGCCATTTTCTTCCAAATAGAACTCTATGATATCTTAGGTTCTGTACATTCATGTCAGGGGTACTTAAAAATAGATTTTGAAAGCGATTATGCGATATTGAACATTAGGAATCTGATAATCAGCTGTAATAAAACAAGCAGTGGAAACTGGTATTAAATGTGCTTTTGTTGCTTGAAGCTGTAATAAAAGATAACTATATGTTTGAGTATTTAGCAAGCTATGAATATCCAAGAAATTAAATGCTAAAGTGATGGCAAAAACATCTTCGTGGACAAAGGAAAAGACTTTCTGAAATGGGAGTAAAATTCTCTGAATTTAGTATAGAATAATAGGTAGATAGGTAATCTAAGTCTACCCTCAGATAATCAGTTGTGTTTTGTTGCAGCTGGTATGAAACTGATTATTCTAGAAGTGATTATTCGGAATCTATTTTTCCAAAATATTAAAAACTGATTTGTTTGACTTCAAGTCACCATAGTCGCTGCAGCTGATCATTTTCCAAATCCAAGCATCCCTTCATGAAGTGCTAAATCTATTGTTATATCTTTTAACTCTGATAAACTTGTGGTTATGGTGTTGCATTTGTCATTTTTCTTTAGGAACATAATATCTCTACATTGATCATAGTCAGTCAGTCACCATAGTCGCTGCAGCTTTTTTATAGCAAGAAGCTTGTAGCATCACATTCACATATGCATATTTTTATATATGCAGAAGATGTAGTTATTGTTGGAGTTAATGGACGTGTTACAGAGCCCGTGGCTAATGTGGGTTCTGGAGTACAGTTACCAACCTTCGAGTGGGTGGAAACCGCGACCAAAAGTTTGGGTCAAGCATCAAACTTAAACAACGGGACAATTGTGATTGATCTAAGTGACGATGAAGAGACAACACACGAGTTAGAGGCTGAGCAAAAAAATACACATGAGAAAGAGGAGGAGCATGAAAATATACGCCCAAATTGGTTCTACAAGGACCCCCAAGGAAATATACAAGGCCCAGTTTCAAAAAACAGTTTGAAAAGCTGGAGTGATGCAGGCTATTTCTTGCCCGACTTTAAGGTATGGAAAGATGGTCAGACACCCCAAGGTGCTATCTTATTGACAGAGATGCTGCTTTTAGGAACTGGTAGCAAATGACAGCAGCTGTTTGTTAGCATTTAGTTTGTTTTGTTATGCCCCAGGGAATATTTTTGTGGGCGAGATAGTTTTTCTTTGAGCCATAATAGTTGATAATAGTTTTCTTTTATATACTTGTTTATCACCCCTCTGCTCCCATTGTATATTTTAAAAAGAATGAATCTGGCCCCAACTTCTTATGAGGAGGTTTAGAAGCATTGGATGGATCTGGGTTTAAACAAGCATCAGGTTTGGTACTTTCATATTGAAATGAGGTATCTAATTCTTGTTAATTACCAGTTTATTTGAGGATTATGTTTGTTAGATTAAGAAAGAAATCATACTTTAATGATCTTGACGATGAGCGTTTAACTGAAAAAACAAAAATTCTTGTTTATTTTCTAGACTTAACCGTGTAACAATAAATAGTGAGTAATAACTAAAACTAGCAAAACTAGAAATAATACATACTTTGGATTCTTATATGATACAGCTTAAGTTGTTATAAGGAAATTTTTTTAATGTAAGTAAACACAATAATAATAACTAACACTAGCAAAACGAGCTGTAGCTAAATCATCTTAACCACAATAACCCTAAACAACCACAATGACCTTAATAAACAGCTACGACAACACTAAAACTTAGTTCTAATTCAACCACAACCCTGAGGAAGATCAAACAATTGACATCACTTGATAACAAACATAAAAACTTTAACCTTGATTCTGGTATGGGAGATACCATCCAATAAAACTACTAACGAAATTGTAAACTTAACTTTTGAGTTCATTGTATTACGTTTTAGAAATACACCCATAAATGTTGCACTTTTATTTGCTTTTTACCTTCCTTCAAAGTTTTTTGTCTATTCCTACCAACTTTTTTTGTTCTCTCCCAGCATATCCAAGATGCTTATACCTTTTTTAATAAAGTTACATAAACAATACAAATAAATACTTCCAATCCATTATTTTTTTTATAAAGTTATACTTATTTCACATATCAAACACATTAGCTAGTTGAGTGGCAATTTGTTTCGATATGTCATCGCAAGTAAAAATGACGGGAAGATGCTCAAGTTACTTCAAAGGTCTTCAACAAATTGCTGAAACTTGTCCTCAATACAAGGCATGTTTATTTTCCAATTTTCACATATTTTTTAACCGGATTTGTTAAACAATGTCCACTGAGCGATTCTTAATGCACATTAAATAATATATATATATTTTTTCATATTTAAAGTAGTTATGTATTTAATACAGAATAAATAAACATAAAAATTAACTTAAATATGTCATTTTTAATTTAACAAAGTCCAATTTTCCTTTTAAATATGTCATTTTTAAATAACATAAGTATTGTCAAGTGGTCATTATTTAGCAAATCGCTTTTTTAAATGGTCCGGGTGCGTTTATTTGCGGACAAATTTCTTTTGTTTTTCTAGATGTTGTGGCAGGAGTTTTTTGTAGAGAAAAATGTTGGAAAGCGTATAAATTGTATTGTATTCTCCATTTTAAGAAAATGAAACAACGTGAGGAAAAAGTTTAGCAAAAGACAAATTTGGTTTCCAAAACTTTTTTCAAACAACTTGATTCGACATTTTTTCTATTATTTCACTTAATTTTATAATAACAGCTAAGTACACTTACCTAGGTATGCTTGACGCGGAGCACGTAAGAGCGGATAGTGTTTAGCATTTAACATTTCCGGTAAAAGAAAACTTGATTGGCAACAAGCATTGAAATTCCTAAAACAAGCCTTTAAAACTCTAACACTACTTTTACTTCATTGTACACATTAAAATGTAATTCCATTTACAACTGCCACAATTTTCGCGAGAAACACCTTAAGTTTCATCAAATATATATTTTCATGTCACTTTGCTAACATAACATTTTTCCTTTCATCCAGTCATATTTTTGTCATTGGTCAATTGTGTAAATAATATGTGAAGTATTTTGCTGTATGTAAATGATGTGTGATATATAACTCACCATGTCTTACAAACAAAAGTATGTGTGTAGCTTAATCATTTGTACTTTTTTTGATGTACCGTTTTATTTAACATACTGTCATAAATTTATTTTGTTACCATATGATGTAAAAGAATGCCATGTTACATATTCATAGCCTATTGCTAGACAAAATGCTAGCCATGAGAGTGGCCTCTAATAAATTTGGTGCTAGTTCAAAGTCCAAAAATCCTAGAGAATTTCCTACGTCCAATCATGGAATTGAAGTCCCTGGTGCAAATATTTACAAGTGTTTACGATGCAGGCATGGTTTTTGGATCAGTATGGTGTTCTTCATGATGGAAATCACCCTTATCCTGGCGCAATCTCTACATGTATGTTACAAGCTATAAAATATTCTAGTACTGAATAATGCATAGTTTCTTTCAATATTTAATGATGTTCAAGTTTCCTACTTTTCTAACAGTGGAAAAGTTGGCTGCTCGTGGCGCCAAGATGATCATTATAAGTAATGCATCACGACGCACGTCAACAACTTTGGATAAACTGAAGAGCCTTGGGTTTGATCTCTCTCTGTTTGCAGGAGTCATCACTAGTGGAGAATTAACATATCAACATCTTCTAAGGTGCATTCCATGTATTACTTAATTGTAGTTTCGGTTTGTGTTAACCAAATCCAGGGGTCAGTTTGCAAGTCATAGTCATTAAGTTACGTAATTTGGTGACTAATGATCATAGGTATAATTAGTCTACACATAAGTAACGAATTAAAGCAAGTTAGGTGTGATCGAAATCTATGCTTCAACTTGACTAGTGTCAAGTGACTTATCCATTGGTCTGCGTTAATCTTGAATCAACTTTGTGGCTGTTTTTGGATTGAACTTTTCTCCATAAGATATCAAGGTTTAATTTCAATTTCAAATGGAAGACAAACCATTAAAGGCTACCAATTGAACAAGTTAGAGTCCGAACTGCTAATTATTGTAAATCAATCGGCTTTGGTGCATTACTACAATAACTGGCTTTGAATGTATTCCAATGGATGAGGTAGTTGATCAACGCGTTGGTGGAACAAGATGACATAAGTGATTTGTACACTTATAATACTGCTAGATATACAGCTCTTTGATCTGTAACCTTATAAATTTGACATAATGGGAGCTTCTACTTTTATAAATGATGGCAATGTTTTTTTTAAAGTAACTCTATTATAGTTTACTGCTTAGTCCTTTCCTGTAGTTTCGTATCCATGCACTCGATTATTTATTATGTGATCTATCATGAACACAGGAGAGATGATCCTTGGTTTCAGGAGTTAGGAACCACGTGCATTCACATCACATGGAATGACCCAAGCACTATATCGCTTGAGGTAAGGTCTCGAGAGTAGACACAAGTAGTTTACCTTCTGTTTTTCATTAAATTTCTCCTTTCTCATAGTTTGTCATATTAAAATCAATTTTTATTTGAACTCCGCTACATACTGTAAGTCTACATGAAAATGGGCAACTAGCTACAAACATCATATTCTATTATATTGCTGCAGGGTTTGGGGCTAGAGGTTGTACTGAATGTTGAAAAAGCTGAATTTGTTTTGGTCCATGGTACCCAAGCTTTGGGACTTCCTTCAGGAGACTCCATTTCCACGAAGATCGAGGATCTTCAGATGATTTTGGAGCAATGTGCTGCTAAAAAAATCCCTATGGTGGTAGCAAATCCTGATGTTTTGACCGTGGAGGCTGGAGCAACACATATGATGCCTGGTAAACATGTTATTTCTTTTTTAGCCGAGACTCATGTTGATACTTTAGTGGATCATGATATATCCAAATGATTACTTTACGAGTTTACGTGCCTTAATTTGCTAAAACCTACTTTACTTGAATAATGTTACCTTGCACTCAATGAAGCATGTATAGCTACTTTTTTTTTTTTTTTTTTTTTTTTTTTTTTTTCCTATAGCACCTAGCTTCTCGAATCTTCTGCTCTAAATGAATTTGATAATTCAACCATTGTGTTGTTCTTAGGTACATTGGGGGCTACTTACGAAAAACTTGGTGGCGAAGTTAAATGGATGGGCAAGCCTGATAAGGTGAATATGTTCTACATTTAATCTTGGTTAATAAACCTTAACATGACTTATAGTATGGTATCCACTATGAGTCTATTCCTTAATGTGGGACAGAAGCTGTTAAAACGAGGTTGGTCAATAAAACAAATAAGCTTTGGTACGGGTTGGATTGACCCCAAACACTTTTTGTCCATTCGAGCCAACGGACCTGTTTATTTTTACCTATTTGTTTTTATTTAAACCCGTTTGGCCATTAGAGATAAAACATAACCATATTGACCCATTAACTACTAATTTGTTGAAATTGCCACATCTACTCATTACCCATGGGGCGACTTATTAGCATGGTCGAAGAGAATGAGCTGCATCAGTAGGTTTGTAACATTTTGCTGACTTGTGGTTATCTAATCTGCTTCAGATTATATATAACTCAGCAATGGCCATGGCGGGTATTGATGCTTCTGAGTCAATTGCTGTTGGAGACTCTTTACTCCATGACATAAAAGGCGCAAACGCATCTGGGATTGAATCTGCATTTATCACTTGTGGTATCCATTCAACTGAACTTGGGTTGAGAGGATTTGGTGAAGTTGCTGATCCGTCTTCTGTGAATGATCTTGCATCCAAGTATGATGTGTATCCATCATATGTATTGCCTTCATTTACTTGGTGATCTCAATACTGGTAATCTGTCTATATTTCGCATGCACACCTCATTATTTGTCTTAGGTAATGTCTTGTATAAACATTGTCTGTTTTTATGTTTCCACACGATTATTACATTAGTAGTAGTAGTAATAATGCAATACTTATCATTTATCACACACCATAAATATTTAAGCTGTTTGGTTATCTGGCTAGTCAGAGTTTATGCAGAAAATTTATGATTTTCTTTATTTAATAAACTTATTGTTGGATATGCATTGACATTATTTTTACTCAGAGCTTTCAATGTGCAACTCTTTTCTCTAGGATAAATTGTAGGCGTCGTAGTTCTGATAAATTATGCATTGTTTTGGTTCAGGTAGTGTTATCTGCCAAAGGATGAAGGACCCTTGCGTTCATGTCTCAGTCAAACAGTTTTGAGTGACGAGGAAAAATGAAAGGTTAATACTTAATACAGTAGATATTAAGTTGTGATACTTAGGCTGTGTTTGTTTGTTTTGTTTTTTTTTTTTTTTTCCCTCTTAACAGCCTCTGAACGGGCAAAATGTCTATATCGGTCAGACATTTTGTCGTTCAGACCGTTTTTTTTTTTTTCTTTCCGTTCAGACGCGTTCAGACCCTTAAACATCTAGTTGGCTCAGACTTGAAAATACATCTTGTTGCCTCTGACTGCTGCAACACCACTTCAGCTTTATCTTGCCATGTACAATAATAAAGTTTTGATCAAAAGAGGTTAGCAAGACCACACTGAAATCCGGACAAATCATCTCCAATAAAGTTGTAATGATTGGTTTGTGACATCCATAGCTATAACTGCTCCAATAATCAAGTCTTTTAAATTTGCATCAAGTGGATCTCATTAGGATTTTAGGAGTTCTTCCAAGAATGCTTCTTGCTTCATTCAAGGTATCCACATGCGAAACCTCAGAGGCCCATATGTTTTGTAGTGGGAGCATCGTCAAGTCAAACCTTTGTAAATGTTGTTCCAGTTGATTCACAGCTTTTTAGGCTTTGCCGACCCCCTTTGCCTTTGCCGCCGACTAGCAGTGAAAAACACCCCGATTTGATGATAGATGGATTTGGTTTTTATTGAGTTGATAGATAGATAGATCGATTTGTTGATAGATGGATTGGGTTTTTATTGAGTTGATAGATAGATAGATCGATTCGATGATGATAGATGGATTTGTTGATGAATAGATAGATCGATTTGATGATAGATGATAGATGATAGATGGATTTGGTAAAGTTTTTTTTTGATGATAGATGACTTGTGTTACTGGTTTTTGGTTTTTATATTTGTGTTTGTTACATGGTTCAGATTCAGATATTTACGCATCAGATTCAGATTCAGACGTGCGGTTCAGATTCAGATTCAGACCCTCTTAATAAACAAACACCACCTTAGATGTACCTCTTGCACTTGTTGAGTAATGATATCTGGTATAGTTTGTTACTTCATTAATGGCAATCTCTTATTTTGCCAAAAAAATGAAATTGTGAGTAATGAGGAGAGCGATCGAAAAAATGATATATGTTCAGTCGCCTAGTCGGATATGAACAAACCTCACTTGATGGGTCATACCTTCACTTTTATTTTCAAGTATCTCCTGTGTATGCCAGTCGCCTAGTCGGGTATGAACAAACCTCACTTGATGGGTCATACCTTCACTTTTTTTTTCTTCAAGTATCTCCTGTGTATGCATAAAATTTTTATACTATTTGGCCTTAAAGGAGCAAATACATAAAATGTGATTGCACAAAAAGCATGAATTAATGAATGAACCAATTTTGTGGGTTGATTTGTTAGCAAAACCTTATTAAGAACAAATCATAATATTACATTTACCAAAAATATATAGTTACTTTTACTTATAATAGGAATATAGGATGGACATTTAATTATAAAAGATGTTTTTTACCCGCGCCCCGCTGTGAGTGAGAGAGAGGGGGGGGGGGGGGGGGGGGGATAGGGACTATTAAAACCCTCGATCAGTTCTAATTTTCTTACCTGCATCATTGTGTGTGTGCTAGCTTTTTTTTATAAAACACCAAACAAATGAAACCGGATTCCATGTTTCCAAATTGATAATTGAATACAGGTGTAGAACATGCGGCGAACCCATCCACTTCCGAACAAAAAACAGGTGTAAAACACAAAGCTAATCCGGCAAATTAAGTAACAAATTAGTGGAGAACCCACTAACAAAAACAACACTAACCCAATTATTTAATCCCTCCAAGCCGACGGCTCGGCTATGCATGTGAACAGTGTCGGCTCAAGCCACGGCTCCACTGTGCACCCAAGCCGCCCCACTCCCTCAAACCGATCCCCCAAGCGGCTGCTTAGGAACAGTGTCGGTTCCCCAAACCACTTCAATGAATGTTATACAGTATAATAGTAGTAAGATATATTTTTAGATCAATTTCATATTTTCCAACCATAAACATTAAAAATCATATATTTTTTAATACAATAATTATTACTTTCTCTTTTGTTTTAAAATACATGCTTACTTTTTTAGATTTGGTTGTTTTAATCATAGTTGTTAAAATCCGGTTCTGATCTTACAATTTTACGATACTACAATGCATAAACGATCCGGATCCTACGTAGGATCTTAGCAAGCTTAAGATCTTATAGGATCCCGATCTTGACCATATGATCTTAATATCTAATCCGATCCGATCTTACTTTTCTTGAACCACAAACTAAAAACCTACAAACTTATTAATTACTGTCCAACGAGTTATGAACAATAATGTTATGACACATAGATCCACGAATGTAGTTTTCAAAAGAGTTAGCTTTGCAATCCAAAAAGAGTTAGCGGCGCAGCTTATTACTCATTTGCCTTCAACCACTATGTAAATTCTATTTTGATGAAATATAAAATGGAAGCAATTAAAAAAAAAAAAAAAAAAAAATCTTCTTAAACATTTCATATTAATAATTTATGATAACATTTTCATTAAACATCCATGTAATTTTGTTTGGCCAAATGACAAAAAAATGCATCGAACTTGTCCCTTTTTGTAATTGTGTGTAGCCAACTAATTTTTTTTCTTATTGTGTGTATTAAACTTTCAAATTTCGATCATTGTGTGTATTTTGTGACTATTCTGCCATGTAAAATGACCATTTTACCCTTCGAAATTTGAAAAACTAAGGGTAAAATGGTCACAAAATACACACAATGATCGAAATTTGAAAGTTCAGTACATACAATAAGAAAAAAAATAGTTGGCTACACACAATCACAAAAAGTGTCAAGCTCGATGCATATTTTTATCATTTGCCCATTTTGTTTTTATGATATATAATAATTTGTAGATTTGAATAATATCACAAAGACAATTAAGAAAATGACATTATAGTTTCATATCTGATCTTGTAAAAACGAAAACAACCGTGCTTGACATTATAGTTTTAACATATAAGTGTATTTACTTTATGTTTCAACAAATCAAAAGATAGTTTAGTAGGTAAGATTGATACCTCTTACGTCCCAAATTTTAAATTATACGCAATCAAATATCAATATGTCTATTTTTGTTTAAAATATAAAAATGAAGAATTATTTTTTTGAAATAAAACAAAATAAAAATATAGCCTTAAAAAGAAACTATGTGATGTGATTTAAAAATGAATGATTGGGAAGAAAATAAAGCAAAGCAGTGATTCATCATCAGTGAGTGAGAAGAGAAGAGAAGAAAAGATGATGCTTCAGAGCCTCCAACAAATTCTTCATCCTCCTCGTCCCCATTACAAGGCAGGCATTTATTTTTATACTATCTCATCTGTCTCTTATATTATCTCGTTCGTTGGGCTCTGCCTGCTTACTTAGTTTGTGGGCTAATTCTACGATTTTGGGGTATTGTATGGTTGCTTTCTTTAATACAAATAATTTTAGCCATTTAATTTTAAATGGATCCTACCTTGTCACTCTATCTAATCTACTGCACACTCTCCAGTTTTAATACAGAGAATAAACCGCCCTTTAGAATGTTACATACAACCTTATCCTCAGATTGTGACTTCCCACCTTCCTGTTTGTTTCTTATGTCTATCATACTTTGATTGCCTAGGTCGTGGGCCAGTCCCCAATAGCTGGGACCCATAAACGATGATTCTAGTTTAGCTGCTTCCCACTTAAGTCCCCGTTCCTACTTTAGGTATTTTTTTCCACTTTCCGGAGCTCTATTTATTGGCCATAATTTATCCATGAACGTTCCTACTTCCTAGTTTGAGTTTTGGCAGTCCATAGTGAAACTATTCCCAATTTAGAGACTATATTATCGCCAGTCAAATTTACTATTTAAACTTGTTTTTGTTTGCATAACTTCTTTGGTGCAGGCATGGTTATTAGATCAGTTTGGGGTTCTTCATGATGGGAAACAACCTTATCCTGGTGCCATATCGACATGTATGTTATAAGCTTTCACTTTTATTGGTAAGGGGGGTCGTCGTTTTAGATCTCTCCAAAGTGTGTCAGCTGAGAGTGTTTAGTTTCTTGCTTTTATAACAGTGGAAAAGTTGGCTGCTCATGGTGGTAAGATGGTCATTATTAGTAATTCTTCAAGACGGGCGTCAACAACATTGGATAAATTGAAGAGCCTTGGGTTTGACCCCTCTCTCTTCGTTGGAGCCATCACCAGTGGAGAATTAACATATCAACATCTTCAAAGGTAGCGAGATCTAGTTTTTAACTATTATTACGAGAATTATTACTTATCGTAATGAATCTAATGTCGATGATATATGTACTTTATCATAAACAGGAGAGACGATCCTTGGTTTGGGGCGCTAGGAAGGACCTGCATTCACATGACATGGAGTGACCGAGGCGCTATATCACTCGAGGTAAGCCCTCGGAAAAAAATAACTTATTAACAGGTTTTGACTACTTTCTCACATTTCTGTTATTTTTTAAGTTAACTTGACTACATACGATGAAAAACTCTGCGTTATATTTGGCAGATAGCTACAAACTTGACATGTTTTTCTATTGCATTTTTGCTGCAGGGTCTAGGGCTACAGGTTGTAGAATGTGTTGAACAAGCTGAATTTGTTTTGGTCCATGGTACCGAAGCCTTGGGGCTTTCTTCTGGCGACTCAGTTTCGAAGAAGCTTGAGGAGCTTGAGAGAATTTTGGAGCAATGTGCAGCTAAACGAATCCCTATGGTTGTTGCAAATCCTGACTTTGTGACTGTTGAGGCTAGAGAGCTACGTATCATGCCTGGTATACTAAAAATACTTGACACTCCCTTGTATCTTTAGAATACATGATATACGTCTTTGTTAATTATCTTGAGTCCAATCTAGATCCTTCTAACTGAATTAACTTCTTTTTCGAAGTTACTTTTACTCACTATTTATCCTATTGTTTCGATTTTGTTCTCATTGTTGCTTGTAGGATTCAGTGTTGAAATTTTGATGGTCTAAACGATTGGTGTGTTTTTTTTTTTCTTTAGGTACATTAGCAGCTAGTTATGAAAAGCTTGGTGGTGAAGTTAAATGGATGGGCAAGCCTCATCAAATTATCTACAAATCAGCCATGGCCATGGCAGGTGTTGATGCTTCAGACTCGATTGCTGTTGGAGACTCTCTACACCATGACATAAAGGGTGCAAATGCATCTGGGATAGATTCTGCATTTATCACTTGTGGGATTCATGCAACTGAACTTGGATTGAGCGGATTTGGTGAAGTTGCCGATCTGTCCTCTGTGAATGTTCTTGCATCAAAGTATGATGCATATCCATCATATGTATTGCCTTCCTTTACATGGTGAATTGGTCATTTATAACAACAGGTAAGCCATATATACTTTCCATTCACAAGTATAAATATTTATAAAGGGTTAAGGAACCAACTTTCATGATATAAACTATGTTTTTGATGATGACAGAGTTAGAGATACTAATAATATAGTTAAAATTTAGTTATAACCAAATAGTTGGTTAAGGAAATCTTATATTTATACAGTGAGGTTACTACAGAGTAAGAGTTTTCTAATAGATTCCAATCGAGATTCAAAAGGATAACAGCAATTCTGTGGTATTGATTACATTTTTGAGGTTTCCAAGTTAATCCCAACCAGAAACCAGGCCTTTGGTCTAGTGGTATGTGAGTATGCCCACCAACCAAGAGGTTATGGGTTCAAAGTCTCTTTGGGGACATTTCTGAAACATATTGTGAGATAGGTGGTATAGGTGTGTGAAGAATTGCGATTCAGAAAAATAAAATAAAATGAAAAATAAAGTCCCAACCAGAAGTAACATAATTTGGGGACATGGTTACGCTACTATAAATTTGTACTTGAAGTTCTTACCAATTGGATTGCATGGTGATGGCATTATTTTCTCGCTAATCAGAACAATATAACATGAGGATTGTGAACTTAATTGCTAGAGGTGGCAATTTCTGACACATTTATTTGTACATGTGTAATCTGGGTCATGTTCAACAGGTCAAATTGGTAAAGTACAAGATTTAGTTAAAAAGAAGTCGGGTTGAACCGAAGAAAGTTGTCCAAAATGTATTTTGAATGCATACAGCCTCCTAAATAGCCTTATTCGAGAAGTTTCATTATAATTAAGCAAATATAGTTTTTGTTAACCTTCTAAGAAATACCTTTTTTTACCCATACCCAGCACCCATACCCATTTTTGACCGGGTACGTGGCGCACACGACCTGTCCATTTTGCTGTCTCTATCAGTTTCTCTCTTACCAGTGACTAATAAGTTATTATATGCTTATTTGCAATTATTATAGACTATTAATGAAGATTGTGCAGCAATGTTTATTAGATCTTGGTACAGTCTGCTGGTTGTCTTAAGAACTGACTTGATAACTGCAGGAGCCCTGTGGAGCTATTTTGGACATGTGGATGATCCATTGAGGTTTCAGATTGGAAGTAATGGCTGTTATGGATAATTTTTTTATTTTGATCACCAGAGCTGTTAGTGACCTTGCTGCCAGAAGACTTTTCATACAAGTTGAGCAACTTTGAATTCTATTACTTTATTTACATACATACATACATGATGATATTGTAGTTTTTAAGGGCGAGCTTTATTTCGTCCAATTATATTCTTTCCCATGGGCAACATTTGCAAACTTCGAACCTTTGCTTTGCTGATAGAATATATACTTCTTTAATAAATTTGTTTTAGAGCTAGGCTGCTCTTGATATAAGCGTTTAACCTGCTGAACCATCCTATGAGGTGAACTCTTGAACCAGATCTTTTGTAAGAAAAAGATCCCAACCTTGTCTATTCAAGAAAATGTATATCTACTTACGAGTTACTCCAATTATCTCATTGTTACATATAAAAAATGGAATAATGTTAACCTGTACTGTAATCCAAACAGGGGTTGTTCAGTTTCAAATTTATCAAAGTTTCTGGCTGTTTCAAGTTTCAACTATTAAGGATGGCTGAAACTAAATGCAATGCTGCAATAAAATTGTTATTATTTTCTTGGTAAATTCAAATTTGCCTATTAGTAATAACTAGAATTAGAATAAGTTTATAGCATTACATTTGCTCTAAAAGTTTCATTTTATCGTCATGAGACAGTGGTTTGGATATGTGATCAGTAATCAAATAATCCTGTTAAAAACAAGTTATAAGCTGAGCACTTTATCATTAAAAAAAAGTAGTTCAGCCTGGTAACTTTTTGCCAGTTAAAAAGCATGGCTTTCCAGTAATTTTCGTACAATTTTCATGCAGCAATTTACATAATCGGTCTTAATCCGTAAATGGCAGTCAATGAAATTTACAAGGGCAATATCCAGGAAAAGGCAGTTAAGAACATTTCTCAGCATCAATACGTTCAATCACTCGGCGTGCCTCCTCCTCTGTGGCTGGAACAACGCTACGAATCTTATTGTTTGTCATGCCATCTGTGCTCGTTGTAAATGTGAAGTAGAACTTGTTTGATACCTTGTAAAAATTCAACAAATGAATCATTTAATTTTTTTAAAATGATAATTTGATTATCAAATAGATGCATAAGAAAAATATTTGTTTACACAAACATTAAAAGCTTTACTGCATTAACAAATCGCAATAATCAGATAATGAGGTCTAAAGCGCAAAACCAAACACATCTCTAACTCTATCTGGATGACAATTGCATATTTAAACAACTGATATAAGATAAATGTATGTGATGCTTACCTCAGCGGATCTGAGCTCAGGCCGAGTCACATGAGCCACAACTTCCACATTGATGAGTGGTTGCTTGGGGTTCTCAAGTTCTGTGTACAAAACACATGACTTTAACCGCAGAAAATTTCCAACGTCCACCTGGTATCAATCAGTAAATCAAGTATTAAACCAGCAGATACTATAATCGAACCAAATTCAGAGATAGAATACTGAAACAAGCAATGTATAGAGTGACTTGATTGAATACACAAAAGTTTCTTACTAGAAGCAGTAGCATCAAGTGGTTTACATGATGAGATTCTACACAACTTAACAGGCCCTTTCTAGATTAGATGCTTGCAGATTTTCTTTACTCGTACTTAAAACTTATTTGACTTTAATCCTTCTTATAGAGTAATATTTTTTACTTTAATCCTTCTTATATAGTAACAGTAACATTTCGTACAAGTGGTACTTGGCTAGTTCACATAGTTATTCCCAGTTAAGTTAGTTACAGTTTGCTACATCGTTTACGGATTTACCCGATGTTTGAACCATCTATGTCGAGCGTAACAGATAGGTGCTAAAACCTTAGTTAAATGGCGTATAATATCCTTAGGGTAAAATTAATTAAATTGCAAGGTGGAATTCAAACACCCGCCTAACCATTCTCATTCAAATCAAATCTTGTTCTTTAGTTTTTGAAAGGTAATCTAAGAATCTTGTCTTTTTCTGTACTATTTGATTGCTTTTTAGTTAAAAATAAGTCATCAAACTATATTGTTCATTTTTCGAATGTCCTCAATCTATGCGGGGATGAGTTGTTATAAACTTCCTCCTACATTCCTTACCCCTCATTAAAATCCATGAAGGACAGGTTGTTACATATTGGAATCTTGAGATAAAATAATAATCAATACCATACGTATACTATATAAAATCTCAATAAATAAATAGGAAATCAACAAATGCAAAATAAAAATACTTACAGGTTTCAAGAAATCAACATGATCGACCTCAAGAAAGAGCGGCGCACTGCCAGCAAAAGCATAAGCAGTTGCAAAAGCCAGCTCAAAAGCTCGTCGCATCAAAAACCCTCCAAATATTCTGCCATGAGTATTCCTTTGCTGTGGTTGGCATACTAATGCGTTCTGTAAACATGTATCTTTTATAAGAATACTATCTCTATCAGCCAATGCTGGCATGTCCATGAACACGCGCCCTTCAGTCAATAATGCATTCAGCCTCTCTGCTTCCTTTTCGTCTTCAATCTCCTTTTGTTGTTTTCTTTTCTCTTTTCTTAATTTGTTCCGCTCTTCTGCTTCTTGCCAAAGCAATTTCTCTTTTTCCGTCTCGGGTGTGATTTGGTTAATAATTGCTGATTTTCCAGTCTTAGAGTCACGGGCCACAAAAGTGAAGTTCGCAATTAGAGCTTGTGAGGCTTGAGGATCAGATGTTTCTGCATATTAAGAGTTAAGCTCCATCAAAACAGTAATCATTTCCTAAACCAGCACAGAAACTGGCCATCGAAAATGTAAGGGGTATTTGAATTTGTGTTTTGAAACTTATTATTTGATCATTGGATGTTATAGTTGTAAAATAAAGGGTTAAATATTATTACAATATCGAAAAACCCCATAGAAGCAGACTAGTAAACGAAATCCAGAAGCATGACATCAACATCTTCAAGAAATTACCAGAACTTGGGTCCCATGATTCATGAAATGAAATACAGCCTAATAATCATACAACTGAATCATACGCAGTCAACCAAAGTTTAGCTAGAACTTTATACCTTCAGTGGACTGAATGACTTCTAATTGAATCTCCATGGACGATCGACCAACCCATGTAACAGCTCCTAGTATCTTCAAATCATTATCGACCAAAATCGGTTTTTTGATAACCATTTTGTCCACAGAAGCAGTCACTAGCAACAACGAATCAGCCATACCAGCATGATTGAAGCAATGCTGGTTCACAATGTCATCAAAAAGCATTCAGGATCAAGATTTTACCAAATCAATCACATTAAGAGGTGTTTGAAATTGCTTATTAAAAGTGCTTATTGCACTTTAACATGAGCAGATTGTACTATGCAACTTCAAACAGCTCAAGGGGGTGTTTGGGATTATACACTGTAAAGTGCTCATCCGCTTTAAATATTAAGCATGTGGTACCTACTTATATTTATGTGCTTATTTACACAAAATTAAGCTGATAAGCAGTTATATTTTAAACACTTAAAAATAACTAAACAAGCATATAAAAATAGCAAATTCAAAACACCCTTTTATTTAACCCACGAATACTCATTAAACAGTTTTTCAACTAATTCAAACACCCTCAAAACTACTTATCTTGCTATATCCATAACGCTGTATGTAAATAATAAGCAATTCCAATTCCCAAACATCCTCAATTATGCTCATTTAATTGCAATTAGCAAATGCTGTATTCTCTTATCAACTATATCAAAGTGCCACAAAAAATTACTAATATGCAACCGATCCCAAACACCTAAAAATCTGTATCTCCTATACCAAAACACAATAAATAGATACTTTCTCTGCCCCAAAATAAATATCCATTATGGAAACAAAATGTCGAAAAGTGGACATTTAACTTTACAACTCGCTAAAATAGTAATGTGACATTTATTTTGGGACGCAGAATATAATTCAATGAAGGAAACACAAAAAAGAGAGATGGATACTTTAAAGGAAATAGTGCCAGCAAGAGCATCAAGATCCTCAAGCAACTTGCCAACTCTTATCCCATTCCACGGATTCCGATACTGCTCTCGCAATATATAATCCGTGGAAAACGGATACAGAATCGTAGTCCGGCTATCACCAGGACTCTTATTTACCACCCCATTTCCAACACAACCACCCGCATTGTCGAAAATAACATTCCTTGCCTGCCAAAGAGCATTAGTAACTGGAGAATGGTACATTCCTGGCCATAAACTAATGGGTTTTCGCATTGATGTCCCTGCATCAATGGCTGATACACCATCTGGTGATGGTGATGACACTGTTGATGCTATTGAAATGGGTTGTTTTTCATTGGAATATGATCTTGTGATGTGATTATGGATTATAAGATTGTGTTTTGTGTTTCTTGTTAAGGTTGTGATGGAAATGAATCTTATTAGTGTTTTCATTTTTGTTGCAAATGAAATTTTCAGTTTTGTCTTTTTATGATTTGATTCAAGTTTTGTTTTCTGGGTGAGGTCCCCAGAGACTGGTTAAAGTTTTCCTATTGATGAAGAATTTATTGGTTCGTTCAACATTGGCGTTCTAGTTAAAACGTTTTTATGATTGGAGACTTTCCTATTATATACTCCCCCGTCCCAATTTTATTGTCACATTTTTCATTTTTGTCTGTCCCAAAATTATTGTCACATACCATAAATAGAAAGTGAATAGGTAGTGGAGTTTGTTAAAGTTTTCTATATTATGATTGAATTCAATTTGTTTTTTGGTTGTTATTTCAAATAAGAGTGGTATTAAAGTTTTAAGGTAATTGATTGAAGAAGTTATTGGTGATCAACATTGGCGTTTTTTAAAAATGTTTTTTTGATTGGTGACTTTTGACCGATGACTAACACCAATGGGCACTGTATTCGGTAAAATGTATTAATTACCAAAAGTTTAAGTACAAAATGAAATGTGACAAGTACGCATTAACATACAACTTAAACAACTAAAAAAATGTTTATAACATGCCATAAACACAACAAACACTAACTACCTACTACATAACAGATAAGAAAAGATAATATGTAGCAAAAACTCAAAATCCATGACACCTCCTCTTGGAACCAACATGAACCACTCCAAGACGCTGCAAAGCCCCCAACCATAAGAAACAAGGGAGCACAAGATAACCAAGTGAATCTGCCTCCTTAAAAAACCTTCTCAAGAAAAACTTTGGTGAAGAAAAAATTAGTACAACTCTCAAATGAAAAATCTGGTGTACCTAGTTAATCCTAGCTAGTTTGGTAAGTACGGACCATTCGCAAGGACTAGATGAACTTAATAGCTAACCTAGTGAATTTCCTATAAATTTAAAGAGGGTTTTGATTTTAAGATTAATTAAACTACTTAAAACAATAAAAGTAAATTAAACTAAGCTAAACTACGGTTGTGATCAAATTAAGAAGAGAGTGCTAGCCATATTAATCATACTACATTTTCATTGATCCATTTATAAGTGCAATGACCTAATGATTTATATTAGCGACGTTAGGCTTATTGATATTAAACTAGGCCAGATGGTCACGGTTACCTAGTTTTATTACAACAATCTATATCCCTGAAGCAAATTATCGGTCTAATAAGTTACAATCACGCATAAAGTGATGTCAACTAATTTATATGACTTATTTGCGGTAACATAAGGTCATAGTGAAACCTACTCTTCTCACACGGTCACCATATTGAAGAGCACTTATGCTAACTTTCACGTTTTAGTCATTTTCTGTCTAACATCGGGGGCCTAATCCACGAGTCCTAAAGAAGAGCGCAAATGAAGCCAGGTCAAGGGTACCGACCATAGTGATACGAATTACCTATATAGCTAAAGAACTAAACTATGATAATCTAGACAATAGACATAGAACGATAAACATAGTAAACGAATATATTATTTGAACGATAAACATATACATTATCCAATATAAAATGCATTAAGTCTTCATAAAACATAATCAAATCAATGTAGCAATCATAACATGGCTAACACCCCATAACCTCAGTAGAAAACACGAAAATAAATACAAACGATTCGCAAATAAATAACATGATAAAATCGATAAGCAAACCGAAAGAATATACTTCATATGATGAGACGGGACCTTCTCCTCTTGATCTCTTGGTGTTACTTAGCTTCCAAAGTCGTCTAGTGTTGATGGAATGGTGTGAAAATATGAAACTAGGGATTGAATTTATAGTTTTCTCGTTTGACGTTCCAATACGACATATTGAGGTCCAATACGCCGTATTCCAGATATCTTGAGTGGAGTACAAATATAGAATATTCAGTTTATTCTCCTACCCTCTTTAAATACGACGTATTACTAGATTTGAATACGCCGTATCCCTTCAAATCTTGATAAATTAGGACTGGGATAAGATCTTTAATATGACGTATGGCCAGAGCGTCATACGACGTACTCATTCTTTAGTTGACTTAGGCTTTGACTACAAGGGCTCAGATACGGCGTATTTCTAGAGTTAGATATGTTGTATGTATTCAAAATAATGATTCTTCATGAATCCTTCTAAGTGTTTGATATGGCGTATCTCCATAGTATGGATCGCCGTATGCTCTTGTTGGAATGGTATATATTCTTCTTGTTGTTCCCTTTCACACTGATAGTAATAACTAAAAAGTTAAACTACCCGTGTTCCATGACTAGTAATGTATTTAAAACTTTGTTAAAGAATAAACGTAAAGTAAAAGATACAAGTTTTCAACGTTTAATTCTATTTGCAATTAACAAAGAATTATACCCAAGTGTTTGCGGAATAACACTTGGGATTGAATGACAAGTATGGTATGACTCCTCACTAAACTTAAGCTAAGCTTAAGTAGCAACTAAACTGAACCTACTGAGCTATCTCAGGGACTAGGTTGCTATTTGGAGGAGTAAAAGTTGTTTGTGAATGTCTAAGCATTTAGTGCACAAACTTGTCAAACTTTTACTCCTCCTTATGTTTCCTATTTATACACAAGTATTTTACAACCGTTGTGATAAAGACAAAAGGTGACCTAAGCTAGTTAGGACAAAACACTTACTTATTTTGTTTTTGTTACAAGAAGCTATTTTGGGTATAAGACAATATCTCTTTCTGAGGTACAGTGATGAAACTGTCCTGACATTTTGCCTTTCAGGGAAAGTTTGACTTCAGCCTGATAAGGACTTCTCCTTATCCCTTCAAACGTTTCCCGCCTTGTCCTGCCCATTCTTCAGTCTTCAGGTCTTCAGTCTTTAGTCTTCTATCTTCAGTCTTTAGTTGTTAAGGAGTCTTGGGGTTCAGTGAGTTATTGTCATCACTCACTAAACCCATCACCTTCTTCTTTGGCTTAGGTGCCACTCACTGAGTTCTGGCTCACTGAATGGAGAGACTTTCTTCTTAGACTCGTCCTAAGCTTCCTGAAGGTGACTCACTGGGCAACTGTTCACTCAGTGACTTGAATATTGTTTAAGGTTTTCTAACACTTAGGTTATTTTTTATTCAAATCCTTGTTTAAGAAAACTTGGGTACTGAATGGACCCAACAGTCTCCCCCTATTTGGATATAAATATAGCCTAAGTGTTTTGATCAGTGTAAGTGAGCAAATGGACTTCTTCTTACACTAAAGATACTATAAAGCATGTAAAGGACACTTATAAACATAAAACGTCAATTTATTCATCAGTTACAAAAGGTCCTATCATCTAGTACAAAATGCTCAGGGTTAAGTACTCAGACTTTCTTAATTCCCATGAGCTCAAGCTTAGACTTCTTTGTTAACAAAACAACCTTATCAAATCTCTCCTTCATCATCTTATCCATCAGGGCTATGAACTCATCATTTTCAGGGCTCTTGGAGTGAAGTACCATCAATTTGTAAGCCAGTAATGTTGTGGTCTCCACCAGATGTATGTCACTGACCCTTTAGAATGCTTGCTGACCAAACTCGTCTATGAAAAATATCCCAAAGTCAAGGTGCTTGATGACCTTATTATGAACAAACTTTACACCTTCAGGAAGTAGCCTTTGGCAGTGAAGTCCAACAATAAAGCGTTCAGGCTCCAGCTCTACTGCCTTTCTTTTCTTTCTAGCGCTCTGAGTGTGCTCAGGAATTGTGAGACCCTGAGATGCAAGAGCTTGTTGATGATCAATTCCAAGACTCTTGGCCACCCTTTCTAATTCTTCATATTTGTTTGTTAGGGCGTCAAGTAGGTCAGGGATGCACTTGTTGTTCTTCTTGCTCAGGATGGGTCCCATCATGTCCCATTCTTTGATGCAAACTCAGAGAACTTGTGATGAACTCAAATGGGGCATTCTTCTCATATACCCTCTCACCTCTTTTGACAGTGATAGCATGAGGGTTGGTGTTAGCATGGATGATCATATCAGTGATGGGACCTTCACTCTTTGTCTTGGTCATGGTCCAGACATACCTCTCATAGTTTCTTCTTTTCTTCTCGCTGTTCAGCTTGACCTTTTTGTTGGGAATAAAATGTTCAAGTCAAAGAGCCTGCCAGATGAGCTATTGAGCCTGCTAGTTGATTTTGAAGAAGTTGAAGATGTACTAACAGTACCTTCTGGGTGAGAAGGTACTGCTAGTTAAAGAAGGTCCTGCCAAGTTGATGATCAAGTTGATAGATATTTATTTGTAGATATTTGTTGTATTATTAGTCTTTGTACAATGTAATACGTTAAGTAGAAGTAGTTCAGTCTTCCATGTTGTGCAGAAGAATATACAGAGTAGTTTACATTGGAAGTTGTAATTAATAGTAGGCTAGAAAAGTCCAAGTATCTTATTATATTAAACAACTTGACAACTTGTAATAAGGGGTACTTATCCTATAAAAGGATCCCTTAGTCACCACCTTTGTAGAATCTCTTTTCCAACTAATAACCTGAACCAACATAATCTCTCTAGTAACTTAGTTACAAATTCACAAATCCTTAACAAATCAAAGATTCAAGGTTACTTTGTAATCCTGGTGATAGTTAGATCATCCGTATTATTTCATCAATAATATTGAATCGTTTTGTGTTACTAAAGTTGTGTTCATTGTTCATTATTATTCACGTTTACATACTCATCACCTTTTGTTTCTTTTAAGTGTGTTATAGTAGATTCCGCATACTAAAGCACATTCATTCATAAATATCCCAAACACATTATTAAGATTCACATCCCAAGTGTTTGTATAATCCTTCACAAGTGGTATCAGAGCTAGGCTGATATTTACGATTTAAAAGAACAATGGACGTTGAACACATTCAAACCAATGTTGCTGCAAAACTTCCATTACTCAAACAAAATGAGTTTGATATGTGGAGACTGAGGGTAGAACAATACTTTCAAGTGCAAGACTATGCACTTTGGGAGATTATTGAAGAAGGAAACTCATTCAAACCCACAATCACCACCTCCACAGTAAACGATGCACTAGTAACACATGTGCAAGTAAACCCAACAAGTGCAGAAGAAAGAATTCAAAAGAGAAATGATCTTAAAGCCAGGAGTATGCTTCTCATGACTATTCCAAATGATCAGCTTTTGATCTTCAACAAGTACAAATGTGCTAAAACCCTTTTTCAAGCTATTGTGGCTAGATTTGGTGGAAATGATGCCACCAAGAAAACTCAGAAATCTCTCCTCAAACATCAGTTTGAAAACTTTGCAGCCACAAGAAATGAGTCTTTGGACAGCATGTTCAATAGACTACAAAAGCTTTCAAGTCAGTTAGCCATTCATGAAGTGATGATATCTCAAGAAGACTTAAACTCCAAATTTCTCAGAAGTTTACCCTCTGAATGGTCCATGCATGTCATTGTCTGGAAAAACAAACCAGATATTGATCAGATGAGTCTTAATGATCTCTACAACAACTTCAAAATAGTAGAGCATGAAGTGAAGAAGACTACTGGTTCAAGCTCAGGAAATATGGCTTTTGTATCATCTCCAAGCACCTCAAGAGTTGTAGATGAAGAAAAAGATGGTAGAGAAGAAGGTACTGCCAACACAAATTTTGGTACTGCCAGTACTTCTAGCAGTACCAAAACAATTCTAGATGAAACAATTGGTTGTGCCTTCCTGACATCACAACACAATGGGTCCATATTAACTTTTGAAGATCTTCAAGAGATCAATGATGATGATCTTGAAGAAATGGACATAAAGTGGCAACTTTCACTTCTGAGCATAAGGGCTAAGAAGTTACTGATGAGGACTGGAAAGAAGATTATCATAGATGGTAATGAGCCTGCTGGGTATGACAAGTCCAAAGTGGAGTGTTACAACTGCCACATGAAGGGTCACTACTCAAGAGAGTGTAGAAGACCAAAGAAGCAGGATGATAAGGGAAGAGGGTTTGAGAACAAGAACAAGGGAAGCTTTGAGAAGAAAGGAAGCTTTGAGAATAAGAGCAAGACTGTGGAAATCACTGAGCCTAAAGCAATGGTAGCTATTGATGGGATGGGTTTTGATTGGAGTTTTATGGGTGAAGAGGAGTCAACTTCAGATGAATTGGCTTTAATGGCTTTCTCCACTCCTGAGGTACAAATTACTAAATGTTCTAATACTTGTAAAGTTTTTGAAGAATTACAAACTTTTATAAAACTTTATGATGAACTGAAAGTAGAAGAAATAAAAACTCATCAAGACCTAGTTAATCATAAGTGTGGTATGGCCAAACTTGAAAAGCAGGTAATCCATTTTAGGGAAAATGAACTCACTTTTTCTGACACTAAAGCCATTCTTAACAGGGAAATATTTTTGAAAGATGCTGAAATAAATATGTTAAGAACTGAGTGTGCTAAAATGACATTGGCAAGGGATAATATTCAACTAACAGTTACCACTTTGGAAACTGCTTCTGACTGTACTAGAAGCATAGTTGAAAATCAAATGAACAAGAGAATCAAATCTGGGATAGGATACAAGACATGTCCACCTCCTTATAGAGGAATTCCTTGTCCCCCAGGATTAGATCTTGCAGAATCAGGTTTACATGAATTCATCAACAAACCATTAGCTAAACCTGTAGAGAAAAGTGAACCTGTTGAGAGTGCTAAGGTTGCTTCACTCTCTAAGGTGCTCATTGATAAGACATCAGATGTTCTAATTATTGAAGATTGGACATCTGATGATGATGAAGAAGAGACTATTTCAATCATAGGAAACAAAGTAGGACCAATCAGTCCTAAAAGAGTAGAGATTAAGACTAAGCCTAAAGTTGTTCTAAAAACAGTTGAAAGTTGTGCTAAGTCTAATAGCAAACCTAGAGGTAGCCAGAGAAATTGGAACAATCTTAAGTCACACCAACTTGGTGATGATTTTGTTATGTACAATAAGGCTTGCTATTACTGTGGTAGTTTTAATCATACTCATGCTTATTGTAACAATTGGGTTTCTGGGAGTAAATCAAGGTCTAAAACAAATGGAACAAACCCCAGAAAAAGTTTTGTGAAGTCTAACACACCAAAAGTTAATCATACTGTTAGACAAAATAAGCCTGTTAATTCAAAACCAACTACTAAGGGTGCAAGAAACACTTTCAAACATGCACCAAGAGTTGTGAAAAGTCCCATTGAAAAGAAATTTGTGGTCAAAACACAAGATTGGAGACCAAAACCAAAAGGTCCTGCTAGACCAAAAGGTCCTGCTAGACCAAATGGTACTGCCAAAATTGGTACTGATAGACCAAAGACCACAAAATGGATTAAAAGGGAAAATGCTGTTAAGTCCTCAGCATGTTGGATATGGAGACCACTCCAATCAAAAGGTGCATCAACAATCCTAAAGAGGTTTGATTTCATTGATGCAAAAGGCAAACCCAAGTCAGTCATGGCTTGGGTACCCCAAGGAAACTAATATGTCTATATATGTGCAGGAACATTCAAATGATATTGCTGATCAAGGATATGTAGATAGTGGATGTTCAAGGCACATGACAGGCAACATGTCTTACCTCACAGACTTCAAATCAATTGATGGAGGATATGTTACCTTTGGGGGAGGAATCAAAGGAAAGATTACTGGTAAAGGTACAATCAAAACCAGTAAATTAGATTTTGAAAATGTGTACTTTATGAAAGAGCTTCAGTTTAATCTCCTTAGTGTCTCACAAATGTGTGACAAAAAGAACAATGTTCTCTTTACTGACAATGAATGTATGGTTCTTTCTTCTGATTTTAAAATGCCTAATGAAAGTCAGATTCTTCTTAAAATCCCAAAAAGGAACAATATGTACAGTGTTGATTTAAAGAACATTGATCCTAAGGAGAGTTTAACTTGTTTAGTAGCAAAAGCCTCATTGGATGAATCTATGCTTTGGCATAGAAGGCTTGGTCATGTAAACTTTAAAACAATCAATACAATTTCAAAATATGATTTGGTAAGAGGTTTACCCAAAAAGATTTTTCTAAATGACCAAACCTGTGTTGATTGTCAAAAAGGCAAAACAACATAGAGCTTCTTGTAAGCCCAAGACCAATAACTCAATTTCTCAAGCTTTATACATGCTTCATATGGATCTTTTTGGTCCTACTAATGTAAGTAGCTTGAATGGTAAAAAATATTGTCTTGTAGTTACTGATGATTTCAGCAGATTTTCTTGGGTTTTCTTTTTAAGATCTAAGCATGAAACAAGTGAAATTCTTAAATCTTATATAACTGAGGTAGAAAACCAATCTGATAAGAAAGTAAAAGTAATCAGATGTGACAATGGGACAAAATTTAAGAATAGGGTTATGGATGACTTTTGCAAAGAAAAAGGTATAAAAAGAGAATTTAGTGTAGCTAGAACCCCACAGCAGTTGGAGTAGCAGAAAGGAAAAATAGATCACTAATAGAGGCTGCTAGAACAATGTTAGTAGACTCTAAGTTGCCTATTTCATTTTGGGCTGAAGCAGTAGGTACTGCTTGTTATGTGCAGAACAGGGTTCTTGTGATTAAACCACATAAAAAGACTCCTTATGAACTTTTCTTTGGTAGAACACCATCTTTAAGTTTTATGAGACCTTTTGGATGTCATGTCACTATTCTCAATACCAAAGATCATTTAGGCAAGTTTGAAGGAAAAGCTGATGAAGGCTATTTGATAGGGTATTCTTTGCAAAGTAAGGCCTATAGAGTGTATAATAGTTGCACTAGGCTAGTAGAAGAAAATTTGCATATAGAGTTTCAAGAGAAACTAGCAAATGTTAAAGGCATTGGGCCAGATTGGATGTTTGACATTGATAGGCTTTCAGAATCTATGAATTATGTGCCTGTTACAGGTACAAATACTAATGATAATGCAGGTTTTGAAGAAAATGTTGAAACACCTAAAGATCAAGATTACATCTGGATGCCAATTTGGAAAGGGTTGGATTTATCTTCAAGTCATGAAGAACCTTCAAATACAACAAATGAAGGTACTGAAGATGATAATGGAACTCAGAGTCAAGAGAATAAAAAAAGTAGTGCAAATGACAATGGTACTGCTAGTTCACCAGATGGTACTGCCAGTTCACAAATTGGTACTGCTGAACCATTAAATGTTCAATCAGATGATTCTTTACCAGAAGAAGTGGGGATTGGCAATCTTCCATTTACCTATGAAGTTCCTACAACACACAACACAAGAATTCTCAAAGATCACTCCACTGATGATGTGATTGGTAGCATTGATTCTGGTGTTAGAACAAGATCTCAAGTCTTGACTTCAGATCAAGAAGGGTTTATCTCATCTATCTATGAAGAAAAGAATCATGAAGTTGCCAACATATGCCTGTTTTCATGTTTTCTTTCACAGGTTGAACCCAAAAAACATTAACAAAGCCTTAGATGATGCAAGTTGGGTTGAAGCAATGCAAGAAGAACTTCTTCAATTCAAGCTTCAGAAGGTTTGGAAATTGGTTGATTTGCCCAAAGGTCACTGGGCAATTGGAACCAAATGGGTGTTCAGAAACAAGAAAGATGAAAGGGGGATAGTGATCAGAAACAAAGCAAGATTGGTGGCCCAAGGGTATACTCAAGAAGAAGGGGTAGATTATGAAGAGGTTTTTACTCCAGTTGCAAGACTTGAAGCAATTAGGCTATTCTTGGCCTATGCTTCATTCATAGGCTTCACTGTTTATCAAATGGATGTTAAGAGTGCCTTCTTATATGGTACTATTGGAGAAGAAGTGTATGTTTCTCAACCTCCAGGCTTTATTGATGCGGAGTATCCAGACAAGGTGTATAGGGTTACCAAGGCTCTCTATGGTCTACACCAAGCTCCTAGGGCATGGTATGAAACATTGGCTTTCTATTTAATAGAAAATGGATTCCAAAGAGGCAAGATTGATCCAACTTTGTTCATCAAAAGAACCAAGAAATATATCTTGCTGGTACAAATTTATGTTGATGACATTATCTTTGGATCCACAAACCAAGACTTGTGTGTAGAGTTTGAAAAACTTATGTATAGTAAGTTTGAAATGAGTTCCATGGGGGAACTTACTTTCTTTCTGGGTCTCCAAGTTAAACAATCAAATGAAGGCATATTTATCAGCCAAGATAAGTATGTAGCAGAGATCCTGAGGAAATTTCAGTTTGCTGATTCTAAGGTTGCAAGTACACCAATGGATTCAGAAAAGGGGTTACTAAAAGATGCTGAGGGTGAAGATGTGGATTTGCACAATTATAGATCAATGATTAGGTCCTTGATGTACCTTACATCATCAAGACCAGATATCATGTTCTCAGTATGTGTATGTGCAAGGTTTCAAGTACATCCCAAAGTTTCTCATCTTACAGCAGTCAAAAGGATCTTTAGATATCTCAAGGGTCAACCTAGGTTGGGTCTATGGTATCCAAGGGAATCATCTTTTGACTTGGTGGCTTATTCTGATAGTGACTATGCTGGTGCAACCCTAGACAGAAAATCCACAACTGGTGGATGTCAATTTCTTGGTTGCAGACTCGTATCTTGGCAATGCAAGAAGCAAACAATGGTGGCCAACTCTACAACTGAAGCAGAATATGTTGCTGGTGCAAGTTGTTGTGGGCAAGTTCTTTGGGTCCAAAATCAAATGCTTGACTATGGGTACAATTTTCTTAACACCATTATTTACATTGACAATAGCAGTACTATTTGTATCATTAAAAATCCAGTTCAACATTCAAAAACAAAACACATTGAAATCAGACACCATTTCATAAGGGATTGCAATGAGAAAAGGTTAATTCAAGTTGTCAAAATTGATTCTGAAAAGAATTTTGCAGACCTTCTCACCAAAGCTTTTGATTTAGGTAGATTCAAATACCTAGTAGGAGGTATTGGAATGATAAATCTTTGAAAAACATGTGTTTTTGTACATAAAAATAACTGGTATTGGCTTTTAAACATGGTACTGCTAGTTAGTCAAAAGGTACTGTCAGGTCATAATTGGTCCTGCTAGTATAAAGTTTGCTCTGTTTTGTTTATCTTGATGCTTAAATGTTAACAATGCTATAAAACAAGTGCTTTGCACTATGTTCTTTTGGTCTGCAACTAACAAATTTCAGGTTGATAACAAAACAAGAGATCTTCCAAACAAAAAGTAGGAAATATAAGTTATTTATATCTCAGGGGAGGTAACACTCTCAGGGGAGGAAATAATAGCTCAGAATGGAAGAAAAACCAATATATGGAAGGAGAAGACAAGAGCATACAAGATGATGTAGAGGTTGAAAATGATAAGAATAGATCAAATATTCAGAAGGGATGAAGCATTCCTAAAGGAGAAAGTTCTATCTAGATCAAACTAAGGAAAGTTTCAATGCAAAGGCATGCTAATAGATGATTTCACTTGTTGAATCAAACATCCAAGATACACAACATCATTGCCTCTTACATTTCCTCCATCCAAGGAAATTGCACCATCTTTCAGGTCAATATGGAATTGGTATTCAGTTCACCAAGTTTTACAAACTTAAGAACTGGCTAGTCCATAAGAAAACGGCTTTTGGTAAAGACACATCAAATCCGTTGATGGTTGATAGTTTACCAAAAACTATATGGTATTTAACTAACCATACTTAACAGTAAATAGTTAACTAGTCCATAGGCAAACGACTTTTGGTAAAGACAAATCAAATCCGTTGATAGCTGATAGTTTGCTAAAAACTATAAGGGATTTTTGCTAAAATTTCAAAGAGACTGCCAAGTAAAATTTTCTTACAAAGGTACTGGTAGTTCAAATTTTGGTACTGCTAGAGTAAAATGGTACTGCTAGATAACCGTTGAGCCTGTCAGATAAAATTCTAGCCGTTGGGCCTGGTAGTTAAAATTAGCCGTTGGGGTAATTTTGTAAATTACTGATGATTATATTATATTATATTTCTCATATAAAAGATCTTTTTAACCGCCTTTTCAATTACTTATTATACATTTTCTTATTGTCGGTTAAAAGTAAAACTCTCATAATATCTTTCATCAGTCCTTATCACAATTAACACACACCTTTCATCTTCTACCAGTACCACCATCAAATCCCACCATCCTACTCAAAAATTTCATTAACTTTCACCATGGCTGTTCTAACTTTTGTTAAACGTCACAATCAGTTAGCATTTTTGGAGAAGTCTGAGGATAATGCCTCTTTTCATCAAATAGTGGACTTTTTAAATGATTCGTACATCAGGTTTGCTTTACTTGTAAATCCCACTATTTATGAATCTCAAATTTTACAATTTTGGCAAACAGCTAAAGTTAAAACTTCTGAAAATGGGGAACAAAGAATAAAAGCCAAAGTGGATGGCAAATCCTTGACTCTTACTGAGTCATCCATTCGAAGACATCTTCATTTGGATGATTCAGATGGTATTAGTCAATTGCCTGATACTGAAATTTTTGAAAATTTGGAAAGAATGGGGTATAATGCTGATTCTACTAAACTTACCTTTCTTAAAAAGCATTTTACTCCACAATGGAGATTTTTGATCCATACAATCCTTCATTGTTTAAGCCAAAAGAAAACCTCTTGGGAGCAATTTAGTGGTAACATGGCTACTGCTCTCATCTGCTTGACAACAAACAGAAAATTCAATTTTTCCAAACATATTTTTGAAGGATTGATTAAAAATGTGGATAGCATAACAAAGTTTTTGATGTATCCAAGATTTATTCAATGCATCATCTCAAAATCAAAACATTTGTTACTTCCCCCACACTCTATTTATGAAACACCAAAACTTTCACATAAGGTGTTTTCAAACATGAAAATTGGTTTCCATGGGGAAGAAATACCACTTTTTGATGAAATGTTACCACAACATGCTGAAGAACCAACACCATCATCTGACTCACCATCATCAAGTTCTTCACCTAGTTACATCTCACCAACTCATCTTGTATCACCAATCCCATCACCAGTACCATCTGCAACACCACCAACACCATCACATCATGTATCACCACCCCAATCTCCTCAGACAGTGAAAGAACTAAAAGAGAAGGTGAAGCTCTTAGAAAATGCTTGATGAGTGTCTAAATACTCATCATTTCTATCACATTTAGACTGCAAAAACATTTAAAAACATGCAAATATGCTTCAAAATGCAGAAAATATCATTTGATTGTGTTTTTATGTGTTTCATGTGCAAAAGAATTAAAAACAGTTGAAAAAAGAACATATTTTGCATAATTGTCAATTTCAGTCCTTTAACTTTCAGAAATTGGCAAAAATAGTCCCTGGTGTTAAAAATGTGGAAAATTATCATTCAAGGTCCCTAAATTATTTAACTTTTACAATATTGGTCCTTGGATGAAATTTTTAAAGTAATGGCAGTTTTGGTCCTTCAACTTTTAAAAATGACATAAAAGGTCCCTAAACTTAAAACCAATTCCATAAATAATCCTAACCTATTACTACCCTTAACCCAAAATAAATAAAACCAAACCCATCACCACAGCCCAACCCCGTTTTTATTAATAAAAACCCAAAACCAAATACCAGTCAAACCAAACCACCCCTTCCACCTCACACCCCCACCTGTTACTCACCCACTTGACCTACTCTTTCCAGCACAACACACACCCACATCATTCCACTACAAAATTCTCAACCTAACCTTATCCCTTGCCCCCCCAGCTGGTGTTTATGTCGACAACAAAGTTTCCCGCCAAAAGTCCAATAAACGACTGGGATCAAATGAAGACACGTGGATTGCTGGGATGAGCTCAAGAATAAAGTGAGAAGATATTTTGGGTATAAAGACTCCAAGAAACAGAGAAGACCAGAGTTA
The DNA here is from genome assembly GCA_021014915.2 of Artemisia tridentata subsp. tridentata. Classification (NCBI taxonomy): domain Eukaryota; kingdom Viridiplantae; phylum Streptophyta; class Magnoliopsida; order Asterales; family Asteraceae; genus Artemisia; species Artemisia tridentata. The sequence continues at coordinate 110,993,255 of CP139503.1, read as the reverse complement.
GATATTAGAGTAGATTTTAGTTTAGCTAAATTAGTTTAATAAAATGTCGTAGTTAATTTTCATGTAATAAACTATCTGGGTTTTGTAATTTTTGAATAATTCAAGTAATTTAAGTTGTCATTTAATCGTTTAATTGAAGTTAATTTCATGTTTCCTGCTTAACTAAACTTCCCGCCAAAAAGTCCTCTTCTTAGTTTTAAGATTATAAGCTGTTATCTTTGATTAAATAAGCTCTTTTGAGCTTATTAAAGCTCTTTCAAGTGTGTTCTAAGTTCCATTATGTTCTGAGTTAAATTCACCAAAGTCAACTAAGGTCAACGACCACTGTTCCATAGCTTATTTCTGTTGTTTGTAGCTTTTCCTTAGCTCCTCTGCTTTGTTTGAAGTATATTAGCTTAGTTCTCTAATTAGTGTAAGCTTAAATTTCTATTTCACTTAAAAATTAAAAAACAGTCATACTAGCTTATTTTAGGCTTTTGCTTCTTTAGTGCTTGTTTTAAGTTGATTTCTGTTTTTATTGCCTTAATTAAATTAGTACTTCATTAATTAGTCAGGTTTATAGGTTACCTTGGTGGTTTTTCAGTTCTATATTTCAAACAGTCACTATTAGCTTAATTTTGTTTTTGCTTATTCAGTGATCATATTAGATAATAAGCTGCTTGTTTCATCCTATTTAAGTTAATTAATCATTAAATAGTCAGTATTTTAAGTTATATTGGTAGTTCCTAGTTATAATTTCATATCAGTTACATATAAGGTAGTGTTTGGTTTAAAGTCAAAGTGGGTCAAAAACTAACCCATACTGTTCATTGACCATTGCTTCAGTTTACATTTAACTAACAACAGCTTGTATAGGTTGTTTTCAGTTTCAATTTGGCTGTTTTGAAGTTTTTACAGGTTTGAAGTTTGGTGGTGTAGACAAGAAAAGCTGGACTGTTCTAACTAGCTTCTAATCAGCCTGAGCTTGTTTGACCATCATTTTGGTATTTCTAATACTCATTTAAACTGTATTCAGTCACTAGTTCTTTGCCTTTTAGCCTTTTGTTGCCCTTGTCAAAAATCTGCAATAGCAGACCCCTAGACCTGCATCAGTTAGAATTTGCCCAAGTAGCTAACTGTAGCACCTACTTTGTAGCTTATTTTCTATGCTCATAATAAGTCCTTTAGGTCCGAATTTTGGTACACAAGTAGCTCATAGTATAAGCTTGATTTTGCCCCCTTCACTTTCCAAAAAAACTGCTTATTACAGTGCTTAAAAATAAGCTAGAAATAGGGCCTTTAGCTTTCTTTTAGTAAACTGTATATTTACTTGAATTGGCTGACGGCCTGGGCATATTTTAGTTTTTTAAGTTGAATTAGGTTTGTTTAGGCCTATTACACTATACCTGAGCTTTTGGTGTATTCTAGTGCTTATTTGCTTATTTTTGTGCTTATTTTCAAACTGCTTATTAACCCATTCAGCTTATTAGTGGGCTTATCTAACTTTTTATATTTTTCCTAGTATTCTGCTATCATATAGTATTTACCTTGAATTTTTCAGATTTTTCCCAAGTCATTTACTATTTTTAATCCTTTTAATTAGTTTCTAATAGTTTTTAATTCATAATAAAAAATATAAAAGTCAGAAAAATATAAATCTTTTTTCTAAAATTTTCTTTTATTATTTAGGATTTAAGAAAAATAATTTTACACTTGTAAGATTAGATTTCCATATATTTCAGTTTTTAGCCCGTTTTTCACTTTATTCTACTTTTTTCGGTGCTTATTTTAAGTTTTCAAAAATATCGTCTTTTATAAAAAGTGCTTATAATTAAGTACTTTAGCAATTTCGAAAATCAAAAATCCAAAATTATCCCGTTTTTATATTTCCCGTTTAGCTTATTTAAGCTATTTTCTTTTATTCCTTAGTATAAATCACTCAAAACCCTTTTCTGTTCAATTTTCACCCGATCACAGATTCGTTTTATTACAGTTTACACACCTCGTTGGGACTTAACGACCCGGGGATACACTAACTCCTTGGATAATTGCATTGTGTTCTCAAGTGATTGACTCTTGTTGACCATTTACTTGGTTAATTTGTGTTGACCGTTTGAGACCGATCAAATTTTGGCGCCGCTGCCGGGGAGGTATGCTGCGTAAAAACGAATTTGAAGTATCAGTGATTGTTGAATATACACCCATTGTATATTTACCATCTTTGTTCATATTTTCTTATTTTCATATAAAACCAAAATAATCGTGAAGTTAATTCGTTTGACTAAACGATTTCCAAAAACATTTTTATTCAAGTTTTCAACGAACACAAAAAACCCAAAAATATTCATCTTTACCCTCTTACCCTTTTTGATTCTTTATCCCTTTACCCTCTATCCATTTGATTCTAAACTTCTTATACCTTTCTTCTATGGCGTCTCTCGGGTACAAATGTTTTGATTGTAAAAGCCCGTTGATTGACAGCCTTCATTGTCCTAAGTGTAAGTGTGAGCGGTGTGGAAAGCATGCACCAAAAGGATCATGTTATTGGTGTGAAGTAGCCCTCGAAAGGGAGCTTAATTCCATCAATGATTCTCAAAGTCCTTCCGACTACCCTCCACAGCCCGAGATACGTGCTATTAATGACAAACCGTCAAGAATCGATCCTAACCTTTCAGGACTTACGGTTAAAAGTTTGTCAAGCAAACGTACAGAACTTAGAACAGTGACTAAAAAGAACGACTTGCCTAATCTTCACGTTTATCAAAAACAAGAACCAGAGTCCATAACGGAAGTGGTGGAAATTCCTAGCTCTCAGAGCACACCACTTGTCCCACCTCCGGATTTTATTCCTTGTGTAGGTTGTGGTGAGCCGCTTTTTGGTTTACCATGTCGTTGGTGTACATGTGAACAATGTGGTAATGATATTCGAGACGGAAGTTGTTTGTTTTGTGGTTCGAGGAATTCATTTTCTTATGATCCTAATCCGAACTCATTCAACGACTCTTCAAATTTTTCCAACTACCCATCACATTCATACGAGCAAGAATCATGTAATCCAAATTTCAATGATGCATCGTATCAAAATACACCAAACTTTTCTTGTGAGTATTGTGGAGGCCCACACTTCAATTCCGATTGTCAAACAAGGAATCCAATTCCTTGTTACAATAATGACTATTCGTGTCAAAATCAACCTCCACAGTACCCAATGTTTCAAGCAACTCCTCAACAAACTGAACAAGATTTTTTTCTAAAGACTCTAGAGTCCTTAAAAGAAATAAATGAGGAGTTGGCTAATACACCGTTTCATAATGCACCAAGATCTTCTTGTGAATATTGTGGGGGTCCTCATGATGATGATCAATGTCAACCTTCCAGTTTTGACACATCCACACCCCCACAATTTCCACTCATTCCATATTCTCGTGGAAAAGCTATGGCAGAATCATTTGCCATAGACAATCCTCATAAAAAGAGTATGGAAGAATTACTTGCTGAGCAAAGAGCAGCTAAAACACGTGCCAATTTCCGCAATGCTGCTCTTATCGATGACGATGATGACAGTGATGATGAAGATATCGTTGATATTTGGTATGTGCTTAAACACATACCCTTTTCTTGACCAAAACCGGACCAAAACGACCAAAAACCCGACCAAAATGCCAAAAGATAGTTTGTTTTTGTGTTTTGTTTATGCAGGGACGGATATCGCGAAAAACCGACAAAAAGACACAAGAAAACAAGAAAACGAGCACGAGATACGGAAAAGGCTCAGAACCGGAACCGGGAAAGAAATTATGGTCAAAAAGTCAACCGTGGTCCTCCAAGTATAAGAGATTGTCAAATTCAGCCCTTGGATTATCTTTGAAATAATGGCAGCTAAGGTCCCTTAAAAATTCAGAAATTACATTTATGGTCCCTAGTGTTTAAAATCCTTAAATCCTAATAAACACTCTACCGGATCCATTTTACAAACCCAGCCCACCACACTACACAACCCAAGCCCATACCCAATATCACCCAACCCGACCCACTCTACCCTAAAGCCGGTCAAATGAATACTAAAACACAGTCAATAAAATAAAACACACTCTCCCTCTCACACTAAAAAAAACCCCGCGTCCAGTTTTTATCCCTTTTCCCCCATTTTTACTATTCCCCAAACCCTAAATTAACCCCGTACAATTTCACTATAATTAAGGGTAATACGGTCAATCATTGGCTTATCTAGAAGCTCCTGACACCAAGAATGACACATGGCAGCAAGAGATTGGACCGAAGACGCGTCGATTCCAATCCAAGGGCCAAGATTAAACCGTGGTGAGCAAGGGAAGGATCTGATGGTTGATATTGATCGAAGATAGTCCCAGAAGGTTCCTGGATAGCCTATAAATAGCACTCCCTCACTCACGGGTAAAGGAGTTAGCAAAATTAGGAGTAGGTTAGAATTAGGGTAGCTTTAGGAGTAGTATAATTGTAGCTGAGCTTATTGTATTTCTGTTCCAAAGCTTGTACTTATTAAAGTTTTAATATAATTTTAGTTTTCATTTAATTCCTTGTTATTAAAAGTTCAAGCAATTTACTATTCTCAAAACTGTTTCAAGCTTTCAAATTGTAGTTTACTTGTTTTCACAAGCTCATGTAATCTAAATAATAGCTTAGTTTGGGTTTAGTTTCATTGTTGCTGCCTTAATTTGTTCAAGAGATGTCGGTCAACTAAAGTCAACAGGATCAGAACTTGGTGATGATGGTGGAATTTGGTGTATTCAGTGGTGGTTTAGGGTTGTTTTAGAGTGGATAGAGCCTATCAAAGATAGGTTTAGCTCAAATGAATCCTCTGTTCAGCTGAGGGAATGAGTTGTAAGTTTACTCTTTAAGTTTTCAAATCTGAATTGTTCTTTAATTCTGCTTATTAGTGTTTATCTGTGTTGCTTGTTATTTCTTCTTACTTGTTTGTTTAATTTGGTTATATGTTCATCTGTAGTGGTTTAGTTAATTGTCTTAGTTTGATTCATGGTTATGTTCTTTTACTGTTTCATTATGCTTTCAATATGATAGACTTGCACTCCTTAGTTCCTGCCTGTTATTGTTGATTTAGGTTCATCTAGTGTAATTGCATCTAGAATAATTACTGAATTGTTGAGTGTTAGTTTATTTAAGCATTTCATAGTTTAATCTGTCTTTGTAGGGGTTTTTGGATCTGCTGAGTATTGGTTGTTATTGTTGTTCACTTGTTGTTTGTTCTGCACATTTAGTCCACTCTAGGTTCGCACAGACTAGTTATTGCATTATATTGGTAGCTTGTTCATTAAAAGTCATATTTGATCTCATTTTCATTTATATCTGCTCAATTAGTATTGTGATCTTGCATCCTTTGTTCATCTGGTGTTATTTGTGTTTGTGTTCATGATTATTGTGTTTAAACTTGTTCAATATACATCTAGTGTTAGATATAGGGCATTTATATTCAGATTAGTCAAAGTTCTTAGGCATTTCAATAGTCAAATATTGCATTTAGTTCACTTTCATACTTGTTTTCTGTCAACTGAACTGAGTATCATTTAGGGTAGAATTCATGGATAACTTTTGGGCATTTTCGGAGTAGAAGCAGCCAGTAGTTCATAGATTATGGATATGCTTTTATTTTTCCTTTATCAGCTTATTTGCATGCCTATTTGATAGCTTATAAATGGTATTTTTCTGTCTGATAAGGTTCATCAGTTTCATGTTTAAAATGGTACTTGTATTTGCATCAATTTAGGTTAGGAATCATGGTTAGAATTTGGGGCTCTTGAGTTTTTCTTAAAGCCAGTAGTACTAGCTCCCTAGAACAGCTTTTACTTTCCATTTTCATGCTTATTTGAAGGCTATAATCGATCTGCAAGTTGGTGTTTGAGACTGCTTTTCTGCTTAAAATGTTACTGCACGTCTGCTTGTTTTAATAAGTTTCTGTTAATTGCAATTTAGTCCTTGTGGTTTCATTTTTAGTCAATATGGTCCTTGTCTTTACTTAAAAACGTTTTCAGTTTAAATCTAGTTTCTAAGTTTTACAATTTCAGTCCTTGACTTTGTTTTAAAACTTTTAGATTTAGATAAAGTTTCCGAAATTACATTTTCAGTCCCTTGAGTTTTTATAAACTTTTTCTCTATTTTCTTTTATAAAATTAGTTTTAATAAATTATATTTTCAATCCTTTTAGTTTTTAGCTTCGCATTTTAGGTTTATTTCTTCACTATTAGTTTTATAAGTCTCGGGATTAGCCCGGGATTTGCGATATCTGATTTGTTTTTGTGTGCATTTATTTGATTACGAAGATTGCTTTTAAATTTTCCATATTTTAGTGTAATCAATACCAAAATATTCACTTTCAATTATTCACATTCACTACACGAATCACGTCCCGGGAACACAAATTACATTCGATCTTCGTCGGGACAAACGACTCGGGTTTTGCATATTTCCTTTGCAACTCCTTGGACTATAATTGACACGAATCAATTTTTGGCGCCGCTGCCGGGGAAGGTTGAAGTGAGTTCGTGATTCCGTTTTTCGATTCGTGTTTTGAAGACCCTTCCTCGGAAGTTATCGTTTTTATAAAAAAAAAAAAAAAAAAAAAAATACAAAAAGAAAATAATTAAAAAACACTTTTCCTTAAGTGTTTTCACCATTAATAATAAATCCTCGCTCTCGAGAGGGCGTTGTAAACCATTCCGAATAAACAACAAAAGAGATCGTGAAGTTAAACGTTTCTCGGATTATTTCTTTACTACAACCTAATCACGGGGTTTAAGGAAGTCTTGACATTAAATTGCAGACTGAAGAGAGATCCATTCTTCTCTCCCGCCACGCTGCGCGTAGTTTTGAAAGAAACGAGTACGGTTGATCAACGATCACCAAAAAGATAATAATTTTTCCTTATATATAAAAATCCAAAAAGATTTTTCTTTTCAAATTTATTTTCCATTTTTCTTTTGAGATTTTCCATGTTTCTAAATTTAAAAATCCAAAAATATTCTTCGGTATCCTCTTAAATGTTTAATTCTTCTCTTTCTACCCTCTCATTGTTTGATTCTCCAAAATGATCGATTTTCCACCATCTCATCCCCATGATCCTCGGACCATGGAGGATTTTTATCGTCCGACACTTATCGGTAGAGGAGGACCGATCGTTCCAGGGACCGACTTCAAATTAAAAAATCATATGGTTCGACTGATCCGGCAAAACTGCCAATTTCACGGATTTCGAGATGAGGATGCAAACGAGCACCTAAACAAGTTCATATCTATCACTCAATCCATAAAACAAAATGGAGTTTCTCTTGATAACATCCGTTTGAATCTCTTTCCATTCTCTTTATCCCACAATGCTGAATCATGGTTTTATACCCTTAAAACCCTCTCAATTAATTCATGGGAAGAGATGTTCGTCAAGTTTCTCTCAAAATACTTTCCACGTTCTAAAATGGTGCAGCTTAGGAAAGACATTCTGAATTTCCGGCAATTGCCCATGGAGTCCGTATTTGAAGCTTGGGAGAGATTTAAATCGTTATTGCGGAAATGTCCAGATCATAAAATTTTGCTTCTCGATCAAATCCTAACCTTTTATAATGGCATAACTCTGATTGATCAAGACAAAATTGTGGTGGCAGCCGGTGGAAACCTCATGCGGAAAACTCCTCAAGAAGCATATGATTTGATCGAGAATATGACACATCATCATTATCAGTGGGACGCTGAAGTTCATTATAACTCTACCACTGTGATGAGTGATCATTATTCCGATTATAATTCCGTAGTGAGTGCACGTGTCGAGGTCCTTGACAATAATTGTCAATATCAGCAAGGACCAGGTCATCCTCTCACCTTTTACTATTCAGACTCTGATGAAAGTGATGAGGATGAACCTTCTGAAGTTGAGACGTCGATTCCTCCTACGAGTGGCAATCCCACTCCGTCTCCTGAATCCGTCATTTCCGACTCTTCCCATCCTTCTCCTCCACTTGAGGGAAGTAATATCTCTATGGAAGAGCTCGATGATCCAATTTCACCGGAAATTGTTGATAATGATTGTACTTCGAGTGATGATTCTTTATCTTGTGGAGACATCGATTATGTCAGCTTAGAGGAAGAAAAGGATTCTGATCCAGATGATGGAGAGATTGACACTGATATTCTTCAAATCGAGGACGATGAACTCCGTGAAAAATTATTGAATGTCAATCTTCTCATTTCTAAGATCGAGGCATTAAAGGATAAACCAACTTCATCTCCTATCCCCGTTGAGGATAGTGACTTTCATACTGAAGAGACGAGTAGTGGCAGTACCACTTCTCATTCTCATATCTCTCTTCCCGAGTATGATTCGTTTATCTTTAAGGAGTTCTCCGGTGAACTCTCTCTCTTTATATCTCCTCCGAAATACGATCATTTCTATTTTGATCTTGAGGATGATTCTAGTCTGGGGGGAGGTGTTCTTGATCAAAATAAATTGTTTATTGAAGATTTCATCCCAAACCTCCCGCCCAAGACTTTTGACAAAATTTCTTTTGATGATGAAGATTTAATCATGATTGTTATCATGACCTTCTTCCCCTTCATCACATATACTGTGGCTTCTCCCATCCTTCACTCTTTTGGGAGTGAGGATACCATCTTTGACCCCGGCATTTTCTTTTCTTTCTATCTAGAGCCGCGGGTATCTCATCGGAGTGGAACTTTCGTATGCTTCAGTGTTTATCCAAACATCTTGAACGAAAGTCCGATGGAGATTATCTTTTCCACATGCTCCCCCAAGGACAAATAAATTCGGGGTCGAGTCAAGCTCATGTGACTCGGTTACCAAAAACAAGCGCTTCGTGGGAGGCACCCCATGCTTATCCGTCTATCTTCTTTCTTATTTTCTAATAAATCATGAAGAGGTCTCCTCTTCCATATCTTGTGTTTCGTGTTTGTGTATGTCCAGGAATGCCCGATGATGAAGACTCTCGTGCTCGTAGTTTCCTTCACGCTACTCGAGTTTCATCATTCGTTGCTCATCCGATATCCTAAATCTTATCGTTTTACATCTATCTTTTGGCATAATTAATAAACGGCCTTAGATTTTTGTAGGAGAACCCTTACCTTTAAGACATTGAGGACAATGTCTCGTTTTAGTCTGGGGGGGTAATCTGTCGATTTGATTTTTGCCTTGCATTTTTGCCGTTTTCTCTTGCAACCCGTTTTTCCTCCAAAATTGAAAAAAATCCAAAAAAAAAGAGAAAAATTTAAAAATTTTTGCAAAAATATAATAAATTTTGACATTTTTGTTGATTTTCCGCTGGAGAGAGTAGGAATAAAATTCTGACTTGACCGGGCGTGTTGAGCCCTAGCTTGTTCCCTTAACCATTTATAATCTATAAGCTCGTGCTAGTCTTTTATACAAGGAGCTATAAAACGCGAATTCTTTTTAAGAATTTGCAAGTTCCCATAATTGACTTTATATATGCATGGCTTGATTATAAGGCTAAGTATTCGCGGATCTTATTATTTAAGATTTTAAATTTGCGAAGAACGAGAAATGATAGAGTTGTTTATAAGTTAGATTGCTAAACGTGGAGTAGTTGGATCTCTTTAGAGCTCATCGAAGTTATTTGTGGCTTTTTGTTCCCATAAGCTTGTTTCACTCAATAATAGAAATCTAGGAATAATTAAAGCTATCTTGGTTTTGGCGATAATTAGTTTTTATTTCTTCCTTAGAAAGTCCTTGCTTATGAAAGTTGGGTACACATCAAGGTACTGCCAGTGTTACGGTGTAATAGACTATTCCATCTTGCCGGCTCGCAACCGATGTTGGGATTGTTATAAAAGCCGTAGGACTCGGGATTTGGCAAAATATATAATGAATAATAATAATAATAATAATCCAAAGCCATAAAAAGTTTTCTACATCTTGCCGGTTCGCAGCCGATGTTGTAGACTTCTAATAAAGGCAGAGGAAAAATTCCAAGGTCATAATAGACTATCACATCTTGCCGGTTCGCAGCCGATGTTGTGATTGTTATAAAAGGCCAAGGATTAATAATATGTGCTTAATAATGTTAAAAATGCCAAATTTCGACTCCGAGGTATCCTAATAAAGGCTTCTGTCTCTGGACTCGTAGATGAGTTGTTTCGGTCGCAAATAAAAGGGATATCCTCAAAATCGTGTTAAATCAGAGACCTTGATGTGGACCTCATTTTTGTATGCAACGGTTTTCGAGGGAAGGTTTGGAAACTACTTAGCGTCTAAACTAGGTATCTTTATCGGACTAAAAATTATCGAAATTAGAATTTGAAGAAATTCATTTCTCACCAAAAATAAAATAAATAGAGGCAAAATAGGAATTTGGGAACAAGAAGTCCACAATTAGCTTTCTGAGTAGTGTCGGCAATCTAACTTGTAAATAGCAATGATTTCGTTTTTAAGCTTAGTTTGGGGACTCGTGAAAAATCAGGGACGACGAATTTTATCCGTATGGTCACTTCCTCTTGTGTCGTGTTTCCTACTCAAAGACCCTAAAAGTTATCGTTAGATAATGATTGTCAACAAAACCGTCACTTAAATAATAAGAAAAATACAAAAATAGAATAAAAGGAAAATGGGGAGTTTTTAGAACTTAAGGTTTCTTGATCTCTTTTGAAAATTTTGCTACTTCTCAAAGTTAGTAAAAAGAGATTGGAAATTTTCGGTTTCAAAAACGTGTTTTTATAACATTGCATGAGGACATTGCAATAGCTTAGTCTGGGGGAATTTGGTATGTGCTTAAACACATACCTTTTCTTGACCAAAACCGGACCAAAACGACCAAAAACCCGACCAAAATGCCAAAAGATAGTTTGTTTTTGTGTTTTGTTTATGCAGGGACGGATATCGCGAAAAACCGACAAAAAGACACAAGAAAACAAGAAAACGAGCACGAGATACGGAAAAGGCTCAGAACCGGAACCGGGAAAGAAATTATGGTCAAAAAGTCAACCGTGGTCCTCCAAGTATAAGAGATTGTCAAATTCAGCCCTTGGATTATCTTTGAAATAATGGCAGCTAAGGTCCCTTAAAAATTCAGAAATTACATTTATGGTCCCTAGTGTTTAAAATCCTTAAATCCTAATAAACACTCTACCGGATCCATTTTACAAACCCAGCCCACCACACTACACAACCCAAGCCCATACCCAATATCACCCAACCCGACCCACTCTACCCTAAAGCCGGTCAAATGAATACTAAAACACAGTCAATAAAATAAAACACACTCTCCCTCTCACACTAAAAAAAACCCCGCGTCCAGTTTTTATCCCTTTTCCCCCATTTTTACTATTCCCCAAACCCTAAATTAACCCCGTACAATTTCACTATAATTAAGGGTAATACGGTCAATCATTGGCTTATCTAGAAGCTCCTGACACCAAGAATGACACATGGCAGCAAGAGATTGAACCGAACACGCGTCGATTCCAATCCAAGGGCCAAGATTAAACCGTGGTGAGCAAGGGAAGGATCTGATGGTTGATATTGATCGAAGATAGTCCCAGAAGGTTCCTGGATAGCCTATAAATAGCACTCCCTCACTCACGGGTAAAGGAGTTAGCAAAATTAGGAGTAGGTTAGAATTAGGGTAGCTTTAGGAGTAGTATAATTGTAGCTGAGCTTATTGTATTTCTGTTCCAAAGCTTGTACTTATTAAAGTTTTAATATAATTTTAGTTTTCATTTAATTCCTTGTTATTAAAAGTTCAAGCAATTTACTATTCTCAAAACTGTTTCAAGCTTTCAAATTGTAGTTTACTTGTTTTCACAAGATCATGTAATCTAAATAATAGCTTAGTTTGGGTTTAGTTTCATTGTTGCTACCTTAATTTGTTCAAGAGATGTCGGTCAACTAAAGTCAACAGGATCAGAACTTGGTGATGATGGTGGAATTTGGTGTATTCAGTGGTGGTTTAGGGTTGTTTTAGAGTGGATAGAGCCTATCAAAGATAGGTTTAGCTCAAATGAATCCTCTGTTCAGCTGAGGGAATGAGTTGTAAGTTTACTCTTTAAGTTTTCAAATCTGAATTGTTCTTTAATTCTGCTTATTAGTGTTTATCTGTGTTGCTTGTTATTTCTTCTTACTTGTTTGTTTAATTTGGTTATATGTTCATCTGTAGTGGTTTAGTTAATTGTCTTAGTTTGATTCATGGTTATGTTCTTTTACTGTTTCATTATGCTTTCAATATGATAGACTTGCACTCCTTAGTTCCTGCCTGTTATTGTTGATTTAGGTTCATCTAGTGTAATTGCATCTAGATTAATTACTGAATTGTTGAGTGTTAGTTTATTTAAGCATTTCATAGTTTAATCTGTCTTTGTAGGGGTGTTTGGATCTGCTGAGTATTGGTTGTTATTGTTGTTCACTTGTTGTTTGTTCTGCACATTTAGTCCACTCTAGGTTCGCACAGACTAGTTATTGCATTATATTGGTAGCTTGTTCATTAAAAGTCATATTTGATCTCATTTTCATTTATATCTGCTCAATTAGTATTGTGATCTTGCATCCTTTGTTCATCTGGTGTTATTTGTGTTTGTGTTCATGATTATTGTGTTTAAACTTGTTCAATATACATCTAGTGTTAGATATAGGGCATTTATATTCAGATTAGTCAAAGTTCTTAGGCATTTCAATAGTCAAATATTGCATTTAGTTCACTTTCATACTTGTTTTCTGTCAACTGAACTGAGTATCATTTAGGGTAGAATTCATGGATAACTTTTGGGCATTTTCGGAGTAGAAGCAGCCAGTAGTTCATAAATTATGGATATGCTTTTATTTTTCCTTTATCAGCTTATTTGCATGCCTATTTGATAGCTTATAAATGGTATTTTTCTGTCTGATAAGGTTCATCAGTTTCATGTTTAAAATGGTACTTGTATTTGCATCAATTTAAGTTAGGAATCATGGTTAGAATTTGGGGCTCTTGAGTTTTTCTTAAAGCCAGTAGTACTAGCTCCCTAGAACAGCTTTTACTTTCCATTTTCATGCTTATTTGAAGGCTATAATCGATCTGCAAGTTGGTGTTTGAGACTGCTTTTCTGCTTAAAATGTTACTGCACGTCTGCTTGTTTTAATAAGTTTCTGTTAATTGCAATTTAGTCCTTGTGGTTTCATTTTTAGTCAATCTGGTCCTTGTCTTTACTTAAAAACGTTTTCAGTTTAAATCTAGTTTCTAAGTTTTACAATTTCAGTCCTTGACTTTGTTTTAAAACTTTTAGATTTAGATAAAGTTTCCGAAATTACATTTTCAGTCCCTTGAGTTTTTATAAACTTTTTCTCTATTTTCTTTTATAAAATTAGTTTTAATAAATTATATTTTCAATCCTTTTAGTTTTTAGCTTCGCATTTTAGGTTTATTTCTTCACTATTAGTTTTATAAGTCTCGGGATTAGCCCGGGATTTGCGATATCTGATTTGTTTTTGTGTGCATTTATTTGATTACGAAGATTGCTTTTAAATTTTCCATATTTTAGTGTAATCAATACCAAAATATTCACTTTCAATTATTCACTTCACTCATTCACTACACGAATCACGTCCAGGGAACACAAATTCCATTCGATCTTCGTCGGGACAAACGACTCGGGTTTTGCATATTTCCTTTGCAACTCCTTGGACTATAATTGACACGAATCAATATTCTTCAAAAAGATTCATCAAGTTCATCAGTTGAGATTCCTTTCGTGGAAATACAGGGAGAAAAGAGCATGATGGAATTACTAGCAGAAGAACAAATGGAATTAGTAAAATCCATGTATGCTAGTCCTTCTCAACTCCCTCAGTCTGCTGTTATCACACCCGAAAGTCCCACTAATTCTCTTATTATGGGGGACGAGCATTTTGACACTATTCCTGAAAAGGAATCGGACGAATTCATAAAGTCTAGTGTTGAGAACCTTGTCCCAATCCCAAGTGAGTCACAGGGAATTCTTGATCATGTGTGTGATATCCCTTCCCCTCTTGAGTGTTCAAAAGATCATTTTGAGACTTTCTCCGATTCTAACGATGAATATACATCTTATGGAGAAGTTGAGTATGTTGAGGCATCAATGCCCCATTCTGATGTTGATCCTCTTCTTGAGGAGTTTACTGATGAACTTACTCACATTGATCCACTTTCATCAGGAAGTGATGATGATCTCTTTGATTTCGAATCCAATCTGGAAGAAATCGAAAGTCTCTTATATCAAGATCCATCACTCAATTCTTATCCCAACCCCGAGCTTAGTGATTCACATACTGATGAAAATTCTTTATCTTGTGGAAACATCAGTCATGTGGAGGAACTACCTTCTGAGCTCGTCAGTCCAAAAGAGAATATTGATCATCTTGTTCCCGAAGCATTCAAAATGTCTTTCACCAATCCTCTGTTTGAATTCGAATCTGAATTCACTTTAATTTCTGATAATCCACTCTTTGATATTCAGAACGAGGTAGGTGATGATTCCATAATAGAACAAGGGTTCACAGATTTACATCACGTGAATGATTCTCTTTACGAGGAGTTCTCCTTTGAACTCACTCATATCATATCTCCACCAGAGTATGATAACTTCCGCTTTGATCTAGACATAAATGATCTTTGTGTTTCGGAGGGAGATGTTCTCAACACTGAGAATTTGATTAATATCAAAATTCCATCCCTCACACCCAGAATATGTCTTGATCAGCCGAGCTTAAATGATGAGATTCATGATACTGAAATCATGAATTCTCCTTCTAATGATGATGAGTTACTCATGATTTTTATCATGACTTTCTTTCTTTTCTTCACCTACACGGTGACTTCTCCTGTTCTTCACTCCTTCGGGAATGAAGACACTATCTTTGATCCCGGCATTTTAATTTATCATTTGTGAGCCGGATCTATGTATATCTCATCGGTGTGGAACTTTCATCTACTTCAATAATTATCCAATCATCTTGAATGAAAGTCCGATGGAGATGGTTTCTTCCACATCCTTCCCCAAGAACCAATGAATGCGGGGTCGAGTCAAGCTAAGTGACTCAGTGAACAAAAACATTAGCACAACATGGGTTTTCACCCATATTTCTGTTTTCTCTCTCTTTTCTAACACCCAAGTGTGGGGGAGATGCCCCCCATGTTGTATATATGTTAATTTCAAGTCAAAAAAAAAAAAAAGTGTATATATAAAATAATGGCTATTAGTATTGCCTTTTCACGTTCTAAGTGTTGGTTTAACAGCCGGTACTTTGATATTGAGGGCAATATTCAGTTCTAAGTGTGTGGGGGGGGGGGGGGATTCTAGCGAATTTTATCATATGTACCATCTAGTACCCCCATTTTTGGCCAAAATTTTAAAATTTTTTCTCACTTAGAACGCAATAAATGGTTATCAGTCCGCCATGTCTAACCCACATAAGGATTGGCTAATCCAGGAGCAAACGGCTCTTGGTAAAGATATATCAAATCCGTTTATGGCTTACAATTTGCCTAAAATTGTATGGTATTCGACTCACCATATCTTTTATAGTGAAGAGTTGGCTAGCCCGCAAGGTTATGGCTTGTGGTAAAGGCAGTGGAAAAACCATAATTGGTAATCAGCTCACCAAAGATAATAACTGTATTTTATCTAAGAGTTGGCTAGTCCAGAAGCAAACGGCTTCTGGCAAAGACAAATCAAAACCGTTGACAGCTGATGATTTGCTCAAAATCATTTGGTTATCATTGTACCAAAGTATCACATACTAAAACATTGGCTACTCCAGAAGTAATGGCTATCTGGTAAAGAGTAAAATCCATTAAATTTTCAAAAAGGATTGCTAGGGACTAGCAATAGTTTAGTGTGGGGGATTGATGAGTGTCTAAATACTCATCATTTCTATCACATTTAGACTGCAAAAACATTTAAAAACATGCAAATATGCTTCAAAATGCAGAAAATATCATTTGATTGTGTTTTTATGTGTTTCATGTGCAAAAGAATTAAAAACAGTTGAAAAACGAACATATTTTGCATAATTGTCAATTTCAGTCCTTTAACTTTCAGAAATTGGCAAAAATAGTCCCTGGTGTTAAAAATGTGGAAAATTATCATTCAAGGTCCCTAAATTATTTAACTTTTACAATATTGGTCCTTGGATGAAAGTTTTAAAGTAATGGCAGTTTTGGTCCTTCAACTTTTAAAAATGACATAAAAGGTCCCTAAACTTAAAACCAATTCCATAAATAATCCTAACCTATTACTACCCTTAACCCAAAATAAATAAAACCCAACCCATCACCACAGCCCAACCCCGTTTTTATTAATAAAAACCCAAAACCAAATACCAGTCAAACCAAACCACCCCTTCCACCTCACACCCCCACCTGTTACTCACCCACTTGACCTACTCTTTCCAGCACAACACACACCCACATCATTCCACTACAAAATTCTCAACCTAACCTTATCCCTTGCCCCCCAGCTGGTGTTTATGTCGACAACAAAGTTTCCCGCCAAAAGTCCAACAAACGACTGGGATCAAATGGAGACACGTGGATTGCTGGGATGAGCTCAAGAATAAAGTGAGAAGATATTTTGGGTATAAAGACTCCAAGAAACAGAGAAGACCAGAGTTAGATATTAGAGTAGATTTTAGTTTAGCTAAATTAGTTTAATAAAATGTCGTAGTTAATTTTCATGTAATAAACTATCTGGGTTTTGTAATTTTTGAATAATTCAAGTAATTTAAGTTGTCATTTAATCGTTTAATTGAAGTTAATTTCATGTTTCCTGCTTAACTAAACTTCCCGCCAAAAAGTCCTCTTCTTAGTTTTAAGATTATAAGCTGTTATCTTTGATTAAATAAGCTCTTTTGAGCTTATTAAAGCTCTTTCAAGTGTGTTCTAAGTTCCATTATGTTCTGAGTTAAATTCACCAAAGTCAACTAAGGTCAACGACCACTGTTCCATAGCTTATTTCTGTTGTTTGTAGCTTTTCCTTAGCTCCTCTGCTTTGTTTGAAGTATATTAGCTTAGTTCTCTAATTAGTGTAAGCTTAAATTTCTATTTCACTTAAAAATTAAAAAACAGTCATACTAGCTTATTTTAGGCTTTTGCTTCTTTAGTGCTTGTTTTAAGTTGATTTCTGTTTTTATTGCCTTAATTAAATTAGTACTTCATTAATTAGTCAGGTTTATAGGTTACCTTGGTGGTTTTTCAGTTCTATATTTCAAACAGTCACTATTAGCTTAATTTTGTTTTTGCTTATTCAGTGATCATATTAGATAATAAGCTGCTTGTTTCATCCTATTTAAGTTAATTAATCATTAAATAGTCAGTATTTTAAGTTATATTGGTAGTTCCTAGTTATAATTTCATATCAGTTACATATAAGGTAGTGTTTGGTTTAAAGTCAAAGTGGGTCAAAAACTAACCCATACTGTTCATTGACCATTGCTTCAGTTTACATTTAACTAACAACAGCTTGTATAGGCTGTTTTCAGTTTCAATTTGGCTGTTTTGAAGTTTTTACAGGTTTGAAGTTTGGTGGTGTAGACAAGAAAAGTTGGACTGTTCTAACTAGCTTCTAATCAGCCTGAGCTTGTTTGACCATCATTTTGGTATTTCTAATACTCATTTAAACTGTATTCAGTCACTAGTTCTTTGCCTTTTAGCCTTTTGTTGCCCTTGTCAAAAATCTGCAATAGCAGACCCCTAGACCTGCATCAGTTAGAATTTGCCCAAGTAGCTAACTGTAGCACCTACTTTGTAGCTTATTTTCTATGCTCATAATAAGTCCTTTAGGTCCGAATTTTGGTACACAAGTAGCTCATAGTATAAGCTTGATTTTGCCCCCTTCACTTTCCAAAAAACTGCTTATTACAGTGCTTAAAAATAAGCTAGAAATAGGGCCTTTAGCTTTCTTTTAGTAAACTGTATATTTACTCGAATTGGCTGACGGCCTGGGCATATTTTAGTTTTTTAAGTTGAATTAGGTTTGTTTAGGCCTATTACACTATACCTGAGCTTTTGGTGTATTCTAGTGCTTATTTGCTTATTTTTGTGCTTATTTTCAAACTGCTTATTAGCCCATTCAGCTTATTAGTGGGCTTATCTAACTTTTTATATTTTTCCTAGTATTCTGCTATCATATAGTATTTACCTTGAATTTTTCAGATTTTTCCCAAGTCATTTACTATTTTTAATCCTTTTAATTAGTTTCTAATAGTTTTTAATTCATAATAAAAAAATATAAAAGTCAGAAAAATATAAATCTTTTTTCTAAAATTTTCTTTTATTATTTAGGATTTAAGAAAAATAATTTTGCACTTGTAAGATTAGATTTCCATATATTTCAGTTTTTAGCCCGTTTTTCACTTTATTCTACTTTTTTCGGTGCTTATTTTAAGTTTTCAAAAATATCGTCTTTTATAAAAAGTGCTTATAATTAAGTACTTTAGCAATTTCGAAAATCAAAAATCCAAAATTATCCCGTTTTTATATTTCCCGTTTAGCTTATTTAAGCTATTTTCTTTTATTCCTTAGTATAAATCACTCAAAACCCTTTTCTGTTCAATTTTCACCCGATCACAGATTCGTTTTATTTCAGATTTCACACCTCGTTGGGACTTAACGACCCGGGGATACACTAACTCCTTGGATAATTGCATTGTGTTCTCAAGTGATTGACTCTTGTTGACCATTTACCTGGTTAATTTGGGTTGACCGTTTGAGATCGATCAATGCTCTTAAAAGTCAGAACACAAAATTTTCTGAGATCAACATCAAGTTAGTTAAGAGGATAAAGAAATTGGAGAATGAAGTGAAGAAGCTAAAGGGTAAAAGATCTTCAAAGGTTGTTTTATCTAGTTCTTCAATATCAGATGCTGAAGGTTTGGGTCACTCTTCTAAAAAGGGGAGGATGGGTAGTTCTGAAGATGAAGAGGAGGCTCAATTTGATTTTCATGAAGGAACTCAGGTTTATGATGAAGAGCCTGCTGGTGCAGAGCAAGAGCCTGCTAGTTCAAAAGAGCCTGCTAGGATTGAGAGGCTTTTAGCTATGGACTACAAAGGTACTGCTGATCATGTGTACAAAAGAAAGAGGGACTTAGAGCCTCAAGGGGATTTGTTTGTTCAAGGGAGGTTATTTATTGCTGATGAGCAATCTACTGCTCCATCTCAAGAACCTACACCAAAAGATAAGGGCAAGAGTATTATGGTTGAAGATGAACCTAAGCCCAAAAAGTTGAAGAGAACAGAGCAAGTACAGATGGCTATAGATGAAGAAGTCTCCAAAAGGCTTCATGAAGAAGAAGTGCAGAAAGCATTTGAAGCTTCAAGACTGCTTGCAGAAATGCAAGAGCAAAAAGATGCTGCTCAAACTCTTCTTGACACTCAAGTTGCTCAGGAAACATTTGATGCACAGATGCAATGGATTATTGCCAATGATCCAATTGTGAGAGGTCAAGCAACAATAATTGTAGATGACAAGAATCTTAACTCTGAAGAGAAAACAACAGAGCTTGAATCTTTTATCAACAAAAAGTATAAAGAAGCAGCTCTGGCTGATATTTTTGAAAAGATGCAGGAAAGCCAGAAAAGAGGTTTTAAGGTGGGCTCATCTCAGAAAGATCAAGTGACTTTCATGAAAAGGTTTCTAAGAAGTCAAGCAAATTGGACTGAATATCAACTGAAGAAGAAATCTGCTGATGAAATCTACTTCCTGTATCTAAATGCCTACAAGAGTCTTTACTACAAGATCCCATCTGATGCAAAGCCTTCAATGAAAAAGAAAGATGCTCAACAGAAGAAAGAAGCAAAATTGGATTCAGAGCAAGTAAGTAAAATGTTAATTACTTTGCCAACAATTATACATGCTGATCCAATTAGGTCTAGATACCCTATTATTGATTGGGAGATTCACCATGATAGATCAGGAAAGTCATGGAAAATAACTAGGGTTGGGGGACAAACTGCTATCTTCAAGAATTTTGAAAATCTGATTAGAGCATGTGATAGAGCTGACTTAGAAGAATTGTGGAATCTAGTTCAAATTAGGCTAGACACAAATTCTAGCACTGATGTTAAGGAACAGGAACTTTGGGTAGAGTTCAATAGGATGTATGATCCTAATCCAAAAGTTGTTCATTGGAAGTTTCCATATCATGATTCTACAACCACATGGGAATTTCTAAGTCATAGCAGTATTCATCATCTTTTTACACAAAGTGGGATTGAACTCTTTATGTTGGCTGAGAAAGAGTATCCACTTAGCTATGAAGTTCTTACAACCATGATTTCAAAGAGGTTGAGATGTGATAAAGATGAAGAAAATTCAGAAGTTGTTCAAAGTTTGCTGATGAGCATTTTTGAGCAATGTGAAAGAAAAAGGAAGAACAGAGAGTAAAGGTTTTGGAAGAGTTCCCTCAGATCCTCAAGGTATGTATTTTATTCATAAGAAACTTGTGTATTTTAAAGGAAATAACAAGTTTAGGGGAGGATTGTTGGGAATAAAATGTTCAAGTCAAAGAGCCTGCCAGATGAGCTATTGAGCCTGCTAGTTGATTTTGAAGAAGTTGAAGATGTACTAACAGTACCTTCTGGGTGAGAAGGTACTGCTAGTTAAAGAAGGTCCTGCCAAGTTGATGATCAAGTTGATAGATATTTATTCGTAGATATTTGTTGTATTATTAGTCTTTGTACAATGTAATACGTTAAGTAGAAGTAGTTCAGTCTTCCATGTTGTGCAGAAGAATATACAGAGTAGTTTACATTGGAAGTTGTAATTAATAGTAGGCTAGAAAAGTCCAAGTATCTTATTATATTAAACAACTTGACAACTTGTAATAAGGGGTACTTATCCTATAAAAGGATCCCTTAGTCACCAACTTTGTAGAATCTCTTTTCCAACTAATAACCTGAACCAACATAATCTCTCTAGTAACTTAGTTACAAATTCACAAATCCTTAACAAATCAAAGATTCAAGGTTACTTTGTAATCCTGGTGATAGCTAGATCATCCGTATTATTTGATCAATAATATTGAATCGTTTTGTGTTACTAAAGTTGTGTTCATTGTTCATTATTATTCACGTTTACATACTCACCACCTTTTGTTTCTTTTAAGTGTGTTATAGTAGATTCCGCATACTAAAGCACATTCATTCATAAATATCCCAAACACATTATTAAGATTCACATCCCAAGTGTTTGTATAATCCTTCACACTTTTCATTGTGTTTCTTGATCATATCAGCTTGAAGTTGCATAAACTGTTCCCCCCTGATAGCTTGATCAGTCTCCTTGATCACTTCTTTGGCTACTTCAGCAATAACAGGCTTACTGAGCATTTCAGCTTTGATCCTGTCTTCTTTTTCCATTATAGCAGCCACTTCTGCATTTGTTCCCTGAACACTTTCCCATTGTGTAAGATGTATTCAATAAGCACTGGTTCATCAGGGTCTTGTCTGACCTCTCTTGGTGCCTTCATGAGCCTGAGAGGTGAGTCTCCACCTTCTTTAATTCCTTTCCCTTTGTCAGTGGGTTGGGGTGTTTTAGAGGATGACTCAGGGAACACTGTGGCTATAGATGTTGCTTCAGTAAGGATAGGAGTTGGAGTACTTATATCAGAGGGAGGAACTGATGAGATGACTATTGCTAAAGTTGTTGTAGTTACAGGCATAAAGCTTTGAAGAGGCACAACTTCAGTAGTCTTTGGCATTGATTCATCAGGTGTCTGACCATCTTTCCCTGTTTTCTTGTGTGGATCCAACTGTTGGAAGATTTGTTGTACAGGGGTTGGCTTTGTTGGAGCAATTTTCTCCCCCTCAACAGATGCTGGAGCTTCAGTGAAGGCATTCGTTGGCTGAGCTTGAGCAGACTGAAGTAGCTGCAGGATGTCAAAGATCATGCCCTTGATCTCTGAGGTTTCTATATTCAGGCTCGAGAGATCATTGCCCATGGTAATTTGAGCCTAAGAGAGCTGGGTGACCCTGGTAGTATAACAGCTAACAAGTTCATTATGCTTTTTGGTAAGTTGTTCATAAGCTGTGTTGATGGTGTCCAGACTGCTCTAAGTGTCAGTGACAGATTTTTGAAGGGCTTCCTGCTGAGATCTCAACAAGGAAAGATCCACCTCCTTAAGTAACTTGAGAAGGTCACTGAGGTTTGCGGAGGTAGTCTTTTGAGTATCCATGAATTCAGTCAGCTTGGTGATGAGAACCGGATCATCTTTAAACTCTTCTTAAATGTTGCTGAGAGACTTAAGAAGATTGTTGAATTGAGTCCCCTGATCCATACCCAGTTTCTCAATGGAAGTTTTCAAATCACTGACACCTTTATCTAAGGAAGCTCTGGCTTCTTGTGTGAGAGCCTGAAACTGTTCAACATTAGCTCTAAGATCAGCGTAGGACGCTGCAGCTTCAATATGTTTGTCCCAGCCGTTGTCTTCAAGTCTGTTGTATAACCATTCTTTGTGCCAGTCGAATACCTTGAAGAGGGCTCTTTCAGTGACCGGTTTGATAGAGTCCAGGTCTTTAAAGCCAGAAGAAGAAGAGCCTGATGATTGTGCCTGATGAGATGATGATGATGGAGAGTTTGGTTGTTGTTGTTGAGGTTCTTGTTATTCAGGTGGAGGAGATGAAGGTTGTGGCTCAGTGTGCTGAGGAGAGTCAGTAGTGAGAATATGGTCTTCAGTATCCATATCTTCCCCAGCTGCCAGAACTTCATCATCTTCAAATTCCACCACATCCTCTTCTGAATCTTCATCTATTAACATTTGTAAATCAACAAGAGTGGGAGCCTGGGTAGTATCCAGCTCCCCCTCAGAAGAAGGGTTGCCTTCGTTGTGGTCAGGTCCTGACCCCTCCAGGAGAACATAGTGGGTTATTTCTTCCTGGTCCGCGGAGTCAGTCCCTGAGGAGAAGAACTCAGTAACCAATGATTGTTTAAGGGGCCCCTTTCCATCAGGGTTGTTCTGCCCTTCTGAAGATATAGGCCCCACGTTTACTCCCTCAGGCAAAGGTTGTGGTGTGCCAGTGCCCTCATCAGGATGTGATTGGGTGTGGTCCCCCTTTCCAACAGGGTAGTGCTGCCCTGTCGAAGATATAGGGACTGTTACTCCCTGAGACTCTGGGTGTGATTCACCAAAGCCATAAGCAGGATATGAGGGGGTATGGGTCCCCTTCTCAGTAGGGTTGTGCTGCCCTACCAAGGTTATAGGACCCTGTTCTCCCTCAGGCAAAGGTTGTGATATACTAATGCCTTCATCGAGATGTGATAGTTGAATTGTTCCTAACTCCACTGACTTGTATATGTCAGCAGAATCTTTGGGAGAGGGTTTGCCCGAGGACACTGAGTGTGATTTCTCAGTGCCCTCCGTTGGCGGTTGTTTTCGGGTCAGGGTGATGTTGGGCCCTTCAGTGGGTGTCTCTTTAGGCTGGTCTTTCTTATGCCTCCTTTTCTCAGGCTTTGAAACAGAGGTCTCAATGGTGAGTGGTTTGGGTTGAACCACCTTCCTGGACCCCTTTTTCTTTTTCTTTTTCTCCTTCTTGGAAGGAGAGGGCATTGGTGAAACAGCGTCAACACCCTGAATGATAGTCAACATATATGTTGTCAGGGTGATTTGTGTGACCTCAGTGGAGTCTCTTGAGTAGTTGGCTTTGTGTAAGACATCAGGAGTGGATCCTTATGTATTTTCCCTAACGTACTCAGAGCCCAATAAGTCTTGAAGCACAAAGGAGATAAACCTAGGGTAAGACATGTGTCTTTGCCTGGTTTTGCCTGTGAGCTTGACTATGAGGTCCTTGAAGATAATTTCTCCAATATCTATCTTTTTACCTTCTAGGAGACTGAACATTATCATTTGTTGAGCAATGTTCAATTGCTCCGTTGAGGATTTGTTCCCACCCAGGACCTGAATGACAAATTTCGTCAGTATCCTCCAAACAGCAGGAAACCAAGTTTTGATTATTGGGGCTTTGGCCAAAAGAGTCCCTGGGGCCACATCAGGGTGTTGTTTGTCATGTGGCCCAAGTAAAAGAAATTCGGCATTTACTTCTGCATCAGAGGGTTGTGGGGCAAAAGGTTTAGTGAAGTCAAGACCAGTGGCTTTGAGAAAGGTTTTATAGTCAAGGGTTAGGGTTTTCTTCCCATTCTTCACTGAAAACATAATTATGGAGTCCTTGGTGACATCAGGGTTGGTAACCACTGCTGTACACCAAAATTCTCTCAAATAGTCATTGTAGATGACTGAGGGTGTTTTAGTGAATGTCGTGGAGAGAAATCAGTTTTTAAGATACTTTACCATATCCTTATAGGCTGGAAAGTTTTCTGGATAGGCGAAGTTCCCCACGACATTGTTTTTGGTCATGTCTATGCTTTCCAGTTGGAATTCCACATTTGGAGCATATGTGATAGCTTTAGAGGTTGCCATTTTTAAAGAAAAGGTATGGTTTTGAAGAAAAGGTCTGGTTTTGAAGGATAAAACATACACAAGTTTGAAAGTTTTTTAGGGAGAAATTTAGCAGAAGTTTGATTAAATTTTAAAAGCGTGTGTGTGGTTTCTTTGTAAGGGGTATTTATAGGGAAGTGGAGAGGGGTGTATGTTGAATATTAAGCGAATAACTTTGAAATTTTTGAAAACCGTTTGGTATCCGCATTAAATGCCACCACTCCACTTCCTGGGTTTTGTGCGAATGTCAAGGTGAACGGTTGTGTTGCTCTGCAAAAGTGCATTTTTGCAAAGTGATGTCACCACATAAAATATCAAAAGATATTATTTGTGAGTAAGAGGCATTAAATGCCAAGTGGGATTTTAGTGATTAAGTGGGGGCCCAAGACATGTTTGCCAGAAGGGTAAAAGAAAATATATTCCTTTATTAAATGTATTCAGTTACCAACCTAGGGCATTTACTAACTAGATACATAGAGCATTTAGTTTTGCTTTGAATGTCATATGTTGATGTCTTGAGTCCCCTGAATGAATTTTCATTCAGTGTGAAGGTATTAAGGGAAGGTTATTCAGTGAGTGAGATGTTTAGTGACTCACTGAGAGATGAAATTGTTCAGGGACCTTAGAGAGTATTTACACCAGGTTGAATGAATTTAATCAGTGACCTGATTGTCAATATCCAACATGCCTAATTCCGCTTCAGTCTTGTGCAATTAGGTTCATCCAGGGGTTTTGTGAAAATATCAGCCAACTGATATTCAGTGGGGATGAAGTGTAATTCAATGTCTCCATTTATGATGTGGTCCCTGATGAAATGATATCTGATATCAATGTGTTTGGTTCTTTGGTGAAGTACAGGGTTGTTGGAAATAGAAATTGCACTTTTGTTGTCATAGAAGATGGGAACCATCTTATAATGGATGTCATAGTCACCGAGTTGACTTTTCATCCAAAGTACATTTGCACAACAACCAGCAGTAGCTACATACTCAGATTCAGCTGAAGACATGGCCACTGATTGTTGCTTCTTAGTGCTCCAACAAACAGGATCCTGAGGTACTTTTTCTGTCCATGTTGCAGTCTACATAGTCTGAGTCAGTGTAGCCTTTGAGATCAAACCCTTAACATCTTGGGTAGTACAAACTAAGGTTTGGAGTACCTTTCAGGTATCTGATGATTCTCTTTGCAGCAGTGAGATGTGACTCTCTTGGATCAGACTGATATCTTGCACATCGACACACTACAAATTGTATGTCAGGCCTTGAGGCAAGTAGATACATCAGTGACCCTATCATTCCCCTAAATAAGGTTTGGTTAACTGGTTTACCAGTGAGATCAGGCCCAAGATTGTTTGGAGGAACCATTGGAGTCTTTACTGAAGAGTATTCAGTGAGCTCATATTTTTTCAGTAGGTTTCTTGTGTATTTCTTTTTACTGATGGAGATTCCTCTATCAGTCTGTTTGATTTGAAGTCCAAGGAAGTATGTGAGTTCCCCATCATACTCATTTCAAACTTCTTTGTCATCAGTTTTTCAAATTATTTGCAAAGTTTGTAATTTGTTGAGCCAAATATGATGTCATCAACATACACTTGGACTAAAATCACATATCCCTTTGTTCTATAGATAAACAAGGTATTATCTATCTTTCCTCTGAAAAACTTATTTTAGATAAGGAAGGCTGAGAGAGTTTCATACCATGCCCTAGGAGCTTGTTTCAGTCCATAAAGGGCTTTGTCAAGCTTGCAGACATAGTCAGGAAACTCACTGCTTTCAAATCCAGGAGGCTGTTGCACATAAACATCTTCCTTGAGTTTACCATTAAGGAATGCATTTTTCACATCCATTTGGTAGACTTTGAAGTTCATGTAGGTTGCATAGGCAAGGAAGATCCTGATGGCTTCCATTCTAGCAACAGGAGCAAAGGTTTCCACATAGTCAATGCCTTCTTGTCGATTGTACCCTTTGGCAACAAGTCTAACTTTGTTCTTAATGACTGTGCCATTTTCATCAGTCTTGTTCTTGAAAACCCATTTCATGCCAATGACATAAACACCCTAAGGACATTTAACCAAAGTCATGACTTTGTTTCTTGTTAATACAAATATCTTCCTAAAAACGTTATTTATATTTTACGATCTTTGCTATATTTTGTTAATGACAATTATGAAGTTTATCTTTAGCAAAGCATAAATATAAGTTAAAGTCTTTTACATTTATAGTAATAAACTTTTAAAACTCATCATACACATGCTACATAATCACTAGTGTCACACCCCCAAAATCTGTGTTTGCAGCGGAATGAAATTCCGGGGGCATGATATTCTCGGTCACAAAGTACAAGGAATAAAGAACGACCTCGAAGTGAGTCATTTTAAAAACAAGCGTTTGATTTAAAGTTAACGTTTTACAAAACATAGTTATCAGAGTTCACCATCAAAATATAAGATTTTTAATACATAATCAAACGTTTAAGTAGTGCAAAGACCATCTTCATCATGATGTGCTTCCAAAATGTGACTCTAGTGCTCCACATAAAGATGATTATTATCGCCTAATTACCTGAGAATACACGCTAAACGGGTCAACATAATTGTTGGTGAGTTCATAGGTTTAAGTAAATAAGTAAAGTGCGGACCACAAGATTTCAATAGCATGACAATCACAATAAATATAACGTCATAGCCAAAAATATATAAATTCAATGCTCTAAGCTCATGACCCCGAAGCTCGACGAATTGGTATGCAATTAAGCACAATAATAAATGCCCCAAATAAGTGTTTGCCAGACACTCGGAAATAATCCGAATGATATGCGTCCGTTTACCCAGTTAGCGCGACCAACCCGGACGGGGTGTCAACCCAAATAGATCTATTCATAACATCCGCGCTTACAAGTAATTAACGGTTCATGATTCAAAGGGGACTTTAATGGCAATGCGGTAACTTAGGCAAAGAAATAGTTTTAGTACTTGTGTCCGTATGTAAAAACAAGCAATGTATTCCCACCCCGAGGGTTTAGAAATCATATATATAAACAATGTAAAATCGGGGCTATGAAACTCACCTTAGCAAAAGCAAATCTCTTTTGGTATATTTTGTAAACGGCAATATAGGTCCAATAACTCTAATCGCGACCTAATTATACATATGTCTTAGGCTTTGCAAACAAGGTCAAGCATGCAAGTCATACTCTACACCATCACTTGTACATGTTGTGGTAATATTTGTTGTCAAAATATAATTGCGTCGTTTTGATCCTTTATTAGTGATGATGTACCCTCCGAACGGGTCGAAGGACTCCCCTTCGAGCCTGCATGAAGCCCTCTCTTCGGAGGCCCAGGTTAATCTCCTAACACGTTTCATTGGCGTAAAACCATTCATCTATGAAGTGGTTACCATGTGGGAATCCGCCAATCGAAGCCTTAAGCCCTTCGGGGTATCTCCTACGAAGGAACTACAACGGAGAGCTACCTTGACCTGGTCATACCCATGTCTCCTCTTCCTTTAGGCTTTCCCGCCAAAGTAGAGATCGTGGGCTACAAAGCCCTAGCGGTTACCACAAATCATGGGACGCCCCCATGATCTCCGAATCAAGTGCAACCGCCCTCTAAGGCCTATTTCTCCCCTATAAATAGCATTAGACGGGCCATAATCATGGTATGTTAACTGAATCTTCACCATACTCTCTCAACTTACTACAAACTTACCATTGCATATACTTACTCGCACGCCGGAGGTGGTTCGCAGGGTCCATCCCCTTCGCAATAACTTAACGTAGTGTTTTAGTATTTCTTATTTCAGGTTAAAGACAAGCTTGGCGCAACCTCTACACCCCATAAATCCTTTGATCACCATCGAAGGCCTGGTAGTGCATCTATTTGCACAATCAGTGGCGCCATCCATGGGACCGCTACAATTGGTCTCGTTATTTTCAAGCTTATAACCAACCAACTACTTTCACTATTATTCCGGCATGCATCTATTTGTACAATCAATTAGAAATCACCACTTTTTAGAAAACATAACTTGTTGATCTCATATCCAAGTTTTAATCGTCGCGCTAATATATATTTCAAAGTTTTCTAACGCGTCTAATAAGTACATACATGGTTCTACCATTTCCGTTTACGCTATTTTAACCAAAATGTTCACTAAAATGTCCAAAATCCTCTTTTAAAAATTCTAACAGCTCACTATTAGGCTGTCAAATTTTATATGTTGCCGCAAACATACTTTTGGCCATAACTTATGCGTCGTAACTCCGTTTCTTAAGTTTAACCTATCCACGAGAAGGTATTTAAGTGTACTCTAGGCTTT
The DNA here is from genome assembly GCA_021014915.2 of Artemisia tridentata subsp. tridentata. Lineage (NCBI taxonomy): Eukaryota > Viridiplantae > Streptophyta > Magnoliopsida > Asterales > Asteraceae > Artemisia > Artemisia tridentata. The sequence continues at coordinate 110,964,512 of CP139503.1, read as the reverse complement.
TCAAGGTCTAGGCTAGTCTAAACTTCATTTAATCTCAGTTTTCTACTTCTAAAAATCTGGACAGAATGCATTTTTCAGGTTTTTCAGAAAATGTTAGTTTTCGTTGTCTATATTGAAAATAGCGTATCTTTTTCGTTATAAGCCCGTTTTAACTCATTCAAGCGGCTATATTTTCGTTATTAAGTCTATTTTCTATATTTCTAGCCTAATGATACCCCTGAGTTACTGATTATTCCAGTTTATTCAAAACGAGACAGATTGTATATATAAGTGTCAAAAACTATTTTCTAACCTTCTAGTCATTATAATCTCTTAACCACAACTCCCAATCTAATCCTAGATCCTCCATCGACTTCCCAACATAACAATAGTGGTCTAAACATAACCCTAGCAAGATCCAAAGTCCATGTATTAAATCATTAAGCATGTCTAAATACACAAGTTTACCATTATTCACATTTATAAGGTTTATTACCACCATTTTTATGAAAAGTTTCTCTAGTTAGTTTTCTTGTAATCCAAGAATTTAAAAACATGTTCTTTACTAAAGGATCATAGTAAGTGTAAATCTTTTCAACATGTACTAAGTGATAATGAGTATAAAAACATGACAAGCATATAAAATATGAAAACCATGGAGTATTAGTAAGTTTACTTACAAAGGTGTTTAGTGAAATGAGTGTTGTAAATCACTAGCTTAACCACAAGATTTGTGCTCTAAATCCCTTGCTAATAAGCCCTAATATTCTTGATCTTAGTCACAACAAGCCTTTCTCTTCTTGCTCCCAATGAGTGTGTCAAATTTATGTACTAAAAGGGTAGGATGATATCTTTTTTTTTTTTGTTAACTTAGTTAGAAGTGAAAAATGATTATAGTTGCATCTATTTATACTTGAACTAATTCAAAGGTTAAATAGTAAGGTCAAATTTCATCATTTGGTCAAGGGAGGGGGGAAGCCGGCTATAGGGTGGCTAAGGGGGGACATGGAGACATTTTGGTGGCTTAGCCACAAAAGTAGAAAAAAAGTTAACACACTTTGTGGCTAATATCATCATTATGTCAAATGTGTCTTACTAATTATGGACAAAGCAAGAAGGGGGGGGGGGGGGGGGGGGGCCATGGGTTAAAATTGGAAGTTTTTGTGTAGTTTTGATACAAAAATGTATATATTGTAGGTATTGGGTGTTAAAAATATGTATTGGTTGTTGTTTCGGTACTTAACGAAAATTATACGTAATTAAACGTAAGTTATAAAGTAATTACTTTAGGCGTCAGGAAATATTTTTGGAACTTTTGTAATAATTTTGGAAGTATAAAAGTACGATAAAAATAATCGTTGAGAAAATCAGGTATGTCGGGTGTTAAATATTAAATAACAATTAACGTTTGTTGAATTTAAAACCGTAAGTAACTAAAGAATAGAAATTTGTTTTATGGTTTAAAATTGTGAAATGGAGCAGGAGCAAGATATTGGAGTGTTGTGGACTAAATGTAACCTATGTTCTAGTGCGCTTGGAATTTATTCCAGGTTTTCTCGTCGGTTCAAGTAAAAAGTCACACGTAAATTGTTTTCAATTAAATGTCAAGAAAGTAAATTCGAGTTTGTGAATAGTATTGACCTGAAATTTTGCGGGTTGTGATAGTCTACCACCCATAAAATGAATCTCGTCCTCGAGATTCAGCCAGTGTTAGTCATTGGAGTGTTGTTGGTGAGGAGATGCGGATACTTTCGACGGATCTGGTCTTCTTGTTCCCAAGTGAACTCGGGACCTCGTTGAGAATTCCAGCGAACTTTGACGATAGGAATTCTAATGTGCTTTAATCGTTTGACATCGCGATCCATAATTTCTACTGGCTCTTTGATGAAGTTAAGTTTGTCATCGGGTTGAATTTCTCCTAACGGTATGATAAGGGATTCGTCGGATAAACACTTCTTACGGTTGGGAACATGAAATGTATTGTGTACACTACTGAGCTCTGGTGGGAGTTCAAGTCTATCAACTACTCAGCCGATTCTAGTTAGAGTCTTAAATGGTCCAATATGCCTGGTGTTCAATTTCCCGCATTTCTAAAAGTGTATCACACCTTTCCCAGGCAGGACTTTCGACATATTTCATTCTCCAACTCTAAAATCCCAATGGTTCGCGACTTAAGGAGACCTAATTTCCAATGTTTGGTGTCATGTACCGACATAACTTTTCCATCGTTCTTCTGTCGCTTGTAACTGATTCTTGATCTGTACGAGTTTCCTTTGTTGTTTCATGAATAAGTCCTAGACTAGTGAGTTGGTCTTTTCCGATTTCGGTCTGTCAATAGGTGGTTGGTACTTCAATCATAGGGTGCCTTAAAGGGTGCAGTCTTTTATACTCGTATGGTGGCTATGGTTGATGGTGAAATCTGTCAATGTCCAAAAGGTTACTCTTAAAAAATTCAAAGTTTATTAAACGGCGCTGAGCACGTCCTATAGTGTTTTGATAGTTCGCTTCAATGTTTGTTGGTCTGAGGATAGTAGGTTGGGCGTATATCGGATTAGGTAAAAATATCTTAAAGGAATTACCAGAAGTTTGAGGTGTATCGACTACCTTTTGTTAGGGGTATTTGAAATTGGTACGACATGTCTTGTGGCTAATTCTACAATCATAAGTTCGTCAAAAAGAACGCTACCTGAAGGGTAAAGCTATAGTAACAGTTTTGATTCCTCATGTCTTGCTCTAACTAATGTTACGATATGAGTCTCCCTTTGCCTACGGTGCTTAGTCTTTATTACTAAGATTCTACTGTTCAATAGTATCTTCCTAGATTTCCTTCATATAGTTTTTTTTCATGCTACTGCTTGTCAATCAAAAGACCACCCTAAATGTACGAAGTGTGTTAGTACGGTGGTTGGTTTTCAAGAATTGACTCGATATGGAGCGTTTTATTTGAGATCTTCCTCTGAATAAATGAATTTACAAGTTTGAATAAATGAATTTACAAGTTTGAATAAATGAATTTACGAGTTTGAATAAATGAATTTACGAGTTTGAATAAATGAAATCTTTCTCTCGATATAAAGTGTTTTGTTTGAAATCTTCCATGAATAAATGAATTTACCAGTTTGAATAATTTCAGTGGTTGTGCAAGATTGGACTGTTTTCAAACGTGACCCCAAGTTTTATAGATGGGTTTTCGACATGATATGAATAGAATCTTTTAGTAAAGATTGATGTTATACCTTTCTTAACGTATGATGGTTTTGTTAAAGGCTAAAAAAAAGGTATTTACTAGTCAAAATAGGTACTTTAGAAAAATATTTTCCTACAGGGTATATGATTTGTATAATCGCATTTTAAAGAAGATTCATTTGAATTGAAAACATTAAAAAGGATAAAATAGTCGGGTAGGTATGTCTGCATGAATTCTAACATCTTGTTTCTGATGTCGAATAATGCCTATTGGTTAATATTAGGTAAGTCTTACCGATATGAGCATTCAACTTACTTGGTTATTTCTAAAATGGATCATGGCTTAGGTTTGTTGTCTTACTTGGTCTAACTAGTACTTCTGAAATGATAGGGTTTGGTGACTACGCCAAAGATAGTGATTTGGATTGCCTCGTGAGGTCTTAAGATTTCCGTTGCGTTATGAATCAACTTACTGTATGTTTCTAGTCCTTGTTTGTAGTTTCGTAATCCTTTCATTGTTTTCTTATGTCATGGAATACTCCTCGTGGATGGAAAGTCTTTCCTAGAGAGGTCAACGGTAAAAATCCAACTTAACGGCTGAGTGAGTGACAAGTGGTGTAAGTATCTAGAGAGGGTTTGTCAAAAGGGATGTTTATGAAAAATTTATTTGTTTACAAAGCTTTGCTTTTTGGATGTTTTGAATGAAGATTATTATTAAGAATTTTGAAAAGATGATTGTTTCCTTCATGGCATAATCCTTCCTGAATTAGACATAGGTGATCAGGCTATGTATAATTGAGGGCTGATGATGCGATGTTTGGTTTAGTCAAAATAGTATTATGTTTTTCAAGAGTTTTAGATGGTGTTCAACGTGTTGTTTGGTAAAATGGTAGCCTAAAATTTTCTGTTATCAAGATAAATCAGTTCGTATAGTACGGTAGTAAATAGTTGGTAGAATGCTAGAAAATCAATTTATGAGATGATGGTAATATAACACGTTTTAAAATCTTGTGAAATAATTTCCTGTGACGGTAGTAAAATAGCTTTGAGTAAAATCATGTGAAATAGTCCCATAGAGTGGTAGTAAAATATCTTGTAATGAAATCATGTGAAACAGTTCTATAGGAAAATATCTTGTAATAAAATTATGTGAAACAGTTCTAGAAAGTGGTAGTAATATATCTTGTAATAAAATTTGTTGAATGGTTTATAAGATGTGTGGGAGAATCTTACGGGTTGGTAATAGTCTATAGTCAAAGACGAAATTTGCCTAATCCCTAATAGGATGGCGGTATGTTGTTGCGAATGATTAGGAATAAGGTAAATAGAATATAAAGTGTAATAGATGAGGGTTGTGAGTATCGCGGATATAACGGAAGATAGAGATTACATTAGATAAAAGGTACTTGTTACAACTAGGTTACACTAACTTCCTAACGTGAAGTACTATAGGAAAATACAGCTCTAGAGGGTTTAGACTTCGGTTTTCTTGTTCTTTAGCTCTGGGCAGTCCTTCCTGAAATGTCTTATGTTTCCACATTCAAAGCAGCTCCCCGGGATCCTCGGATTTTCGGGATACCTGCAGTCCTTGGCCTGGTGACCGAGCTTCTTACAGTTACCACATGGAGTAGAGCAATGACCAGGGTTATGGTGTTTTTGACATCTGTTACATTTTGGTAGAGTACCAAGGTACCCTTTCTTCTTAGTTGAGCCTGCAACATGGGCTTTAGCAAACTTTGGTCTCTTAGGTGGTTGTTGTGCCACACTTTCACCCTGATTGTTGTTGTTGTTCCATTTTCGTTTGTTGCCATTATTGTTTCCTACAGTCTTGGTGTGAGCTATGTGTTCCCCTGCCTGGAGCACCATATGGATAGCTTCAGGCATGTTATCGGGTTCTAATGGGGTGACCAACATACGAATTTCAGGGGAGAGTCCCCCGATATACCTCTCGAGTTTCTTATATTCCAGTTCATCCATTGCAGGGCATAGTTGTGCTAATTCATAAAAATGATCAGTGTATTTGATAACATCATCTCCTACCATGGTAAAGTCCAGGATTTCTCGTTCCATTGCTTGAAATTCACTCCTTGAACAATATTCTAAAATCATCATCCTTCCTAGTTCCTCCCAAGAGATTGAGTAAGCAGCGTCGACCCCTATTAACCGAACATATTTGGTCCACCATTCCTGGGCACGATCCCGAAAAGTGCAAGTGGCGAACTTAACTTTGTCTCCCTTGTGACAGTTACCACTTAGAAATATTGTTTCTACTTCTTCGAACCATTTGCAAAATCCTTTCGCGCCTTCAGTTCCGCTGAAGGTGAGGGGATTGCCATTCATAAATTCTTCGTGAGTAAGATTTTTGGCGAGGGCTGTGGATATGCTCTTGGCAAAGATTTGTTCAACAGTGGTTTGTGTCATGGCTGAAGCAGCTTGCTTCGACATAACTCCTTCAAAATCATAAGAGACCATGAGATTTTATAAGTAGTAAGGAGCATCACATATACTCAACCATGACATGTGAAAATCACAACAAACTCAACCACAACAATATAGGAATAGATCATGACAAAATAAATCATGATAGAAATATGATGTGATAAGAATAATCCATAATAAATCACAATAACCATAATATATGTTCACCATGAGTAGGTACAACCACAACAAGATAAAAATACATCACGACAAGGATATATCATGGTAAGAATATGGCGTGATAAGAATCAACCACAATAAGAATAGATCACGTCAACCATAATAATATCACCACATACATGAATACAAAAGGAAAAGTCTCGGTTCACATCAACCGATATCATACCATAGCACAACTATATCCATATAGTAGAGTCAACACTTGGTAAGTTCGTTGTACAACAACCAAAATACTACAAGTTTCTTTGAACTATGCCACACATCCCGTGGCTAGGATAATAGTAAAAGCTAGTAAAGATATAAGTCTAGTCTAGAGGCTTCCTGGTGCTCCTCTGATTGGATCCTGGGTTGTGGTATCATAGTGTTGTGATGAGTTCTGATGTGGGGCCTGGAGTTGTGCATCGATCATATCCGAGATAGTATAGATCCCGAACCATTCTTGAGGAATCTGCTGATGTTCCTGTGGATTCAGTGATCTTGGTACTATCCACAAGGTGTCATCTAATTCCTGATATGTGAGAATGGAAAAAGGGAATGACAATGGTGATAGTGGGAAGGTAGGGGCAGTCTCCTGAATCTCAAAAGTCTCAGTGTCATATCTGGTAGTATCTTCTAAGTCTGGCCCAGGTGGTGCTAATACCTCAAATGTGTGGGAGTTATCATCTAACAATGGTAAGTGATATGGGAATGTCGAGGTATAGGAAGGTGAGAGTAGTGATGTAGGTGTATTAGTGGATGAAAAAGCATCCTCGATATCCGAGTCTGCTGGAATGATAAAAAGGTGGTTGGGTGAAGACATATCGCTGTGAACCAGGTCAATACAAATATATATAAGTACAAGTACTTATATAAAATAAGTAAATAAAACAAGTATCAAAATCGTATGTACATCATGATGTTGTAAAGTGTCGTGACCGAGTGGTTATAGTCTAGGGTCAATGATGCATCCTAGTTCTCTATAACCTTGGCTCTGGTACCAATCTGTCACACCCCCAAAATCTGTGTTTGCAGCGGAATGAAATTCCGGGGGCGTGATATTCTCGGTCACAAAGTACAAGGAATAAAGAACGACCTCTAAGTGAGTCGTTTTAAAAACAAGCATTTGATTTAAAGTTAACGTTTTACAAAACATAGTTATTAGAGTTCACCATCAAAATGTAAGATTTTTAATACATAATCAAACGTTTAAGTAGTGCAAAGACCATCTTCATCATGATGTGCTTCCAAAATGTTACTCTAGTGCTCCACACAAAGATGATTATTGTCGCCTAATTACCTGAGAATACAAGCTAAAAGGGTCAACATAATTGTTGGTGAGTTCATAGGTTTAAGTAAATAAGTAAAGTGCGGATGATGCGTGGTTTTGCAACCTTACAACAGGTTTTACCTCTCGAGGGATCTCAAGAGGCTTACAACCCCACCAGGCAGTGTACCTGACCGATGTAGTATAGTGTAGTGGTAAGTACGGGGGATTGATCGTTCTCCACAGGGAATAGTGTTCGTTAGGTATGAAAGACTACTCTAATAGGTCTAAGGGTTGAGGAAGATTCTTTTTATGTTTTTATAATTTTTATGAAAGCAAGTAAAATCTCGGGTTTGAAAGAGTGGGCGGAATTAGTTGCTAGTCAACTAACCCAAATAACTACAAATGCAAATAAAATAAAATAACAGAAAATGAAAAGTTGGTGGAAACTTATATGTAGAGAAATGTGTTTACTTAGATTTCCTTACTCCCTAACTATCTTTTACCGGTTGATTAGTGTGTATTAGTTGCGTGGATGACGGGTGTATTCCTTAATACCAATCGTGGGGTGGCGTACGTACTTCCCCAACTCTACAAGCTCCTACTTCACTCCTATGTCGAGCCGGCTAGGAAGCTCCTAACATGGGATCACTAGAATTCGCTTGTGCATTAAATACAACCATAAAAATCTTTAGTACGCATTTGGTTCATGTTTCTTAAGACGTTCAAGCAAGTTACCGAATAGGAAGTTAGCCAGTTTTCTTAAGCCTAACATAGATAAACAATCATCCAATACAACTAATAACACACTAATAACCAATAATCAATAGCTAGGTTTCATTAGATCTAAGCAAACACAAGATAAATCTAGCCTAACATATTAATCAAAAGACAAGAACAAGATAGAATCAAACAACACATAGACATATTGAATGATTAATTGATAACTTATCTTCAATGTAACATGGAAGATCTCAAGGCAAAAAGCCTTGAAAAAGATGCTAAAATCGTCTTAGGGTTTTCTCCCAAAAATTCCACACTAAGTTCCACACTAATGACAAAAATTAGAAAACTATATATAGACTTTTGGATCTGACGGCGTCACGTTATGGAGTGTGACGCCGTCACCTCGCCGCTTTTAGGGTTCCCGGATGACCTTCTTGACGCCGTCCCTCTTTAGCTCTCTAAAATCCGTTCTGGCTTATCAAGGCTTGATGCCGTCAGACCTTGAACGTGACGCCGTCCCTCTTTGAATTAAGCCGTGACGCCCTTGATCAGGTTAAAGCGTGACGCCGTCAGAATTCACATGCAATTTTCACTGGCTTATCATGAGTAAATTTCACATCCACTTTTTCTTGCCAAGGCATGACGCCGTCTGGGGTAAAATCTGACGCCGTCAAAGGTAACTTTTAGCCGATTTTTGAGACTTTGTCGTTTTCTTCACTTTTATGCTCCAAAAACGTCCAAAATGCCTCCTTTTCCAGATTTCTTCTCAAAAGTACCTAAAATGACAAAAGGAACGATTTAGGGCAATATTTGATCAAATAAATACGATTCAGGGCTTAAATGACCCCTTAAAAGCGGTACACTTTTCGCTTCATCAAATACCCTTACACTTGAGATTTGCTTGTCCTCAAGCAAATGCGCTTTTATTCTAATCAAAATACAAGTTAGGGGTCATTTAATGCAAACATAAAAGTAATTACAAAAAATAATCGTTCCACTTCAATCATAATAAGCACGGAGATTACATACTAGCACCTCACAAGTAGTGTTTAGATACTCACATCTCTCAAGTGTCATCAAAATAAATCTCATAAATGAAAACGGATAATATCTCTCACTACCTGTCATAGCAAATAGATTACCATAGGCTTGGGAAAGGATCGAAAACCTCCTCCACTAGGCGTAAGCACCTAAGATAAACTATCCAAGAGGGCTTTTAAATGGGTTATAACGTTAGGTGTAGGGAAAAGGAAAACACGGTTTTGTTGGATAAGGGATATTTTACTGGTGGCGAGTTAAAGACCTTGATCAATTACATGTACTATACAATGTTGCTAAGCCAAGACTAGACTCGATCTTAAGCTAGAAACGAAATAACAAAATAACAAAAACATAAAACAAACATAAAATGAAACGGGATGGTAGTCCGTATGTTTTTTCTATTTTTTCATTTTCTCATTTTTTTGTATTTTTCTTGATTTTTTTGATTTTTTTTTTTTTTTTTTTTTTTTTTTTTTTTTTTTTTGCATACACTTTTGCCCTACCATCCAAAATAATACATCATAGGGGCATTGCATCCCCCTTACACTTGAACTTTTACATAACTTTACAAATACTAATCTAATGACTCGAATTAAGACAATTGAAAAACTTGGAGTACTTTTAAAACATTTAGCACATATGGGGGTAATAAATGATGTTCTTCCCCATTACTCCATTACACTAGTACTTTACCCATGAGTCCCAATCGTCCCAAAACAATATGTACAAGGATATGACTCGACTTAGCAACCATGTAATCAACTAGATAATTAACTTGGGTTTAAACAAATGTTGTAACAATAATGCACTAAAAATGAGTGCATACAAGGTAGGCTAAGGCGATTTGGGTGTACATTTTAGTGGGGTGTAACAAATTCTTCCTTTAAGTAAAATGCTTAAAGGTCGAAACGAAAAGATAGGCTCTGAGGGGTGTACTAGGGGTATCGTGTACTAAAAATGAGTACAACGCAAAGGGTGTGGGAGAATTACTTGACCAATGTAGCCAATGTAATTATAACAAAAACACAGGTGTAAAACAATGGGTTAATTCTAATGCCTCTTATCATGTAGTAAATCTAACTACACGAATGTAGTCTCACTTGTGGCCTCGGAATGGTCCTAACGCAAGTTCTAGAATCTAAGTGCTACCGGTACACACATCATAGCATAAATGCTTTTCCTACCAATTCTAGGGGCGAACCTCACATATTTGGGGGTGGAAATTTTTTTTTAGTGGTACGGTTTTTGTGCTAGTCATATAACTCCTATCCGTGAGACGCTCATTAGGATCAAAGTTTCACTCCTATATGTTGTAAAAAATTTTAAATTTGGCACTAAAATTGCCTTAACAGGTATTTATCTCAGTTTTATTACACATCTACTATTAAACAAACAAAAATCAAGCGCAATTGTATTCTCAAAAATCGTACTTTTACCCCCCCTTACACTTAAGATGAACATTGTCCCCAATGTTCAATTAACAAGATGTAAAAGCAAAAAGTAAAAGAATGAAATCAAATACTCCCCTGATTCGCTCGGTGGATAATGAAGTTACACGGTTAGATCTTTTTCCAAAGTAATGTTGAAGCTCCATGACTAATGTATCGCCAAAAGCTTGATTCCACAACATTTCCTTGTCCAAAATAACCTGTTAAACCTGAGAAAACAAACACGAAAACCTGCATAACATCGGCGGGATAAATCTATATATAAGGATATAATGCTTGTGGAATGATAATTTTGCAGATTCCTGGAGATTATAAGTTGGAGATTTTAATAAAAACTTTTTATGAAAACAAACCTTTTAAAAATTTCTGAAAATTAAATCTGACGCCGTCAGGTTATAAACCCTGACGCCGTCAGAAATGACCTGACAAAAATTCTCATTTTAAGTTTTCGGAAAATTTCTGGAAAAACCTTTACCTTACTTCCTGGAAATCCTGCAAAACATCATTATGACTCGATACAAGCATTTGACTCAAACAAATACGAATATGTATGTTAATTTAATATTATTACGATTCATGTTCATTTGTGTTCTAATAAACCGATTTAGATTTCCCTTACACTTATCTTTTGCAAAATACCTTTATATGTAGTTAAGACGAAGTTAAAAACAACATAAAGCATTTTCACAAATTACTTTTGAACATGAATCAATAAGAATAAAAATTAAACATACATACGGAAACAAATAAAATCAAACAATCAAATAAACAAACACACAAAGCAAATAAAGCTTGGGTTGCCTCCCAAGAAGCGCTTTTCTTTATTAACGAGTCTTGTAGCTAGACTCAAAGTCACGTACATTACGTGATTTCTTCATCAAAGGTTATGTCTTCCTCATTGATCATTTCATTACCATTCTCTTGATAATGCTTGACTCGTTGTATATTCACAGTGAATTCTCTATCATCGTCGTCAATCAACACAACGGCTCCGGTTTTTGAGGAGCTCCTTACAGTAAAAGGTCCATACCATCTAGATTTAAGTTTTCCAGGAAATAGTCTTAACCGAGAATTATATAATAGGACCTTGTCTCCTTCTGAAAACTCCTTGGGTCTCTTAATCCGTTGGTCATGCCATCTTTTTGCCCTTTCTTTGTATGTAATAGAAGATTCATAAGCCTCTAATCTCAATTCATCGAGCTCTTGGAGCTGTAAGAATCTATTTGTTCCAGCAACTGTATAATCCAAATTACAGGCCTTAAGTGCCCAATATGCTTTGTGTTCCAGTTCTACTGGAAGGTGGCATGCCTTGCCATATACCATACGGAACGGGGTTGTCCCGATTGGTGTCTTATAGGCGGTTCTAAATGCCCACAAAGCCTCATCGAGCTTAAAAGACCAATCTTTTCTGTTTTGATTAACCGTTTTCTCTAATATTCTCTTTATGGCTCTGTTAGTATTTTCGACTTGACCGTTGGTCTGAGGATGGTAAGCGGTGGAGAATCGGTGAGAGACTCCATATCTTTTCATAACTTTCTCCATTTACGAATTGCAAAAATGAGTTCCCCTGTCACTAATAAGAGCCTTCGGAATTCCAAACCTAGCGAACAATTTTTTTAAGAAATGAATGACTACCCTAGCGTCATTAGTCCTAAGGGCTTGTGCTTCCACCCATTTCGAAACATAATCAATGGCCACCAAGATGTATTCATTCCCTCCAGAAGATGGGAAGGGTCCCATGAAATCAATTCCCCAAACATCAAAAACCTCACAAACTTGTATATAATTCTGTGGGGCTTCATCCCTCCTAGAGATATTCCCAGCTCTTTGACATGCGTCACAGGTTTGTATCATTCCCTTCACATCACGAAATATTGTAGGCCAATAGAATCCTGCATCGAAGACCTTTCGTGCAGTAGTGTTCATTCCGTGATGTCCTCCCGATGGACCGGCATGACACTCTTTCATAATTCTGACAGCCTCTCTTTCCGAAACACAACGCCTGATTACCTGATCCGGACATCTTCGAAACAAGAAGGGTTCATCCCAAAAGTAGTACTTTAATTGATTAAAGAACCTCTTTTTTTCATGCCTGCTCATATGCTCAGGAATGACTCTAATTGCCAGGTAGTTAGCGTAATCCGCATACCAAGGTTCAAAATCATTTATTGACATGAGCTGCTCTTCAGGAAATGTTTCCCGAATCTCACTCTTGTCAGATTCAGCGAGGCTGGGGTTTTCGAGACGAGAGAGATGATCAGCCGCAAGATTCTCTGCTCCTTTCTTATCACGAATTTCAACATCAAACTCTTGCAATAGTAGGATCCAACGAAGTAACCGTGGTTTAGCATCCTGTTTAGCGAAAAGATATCGAATAGCTGAATGATCCGTAAAAACAACCGTTTTAGAAAGGACAAGATACTGGCGAAATTTGTCAAAAGCGAATACTACGGCTAGTAATTCCTTTTCAGTGGTAGTGTAGTTTTCTTGAGCAGGATTCATGGTTTTGCTAGCGTAGTATATTGGCTGAAAGTGTTTGTTAAGCCTTTGGCCTAATACTGCTCCAACAGCATAATCACTAGCATCGCACATGATTTCAAAGGGTAACTCCCAGTTAGGGGTAACCATAATTGGAGCTTGGGTAAGTTCCTGCTTCAATAGATCGAATGCGTCCTTGCACTCTTGAGAGAAGTCGAACGGGGCATCCTTCATGAGCAACTGAGTCATTGGTTTAGCTACCTTTGAGAAATCTTTAATGAATCTCCTATAGAAGCCAGCATGACCCAAAAAGCTACGGATTGCCTTGACAGTTGTTGGATAGGGAAGTTTGGATATAGCTTCAATTTTTGCCCGGTCTACTTCAATTCCACTTCCTGAAATTTTGTGCCCTAGCACAATCCCTTCTTTTACCATAAAGTGGCACTTTTCCCAGTTTAGTACCAAGTTAGTCTCCTCACAACGTTTGAGCATTTTCTCAAGGTTAGCAAGACAGCGATCAAAAGAGTTTCCAAAGACCGAAAAATCATCCATGAAGACCTCCATGCTGTCTTCCATTAACTCATGGAAGATTGCCGTCATGCAGCGCTGGAAAGTGGCGGGGGCGTTACATAGTCCAAAGGGCATTCGCTTGTAGGCGAAGGTGCCATAAGGGCATGTAAACGTAGTCTTTTCTTGGTCCTCAGGAGCGATAGGGATTTGGAAATACCCTGAGAACCCATCTAGGAAGCAGTAGTACTCATGCCCTGCTAACCTTTCCAACATTTGGTCGATAAATGGGAGAGGGAAATGATCTTTTTGGGTTGCATCATTCAACTTCCTATAATCGATGCACACACGCCATCCAGTTACTGTTCATTGATGTACTAACTCATCCTTATCGTTCTTCACCACCGTCATTCCTCCTTTTTTTGGTACAACCTGTACAGGACTTACCCATGGACTGTCCGAAATCGGGTAAATTAGCCCTGCATCTAGGAGCTTAATGACTTCCTTCTTTACGACTTCCTTTATGTTGGGATTTACTCGCCTTTGAGGTTGCACGGTGGGTTTATAATCCTCCTCCATGAGGATTTTATGCGTGCAAAAGGTAGAGTCAATCCCCTTGATATCGGCTACACTCCATGCTATAACTCCTTTATATTTTTTTAAAACTCCTAAGAGTTTATCCTTTTGTTCACTTTTCAAAGAAGAGCTTATGATTACCGGAAGTTGATCTTCTCCTTGAAGGAAGGCATATTCAAGGTTGTTCGGGAGTTCCTTGAGTTCTAACGTGGGTGGCTCGATGATGGAAGGTTTAAGTTTGTTCTCGGGTTTACGAAGCTCAAGCTGTTCGATTTCTTGTCTGGGATAGAAGGAGACTGCATTCACATCCATAGTCTTCTCCTCCTCTAAGATGGGTAAGAAAGCTTCATCTCGCAACCAACCAGCTTCCACCTGTTCATCTACACAATTGTCAATCTCGTCGGATAGTTCATTGATTTCTCCGATGAAATACAACTGATTATCTGCTTCGAGAGAAAGATTCATTGTGTCTTTGATGTCGAAGGTTAAGCTATCGGCCCCCACTCGTAAGGTTAGTTTGCCGTCATGAACATCAATAACAGCACGAGAAGTTGCAAGGAAGGGTCTTCCTAGAATGATGGGCACAAGATCATCTTCTTCCATTTCTAGGATGACGAAGTCAACTGGAAATTTGAACTTCCCTACCTTAACCAGCACATTCTCGCATATTCCTAAGGGGTATTTGACTGATCTATCGGCCAGTTGGATGCTCATACGGGTTGGTTTCAACCCAGAATACCCTAGCTTGAGGAACATGGAATGCGGCATAAGATTGATGCTTGCTCCTAAGTCGGCTAAAGCATTCTTGACTGAAAGAGATCCAATTGAACAGGGCAAGGTGAAACTACCTGGATCGTCCACCTTCTTTGGTAGCCCTCGTTGAGTCACCACAGAACATTCTTCTCCTAAGGTTACAAGACCCTCGAGCCCTTTCCTGTTGGTGAGCAGCCTCTTGAAGTATGTACTATATTTAGGCATATGATAACATGCATCAAGAAGGGGTATGGTGACAACCGAATTCTTCAAATATGACAAGAATCTTTTATTATCATTTTCGACCTTTTGATTCTTGAGGCGAGATGGGTATGGGACTTTAATGGGTTGCTTGGCAGAAATAGGTGGGGATGGAGTTACCGGAGGGGTTTGCTCGGGATTTTCGTCGTTCACATTACCTTCCTCCTCATGAGGGGTGTCGGGTTCCATGACGTTAGATTGTTGAGCTGGGTAAGGTGGATCCTTAGTAGTTGTTCCAGCACGAGTGGTGATGGCGAGTAAGGGATCTCTTTGAGGTTTGCCAAGGCCGTCGAGAGTGGCGTTGAGTTCTGCGAATTTGGCCTTCACGTCGGTTTGTTGGCTATTGATAAGGTTGTCGAGACCATTTAGTTGCAGATTCTTTTCAAACGTGAAATGCCCGAGATCATCCTCAAAAGTGCTCCTAACCTTATAGTCAGGATATTCTCCTCCTCTCCTTCTTCTCTCACAAGATTTCCCCAAGGGGTGAAATCATTGTTTTTGGTAGAAAGTTAAGAGCGAAGGATCATCGAAGATGTCGTGGCTTGACAAGCATGCTTGTTCGGTGGTGGTATCATCCTCGCATTCCTCCACTTCATGCGGGCCACCACATTGATCACAGATCAAGTATGGGTTTGAGAACCGCTTAGTTGGTTGCGACTTGTCTAGATAAGATACCTGATCATTCAATCTACTCACCCGGCTAGCAAAAGGAGGCTCTTTCATGATCTTGGAAACGCTCATGATCGAATCGGGTTCATCCCAGGTATCGTCTTGATCATTCGCGTATTCCTCAATTCTATTCCATCCTTCCTCAACGCTTAGTTTAGCTATTTTTCCTTTTGATGAATTATTAATGCCCAATTGGTCGTTTTTGGAGACACTGTCATAAAAGATTTGGACAAGAAGCCAGAGTTCAATGCCATGATGAGGGACCTGTCTAATTAGATCCTTGAATCTAACCCAAGATTTGTGAATAGGTTCTGCTGGTCCAACATGGAAGCGGAGGATTTCGTCTCTCAATGTTGAAGTTCTTCCTATGGGAAAGAATTTCTCATAGAATTTTGAGATAAGCTGTTCCCATGTGAAGATGGATTCGGAAGGAAGTTGGTTATACCAGTTTCCGGCTTTTTCATGAAGGGTGAAGGGAAAGAATCGCAACCGGGAGGTATCTCTAGTGGCTCCGTCCGTATGGAGGGTATCCACTATTTTCAGGAAGTCCTTGATGTGTTGGATTGGATCTTCAGTTTTCAATCCGTGAAACTTGCATACACTTTGGACCAGCCAAATATCGGTTGCACGCAAGACCCCATCCGTGTGTTCATTTGGAAAAACGATAGCATTGGAAAAACCACGAGGGGTGGGAGAAGAGTAGTCCTTGAGACATTTAGGGATTGGGATTTCGGGAACTTCCATATCGTGATTGGGTTGAGGGCTAGGAGGTGTAGAATGATGATTGGATTCTTCCTCGGAGAGGGCATCATCAAAATTGATCGTGGATGGTTCAGCCGCTTGGTGGAGTCGCCTTAATTTATGCATTTCCCTTTCGGGTTCAGCATAGGGTGTGGCAAGAGTCTTTATCGAGCTTCGGCTCCTAGTGATTCTAAGATTAGGGGGGTCATCATCCAAAATTAGGGAATATCCTCCTAAAGTGCGGGCTCTAGGAGGTGGTGGTTGTTGTGGTGGGTTGTTGGGGTTAAGGATATTACCATCTTCCATGATGTCGGATGGTAATGGTTACGAACAAAGACACGAAGAAAATAGATAGACTAAAGAAAATCTAGAAAAAGAAAATAAAAATCTCACTAGAAAGGAATCTAGTGAGTAGACCTAATAGAAATAAAAATTCAACCTAAACAATAACTATTCCCCGGCAACGGCGCCAAAAACTTGATGCGTGGTTTTGCAACCTTACAACAGGTTTTACCTCTCGAGGGATCTCAAGAGGCTTACAACCCCACCAGGCAGTGTACCTGACCGATGTAGTATAGTGTAGTGGTAAGTACGGGGGATTGATCGTTCTCCACAGGGAATAGTGTTCGTTAGGTATGAAAGACTACTCTAATAGGTCTAAGGGTTGAGGAAGATTCTTTTTATGTTTTTATAATTTTTATGAAAGCAAGTAAAATCTCGGGTTTGAAAGAGTGGGCGGAATTAGTTGCTAGTCAACTAACCCAAATAACTACAAATGCAAATAAAATAAAATAACAGAAAATGAAAAGTTGGTGGAAACTTATATGTAGAGAAATGTGTTTACTTAGATTTCCTTACTCCCTAACTATCTTTTACCGGTTGATTAGTGTGTATTAGTTGCGTGGATGACGGGTGTATTCCTTAATACCAATCGTGGGGTGGCGTACGTACTTCCCCAACTCTACAAGCTCCTACTTCACTCCTATGTCGAGCCGGCTAGGAAGCTCCTAACATGGGATCACTAGAATTCACTTGTGCATTAAATACAACCATAAAAACCTTTAGTACGCATTTGGTTCATGTTTCTTAAGACGTTCAAGCAAGTTACCGAATAGGAAGTTAGCCAGTTTTCTTAAGCCTAACATAGATAAACAATCATCCAATACAACTAATAACACACTAATAACCAATAATCAATAGCTAGGTTTCATTAGATCTAAGCAAACACAAGATAAATCTAGCCTAACATATTAATCAAAAGACAAGAACAAGATAGAATCAAACAACACATAGACATATTGAATGATTAATTGATAACTTATCTTCAATGTAACATGGAAGATCTCAAGGCAAAAAGCCTTGAAAAAGATGCTAAAATCGTCTTAGGGTTTTCTCCCAAAAATTCCACACTAAGTTCCACACTAATGACAAAAATTAGAAAACTATATATAGACTTTTGGATCTGACGGCGTCACGTTATGGAGTGTGACGCCGTCACCTCGCCGCTTTTAGGGTTCCCGGATGACCTTCTTGACGCCGTCCCTCTTTAGCTCTCTAAAATCCGTTCTGGCTTATCAAGGCTTGACGCCGTCAGACCTTGAACGTGACGCCGTCCCTCTTTGAATTAAGCCGTGACGCCCTTGATCAGGTTAAAGCGTGACGCCGTCAGAATTCACATGCAATTTTCACTGGCTTATCATGAGTAAATTTCACATCCACTTTTTCTTGCCAAGGCATGACGCCGTCTGGGGTAAAATCTGACGCCGTCAAAGGTAACTTTTAGCCGATTTTTGAGACTTTGTCGTTTTCTTCACTTTTATGCTCCAAAAACGTCCAAAATGCCTCCTTTTCCAGATTTCTTCTCAAAAGTACCTAAAATGACAAAAGGAACGATTTAGGGCAATATTTGATCAAATAAATACGATTTAGGGCTTAAATGACCCCTTAAAAGCGGTACACTTTTCGCTTCATCAGCGGACCACAAGATTTCAATAGCATGAAAATCACAATAAATATAACGTCATAGCCAAAAATACATAAATTCAATGCTCTAAGCTCATGACCCCGAAGCTCGACGAATTGGTATGCAATTAAGCACAATAATAAATGCCCCAAATAAGTGTTTGCCAGACACTCGGAAATAATCCGAATGATATGCGTCCATTTACCCAGTTAGCGCGACCAACCCGGACGGGGTGTCAACCCAAATAGATCTATTCATAACATCCGCGCTTACAAGTAATTAACGGTTCATGATTCAAAGGGGACTTTAATGGCAATGCGGTAACTTAGGCAAAGAAACCGTTTTAGTACTTGTGTCCGTATGTAAAAACAAGCAGTGTATTCCCACCCTGAGGGTTTAGAAATCATATATATAAACAATGTAAAATCGGGGCTATGAAACTCACCTTAGCAAAAGCAAATCTCTTTTGGTATATTTTGTAAACGGCAATATAGGTCCAATAACTCTAATCGCGACCTAATTATACATATGTCTTAGGCTTTGCAAACAAGGTCAAGCATGCAAGTCATACTCTACACCATCACTTGTACATGTTGTGGTAATATTTGTTGTCAAAATATAATTGCGTCGTTTTGATCCTTTATTAGAAATCACCACTTTTTAAAAAACATAACTTGTTTATCTCATATCCAAGTTTTAATCGTCGCGTTAATATATATTTCAAAGTTTTATAACGCGTCTAATAAGTACATACATGGTTCTACCAATTCCGTTTACTCTATTTTAACCAAAATGTTCACTAAAATGTCCAAAATCCTCTTTTAAAAATTCTAACAGCTCACTATTAGGCTGTCAAATTTTATATGTTGCCGCAAACATACTTTTGGCCATAACTTATGCGTCGTAACTCCGTTTCTTAAGTTTAACCTATCCACGCGAAGGTATTTAAGTGTACTCTAGGCTTTTCAAGGTCTAGGCCAGTCTAAACTTCATTTAATCTCAGTTTTCTACTTCTAAAAATCTGGACAGAATGCATTTTTCAGGTTTTTCAGAAAATGTTAGTTTTCGTCGTCTATATTGAAAATAGCGTATCTTTTTCGTTATAAGCCCGTTTTAACTCATTCAAGCGGCTATATTTTCGTTATTAAGTCTGTTTTCTATATTTCTAGCCTAATGATACCCCTGAGTTACTGATTATTCCAGTTTATTCAAAACGAGACAGATTGTATATATAAGTGTCAAAAACTATTTTCTAACCTTCTAGTCATTATTTTCTCTTAACCACAACTCCCAATCTAATCCTAGATCCTCCATCGACTTCCCAACATAACAATAGTGGTCTAAACATAACCCTAGCAAGATCCAAAGTCCATGTATTAAATCATTAAGCATGTCTAAATACACAAGTTTACCATTATTCACATTTATAAGGTTTATTACCACCATTTTTATGAAAAGTTTCTCTAGTTAGTTTTCTTGTAATCCAAGAATTTAAAAACATGTTCTTTACTAAAGGATCATAGCAAGTGTAAATCTTTTCAACATGTACTAAGTGATAATGAGTATAAAAACTTGACAAGCATATAAAATATGAAAACCATGGAGTATTAGTAAGTTTACTTACAAAGGTGTTTAGTGAAATGAGTGTTGTAAATCACTAGCTTAACCACAAGATTTGTGCTCTAAATCCATTGTTAATAAGCCCTAATATTCTTTATCTTAGTCACAACAAGCCTTTCTCTTCTTGCTCCCAATGAGTGTGTCGAATTTATGTAGTAAAAGGGTAGGATGATATCATTTTTTTTTTGTTAACTTAGTTAGAAGTGAAAAATGATTATAGTTGCATCTATTTATACTTGAACTAATTCAAAGGTTAAATAGTAAGGTCAAATTTCATCACTTGGTCAAGGGAGGGGGGAGGCCGGCTATAGGGTGGCTAAGGGGGGGACATGGAGACATTTTGGTGGCTTAGCCACAAAAGTAGAAAAAAAGCTAACACACTTTGTGGCTAATATCATCATTATGTCAAATGTGTCTTACTAATTATGGACAAAGCAAGGGGGGGGGGGGCAGCCATGGGTTAAAATTGGAAGTATTTGTGTAGTTTTGATACAAAAATGTATATATTGTAGGTATTGGGTGTTAAAAATATGTATTGGTTGTTGTTTCGGTACTTAACGAAAATTATACGTAATTATACGTAAGTTATAAAGAAATTACTTTAGGCGCCAGGAAATATTTTTGGAACTTTTGTAATAATTTTGGAAGTATAAAAGTACGATAAAAATAATCGTTGAGAAAATCAGGTATGTCGGGTGTTAAATATTAAATAACAATTAACGTTTGTTGAATTTAAAACCGTAAGTAACTAAAGAATAGAAATTTGTTTTATGGTTTAAAATTGTGAAATGGAGCAGGAGCAAGATATTGGAGCGTTGTGGACTAAATGTAACCTATGTTCTAGTGCACTTGGAATTTATTCCAGGTTTTCTCGTCGGTTCAAGTAAAAAGTCACACGTAAATTTTTTTCAATTAAATGTCAAGAAAGAAAATTCGAGTTTTGTGAATCGTATTGACCTGAAATTTTGCGGGTTGTGATAACTAGGATACATACTACATACATTTATACATTTACATTATTTACATTTTAAGAATTAAAATGGAAATATGTTCATGACATCATTGCATACATCATTTGGATATCTTTAGGATATCTTGTAGATTTAGGAAATATTTTGGAAAGATCTTCAAGCAAAATATTAGATTGTGTAAGATCTTGGCAAGATATGGAAAGATTTGTGAAGCTCTTAGCTGTCATGTCCCGGCGGAACCAAACAGCTATAAGGGCGGAACCCAGAATTTGGGTCCGCCAAATCCGTGCCTTGTCTGGTCAGTTTTACCTATAAATAGCAAGCTGATCATTCAAGGTCACTCATCACTCACATAACATACATTGCATATACATTCTTTCTTAGTTTACTAACCCATTCATTCATTTATTTCATTTGTAGAGATCTTTCTTGTGTAGCAAAGAGATCAAGCATCAAGGTTCAACACAGTGTTGTAAACCTTTAGTATAGTTACTGTGTGATTTATTAGTAGTTCACACATCATTGTTGTACCAAACATTCAGTAGTGATCGGTTAGTGTTTTAGTCCTCAAAACACATAGAGTGTCGGGAGTGGTTGTACCCTTGTAAAGAACTCGGTATCTAGCTTAGTACCGGAAAAAGTGTAAGCGACGTTGGAGTGGTTGTACCCTTGTAAAGAACTCGGTATCTAGCTTAGTACCGGAAAAAGAGTAAGCGACGTGTAAAGGTTTTCTCCGCCTAGAAGGGAGCTTGTTTCTTAGTGAAGAAAAACTCTCGAGTTAGAGGCTCGAGGAGAGGAGTAGGGCAAGGAAGAGAGTCCTTATAGACCAACCACTATAAACATCCGTGTTGTGGTTTGATTGTTCTTTCCTTACTTTCTTTACTTATATTGTTTGATTATTTGCATTAGTTTGAAATCACGTTAAGTACTCAAAGCGAATAAATTTAAAAAGCGTTAAAAACTATTCAACCCCTCTTCTAATTTTCCACAATTGGCATCAGAGCTACGTTACTCAATATTTTCAAAATATATTGTATTATAAAACTTGAAACGATCAATGGATTTTGAAAACTACAAAGAAGGGCAATCTATGCAAAGCCCACCACTATTTGAAGAAAATAGTTTTATATATTGGAAAAATCGCTTTGAAACTTATGTGAAGTCAAAGGATATAGATTTATGGTATATTATAGTAGAAGGTGATAATAAACCTATATTAAATATATTTGGTGTTCGGGATGAGGGTACTTCTCTTACTCGTCATAGTGATGAGCAAAAGAAGTTGATTGCCAAAAATAATGAAGCTAAAATGATGCTTTATAATGCTTTACCTAGGAAAGAATATGAAAGAGTCTTTATGTGTAAAACCGCTAAAGATATTTGGCAATCATTAATTATCACTCACCAAGGGAACTCACAAGTAAAGGACAACAAAATTGATCTTCTTATTCGACAATATGAACAATTTGTTATCCCTAAAGATGAGACCATTGATAGTGCTTTTGCTAGTTTTAATACTATTGTTACTTCTCTTAAAGCACTTGACGATTATTTTTCTAGTAAGAATTTTGTCAGGAAATTTCTTAGAGCACTTCATCCGAAGTGGAGAGCAAAGGTGACGACCATTGAAGAATCCAAGGATCTTTCAAGCATGCCACTTAACGAGCTCATAGGAAATCTCAAAGTTCATGAGATGGCCATGGAAAAAGATTCAGAAATAGTCAAAGGCAAAAAGGAAAAGTTAAAGTCCATTGCCTTAAAAGCTAGGGTAGAGTCAAGTGACGATGAAGAGTCTAGCTTAGGTAGCGAAGACGAAGAGTATGCCATGGCTGTGAGAGATTTCAATAAGTTCTTCAGAAGACGAGGAAAGTTTGTTAGACAACCTCGAGAAGAAAGGAAATCCCTCCGGAAAGACCGTGACGACAAGAAAGGCAAAATAGATAGGAAGTATTTTAGGTGCGGTGATACTAGTCACCTAATAGGAGATTGTCCAAAGCCACCCAAAAACAAGACTCAATGAGCCTTTGTTAGTGGTGCTTGGAGTGACAATGAAGATGATGACGAAGAGCCAAAGAATGACGAAGTTGCTCTTATGGCTCATGACTCTAACGAGGTACAATCTGACTCATCTTGCTCCTCTATTGATGATGACACCTTAGAAATAGAATATAACAAACTGTGTGAAATCACCCTAAAAAATCATAAACAAAAATAAGTTCTTAAAAACCAAAAAGGAGTTTTTAGAAAACGAAGTTTATTGGTTAAAAGAGAAAGCTTTACGATTAGAAAAGGGTAAAGATGTTAAAGGAACGTGTGTGTCTTGTCAGGAACTAAAACTTGAACTAGAAATACTTAGGACCACACAGGAAGAACTTATCAAACAAAATTCCAAGTTTAAAAAGTTTGATAAAAATATTAGTCTAGCAGATGAGATAATGCAAATTCAAAAACTACCTCACGATAAAACCGGACTAGGTTTTATGAAATCAGGAAACTTGAGTAGTTTTAAGAAACTAGCCGTTAAAGTACAAGATATTGTTCCAACAAGTTCAGACACCCACGGATTTGACGGAACCAATAAATTTGGTTCCGCCAGTATTGGCCAAAGGTTCCGCGGGTACTGTTGATGAACAGAAGGCTTGTACTTCAGACCGTACTGAATTTGTAAAAGTCACAAGAAAACCTAGAACTAGTACAACTGTTAACAAACAGAAACCAACCATTACTGTAGGATTAGGACAAGTTAAAAATGAGTTTAGGACTAAAATGGTTCAACACAGACCTAGAACTTCTATTCTTAAACGCCCCTTTCCAAAGAGTAACTACAACTCTCAACATCATTATCAAAATAGTTGGAACCCAAACATACCTAGAAACTATCAAGGTCCCAAATACATGCCATGGAACCCATATCCACCGTTTCCATACATGAATCAAGATAATGCTATGTTTAACCCAAATGGACCCATGAGATATTGGGGACCAAACGCTTGAGTTTTTCTTTAACTAAGGTGTGCTTGAAAGTCGGGTTAGAACTGGACGAGTGGATTAAAGATAGTGGGTGTTCAAGACATATGACGGAAAACAAAAGCCTTTTCTCAACCTACCAAGTGTACGACGGAGGTAATGTTACGTTTGGTAGCAAGCTTAAAAGTAAAATCATCGGAAAAGGTACAATCTCTCATGACTCTCTCACTATTGATGATGTTGCTCATGTAGATAACTTAGGTTTTAACTTGCTTAGTATTAGTCAATTATGCCGTAAAAAGTATGACGTCCTTTTCAGTGAAAACGGAAGTAAAATACTTAAAAATGGCATAACCGTAGGAAAAGGTGTTTTGAAGAATAACATTTACGTTATGAAATTAGACAAAACATCTAAAGACAAACTTTGTCTTACCTCCTTAGACGACAACTCAACTCTGTGGCATAGACGCTTAGGTCACGCCAATATGAGGCTAATCCAATCCTTATCATCTAAGGAACTCGTTAGGAACCTACCGAAGTTGAAATACGACCAACACTTTTGTGATGCTTGCAAAATTGGGAAACAAGTTCATAATAGCCATAAGGCTAAAAACATGGTGTCTACATCTAGGTGTCTAGAATTGTTGCATATGGATTTGTTTGGTCCATCCGCTATACAAAGTTATGGAGGAAACTTCTATACTTTGGTAATAGTAGATGATTACTCTAGGTATACATGGACTAAGTTTTTGAAAACTAAAAATGAAGCATTTGATAAATTTGAAATTCTAAGTAAGAAAATTCAAAATCAAATAGGAAATAGCATTGTGTCAATTAGAACCGACCACGGTCGTGAATTTGATAACGAAATCCAATTTGGAGCTTTTTGTGATGCTAATGGCATCACACATAATTTCTCGGCTCCTCGAACTCCTCAATCTAATGGTGTAGTAGAACGTAAGAATAGAACACTTCAAGAAATGAGTCGAACAATGTTAAATGAGCAAAATATACCCCAAAAGTTTTGGTGTAACGCTGTTGACACAGCCACATACATCCTAAATAGAGTCTTAATTAGACCATTCTTGAATAAAACACCATATGAGCTTTATAGAGGCAAAAAGCCTACACTAGGATATTTTAGAGTTTTTGGAAGCAAGTGCTTCATTTTAAACACTAAGGATTACCTCACCAAGTTTGACCAAAAGTCTTATGAAAGTGTATTCCTAGGATACTCACAGAATAGTAAAGCCTACATAGTCTTAAACAAAGAAACCTCAAGAGTCGAGGAATCGTTGAACGTAACATTCGACGAAAGTCCACCTCCCTCTAAGACATCACCTTTGGTAGATGATGACTTAGTTGAAAGTCAAATGGTTGAAAACCAAGAAAATCTAGATAATGATAAAGAAGATGAACCTTTGAATAAGGAAATAGTCAATATCAAAGAATCTAGAAGTCATCCATTAGATAACGTCATAGGAGAAATTAATGAAAGAACCTTAAGATCAAGAGTTCAAAATCAAAGTAATTTCTTTTGTTTCATTTCAACAATTGAGCCCAAAAATATAAATGAGGCCATAAAAGATGAATTTTGGGTCATAGCGATGCAAGAAGAACTTAATCAATTTGTTAGAAATGATGTTTGGACATTAGTCCTTCAACCAAAGTGTCAAACCATAATTGGAACTAAATGGGTATTTATGAACAAAATGGATGAAAATGGAGTAGTATCTAGAAACAAAGCAAGGCTAGTAGCTCAAGGCTACAATCAACAAGAAGGTATAGACTAGGACGAAACATTTGCACCCGTCGCTAGGCTTGAGTCAATTAGAATACTACTTGCATATGCATGTGCACATGACTTCAAACTTTTTCAAATGGATGTCAAAAGTGCATTTCTTAATGGTTTTATTAATGAGGAAGTGTACGTTGCACAACCTCCCGGCTTTGCCGATTTTGAAAAATCAAATCATGTCTATAAACTTAAAAAGGCTTTATACGGACTTAAGCAAGCACCAAAAGCTTGGTATGATCGACTTAAGACTTTCCTAGTTGACCATAAGTATACCATGGGCCTAGTAGACAATACTCTTTTCACTAAGAAAAAGGGATCACATATAATCATAGTTCAAATATATGTGGATGACATCATATTCGGATCAACTTGTCAAGAGTTATGCGATGATTTTTCGAAAATCATGCATGATGAGTTTGAAATGAGTATGATGGGGGAACTAAACTTTTTCTTAGGACTCCAAATTAAACAATTAGATGATGGAATATTCTTCAACCAATCTAAGTACATCAAGGATATGCTTAAGAAATTTGGTCTTGAAGATTCCAAACCCATGAAAACACCCATGTCCTCCGAAACCAAGCTCACAAAGGATGACGAAAGTGAATCCGTAACTAGCACTAAATATAGAGGAATGATTGGCAGTTTACTCTACCTTACGGCTAGTAGACCAGACATTATGTTTAGTGTTTGCCTATGTGTACGCTTTCAAGAAGATCCCAAAACATCCCATCTTGAAGCCGTCAAACGGATTTTTAGATATATTAATGGTACTACACATTTAGGATTATGGTATCCCAAAGGAACGGGAATAGAAACCATAGTGTATGCCGACTCAGACCATGCCGGTGACTATGTTGATAGAAAAAGTACAAGTGGTATTTGTACTTTTGTTGGACATTGTCTTACCGCATGGTTCTCAAAGAAACAAACGGCACTAGCAATTTCAACAACCGATGCCGAGTACGTGTGTGCAGGAAAGGCGTGTCAACAAGCACTGTGGATGAAACAAGCTCTCGTTGACTATGGAATTGAACTCAACGACATTCCCATTATTTGCGACAACAAAGGAGTTATCGACCTTAGACAAAATCCTGTCCAACACGCTAGAACCAAACACATAGAAATACATCACTATTTCCTACGCGACAATGTTCAAAAAGGAAACATCTCAATCGAGAAAGTATCCTCAAAGGACAACATTGTCGACATTCTCACTAAACCTCTTAAGAGAGCACCCTTTAACTTCCTTGGACTTGGTTTAGGATTAATGGAACCAAATGTGTAGTTAGAACCTTAGCTTGAACCTTAGATTAACCAAACACATAAAAAACAACCAATTGTCAACAGGTTCCCACGGAACCAATCGACAACACGTACGGAACCCACATTTTGGCTCTGCCAAATTAGTGGGTTCCTGAGTCAGTTTTTATATAAAAATAAACACCCATGTACTGTTTGCCACATTCCCCAAAAACTCACAAGCTACTGGAATTCGACCTATAGTAAACCAATCTCAGAATTTAGGTCATCCTCCACAACCAATTTTTGATTTTAACCTCTCTGTAAGTATCCTAATCATATCTACATTCCTGTTCTGAGTCTAGGATTTCTATTTCATGCACAAAATCAAAACTTGGGGTTTATGCATATTTTCTATAAAATCATGAAGCATATTTACTGAATTGCATAACGAATCATGTTTTATTTAGTTAGGAATTGCATATCATAAGGAATTATCATAATTCATCAAAAACCCCATGTCAAATACTTGCAAAAATCTTCTCACGACTAGGAAAAACGATTTTTTGCACATTGTTCAGACAAATAAAAACGTTATGTTTTAAACATAATATGCATAATGTCTCTTGAATGCTAAAGGGAATACATAACTAATATGTATTTTCGGGTACATTCAATCGTAGCTACATTGAAGTAGGAGCGTTTCGGTTATCTCTCGTTTTGTTATAAAACTTGCATAAACGAAATTTTCATGCATCAAAAGGAGTCGAGATAACCGCACCTCCACATTGTCCCCATGTAGGCACACACTAGAAATTTATATACGTATTTTCGATAGTTTTAACTAAACTATGTAATTTTCGTGTCTAGGATAATCATGCCTCCCGCGACATACTATGATCACAAAGAAACCCTCAAATACCTACCTCAACACCATAAAACCAAAGGACTCTCTAGCGACCAAGTCAAAATCTTTAAGGCTTTAGAAAAACGTTATGTTCATGAGGGTAGAACCGTAGACCCCTCATTCTTAGAAGGAACCAATATCCGTGAACAACTTGCCGCCATCCACTTTGATTGCCTTCTAGACATAGATGAACCCATTATTCCTAGATTTGTGCTAGAATTTTTTGCAAGCGTTGTTCTTAGTTCAAACGACTATGGCCTCATGAGCATTCACTTCAAAGTTAACCAACATGAATACACCATCCCTTTGAACCAATTTGCGGAAGTCCTAGGAATTTCGGGTCAAGGCACTTTCCTTTATTCCGACAAATGGTCATTATCTATCTTAGATTCTCTCCATGATCGTATTCATCCTTATGACACTCCACCAACTCCAAAAGAGACCATCCGTGATCATCTCTTCATACCTAGGACCTCTCACACTAGGACAAGTCGAGGTAAAGAGGTCGATTATTGGGAATTAAACCTAACCGTACTTACTGATAAGCTTAAGATGAAGACTGCTGAAGATTACATTAGCAGTACTAACTGACTTAGTACTGTTAGCACAAGATGTTTGTACTACTTATATTCTGAACGTGTAATATGATAAGTATAGAAAAGATTTAGTGAATATCCTATTTAGTTAGAGTTATACGGATATTTTAGTTATCTTGTAAAGGACTCCTTGTTCTATAAAAGGAGATCCTAGGTTAGGTTTTTGATATAGTTGTTTTGTTAAGATTCAAGGTTTTGTAACCCTAGTGATTGTTGAAGATCACTCGTATTATTGATAATAATATTGAATCGTTTTGGTTAACTATTATCTTCATTGTTCATACAAATACTTTACTGTTCCATTCATTCATATACACACAATATCTTCTAAGTATCGACTAGTAAATTCCGCGTGCTAGTTAATATCAAATCAAAGTATCTCTAACACAAGGAGTGTGTTTAGATCCCCTTAAGTGGTATCAGAGCCAGGTTCTTATACTTTGAATTAGAAGATCCAGAAGAACTCTTTCAACAAGGAAGATGGACATGGAGACAACCCAAACCAATGTTGCTGCAAAGTTGCCAATACTCAAGCCCAATGAATTCGACATGTGGAGGTTAAGGATTGAGCAATACTTCCAGGTACAAGATTATGTACTTTGGGAAATTATAGAAGAAGGGAATTCATTCAAGCCTACAACTACAACATCAACTGAAGATGGTAAAGTTGTGACAACTTTACAGACAAAGCCAGTGACTGTAGAAGAAAGAATTCAGATGAAGAATGACATCAAGGCAAGGAGTATGCTAATGATGACAATACCTAATGATCAACTCTTGAACTTCAGCAAGTTCAAGGATGCCAAGTCATTATTTGAGGCCATTGTTGCTAGATTTGGTGGGAATGAAGCCACCAAAAAGACACAGAAGACACTTCTCAAGCAACAATTTGAGAACTTCTCAGCAACAAGCAATGAATCATTGGATAATATGTTCAACCGGCTTCAGAAGCTTGTGAGCCAACTTGCAGTTCTTGGAATTGAAATACCTCAGGAAGACTTCAATTCCAAATTCCTGAGAAGTTTACCATCAGAATGGGCCATGCATGTTGTTGTCTGGAAGAACAAGCCAGACATTGATTCTATGAGTCTGATGGATTTGTATAGCAACTTCAAGATAGTGGAGCAAGATGTGAAGAAGGTTGCTGGAACAAGCTCAAGTACTAGGAATATGGCATTTGTGTCAACTCCTAGTAACTCAAGTTCTGAAAAAGTGGAGGTTGGTGCAGCAGTTGGTACTGCTAGTTCAAATATTGGTACTGCTAGCACATCAAGCAGTACTAAAGGCATTATGGATGAGACAACTTGCTGTGCATTCCTAACAACCCAACATAATGGATCCATGTTGACATATGAAGATCTTCAAGAGATCAAAGATGAAGATCTGGAGGAGATGGATATTAAATGGCAAATATCTCTTCTTAGCATGAAGGCCAGGAAATTCCATCTGAGGACAGGAAAGAAGATTACCATAAACAACAATGATACTGCTGGTTATGACAAGTCAAAGATTGAGTGCTATAATTGCTATAAGATGGGTCACTTTTCAAGGAAATGCAGAAGGCCAAGACAACAAGATGGCAAGAATAGAGGCTTTGGTAGCAAGACCAAGGAAGTGGAGATTACTGACTCAAGCTCAAAGGCTATGGTAGCCATTGATGGTTTAGGATCCGATTGGAGCTTCATGGATGAAGAGGAAGCAGCACCTACTGAGATGGCACTCATGGCTTTCTCTGATTCTGAGGTACAAGTTGCTAAATGTTCTAAATCATGTGGTGCTTTAAATGAACTAGAAACTCTTAGGAAACATTATGATGAACAGAGTATAGAGCTAAACAAGACCAGTTTTAATTTGGCAAATCATAAGAGGGGTTTAGCTGTCTTAGAAGAGCAAATTGTTCATTATAAAAGCAATGAGTCTAGTTTTTCTGATACTATAGGATTGCTTAAAAGAGATTTAATGTTTAGAGATGTAACACCCCCATTTTCGATATATGCAGCGGAATATAAGTTGGGGTATTACTTCAAGTATCACAGTCATGAAAATAGAAAACGACTCGAAAAGAGATGTTTTAGATAAAATTGTTATCATTCATTTATTTAAATCAGAGTTACATAATAGTGGTCCCAGCGGAAAGTTCAGAATTACATTATAAAAGATACATTATTCGTTGAATGATAACAAAATGGACACTCTTTTTATAAGAAGAAAGTCCACAGCCACTCCGTGCCAAATCGTACTTCTAGTTACCTGAGATAAAACATGCTAAAAAAGTCAACACAAAGGTTGAGTAAATCCATAGCGTTTAAAGTTATAATCAGTTTGAACACAAGCTAAGTAGAATGTAAATCAGTAATATTGCAGTTCAGTATATTGCCCTAAGTCTCATGACACGCAAAACGTTAACAGGTTTATCATCATAGTTATAAGCTAATGATGTAAATTGTAGGAAATACCCATCTCGATTGTGTGGATGATTCGGGTGGTCTTGGGTTGTGGAAGATTGGATCCATAGTTAGAGAGATGAGAAGAACTAGAGAGAGAGGGAACCCTTTGAGAGAAAAACCTAGATAAGAGTAGCTTGTGTGTGAAAGGTTACAAGAGTTCCAACCCTTCCCAAGTGTGGGAAGGGGTATTTATACTTACTAATATTATGCCCCTAGTGGGCTGTGGAGTGAGCTGACAGTGGGGAAAGCCCCGACCCACTCCACAAATATAAATACGACTAAACTAATAATACTAATACTAATATTGCTAAGCTAATATAAATAAGCCTACGAGCTATGTAGATGCTAAATAGATGCTCGGGGTGACCGAGCCTTCATCTAAATATTTATATTCCTAACAATCTCCCCCTAAGGGAGGTCACCCCGGAAATAATAATTTGAATTCTAGCATTCTTTCTTCTGAACTTGTCTTTATAGCTCGTAGTCTTTGATTCTTCAAAGTCTTGTATCTTTGTGCATTGTGTATCCAGCAGTAATCATTTGATGACTGATAGATTGTCTTGGATGATCTTTGAGTATTCTTCGACTTTATCATCCAACATTTGTTTCCATGTCATCTTTCAGGAGTATGTTTCCATGTGATGTGTAAATCTTCGAGCCGACATGCTCACACTATTTGGCGTCATGATCTTCAGCATCAGAGTTTGCAGAAGCTGTGTTGAAGGTCTTTTGGGTGATCATAACTTTGTTGAATAACAATGATGATGTAGTGTGAACATGTGGTAGAGGATTGGCATCTTTTCTGCAACCAGCTACAACAGCAACCAGCTACATCATTCCACAGCTACAACCGCCAGAAGTTCCTGCATAAGACAGTTAGCAACAAATCGACCGGTACTTACAGGTTTGGACTTCGAGATTGTTAACAGCATAGTGTGGAAACTCTCTCTAATCCTTACCAAGACCGTTCCTAATCGAAAACCCACAGAGGGCTTTTTAAGACTATGCCGTAGCATTTCAACGATTAGGTGAGTCGCTGGAGATCACTCCACGACTGTAGACCGTTTGAAACCGCCGCGACCACTAAGCGTAATCCACAAGGAATTACCGAAGTGACCTGCTTTCAGGGCTGCTTGATGATAACCCTGGCAGGAATTTCCATTCAATCATTGAGAATTACATTTGTAAATTCCCTCATAAATGTTCTGGCAGATTGCTAAGATCTGCGTAGGACTCTTAAGTTTACAACTGGTGTCCTTAATGTTGAACAACCAGTGTAGAAATAATTCGTGTCCCTATGAGATCTTATTATGCATCTCGTGGCTCTAGACTCTATAGTGCGTTTTGATTTAGTGAGCGGAGGCTGGAGAGGACTGCCACCTTTTCAATATCATCTAACTCGGAGTGAGAGAGACGATAGAAATGTATTGAACTCCGTGACAATTGAAACAAGAGTCCTTTGAGGGACCTTGAGTGACTAGGGAGGGTTGTGACAGTAATCAACTAAGTGATTTTGACAGCATATGTATTGACCCGGTTTCTGCCTAAGTTGTAAGGAGGGCTTCTTTCTTTTCACCCTTTATCTTTACAATTCTTTTTCATTCTTCAACCCCTTCAGTGCTTACCGAGACTTCATTACTAGTACCTTGTTGGGTTTGTTCCAGTACTAGCTCCATCTCAGTCGGCACTTTTCCCTTATCCACTTTTCTCCTTTTTAATCATACCTAAGGACTTCTACACTAACTAGTGGATTGTCCCTGGGTAGATCCCTCCGGCTCTGGCGGGATCGTGGGAACTTGAGCCTAACCTAACCATCCTTATAACTCCATACATTAATTAAAATGGCCGGTCTTTGGTATTCATCCACGATTGCCAAACCAAATCTTTGAAAAATCTCTCAACGTGTTCATGATTCTGAAAAACATTTTTGCAAACACTTGAGAGTTTTATATTTTTCAAATGCTCCCCCTCAACATGTGCTCGAATAATTGTTTTATAAATTTGCACATGTCAGGTGAAGCTCGCACTTTTGAATTGATTGATTTTCCAAGAACATGATCATCGCGAGACACGCTTACATCACTAGTAAACTAGCTTGAAATTATTACCCGTCCAGATCACATTCAAGGAAAGTCGCTCGAAATCGGTACATTCTACTCAGACACGTCCTTTGCGAGACACGCTTACATCACCAGATAAACTGGCTTGAAATTATTACCCGTCCAGGACATGTCCTTTCGACTACTGACTTTAGCTATCGTCAATTCATTGGTTAAGTCTGAGTCACGATCTCATGCTATGCCAAATCCTTTTTGTTCATTTGCTCCCCCTCAATATGTGCATCGATATACGAAAGAGTTTAGCACATATGGGAGAGCCTAACGTTTAAGTCCAAAACATCACATTTTCATCAGGTTTCATATTTAAATCACATTCTCTCCCCCGATCAAAAATTTCAAACCTTTTGAGATTTGTGATCCCAATTGATTTAAATAAGTTAGAAAATGTGGGAGAAAATGTGTCCGATTTAATATATTCTGATGATAAGAACATACTGAGCTCCCCCTTAATCTAAGAGGGAGATTCACTGCTTTATATGCACATTTGATTATTATGACACATATGATTTTGACCTTTTTGCGCAGACGATTTAATCACCCGCTTTTCTGAGTGAGTCAGTGGTCAACATCAATCATCCATCCACCAACAAATCTTTCGCTAATGTAGTTGATCCCCACTTGGCGAGACCAAAATAGATGAATGGTGGTGGTGGTGGTGGTGGTGAAAGTGTTGTTGTTGTTGTTGTTGTTGCCGACGTTGTTGTTGTGGTGAATTTCGAGCCAATCAATAGAGTTTGATCGTCTGATCAAATGGTTAGAATGGGAACTGGCACATTCATTTTGGCTATGGAATCTGCATAAGAATATCAACACAGATATACATGCATACAGACACACTATTCCTTAATAGCTACCCTTCAGCAGCTTGCCACATTATAATACCAAATTCATTTAATCAAACCACAGTCAGGAAATACGTCAAACTACTATCTAGCATGAAAAGCAATTAGCAATCATGAACATGGCAATTCACACAGATTCAATATTCAATTCAGGATCTTAGGAGCATGATTCTAACATAATAGCTATATACCTAAGCGAATCCTGAGAACATATGCACAATTTCAACAACATTTAAGCAGCAATCGACTAACAAGAGTCAAACAACATTTGAAACTCATTCATTCAGATCATACAAGTGTCATAGGAGTATTCAAGAACATCAAACACAACTGGTTTTCTTACTTCTTTTAGGTTTTGAGTTTTAATGCATCTAGGGGATTAAACGAGGATTCCAAAGTAATACAAATGAACCTTCTAGTTATATGAAGCTAGGATACTATAAGCAAATTGCACATAATGCCCTAAACTTTCTAGCAACTTACACATTTGGCCATTTGATATAAAGTTTACCAATTTCCTCTTCAACTAATACCCTATTAACTACAAAACCTTTTCAAAGAGTTATGAATTAATCCAGAAACCCATTTGATGATATAAAATTTGAATTCACTCTCCCCCTCAATCAATGACCATTTCTAACCATTTCTATTCGTTGATTGAGTGACAAATTTTATGCATAATCCAAGATTAAACAAATTTCATACAACACATAATCACCAAGTGTCTTACAAATAATTTTCAGAAGAATCATAGAATGAAAACTATTTGCATATAAAGAAGATTTCTCTTCTTTTTCAAGAAATGATGCACTGAAACGTACATCAAGTCAGGGATGCACGGATATGAAGTAATCCATGCCCGGGTGAACATCACCCAGTTGGAGGAACAACCGTCTTTTTGGCGACGTGCTTTCCCCATTTTGAAGCTCGGGTTGCTATCTAAAGTAATAGCAAGCCATTTAGACATGTTTTAACCATCCATTTTAACTTCTGCTCGAGCTTCATTTAAAGACCCGTGCCATTATTGAATGACATTTCTAAGTCCGTAAATGTTATCGATAAACAGAAGACATGCCTAGGTGAAACTATTTTTGGTCTTTTCTAATTTTTTTTAATTTTTATGGTTTTTCTGATTTTAAGTTTCTCTATTTACAATTAGCAAGATTTCTATATATCTATTTACAAAATGGTATAAGATATGAAAAAGAATGTAAGAAGCAAAATATATACAAGGATACTAACCGAAAACCATTACTCCTCAGCATCCTGAATCTTTTCCGCTTCCATCATTTAACTTGCTGAAGAGTAACGTGAGCACATTTAATCAGGGATTAATTCAGACTTTTCACTCTCCCCTAATTAGTGCTCTCCCCCAATCTGACAACCTTTCTGATGAACACCCATAATAGGAAGAAGACTTTGGATGAACGCCCATAATATGAAGAAGTCTTTTGATAACCAAATGCATGCCGTCTTTAGTCTTCTAACACTCCCGTCCTTGAGTAACGCCGTCAAAAACCTTGGGCATCTTTTCGTTAGTTTAAGTTGAGCCTCAACTGAAATCTAGCTTAACCTCACAACTCATCAAACAAGAACTGTCATGAGATTAGGTTAACATCAAGTTGGACTTAACCTTAAACTACGGAACAACTTGAACCTAACTTAACTCCACAACTCATCAAACAAGAACTGTCATGGGATTAAGTTAAATATCAAGTTGTAAGAAAAGAACTCAACATTTTTGAATGTAGAGAAGACTGTAGACTCGACCTTCTTCAAGATTGCCCAATGTGGAGGAACAGAATACCAATCATCTTCATCTCACCAAATGCCTTCCAGTAACCTTACATATAACCCATCAACCCGCAGCGTACACATGAGACGATAACACACAGCAGAGAATGAAGAATAGACTGACGACTCGACCTTCTTCAGTCTTTAGTATAACACCAAAGTAACAAGTTGAACCACTGATCATCTATAGTATGTATCCTCTTGGATATTAAGCCCTGATCACGTGAACCTGTTGTGCGTCCTTGATGTACACATTCTCTCTCCCCTGATGGTTACGATTAATCAGCCCATGACGTAACAGTGAAACGATAATACCAAGGTAACAAGTTGAAACACTGATCATCTCTGCGGTTATCAACACCGGAATAACTTCAACTCGGAAGCAGTATAAAGCCCGATCACGTGAACCTGTTGTGCATCCTTGGTGTACACATTTCTCTCCCCCATGATGGTTACGATTAATCGGAATCATCATCATGATGTGTACATGTAGCCTAATGACGTATACATGAAGCATTGACTAGAAACCCTTTGATGCTGATTGAACCAGCCTGTGAGAATATGTAGATTAGCATTCCATGACCATGTTCTTCAACACCTTGATAGACGGAGGAAGATGTAGTGTTAAAGAAGCATGGTTTTCACGACTCCTGAACTGACGTATTCAGGAGTCGTATGACCATTTCTCAATCATCAACTAACATGTAGATTAATATTCACCCTTTCCCCCCCTCAAAAATTGTATATGCCTGCCAACTGCAATTTTTGATGATTGAACTAGTGAATATGAATACCATCAACGGTAAGTAGCTCCACTTGACGGTTCTTGAAGACTGACATGTTGTTTATTCACCCTTTCCCCCCCTCAAAAATTGCATAT
Source organism: Artemisia tridentata subsp. tridentata (assembly GCA_021014915.2). Lineage (NCBI taxonomy): Eukaryota > Viridiplantae > Streptophyta > Magnoliopsida > Asterales > Asteraceae > Artemisia > Artemisia tridentata. The sequence goes on along the minus strand of CP139503.1, from coordinate 110,928,099 downwards.
GCCTGTCAACTGCAATTTTTGGTTGAATACGTGAATAAAAATATACTCCAATATGCGCCGATCCACTTGAAGACTGAATAAGCACGGAAAGAGCATAAAACTTGTTGATGAGAATGGCCACAAATAAGAAGACTCCTCTTCTTTTGAAGATAAAGTGCACTCAAGCGTACACTTTTCTTTTCTTTGAAGAACGAGGCCTGAACTGATGTATTCAGACGTCATAATGTTGAAGAGCGAGGCCTGCACTGATGTGTACAGACGTCATATGATGAAGAACGAGGCCTGCACTGACTTGTACAGACGTCATAATCTCTCTCTTTACTACTTCTCTCATCTAACTCGTTAACAACCCCATTATCATTTTATCGGATTGATGTCGTGACCACTGATGGAGAAAAACCCAATATGATGAACTTGAGACTGAAGTAATATAACCCGAACTTGTGACTCAAACTTGTACTAATGCGTGACAAAGAGCGGTGTAGAGACTTCGTGCAACATTGAATCCCTAAGTACTCTATACTCTTCAACCAACCAACCAACAAGTATAAGACGTACATCACCTCTTGGTATCCACAACTTCTTGTGACACTGAGCACTACAACGTAACTCCTTAAAGTGATAGTTATTTTGTAATAGAGAGAAAGAAAAAATAACTAGATATCCAAGTCCTTGTCATTGTATTGAAAGCTCGAACAAGGATCTCGAAGAATCTTCATCCAACCTCTCCGATTTCTTCAGATACTAATACACGCACCCATGAAATTTCACTTCAGCCTCAAATAAATAACACTGAACTAACCCCGTAGTCACATCTTGTCGATTAAATGCCTCGATCCAGCCATTTGTGATGTTATAGCTGAACTTTGATAATGGTTTTAACCCGATCATGGTCAAGAGTGCATAGTCCATCATCACGGGATTTTACAAATCTATGGTTTAAACCGAGAAATAAGTTCTTTCGCGGGATTTTACAAAACCCAGAAGAAACCGTGATGCAGTAACAGATTGAATGTGGCATGACTGATTTGGTTTTGGTGAACACTTGTTTAGGTTAAGAATATCTTGTGAGAATTACAGATCACATCACAACTTTTAAACCTTTGTCCAACTGACCAACCTCGTACACAAACATCTATTTGTGACCACATGATGAAGGAAACCCGATATACCAATATTGAAAAACTGAAGTAGAAGTCCCCAAATTGGTTACTTAAGCTTGCACTAATGTTGGAAGAACGGTGTAGAGAATAAATGCTCCAAACAAATCTCTAAGTGCTCAATACCCAACCAACGTATGGGACATTAACACCTCTTGCGATTATCGACAACGTCATTGACGTGTGACACTGAGTACTCCCATGACTCTTAAGTGATAGTTACCCCGACTGCTGGTAACTAGATAACCCAAGTCTTCAACTTAAATTTTAAGCACGAGCAAGTTATCATTGAAGGTCATGCATCCAACCAACCCCGACTTCAAGATAAACTAAGTAGACGCCTTCGTGAAATTCAACTTCAATCTCAAACAAGGAATGCCAAATTAACTTCGTGATCATTTTGTGCGGTTGAATAGTCAAAGGGAGAAGAAACATGCGCAAATTCTTAGCAGTGCCCAAGACTCATAGTCAGTCCAAACAAACATAGCTGTCTGACCCAGCTGCTTGGATGTTATTGGTGCTGTGCATGGAATAGTTGTCGTACTGTGTACAGGATTTTACAGTTCTTGAGATCTAACCGGGAATTAAATTCAAGAACAAACTGCACAACAGTAAGTATCAAACCGCTGAAATCTTAGGAAAGTCGCTAAGAGCCAACCCGCTGAAAGCTAAACCACTGAAACTGGAACCGCTAATATTCAACTCGCTGGAGACGGAACTGCTAGGAAACTCGCGCTAATTCTCCCCCTCAAAAAGGGCATGAAATGACCTTTTTGCCAAAGCTGAGAGTCCGTGATGTTAGTGAATTTGTCAGGCACAATACATGGAAAGAGACAAATAAAACTACTGCAACGTAGATGGTGATTAAGACTCTCTTGTAGTAACCCCTCGTTTGTCTTCTCATCAATGGTTCAGCAGATTAAAAATTCCCTGAAGCTCATAATATGCCAAAACCGCTTGATGAAATATGATAATCTATAGAATGTGTAACAGGTTAAAACACGTCTCTGAACAAACCACCTCCCGTCTTTAAGTCTGACCACCTCTAGAGAAGATCTTGTACAACAATCCCATTAGAAGATTGAGAAACAACAATCACGTGATGAAGCTTGATAAAGGACAAGTTTGCGACTTATACTTGCACTAAATTTGTGATTTAGAACCTATATTGAGCACAACAACGTAACTCCTTTAAATATAGATAGTGATATATACCCAACCTTCCATCCTTTATTGTATATATCCACTTCTTGAACATCCAAGTCTAATCACCTTAATCACCTTAAATTGCAAATTGTGATTTAGAACCTATATTGAGCACAATAACGTAACTCCTTTAAATATAGGTAGTGATATATACCCAACCTTCCATCCTTTATTGTATATATCCACTTCTTGAACATCCAAGTCTAATCACCTTAAATACGCTCGAGCAACGGTCATCAAACATCGTGCATCCATCCACCTCGAGATGTTTGTGACACTAAGTACACCAACCCGTGAATTAACAAACCAACCAAGTCACCATGATTTCCCAATTCCTGCCGATCTTAAAACACAAACTTATCTCGAAAGATTAGTCAGACCCCGCAAGTATTATAATGTCAAAATCCATGTCCTGCATACTTGTCCAAATTTGATTTAACGGGATTTTACTACTCTTGAGATTTAAACCGAGAAATCGAATCTTTCGCGGGATTTTCTAAAATCTACAAGAGAAACCGTGAAATCAACACGAATAGCCTAGAGTGAAGTGCAATGCTTGTAACACCCCAACCCGACAAGGGTAAAGATATCACAAATATATGGTTTCATATCAGAACAACATAGTATCCATAAATCAAAATAGCGGAAGTCAATACATAATCCATTAATAAGTCAACATGACTTATATCCAACATGAAAGGAAATAAAAGAAGTACATAAGTTCAATGCCTAAACAATGGCGACATAAAGTCCAAAGAAATCAAATGGTAGATAAGCTATAAAGAACAAGCTCCACTCAAGTGCACTCAACCCAAAGCCATGCCCAACTCCTAGCTTAATTACCTGCCGCGGGAAAAGAAAACGCGGCTGAGCTACTAGAGCTCAGTGAACAGATATAACGTAACAAACAGTAGCATAAAGAATAATACATGAATAAATGAGAAAGGAAACATGAGTACATGGTAAGAATACATGGTGAGAATACATGAAGTCATAAGAGAAAGGATAAAGGTGCATGGTAAAGGAAGGTCAGTAATCCACTACGAGCCCATAACATGAAATCATAATCATAATCGTAACCATAAACATGTAGAGGGGAGACCTCTTAGTATCCTGTAAATATGAGGGGTGTCCTCATCATGGGTTGGAGTGATCAACTCCCAGAGTGTGAAAGACGTGTATCGCACACACCATCAGTCACCATGAATAACATAACATAACATAACATAACATGTACATGAACAAATCTAGGATGCATCCATACGCCCCAGGTGGCCATAATCTGCCTCTACGTAAACATAACATGCAGGGACGGGACAGGTCATCACTCTCCTGCCCTAGAGTCATGCCATCGGTGCATCGACTGACATGGACATGAAACCCTCATGCCTAGTGAGTGGCTCGTAGTATCAAACTGAGGGTAAAGGTCAAGTATCATGGGTCATGTTTTAAGTTTACTTGCATAGGTCAATATCATGTTTCATAAGTTCATAATCATGGTTCATAATCATGGTTCATAAGCAAAGGTTCATGGTCAAGGTTCATAAGCAAGGTTCATGAATGAAAGGTTCATAATCATAAAAGGTTCAATATCATGGTGGTTCAATAACCGAGGTCATAATAGGAGAGTGAAGGCCTCTTATCAAAGAAGCAGAATATCTGTACCTTATTGCTTGACGAAGGAAAGACAATGAATAAGATGACAAAAGCACAGGTCACTCCCTCTTCACACCTAGAGGAGTAAAGACATGATTACTAAAGATCCCGTTTCCATATTAAGCAACTTTCTATTTTTAGCAGGTTTCTATTTTTAGAAAATTTCCTTATTTAGAAGGTTTCCATATTTAGTAAGTTGGATCAACATTCTAGTTAAATCATTATTTCTGGAATTAGGGTGTCTTTTATCACATTTGCATATTAGGTCCTTAAGAATTCACAATTTACACTTTACACCCTTTAGTTTCAAAAGTTACACTTTAGACCCTTAATTTATCAAAATTTCACCATGGTCACTTATTTTATCATATTATAAGAATGTATCCTCAATTTTATAGAATTTACACAATAGGTCCCTCTAGTTTACAAAGTTACATATTTAGTCCTCTTAATTTAAAATTTCAATCTTATATTAATAATAATTACATATTAACCCATTAAATCACCAAATTAACACATAACCCCCTGAATGTATTATTTTACTCAAAACAGCACCAACTTTCCAGAAATTACAAGTTTAGTCCTTCTATTTAATTATTTCATAAATCGAATTATAAATATATATATAATTCAAAATAAACTCTTAGACATTTATTTTACACAAAAGGCCCCTCCAATTATTTTTACACGACATGCCACAATATTTATAAAGTTCCAAAAGTGATCCACAAGTTTTATAAAAGTACAATTCGACCCTTAAAGTTTTAAAACAATTCGTATAGTCTTTATAAATTCGAAAACAAGCCCTAGCCACATCAATTAATTATGTCATGATTACACATCAATTATTACACTAAAACAAACCCTAATCCAACTCCAAAAACCCTAGATCGAATAGTTCTATATTTTCCCAAATTATTTCTAAAATCCGGTTTTAAGATAAATTCGAAAATAAATCTTTTAGGCTACAATAAATCGAATTCATATTTTTCTTATGTTAACATGATCATATAGAGTCCATAAAAATTATCTCTAGCCATGGTTCGATCGTATATATTTTACGATTTATTTCCAATTTCCACAAAAACCCGATTAACAATATAATTCCTAAAATGCGATTTTAAGCTATAACAAATCAAAACCATAATTTTCTGAGGTTATATGATTCATATGGAAGCCATGAAAATTATCCATGCAATACATAAAAATCGCACCAAGTATTTTAACCCGATTTGCATGTTTTAGGGTTTTATACTCGTTAATTTGTATATGATCTAACCAACGTGCATGATTCTTGTTTATCATTTTATACATGTTCTATAGGTTCATTAGGATCATAGAAAAATACCAGAATGAAGGTTGGATGATCGGATTGAGCGGAAAAGATTTTAGCCTTCTCGGTTAGTCGCGATTTACAATATAATCTCCCACGGCTTCACGAACGATCTAAAAATCTTGGAACCAATTTTCACGAGTCACATATAATGTGAGGAATGTAAGAAAAATAAGGAACGCATTTTACAATGATCGAATGAGTTACAATGAATTATTACCTCTCTTATGGACTCGACACAAAAGAATTTTTGAATGCGCTTGATCTGCTACCACAAATCGATTTGTTATTTTTCTAGGCTTCTAAGGACTATGATGGACTTGCAGAAATTATTTGGAGAATTGTAGAGATCGAATGGAGGCTAGGATAATTTTGTGTGTGTTTTTGGTGTATGTCGACACTTAGGGTTGGAGGATAAAAGATGGGATTGATTTAAACTAGGTATGGCCGGTCAATGGGGGGGGAGATGAGGCCACAAAATCCGGCCCTATAGTTGGCAAAATTAAAGTGATTGATTTCTTCCCTTTTTGTAATTCTTATAACATTTAAATTAAACTAAATATCATTTATAATTAATTCGGTGGTCATAAGGGTATTTTGGTAATTTTCATGGCTTGTGAAAATGTTGAAATGAGTGTTAAAAAATATTTAGGATCATTACTTGTTCATGGTTAGGAGCTTGGAATTTATTTGATAACTTGTAAGCTTTTAATTAAATTTTTAACTTGTAGGGGCAAAATGGTAATTTTACATGTTTTCTGATTTTCAGGTATTACAACTTCTTCCCCTCTAACAGAAAAATTTCGTCCTCGAAATTTGCAATGACATGAGAAAGAAAACATGACAGAAACGAAACGGAACATACCAGATCAAAACATGAAATGAGGATAACTCGATCGTATCGATTCTTCGGTCTCCCAGGTTGCTTCACGTGCTGGGTGATTCCGCCAAAGAATCTTTACAAAAGGAATGACTTTATTTCTCATCACGCGTTCCTGACGCTCTAGAACCGCTTCCGGTTCTTCAGATAAGGTCATATCAGGACGAATCTGATCAAACGGATAAGAAGCCACATGAAGAGGGTGATAGTTGTATCCCCTCAAAAGAGATACATGAAATACATTATGAACATGAGCCAACTGAGGTGGCAAAGCTAGACGATACGAGACTTCTCCGATACGCTCCAGAATTTCAAAGGGTCCAATAAACCGAGGGCTGAGCTTGCCCTTAATACCAAAACGTTTGACACCTCGGAACGGAGATACTTTAAGAAATACCCGGTCGCCGACATTAAACTCTAGATCCCGACGATGCTTATCCGCATAGCTCTTTTGACGTGCCCGTGCCTCTTTCAATTTCTCCTTAGCCGTGGCAACCTTTTCATTTGTGACCTCAATCATCTCAGGTCCTTCAAGAATACGTTCCCCTACTTCATTCCAACATACCGGTGCTCTGCACTTTCGCCCATATAACATCTCAAAAGGTGCCATATCAATGCTCGCGTGCCAACTATTATTATAAGCGAACTCTACCAGACACAGGTAATCATCCCAACTACCCGTCCATTCCAACGCACACGCCCGTAACATATCCTCTAACGTCTGGATGGTCCTCTCCGACTGACCATCAGTTTGGGGATGAAAAGCGGTACTGAACTTAAGACGAACACCCCAAACCTTATGTAACCCTTTCCAGAAGCGCGAAGTAAAACGAGGATCACGATCAGAAACGATAGAAGAAGGAGTGCCATGTAATCTAACAATCTCCTGCGTGAAAATCTCTGACAACTTACTAACACTGTAGCTCATACGGATGGGTAAGAAATGAGCGGATTTAGTTAGCCGATCAACGACCACCCAAATCGCATCATGCTTCCTACGAGTCAACGGTAAACCACAAACAAAATCCATAGAAATTTCATCCCACTTCCAAACTGGAATCTCCAAAGGCTGTAATAACCCACTAGCTCTCTGGTGTTCAATCTTGACCTGCTGACAGGTCATACATCTAGCTACAAACGATGCCACATCCTGCTTCATGCCGCCCCACCAGAAATGTTGCTTTAGGTCCCGATACATCTTGGTTGAACCCGGATGTATAGAAAAAGGAGAACTATGAGCCTCAGTCAACAAGGCCTCACGTAGATCGGAATCATCAGGAACACATAATCGATCTCCACACCATACAATACCACTATCATCTACTCGAAACTCAGACTGCTTACCTTCCTCGACATTCTGCACAATAGCCCAGAGTTCACCATCGTCCTTCTGAGCTTCCTTAATCCGCAGCATCAAGTTCGATTCCACCTTCAAACTCGCCCAATAACCACTAACGCCCTTTACACATATCTCAACCTCTAACCGCTCTAAGTCCTGAAGAATACGAGGCTCAACATTCAAACTAGCAATCATACCCGATTTCCTGCTGAGTGCATCGGCAACAACATTCGCCTTGCCGGGATGATACTGGATATTAGTGTCGTAATCTTTCAGAAGTTCCAACCATCTTCTCTGCCTCATGTTGAGCTCTTTCTGGGTAAATATGTATTTGAGACTCTTATGATCCGTGAAGATATCACATGATTCACCGTATAAGTAATGTCTCCATATTTTCAACGCAAATACCACAGCTGCCAACTCTAGATCATGGGTCGGATAATTTTCCTCATAGGGTTTTAACTGCCTTGAGGCATAGGCAATTACTTTCCCGTTCTGCATGAGAACACAACCTAAACCCTTCTTGGAAGCGTCACTATAAATCTGAAATCCTCCCGAACCCGACGGTAAGGTCAAAACAGGTGCAGAAACTAGTCGTCGCTTCAACTCCTCAAAACTCTGCTCACGCTCATCCGTCCACACAAACTTTTCACCCTTTCTCATCAACTGAGTCAACGGTAAAGCCAACTTCGAAAACCCCTCGACAAAACGTCGATAGTAGCCAGCTAAACCCAGAAAACTCCTGACTTCGGTTACCGTGGTAGGTCTTGGCCATTTTGTGATAGCCTCAACCTTAGCTGGATCCATGGTAATCCCATCTGCAGACACGACGTGACCAAGGAAAGCAACTCGGTCCAACCAGAATTCACACTTGGAAAATTTAGCGTATAATTTCTGCTGCCTCAGAATACCCAAAACAGTACGCAAATGCTGCTCGTGCTCTTCCGCCGACTTAGAATATACCAGAATATCATCGATGAAAACGATAACGAATTTATCAAGGAATTCATGGAAAACCCGGTTCATTAAGTCCATAAATACTGCAGGAGCATTTGTTAACCCAAAAGGCATAACCAAGAACTCATAATGTCCATACCGGGTACGGAAAGCAGTCTTAGAAATGTCCTGCTCTTTAACCCGCAACTGGTGATAACCAGATCGCAAGTCAATCTTGGAGAATACTTTAGCACCCTGCAACTGATCAAATAAATCATCGATGCGTGGTAGCGGATAACGGTTCCGAATAGTGATGCGGTTTAACTCCCGGTAATCAATACACAACCGCATAGACCCATCTTTCTTCTTTACAAAAAGTACAGGAGCACCCCATGGTGACACACTTGGACGAATAAAGCCACAGTCCAATAACTCTTCAAGCTGTTCCTTTAACTCCTTGAGTTCCACCGGTGCCATCCGGTACGGAGCCTTAGAGATAGGCTCAGCGCCGGGAATCAGATCGATAGTAAATTCAACCTCTCTGGCCGGAGCAAGACCAGGAAGTTTTTCAGGAAAAACATCAGAAAATTCCCGAACAACATGAACAGTATTAATATCAGGACCTTCCGCAGAAGAATCTTTAACAGAGGCCAAATAACCTTGGCAACCATGAGATATTAGAGTCCTTGCTTTCAAAGCAGAAATAATTTTCACAGATTTTAGAGAGCGTGTTTCATGAAAGACAAATTCAGGCTGAGTTAGATCACCAAAAATTACTTTGCGAGCATGACAGTCAATAGTGGCTCTATGAAAAGATAACCAATCCATGCCGAGAATAACATCGAAATCAACCATGTCCAAAGGGAGCAGATTTGCCGAACGAATCCGGTCATCGAAACGTATAGGACAATTTACGTATTCATGATCAATAAGAGTACTGAGTTTCATGGGAGTAGAGAGGGATACTTGATTACTTAGTGGTGTTGGTAGTATTTTAAGTTTCTTAACCAGATTTAAAGATATAATCGAGTGTGTAGCTCCAGTATCAAAAAGTGTGAAAATAGCGTGATCACCAATATATAAAACACCCGTAATCGTACCTGAAGACTGAGCCGCCTGGTCCCGAGTCATAGAGTACACACGGCCAGTGTTGGGTGGAGGGGGAGGTAGATAGTTTCCGGTTTTCTCCGGGTTTTGCTTGGGACAATCTTTCACACGATGCTCTGTCGAACCACATCCAAAACAAGTCCCAGAAGCCCGACGACATGGTCCATTGTGGCGCTTGCCACACGTAGTACAAATAGGATAAGTATATGAACCCCCAGATGCACCTCCCTGTGAACTAGAACCCGGAGCCCTGTTCTGCTGATTACCCCTAGCAGTCTGGTCTCTCCCCTGTTTCTGACTGGTGTTGCGTCCCGAGCGATCATCTCCCTGCCTAGGAGTGAACCTGGAATCCTGCCCTCTAGTATCCGACCTCTTCTGATCATAGTTCCTGCCAGCCTGACCCTGATGGTCGTATCGTCGATCCCCCTGTCCACGAGAATCATAGCTCCTGTCATTTCGGCCCTTAAAATCCTTGCTCTGTCCCTGAGTCTGAATCCTATCCCCATCTCTGTTTCTCTTATACCCAGATCCCTGATGAAATATCTCGATATTGCGAGCAGCGTCGCAACATTCTGCCGGGTCCTTAAACTCATCATTAAGTATGCGGTCTAGTACCCACCTCTTGAGTCCCCATTTGTATTGCCTAGCCTGCTGCTTAGAGTCCCCAGCAAGCGGCCCCACAAAACTGACTAATCGCTGAAACCGCTCCAGATACTGCCCAGCATGCTCAGAATCAAGCTGAGAGATAGTGTTGTACTCCCTAATGAACCTCTGCTGCTCGGAAGCAGGAAAGTACCGATTGTAGAACGTGGTACGGAAATCAGCCCATGAACAACCGAGAACATATGCATCACCACCTTTAGCTTCTTTATGCGCTTTCCACCAGTTGAGCGCGTCTCCTTCTAGCTTGAACACAGCCAGACGAGTCTTGAACCCGTCCTCACAACCTAACACTTCGAACAGTTTCTCCATGTGGGTGATCCAATCTTCTGCTGCCTGAGGAGTAGCAGCAGAAGAGAAGGACAACGGCTTGAGTTTATTAAAACTCTCCAACCACCCATTAATAGTAGTGGGTCGGCCCCCACCACCAGAAGAACTGCCAGCACCCCCAGATGGGCCAGCTCCACCACTGATAAGTCGGTTGACCACCGCCTCAGTGTTAAGGCCCGGTAGCAGACGGGCTACAGCATTAGCTATCATCTCCTCCAGATTGGGGATTTCAGCATCTCCTCCACTGTTATACTCCTGGTGACGAGTGTTAACCATCTATAGAATTATGAAAACGATTAGCAAGGTGAAACAAAATATGACAGAGCAGAATACGGAAAAGAGTACGCGAAAGGAAAACCTAATGTCTACCCAATCCTCACAGGTCAAAGGCCTAAGCCAACGGGTTTCGGAAACCTGTCTCTGATACCATAAATTGTAACACCCCAACCCGACAAGGGTAAAGATATCACAAATATATGGTTTCATATCAGAACAACATAGTATCCATAAATCAAAATAGCGGAAGTCAATACATAATCCATTAATAAGTCAACATGACTTATATCCAACATGAAAGGAAATAAAAGAAGTACATAAGTTCAATGCCTAAACAATGGCGACATAAAGTCCAAAGAAATCAAATGGTAGATAAGCTATAAAGAACAAGCTCCACTCAAGTGCACTCAACCCAAAGCCATGCCCAACTCCTAGCTTAATTACCTGCCGCGGGAAAAGAAAACGCGGCTGAGCTACTAGAGCTCAGTGAACAGATATAACGTAACAAGCAGTAGCATAATGAATAATACATGTATAAATGAGAAAGGAAACATGAGTACATGGTAAGAATACATGGTGAGAATACATGAAGTCATAAGAGAAAGGATAAAGGTGCATGGTAAAGGAAGGTCAGTAATCCACTACGAGCCCATAACATGAAATCATAATCATAATCGTAACCATAAACATGTAGAGGGGAGACCTCTTAGTATCCTGTAAATATGAGGGGTGTCCTCATCATGGGTTGGAGTGATCAACTCCCAGAGTGTGAAAGACGTGTATCGCACACACCATCAGTCACCATGAATAACATAACATAACATAACATAACATGTACATGAACAAATCTAGGATGCATCCATACGCCCCAGGTGGCCATAATCTGCCTCTACGTAAACATAACATGCAGGGACGGGACAGGTCATCACTCTCCTGCCCTAGAGTCATGCCATCGGTGCATCGACTGACATGGACATGAAACCCTCATGCCTAGTGAGTGGCTCGTAGTATCAAACTGAGGGTAAAGGTCAAGTATCATGGGTCATGTTTTAAGTTTACTTGCATAGGTCAATATCATGTTTCATAAGTTCATAATCATGGTTCATAATCATGGTTCATAAGCAAAGGTTCATGGTCAAGGTTCATAAGCAAGGTTCATGAATGAAAGGTTCATAATCATAAAAGGTTCAATATCATGGTGGTTCAATAACCGAGGTCATAATAGGAGAGTGAAGGCCTCTTATCAAAGAAGCAGAATATCTGTACCTTATTGCTTGACGAAGGAAAGACAATGAATAAGATGACAAAAGCACAGGTCACTCCCTCTTCACACCTAGAGGAGTAAAGACATGATTACTAAAGATCCCGTTTCCATATTAAGCAACTTTCTATTTTTAGCAGGTTTCTATTTTTAGAAAATTTCCTTATTTAGAAGGTTTCCATATTTAGTAAGTTGGATCAACATTCTAGTTAAATCATTATTTCTGGAATTAGGGTGTCTTTTATCACATTTGCATATTAGGTCCTTAAGAATTCACAATTTACACTTTACACCCTTTAGTTTCAAAAGTTACACTTTAGACCCTTAATTTATCAAAATTTCACCATGGTCACTTATTTTATCATATTATAAGAATGTATCCTCAATTTTATAGAATTTACACAATAGGTCCCTCTAGTTTACAAAGTTACATATTTAGTCCTCTTAATTTAAAATTTCAATCTTATATTAATAATAATTACATATTAACCCATTAAATCACCAAATTAACACATAACCCCCTGAATGTATTATTTTACTCAAAACAGCACCAACTTTCCAGAAATTACAAGTTTAGTCCTTCTATTTAATTATTTCATAAATCGAATTATAAATATATATATAATTCAAAATAAACTCTTAGACATTTATTTTACACAAAAGGCCCCTCCAATTATTTTTACACGACATGCCACAATATTTATAAAGTTCCAAAAGTGATCCACAAGTTTTATAAAAGTACAATTCGACCCTTAAAGTTTTAAAACAATTCGTATAGTCTTTATAAATTCGAAAACAAGCCCTAGCCACATCAATTAATTATGTCATGATTACACATCAATTATTACACTAAAACAAACCCTAATCCAACTCCAAAAACCCTAGATCGAATAGTTCTATATTTTCCCAAATTATTTCTAAAATCCGGTTTTAAGATAAATTCGAAAATAAATCTTTTAGGCTACAATAAATCGAATTCATATTTTTCTTATGTTAACATGATCATATAGAGTCCATAAAAATTATCTCTAGCCATGGTTCGATCGTATATATTTTACGATTTATTTCCAATTTCCACAAAAACCCGATTAACAATATAATTCCTAAAACGTGATTTTAAGCTATAACAAATCAAAACCATAATTTTCTGAGGTTATATGATTCATATGGAAGCCATGAAAATTATCCATGCAATACATAAAAATCGCACCAAGTATTTTAACCCGATTTGCATGTTTTAGGGTTTTATACTCGTTAATTTGTATATGATCTAACCAACGTGCATGATTCTTGTTTATCATTTTATACATGTTCTATAGGTTCATTAGGATCATAGAAAAATACCAGAATGAAGGTTGGATGATCGGATTGAGCGGAAAAGATTTTAGCCTTCTCGGTTAGTCGCGATTTACAATATAATCTCCCACGGCTTCACGAACGATCTAAAAATCTTGGAACCAATTTTCACGAGTCACATATAATGTGAGGAATGTAAGAAAAATAAGGAACGCATTTTACAATGATCGAATGAGTTACAATGAATTATTACCTCTCTTATGGACTCGACACAAAAGAATTTTTGAATGCGCTTGATCTGCTACCACAAATCGATTTGTTATTTTTCTAGGCTTCTAAGGACTATGATGGACTTGCAGAAATTATTTGGAGAATTGTAGAGATCGAATGGAGGCTAGGATAATTTTGTGTGTGTTTTTGGTGTATGTCGACACTTAGGGTTGGAGGATAAAAGATGGGATTGATTTAAACTAGGTATGGCCGGTCAATGGGGGGGGGAGATGAGGCCACAAAATCCGGCCCTATAGTTGGCAAAATTAAAGTGATTGATTTCTTCCCTTTTTGTAATTCTTATAACATTTAAATTAAACTAAATATCATTTATAATTAATTCGGTGGTCATAAGGGTATTTTGGTAATTTTCATGGCTTGTGAAAATGTTGAAATGAGTGTTAAAAATATTTAGGATCATTACTTGTTCATGGTTAGGAGCTTGGAATTTATTTGATAACTTGTAAGCTTTTAATTAAATTTTTAACTTGTAGGGGCAAAATGGTAATTTTACATGTTTTCTGATTTTCAGGTATTACAATGCTAATCTTCGAAATTTAAGTCACAGGAGTCAAATCACTACTTGATCAAATCGCAACAAGTCAAGTCACAGATTGTCAACTTGCAACAAGTCAGATTACAATCAACCAGATCACAATTAGTCAAATCGCAAGTGTCAACTTGCCACGTCATATCGTAACTGGTCAAATCGTAATCCGTCAGGTCGCAATAAGTCAAAACGCAACTTGACGAGTCACAATTAATCAAATTGTAATTTGTCAACTATAGCTCAAATCGCAAAGATCAAATCGCAGGTTCACTCAAGTCGTAGGCACATATAGAACAATGCTAACAAATCCACACCTCTGAAACTACGTTGATATTCATAAACCCAAATACGAGCCGTGACGTGAATAAACCTCGCGAGATTAAATATGACCAAAGTCTCACTCATATAGCCAAGCACTTATAACACATTGTGAATCCCATAAAAAATACTACACAATCGTCCACTAACTAGTCGACCTAAATGAGTTTTGTTATGTTCAATTCACAATCGTCCATAGTGATATCAGTTCAATAAGCTCAGCCCAAGGTCACGAATCCAACAGGCTCAGCCCAAGTCCAGTCCATATTAAAAAAACTCGGTCCACTTATTCTCGGCCCATATCATGAAATACTACCCGATCCAAATCTCCCATTGCCCTAATGATTCTGTATTAATACCCACAAACCCTAACCTTAATCTTAAACTAATCCGCCCCCTTCACCTTCATTATACTCAGCCACCAACATCAACACTAACCTTCATCTCCATTAAAGCATCATCAGTCAATAAATCGTAGCAACATCAACATCAAACCATCCCTATTACTTGATCCAATATAATCTCAGATTCCACCAAAACCATCAAATCGAAGACACCTCCTTCATCCTTTCACTTGAGAACGAGACACACCCATCGTCAAGAAGCCCACCAATATCTTTCTTGCTCGATCTTTCAAGGCGAATTATCAAGAGTAACGACATCATGATCATTCGTATGGTCTCGGGTAGGTACTATGATGTGTTTTGTTTTTAGTGATTTGAGCGAACGAAGATAGAATATAACTTCATTGTTAATATTCTTCTCTTTTATGTTCGTATATTAAGGAAGGTTGCTTCCAAAATGGTCGATGATGAAATGTGATTCAACAAAAAAAAATCTTTGAGAGATTGGTATGACATTGAATAGAATCTGAGATCTATTATTTTATTTTTCAGTTTTTAGTACGAGTCAAGTTGTTGTTAAAGAAGGATTTATGATATAGATGTAGCCTTGATGATGGAGTTGTGTTAGAGTCTTGTTGGTGATGGGATAGGGCAGTTGAGTTGATGTACTGGTTGGTTGTTGAATCTTGTTTGAGGAAAGTGTTGTGAATTTGTTGCTATAATTGTGTCTGTTGGGTGTTTGTAGTTCAAATGGTTATGGTCTTTGTCATTGCTTCATCTCCCTCTATTTTGTTTCACCTTTATCAACCCAGACAAGTTGCATGTATGCAATACACACAAGCCGCATCTGTGTAAACACACAAGCCGCATCTGTGAAAACACACAAGCCGCATCTGTGCAAAACACACAAGCCGCATCTGTGCATAACACACAAGTTGCATGTATGCAATACACACAAGCCACATCTGTGCAAACACACAAGCCGCATCTGTGCAAAACACACAAGCCGCATCTGTGCAAAACACACATGCCGCATACAAGTAAGAACACAAACCGCACCATTGCAAAACTGTTTGTCACTATCACCAGTTTTGTCATTTTCCATTTTTGGCAAACAGCCAAACTGCATCCAAAGATTATACACAAACCGCATCAATGTGTGCTCCAAAAAAAAACAACAAGAGGACCACAAGTCATTTTCACAGTTTTTGTCATTTTATCCAGTTTTGGCAAACAGCCAAACACCAATCCCATTGGACACAAACCGCATCATAGAACACAACATCAATCCACAACCAAGAACTTTCCAGTTCATCATTCAACACAAGCAATTTGACCAAAGCAGTCACGACAAATCTTTAATCACTCAACAAAATCTCACGTTGAGACAATGATTTTGAACACCAACATAATAATAACGTATGACAACAAAATCAATGAACAACACCACCACAGATTTGAGCAACTAAATTTTTTATGATATTACCCAACATTCACAAATCCAACAGCCACACGTACTTCCGACATCAACAACTAAGGCTCAAAATCAATGAACAGGAGTCATACGTTAAACTTAATAAACAACTAAAGCCCAAAGTCAGTTGAAACAAAAAAAACGCAAGACTATGAAAATAATAACGTATGACAACAAAAGTGAAGTTAATGCTACTATAAAACACTTTAGTCAAACTGGACTAGTAGACCCCCAAACACTATTTGATCCACATGAAGTATAAGCAAACACAGATCCATGTACGGCCCACTCAAAGATTTGAACAAAACAAAAAAATGAGTAGAACAGTGAACAAATTATTTGAAGAAGTTTATACAACATGATTCGAACCAAAAAAAATGATACCAACACACAATCAAACCGAACCTAACCATGGCTCTTGATACCAATTGTAGGAAATACCCATCTTGATTGTGTGGATGATTCGGGTGGTCTTGGGTTATGGAAGATTAGATCCATGGTGGAAGAGTTAGAGAGATGTTAGAGAGAAGGTAGAGAGATGGAAGGGAAAACTTGTGTGTATTAGATTAGTAGGTGAAATTGTGACAAGAGTTCCAACCCTTCCCAAGTGTGGGAAGCGGTTTATATACTAACTAATATTGGTGCCCCTAGTGGGCTGTGGAGTGAGCTGACAGTGGGGAAAGCCCCGACCAACTCCACAAATATAAATATGACTAATACTATTAATACTAATACTAATATTGCTAAGCTAATATAAATAAGCCTATGAGCTATGTAGATGCTAAATAGATGCTGGGGGTGACCGAGCCTTCATCTGAATATTTATATTCCTAACATGTAAATTATTACATAATTAAATGTAGTAATTATGCCCTCGAGTAGGAGATTTCCAGTCTCTTTATTGATCTCAAATAAGGTGCATTTGGTCACGTTACTGTAACACAAGGGGTCGTCAAACCCAATAGATCTATTCACTAGATTCGCGCTCACCCGTAAGTGATTAATGGTCCATGATGGAGGGTCTTTAAGGGCAACAGGTAACTTAGGCAATATCAATCAGGAAAGCATACAGAAAAATACTTGTGTTCGGTTTTGTAGCATGTATCTCCCCATAAGTTTGGAAAACGTATAAAAAGTGGGACTATGAACTCACCTTAGCAGTCTGGATGGAAAACAAATTAAATAGAGTTGATAAACGTCTCCGGCACGCGACCTAGGTTGGTATGTCAAGTCTTAGTAATCCTATTCAAATATATAAGTTTTAATATTCGTTTCGTAACGTTTTGGTTGTCGAATAAATGTTAAAATGAGACAATATGAAGTCTCTTCAAAAGTTGGTGGATGATAAGATTTTATCTTATTTCATGTGTTTATGTTTATGTTTTGTTTGTTTGTTATCGAGATAAATGTATTTCGTTTATTAGTTTTTATTATAAATATATTCAAAATATATTTCTAATAATAATTATAAAATGTTACGCTTTTTACCCTTATAGTTTAATATATTGACAGTTTATACCCCTGAACTTTCATAAAATGACAATTTTTACCCCTGAACTTTCATAAAATGACAATTTTTACCCCTGAACTTTGGTGAAATGATAGTTTTTACCCCTGTAGTTTCAAAAATGACAATTTATACCCACAACTATAAGTCGTTGGCAAAAATAGTCCTTGTTTTAATAACTTTGAGATATTTACATTTTTGGCCCAATAAAACTCCAACTTTCGAATTTGGCAGGTTTTACCCTAAAATTTCGGGTCGACTTCATTTTAGGTCCTAGTTATAAAAACAAGTGGAGTTTTGGCAGTTTTGACCCTCAAGGCACTTATATCGTTTCATGCGACATCCTTTTTCTATTTTTACGCCTTTTAAGCTTGTGAAAACGACACGACTTGCTACGACTCCTTTATACAAGTTATATTAAGTTTGTAAACATCATTTCTACAGTTTATTATCTCATGATTCGATCTTATGAGCTCGAATCAATTAAAAGGGTGCGTTCGGTTGCAGTTTGCGACAGGGCAGAAAGAACACCAAATAAAAGTGAGGCGACACAAGGTTTTTACGACGTTCTTGATCCTACTATTAGCTAGCTGGGGGGGTCTTTAAGTTGGCCAATTTCCAGATTTTATAGGGGTCGTTTGAGGGTCAAAATAATTATCCCAAGTTGGGTGTTTGGGGACTGTTTCGGTAAGAAAAGAAAAAGGAAAAACAAGTTGGTTTTTGATTTTTAAGTGTTCTAACTAGTTTTTAAAGCATGTTATCATGATCATAAACATATGTAATCTATCTTAGAGTGTTTTAGAGTTTCTTGATTTGTAATACTAAAAAAAAAAAAATTGGGGTGTGTTTTGTGTTGCTCGACAAAAAAAAAAAAAAAAAAAAAAAAAAAAAAAAAAAAAAAAGAAAAAGAAAACTAGTTTTTTGACCCTAGCTTTCTAATATAAATTAGTTAATATCATTTTTAAGTGTTTTTAAAATTCACAAGGAGTATTGAAATGGGCTAGAAATACTTACTTGTTATGTGATTCGATTGAGAGAGGGTTTTGGCGAAATGGCTTGGAAAGTGAGCACCAATGCTTCTCCTCCTTCCTAGGCTTCTTAAGATATTTGTTTAGCTTCTAATTAGTCTATAGGATCAGTAGATACACAGGTGCGTTGCTGTTTTGGTGTGTTCGAATAATGGTGAAGAAAAAGAAAGATATGGGTCGATTTATATAGAGGTGAGTTTCTAGGGTTTTTCAAGGTTCAAGGTTCTTCTAGTTATCTTGTTAGTAGTGAGGGAGACATGGTGATGTAGGGAATGACACATGTATGGAGGGGGAGGAAAGGTATTATGTGGAAAAACCCTAACCAAGAGACTCTCCTACCTTGTTTGACGAGTGGTAAATATCTAGGAGACAATGATATGTGGAAGTATTTTGGACCTAGAAGAAAGTTTATGGTGTAAAGCATGCTTAGGGTTTAGTGTGGAATTAGTTTGGTTAAAATTTTGTTAGGATCGAACTAGGTAAGGCCTATGTGGATCGATTGGCTTCATTTGATGATACCTTGGGCTATGGAATGTTGTACATAGGGTTTTAGGGAAGTAACAAGTTAGGTTTAGGGTTTTGTTTAAGGATTTGTTGAGTAGTGATTAAATTAGGGTTTTCTTATTTAGTATCTATGTCGAATTGTATGTATAAGGAAAAGAAATCATGTTTTGCTTTAAGGGATTTTACCATGGGCTTATTAGAGTTGTACTAAGGTTCAAGAAATATAGAAAATATATTTTTAGGGTTTGCTTATGTTAATTTAATCATATGTTAGTTAATTAGGTTTTAAAGTATATAAATGTAATTTTTAGGCTTTTATGCATTAGACACTTGTACATTAGGTTTAGGGACTTCTACTTATATTTAGTAAGTTTAAGAAATTTATTTTTAAGGTTGGTGCATAAAAGACATGGATGATGTGCTTTAAAATAGGTACATTGAGGTTTGTAATGTGATTTATATATATGTATATTATGTTGTGATGCATAAATGACTTGTACCTTGGCTTGAAAGAATTGTACACTTATAATTTGTAGAAAACATATATATATTAATTAGGGTTTGTGATTTTATTACATAAAATCATAGTTTTGTGAGTTTAGGGTTTGTATCGGAAGTTATAGTGAATTTAGGGTTTCTGTGCTTTAAAAGCTTGTACACTAGCTTGGATGAGTTGTACTTTAGTATTTTAGGGTTTAGTTACTCATATTCATTGTTATAATAGTTTAGGGTTTCGTAGAAACTCTAATAGATAAGAAACGTTTAGTTTGAATGTTTATTATTCGTACGTTAACGAATTATCATAAAGTGGCAAATGGTATATCGTAGGATTTTTATACTTGACAGATGTAAATGTTTATGTAAAATAAAAATTAAGTAAGTTGATGTCGGTCCGCGTGTGAGCACGTTTATCGAGAATGTGAGTTACGTCACATTAGATAGTAATCATGATCAGATAAAAAAAAAATTTATACGTAGAAAATGGATAAGTATTCTTTATTTAGAATATGGAATAGTTTATTACAAAGTGAAATTTTTACAGTGGTTACAAGAGATGCTGAAATTAGCATGTTAAAAGCTGAGGTTGATAGACTTAAACAGGACAAAGAAGACATTCAATTAAGTGTTGACACTCTTGAATACACATCAAAAGGAGTTCAGAAATTAATTGAATGTCAAATAATCAACAAGGCTAAATCAGGTCTAGGTTATAAGTCTGTTCCACCTCCTCATAGAGGAATACCTGCACCTCCAGGTATTGACCTAGAACACACAGGTTTGCCTGAATTTCAACTACCCAAGCTAGAATATGGTCCTCAATCAAAGGAGAAGGTAGTAGTTGACAAGCCTATAGAAGTAAATGAAAGCTTTGGGAGTGCAAGTGATAAATCACTCTCTGAGGACAAGGTATCCTCTGCTAGGGATTCAGATGCTCCAACCATAGAAGATTGGACTTCTGATGATGATGAGGATGATCAGGTTAAGGTTAAACCTGATATTGTTAAGGTAGAAGGAACAAGAGTTCCTAAGGTGGTCAAGGTTAATACTGTTAGGCCTAAAACAAATGCTAAACAAGTTAGGCAACCAGTAAGATATTGTGAAATGTATAGAACCACACACAAGCCCAGAGGTAACCAAAGGAATTGGAACAACCTCAAGTCTCACCAACTAGGTGATGACTTTGTCTTTTATAGAAAAGCTTGTTTTAATTGTGGAAAGTTTGACCATCTTGCAGCTTATTGCAACAAAAGGGTAACTGGGTATACAAACCATAGAGTGAACTTAGAAAGACCTCAAAATCACTCTAACCTTGCTAGAATGACACCCAGAGCAGTTCTTTTAAAGTCTGGCCCAAGACCAATTCATACTGCTAGACAAGCAGTTCATACTGCCAGACCAAATAAGACTTTTTACCCAAGACAAGCAGTTCAAAGTGCAAAAACAGTTTTCAAATCTGCACCATCAACTGCTAGAAGGCCATTTCATAACAAAGCAGTGGTAAAGAACCAAATTTGGAAACCTAAGGTTATAATTGCAAAACCAACAGTTCATACTGCTAGGGAAGCAGTTAATACTGGTAGTTTTAAAAACACTGCTAAGGGAAAGATGGGCAATGGTATTAATGCATCAGCATCATGGGTTTGGAGACCATTTCAATCCAATGGTGCACCAACTGTTCTAAAAAGGTTTAATTATATTGATGCAAGAGGAAAACCAAAGTCAGTGATGGCTTGGGTTTCTCAAGGAAACTAATTTCCTTGTTTATGTGCAATGTTAGTCATATGCTTATAATGTTATGTGACAAGTGCTTTGCACTTTGTTTTCTTGTTTTTGGACTAACAATTGCAGGTTGATTGGAGTTTGTGAATTGAATGCTTTATGTTTTGGATGGTGAGGTGCTTTGGAATTTCAAGTGTGTGATCTGTGCACACAACAAATGGTAATTGGTTCACCATTTCTAACCCACATCAAGAACCAACTAGTCCAGAGCAAACGGTTTCTGGTAAAGACTTCTCAAATCCATTCATGGTTGTTAGTTTACCAAAAACTATATGGTTATCAACTCACCATATCTCATAGTGAAGAGTTGGCTAGTCCAAAGCAAATGGCTATTGGTAAAGACACATCAAATCCGTTGATAGCTGGTAGTTTGCTAAAAACTATATGTGGGCAGTATTTTTTTTAAATCAATATTGAGTTTATACTGCTCCTTAAATTTTTTCTTAAAAAATTAGTACTGCTAGTGCAAAGTTTGTACTGCTGAACTAGCCGTTGGAACTGTTGTGTCAGTAACATATTTTTTAACTAGCCGTTGGGTAAAAACTGTTGTTTACCATATATATAGGGTTTTTGTTTGGATAATTATTTTCTTTCCATATTTTACTCTAAATCTTTCTTAAGATAATAATTATCCCATACGCAAAATTCTCAAACCCTAACAGTATCTTTATAAAAACCTAATTGGCTTTGCACATCATCAATTAATCCACATACGATCATCTTTCTGATATATTTTGTAAACATACTCATGGCTGTTTTGAAGTTTGTTAAGACGCATAATCAAGTTGCTTTTCTAGAGAAAACAGATGAAGAGGATGGACCTAAGTTCTATGAGATTGTGGATTTTCTCAAAAATTCCTACATAAGGTATGCTTTGACTGTTAATCCCACTCTCAATTCCTCACAAATCAAACAGTTTTGGCAGATTTCATCTGTCATAACACTTGATGAAGATGATGAGGATACACCAATCACTACACTTAGTGCAACTGTGGATGGGCAAACCATCTATGTTACAGAAAAATCTTTAAGGAGACATCTCCATTTAGATGATTCAGATTGTATCATAGACTTGCCAAACACAGAAATTTTACATCATATTTCAAATATGGGGTATGACACATCCAACAGACTTTTAACTTTTAAGAAGGGATGTTTCTCACCTCAATGGAGATTTTTAATACATACACTTCTTCACTGTATTAGTCCTAAAAGTACCTCATGGGAGCAATTCAGTAGCAATATTGCTATTGCTCTTGTGTGTTTATCTACTAACATAGTTTATAATTTTTCAAAGATAATTTTTGAAAGTATGGTGAAGAATGTGACATCTCCAACAAAATTTTTGATGTACCCAAGGTTCATTCAAACCATTTTAAATGCAAAGAAAAGTAAGTTACTTTCCCATAAAACTGTTTTTCCTACTCCTTGCCTGCAACAAAAAGTGTTTCAAAATATGGCAATGGCAACTAGGGGTTGGAATAGGGAAATAACACCATTATCTCAAGATATGCTTGCTCAAATTCAATATATACAGGGTGAAGGGTCAGTCAACCCAACTAAGCCCAAACACACACCTATTGTGGTTCCAGAAATAACTCATACACACCCAGTCACCACAACCTATAGGAGAAGAATCAGAAAGGAGACTATGGTTGCTCAGCCTAGTCCTCCTACTCAAACCTTTGAAGCAGATGAGCCTATCAATTTTGATAGTATGGGTGGGGCTGACACTACTATCTCTGGCTTAGTGGTTGGGCAGGCCAGTGTCAACATAGCTAAGAACCCTACCATGGCAACATCTAATGTGCCAAGTCCTCAAAGACTTGGTACAGGTGATGAAAACCCAAGCTAAATGGAATATATGGGTGGTTTAGGAGTACCTCCTAGTCCAACTAGGGTGGAAACTGAACCTTTGCCCCTTGATTCACCTCTCCTAGAAGGTAACACAACTAGAAGTGATGAGGGCAACTCTAAACTAAAGGAATTGATGGTCTTATGTACACAATTGTCTGAAAAGGTGGTGTCTCTGGAGGATGAGCTAAAAAGTCACAAGAGGAATTTTGCCCTGATCTACACCAAATTAACCACAAGAGTAAAGAAATTAGAAACTCAAGTCAAGAGGTTCAAGGCTAAAAGTTATAAGATGGTTCTATCTACAAGTTCTTCAAGTTCTGAGTTTGATGATGATGGTGATTCTCCCAGACAGGGGAGGAAATCAGGGAATGATACTCAGAGGAAATCAGGGTCAGAAACTCAGGGGAGGAATTTGGATTATGAACAAGAAGGTACTGGTGGTGGTAATGAAGATATGGATATGGGTGAGCAGAGTGAACAAAGTGGTACTGATCAGAAACAACAAGGTACTACTGGAGTTGAAGGAGCAGTACAAACTGCTGAGGTAGCAGTACAAACTGCTAAAGACAAAAGAAAAGGTATTCTAATTGAAGATGAGCCAAAACAGTTGAAGATCAAGCCCATAACACAAGCATAGATTGATTTTGATGAAGAAGTAGCTAGAAAAGCTCATGAAGAAGAAGTAGCAAACTGGATGGAAGCTCAGAGAATAGAGAAAGAAAGAATTAAATCAGATGCCATTATTGCTCAAGAGTCACTTGAAGAGCAGATACAACATTTGATAGATACTGATCCAGTTTTGAGAGAAAGAGCTTTGGAACTACTTTCAGATGAAAGACTAAGAGTAGAAGAAAGGTCAGCCAAGCTTGCAGATTTCATTTACTCTAGGAATGAAGAAGTGGCTTTAAATGACATCATGGAGAGTATTAGATCTGGTCAGAAGAAGAAGAGGAAACCAACAAAGGCTCAGATTATAAGTGGAATGAAGATGTATCTGAAAAATCAAGCAGGTTAGAAGGCATATCAGTTGAAGGGAAAATCAAATGAAGAGATTGAGTATTTGTATTACACTTCTTACATAAGAGCTCACAATTATATTCCTATGGATTTAGAAAGAAGACCTTCAAAAAGACTCAAGACTGCTGAGACAAAACCAACTGAGAAAGTGGAAGCACATAGAGAGAGAGTTGAATTGTCACCAGAACAGATGAGCAACATGTTAGTCACAGTGCCTGAAGTTCTACATGTTGATCCACTTCAAGCAAGACATCCTATTATGGATTGGGAGATCTACAGAGACAAATTTGGAAAAGCTTGGAAGTTTACTAGAGTTGGTGGAGAGTCAACAGTCTGCAAGAACTTTGAAAATCTGGTGAGAACTTGTGATAGAGAAGATTTGGACACATTGTGGAGATTAGTTCAAGAGAAGCTCAGTACAAAGAAGAAGACAGATGTGAAAGAGCAAGAATTTTGGGTGGAATTCAAAAGACTATATGAACCAGATCCTACAGATGTGTATTGGAATTTTCCTTATTGTGATCTGACTACTTCATGGGAGTTTTATAGTTCATGCAATGTGCATCATTTGTCAACACAAAGTGGAGTATATATCTTTATGTTAGCAGAATTGGAGTATCCATTGAGTTATGAAGTGTTAGCAGTGATGATTTCTACAAGGCTCAGATGTGAAGAAAACTCTGAAGTTGTTCAAAGTCTGATGCAAAGGATATATGATCAGTATGAAGCTCTGAGGAAGAATAGAAGATGAAGTGTTTGGAAGAATCCCCCCATCATCAGTGTTGAAGTTTAATTCAAGAAAACTTAGTGATTTGGAGAGAAATCATAAGTTTAGGGGAGGATTGTTGGGAATTAAACCTAACAGTACAAACTGATAAGCTTAAGTTTAAGACTGCTGAAGATTACACTAGCAGTACTAACTGACTTAGTATTGTTAGCACAAGATGTTTGTACTGCTTATATTCTGAACGTGTAATATGATAAGTATAGAAAAGATTTAGTGAATATCCTATTTAGTTAGAGTTATACGGATATTATAGTTATCTTGTAAAGGACTCCTTGTTCTATAAAAGGAGATCCTAGGTTAGGTTTTTGATATAGTTGTTTTGTTAAGATTCAAGGTTTTGTAACCCTAGTGATTGTTGAAGATCACTCGTATTATTGATAATAATATTGAATCATTTTGGTTAACTATTGTCTTCATTGTTCATACAAATACTTTACTGTTCCATTCATTCATATACACACAATATCTTCTAAGTATCGACTAGTAAATTCCGCGTGCTAGTTAATATCAAATCAAAGTATCTCTAACACAAGGAGTGTATTTAGATCCCCTCAAGTCGATAGAGACCCATTTGGCATGCAGCTAAACGAACTTAGGCCTCAATTTTTGGAAGAGATTCTTAGAGCTAATGTCATAAACACCATAGGAAATAGGGATCATGTCAACGCAAGCCTTTGTTACATGCTCTTTTGTGTGTCTACCCACCAACCTTTCAACCTAGCCTATTATATCGCCAAAAGAATAGCCGATATTCCGGTTTTGGGTACGACCGCCATGCCTTACGGGATGCTACTTACCCGTCTCTTTAGAACTTTTGCACCCATTCCTCCAAATGCTAGAGGTTTCCTTCCCGACTACTCCGAAATTAAACATACCTTTGTACCTCTTAGTGATCATAGAGTAGCCGTGTCAAGAGGAAAACGTGCTCATCCTCCAACCTCATCATCATCATCATCGGTTAGTGAGGATGATGGTTTGCCCAATTCTAGGATTCCTCCACCCGAATACATGAGCCAACTTCCTCCCATCGAGAAATAATCCGAGGAGTTCCGACAAACAAGAGGAATGATGAAGAATATTGGATGTTGGATCATGAAGCTCAACAAATAGTGAGGATTAGGGAGTGTTTGGTATAAGACAATTTCAAACAATGATGTGGTGAATTATTGTGTTTTTAGGATATTATGTTGGTATTATACATTCATGTGAACTAAAATAACAATGCAGGATGATAACCTTTGATGTTATCGATTTTTCGTATTTAAGCCACTGTTTGGCTTAAACTCCATTTATGGTAAGTTCAAAATCGTCCGTTTGATCTATGTGTTAGAACCTATGTTTTTGTTTTTAAACAATCACAACTAATTAATTACATATGATTTAGGATAATTTTCGGGATTTCAACGTGTTTCTGGTAGTTTAAAATGCCCACTGTTAAGGAATTCGACTTGGCGGATATGGCGGAACCAATTTCTGGGTTCCGTCTGTTGAAATTTTTGGCTCCGCCAAATTTAGCCCAGCAGATTCAGTGGAACCAAAAACTTGGGTCCGCATTTGTTATCGTTTGGATCCGCCATTTAAACAGTAACTTTTTCAAATTTCCCGTCTAATCCTGCTCCTTAGATTATTGCTTCTAGTTCTTAGGATTATTCCACTGAAAATTAAGCACATTAGGATCATTTAGGCACACTTAGGACTATAAGAAATCCATTTCCCACAAAAATTTGAAAATTCAATTTTCCATCCAAGTTACCTTTCAGTAACAAGCAAGGAACCCTCCATTTGGTTCCTTGAAATCCGTGGGACAATCAAATGATTAGATTTCCCACTCATCCTTTGTATTTACTGCATATCTTCCCAAACTCACTCAACTCCATCTCTATGGATTGACTTTGGTGATTTGAAAAGTTCATTTTCTTGCTCCAAATCATTAGGAACCAACATTCCTCAATGGATCAACATCAAATCCAAACACAAAGTTCAATACACCTTACTGTCTATAAATTAGAAACCTTAGGATCATCACAATTCACAATTTCACCATCATCTCTAAGCGTTACTCCTGTACTTTAAAGCATCCCTTCTCATTTCAACAATGACTAAATCCAACAACTCATCAACCAACAGACCACCAAGAAGGACAGCTCGTATGAGTGTCAGACCCTGTTGCTTTGTGAATCTAGGTTCTTCATCAGAAGAGTCCTCACCCTTAACCATTTCATCACCAATAGCAAATGAGAACTTTCTCAACCTCTCAACTCCAACACCACCTAATGTGATCATCAACACTCCACCACCAACAATCACTCCAGTGGCTACCACACCACCACCCGCTCCATCTCAACCAACTAGATCACCATCACCTCAATACTCACCAAAACTCCGTCCAATGGAGCTATTTGTTACTCCTCCAACCTCACCACATCCATACTTAGAAACCCTTGAAGACCTTCCACCAAGGTCTACAAATCCACCACCCTTGACTTTTGAAGGTCAAGAACCACTTCTTTTCCATCCTATTTATCGGGATATTCACGGTCCTCTCTACCGTGATCAAGAACCACCACAACCGAAACCTCAACCCCTTTCACCAAGATCCACCCTCAATGCCATTGATGAGGAAATGTGGATCAACCAACCCAACACCCAAGGCGCGATCAATGAAGAACTTGATCGCCTTTATGCCTTCTCTGTGAAAACTTATTTTAGACTATCTAACTAACAATAAGTTTTGTGACCGTTTATGGGCTCAAGGCTGTTAGACCTTGATCTAGGATTTTAACTATGATAAGTACGATGATAATATTGGCGGAATATTCAAATGAAAGAATACAATACTATCACAACAAGGTTTTGCCAAACTTTCTCTTTGTTATTAAACTCAGCCCCAATGCTATGTGATCAAATATAGCATGGTTACTCTACAATAATAACAGGGATCAAGGGAAACCTTGATTACCTTGAGGCTAAACAAACCTAATCAACATCAGACCCCTTGTATGATGTTCCCACACACACTCTTATGATGTTTTACATATTGAAACCCTTTGGTGTTTAAATTCTAAGCACACTAGAACACTACATAAAACATACATAGTATTTAAGCTATGATCTCCTTTTTATAGAACAAAGGAGATCATTACAATGTTGTTAAGTCTTGTCTGCTACTTGCATGTGTATGTCAGTCATTAAGATACAACTTGTATCTTTGTTTACAACTTTGTTGACTGAACAAATATCTAGATATTATCTATAGTATATAAGTGATTCATATAAATAATATCTTCTTCATCCTTATCCATCCAGCAGTAGTATGACTCATAGCAGCACCTGATACACTAGAAGACTTAACTGTGTAATCACCAGACTTAACCACCAGACTTAACTAGGAGACTTAAATGGGAGACTTAACTGGGAGACTTAACTAGGAGACTTAACCACCAGACTTAACTGGGTAATCACCAGAATTAACCACTCCTGCAACCAGAATTAATGTTTCATTCTTCTTGTTTTGTATCATCAAATCTATAGAATATATAATTCCAACCATTCTCCAATATGGTGGATTCTCACCTTAATGAGGCTATGGACTTGTAATCAAGTTTGATGGCTTTCATCATGTCTCCAACCTACATTCCACCACCTCCACCATCAAACAACCAA
The DNA here is from genome assembly GCA_021014915.2 of Artemisia tridentata subsp. tridentata. Taxonomy (NCBI): domain Eukaryota; kingdom Viridiplantae; phylum Streptophyta; class Magnoliopsida; order Asterales; family Asteraceae; genus Artemisia; species Artemisia tridentata. The sequence continues at coordinate 110,899,060 of CP139503.1, read as the reverse complement.
CCACCACCACCACCAATTCATGAACAAACCCTTCCACCACCTAGACATGGTCGCTCCATGTGCGAGAGGGCCGCTCACTTGACTCAACGAACCAACATCTTGGTTCATGAGTTACAAAACGAAATGAGGTTCATTTTGAACCACATCCTAGAGTGCCTTAATGCTCTATCCCATCCTCCGCAATAGATATTAGAAGTTTCTCCTTTATCTCCTTTCATAGGACTTTTTAGGACTTCTCTTTTTTTTTTTCTAGGATTTTTATTTTGTAACTCCTTGTTTTGTGACTTTGATCACAAACAATTTTCAATGGAAGGATGTTATGTTTATGCTTGTGTGTGATCAATATTTGTGCATTATATTGGATTGAATTATTAACACTTGCATTATTAGATGGTTGGTTTAAATTCTTAGCTTGGTTTGACCAATTTAAACATAGTTGACTTTTTAAGTCAACCGGGTTGAACTACAATGTTTGGTTGAACTCATATTACTTAGTTGGATTAGCTACAAATAACCTTTGTTTTGAGCATTTCTCATCCTCAAATCATATACGTTGGTACCCTACCAATGGGGAGTATTGATCGAGGGGGAGCATATCATGTACTAATCCTTGTTTTGTAGCATTCATAATCCTTGAATCACATATGTTGGTACCCTAGCATTGGGTAGTATTGATCAAGGGGGAGCATTACATACACTAACTTTTGTTTTGTAGGATCATTCATCATAACCTTGGCATTCCAATTAGGGGGAGTATTATCCAAGGGGGAGCTTTTAAGTTCTCAAAATCCATGCATTATACTTGGTACTCCAAATTAGGGGGGATTTATCACCAAGGGCCATTTACCACATTCCACTATGCATTTCTTCTTTTTGTTTCGACAAAAAGGGGGAGATTAGATTAGATTAAACATCATACATTGCATACATGTTTTATGACAAAATTGATTTCAAAAGACTTTAAAATTTGCATAAAACTAGTTTTAATCTATATTTTTAAAAGACTTATACCTTACTTATTCCATTGCTTAAAAATAAACTTTATGTTTTGTCAACAACAAAAAGGGGGAGATTGTTAATACAAATATCGTCCTAAAAACGTTATTTATATTTTACGATCTTTGCTATATTTTGTTAATGACAATTATGAAGTTTATCTTTAGCAAAACATAAATGTAAGTTAAAGTCTTTTACATTTATAGTAATAAGCTTTTAAAACTCATCATATACATGCTACACAATCACTAGGATACATATTACATACATATATACATTTACATTATTTACATTTTAAGAATTAAAATGGAAATATGTTCATGAAATCATTGCATACATCGTTTGGATATCTTTATGATATCTTGTAGATTTAGGAAATATTTTGGAAAGATCTTCAAGCAAAATATTAGATTGTGTAAGATCTTGGCAAGATATGGAAAGATTTGTGAAGCTCTTAGCTGTCATGTCCCGGCAGAACCAAACAGCTATAAGGGCGGAACCCAGAATTTGGGTCCGCCAAATCCGTGCCTTGTCTGGTCAGTTTTGCCTATAAATAGCAAGCTGATCATTCAAGGTCACTCATCACTCACATAGCATACATTGCATATACATTCTTTCTTACTTTACTAACCCATTCATTCATTCATTTCATTTGTAGAGATCTTTCTTTTGTAGCAAAGAGATCAAGCATCAAGGTTCAACACAGTGTTGTAAACCTTTAGTATAGTTACTGTGTGATTTATTAGTAGTTCACACATCATTGTTATACCAAACATTCAGTAGTGATCGGTTAGTGTTTTAGTCCTCAAAACACATAGAGTGTCGGGAGTGGTTGTACCCTTGTAAAGAACTCGGTATCTAGCTTAGTACCGGAAAAAGAGTAAGCGACGTGTAAAGGTTTTCTTCGCCTAGAAGGGAGCTTGTTTCTTTGTGAAGAAAAACTCTCGAGTTAGAGGCTCGAGGAGTGGAGTAGGGCAAGGAAGAGAGTCCTTGTAGACCGAACCACTATAAACATCCGTGTTGTGGTTTGATTGTTCTTTCCTTACTTTCTTTACTTATATTGTTTGATTATTTGCATTAGTTTGAAATCACGTTAAGTACTCAAAGCGAATAAATTTAAAAAGCGGTAAAAACTCTTCAACCCCCCTTCTAGTTTTCCACATTTCTGTCAAATTGTTCAAGCTCATCTTGCATGGCCACTACAAAAAAACAGGCTTTCAGAGACTGAAAAATCTGTCTCCGATACACCATGATCAGTTACGAATGGTCTATCAAAGACTGATTTTTCTAGTCACTAATTAGTTACAACAGCTTAGTTACGGAAAATGACATTATCAACAGAAATTCAGTCCTTGTTGTATCGAACCAACGAGGACCAGAGATCAGTCTCCAAAATAAAAAAGTCAGTCCTTATTTCTATGGGTTGGTATTATGTTATTTCAGTCCCCAATGCATATTATCGGTGACTGAAATGTCAGTCGCCAATACTATTTTAGATCAGTTACTAACACATGGATTTAGGGACTGAAAATTAGTCCATAAACATTGTTTATAGTCCCAAATACGTTTCGTTGTTTTGTAGATTACCGTACCAAATCAGTCTCTAATAATAGGATTTAAAAACTGATTAGTCTCCGATGAAAGGCTTTAAAGACTGATTGTTAGTCACAGAATACAAACGATTTCAGTCTATGATTTGCTACTTTTGGTGAATGAAAATTAGTTTCAAATCATCACCAAATCATTCTCTGTTAAAAGGCTTTGGTAACCAAACACACTATGTACAAACAAAATTAAAAAATACACCAATGAACCGAAACAATTTTATTTACACCAAACCCAAACAATGTTTAAAAACCTTAACATTTTATATAGACGCCAACAAGCACAACAATCCGGAAGAAAATTGCGCGTTTATACAAAACAACATAGATAAAAATGTTATACATTACAACTATGTGAACAACATCGTCATGAAGAGGAGCAATATCATCCTTGTGAATCCCAACAGCAACCCTCATTAGCATATGCTGAGGCCTTTCAACAACCTTCCCTTCAATCTTCAAGAGATATGATCTCTCAAGGGTTTTAAATCCAAAATAATCATAGTCAAAGTCCCGATCATAGATAATCTCATTGTCCAGTCTAGCAGCATGCTGAAACATACAAGTCATACACAGTTACTACCTTTAGTAGAGATATCTTCAAGTCAGATCCATAAAAACAATAGAATTACTAAAAAAAAACTAGTATTTTTGATGTTTAGAACATACTGTAAGTTGAAGCATCGATCTGCTCAGGGATGTAAAACCCAAAATTTACCTCAATCTGAAATGACCAAAATACCCTCTAATTTTGAAATTTTTAAGGACATATAAATCATACAAGTGAGTATTATTTGAACTTAACCTAAAGAAATAAAATGCTAAGTTACCTAATAAAAGTTAGCAAATAAAACTATACATTATAAATTTAAAAATCACAAAGCAATGTTCTAAAATCCTAGTCATTTTAGGTGACTTGTAATGTGTCATCTAGTCCAAATTTTTGGCTAAGTACAAAGATAAGAATGCACTAAATATTGATATAATCACAATCCCTTAAAATTGATCATTTCCTTGTATAGACTAAATCAAATTACACGGTTTCTTTCTTTCTTATGTACCGACCTTTTCATCACATTCACAAACCCTAAAACACAAAAGCTCGGCTGCCATTTTCTGTTCTTGCTGATTCGATCCAAAGCCAAGCCAAAAGGGAGGTCTTTCGTGTGACTTTCAGACGCATAATTTCTGGTTTGTGGTGTCTTGATCGAGGGTTTGAAGCTGTTCAAAAGGGAGTTCTTAGCAAGGGTTTTCGGCTGGGATTTTCTGTGGTGATCGATCCTATTCTTGTTCTTGTTCCTTTCGATCACGCTACAAGGGTAAATTTGTATCATCCTTGCTTGTTTAATTCTTGCCATGTTCGATCCATTCTTTGTTATTCTTGTCGAATTACACTACTCATAAGATAATAAAAGACCACATAAAATCATAAGTTAAGGACATGAAATATCAACTATGAAAACCCTAATGTAATCGACATATTGTTATTGTTTTGATTCGAATTGCTATGTACATGTTAAGACCACTTAAGGGTCGACCTAGGTCTGTTCTAACTCAGCCATAATGGCTTTGTATCAAGAAATAAGTAATGGAAATGAAAAACCCTAATCGATCACATAAAATCATAAACCTAGTTTCTGACTAGAAAATTAAGCAGATTTGATTCGATTGTATCTTGATGATGGTAAAGTGTTTTTGAGTGTTTCTGGAGTCTAAAAGTAAGTTTAAGAAAATAGCTTTCTGGAAATATAAGCCTTGTAATTTTTAGAGGTCGGGAAGATACACTTTTTGATTTTACAGGTTCAAGAGTCAAAACTGAATTCGGATGTTTGGAAAATCAGTCCAAGTTTTTGATTTTTAGTTTTCAAACCATGTCGAATTAGAGAATGAGAATTTGCAGGATTCATATTTCATATGTTTAGTAATTACTGGAATTTTTATAGATTTTTATAAATTATTTAGTTGGGGTAACAAAATACAAACTTTTCGGGTGTCAAATCTGATCATGAATCCAGACGTATTGGCTTAATGGATTTTTAAACTATAGTTATACTAGCTAATAAATTATGGGAAAATTAGTGTGAGTTTTAAAGACATTGAAGTACATGTGTGAATTTTTGTGGATTTTATTTCTGAGTTCTAATGTGGTTCATAAATTAGTCAAAGTTTGGTCTGTTCAAGGTTAAAATCTGAGTGATAGTTAAAAAGGGCTAAATAGAGATTTTGTGTATTATTAAGGGTTGAACTTATCTCTATTTAAACTAAAAGGACTTAACTTGTTAAATCATATAACTTTATGATAGTTACATTTTATACCCTAATCTTACCATAATGACACTATAATCCTTAAACTTGTTATATTTGCATAATAAACCCTAAAACTTATGAAAACTACACTATGAACCCTAAACTTATATAAACATCATTGTGAACCTTGAACTATTAATATCATCACGTTTGATACTTTAAACTTATTAAATGATAACCTTGAATATTTCTTAATATGGAAACCTTCTAAATAGGGAAACTTACTAATTCGGGAAACCTACTAAAAATAGAAAGTTACTAAATATGGAAAGTTACTAAAAAGAGTAACCAAATTCAATTGGACTTAAATTAATACGTGGTTATTAATTCGTATAGGTTCCGTGAAGCGGGAGTGACCATCTTGTGTCCTTTCTTTTCTTGTTTGCTTGCTTTGAATAAGGTACAGATATTCTTTCCCTTTACAGTAGGGATATTTCCATTGATCCTATGCCTGATATGATTCCCTTATTTGACTCATGACTTTCATTGTATGATTGTCATTCTTATTTATTCATTCTGACATTTATTTAAGTGTCTATGCTCTGCTATGCTATACTATGCTTTGCCATGCTTAGTGAGTTGCTATCTTGTTTCTCTTGCCATGCTAGATTATTATTGTTGTATGCTATGATAGATCTGTGCCTGAGCTGACCTAATTTTGGAGGTACCATGACCATGTCTTTGATGGCACCTTAGGCATGACACTCCAGTAGAGGTGTGATAGATCTACGGCGTTCCCCCTTATGTTATGATTTATTGTATACACTATTGGCCAACTTTATATATGTGTGACCAGTCTAGTACTGGCATCCATATTTTGTTAGGGAGCGTAAGGATATATCCTAGGTTTATGTATTTGCATGTTATGGTGACCAAGTGGTGTGTGCCTTACACTCCTTCTCACACTATTATTACTTAGAGGTCTCCCCTCTTAGTATACTTGTATTGCTTAGTATGATTTGACGGATTATGTATGCAGTTCTTATGGCATATCCTTAGATGAACTTTTCCCTTATTTCATTTCTCTCTTGATTTATTTCTTAATCAGTTCTCATGCATTCTTGATTCTTAGTTCTCTTTAAAATTCGTATGACTTTCATGATTATACTTTTCGTTTGTTATTCTTATTCCTTTGTTGCTTATGCTTATTTACCGTTATGTTATGTTATATATATATATATATATATATATATATATATATATATATATATATATATATATATATATATATATATCTGTTCACTGGGCTTTTTAAGCTCAGCCGCATGTTTTCTTTTCTTATGCGGTAGGTAATAAGCGGGGCGACGGGCTTGGGAATGTGAGAGAGCATAGGACTTTGAGACCTATTTATTTATCATTTCGTTGTCCATTGTTTCGGACTTTCATTTATTTCAGTACTTTGAATATTATTGTTTTACTTTGGTTTTGTTTGGTTAACCCACTATGCATTTGGGATTATCTTTTGATACCAGTCTTAATGTTTGAGACTTGGATATTTATTTAAAAGACTTCCGCTTGTGTAATGTATGCTTTGTATGACACCATAATGTGATATCTTGGCCTTGTCGGGTCGGGGTGTTACAGTTATGGTATCAGAGACACTGGGTTTGACCTGTAGAACCTTAGAAATGACCTGTGAGGATATTGGGTAGACACTAGGCTTTTCGTCTGACGCGATCTCTCTTTTCACATTTTGACCCTTACGCTTGTTTTGTTCCTTTTGTCTCTTTTATGACCTTTCAGATGGTGAATACTCGTCGGGATGATGGACCCTTTGGTGCTGCTTTTGATGCAGCGGTGCAGCGAGCTATTGATGCGTTACTTCCCAGTTTGACTGCACGCATCACGGAAGAGATTAGGAGGAACACCGCTAGTGGTAGTGGTAATGGTGGTGGTGATGCTCCACTAGTGTCGATCCATGTGTGGTTGGAGCGTTTTGTTAAGCAGAAACCACGTTCGTTCAGTGCTGCTACTTCTCCTGTGGAGGCGGAGAATTGGATATCTCACATTGAGAAGATATTCGAGGTACTTGGTTGTGACGATGGGTTTAAGGCACGTTTGGCTAGTTACAAATTTGAGGGAGATGCCCTCAGTTGGTGGAAGGCGTATCGGATGGCTAAGGGAGGTGATGAGTTTGTTGCTGGGTTATCATGGGCCGAGTTTCGGGAGATATTCTTTCTTCAGTACTTTCCTAGGTCGGAGAAACAGAAGTTCGAGCGTGACTATCATCAGATTTTCCAGTTGGATAGGGAGTCGAGTGCGGAGTATATGAAGAGGTTTGTGAGACTTGCGGGTTTCTTGGGTGCAAAGGCTGGGACTCCGGAGGAGCAGGCTATGCATTTTAGGTGGGGGTTACGTGATGAGTTGCTGGATGGTATTCTAAATACTGATTTTACTGATGTGACACAAGTTACCAATGCGGTCCGTAATAAGGAATTGATGCAAGAGAGGTCTAGACGTGGAGTGAAGAGGACTCTGGAGAGTGATCATTAGCAGGTTTAGGGTAATAGTCAGAAGAATGCTACTTCAAGGGGTAATGAGTTTCAGGGTAATGACAGGCGTAGTAACAACAACAGTGGGCAGAATCAGCGGTTAGGCCATGACCAACAGTTCAGGGGTCAACATAGTCGTAGTATTCAGTAGGGTAATCGTGGTACTACTTCTTTAGTAGGGCAGAGGAATGTGGGGGAAAAGCTTCCACCTCCTCCTGTTTGTGTTGAGTGTGGGAAAGCTCATCCTGGTAGTACTTGTTATAAGGCTACTGGTGCCTGTTTCAGTTGTGGTGAGCTTGGACATCGGGTTAGGGATTGTCCGAAGGCGAGTGGCACCAACCGTGGGAATGGAAATGGTGGGCAGCAAGCTTCTAAGGGACGAGTTTTTGCACTAACCAGGGATCAGGCTGCGGGTACTTCTGGAACTGTCTCGGGTATGTTGTATTTATTTGATCGTCCAATTTTTGCTTTATTTGATACTGGTGCTACACATTCTGTGATATCTTCTACATCTGCTAAACACATTAATTCAACCGCAATACCATTAAACTATGCTTTATCTATCTCAACACCAATAAAAAATTCCGTGACCATTACTCATGAATACGTGGACTGTCCTCTTCGTTTCGACGATAGAGTTCACTCTGCAAATCTTCTTCCTCTAGATATGTATGACTTTGATGTAATTTTGGGTATGGATTGGTTGTCGGAGCATCGAGCTACGATTGATTGCCATACCAGACGTGTAATTTTTGGTGATCCTTGTAATCCTGAATTTGTTTATCAAGGTTCTCGGCTTGGTAAACCTATTAAGATCATATCCGCTATGAAAGCTCGTTCTTTACTGATACACGGTTGTGAAGGTTTTCTAGCTTCGATTAAGGATTCATCTTTGGAGATTCCTAGTATGGAGAGCCTTTCGGTCGTTCGTGAATTTCCAGATGTATTTCCTGATGAACTCCCAGGCATGCCGCCTGAGCGTGGGTTGAATTCTCGATTGATTTAATTCCGGGTGCTGAACCCATCTCTAAGGCTCCTTATCATATGGCTCCTGTTGAATTGAAGGAATTGAAAGAGCAGTTACAGGAATTGCTTGAATCTGGTTCTATCCGTCCCAGTGTTTCTCCGTGGGGTGCTCCAGTGTTATTTGTTAAGAAGAAGGACGGTAGCATAAGATTATGTATCGACTACCGCGAACTTAACCGTATCACCATTCGTAATCGTTATCCACTCCCCCGCATCGATGATTTGTTTAATCAGCTTCAGGGAGCGAAATTCTTTTCCAAGATCGATTTGAGGTCTAGATATCACCAGCTACGTGTGAAGGATCAGGATATTCCTAAGACCGCGTTCCGTACTAGATATGGCCACTACGAGTTCTTGGTCATGCCGTTTGGGTTGACGAATGCTCCAGCTGTTTTCATGGATTTGATGAATCGGATTTTTCATGAATACTTAGATAAGTTCGTGATCGTGTTTATTGACGACATCTTGGTTTACTCTAAGACTAAGGAGGAGCATGAGTACCATCTCTGTGTTGTTTTGGAGACTCTGAGGCAGAAGAAGTTGTATGCCAAGTTTTCCAAATGCGAGTTGTGGTTAGGAAAAGTTGCATTCTTAGGTCATGTCGTTTCCGCAGATGGTATTACCATGGATCCGGCTAAGGTTGAGGCTATCACCAAGTGGCCAAGACCGACCAATGTGACTGACATCAGGAGTTTTCTTGGGCTGGCTGGTTATTACAAGAGATTTGTTGAGGGTTTTTCTCGTTTATCGTTAACGTTGACTCAGCTTATGTGCAAGGGAGAGAAGTTTGTATGGACCGACGAAAGAGAAGCTAGTTTTGAAGAGTTGAAGAAGAGACTTGTTTTTGCGCCGATTCTTACTCTACCATCAGGTTCAGGAGGTTATCAGATCTATAGCGATGCTTCGAAGAAGGGTTTGGGTTGTGTTTTGATGCAGCATGGGAAAGTGATTGTATATGCTTCTAGACAGTTGAAACCGTATGAGGCGAACTATCCTACTCATGATCTTGAATTAGCTGCCGTTGTCTTTGCTTTAAAAATCTGGAGGCATTATCTTTATGGTGAGAGTTGTGACATATTCACTGACCATAAGAGCCTGAAGTATATCTTTACCCAGAAGGAATTGAACATGCGACAGAGACGTTGGTTGGAGTTGTTGAAGGACTATGACACTAATATTCAGTATCACCCTGGAAAAGCCAATGTTGTGGCTGATGCCTTGAGTCGTAAGTCGGGAATGACTGCTAGTCTTGAATTTGAGCCGAGGATTCTTAATGACTTAGAGCTTATGGAAGTTGAGTTGTGTGTTCGGGGTCATGATGGTTTTTGGGCTAGCTTGAAGGTGGAGTCTGATTTGATGTTAAGGATTAAGGAAGCTCAGAAATATGATGGTGAGTTATGGGCTATTGTACAGATGTTGAGGATGGTAAGCAGTCAAATTTTCGTGTGGATGTGGATGGTGTCGTTTGGTTTGGTTGATCGTCTATGTGTTCCAGATGATTCTACTCTTCGTGAAGCGGTGCTGTTTGAGGCACATAGTTCTCCGTTCTCTATTCATCCATGTTCGACTAAGATGTACCATGATCTTAAGCAACATTTTTGGTGGAATGGGATGAAGCAGGATGTAGCTTTGCATGTGGCCAGATGTATGACCTGTCAGCAGGTTAAGATTGAACATCAACGTGCAAGTGGTCTCTTGCAACCTCTTAACATTCCTACATGGAAGTGGGACCAGATATCTATGGACTTCGTTACCGGTTTAGCTCGTACTCTTCGGAAGCATGACGCGATTTGGGTCGTTGTTGATCGTTTGACCAAATCTGTGCATTTTCTCCCCATTCGTGTTGATTATTCTGTTAGTCGTTTAGCTCAGGTTATCCAGCAGGAAATTGTTCGGTTGCATAGTACGCGGTCTTCTATTGTGTCCGATCGTGATCCTCGTTATACATCTCATTTCTGGAAAAGGTTACATAAAGCTTGGGGTACACGGCTTAAATTCAGTACGGCATTTCATCCTCAGACTGATGGACAGTCGGAGCGGACAATTCAGACCTTTGAGGATATGTTGAGGTCTTGTGCTTTAGAGTGGACAGGCCACTAGGATGATTACTTGTGTTTGGTGGAGTTTGCTTACAATAATAGTTGGCACGCTAGTATCAGGATGGCTCCATTTGAGATGTTATATGGACGTAAGTGTAGAGCGCCGGTTTGTTGGAATGAGGTCGGGGAACGACTCATCGAGGGACCAGAATTAATTCAGATTACTAATGAGAAGGTGGTTGTGGCCATAGAGAAGTTGAAGGAAGCTCGTACTAGGCAGAAGAGCTATGCTGACTGGTATATGCTTAAACACATACCTTTTCTTGACCAAAACCGGACCAAAACGACCAAAAACCCGACCATAATGCCAATAGATAGTGTGTTTTTGTGTTTTGTCTATGCAGGAACGGATATCGTGAAAAATCGACAAATAACACGGAAAAGCCGGGAAACGAGCACGAGATTTGGGAGAGTATCAAAGCCGAAGCCGGGAACGCTATGTTTTGCCAAAAGTCAAAAATCACCCTTAGATCAAATTTGAAGAAGGCACAGATTCAGTCCCTGGAATTTTCAGAATTTCAGCTTTGGTCCTTAGAAGTTTACAAGTTTTACATTTTCATCCAACATTTAAATAAACCCAAAAAAATAAAACTAACACTACCCAATTATTATCCTAACCCAACCCACAACCAACACAAGCCCGATCCAAATCTAAAACTACACAACCCGGATCCAACTTCCATACCCGGTCAACTATATCAAATAAAAAAAAAAAAAAAAAAAAAAACCCACACACCCAATGCCCGCACCCTCTTTTCTTCTTTAACCCAGAGATTTCACTGTTCCCATAAACCCTAGAAATTTACCCGTACAATTTTACCGTAATTAAGGGTATGATTGTCAAATCATTGGATGCCAGGATGTCAGAACACGCACGAATGGGCACGTGGCAGCTGCTTATTGGTCCAAACGCGTCACATATTTGATCGTACGGTGAAGATTGAAGGATTGGTGCTCAAGGATTGATCTAAGGGTGATGGAAGGCTCAAGGTTCACGCGGATTGCCAGCTTGGAATCCCTGGAAGGTTCTGTGGATGGCTATAAATAGCCTCCTCATTCTCACGATTTGGGTCTGTTAGTCAGTAGGGAGTAGTAGTTAGTAGGTTAGATTTAGGGCTTAGGAGTAGGATTAATGTAGTTTATTTGAAGTTTAGTATTGCTGTTCGTTGTAATTTCATCTCAAGTTTCAAATTCAGTATATTCATTTCAGTTTTAATCAAAGTCAACATTTGGTCAAGCACTGTTCAATTGCTTATTTCTCTTCTCTGGTACTTATTTTACTTTTCCTGGCTTATTATTTCTTATTATGCTTTATTATTGATACTTTTGCTGTTAATCTAGCTTAGATAGTGATTTTACTTGAAATAGTCAAATAGTCAACATCTGGGTCAAACTGCTTATTGAATTAATTCAGCACTTATGGATAGTTTTTTTTAGTTAATATAAGCTAGGTAGTCAGTAGCATAATAGATGAATGTTTTTGCTTTATGGTTTCTGGTTTAACTGATCGAGCTTAGTTTGATAAGGGATGTTTGGATAGGTGACTTTTAGCGGCTTATCAGCTAAATCACTGTTCAATAACCTATTCTGACATTTTGAAATTGCTGTACTTAGTTAGTTTAAGCTCTTAATTAAGACTCATGAGCTATTTTTACTCATTTTTAGGTTTTGAGTTCATAAGTAAAAAAATCTCAAAGGTAGGCTGCCTTAATAAGTTTCATTATTAGCAGAGCTTGTTTGGATTATTTTTTGGCAACTTAGGGTATAATATATTGAGTCAAGTAACCCTGCAAGTTTTTGTTCCATTCCATAAAAGTTTAACAAAGTAAAGCGAAATTTCCCGGTTCTGCTGTGCAGACCTGCACTTTATTTTCACCATTCTCAGTTTTATTTACTGCTTATATATGCTTATCTGTATAAGGTAGTTTGTGAAAGTTGGATTGTTTATAGTTTATAGTACTGGAATTTAGGATTTTGAGCTTATTCTCTAGCTTATTCACTGTCTGCAATTAGCCCTTTAGGATTGCATCAGTCTGTTTTCAGCTTTTGGTTTTTTTTAGCATCTGATCTAGGGGTCATATAAGCTAGCTTTAGTGGATAAAAATTAGGTATTTTAAGGTTTTTAGTAGATTTTCATACAAGCTCTCAGTACATGCATCTGGATTTCAATAATCAGCTTATTCCTGGCTTCTAGAGTAGCTGCAATAGTGTTGTGCACCCCATTTGTTTTCTGCTAGTTCTAGAAACTGTTCAGCTTAAATTGTGCTTATTATGTGTGCTTTTCTGATCATTCTCAGTTGTGTTGAGTTTCCAGCATTTAGAATAATCAGTTTTGAGCTTTTGATAAATTTTGGTCAGCTTTTGCTTATTTTTGGCTTATTTCATACTGCTTATTTCAGCTGTTCTGCTTATTAGGGTTAATTCAGTTCTTGAATTTATTTTTCCTAGATTTAGAATTCAATTTTAAAATTACTCAAAAATTTTCAGATTTTTTCAATTAGTTTTACTATTTTTAAAGCATTTAATTAGTTTTAATTAGTTTTTAATTCATAAAAAATTATTAAAAAGTCAAAAAAATATTTTTCTTTTTCCAAAAATTTTCTTTTATCATTTTTAATATAGGAAAAATCAATTTGCATTTTTAGGGCTTAAATTTTGGAAAATCACTTTTATTTACGTTTTAAATTACGTCGCGTAACTTTTTTTTAAATTCAATTTCTTTTTTAGGTTAAATGTTTAGTTTAATTGTTCTATTAGCGTAGTTTAATTGTTAATCTTGTTTGTTATTTTAATATTAGTAGTGTAATCAAAAATCAATCACTCTTATTCACATTCACTACACGAATCACGTTCCGGGAACACAAATTCCATTCGATCTTCGTCGAGACAAACGACTCGGGTCAACACATATTTCCACGTGTGTTTTCCTTAGACTATATATAATTGACACGAATCAATTTTTGGCGCCGCTGCCTGGGAAGGCTTGAAACGTTGACGTTGATTCATATCGTATTTTGTGTTTTGAAGATCCTTCCTCGGAAGTTATCGTTTTATAAAAAATAAAAATACAAAAATATAATAAATAAAACACTTTTCCTAAAGTGTTTTCATAAATACATCTTAATAAACATCCTCGGTCTTCCGTTGAAGGAGGGCGGTTGTAAACCATTCCGAATAAACAACAAAACAAATCGTGAAATTAAACGTTATCGGACTACTTTAATTCTACAACCGGATAAGCGGGAAATACGGAAGCTTTGTGATGAAGCGAAAAGTGTACCACTTTTAAGGGGTCATTTAAGCCTTAAATCGTATTTATTTGATCAAATATTGCCCTAAATCGTTCCTTTTGTCATTTTAGGTACTTTTGAGGAGAAATCTGGAAAAGGAGGCATTTTGGACGTTTTTGGAGCATAAAAGTGAAGAAAACGGCAAAGTCTCAAAAATCGGCTAGAAGTTACTCTTGACGGCGTCACAATTTATACTGGACGGCGTCATGCCTTGGCAAGAAAAGTTGGACGTGAAATTTACTCATGACGGGCCAGTGAAAATAGCATGTGAATTCTGACGGCGTCACGCTTTAACTTGATCAAGGGCGTCACGGCTTAAATCATAAGGGGACGGCGTCACGTTCATGGTTCGACGGCGTCAAGCCTTGATAAGCCAGAATGGATTTTTGAAGAGCTAAAGAGGGACGGCGTCAAGAAGGTCATCCGGGAACCCTAAAAGCGGCGAGGTGACGGCGTCACACTCCATAAGGTGACGCCGTCAGATCCAAAAATCTATATATAGTTTTCTAATTTTTTGTCATTAGGGAGAGCTTAGTGTGTGGAATTTTGGGAGAAAACCCTAAGACGATTTTAGCTACTTTTCAGGGCTTTTTGCCTTGAGATCTTCCATGTTTCATTGAAAGATAAGTTATCAATTAATCATTCAATATGTCTATGTGTTGTTTGATTCTATCTTATTCTTGTCTTTTGTTTAACATGTTAGGCTAAAGTTATCTTGTGTTTGCTTAGATCTAATGAAACCTAGCTATTGATTATTGGTTGTTAGTGTGTTATTAGTTGTATTGGATGATTGTTTATCTATGTTAGGCTTAAGAAAACTGGCTAACTTCCTATTCGGTAACTTGCTTGAACGTCTTAAGAAACATGAACCAAATGCGTACTAAAGGTTTTTATGGTTGTATTTAATGCACAAGCGAATTCTAGTGATCCCATGTTAGGAGCTTCCTAGCCGGCTCGACATAGGAGTGAAGTAGGAGCTTGTAGAGTTGGGGAAGTAAGTACGCCACCCCACGAATGGTATTAAGGAATACACCCGTCATCCACGCGACTAATACACACTAATTAACCGGTAAAAGATAGTTAGGGAGTAAGGAAATCTAAGTAAACACATTTCTCTACACATAAGTTTCTCACCACATTTTATTTTCAGTTATTTATTTTATTTGCATTCGTAGTAATTTGGGTTAGTTGACTAGCAACTAATTCCGCCCACTCTTTCAAAACCGAGATTTTACTTGCTTTCATAAAAATATAAAAACATAAAAAGAATCTTCCTCAACCCTTAGACCTAATTAGAGTAGCCTTTCACACCTAACGAACACTATTCCCTGTGGAGAACGATCAATCCCCCGTACTTACCACTACACTATACTACATCGGTCAGGTACACTGCCTGGTGGGGTTGTAAGCCTCTTGAGATCCCTCGAGAGGTAAAACCTGTTGTAAGGTTACAAAACCACGCATCAAGTTTTTGGCGCCGCTGCCGGGGAATAGTTATTGTTTAGGTTGAATTTTTATTTCTATTAGGTCTACTCACTAGATTCCTTTCTAGTGAGATTTTTATTTTATTTTTCTAGGTTTTCTTTAGTCTATCTATTTTCTTCGTGTCTTTGTTCGTAACCATTACCGTCCGACATCATGGAAGATGGTAATATCCTTAACCCACACAACCCACCACCACAACAACCACCACCACCTCCTAGAGCCCGTACTTTAGGAGAGTATTCCCGTCCTAGCCACCATGGCTATCGAAACACCATTGAGCTCACTCAAGGAGCCAATATCACACCCTTGCGATCCGACACCATCCGGTTGGTGCAAAGCGGATGCGCATTCCATGGACTTCGTTCTGAAGATCCTAATCAACACCTCAAGGACTTTCTTAAAATCGTTGATTCTATAGACCTTGATGTTGCCACTCGAGAGACGACCCGATTGCGTCTCTTCCAATTCTCTTTGCGGGACCAAGCTAGTCAGTGGCTAGAACGTCAACCCGCAGGATCCATCACCTCTTGGGATGATCTCACTACTCGTTTCCTTGCTCAGTTTTTCCCACCGGGAAGAACTACCAAGCTAAGGAATGATATCTTGATGTTCCAACAACGTCAAGGCGAAACTCTCTACGAGGCATGGACTCGATTCAAGGACTTACTCCGAAAGGTCCCTCACCATGGCATGGATCCTTGGCTACAAATCCAAATCTTCTATGATGGTGTCAATCATCAAACTAGAAGAGCCATAGATTACGCCGCCAATGGGAGATTGAGCAGGCTCAGTGTCGATAAGTGCTGGGAAGTCATTGAGGACTTAGCACAATACGAAGAGGAAGAATGGAATGACTCAACGTTCTCGGAAGAAGGGATGTTAAATTGCATAAGTGCAACCCAAGAACAGCTGTTCGAAAACATAAAAAGGCAGGTTGAGAGCTTAATGAAAGCTGAGACACCTACGGCTGATGAAAATCCCGATGAGTGCGTGAACACAATTGGTAAACATACGTTTCATCAATTCTCACGACAAGATGAGTTTGAAGGGATAATGCTAACTTTCGTGAACAACCAAGAAAGGCGGATCCAGGAACTAGAGACTCACTTGAAAAATACCCAAGATATGTTCATGGAACTAGCAGAAAAATTCATCTCGAGAATAAAAGAGAAAATTAGGGAAGCAGCCTCACACAAAAAGATCGAGAAGATCTTTGAACTCCCGGTCCCTAATGAACCATACAACGAATGGGATGATGAAACCCCTCTCCCCGAGCCTTCACTTTTAAAGCCCTCTTATCTATTTGGATCCTCTCGCGAGAAAAAGAATTCTCAAGATCGTAGCATTTTCGTGGGGAGCATGGTTGTCACGCTCCCTAACTTTCATGAAGCTAGGAAACGATCTTTTGGCTTTAAGCCAGGTGTGAGAAGAACTCAATTAAAACACACCATCATTTCGAAAACCCCCTGGAAAAGTTCCTCTCACTCCCTGAATACTTGCCTTGATGAAAATTGGAACCTGAATAAGACGTCAACCGACCCTTTTCAACATTTTACTACACCCCGTGACAGTAACAAAACATTTGACCCAGGAGGAACTTGTTAACGAGACTAGCTATCAGGATTATTGATCCTGACTAGCTGCTCTCTTAAAGTACGAGGGGCTCATTTGTAAACTGGCACAAAGTAGCAAAATACGCTAATCTGACGGCGTCAGAATTTGAACGTGACGCCGTCACCCCGTCTGCACAGCAATAATAACTTACTTTCCATCACTTTCATCACACACCCCACAAACCATATCCACTCAAACCCCACCTCCGATTTTCCCAGGACAAATTCGCCAATTCCCGCTTCCAATCTTCACGTGGTAAGTAATTTTTACTCATTCTTTTCGCTTCAATTACTCATAGGATTTGTAAATTTCGAAAATCCCCAACTCGTGAAACCCTAGGATTGATTCATGCTTAGAACTCATAATGTGTTTTAATTAGTGTTATTTAACAATAATTAAAGCATTTGATGGTTGACAATCAATTGGGTCTATTCACTAATGGGGAGGCCACGAATTTGAACCATAATCTATGATCCAATCACCCATTTTGCTGTAAAAAAGGGCGTTTGGTTTATAAGCTTAAAGTTTGAATATTGATTTTTCCCTCGTAATTTCGGATTTAAACTTGGTTGAACCTGACGGCGTCACCTATCAAAGGGTGACGGCGTCAGACCTGTCTGATGCGCCACCAAGTCTTTAATTCACATATTAACACTTTTTGTTCCTCCTGCTTTGTTCCAGATAATGAGTAAGCGTCAAAGACCCAGCCGAGGAAGTTCCTCCCGATCTCAACAAGAAAACTTTGGGGATACGGTCCTCAGTTGGGGTATCTTTGACAACGTTGCTGCTACAAGCAAGTACGCACAATTGCTACTACACAAGGTCGAGAATGGAGCCGTGGTTGACTGGAACTTTCTGAGGAGAGAAGGTCTTGAGCAGACCTTTCTCCAAAGTTTTCAAACGGATGGGTTTACCGGCCCCCAGTGGGAAAGACTGTTTAAAATTCAGGAACCGGTATATGAGGAATTGGTAAGGGAATTCTTTGCCACCTTTCATTTTGACATGGCTGAGGCCAGGACCGATGTGGGCAGTACCACGATCTATTTCAGACTGGGGGGTGAGCTAAGGACGTGTTCGGTTGCTGAGTTTGGGTGGAGACTTGGGTTGTATGATCAGCATGATACCATTCAGGCAGGGTTCATGCAGAGGTTGTTGCATGGGGAGTCGATGAAGAATGATTTTAGATGCTCTATTTTCTGGCAGACTATTGGGGATGGGGTGTATACCTCGACCACTGTAGCATCCCAAATCAGGGATCCTAGGGTTCGGTTGACTCATCGTTGCCTCACCTACAGCTTGACAGGGCGTCACAGCTCTCACCACCGTGTCACAGCTTCTGATCTCTTCTACCTGTACACCATCTACTCTAATGATGTTTACTGCAACATCCCGTTTTGGGTTGCTAGCTTTATGCATGGTGGAGTTGGGGAGAGGGAAGGAGACAGGATCTATGGTGGGATGTTCATCACCCGACTGGCCCAGTCTTATGGAGTCCTCAGGCCCGAGGTCATGAGGTATTTGAGTGGTGATAAATGCAGGACGGTGAAGGAGAGGTCCCTGAAGCAGATGGAGGTGATTATGGAGATGCATGACGGGTCCTTTATGTGGTATCACCCAGTTGGAGCTGAGGATGATGATGATGAGGATGATGAGGAGGAGGAGGAGCCCCAGCAGCAGCAGCATGAGGGGTATGAGGCCGGTACAGCTGATTACTACCGGCATATGAGCAGGGGGGACTGGCAGGCTCACCAGGGGACCTGGATGGGCCAGGTTGATGCTTGGAGGACCAGGGCGGACGAGAGGTTCGACTGGATGTATGATCACACGGTTCGTCAGATGCAGCATCTATCCACACGTGATCAGTTGGACCCGCATCTGCAGATTGACCCTTTCCCGGGTCGTGAGCAGGATTACCCTCCATACGGGTACTACGGGCATCTTCCTCCTGGCTATGACTATCGCCAAGGACCCCCTCACCAGTGATGTTGTGATTTGATGTTTTGATGTTTGAACAATTTGATATTTGGTTGTATGTGTTGAAACAATATGGTCTGTAATAATTTAGGGAAGGCATCTGTTTGCCTTAAAACATTTGTTACATTGATTTTATTTATCGCATGCTAGCCTCATTTGATTGTTATTTTATTTGCTTTGTGTTTGTTTATTTATTTGTTTGTTTGATTTTATTTTCCGTATGTGTGTTTAATTTTTATCATTATTGATTCATGTTCAAAACTAATTTGTGAAAATGCTTTATTTTGTTTTTAACTTCGTCTTAACTACATATAAAGGTATTTTGCAAAAGATAAGTGTAAGGGAAATCTAAATCGGTTTATTAGAACACAAATTAACATGAATCGTAATAATAATAAATTAGCATACATATTAGTGTGTGTCTGAGTCAAATGCTTGTATCGAGTCATAATGATGTTTTGCAGGATTTCCAGGAAGTAAGGTAAAGGTTTTTCCAGAAATTTTCCGGAAACTAAAAATGAAAATTTTTGTCAGGTCATTTCTGACGGCGTCAGGGGTTATAACCTGACGGCGTCAGATTTAATTTTCAGAAATTTTTGAAAGTTTTGTTTTTAAAAAAAGTTTTTATTAAATCTCCAACTTATAATCTCCAGGAATCTGCAAAGTTATCATTCCACAAGCATTATATCCTTATATACAGATTTTATCCCGCCGATGTTATGCAGGTTTTCGTGTTTGTTTTCTCAGGTTTAACAGGTTATTTTGGACAAGGAAATGTTTTGAATCAAGCTTATGGCGATGCATTAGTCATGGAGCTTCAACATTCTCTTTGGAGGAAGATTTAACCGTGTAATTTCATTATCCACCGAGCGAATCAGGGGAGTATTTGATTTCATTCTTTTACTTTATGCTTTTACATCTTGTTATTTGAACATTGGGGACAATGTTCATCTTAAGTGTAAGGGGAGGGTAAAAGTACGATTTTAGAGAATACCATTACGCTTGATTTTTGTTTGTTTGATAGTAGATGTGTAATAAAACTAAGATAAATACTTGTTAAGGTAATTTTAGTGCCAAATTTAAAATTTTTACAACATATAGGAGTGAAACTTTGATCTTAATGAGCGTCTCACGGATAGGAGTTATATAACTAGCACAAAAGCCGTACCACTAAAAAATTTTTCCACCCCAAATATGTGAGGTTCGCCCCTAGAATTGGTAGGAAAAGCATTTATGCTATGATGTGTGTACCGGTAGCACTTAGATTCTAGAACTTGCGTTAGGACCATTCCAAGGCCACAAGTGAGACTACATTCGTGTAGTTAGATTTACTACATGATAAGAGGCATTAGGATTAACCCATTGTTTTACACCTGTGTTTTTGTTATAATTACATTGGCTACATTGGTCAAGTAATTCTCCCACACCCTTTGCGTTGTACTCATTTTTAGTACACGATACCCCTAGTACACCCCTCAGAGCCTATCTTTTCGTTTCGACCTTTAAGCATTTTACTTAAAGGAAGAATTTGTTACACCCCACTAAAATGTACACCCAAAGCGCCTTAGCCTACCTTGTATGCACTCATTTTTAGTGCATTATTGTTACAACATTTGTTTAAACCCAAGTTAATTATCTAGTTGATTACATGGTTGCTAAGTCGAGTCATATCCTTGTACATATTGTTTTGGGACGATTGGGACTCATGGGTAAAGTACTAGTGTAATGGAGTAATGGGGAAGAACATCATTTATTACCCCCATATGTGCTAAATATTTTAAAAGTACTCCAAGTTTTTTAATTATCTTAATTCGAGTCATTAGATTAGTATTTGTAAAGTTATGTAAAAGTTTAAGTGTAAGGGGAATGCAACGCCCCTATGATGTATTATTTTGGATGGTAGGGTAAAAGTGTATGCAAAAAAAAAAAAAAAAAAAAAAAAAAAAAAAAAAAAAAAAAAAAAAAATTCAAGAAAAACACAAAAAAAAAATGAGAAAATGAAAAATAGAAAAAACATACGGACTACCATCCCGTTTTATTTTATGTTTATTTTATGTTTTTGTTATTTTATCATTAGCTTAAGATCGAGTCTAGTCTTGGCTTAGCAACATTGTATAGTACATGTAATTGATCAAGATCTTTAACTCGCCACCAGTAAAATATCCCTTATCCAACAAAACCGTGTTTATCATATCCCTACACCTAACGTTACAACCCATGTAAAAGCCCTCTTTGATAGTTTATCTTAGGTGCTTACGCCTAGTGGAGGAGGTTTTCGATCCTTTCCCAAGCCTATGGTAATCTATTTGTTATGACAGGTAGTGAGAGATATTATCCGTTTTCATTTATGAGATTTATTTTGATGACACTTGAGAGATGTGAGTATCTAAACACTACTTGTGAGGTGCTAGTATGTAATCTCCGTGCTTATTATGATTGAAGTGGAACGATTATTTGTTGTAATTACTTTTATGTTAGCATTAAATGACCCCTAACTTGTATTTTAATTAGAATAAAAGCACATTTGCTTGAGGACAAGCAAATCTCAAGTGTAAGGGTATTTGATGAAGCGAAAAGTGTACCGCTTTTAAGGGGTCATTTAAGCCTTAAATCGTATTTATTTGATCAAATATTGCCCTAAATCGTTTCTTTTGTCATTTTAGGTACTTTTGAGGAGAAATCTGGAAAATGAGGCATTTTGGACGTTTTTGGAGCATAAAAGTGAAGAAAACGGCAAAGTCTCAAAAATCGGCTAGAAGTTACTCTTGACGGCGTCACAATTTATACTGGACGGCGTCATGCCTTGGCAAGAAAAGTTGGACGTGAAATTTACTCATGACGGGCCAGTGAAAATAGCATGTGAATTCTGACGGCGTCACGCTTTACCTTGATCAAGGGCGTCACGGCTTAAATCATAAGGGGACGGCGTCACGTTCATGGTTCGACGGCGTCAAGCCTTGATAAGCCAGAATGGATTTTTGAAGAGCTAAAGAGGGACGGCGTCAAGAAGGTCATCCGGGAACCCTAAAAGCGGCGAGGTGACGGCGTCACACTCCATAAGGTGACGCCATCAGATCCAAAAATCTATATATAGTTTTCTAATTTTTTGTCATTAGGGAGAGCTTAGTGTGTGGAATTTTGGGAGAAAACCCTAAGACGATTTTAGCTACTTTTTCAGGGCTTTTTGCCTTGAGATCTTCCATGTTTCATTGAAAGATAAGTTATCAATTAATCATTCAATATGTCTATGTGTTGTTTGATTCTATCTTATTCTTGTCTTTTGTTTAACATGTTAGGCTAAAGTTATCTTGTGTTTGCTTAGATCTAATGAAACCTAGCTATTGATTATTGGTTGTTAGTGTGTTATTAGTTGTATTGGATGATTGTTTATCTATGTTAGGCTTAAGAAAACTGGCTAACTTCCTATTCGGTAACTTGCTTGAACGTCTTAAGAAACATGAACCAAATGCGTACTAAAGGTTTTTATGGTTGTATTTAATGCACAAGCGAATTCTAGTGATCCCATGTTAGGAGCTTCCTAGCCGGCTCGACATAGGAGTGAAGTAGGAGCTTGTAGAGTTGGGGAAGTAAGTACGCCACCCCACGAATGGTATTAAGGAATACACCCGTCATCCACGCGACTAATACACACTAATTAACCGGTAAAAGATAGTTAGGGAGTAAGGAAATCTAAGTAAACACATTTCTCTACACATAAGTTTCTCACCCCATTTTATTTTCAGTTATTTATTTTATTTGCATTCGTAGTAATTTGGGTTAGTTGACTAGCAACTAATTCCGCCCACTCCTTCAAACCCGAGATTTTACTTGCTTTCATAAAATTATAAAAACATAAAAAAGAATCTTCCTCAACCCTTAGACCTAATTAGAGTAGTCTTTCACACCTAACGAACACTATTCCCTGTGGAGAACGATCAATCCCCCGTACTTACCACTACACTATACTACATCGGTCAGGTACACTGCCTGGTGGGGTTGTAAGCCTCTTGAGATCCCTCGAGAGGTAAAACCTGTTGTAAGGTTACAAAACCACGCAATCACTTTGACATTAAATTGCAAGCTGAAGAGAGATCCATTCTTCTCTCCCGTCCCGTCGCGAGTAGTTTTGAAGGAAACGGTTACGGATAACGTAACGGTTACCAAAAATAAAATAAATTTGTTTTTCAAGGTTTTTATAAATATAAAAATCCAAAAAGATTTTTCTTTTCAAAATTTTATTTTCCTTTTCTTTTGTGTTATTCAATGTTTCTAAATTATAAAATCCCAAACATAATCTTCTTATCCTCTAAAGTTTGATTCTTTTTCTCACACCCTCTTATGTTTAATTCTTATGGATCCGACTTGTGTTAAGTGTGGTGAACCTTTCTTCGGAGGGTTGTGTACGTGCGAGCAATGTGGTAGTAATATTCGTGATGGAGTTTGTTGGTTTTGTAATTCTCACACGTATGTTCAAAATTCGTTCAACAATCTTTCAAACGTGCCCGATTACCCTCCACCGCCGCCTCCGTTCACTTGTTTTAATTGTGGAAATCCCTCCGAAGAAGGAGTACCTTGTGGACAATGTTTTTGTAATCAATGTGGATGTACCAATTGTATGTGCTACGTCCCGAGTGTTGAAACGTCTTACGCTTACGATACGAGCTTTGATAATTATCCTCAAAATGATTTCAATCCTCCTTCTCAAAACTCTTATGAGCAAGAATCATATTTCAATGATCATTCATCAAATTTTGAACATTGTGGGGGATCGTTTGAAAATTTTCATTATGAGCCAAATTCGTGTTACGATTCTCATGGTTTTAACCAACCCCCACAAAATCCCGGCAATTGTCCAAATCAAGATAGAATGCGCGAAATTGAAAGAATTTGGGAAGACTTCCAAGAAGTTAAGAAATTGGTGGTTAAACACTATACTTCTACTCCCGATCCTCATGAGAAGTCTATAGAAGAATTAATTGCCGAGGAAAGAGCGTCCAATTATCGAAAGTCTTTTATTTACGACGATTATGATGAGAAAATTACGATCAACCTTTTCCCTTAAAGAGTATCTACCTACGACGATGATTCCGATGATGACAAGGAGAGACTTGTGCCATTCAACGTTTTCCCTCAAATTTCACCTATCTTTCCTCCCGTAGAACCCGAGGACTCTTTAATAATGGGGGACGAGCATCTAAACACTATTTCGGCAACGGAATCGGACGAATTCCAAAAGTCTAGTGTTGAGAACCTCGTCCCAATCCAAAGTGAGTCCGGGGAAAATTCTACCGGTGATTGTGAATTTGTTGAAAATGATCGTCTTGATAATCTCGTTGATACGAATGATAAGCCGTTTGATGATATTTACGTTGAAAAGAATGAAGATGAGATGTTCTCCGATTCCGACAATGACGATTCTATATCTTATGGAGACATCGACTATGTGGAGGAGTCACCTTCTGAGCTCGTCAGCTTAGAAGAAGAGAATGATGAAGAAACTGAAATCCAAGATGATGCTCTTCGCGAGAAATTATTAAATATCAATCTTCTCATTTCTAGGATCGAGGCATTAAATGATCCTCCGACTTCTTCTTCTCCTATCCCCGATATGGATAGTGATTTCTTACCCGAGCTTGAAATTTTTCGATTTGAAGAGACGAGTAGTGGCAATCCCACTATTCATGATATCTCTCTTCCGGATTATGAGTGTTTTGACTTTGAGATCGACTCAGAACTTATTTTGAGCAATATTTTTGATAATCCGTCACGTGACTCTCTTTTAGAGGATGATCTATTTCTTGCTACGGATGACTCGATACCACCGGATATTGAGAATGACGAGAATGAATCATTTCTCTTTGATTTACCATCTTCTCGTCCACCCGCGAAACCACCGGACGTAGATTTTGAATCCGATACAGAGGAGGATATTTTTGGAGGGGTGGACGAGATTTCTGAACATAATGTTCCGGTGCTTGATATTTTCCCCACCCTACCCACCCGTGATTCAGAATTTGACTTTGTTTTCATCATCCGTGTGTTTCACCCATTCTTCACTTATCCCATCATTTCTCCATTTTTCCACTCTACTAGGAGTGAGGATACCGTCTTTGACCCCGGCATCTCCGTTTTTCATGCCGGGTGTCCGTTACAGGGTTGATTCTCCACTTGCTCCCCCAAGGACAATTAAATTCGGGGTCGAGTCAAGCTCATGTGACTCGGTTACCAAAAACAAGCGCTTCATGGGAGGCACCCCATTCTTATCATCTATCTTCTTTCTATTTTCTTAATAAGTGACGTGAGGAGGGCTACCCCTTCCATATCTTGTGTTTCGTGTTTTCTGTGATGTAACCAGGAATGCCCAATTGATGAAGACTCTCGTGCTCGTAGTTTCCTTCACGCTACTCGAGTTTCATCATTCGCTGCTTATCGATATCCTTAAATCTTATCGTTTTACATCTATCTTTTGGCATAATTAATAAACGGCCTTAGATTTATGTAGGAGAACCCTTACCTTTAAGACATTGAGGACAATGTCTCGTTTTAGTCTGGGGGGGTAATCTTGCGATTTGATTTTGCCTTGCATTTTTGCCGTTTTCTCATGCAACTCCGTTTTTCCTCCAAAAAGTCCAAAAAAAATGAGAAAATTTAAAAATTTTTGTGCAAAAATATAATAAGTTTTGACATTTTTGTTGACTTTCCGCTGGCGAGAGTAGGAATAAAATTCTGACTTGACCGGGCGTGTTGAGCCCTAGCTTGTCTCCTTAACCTTTTATAATCTATAAGCTTGTGCTAGTCTTTTACACAAGGAGCTAGAAAACGCGAATTCTTTTTAAGAGTTTGCAAGTTCCCGTATTCGACTTTATATATGCATGGCTTGATTGTAAGGCTAAGCATTCGCGGATCTTATTATTTAAGATTTTAAATTTGCGAAGAACGAGAAATGATAGAGTTGTTTATAAGTTAGATTGCTAAACGTGGAGTAGTTGGATCTCTTTAAAGCTCATCGAAGTTATTTGTGGCTTTTTGTTCCCATAAGCTTGTTTCACCCTAAAAATAGAAATCTAGGAATAATTAAAGGTATTTTAGTTTTGACAATAATTAGTTTTTATTTCTTCCTTAGAGAATTCTTGCTTATGAAAGTTGGGTACACATCAAGGTACTGCCAGTGTTACGGTGTAATAGACTATTCCATCTTGCCGGCTCGCAACCGATGTTGGGATTGTTATAAAAGCCGTAGGACTCGGGATTTGGCAAAATATATAATGAATAATGAATAATAATAATAATCCAAAGCCATAAAAAGTTTTCTGCATCTTGCCGGTTCGCAGCCGATGTTGTAGACTTCTAATAAAGGCAGAGGAAAATTTCCAAGGTCATAATAGACTATCACATCTTGCCGGTTCGCAGCCGATGTTGTGATTGTTATAAAGGGCCAAGGATCAATAATAATATGTGCTTAATAATGTTAAAAATGCCAAATTTCGACTCCGAGGTATCCTAATAAAGGCTTCTGTCTCTGGACTCGTAGATGAGTTGTTTCGGTCGCAAATAAAAGGGATATCCTCAAAATTGTGTTAAATCAGAGACCTTGATGTGGACCTCATTTTTGTATGCAACGGTTTTCGAGGGAAGGTTTGGAAACTACTTAGCGTCTAAACTAAGATATCTTTATCGGCTTATAAATTATCGAAAAGAGAATTCGAAGAAATTCATTTCTCACCAAAAATAAAATAAATAGAGGAAAATAGGAATTTGGGAACAAGGAGTCCACAATTAGCTTTTCTGAGTAGTGTTGGCAATCTAACTTGTAAATAATAATGATTTCGTTTTTAAGCTTAGTTTGGGGACTCGTGAAAAATCAGGAACGACGAATTTTATCCGTATGGTCACTTCTTCATGAGTCGTGTTTCCTACTCGAAGACCTTAAAAGTTATCGTGAGATAATGATTGTCAACAAAGCCGTCACATGAATAATGAGAAAAATACTAAAATAAAATAAAAAGGAAAATCGGGGAGTTTTTAGAACTTAAGATTTCTTAATCTCTTTTAAAAATTTTGCTACTTCTCAAAGTTAGTAAAAAGAGATTAGAAATTTTCGGTTTCAAAAACGTGTTTTTATAACATTGCATGAGGACATTGCAATAGATTAGTCTGGGGGAATTTGGTATATGCTTAAACACATACCTTTTCTTGACCAAAACCGGACCAAAACGACCAAAAACCCGACCATAATGCCAATAGATAGTGTGTTTTTGTGTTTTGTCTATGCAGGAACGGATATCGTGAAAAATCGACAAATAACACGGAAAAGCCGGGAAACGAGCACGAGATTTGGGAGAGTGTCAAAGCCGAAGCCGGGAACGCTATGTTTTGCCAAAAGTCAAAAATCACCCTTAGATCAAATTTGAAGAATGACAGATTCAGTCCCTGGAATTTTCAGAATTTCAGCTTTGGTCCTTAGAAGTTTACAAGTTTTACATTTTCATCCAACATTTAAATAAACCCAAAATAATAAAACTAACACTACCCAATTATTATCCTAACCCAACCCACAACCAACACAAGCCCGATCCAAATCTAAAACTACACAACCCGGATCCAACTTCCATACCCGGTCAACTATATCAAATAAAAATAAAAAAAAAAAAAAACCCACACACCCAATGCCCGCACCCTCTTTTCTTCTTTAACCCAGAGATTTCACTGTTCCCATAAACCCTAGAAATTTACCCGTACAATTTTACCGTAATTAAGGGTATGATTGTCAAATCATTGGATGCCAGGATGTCAGAACACGCACGAATGGGCACGTGGCAGCTGCTTATTGGTCCAAACGCGTCACATATTTGATCGTACGGTGAATATTGAAGGATTGGTGCTCAAGGATTGATCTAAGGGTGATGGAAGGCTCAAGGTTCACGCGGATTGCCAGCTTGGAATCCCTGGAAGGTTCTGTGGATGGCTATAAATAGCCTCCTCATTCTCACGATTTGGGTCTGTTAGTCAGTAGGGAGTAGTAGTTAGTAGGTTAGATTTAGGGCTTAGGAGTAGGATTAATGTAGTTTATTTGAAGTTTAGTATTGCTGTTCGTTGTAATTTCATCTCAAGTTTCAAATTCAGTATATTCATTTCAGTTTTAATCAAAGTCAACATTTGGTCAAGCACTGTTCAATTGCTTATTTCTCTTCTCTGGTACTTATTTTACTTTTCCTGGCTTATTATTTCTTATTATGCTTTATTATTGATACTTTTGCTGTTAATCTAGCTTAGATAGTGATTTTACTTGAAATAGTCAAATAGTCAACATCTGGGTCAAACTGCTTATTGAATTAATTCAGCACTTATGGATAGTTTTTTTTTAGTTAATATAAGCTAGGTAGTCAGTAGCATAATAGATGAATGTTTTTGCTTTATGGTTTCTGGTTTAACTGATCGAGCTTAGTTTGATAAGGGATGTTTGGATAGGTGACTTTTAGGGGCTTATCAGCTAAATCACTGTTCAATAACCTATTCTGACATTTTGAAATTGCTGTACTTAGTTAGTTTAAGCTCTTAATTAAGACTCATGAGCTATTTTTACTCATTTTTAGGTTTTGAGTTCATAAGTAAAAAAATCTCAAAGGTAGGCTGCCTTAATAAGTTTCATTATTAGCAGAGCTTGTTTGGATTATTTTTTGGCATCTTAGGGTATAATATATTGAGTCAAGTAACCCTGCAAGTTTTTGTTCCATTCCATAAAAGTTTAACAAAGTAAAGCAAAATTTCCCGGTTCTGCTGTGCAGACCTGCACTTTATTTTCACCATTCTCAGTTTTATTTACTGCTTATATATGCTTATCTGTATAAGGTAGTTTGTGAAAGTTGGATTGTTTACGGTTTATAGTACTGGAATTTAGGATTTTGAGCTTATTCTCTAGCTTATTCACTGTCTGCAATTAGGCCTTTAGGATTGCATCAGTCTGTTTTCAGCTTTTGGTTTTTTTTAGCATCTGATCTAGGGGTCATATAAGCTAGCTTTAGTGGATAAAAATTAGGTATTTTAAGGTTTTTAGTAGATTTTCATACAAGCTCTCAGTACATGCATCTGGATTTCAATAATCAGCTTATTCCTGGCTTCTAGAGTAGCTGCAATAGTGCTGTGCACCCCATTTGTTTTCTGCTAGTTCTAGAAACTGTTCAGCTTAAATTGTGCTTATTCTGTGTGCTTTTCTGATCATTCTCAGTTGTGTTGAGTTTCCAGCATTTAGAATAATCAGTTTTGAGCTTTTGATAAATTTTGGTCAGCTTTTGCTTATTTTTGGCTTATTTCATACTGCTTATTTCAGCTGTTCTGCTTATTAGGGTTAATTCAGTTCTTGAATTTATTTTTCCTAGATTTAGAATTCAATTTTAAAATTACTCAAAAATTTTCAGATTTTTCCAATTAGTTTTACTATTTTTAAAGCATTTAATTAGTTTTAATTAGTTTTTAATTCATAAAAAATTATTAAAAAGTCAAAAAAATATTTTTCTTTTTCCAAAAATTTTCTTTTATCATTTTTAATATAGGAAAAATTAATTTGCATTTTTAGGGCTTAAATTTTGAAAAATCACTTTTATTTACGTTTTAAATTACGTCGCGTAACTTTTTTTTAAATTCAATTTTCGTTTTTAGGTTAAATGTTTAGTTTAATTCTTCTATTAGCGTAGTTTAATTGTTAATCTTGTTTGTTATTTTAATATTAGTAGTGTAATCAAAAATCAATCACTCTTATTCACATTCACTACACGAATCACGTTCCGGGAACACAAATTCCATTCGATCTTCGTCGGGACAAACGACTCGGGTCAACACATATTTCCACGTGTGTTTTCCTTAGACTATATATAATTGACACGAATCACTGACCGTCATCGTCATGATGTTGTGTTTAACTCTGGTGATCGGGTTTTCTTGAAGGTTTCTCTTTTTCGGGGCGTTAAGCGTTTTGGCATGAAAGGGAAGCTTAGTCCATGCTATATCGGTCCGTTTGAGATCCTTGATCGGGTTGGTGAGGTATCTTATCGCTTGGCGCTACCTCCCCAATTATCGCATGTGCATGATGTTTTTCATGTGTCACTTCTTCGTGGGTATAATTATCATCCGCTTCATGTTGTGTCTTTCCCGTTCGATCAGATTCGGGAAGACCTTTCGTATAGTGAAGAACCTGAGGCTATTTTGGAACGTCAGGAAAGAGTCATGAGAACTAAAACCATTCCATTCGTAAAGATTCTTTGGAGGAATCATCCTGAGAGCGAGGCTACTTGGGAGACCGAAGAATCGATGCAATCCAGTTATCCACATTTCTCTTTTTGACTTGGTACGTATTCATTTTGATTCCGTTTTTGATTTCATATTTCCATTTCGACTTCGTATTTCAATTTTCGAGGACGAAAATTTTTTGTAGAGGGGAAGAATTGTAAAACCCAAAATTTACCTCAATCTGAAATGACCAAAATACCTTCTAATTTTGAAATTTTTAAGGACATATAAATCATACAAGTGAGTATTATTTGAACTTAACCTAAAGAAATAAAATGCTAAGTTACCTAATAAAAGTTAGCAAATAAAACTATACATTATAAATTTAAAAATCACAAGGCAATGTTCTAAAATCCTAGTCATTTTAGGCGACTTGTAATGTGTCATCTAGACCAAATTTTCAGCTAAGTACAAAGATAAGAATGCACTAAATATTGATATAATCACAATCCCTTAAAATTGATCCTTTCCTTGTATAGACTCAATCAAATTACACGGTTTCTTTTTTTCTTATGTACCGACCTTTTCATCACATTCACAAACCCTAAAACACAAAAACTCGGCTGCCATTTTCTGTTCTTGCTGATTCGATCCAAAGCCAAGCCAAAAGGGAGGTCATTCGTGTGACTTTCAGACGCATAATTTCTGGTTTGTGGTGTCTTGATCGAGGGTTTGAAGCTGTTCAAAAGGGAGTTCTTAGCAAGGGTTTTCGGCTGGGATTTTCTGTGGTGATCGATCCTATTCTTGTTCTTGTTCCTTTCGATCACGCTACAAGGGTAAATTTGTATCATCCTTGCTTGTTTAATTCTTGCCATGTTCGATCCATTCTTTGTTATTCTTGTCGAATTACACCACTCATAAGATAATAAAAGAAGCCACATAAAATCATAAGTTAAGGACATGAAATATCAACTATGAAAACCCTAATGTAATCGACATATTGTTATTGTTTTGATTCGAATTGCTATGTACATGTTAAGACCACTTAAGGGTCGCCCTAGGTCTGTTCTAACTCAGCCATAATGGCTTTGTATCAAGAAATAAGTAATGGAAATGAAAAACCCTAATCGATCACATAAAATCATAAACCTAGTTTCTGACTAGAAAATTAAGCAGATTTGATTCGATTGTATCTTGATGATGGTAAAGTGTTTTTGAGTGTTTCTGGAGTCTAAAAGTAAGTTTAAGAAAATAGCTTTCTGGAAATATAAGCCTTGTAATTTTTAGAGGTCGGGAATATACACTTTTTGATTTTACAAGTTCAAGAGTCAAAACTGAATTCGGATGTTTGGAAAATCAGTCCGAGTTTTTGATTTTTAGTTTTCAAACCATGTCGAATTAGAGAATGAGAATTTTCAGGATTCATATATCATATGTTTAGTAATTACTGGAATTTTTATAGATTTTTATAAATTATTTAGATGGGGTAACAAAATACAAACTTTTCGGGTGTCAAATCTGATCATGAATCCAGACGTATTGGCTTAATGGATTTTTAAACTATAGTTATACTAGCTAATAAATTATGGGAAAATTAGTGTGAGTTTTAAAGACATTGAAGTACATGTGTGAATTTTTGTGGATTTTATTTCTGAGTTCTAATGTGGTTCATAAATTAGTCAAAGTCTGGTCTATTCAAGGTTAAAATCTGAGTAATAGTTAAAAAGGGCTAAATAGGGATTTTGTGTATTATTAAGGGTTGAACTTATCTCTATTTAAACTAAAAGGACTTAACTTGTTAAATCATATAACTTTATGATAGTTACATTTTATACCCTAATCTTACCATAATGACACTATAATCCTTAAACTTGTTATATTTGCATAATAAACCCTAAAACTTATGAAAACTACACTATGAACCCTAAACTTATATAAACATCATTGTGAACCTTGAACCATTAATATTGTCACGTTTGATACTTTAAACTTATTAAATGATAACCTTGAATATTTATTAATATGGAAACCTTCTAAATATGGAAACTTACTAATTCGGGAAACCTACTAAAAATAGAAAGTTACTAAATAAGGAAAGTTACTAAAAAGAGTAACCAAATTCAATTGGACTTAAATTAATACGTGGTTATTAATTCGTATAGGTTCCGTGAAGCGGGAGTGACCATCTTGTGACCTTTCTTTTCTTGTTTGCTTGCTTTGAATAAGGTACAGATATTCTTTCCCTTTTCAGTAGGGATATTTCCATTGATCCTATGCCTGATATGATTCCCTTATTTGACTCATGACTTTCATTGTATGATTGTCATTCTTATTTATTCATTCTGACATTTATTTAAGTGTCTCTGCTCTGTTATGCTATACTATGCTTTGCCATGCTTATTGAGTTGCTATCTTGTTTCTCTTGCCATGCTAGATTATTATTGTTGTATGCTATGATAGATCTGTGCCTGAGCTGACCTAGTTGTGGAGGTACCATGACCATGTCTTTGATGGCACCCTAGGCATGACACTCCCGTAGAGGTGTGATAGATCTACGGCGTTCCCCCTTATGTTATGATTTATTGTATACACTATTGGCCAACTTTATATATGTGTGACCAGTCTAGTACTGGCATCCATATTTTGTTAGGGAGCGTATGGATATATCCTGACCAGGTGGTATGTGCCTTACACTCCTTCTCACACTATTATTTCTTAGAGGTCTCCCCTCTTAGTATACTTGTATTGCTTAGTATGATTTGACGGATTATGTATGCAGTTCTTATGGCATATCCTTAGATGAACTTTTCCCTTATTTCATTTCTCTCTTGATTTATTTCTTAATCAGTTCTCATGCATTCTTGATTCTTAGTTCTCTTTAAAATTCGTATGACTTTCATGATTATACTTTTCATTTGTTTTTCTTATTCCTTCGTTGCTTATGCTTATTTACCGTTATGTTATGTTATATATATATATATATATATATATATATATATATATATATATATATATATATATATATATATATATCTGTTCACTGGGATTTTTAAGCTCAGCCGCATGTTTTCTTTTCTTATGCGGCAGGTAATAAGCGGGGTGACGGGCTTGGGAATAAGAGAGAGCATAGGACTTAGAGACCTATTTATTTATCATTTCGTTGTCCATTGTTTCGGACTTTCATTTAATTCAGTACTTTAAATATTATCGTTTTACTTTGGTCTTGTTTGGTTAACCCACTATGCATTTGGGATTATCTTTTGATACCAGTCTTAATGTTTGAGACTTGGATATTTATTTAAAAGACTTCCGCTTGCGTAATGTATGCTTTGTATGACACCATAATGTGATATCTTGGCCTTGTCGAGGGAGTTCTTTGATATCCACCTCAAACCTCTCTTGAACCTACAATCACCCAGAATTGCAATTAATCATGCATGCACTTGTTGACAAATACTATGACACGCATTTATATATCTATATACCTGATTAAGAACATCTGAGTCGGCAGCTGATGACACAAATGTGATAGCAAGTCCCTTGGTCCCAAATCTACCAGCTCTACCAACCAGTCAAATCACCAAATAACAATCATCTAGTATACTAACTTGTAGCATGATGACTTGCACTCGTCTGACAAGTGGACCCCCTCTGTCATCCTTACCCATTTTAGTTTGATTATAAACTTTTTACAAACCTTTGACCATTTTGGCTTCTTTATAAACATCTACTATTCTTGAGGTGCTTATAAGCTTATTGTATTGTCGAAATACGTAAACCTTATCCAAACACCAGTTAAAAAGTGTTTAATAGCTTATCCAGGCTTAAAAGGAGCCTTTTGCAATAACTCTTCAGGGATGGCTTGTTGCAAAAAAGTGTTTAATAGCTTATACAGGCTTAAAAGGAGCCTTTTGCAATAACTCTTCAGGGATGGCTTGTTGCAAAAATTAAAACTCTTTGTAATAAGCTAACCTTAATATCTCTATAATAATTAGTTATTGACATAACAGAGTAGTGTGGCAGTGATGATATAATGTTAGTGATAGCGGTGCAAATGATTTGTTTCAAGAGTTAGAGGGTACCTTTCTTCCTGGGACATGCCAGAGTGGAAGCAGATGGATGGAAAATTACATTCAACGAGCAACTTGTTCAGCCCAGTCGCTCTGCTTACAAAAGAAACTATTGCACCTTTAGTTGAAGAGATGCTTCTGCTATCAGTGTTCACAACATTATAAGTACTCACAACTGGAAGCAACGCGCCTTCAATATTTGCACGGTCCAAGGTTGTCACTGTTGAAAGTAGAAGATTGTTAATAAATTATAGATTAAGAACAAACGGCAGCGTAGGGTTGTGTGCCAGTGAGGAGCTGAATTCTGACAAAAATGCTATTTCTCAAGAAGTCTGAAAAAATTAAAGATAGACATGTATTGTCATCTGGCTGGCCCTAATCAGGCAGCATATCATGAAATTAAACAAAAGAATAAATTTTAGGAGTTTTTTGTAGAAGCTGCCATATATTCAAATGATCAATTTATATAAATAAGCAAAAAACCCTATATTGTGAGTAGAGATGCGCCTTTGAATAATATTTGACCGCGTAAGAAAGTGAAAAGATGCATGATGATGTCGTGACTATGAGTATTAGAAGGGAACTTACTGTTTTTCTGATTTTCTGATCCTTTCTTGGACCTGCGCGATTGGGTCATAGGTAAAAGAATTCCATCTATGGAACTGGTTAGCTTTACGTCCGTACCACATTGTATAGAGATTTTCTCAAAGGACGGGTTTATAAGCAAACCATGGGCAAGAAAAACATTCCCAGTCACGGGTTTTGAGAAACTCTGTAGTTTGGTTGAGAATATGGTGGGGACTGCACCCTTGTAGTTCTTAGAGAGGCCATCCTTCACAGATAGCGTAACTTTTGTGGACTTGGAATTGCGCAATTCCTCAATATCCTTCCCACTCCGTAAGTAACAAACACCCATTTCTGAGATGGATAGAACAGATACACCCGCATTACCAGCACCAATGGACTTGCTATCTATTAAGCCGACTTCTTTTTGCTACCATCTACTTCCCACCCAGCAACATATCGCTCACCAACAGCGGATGAAAGTACATGCTTACCATCATCAGAGAAGGTCGTACACCGAACAGCCCCTTGAAATCAAAGAAAAATCAGAACACAAAAGCTGCCATTAAAACACAACAAATTGGAATACTGGATTAACTAAGAAACAACATTATCCATGAACTCGAGCACTGATAATTCAACTTCAAAGTTTATACAGATGCTTGGAATCTAATTTAAATATTGATTTATTCCCTAACTAAATACTAAAAGTGCAACTGATTTGTATAGTTTTTATATCCCAAATAATCAGTTTGGAGCATTTGGATGCAGGTATTCGAATAGGTTCCGTCAATCAATTTGACAGTAGCTTATACAAAACTAATAATCTGATTATTCCATATTCGCGATGAGTATACTTCTCTTCAAAAACTTGAAGCTCAATCTCTCTATCACAAATAAAATTCCAGAATTCAATTGCTTCTATTAAGGGAAGATGGATCATAATCCTAAAACGAAAGAGAAGCAACAGATATACATACAAAGCAACAACTGGGTAAATGAAAAATTGGGACGCAAACACCCACCAGCCTGATATTAGCAGCGACACAACAGTGTTCCACCCAAAAAAAGGATTTGTATTCGAAGCGACGGGTAGAGATCTTTGAGTTTGGTGGAATACTGATAACCTCACTTTTTATTTCATTAGACTGTGAGACTGCAACCTCCTCACAACTTTCACTTGGAGCAACCATGGACCACACACGTGTCTCTAACACCTTAGGATCTGAAGAGGCTGCAGGATGCAGAACGCTAATCACTAACTGTTTAGAATAAAGCAATAAAAGATCAATATGGAACATGAAATGCTTGAGGCGGCAATTTTGGCTCATTTACATATACCAATCAATTTCACCTCATATACATATAATTATGTTTCCACACTAATCTTTAATTGTATCTTTTTATGTATACATCTCCAAGCTACACCAACAGTCATTCGGCCATAAGCTTTATACAAACAAAAGCTCCATCTCATCTTTAACATCTGCCCAGAGAGCTAAATTTATCCCTATACTAACTAACTTAATTCCTACTAAAACATATAAGTAGTTAAAAGCTTGCTCAAACTAATTTTGTAAACTCTTGAACATAGAAAATACATGTTTAAAACTAACAAATATTTATATGAAAGTTTAAAGTTGTAAACATTTAGTTTATAAAAATGAAATCACAAAGAGCCCAAAATAACTCATAAAATTTGGTTCGATCAACAAATCTACTAAGATGAGTATACTAATTAAAAAGTATAAAGATAAAACCCTAGATTTGAAAGCCAATACGATTTCAAAAACTAAAATCCAAACCTTAGATCCAAAATGGTGCGCCTGAGATGATGGATGATGAAAGATGGCAGCAGGGTATGGCGGCGTGCGTCCGAGATGGGGCAGGATCAGATGGTGGGAAATAGCCGAGTTGATAGTTGGTATTGGTGTTGAATGGAAAATGGAAAAGAAAAGTGATAGTATAAGGAGAGATGGGCGGTAAGTTAGCCAAAAAATGGAGAAATAAGAGGGAATTTGGGTTTTGATTTTGGGGAAAAATTGTAAGAGGGAAGAATGAGAGGGAGAAGGAAGAGCTATAAAAAATATCTGAATTTTATTTTAGCCTCACATTTTTTATGTAATTGTGTTTAAAAGAACTACGAGTAGTTAAAATTAATATTTATATAGAAATAGATTATGTCAAACAAATTTGTACCAAAGTGTATTCGTACATTTATAAAAAAGTGTTCAGCAAACTAGATTTATTTGGAATGACTTGTCTTTTAAACCATTATGATTGAATTATAAGATAATATTTGAATTCAGCTTGAAAAACTCGATACATTCATAAATAAATACATTTAGTGTAGTTACATATAAACCCTAAAAATATCCATAATCATTATATTCGAGATCGACTCGTAAACTACTCGAAATCAACTCGATTTAAACGAGTCAAGCTCGAGTTTAAGCTACTCGACTCTATTTTCGAGTCGAGTTCGAGCTCCAAATACTCGGCTCGTGAAGCTCGCGAGCCTTATAGAGCTCATATTAAATTACATTTTTACCCTTCTATATACATAAATTTACTTAATTTTCATAAAAATCGAGTCGATCCAAGCTTGATATGCCGAGTATTTATCGAGTACGAGCATGAGATGTGAATGATTTCATTTTATCTATTAATTTTTTACTTCCTGTTTGGTTTATATGTTAGAGTTGTTATTTATGCGTTTGTTAAAAGGACCGGCCTTATGTCCTCGCATGTCATCATTCCTTGGAGCGCGATTAAGTGTCAAATGGTTTTGATCTGCATTTTTATGGCAGTATGTTGTCTCTGCGTGAAAGAGCAGCAACATGCTTAGTACTAAACTTATGAAAAAAACACTTGTTAATGGGCTTTTGTTAAAAAATTAAAGATTTGTTAATATGTCATTATATCTTATCGGGTTTATCGGGTTGACCCGATAACCCAACAATAAACTAATTAGGACCCTAACCCGACCCTATTAGGTTATCGTGTCTATCGGGTTGACCCGATAAGCTAAGTTTTAAAACTCATAAACGCACGGGGTTTAGCCAGATATTATAACGGGTAATAATATTTTAATAATTTTATTTTGAAGTTAAATATTGTGACAATTCATAAGTAACTTATTTTAAGATTAAATATAATACAATTATAACTCGTACGTCTATTAGTAGCCGATTTGAACAGGGTGATAATGGTTTACTAATCTACACTCATTTTGTCTGCTGTATTTTAACGTTTTTATACGTTTTCATCCGTTTTAGTCACTTTTTTTACGTTTACGTCCATTTTTATAAGTTTTCATCCGTTTTTTACGTTTTCGTCCATTTTGATACATTTTCGTCTGATTTTAAACGTTTTCGTCTGTTTTTATAAGTTTTTGTCCATTTTTAAACGTTTTAGTCCGTTTTAATATATTTTTATACATTTTAGTCTTAGCTATGATGTCCATGTATTAGGGACTGAGTTGTGATTCAAATTCAGTCACTAACAAATTTCCCTCCAAACTTTTTTTATTGCGCAAACATATTTGTAACTGAATTTTAGTCTTAGGTATGATGTCCATGTAATAGGGACGCAGCTGTGACTGAAATTCAGTCACTAAAAAATTTCCCTCCAAACCTTTTTATTGTGTAGACATATTTGTAACTGTAACTTAGTCTTAGCTATGATCTCCATGTATTTGGGACCGAACTATGACTATAATTCAGTCACTAACAAATTTTCGGCCAAATTTTTTTATTGCCCAATATATTTGTAACCGAAATTTAGTCTTAGATATGATGTACATGTACTAGGGACTGAATTGTCACCCTTATTCAGTCACTAACAAATTTGCCTCCAATTTTTTTCCCGTACAGGCATATTAGTAATTGAAATTTAGTCTCAGATATGGGGTCACTGAATCGATGACTGATTTTTAGTCGCCACAATCAGTCAATAAAAGGTCAGTCCTTAAAAGTATCCGTAACTGATGTTTTAGTTACCGATGCTATGTATCAGCGACTGATATATCAGTCCCTAGAAATTCAGTCTCTGAAAGCCTGTTTTTTTTGTAGTGGGCCTGAACCCAGCTTGGATGCTTCAGGGCTTCTTTGATATTCTTGGGTTCCACTTCTGAGAGGAAGTCAATAAAGAGGCATTCATTTGCTGAGGCTGCCTTCATTTTTTTATTGCCCAATATATTTGTAACCGAAATTTAGTCTTAGATATGATGTACATGTACTAGGGACTGAATTGTCATCCTTATTCAGTCACTAACAAATTTGCCTCCAATTTTTTTCCCGTACAGGCATATTAGTAACTGAAATTTAGTCTCAGATATGGGGTCACTGAATCGATGACTGATTTTTAGTCGCCGCAATCAGTCAATAAAAGGCCAGTCCTTAAAAGTATCAGTAACTGATGTTTTAGTTACCGATGCTATGTATCAGCGACTGATATATCAGTCCTTAGAAATTCAGTCTCTGAAAGCCTGTTTTTTTGTAGTGGGCCTGAACCCAGCTTGGATGCTTCAGGGCTTCTTTGATATTCTTGGGTTCCACTTCTGAGAGGAAGTCAATAAAGAGGCATTCATTTGCTGAGGCTACCTTCATTTTAGCAGCCATGCTTCGGGTAAGCATGCCTTCAGTAGGCTCACCAATGATATTCACAAGTTCTATTGTTTTAGATTTTGTCCAACTATCCTGAGGTCTAGGATATGAGTTCGAAATTGTGGAGGCTTGATTTGGTGGAGGTGTAGGTTCAAGGACTGAGGCTTGAGGAGCTTCATGGTTTTGGTTCTCAGTAGGTTCAACTTGAACACTTTGATCTTCTGGTTCCTGAACATTTGGTTCAGTGTGAGTCATCTCATTAGAGACTTGTTGAGCTTCAATGAACTCACTGATGTTTGGATGTGGAAGGTTATGAGGGATGATGTAATATGAAAAGTTAGCATCTGCTTGATATTGTATGGAAGGATTATATTCAAGGAGGATATCTTGATAAGTTATCAATCCAATTTCTTCCACTGAGGTGTTTGAGAACCTGATGGAGACAAGTAAGTATCCTTAGAAATATTCATCATCAGCATTGGCATCAAATTTGCCTAAGTGATCCTTGTGATTATGAATAAACACAGGACACCCAAACACATGAAAGTAGCTAATGTCAGGGATTCTTCCCTTAAATATTTCATAGGGTGTTTTGTTGTGTCTTTTGACAATAATGGACCTGTTTTGAGTGTAGCAAGCAGTTTTGACTGCTTCAGTCCAGAAGTATTTTGAGAGTACTAAACCATACAACATTGTCCTAGCAGCCTCAATGAGTGTCCTATTCTTCCTTTCTGCCATTCCATTTTGTTCAGGAGTGTAAGGAGAAGAGAAGTTCTGAGAGATTCCTTTCTCATCACAGAAACACTCAAGGTTCTGAATTTTGAACTCAGTCCCATTGTCATTCCTGATTTGTTTGACTTTAATGTCATTTTGATTTTCAATGTTCCTGACGAAGGACATGATTGTTTCAGCTGCCTGACTCTTCTTAGTGAGAAAGTAGACCCAATTGTATCTAGAGTATTCATCTACTATGACCAGGGTGTACTTTTTGTTGGGATTTCATATTGATTAAACCATCAATACCACGAGTACGCAGCGGATGGATCTATATTTAATGTTATGAATTAAAACACATAATTAAAATGCATAATAAATACTAACCTCGAATCTATTGAAAATTAGATAACCACCAAGTCTTGACCTTGATCACGAACACTCCAACGGATCTCGTTTCACCACAAAACCCTAATCAACTATAGTGAGTTGATCTCTATCGAAAACTCACTCTACACGTCTAACAAGAGCGTTAGGATGCTAGTGCTTAACCCACAAGCTTACGAACTAAACACGAATGCTAGTCGTAGAGAAGAAACAAAGGCCAACTCCCTTACAAGGGGTGCTGGATGATTTGTAGAGGCAAGAGGAGAAGATCAAAGAAAGCTTTGATTTGAGGTGTGTGTAAATGAAGACCTAGAGGCCTCCTTTTACACTAATAGGGTAGCTTAGGAAAAAAGCCACTTCCTCTTGCCCTAGCCCAATATGGCCCGCCAACCCCTAGGGGTACATGGGCCTCCATATTGCCTTTTGGTCCTTGTGAAATAAACATGTACAATACAAGCCAATTTCGGACTTAACGACCGTTAAACGTTACACTAACGGACTAACGACCGTTATGTATATTTCGTGGATTATATTAATTATAATTAATAGTATACATTAAACATATTAATTATATTTAATAAACGCTCTCTAAATGTATATGTGTGTGCCCCGATAAGCTCACGTAATTTCTAGCCGTATACCCTATTGATTTTCGAACGCATAACCAATAGCTCCCACTTGCGATCGTAATAATCAATAATGTATACTAACAATGCTAAGTGTCTAGCAACACCGCATTGCTCCCAGAAATACCTGAGTGTGGTTTCATAAAACAACTAGGTAAATTGTTTACAATTTTAAATTATCCTTTTGTTTCAGATACTTGTTGAACTATGGATATGGATCAAAGTCATTCCATATTGTTCAACTATTCTGTTTCTCGTTTTAGAAATTAATCAAGATTACCAAACGTAAAACAAGCATCATCTTGATTTACACTTTGGGCACGGCCATGCAAACATCTGATTAATTCAGCGAGGGGCCCAGTAATATCATACTCCAGAAGACAAGTGGAGGAACAAATTCTATTTTGACTACACGTGTCATTCATGTGCTTCAACCAACTTCTGAGAATAGCCTTTATAACCACCTTGTTCAGGATAGCGTTTGACTATAGTCAAGAAGAAAGATCCACACATGCAAGACCTGCTTGCATCTCAAGTCAGAGGACAAATAAAATAACCATTTGCGAGATATCACTTAATGATGCCGATCCATAAAGTGATGACTCGTAGGTTTGGGGAAGTCCAATATCCATAGCATGTGGATAACATGTGAGTTTGGCGGACACATCCTTAGTATTCAAAGAATATAACCAATCTCTCACATTTGCCTTAATTCAACAATACTCCCATATCATTGATCGGCAATGGACAATTTAAAGTAATAATTACTTAAGGATTAAACATGCAAATATAGGACACAATTAATATATGAATGAATAACTCAAGTACCACGTATATTAATCATCAAAATAATAAATGTTTTACATATCCCATTATCCAAACACTAAACACAGATTCGCATGAGACTACTAGTAAGTTAAAATCCAATGTTCTTAACATGATCAACTTGTAAGGTACAAGATAGCTAAGTAGTCATCTGAGTAAACTTTAAGAGTACTTATTTCAAAACTCACAATAGTGAAAGTTTGAATAACATGATGAGCGTCATTTTGTACGTGCACATTCTAATACACTAGTATTGCCATGGTGCATTCTATAGGGTGTTTGAAGCTAGCACAACACCTATATGAGACAGTCGTCTCAACAGCTTCTTAAACCGTAAAGTATTCTTGTCCTTTACTGTGTATTGCAACAATGCTCTCAGCTGAGCCTGTCTAGTCAACAACATCATCATTCGTGATGAAATCCTACAATGACTAGGAT
Organism: Artemisia tridentata subsp. tridentata; assembly: GCA_021014915.2. Taxonomy (NCBI): domain Eukaryota; kingdom Viridiplantae; phylum Streptophyta; class Magnoliopsida; order Asterales; family Asteraceae; genus Artemisia; species Artemisia tridentata. The sequence continues at coordinate 110,856,719 of CP139503.1, read as the reverse complement.
TGAGTATCCACTCAATCAGACTAGCATCAGTGTATACAATAACACTATGCTTTTAAACTATTGAACCTTTCTTTGGCAATGTTTGGTGCCTTTCTGAACTACCAGGTTCATCCAATAAGACATTTGTTTTAACAGTCATCTAAAGACTCTCACTTAGATACTGTTGTTGTTAACTCACTTTGCACTCATGCAAAAGTTTCAACTATCCCCATACACAATTTAATGTACATGATGAAAACTTAGTAAAACTTAAGGTATCCATCCATGTGTTAAATTATCGCAAGTGAAATATATCCTTTGAGACTTGCTCAATGATATGTTACATTGTGTTATACTTAATTACCGTACATGTTTATCACCATAAACATTTTTTCCAAGATTGTATGTTTTAATTCCTAAATCTCTGAAGTGAAAACTATATTCCAAGTCGAGGGATAAAATCTTGCTCGTATGGAAAATAGTTTTCAATATGTTGCATGACATATTAGATCTAAGGAACGAACATAGTACTCCCACTTGCTCTCAGGTCAGGAGTTATCTTATTTTAATCAAAATCAAAATATTGATTTACAATTAAACTCAAGATCTCAGCTCCTAGATGCATGATCTAATCCACACTTGGATTCTACTATTTTGTGTACTTAATAAAGATCATATGGATTCATCACCCTTTTGATTACGTACGGTCCTCGCAAAGGTAATCAACAATTGTCATATTTCATATGCATGAAAACAAGTATGATATTTAACCATCTTTATATCATTAATGCGTGTAGAGATGAAATTTAATCACAGTCAATTGCTTGAGTATGATTTAAACTTCTATCACAAGACATACATTAATGTTTGTACAATTTTGTCCTTATGAGTCTTTCTTCTAAAGAAACTCATTCTTAATCTCACAGATTAGTTGTTTAGTAAGAGATCAATCAAGTTCAAAACAATGATTGTCTTTCAAGGACTGCATCTTTTCATTCATAATTTTGAGACATTTACCAGATTCAAGATCTTGATAATGCATCTCTGTATAGTTAACAGGTTCTCAGAGATTCTCAAACTTTCATTCCTCAGTATTGATATACAATATCACTCAAGTGCATGAGGTATCATTGCGGATCTATGAATGTGAGTTACATCATTCTTTGGTTCAACATTTTCATGTTTAACCTTAGTATGACATTAGCAAGTGTATTTAGAAGGTTGTGAATTTTGTTCTTAAATATCTTCAAGATGCTCCCACTTACTTTTGTAAGTAGAGACTATTCTCTAAATACTAAGCGTCTTGAGCCACAATAAATTGTTTCCACTTAGAATATTTAAAATGCATCCACTGTTCTCAACTCTAGTTTGTTAATGACATGCTCCAAGAGATTTAACAAAATTTTGAACTTCTATTAAGACATAATGGAAATCATTCAATTCCGTCAATAGATGATGTCTTAATTACCTTCTATGTTAGAGTCATATTAAGTATATGGATGATATACTCAATTTTCTAACCTTGATAGTTTTTGAGATTAAAGCAGTTTAAGTTATCATAAATCAAACAATGTCAGAAGAGTTTGATATAACACATTAGACATACCACAAGGATTGGTATCATATGGGATTGTGAGACTATACCACAATTCCGTAGATAACTTAATACTCTTTTGGTCATATACTTGCCAATTGGGTAAAACAAAATTGTTTACACAGTATTTTGAAACCAATTGCATACTAGATATTATTCGTTGACCAATTCACTTACTTTATGTGTATGTCCTTACATGAATACATAAACATTTAATATCTTACTATACGTTATAAGTCATTGATCAACTCAAGGACTTTATGTTCATGTCTTAACAAGAAGACATAACGAGTTAACGTCTTACCTTACGTTACAAGTCTTTCAACAATTAAAGGACTTTATGTTTGTGTCTTTACTAGAAGACATAAAACATATTTAACTAAAGTAATTATGAGTACCGACTGTTGGCCTCAATAGTAATTTCAAGTTAATTGCTTATTTCAAGATTATGACTTTATAAATAAACATAATCATATTGCCTAAACAATTCAGTGAATAATTATGACTTTGCAAGAAAACATAATCGTATTGACTAAATCATTTAGTGAATATTTAGAAGTAGCTCTCATCATATCTTGACACTTATTCTAAATAGGGCAACATACATTTTATGTGTAGAAGTCTTAGTAGAATATTAATTTCCTTGCCTTATGGTAAAGGAAAACCATTTGTCATATTATTATATGTTGTTTCTTGCACACAATTAAGATTTCTCCCACTTGTGCATGATGTAACAGTAAGCAAGTATACAAAACAACACGACAATCATTTGCTTGTATAGATAATATGACTATGTCAGATATAGAATATGAATTAAGTCAAGCTTAAATCATATCCTCATGAAAAGTGTATATACAACAAGTTCAATTAATAAGTAATCTTGCATGATGACGTTATAGATAATGCTACAGAAAGCGACAAGTTATCATATAAAACAATATGCAGTGATTCGTACTAAATGAAAGTGTATCACACTTGGAAAGTGATAAATTATTTTTGGGCAGGCCAGAAATAATATGGGAAAACTATAAGTTTGACAAGCTCATAGCTCCCACTGAATCAGATAACATTACTAGAATGCCATCTTAGAAAATAAAATGTATTACTCCCACTGAATTAGACAAACATTACAAGTGTTTTCCTATTGGTGAGAAGCAAATGACAATTTATTTACTTTCCTTATCTTGAATATCTACACATTATTGCTAATGTGAACAAGTAAGCATGTACTTAGATATCCAAGGGAGTGTGTCAAGTTCTATGACATAAACGATGGACTAGCCATTTATGCTAATGTTAACTTGAAATTGGCATGCAATTCCTCCTTATTTGGACTACTTTGCCACAAGGGTGTAGTACCTTTATTTGGTTAAAGCAAACAATTAGGTTAACTATGCTAGTTATTGCTTTTACAATTTTATGGTAATATTTCAATTTCCTAATTAAAACTCATAAGATGTCTCGCTAATAACAAGACATTGATATTTAATAGCTATAAAAACACGTTATATAGTTATTAAAACAAATCTTATAAGTTTCAAAGCGTTCAAAACCGAACAGGGGTAGTGAAACGTGTTTGAAAGTATAAGGTTTAGTAACCATACTTAACCGTTTGAATTTTGCAAGGCAAAACAATTTCATGAGTATGTTTACTTATGAGTATGATTAGAATTTGGGGTAAATTCAATCGTTCCTTTTATCCACTTTTCTAGCAAGGAAAATGAATAGGAATATGTCTCTATCTTTCTTACAAGGAAAGGAGACCCAGTTTGTCCTTCAGTTTGTCTTTTCCAGGAAAAAGAACAAACCATTGTTTACAGTATATGTTGCAATATACAATTAGCAGTTAAGTTTAAATTTTAGTATTTTTGATAATTGATTCTTTTATAAACTAACTACCCTTGTTTTAATAGATAAAACAATTAATTTACTAAAAGACTAAGACCCTCTTGAACTCCCACTCATCACGGTAGTGCTTACTACTCTGGTAAGTCTTGTGGGTACAAGAGGTAGGGGGCGTGCGACAATTGCATTACAAGTGCAACTCTTAGATTTATGAGACTTATGGCACTAGAGTACAAGCTACTAGTGTCATGCATGTTTTGTCTCATCCTATGCCTCGGGCTCAAGGATCTCACCGCTTGACTCGATTAAGTCATCCAATTAGAGAACATGTGTAAATAACTCTAGGTCTCACTCCAGAGAATAAACACCTTGGGTTGCAATTCACTCACGTCCCACGAAGAGCAAAAGGCAAGTGCAAGTATCCTCAACATTGGATGGCATAAACTTAAATTTCAAATAGGGTATCACATAATTTTTGACAAAAGCATGTATCAAAAATTGTGTATAAAGAGGCATGCATACATCTTTGTAACACAAGTTTGCAAAAAACATTTTTTTCAACTTATTAGGTGTACTTTTATCACGGGCAAAGAATGGTTAAAAACCCTATATTGTACTCTGTATGAGTCAAAAGACCCAAGTTCTTCCAATAATTCCCTCATATGCCGAAGCATGTAGTGGGGCGGGAAAAGACCACACAAAACCCTAGATCTTGATATGATCAAAGATCTTTAATAAAAGCACAAAACTTTAGGTATCTTATAGTTAAAGTTTATTAAATCACACGATATCCAGCAAGCTATATCCTGGTAGCTTCGAGTAATGATCCACACCCTCAATAGCTTGATGGAACCCGCGATTTAATTAAATCATATTTCAATAGTTTATAGTCCGTTTAAGTGTAATAAAAATTTCAAACATAACACATAACTGGTCACAAGGAATTAAGTGTGTATATTAACAGACAATAATTAAATCTCACGATATCCAGCAAGCTATATCCTGGTAGCTTCGAGTAATAATCCACACCCTCAATAGCTTGATGGAACCCACGATTTAATTAAAAGCAAGTTTCGATATAAGTAGTTAGTCTGTTTTTATTTCCAAAATCAACAGCATATATGTAAAGCAAGTCACAAGGAATAAAACATATAAGCAATTAAAACAAACAGAAGAAGGGGTAGAAGGAGAAGACAGACTCTAATGGAAAGCAGTAGAACAAGTAATGCTCCAAAACTCAAGAATGAGTCTTCCCCAATTGGAGAATCTAAGGCTCCCACAAGGTTTTCGAGCTAGGTACCAAGTGGACCACATACGTCGTTACTAATGACCGCGTAAGCCTTAAGATTGGAAAAGAAAAAGAAGAAGTACATGTTACAATAATCTTTTTAATTTCCCTAACCCTTTTAAGTCTTATTAACTATTAATAATTAAACAAGATCAAGATTTAATTAAATGACAATAATGCATGTTATTGTCATAACAATTAATTTATGTGTTTAATTAGCGTAGCAAGCGACTCTATGTGTAACCCATAACACCAAACGAGATGGCTCGTGATGCCACTGTTGGGATTTCATATTGATTAAACCATCAATACCACGAGTACGCAGCGGATGGATCTATATTTAATGTTATGAATTAAAACACATAATAAATACTAACCTCGAATCTATTGAAAAATAGATAACCACCAAGTCTTGACCTTGATCACGAACACTCCAACAGATCTCGTTTCACCATGAAACCCTAATCAACTATAGTGAGTTGATCTCTATCGAAAACTCACACTACACGTCTAACAAGAGCGTTAGGATGCTAGTGCTTAACCCACAAGCTTACGAACTAAACACGAATGCTAGTCGTAGAGAAGAAACAAAGGCCAACTCCCTTACAAGGGGTGCTGGACGATTTGTAGAGGCAAGAGGAGAAGATCAAAGAAAGCTTTGATTTGAGGTGTGTGTAAATGAAGACCTAGAGGCCTCCATTTATACTAATAGGGTAGCTTAGGAAAAAAGCCACTTCCTCTTGCCCTAGCCCAATATGGCCCGCCAACCCCTAGGGGTACATGGGCCTCCATATTGCCTTTTGGTCCTTGTGAAATAAACATGTACAATACAAGCTAATTTCGGACTTAACGACCGTTAAACGTTACACTAATGGACTAACGACCGTTATGTATATTTCGTGGATTATATTAATTATAATTAATAGTATACATTAAACATATTAATTATATTTAATAAACGCTCTCTAAATGTATACGTGTGTGCCCCGATAGGCTCACGTAATTTCTAGCCGTATACCCTATTGATTTTCGAACGCATAACCAATACTTTTCATGATGGATAGACATGGGATTGACAGGTCCAAAAAGATCCATGTGAAGAAGATGAAGGCAACTTTTAATGGAAAATTTTTGTTTAGTTTTGAAAGATGCCTATGCCACAGGGCATTTTTCAAAACTAAACAAAAATTTTCCATTAAAAGTTGTCTTCATCTTCTTCACATAGAGCCTGTGGTGTTTTCCCTTTTTACAGGCTGAGCATCGTTTATCTTTGGAAAACACAAGGGAGGGTAAGCCAAGAACTTTGTTCTGTTTGGCAAGGTTATTGATGTTTTTGAAGTTAAGATGAGAGAGTCTTTTATGCCATAGCCAGTTGATTGTTTCACTTGCCTTTGTGAAGTGATAAGTCCCATTTTGTGTAAGGGTTGACATGTCTAGGACATAAACATCTTCTCTCCTTGGGGAAATCAACACAGCTTCCTTATTGGCATTAAAAATGGTTCCTTTCTTATCATCAAATTGAACTATGTAATTGGCATCACCTTGTGAACTCTTGCCCTCCTTCTCTTTGGCCTTGAAAGTTTGATTAAGCTTCCACTTTTCTATCAAGACAAACTCCTTTGCAGATTCATTTTCCTGAGCTTGTGTACCTGCATTGGAATTAGCTTGTGCACCTGCAGACATGTTAGTTGTACCTGCAATAACTGGCTCATAATTCATACTTTTGGTTAATGAATCAATGTCAAACAGCCATTCCGGTCCACTTCCAGCAACACTAGGTGTGGATTCACTAAACCTAACATGTAAGTTTTCTTCCACATGCCTAGTTCTTTTATTGAATACCCTAAAAGCTTTACTATTTGTGGAGTATCCAACAAAGAATCCCTGGTCTGCCTTCTCATCAAATTTGCCTAGGTTATCAATTGTATTTAAGATAGTAACAGGACACCCAAATGGTTTCAAGAAATCTATCATAGGTTTCCTACCATGCAATAATTCATAAGGGGTCTTGTTATGAGGCTTAACTACCTTACTCCTACTTTGCACAAAGCAAGCAGTATTAACTGCTTCAGCCCAAAAAGTAGTGGGTAATTTTAACTCAGACAACATTGTCCTAGCAGCCTCAATTAATGTCCTATTCCTCCTCTCAGCAACACCATTTTGTTGAGGAGTTCTAGCCATACTAAACTGTCTTAAGATACCTTTTTCAACACAGAACTGATTCATCACATTATTCTTAAATTCAGTTCCATTGCCACATCTGATTACCTTAACTTTATGATTAACTAGGTTTTCTACTCTTGTTATGAAAGCCTTATGAATGCCAGAAGTTTCATCCTTAGTTGCTAAGAAGAAATCCCAAGTAAACCTACTATAGTCATCTGTGACAATTAGGCAATACATTTTCTTATTCAAACTTTTCACATAAGTTGGCCCAAAAAGATCCATATGCAACATATACAAGGGCTCAGAAATAGAGTTCACCACTTTGGACTTACAAGAAGCTCTGTGTTGCTTTCCCATTTGACAAGCAATACAGGTTTCATGATTTTCAAAAACTTTTGAAGGTAAACCTCTTACAATTTTTCCCTTAACCAATTTATTTATAGTTTTGAAATTCAAATGGCCAAGTCTTTTATGCCAAAGTTTGGATTCATCAATTATGGCCTTGGCAAACAGGCAAGTTAAATCTCTTTTAGGAATTATGTTCTTTATGTCCACACTGTATATATTGTCTATTCTAGGGACTCTAAGTAGCACAGATTTATCATCAGGCAACTTATAGTCAGGAGATAAGACAAGACACTCAGTGTCTGTAAAAAGAACAAAATTCTTTTTGTTACACATTTGTGAGACACTAAAAAGATTGAACTTTAGCCCATTTACCAAATACACTTTTTCAAAATCTAGGTTTCCTGTTCTAATAGTACCTTTACCAACAATCTTTCCACCTTTAGGGTCATTACCAAAAGCAACATAGCCACCATCCATGCCTTCAAAATCTTCAAGGTTGCCTTGGTCTCTAGTCATATGTCCAGAGCATCCACTATCAAAAATGCATTTATCCTTTAGCTCATCTTGTAGATTGCCCTGCACATAAAGTAAGAGAATTAGTTTCTCTTTGGGACCCAAGCCATTACTGACTTGGATCTGCCTTGTGCATCAACATAATCAAATTTCTTCAAGTCCATTGATGCACTGCTGTGTCTGAGAACATGATCTAAAACCTTGATTTTAGGTTTCCAGACCCAGCAAGCTGAGGCCTTAACAACATAAAAGTGATTGCCCACAATAGTGTCTGTTACTACTTTTGGCTCAGCAGTAGAAACTGCTTTTGCCTTAGCAGTAGAAACCTTTGTTTTCATTTGAATGGGCCTTTTTGGTGCAGCAGTAGTAATTGTTCTAGTAGCACCATTTCTCAACAAAATTTCCCTAGGAACAATGTTTCTATTAGGATGAGGGTGATTCTTTCTAACAAAATTCTTATGGTTCACCCTAGTGTGTTGGTTCCATACAGGTTTTTGTGCATAAGTTCTAACAGGTTTTTGGTAGTAGTAACAATCTTCCTCCAAGTGCTCAAAACTACCACAACTATAACAAGCCTTCTAAAGTAATTGAAAATCACTACCTAACTGTGTGAAATTAGGCTGTTCCAATTTCTTTGGTTTCCTCTAGGCAAGTTATTAAGTTTCCTAGGATTTTCTCTAGGTTTCTCATCAAATTCAGCCATTTTCCTAGAGATCCTACTTCCTAACCCAGGTTTTACAAACTCAATATGTTTAGCTTTAGATTCAACTGTTTTAACCTGAGTGACTTTATTATCAACAATTTTAGGAATTTCTTCCTTATTAGCCTTAGGTGTTGACTCAGTCTCTTCATCCTCACTATCTGAAACCCAATCTTCAATGATCAGAGTATCAGACAACTTCTTCTCTACCTTAGGTGTCTCTGTATTTGATTTACTGTTTTCACCTATAGGTTTTGCATCTATCTCAGTAATGAAAGACAATTCCTTCCTAGGAGGTGCAAAGGAACTTTTGACAGGAGGAGCTACTTCATTGTATCCTAAGCCACTCCCTCTTCTCATTAATTGACTTTCAATTGACTTATTGACTAGTTCTGATGCAAATTTTTGTTTATCTACCCTAACAACATGTTTTTCTTTCTCAAATAAAGCTACATCTCTAGCTTTTTCAGCTTCTTCTACTCTTTTATTAAGAACATTAATTTCACAATTTTTCTTAATAATTTCACATTCTAGTCCATTAATCTTATCAACATACTCTACTTCATTCTGTCTAAGAAAGTCAAGTTTTTCTTCTACTGATTTTAGGCCATATACATAACCTAAATTATCAAGTTTTAACTTTTCTACTTCCATTCTTAAACTCTCATTCCTAGACTTGAGTTCCTCTACAGTATCTAAGCATGATTTAAATGAACAAGCAGATTCATTAGATATCTCAGAGTCTGAACCAGAGGATGAAGAAGCATAAGCCATCAAAGCAAAATTTTGTCCCTTTTGTCCTTCTTCAGCCATGAAAGCAGCATTTGGTCCTTCCTCTGCTTGGTCACTCCAGTCATACTCTCCCAAGCCATCACAAGACACCATAGCAGTTGTAGGCTTGACCTCTTCAATTTGAACCTTCCTTACGTTCTCTTTGTTCTTCTTGGGTGCTCTGCACTCCCTAGCAAAATGTCCCTTTCTCTGACAATTGTAGCACTCAACCTTTGACTTATCAAACCCTACATTGGTTTGTCTGTACTTAAGTGCCCTTCCAGTCTTCTTCAAAAATCTCCTAGCTCTCATTGTAAGCATGGCCATCTGCCACTTCAAGTCAATCTCCTCAAGATCATCAGGATCTATCTGTTCCAAATCCTGATCAACAACAGTTGTACTTGTGGTAAGATTAGCCAAGAATGCACAAATAGCAGCATCACTGATGTTGTCACTATTTGTACTAGCAGCAGAACCAACAGCAGAAACCACATGCCCTACAGCAGAATAGTTTTCTTGAGAGCTACTAGAACCTTTGTTGTTTGAGGACACAAAGGCTAGGTTGTTTGCACTAGATGATGAACTGGATGATCCCTTGACTTCAGACTCATACACCTTCAGATTATTGTACAAGTCATCCAAACTCATTGTCTCAAAATCTTCCTTGTTCCTCCAGAAAACAGTATGTATGCTCCATTCAGGTGACAAGCTTTTGAGAAACTTGTGATTGATGTCTTCTTGGGACACTGAGACCTTCAGAAGTTGTAGTTGACTTACCAACTTCTGGAGCCTATCATAAGTAGCATCAATGTTTTCTGAACTTAAGGCAGTAAATGTTTCAAATTGATGCTTGAGCAGATTCTTCCTTGACTTTTTGGTGGCCTCATTCCCACCAAATCTGAGTTAAATAGCTTTCATCAATTCCTTAGTAGTCTGAATGTGATTAAAGCTCAGTTGATATTCATTGGGTACTCCCATCATTAGCATACTGTGAGTCTTTATTTCCAATCTCCTTTGAGCCTTCTCTTCATTAGTTTTGATGGGTAGTAAAGTCCCATCAGCAGCTTTAGCAGGTAGTGTATCTCCATTCTGAATGACTTCCCACATGAAGTAGTCAAGCATTTTCATGTACTGCTCAATTCTCATCTTCCACAGCTCATACTTACCCACCTTGAGCATGGGTACCTTCGAAGCAGTCACCATATGAGTAGATTCGGATTCCATTGCTTATGTAGATGATGAACAGATCTGAGTAATAACACAATTCTTCTTGGTAGCAGTTTCTAGATCACAAGCTCTGATAACACTTGTTGATCCTAGTTGAGCTAACGATCTTGTTAATTATCTTAGATATAGATCCAAGACAATAGGTATAGAAACTGTTCTTGAACAAACTATTAAATACTATGCGGAATCTAGTACTTAATCTTAAGAAGAATTAACACACAATGAATTCTCTCAACAATCACCTCAATATATTAATACGGTTACTCAAAAGTAACCGGGTTACAAAAACCTTGAAGTGAATCGACTAATCAATAATGCGTATGCTAAACCTAACCCTAGATCCTCCTTTTATAGACTAAGGAGTCCTAGTCGGTTACAATGACTTTCTATACAAGAATAATATCTATTCGTATCTATTCCATAATTATCTAACATACTATACATGATTATCCAATAAGCAGCAGTATACTATCTCTAGCAGTATACTATCTCTAGCAGTAGAATCTTCGAAGCCTAGCAGTAGTATCCACTAAGCTTATTTTCTTGATCTTATCAAATACTTCAGCAGTAGAATAAAATATACCAGCAGTAGAATGATTTAGCCTAGCAGCAGAATCATACTTAGTATATTTTTCATTTAGCACAATAAGAAGTAGAATCCATTCTAAGCAGCAGCATCTTAAAACCCAACAATACTCCTTGAGCATCCACTGTCTAGATGCTAAACAGGCTCCCTGGTATGTCTCTACACAAATAGTAAACTGTGTTAGTTTTCCTTGTGAACCCACTTTCTGGTGGGCTTGGTCTTAATGGCCTTTTTGAATTGTGCAATTGAGTCATGGTCAGAGGTAGAGTGGATTGTGCTTCCACATGCTTTGCATTTGGATGTTGAAGAGGAGTCAGTGGACTGTGAGGAATTATTAGTGTTTCCTCTTCTGGCCTGAATGCCCAAGTCATGTCCTGATGAATCATGGGAAGGGTCTCCACATATGTCACAGCAAGGATACATCATACAATCATCAAGAATATGATCGTTGAATCCATAGTGTGGACATGGTTGGAAAGGCTTAGCCTTCAGTTTCTGAGATTGCTTGGATGATGAAGCATACTTCTGAGCCTGAGCTTTGTAGTTTGCTTGAGCATTTGGAGAGGTAAGGTGAGATTTGTGATCAGAGTTCCTGTGATCTTCTTGTTTGCATATCATGCAAAACAAGAGGATTGATTCTTTCAATCCAATCACTGGACTTAGGTTTCATTTCTTGGTCAAATCTAGTGCTGGCAGGTTTGAAGGCAGTCTTACTATGACTTTCACTAGAGGATCCAGTGAGTTGATCTTCTCCTAGTACTCTCCTTTTGGCGCTAGGAGTGAGATTGTATACAGACTCATAGACTCTAGGGTTCTTAGTAGTCCAGCTTTCAATGGTGACCTTTTCTTTCTTAAGTTCTTCTTGAAGAGCATGGTTTTGTTTCACGAGTTCCGAATTTTGAATTTGAAGTGTAACACTTTCAAGTTTGGCTTGTTTTAAAGCAAGAAGTTCATCTCTACACTTATTTAATTCAAAACCAAGTTTGTTATATTTTGAAAAGAGATTCAACCTTTGCTCTTCAACATACTTAAGATCTACATTAATGTAGTTTAAAAAGATTGCCAATCAGAATCATCATCCATAGATAGTAAAATATTTACCTTCCTCATGGTGATGTTGACCCATTCTCCATTTCTGGCATGACTCTTTCCAACAGCTAGCTTGTCATCTTCTGAAAGTGCCATCAGTGCACTGACATGAACTTCTTCATCATCTGAGGATATAGCTTCCTCATCCCAATCAAAGGTTTCAGCTACAAGCCCTTTGTTTTTAGCCTGAGAGGGTTTAGTGTCTTGTGTGGTTTGAGAAGGTGAGGGAGCAACCTCAAGAAGTGCAAGTTTAGCTTTTTCTTTTCTATACTTAGCTTCAAAATCTTTTTGAGGTTTTAGCTCAGCTTTGTTTTGAAAGTGCTGAGCGGACTGAAGCATTTTTTGTTGAAACTTGCTAGTTCCTGAAGAAGAAATGTTTCCAGAAAATTTGTATGAGGGTTCTGAGGTTGTTTTTGAGAAACAATCTTTTGCAAAATGACCTCTTTTGCCACATTTAAAACACTCAGTGTTTTCATTTGCTTTTGCATTTGAAAAGTTTTTGTTTCTTTTGATAAAACGTTTTGAGTTTGCAAGGAGTGCCCTTTCTTGAAATACAGTTTGTAAATCATGAAGGTACTCCTCACTGGTTCTTTCATCAGCCTCATCATCTGAATTTTCTTGGAAATCCTAAACAACACCATTTGAATAGAAAGCAGTGGATATGGGTGCAATGGTCAGGGAGTTTTTGGTCTCTTGAGTCCTTTTTGAATCAGGGTATCTCCTAGAGATTAAGTTGTCTTCATAGACAAACTTCCCATAGATTTCAGGAAGCTCAAGGTTTTGAATGTGGTTAGCATTCCTAAGACACTGAGAGAAGTTTAACCACTTCTTAGGGAGACTGTTGACAAAGCCAACATTCATCTCATGCTTAGACAAGGTGACACCATCATTGGTCAATTCATTTAGAAGGTTTTTGTATCTGGTATAATTCTGCGAGAGACTTTCAGAGTCTTTAGCCCTGAAGGTGTTATACTCAAGTTTCAGGTCCATGATCCTGTTTTCCTTGGTATCTGAGGGACCCTCAAAGCTGTGAACCAAGTCAGTCCAAGTCTGTTTGGCAGTTGGACAGTTAATGACTGATTCCATTATATCGTCAGGAAGACATGATATAATGATGCTTTTCAGGCGTTGGTCTTGATTAACCAGCCTTCTCTCATCAGAGGTCCACTGAGCTTCAGGCTTGGGTAAACCTTCAGCAGTTTTAGGGACAAAGGGACCTTCATTAATAAACTTAATGTAGTAAGGTTCCATTACTGTTAAGTAGCAAATCATACGCTTTTTCCACTTATTAAATTTTCCAACCTCAAGTCGGGGAGCAGTAGCATTATAGATTCCTCCTTTTTTGTCGAATAGTTGGGGTACATCACTTTCAGCCATGGTAGGATTTTGATTTTAAAAAAGTTTTGAATGGTTTATAAAACTTGTTTTATAAATCAAACCGCTCTGATACCACTTGTTGTTCCCTTTCACACTGATAGTAATAACTGAAAAGTTAAACTACCCGTGTTTCATGACTAGTAATGTATTTAAAACTTTGTTAAAGGATAAACGTAAAGTAAAAGACACAAGTTTTCAATGTTTAATTCTATTTTCAATTAACAAAGAATTATACCCAAGTGTTTGCGGAATAACACTTGGGATTAGATGACAAGTATGGTATGACTCCTCACTAAACTTAAGCTAAGGTTAAGTAGCAACTAAACTGAACCTACTGAGCTATCTTAAGCTAAGTAAAAGTTGTGTAGAAAACTAGAAGGGGGGGGGGGGGGTTTGAATAGTTTTACCAATTAAAACTTCGTTTTAAAACTTATAGATCGACTTATGTCAATCTAGTTTATGTATTAGATATTGATAGTTATAAAAGGAAAATAACTAAAGAGTTAGAGATAGAAAGACACAACAATAACACGAGTGTTTATAGTGGTTCGGCTACAGGGACTCTTTTTCCCTGCCCTACTCTACTCCCCGAGTACCCAACTCGAGAGTTCCGTAAACACTACACAAGACAAACTCCTTTCACCGGCGGAGAAGCCTTCACAATGTCGCTTACACTTTATCCGGTACAAAGCTAAATACCGAGCTCTTCCACGAGGTAAATCCAAACCTATCACAACGTCGCCTACACTTTATCTAGTACAAGGCTAGATACCGGGTTCCATTACAAAGGAGGAACCACTACCCAACACAACACAACTTGGAGATCCACTCTCCAATATCACCAATCTACAAGACACAACATACGGGTGATCACCCCCGACAACACCAATGTATACAACAAGACTTGAGGCACCAAACCTCGACAACAATGTCTGCACTAAGACAACCTTGAGGTATCAAAATTCGACTTCGACAATATACACCAAGATCTTCATGAGCCACCAAAACTCATCTTCACAATCTTTATCTACACAACTTGAAGAACCACTCTTCAATAACAAAGACCTTCATGACTTGACTTGGCAATCCAAGCTTCAACTACACCAAAGTACACACCGTGTCTTGAATCTACTTGAGATGGATCACCTACAAGAGTCACTTCTGTGATCTTGAGATGATGATGAAGTCTAGCATTCCATGGCTTAGAGATTGCACGACTTCGACTCTAAACGTAGTGATTCACCTCTAGAAGGAACCTATAGAATCACTACACAAAAGACTACAAGAAACATCTAGGATCTGAGGTTAGTAAGAGAGAAACATAGAGAGAAAAATAGGTGAGAAGGTGCAAGAAAGAAAGAGGAAATGACTCACTATTTATAGGCAATAAAAGCCACTGTTCACCCGGTTTTGCCGGATCCCTTCCCAGAGGGATCCGGCCAGTACAAACCGATGGAACCGGGTATCTAGTAGTACCAGTCTAGACTTTGGGTTGAAATTCCGGGTTTTGGGTTATGGGTCAAGGTCCATAGGTCAAATGATGTCATGCATGATGTCAAAGACATCTTGGGTCATGGGTTATCGACCTTGGGTTATGGGTTATGGACTTTGGGTCATGGGTCATGGATATTACCCATTTTTGATGTCATGCATGATGTCAAGCACATGGGTTATAGGTGATGGGTCTTGGACATGGGTTTTAGGTTTGGCTAGTCCAACTCTATTAACTAGTACATTGTATTTAACTAGTTGTTTTCAAAGTAGGTATTTTATAAAAAATGCAAGTAACATATTACTTGTAAGTGTTTCATAAAAATGGTTTTGGCAAACTAATTAACTAAACATGTATGATGATTTATTTGTTTAGTGAAATGAGTTAGTAAACTATTGACTCAAAACTTTACGTATTTTATTTGTTTCGTTAAAATGATTTTACGTTTGTTATCGACAAAATAATGAAAGATCGTAAAATATAAATAAACGTTTTTACGGCTTATTTATATTAATAATCTCCCCCTTTTTGTTGATGACAAAACATAAAATTATTTTAAGTAAAAAATAGAATTCGTAACTTTTTGAATTTGAGTTTTTTACTCTCTTCTCCCCCTTTTTGTCGAAACAAAAAGAGCGTCGAAAAAAAACTAACCCGAATGCAATTTTTATAGAAAAATAGATGAAAGAAAGGTGTAAAATGGAGTAAAGAGAGTGAGAAATGCTTAGTTGCTCCCCCTTATTGAGGGCGTCAAGTAATTAGGAAGACTAAGACATGATCATTGCAAGTTTTTGCAATGTTATTGCTTGGACGAAAGCTCCCCTTTAATGTGGGTGTTAAGTACTCCATGTGTATTTTTGAAAATCTAAAAAATAAAGGTTAGAAAACAAGTAGATTGTGTCCTTTTGCTGAAAATGGAGCTGCATAAAATTTTAGTTAGTATTCTGAGTGCCCGGATCCGCCGGTTCCTTTGAAAAAAGGATCCGTTTAGTACAAAGTGAGGGATCCGGCTTACCTGTAACTTGTTAGCAGCAGTAAAAATAGAAAAATGTATGAAGAAAAGTAATAATCACACCAATCATGCTCACATAGACAAGAAGTACATAATCAAGTAGACTCATTTAATAAAACAAGAGAAGTGTTACACACATTGGTCAAATCTCTAAAACTAATAAAATGATCTAAAAAGGAAAAATCCTAACAAAGTCTAGGCATAATACTAGAATAGTGAGACCACTTGTGCTTGCACTTCAAGGTTTTTCGGGTAGGTTTGGTTTGATGACGTCATCAAGACGTTCAAGAAGATGGTAGAACATGAAACGTACTTCATCACGTAGTTCATGTACTAAGGTTTGAGTATGTTTACAATGATCACAAGTGTCATTGTGGCTTGGTTGTTGTGATGTTGGTTTTAAGAAAGAAGGTTGTGGAAGTAAGTTTGAGGTGGAAGTACCTATGTGGAAAGGTTTTGGATGTACCATGGGTGTTGGTGGAGAAGAGTGTGTGGGAGGAAATGTATCATTGTTTGGTAGAGGTGGTTGAGGTGATTGTGATGGTTGACATCTTCTCATTACCCAAAATGGGCCATTTGAGGGTGGTGGAGAGGAAGGTAAGTATGCTATGGGTGGTGGTATGTTGATGTCAACATCTAGGTGATGAGATGGTCGTTGTGTTGACATTCTCTCAATGGATGAGAATGTTGGTAATGGTGGTGGATTAGAAGGTCTAGGAGGTAAGTCCTCCAATGAGTTGAAGTAGAGGTGAGGTGATGAATGAGGTGTGATGAAAGAAAGAAGTCTTGGTTAAAGAGGAGAAGGTTTGTTGGTTGAGTGGATATAGGAGTGTTGGGTAATGTAGGTTCAACAGGACTTGATTGTGGTGATGTTGTTTTGGTGGAAGCAAGTTGTGGTGATAATGGTTTAAGAGATGGAAGTTGTGGTGAGATTGGTTTGTTTGAGGCTAATTGTATTGGAGTTGGTTCGTTAGATGGAGGAGTTTGGATGTAGTTTGGGAGAGGTGTTCTAGTAGAGGGTGCTTTGATGGGTGAGGTTTCGGTTGAGGATATTTCATACACTATTTGTGCAATTTTTCTTGGAGGGCTCCTAGTGGATGATCTTGCACTTGGTGCCTTAGTCATGTTTTTAGGTAGGTTTAGAGTGTGAGTTTGTAGTAGAAGATGGTTTGGAAGCACAAACACAGGTGGCTTAAATAGTGAAGGATCAAGCAAGTGAATTAAAGCCTAAACCACTAAAATCCTTTGAATTGCAATGATGTGCATGCACCAAGGTCAATTACAGTGATACATTCTTCTAGGAGATATATTAAAGGCAATGTGGAGTGCTTGAGTGGATAAAGTTGAGTACTGGAAGGCTATAGGTGATAAAATCTAGTTCTGTTTGCCCGGTTCCAGGGGATCCTTCCCAAAAGGTATCCGGCTAGCTTTAGCTGAGGGAACCGGCTAACAGATCAGATAAAAGTGAGAAATGATGGTCATCTAGCTATTGCAGCCCTATATTTCCTGATGTAATGAGTGATAATAGTGTTTTAGTGAAGGCAACTCTGAGTGTTATAAGACTAATGATGAGGGGTTGTTAGAAATGATCTTTAGAGGTGAGAAACAGGTCTAAGTAGGCCATTAAGTGAATATGGATTAAGATAATCATATCACTAAGTGTTAAATATTTGTAGGTTTCAGGAAAAGGTGGTATGAAAAATTTAAAAATTCTTTAAAAATCATAAGAATTAAAAGATTGTTTTTAGAGTATTTTGAGGTAGAGATGGTGGAAATAAATTTGTTAAAAATTTATTTAAATTATAGGTAAGTGTATAATGATCAGAGAGAGGTGTTTTAAGAAGCGGAACTGAGAAATGGTGGTTATTTTGGAAATGATAAATCAAAAGCATCTCGGAAGAAACTTAAGTTAATCCTAAGTGATCAAAAGAGCTACTAATCACAAGATCAGCTCAAATGTGAGTATAAGAAGAAGGATAACTAGTGTACTAAGGTTAGAAAGGTTGAGGGTGATAAGAGGTGGTCGAAATTTCACTCTGTATGCCCAGATCCTTCGGATCCTTTCTAAAAGGGATCCGGCCAGTTATACCTAAGGGATTCGGCTTCTGAGACTAGTTTCTTCACAGTGGGCTCGTAGAAGATTGCTCACTTATCGAATTTTACACCTATTGTTTCTAACAACGAACATACATAGATACAAGTCAATTATTATAAGGAGAGCAAGTAAAGTACACAAATGGGCGATCAAATGAGGTAAGGACACATAGGGTAAGCAAAATTTAACTAACACCATTTAAAGGCTCAAAACAAATTTGCATATTAGCACGTGTTGATGATCTAGATTAGTGAATTATTTGTACTAACAGTGGTGTGTAAGGTATGTATCAAGAAAGAAGAGAACATATGATGGTGTTCTAGAGTTCTGAGGTCCTAGTTTAGGAGAATCCTGTATTTCATTAAGATCCACAAGGAGGAGTTGTTTTTTAGAGTCCTAAGTAGTTCTTCTAAGGTGGTTTAGAATGAATCGCGTTTTGTCCCTTAGTTTCTATGGTTAGATCCCTAGAGCTTTGGCAATATTCGCAAAAGGTATGGTTAGGAACAGGTGGTAGAGATTCATCCATCCAGGTTGGTTGCGGAAGGTTTGGTGCAAAGTTTGGTAGAAAGTGATCAACATCCATGATGTCGGAAATTGGTGGAGGTTGTTTGGCTAGGTGTTCTAATGAGATGATGGATGGTAGAGGTGGTAAATTTTCAAGATTGTTGAAGAGAGCATTTAGTGAGGTAGGAGGTGAAGGAGTTGTCAAACTCATGATGTGTTCTTCTTTTGATGAAGAGTAAGTGTTGGATTTAGAAAGGCTTGAATCAAGTGCTGTTTTGTAAGTTGGTTTAAGCTAAGAAATGTTTACCTATGTGTTTAGAAAAGTAAGAGACACATGTATATGCGTTCTTAAAAGATAATTATGTGAATGAATTTTCCTCCTCGATAATTGGTGGACATCCAACATAAAGAAGACAAGAAAGTAAATAGTTTAGAGGGTTGTTTTGGAAGCAATGAACTAAGTATAGTCACTACGGATGGTGATTAGCATACAATGAACTTTATCCTTAAAGTTATGTAGCTCTTCTCTATTAATGCGAGATAATCGCTGGATGAGGCGAGTGGTTTTGATTGACTAATATGGTGAACAAGTATGGAGAACAAATGTAATACCCGAAATTTAAAATCATGCAAAATAACCAAAATGCCCCTCTAATTTTGAAATTTTTAGAAATTTATAAAATAGAACAAAAGACATATTATTTGTACCTAAAGTAATTAACATTCTAAATTTACCAAATAAATTAAACTAAAAACTTTACATTAAAATTAAAATCACAAACAAATAATTCTCTATAGCTAGACCAAAGATTTCGACATATAATATGATCATATCCAAATTTCGGCCAAAAGAAAGAAAATAAGAAAGAGATATGCATTGATTACAAAAGATATCAATCCCTTAAAATTTGGTACCTTCCTTGTTCAACCCAATCTCAAACACACGGTTTCCTATACCCTATATATATACTGAACTTTATCAAACCCTAAAACCCGTTCCATATTGTCGACTATTCTGCTGCCTCTTTTCTCTTTCTGTTCGAGCTTAACACAGCAGAAGAGGAGGTTCCCTGTGGTCTTTACTTGGTGGTTTAGACGTGCCTTGTTCCTTGTTCGAGGTGCTTTGATCGTAGGTTGGATAGGAGCTGTTCGAAGCTAGGTTTAGTGAGGCGTTCGGCTGGTTTTTTTTCTGGTGTTCGATCCTTGTTGTTCATCATTCTCCTTTGTCACACTTCTAGGGTAACTTTTGCAATCTTTGTTCCATTCTACTCTTCTTGTTGATTCTTGTTATGTTCTTTGATGATTCTTGTCGTTTGTAAAACTCATAGTATAAGAGAACTATGTTACATAAAAACCACTCACATAAAATAATAAGCCAACTTACATAAAGGAATGAACTAGGAATGGTCTATGAATTGATCGGTGGTGCTTGTTGTGTTTCAAGTTGATATATACATAATACTATACTTATAAGTCGACCATGAATACGCATACACAACCTAAAAACCATATGAAACCGACCCTAGCAAACTGAAATAAAAAAAAAAGTAACACATGCATGTTTTGTTTCGAACCCATGCAGTGAATCAAAAGGGTGTTGTGTGGCTGTAATGTGAGTCAAGTTTTACGCGAGAGAAGTGGGTCTTGTGGTTGTGTCGTGTGTGAGTAAAGTGTTCATGTAGGCTGTTTGTATACACCTTCGTTTCAACGTATATCATACGAGTAGGATAGAAAGTTGGCATGCATGGGAGTTCTTTTGTGGGTTTTTCGTATCAAATAGAAGAGTGCTCGGTATTAAAACAAAACAAAAAAAAGGGATGATATGAAGGATGATACGTAACAGTATATACTTTAACAAGATAGCATGCATGGCTCTTTTCTCTGTTCTAGCCATGCGAAACTAAAACAAAATAAGAGTAAATGGGTTTGTTTTGGCACAATGTAAGTTTAACATAATAAGAGTAACATGTCAGTGGGGTTGTAGTAAAGCATGGTCATTTTCTCTTTTCTTTTGGTGTCTGAGTTTAGCTAGTCATAGTACAAGTAGTGGGTTTGTTTTCTTTTTGTGTTTCGAATCTAATCACATGGGAAGTAAGGGTGGGAATGTTTGACTATTGGAAAGAGTAGCTAGTGCAAGTAAAGTAGCTTACATTATTTATTAAATTTCATAAGTCACCCTATACATTATTATTTTAACACATTAAGACCCTAAACCTACTTCATATTCATAATAAGTCCTAACTCATGTTAGGTGTCATTTTAAATAATTAACTTAACTAAATAGTAACATTAACAATAAAAGGACTAATTTTGCTAAAACGGGAAATTACTAAAGTAATGAAATAAAATGGAAAGCATACTAAAAATTCTTATGAACTTAAAGTAATATTTGATATTTAATTCGTATAGGTTCCGTAACGCGGGAGTGATCCTTTGTCTTTCGATCCATATTTCTGGTTTGTTTTGCCATTGAATAAGGTACAGATATTCTGCCCTTCTTATAAGGAGCCTTCGTTCTCTTGATCTCTTGTTTTGATTCGTTTAGGATTTCCCCAAGCCATTGCTATGTTCCCTTGTATTGTAAACCCTTGTTTTGAATCTTTTGCTTGAACCCTTGCCTTGACCTTTTGTCTTGAACCTTGCCTTGAACCCTGCTATGAACCTTGATATGAACCTTGCCATACACCTTGCCTTGAACCTTGATATACTTGAGATTTTAGCGGGATGAGAAGACCTTTTTAATTATTTATGAAAATGTTTTAAGAAAATCATTTTTACAACTATCTTATTGAAGACTATTTTATGAAAACCATTTTAAAAGACTATTTTTATGAAAAGCCATTTTAAAAGATTATTTTATGGAAACTATTTTAAAAGGATTGTTTGCAAATGAAGTTTTAGATGGAACCTTTACTATGAACATTTGCTACGATCTCTTGTCTTGACCATTTGACTTGAACCGTGATACATTGATATAAACCTTTTGATATATGACTTGACTTGAACCCATTGATAAAACTTGAACTTGAAACATGAAACTTGAAACCTGATACTTGAACCACTTGATACTTGAACTTGACTTGTACACTTGACCTTGACCTTGACCCACAGTTTGAGACTACGAGCCATACTAGGCATGAGGGTTTCATGTCCTTGTCATTGTTGCACCAATGGCTTGACTTTTGGGTAGGAAAGTGATTACCTATCCCGTCCCTGCCATGACTTGATACTTGACTTGCGCGTAGATGAAGACATTGTGGCAGCCTACAGGGGCGCATGGATGCATCCTAGATTTGTACTTGACTTGACTTGACTTGATTACTTGAATTGTTTAGTGACATGATGGGTGTGTGCGATACACGTCATTCACTCTTGGGAGCTCATGACTCCAACCCTTGGAGGTATCCCCTCATATTATACTTGGCATACCGAGGTCACCCCTCCGTATACATGTATACTTGTTTACTTGACTTGATTTGATATGTTCTGGGTTCGTAGTGGATTTCTGTTTCTGTTACCCTATGACTTGATATTTGACTCGACTTGAATTGAACTTGGGCTGGTGGTGGGTTACGGTTTACTTTACACCTACCTATTGTAAACATTTCTTGATAACCTTTTCATTCTCCTTCCTACTCTTGTTACACTTGTATTATTCCATTTACTTCACTATTCCTTTACTACTGCTTTGTATCGTTATATCTGTTCACTGAGCTTTCGTAGCTCAGCCGCATTTCTTTTCCTGCGGCAGGTTTTAGTTTGGAAGCTGGGATTGAGTGGAGAGTACTTGGGCATTAGAAGACCCCATTAGCTATTGAGGATGACTAGAAGAACCCTTAAATTAGACGTAGAAGATATTGAATTGTAACCTTGTAGTTTCAGATTTTCCTTTGTAACCCTTGAATTCTATTGTATTATTAATAAATGTCAAATGCTTGTGTTTGTTATGATATGTAACCATTGTTGTGACATCTCTGCCCTTGTCGGGTCGGGGTGTTACAATTTATGGTATCAGAGAAACGGGCTGACGACTTGTAATACATTTACCCTGTCCTGTGAGTTTAGGACCATTAGGCTTCCACTGTAAGAACATAGGAGAAAATCGTGAGAACTTGCTTTAGGATTTCTTAATATGAACTTAAGTTTTGACCAGTGAGGAATGGGTAGGCTATAAGGTATTTGTTTAAGTATCACTACTTCCGCATTACTCTGATTCGTGCCTTGCTATGACATTGCTTTTGTTGACCTCTGAGACCGTAGAAGTACTAGGTGGATTAAGATAGGTTATTGTTGCGACTTGAGATAAAGTATGATCATCATGAAGGCATATTTATGTGGTGCTGGTATTATGAACGTGATAATACTTACACCATATAACGTGCCCTCATTGTGGCCATAGGATGTCTCGGGAAGTACCTAAGAAGTTTAGAACTTGGTCTCCATAGGATTATCCGTGATTAGTGAGACTTTAGGTTCATCCTACCTGTTCGTATACTCTGCCCTTGTTCATTAGATGTCTGGACAAGTTTAGACTCTCGTTTTGCGTTCTGTTGATTTCAGTTATAAATCTTGAACTCTTGTAGAGCTCTCTACTGTTGATACAGTTAGATTGATTTGAAATCTTGTTCGCATTCCGTATGAGTTTTCTGTTCTATTGTCGTTCCGTTCCATGCAAATTTCGAGGACGAATTTTTTTTTTAGAGGGGAAGAAGTTGTAATACCCGAAATTTAAAATCATGCAAAATAACCAAAATGCCCCTCTAATTTTGAAATTTTTAGAAATTTATAAAATAGAACAAAAGACATATTATTTGTACCTAAAGTAATTAACATTCTAAATTTATCAAATAAATTAAACTAAAAACTATACATTAAAATTAAAATCACAAACAAATAATTCTCTATAGCTAGACCAAAGATTTCCACATATAATATGATCATATCCAAATTTCGGCCAAAAGAAAGAAAATAAGAAAGAGATATGCATTGATTACAAAAGATATCAATCCCTTAAAATTTGGTACCTTCCTTGTTCAACCCAATCTCAAACACACGGTTTCCTATACCCTATATATATACCGAACTTTATCAAACCCTAAAACCCGTTCCATATTGTCGACTATTCTGCTGCCTCTTTTCTCTTTCTATTCGAGCTTAACACAGCAGAAGAGGAGGTTCCCTGTGGTCTTTACTTGGTGGTTTAGACGTGCCTTGTTCCTTGTTCGAGGTGTTTTGATCGTAGGTTGGATAGGAGCTGTTCGAAGCTAGGTTTAGTGAGGCGTTCGGCTGGTTTTTTTTTCTGGTGTTCGATCCTTGTTGTTCATCATTCTCCTTTGTCACACTTCTAGGGTAACTTTTGCAATCTTTGTTCCATTCTACTCTTCTTGTTGATTCTTGTTATGTTCTTTGATGATTCTTGTCGTTTGTAAAACTCATAGTATAAGAGAACTATGTTACATAAAAACCACTCACATAAAATAATAAGCCAACTTACATAAAGGAATGAACTAGGAATGGTCTATGAATTGATCGGTGGTGCTTGTTGTGTTTCAAGTTGATATATACATAATACTATACTTATAAGTCGACCATGAATACGCATACACAACCTAAAAACCATATGAAACCGACCCTAGCAAACTGAAATAAAAAAAAAAGTAACACATGCATGTTTTGTTTCGAACCCATGCAGTGAATCAAAAGGGTGTTGTGTGGCTGTAATGTGAGTCAAGTTTTACGCGAGAGAAGTGGGTCTTGTGGTTGTGTCGTGTGTGAGTAAAGTGTTCATGTAGGCTGTTTGTATACACCTTCGTTTCAACGTATATCATACGAGTAGGATAGAAAGTTGGCATGCATGGGAGTTCTTTTGTGGGTTTTTCGTATCAAATAGAAGAGTGCTCGGTATTAAAACAAAACAAAAAAAAGGGATGATATGAAGGATGATACGTAACAGTATATACTTTAACAAGATAGCATGCATGGCTCTTTTCTCTGTTCTAGCCATGCGAAACTAAAACAAAATAAGAGTAAATGGGTTTGTTTTGGCACAATGTAAGTTTAACATAATAAGAGTAACATGTCAGTGGGGTTGTAGTAAAGCATGGTCATTTTCTCTTTTCTTTTGGTGTCTGAGTTTAGCTAGTCATAGTACAAGTAGTGGGTTTGTTTTCTTTTTGTGTTTCGAATCTAATCACATGGGAAGTAAGGGTGGGAATGTTTGACTATTGGAAAGAGTAGCTAGTGCAAGTAAAGTAGCTTACATTATTTATTAAATTTCATAAGTCACCCTATACATTATTATTTTAACACATTAAGACCCTAAACCTACTTCATATTCATAATAAGTCCTAACTCATGTTAGGTGTCATTTTAAATAATTAACTTAACTAAATAGTAACATTAACAATAAAAGGACTAATTTTGCTAAAACGGGAAATTACTAAAGTAATGAAATAAAATGGAAAGCATACTAAAAATTCTTATGAACTTAAAGTAATATTTGATATTTAATTCGTATAGGTTCCGTAACACGGGAGTGATCCTTTGTCTTTCGATCCATATTTCTGGTTTGTTTTGCCATTGAATAAGGTACAGATATTCTGTCCTTCTTATAAGGAGCCTTCGTTCTCTTGATCTCTTGTTTTGATTCGTTTAGGATTTCCCCAAGCCATTGCTATGTTCCCTTGTATTGTGAACCCTTGTTTTGAATCTTTTGCTTGAACCCTTGCCTTGACCTTTTGTCTTGAACCTTGCCTTGAACCCTGCTATGAACCTTGATATGAACCTTGCCATACACCTTGCCTTGAACCTTGATATACTTGAGATTTTAGCGGGATGAGAAGACCTTTTTAATTATTTATGAAAATGTTTTAAGAAAATCATTTTTACAACTATCTTATTGAAGACTATTTTATGAAAACCATTTTAAAAGACTATTTTTATGAAAAGCCATTTTAAAAGATTATTTTATGGAAACTATTTTAAAAGGATTGTTTGCAAATGAACTTTTAGATTGAACCTTTACTATGAACATTTGCTACGATCTCTTGTCTTGACCATTTGACTTGAACCGTGATACATTGATATAAACCTTTTGATATATGACTTGACTTGAACCCATTGATAAAACTTGAACTTGAAACATGAAACTTGAAACCTGATACTTGAACCACTTGATACTTGAACTTGACTTGTACACTTGACCTTGACCTTGACCCACAGTTTGAGACTACGAGCCATACTAGGCATGAGGGTTTCATGTCCTTGTCATTGTTGCACCAATGGCTTGACTTTTGGGTAGGAAAGTGATTACCTATCCCGTCCCTGCCATGACTTGATACTTGACTTGCGCGTAGATGAAGACATTGTGGCAGCCTACAGGGGCGCATGGATGCATCCTAGATTTGTACTTGACTTGACTTGACTTGATTACTTGAATTGTTTAGTGACATGATGGGTGTGTGCGATACACGTCATTCACTCTTGGGAGCTCATGACTCCAACCCTTGGAGGTATCCCCTCATATTATACTTGGCATACCGAGGTCACCCCTCCGTATACATGTATACTTGTTTACTTGACTTGATTTGATATGTTCTGGGTTCGTAGTGGATTTCTGTTTCTGTTACCCTATGACTTGATATTTGACTCGACTTGAATTGAACTTGGGCTGGTGGTGGGTTACGGTTTACTTTACACCTACCTATTGTAAACATTTCTTGATAACCTTTTCATTTTCCTTCCTACTCTTGTTACACTTGTATTATTCCATTTACTTCACTATTCCTTTACTACTGCTTTGTATCGTTATATCTGTTGTAACATCCCGCCTACTCAGACCACAATATTGTCCGCTTTGCCCGCAGGCTCACGGCTTTGCTTTTGTGGCCTCATTTGAAGACTTCCTGGCAGGTCACCCAAGCCAGTACTACTCTCACATGAGCACGCTTAACTGCCAGTTCCTAAGAACCCCACTCGCAGTAGACCACAAAACGCGTTGTGTCATTGTAAGGTGAATGTTATCTTATGAACCCAGCATCTCTCCAGGCCACAGCCGATGTGGGATTTGCCTAGGGTGTTACAATCACCCCCCCTTAGGGACTCATCGTCCTCGATGAGGTTTGCCCCACCATCCCGAACGGCTCAGGAGTGGCTCTGATACCACTTGTAACATCCCGCCTACTCAGACCACAATATTGTCCGCTTTGCCCGCAGGCTCACGGCTTTGCTTTTGTGGCCTCATTTGAAGACTTCCCGGCAGGTCACCCAAGCCAGTACTACTCTCACATGAGTGATGAAGCGAAAAGTGTACCGCTTTTAGGGGGTCATTTAAGCCCTAAATCGTATTTATTTGATCAAATATTGCCCTAAATCGTTCCTTTTGTCATTTTAGGTACTTTGGAGAAGAAATCTGGAAAAGGAAGCATTTTGGACGTTTTTGGAGCATAAAAGTGAAGAAAACGGCAAAGTCTCAAAATTATGCTGGAAACTACCTTTGACGGCGTCAAGGATTGGCCCAGACGGCGTCATGGCTTGGCAAAAGTGGTGGATATGAAAATTACTCATGATAAGCCAGATAATTTTGCATGAAAAATCTGACGGCGTCACCCTTTAATGTGATCAAGGTCGTCACGGCTTAAGCTAAAGAGGGACGGCGTCAAGCACTAATCTGACGGCGTCAAGCCTTGATAAGCCAGAGCGGATTTTGGAGGTCTAAAGAGGGACGGCGTCAGGAAGGCCATCCGGGAACCCTAAAAGCGGCGAGGTGACGGCGTCAGGATCTACAACGTGATGCCGTCAGCCCTTAAACTCTATATATAGTTTTGCAATTTTTTGTCATTAGTGTGGAACTTTGTGTGTAACCTTTTGGGGGAAACCCTAAGACGATTTTAGCAGCTTTTTCAAGGCTTTTTGCCTTGAGATCTTCCATGTTACATTGAAGATAAGTTATCAATTAATCATTCAATATGTCTATGTGTTGTTTGATTCTATCTTGTTCTTGTCTTTTGTTTAACATGCTAGGCTAGGTTTTCTTTGTGTTTGCTTAGATCTAATGAAACCTAACTATTGATTATTGATTATTAGTGTGTTATTAATTGTATTGGATGATTGTTCATCTATGTTAGGCTTAAGAAAACTGGCTAACTTCCTATTCGGTAACTTGCTTGAACGTCTTAAGAAACATGAACCAATGCGTACCAAGGTTTTTATGGTTGTATTTAATGCATGAGCGAATTCTAGTGATCCCATGTTAGGAGCTTCTTAGCCGGCTCGACATAGGAGTGAAGTAGGAGCTTATAGAGTTGGGGAAGTACGTACGCCACCCCACGATTGGTATTAAGGAATACACCCGTCATCCACGCAATTAATACACACTAATCAACCGGTAAAAGATAGTTAGGGAGTAAGGAAATCTAAGTAAATACATTTCTCTCCACATAAGTTTCATCAACCTTTTCATTTTCTGTTATTTTATTTTATTTGCATTCGTAGTAACTTGGGTTAGTTGACTAGCAACTAATTCCACCCACTCTTTCAAACCCGAGATTTGTCACAACTCGTAATTTCAGGCCATTTTTCCGAACCTCGACAATTTACTATTCACGAGTTACTATTCATTTTTACTATTCACTGGCACTATTCATTCCAAAATTTTTATTTCATATTCTCGTAAGTTAAACTATTTTAATGATAACCCGAGATTTTGGCGCTCGTCAGATCATTTCTGCAAAAATCACGAAGCCGTGTCCGAGATTTACATTCAGGTTTAAACGTCCTTCCGGCATCCCGATATGTCCATAAAACACTATAAACAATAGAAATATGATTTTCTCTCATTTTACGACAATTCTAAAAGTTTTGGAATCTTACGTTTTCCAGTTCAGCGTTTTACGCGAATTACGCGTTTTAGACCCGCGTTTCCAGCTTTATCAGGGTTTGAGCAACCCGATTGAACTTACCATTCATTTTATATTTTATTATGGAGTATATTGACAAGTTTAGTCATTATTTCAAGTTTCATATTTTTACGATACCCAGATTTACGTTTCGCGACTTAACTATTTACGGTTAGCGATTAACGGAACCAAAACCGACTCCGTGAATGAGATAATACCCAAGTTTCCCACATATTCTTCCAAATTTTACCATGTGCCGCCCCCCCATCCCAAAGTTACTTCAAATTGATCATATAATTACAATTATGCCATTGGAATTAGATATTTTTACTAAGTTATCAAAACTAATTTGGTTACCTTATTTTCATTAAACAACTAGCACTATTTTTGCTCTTTCTCCTCTCCATCCTCACGGCAAAACAAGAACAACATCAATCCACCATGGATTTTCAAAGATCAAGCCATTTTATTGTTCCTTTAATGATTCTTGTTTGAGTTTTGAAATAAAAACTCCAAGGTTTTAATCCTTTTTCATCCAAAACTCATCTAATCTCCAAGTAAGTTCAAGAACATCTTTTTGATCATGTTATACTTTCATTTGATCCATGTGGTTATGAGTTTTCAAGTTATGTTGGTTTAAAATGCAAGTTACTTATGTTTATGATACCACTTTTCTTTTAAACTATCTCTAAACACTAGATCTACTAGTTTTATTAACATCCTCATGGAACCCATTATTTTTGGTGATGATTAGGACCCATGACACCCTAAGAAGATGTATGGTAGGATTTGGGATCATTTGAAGTTGTTTGGTTGGTTTTTGAACAAGTTAGTAATTAGGAAAACCAAGTTTTGACACTTATAGAAAGTTGCTGTCCATTTTTTCAAAACGTGGAAACATCAGGGACTCCTGGGTAATTTTAGACCTAAGATTCAGAAAATACTTTCCGATACGGAACTATGGCCGAAAACGGGGATAAAAACGAGTTAATAATGAAGGAGATACGCTAAAAACGAGTTTAACGACGAAAACTATATTTTCCGAAAATGCTTGCTGATGAACAGTACTCACGGGCAAATTTGAGCATAAAACTTGATCTAGCCGTCCTAAATTGTCAAAAACATGTTAGTATGTTGTCCCACGATTCCAGGGATATAAAGAACGTAGAAAACGAGCTTATAACGAAAAAGATACAAGCGTTTGAAATTAGACGATTTTAACTATTTTCCTACAGCACTATTATTATTATTTTGCCGCAGAAACTGTCTTTACGAGGTGCCATTTTCTCGACTGTTTTTCTCTATGATCGGATCAGTTTGAGCCCGAGCCATAGTTAAGTAAAATCAAGTACTCCCAGCAGGCTTTCCAAATCAATTGGCCGTTCGTCGAATGGACTTATAACGAATAAACTACGACCTCATCTTTTTACCCAAAAATCCTTTCAAAGTTATCATTTTGACAGCTTTTACTATAATAGAATTTTCTAAGTGTTGAACATTATATTTTCAAGTAACGATATTGAGAGCCGATTTTCTCATTGATCGAGGCGCGTATAACCAAAACTCAAATGAGACGGCTGTGAGATCGTGTTACAAGGTTTTCAAAAACGTCAATTTCTATTCCTAACACTTAACGTACAATATTTTGCGACTAGTTTTGCGAGGCCGTTTGGTCATATTTTCACAAGTTGTAAAAAGGGTTATTTTGCGACGAAACTATTTTATTTGGCGATAAAACATCAAACAAGGATCGTGGAGTACCGTTTCAACACATTTACACGAAAAGTAGTTCATAACTTGCCGAGACGTCAAAAATGTAGTTTTCAACGATAAACATTATTTTCAAAACTAACGAGTGGTATCGTTAACATACGTATTTGCATGTGTAGCATTGTGTCATTGCTTACGCTAGATCATATCATTCACAATAGGTCGCAGTTAGAGACCGAGCCTCATTTGCATCCTATCCTTTGTGATCATTGTGCTATCATATCAGGTGAGTTTTCATAGCCCCTACTTTATACGTTTTGAACTTTTGGGGGAGATACATGCTTAAACTGCTTGCTTACATATATGATTGTGTTAAACTTATTTGCGTTATTCTTGAAAGCAATTCGCGGACCTAAGTATCAAACACTTGGGGTAGCCGTATAGAACATAACACGGACCTAAGTATCAAACACTTGGGGTAGCCGAACATAAGTCTCCTAGTGAGCAGCATAAGATCTATTAGTAATCTTTGGGAAACGGCACCCAGTAATCTTTGGGAAATGACACCCAGTATTCTTTGGGAAATGGCACCCAGTAATCTCATGATGCATTGATATGCAAGACATCTACTCTAGACATACTATGTTAGCATTGGGTTGTAAACACACAGGTTGCAAGTCTTGAATGGGCGGGGCTTGGAACTGAGTGGATTTACAATGCCTATGCTGTGGAAACTTTCTCTAAAGGCTTTTCAACTTATTTATAGCAAACTCTATGAACTCACCAACCTCGTGTTGACACTTTAGCATGTATTTTCAGGTATTAAGCTATAGCACGCTACTGGAGGCTTTTGGCAGGGCATGGCATGGTCATAGAAGACTCTGATAAAACATTTGGGACCGCTTAACTTATTTTATGGGCCAACTTCCGCACCACTTTTCATAATGTAAATTTAACACTTTTGACTTCTCAAATATATTCTAAATGATTGATGTGAAAACCGTTCTTTACACTTGTGTTGTGATACCAATTGAGTTGCACTCCAGTGGCATGTATGCTTCCGCTGGACCCGATTTTGGAGGTGTGACAGATTGGTATCAGAGCCTAGGCTATAGAGAATTGGGTAATTTTGAAACCTAAACTATAGCTACTTTTACGAAAACTTAACCCTATGACCGCCACGTGCCTGCCTGCCAAGCTGATGCCTCATTTGTGGTTTGTTGTTGACATATTTAATGAGATTTGTATCTTATTGCCAGATAGATTATACTCACTTACTCTCGTTGATGACTATAATTGTATTCCACATAAGTATGCTTACATATCATGCAGGTCGTAGCGTTACACCTTTTTCCTTACGTAGTTTCATCATTCAACCTCAAGCCTGATCACCTGCCTTAGTCTTTTGAACCCCCCTTTACATGTGAAGGACATAGTATTATTATAACTAAGCTGAGTATTCCAAAATTCATTGAACCTCGGTGGAATATAGACTGGTCATCTATATTCGACCCGGGACAGTGGGACATAGCCTGACCACCTATGTTCGACTCAGAGATGAATTTTGCAATACTGAGAGTAGTTATAATGGAATTATGTCCGGATTGATTTGATCGGTGTAAGCAATTCCATAATCGAGCCAAATTTTCAAAAGACCTCCTTCAAACCACTTATTCCCAGTTTGATCTAAGTGACAGTTCTTGTTTGATGAGTTGCGAGGATCAAACTGGAATCAAGTTGTTACCCGAGCCGATTCAGTTTAATCTCATGACAGTTCTTGTTTGATGAGTTGTGAGATTAAATTTGAATCGACAACCTCAAACCGATTTAGCCTAATCCCATGACAGTTCTTGTTTGATGAGTTGTGGGATTAAGTAAAAATCGGTTACCTAGAGGTCTTTTGAAGGCTATGCTCGATCATGGGAAAGTTTACCCCCATCAAACCCGACCATGAGAACGTACGTACGTAGAACGAGTGAGCAGAATTCAGGGACTGAATTCCTCTAACGGGTGGAGACTGTCACAACTCGTAATTTCAGGCCATTTTTCCGAACCTCGACAATTTACTATTCACGAGTTACTATTCATTTTTACTATTCACTGGCACTATTCATTCCAAAATTTTTATTTCATATTCTCGTAAGTTAAACTATTTTAATGATAACCCGAGATTTTGGCGCTCGTCAGATCATTTCTGCAAAAATCACGAAGCCGTGTCCGAGATTTACATTCAGGTTTAAACGTCCTTCCGGCATCCCGATATGTCCATAAAACACTATAAACAATAGAAATATGATTTTCTCTCATTTTACGACAATTCTAAAAGTTTTGGAATCTTACGTTTTCCAGTTCAGCGTTTTACGCGAATTACGCGTTTTAGACCCGCGTTTCCAGCTTTATCAGGGTTTGAGCAACCCGATTGAACTTACCATTCATTTTATATTTTATTATGGAGTATATTGACAAGTTTAGTCATTATTTCAAGTTTCATATTTTTACGATACCCAGATTTACGTTTCGCGACTTAACTATTTACGGTTAGCGATTAACGGAACCAAAACCGACTCCGTGAATGAGATAATACCCAAGTTTCCCACATATTCTTCCAAATTTTACCATGTGCCGCCCCCCATCCCAAAGTTACTTCAAATTGATCATATAATTACAATTATGCCATTGGAATTAGATATTTTTACTAAGTTATCAAAACAAATTTGGTTACCTTATTTTCATTAAACAACTAGCACTATTTTTGCTCTTTCTCCTCTCCATCCTCACGGCAAAACAAGAACAACATCAATCCACCATGCATTTTCAAAGATCAAGCCATTTTATTGTTCCTTTAATGATTCTTGTTTGAGTTTTGAAATAAAAACTCCAAGGTTTTAATCCTTTTTCATCCAAAACTCATCTAATCTCCAAGTAAGTTCAAGAACATCTTTTTGATCATGTTATACTTTCATTTGATCCATGTGGTTATGAGTTTTCAAGTTATGTTGGTTTAAAATGCAAGTTACTTATGTTTATGATACCACTTTTCTTTTAAACTATCTCTAAACACTAGATCTACTAGTTTTATTAACATCCTCATGGAACCCATTATTTTTGGTGATGATTAGGACCCATGACACCCTAAGAAGATGTATGGTAGGATTTGGGATCATTTGAAGTTGTTTGGTTGGTTTTTGAACAAGTTAGTAATTAGGAAAACCAAGTTTTGACACTTATAGAAAGTTGCTGTCCATTTTTGCAAAACGTGGAAACATCAGGGACTCCTGGGTAATTTTAGACCTAAGATTCAGAAAATACTTTCCGATACGGAACTATGGCCGAAAACGGGGATAAAAACGAGTTAATAATGAAGGAGATACGCTAAAAACGAGTTTAACGACGAAAACTATATTTTCCGAAAATGCTTGCTGATGAACAGTACTCACGGGCAAATTTGAGCATAAAACTTGATCTAGCCGTCCTAAATTGTCAAAAACATGTTAGTATGTTGTCCCACGATTCCAGGGATATAAAGAACGTAGAAAACGAGCTTATAACGAAAAAGATACAAGCGTTTGAAATTAGACGATTTTAACTATTTTCCTACAGCACTATTATTATTATTTTGCCGCAGAAACTGTCTTTACGAGGTGCCATTTTCTCGACTGTTTTTCTCTATGATCGGATCAGTTTGAGCCCGAGCCATAGTTAAGTAAAATCAAGTACTCCCAGCAGGCTTTCCAAATCAATTGGCCGTTCGTCGAATGGACTTATAACGAATAAACTACGACCTCATCTTTTTACCCAAAAATCCTTTCAAAGTTATCATTTTGACAGCTTTTACTATAATAGAATTTTCTAAGTGTTGAACATTATATTTTCAAGTAACGATATTGAGAGCCGATTTTCTCATTGATCGAGGCGCGTATAACCAAAACTCAAATGAGACGGCTGTGAGATCGTGTTACAAGGTTTTCAAAAATGTCAATTTCTATTCCTAACACTTAACGTACAATATTTTGCGACTAGTTTTGCGAGGCCGTTTGGTCATATTTTCACAAGTTGTAAAAAGGGTTATTTTGCGACGAAACTATTTTATTTGGCGATAAAACATCAAACAAGGATCGTGGAGTACCGTTTCAACACATTTACACGAAAAGTAGTTCATAACTTGCCGAGACGTCAAAAATGTAGTTTTCAACGATAAACATTATTTTCAAAACTAACGAGTGGTATCGTTAACATACGTATTTGCATGTGTAGCATTGTGTCATTGCTTACGCTAGATCATATCATTCACAATAGGTCGCAGTTAGAGACCGAGCCTCATTTGCATCCTATCCTTTGTGATCATTGTGCTATCATATCAGGTGAGTTTTCATAGCCCCTACTTTATACGTTTTGAACTTTTGGGGGAGATACATGCTTAAACTGCTTGCTTACATATATGATTGTGTTAAACTTATTTGCGTTATTCTTGAAAGCAATTCGCGGACCTAAGTATCAAACACTTGGGGTAGCCGTATAGAACATAACACGGACCTAAGTATCAAACACTTGGGGTAGCCGAACATAAGTCTCCTAGTGAGCAGCATAAGATCTATTAGTAATCTTTGGGAAACGGCACCCAGTAATCTTTGGGAAATGACACCCAGTATTCTTTGGGAAACGGCACCCCGTAATCTCATGATGCATTGATATGCAAGACATCTACTCTAGACATACTATGTTAGCATTGGGTTGTAAACACACAGGTTGCAAGTCTTGAATGGGCGGGGCTTGGAACTGAGTGGATTTACAATGCCTATGCTGTGGAAACTTTCTCTAAAGGCTTTTCAACTTATTTATAGCAAACTCTATGAACTCACCAACCTCGTGTTGACACTTTAGCATGTATTTTCAGGTATTAAGCTATAGCACGCTACTGGAGGCTTTTGGCAGGGCATGGCATGGTCATAGAAGACTCTGATAAAACATTTGGGACCGCTTAACTTATTTTATGGGCCAACTTCCGCACCACTTTTCATAATGTAAATTTAACACTTTTGACTTCTCAAATATATTCTAAATGATTGATGTGAAAACCGTTCTTTACACTTGTGTTGTGATACCAATTGAGTTGCACTCCAGTGGCATGTATGCTTCCGCTGGACCCGATTTTGGAGGTGTGACAGATTGGTATCAGAGCCTAGGCTATAGAGAATTGGGTAATTTTGAAACCTAAACTATAGCTACTTTTACGAAAACTTAACCCTATGACCGCCACGTGCCTGCCTGCCAAGCTGATGCCTCATTTGTGGTTTGTTGTTGACATATTTAATGAGATTTGTATCTTATTGCCAGATAGATTATACTCACTTACTCTCGTTGATGACTATAATTGTATTCCACATAAGTATGCTTACATATCATGCAGGTCGTAGCGTTACACCTTTTTCCTTACGTAGTTTCATCATTCAACCTCAAGCCTGATCACCTGCCTTAGTCTTTTGAACCCCCCTTTACATGTGAAGGACATAGTATTATTATAACTAAGCTGAGTATTCCAAAATTCATTGAACCTCGGTGGAATATAGACTGGTCATCTATATTCGACCCGGGACAGTGGGACATAGCCTGACCACCTATGTTCGACTCAGAGATGAATTTTGCAATACTGAGAGTAGTTATAATGGAATTATGTCCGGATTGATTTGATCGGTGTAAGCAATTCCATAATCGAGCCAAATTTTCAAAAGACCTCCTTCAAACCACTTATTCCCAGTTTGATCTAAGTGACAGTTCTTGTTTGATGAGTTGCGAGGATCAAACTGGAATCAAGTTGTTACCCGAGCCGATTCAGTTTAATCTCATGACAGTTCTTGTTTGATGAGTTGTGAGATTAAATTTGAATCGACAACCTCAAACCGATTTAGCCTAATCCCATGACAGTTCTTGTTTGATGAGTTGTGGGATTAAGTAAAAATCGGTTACCTAGAGGTCTTTTGAAGGCTATGCTCGATCATGGGAAAGTTTACCCCCATCAAACCCGACCATGAGAACGTACGTACGTAGAACGAGTGAGCAGAATTCAGGGACTGAATTCCTCTAACGGGTGAAGACTGTCACAACTCGTAATTTCAGGCCATTTTTCCGAACCTCGACAATTTACTATTCACGAGTTACTATTCATTTTTACTATTCACTGGCACTATTCATTCCAAAATTTTTATTTCATATTCTCGTAAGTTAAACTATTTTAATGATAACCCGAGATTTTGGCGCTCGTCGGATCATTTCTGCAAAAATCACGAAGCCGTGTCCGAGATTTACATTCAGGTTTAAACGTCCTTCCGGCATCCCGATATGTCCATAAAACACTATAAACAATAGAAATATGATTTTCTCTCATTTTACGACAATTCTAAAAGTTTTGGAATCTTACGTTTTCCAGTTCAGCGTTTTACGCGAATTACGCGTTTTAGACCCGCGTTTCCAGCTTTATCAGGGTTTGAGCAACCCGATTGAACTTACCATTCATTTTATATTTTATTATGGAGTATATTGACAAGTTTAGTCATTATTTCAAGTTTCATATTTTTACGATACCCAGATTTACGTTTCGCGACTTAACTATTTACGGTTAGCGATTAACGGAACCAAAACCGACTCCGTGAATGAGATAATACCCAAGTTTCCCACATATTCTTCCAAATTTTACCATGTGCCGCCCCCCCATCCCAAAGTTACTTCAAATTGATCATATAATTACAATTATGCCATTGGAATTAGATATTTTTACTAAGTTATCAAAACTAATTTGGTTACCTTATTTTCATTAAACAACTAGCACTATTTTTGCTCTTTCTCCTCTCCATCCTCACGGCAAAACAAGAACAACATCAATCCACCATGGATTTTCAAAGATCAAGCCATTTTATTGTTCCTTTAATGATTCTTGTTTGAGTTTTGAAATAAAAACTCCAAGGTTTTAATCCTTTTTCATCCAAAACTCATCTAATCTCCAAGTAAGTTCAAGAACATCTTTTTGATCATGTTATACTTTCATTTGATCCATGTGGTTATGAGTTTTCAAGTTATGTTGGTTTAAAATGCAAGTTACTTATGTTTATGATACCACTTTTCTTTTAAACTATCTCTAAACACTAGATCTACTAGTTTTATTAACATCCTCATGGAACCCATTATTTTTGGTGATGATTAGGACCCATGACACCCTAAGAAGATGTATGGTAGGATTTGGGATCATTTGAAGTTGTTTGGTTGGTTTTTGAACAAGTTAGTAATTAGGAAAACCAAGTTTTGACACTTATAGAAAGTTGCTGTCCATTTTTGCAAAACGTGGAAACATCAGGGACTCCTGGGTAATTTTAGACCTAAGATTCAGAAAATACTTTCCGATACGGAACTATGGCCGAAAACGGGGATAAAAACGAGTTAATAATGAAGGAGATACGCTAAAAACGAGTTTAACGACGAAAACTATATTTTCCGAAAATGCTTGCTGATGAACAGTACTCACGGGCAAATTTGAGCATAAAACTTGATCTAGCCGTCCTAAATTGTCAAAAACATGTTAGTATGTTGTCCCACGATTCCAGGGATATAAAGAACGTAGAAAACGAGCTTATAACGAAAAAGATACAAGCGTTTGAAATTAGACGATTTTAACTATTTTCCTACAGCACTATTATTATTATTTTGCCGCAGAAACTGTCTTTACGAGGTGCCATTTTCTCGACTGTTTTTCTCTATGATCGGATCAGTTTGAGCCCGAGCCATAGTTAAGTAAAATCAAGTACTCCCAGCAGGCTTTCCAAATCAATTGGCCGTTCGTCGAATGGACTTATAACGAATAAACTACGACCTCATCTTTTTACCCAAAAATCCTTTCAAAGTTATCATTTTGACAGCTTTTACTATAATAGAATTTTCTAAGTGTTGAACATTATATTTTCAAGTAACGATATTGAGAGCCGATTTTCTCATTGATCGAGGCGCGTATAACCAAAACTCAAATGAGACGGCTGTGAGATCGTGTTACAAGGTTTTCAAAAATGTCAATTTCTATTCCTAACACTTAACGTACAATATTTTGCGACTAGTTTTGCGAGGCCGTTTGGTCATATTTTCACAAGTTGTAAAAAGAGTTATTTTGCGACGAAACTATTTTATTTGGCGATAAAACATCAAACAAGGATCGTGGAGTACCGTTTCAACATATTTACACGAAAAGTAGTTCATAACTTGCCGAGACGTCAAAAATGTAGTTTTCGACGATAAACATTATTTTCAAAACTAACGAGTGGTATCGTTAACATACGTATTTGCATGTGTAGCATTGTGTCATTGCTTACGCTAGATCATATCATTCACAATAGGTCGCAGTTAGAGACCGAGCCTCATTTGCATCCTATCCTTTGTGATCATTGTGCTATCATATCAGGTGAGTTTTCATAGCCCCTACTTTATACGTTTTGAACTTTTGGGGGAGATACATGCTTAAACTGCTTGCTTACATATATGATTGTGTTAAACTTATTTGCGTTATTCTTGAAAGCAATTCGCGGACCTAAGTATCAAACACTTGGGGTAGCCGTATAGAACATAACACGGACCTAAGTATCAAACACTTGGGGTAGCCGAACATAAGTCTCCTAGTGAGCAGCATAAGATCTATTAGTAATCTTTGGGAAACGGCACCCAGTAATCTTTGGGAAATGACACCCAGTATTCTTTGGGAAATGGCACCCAGTAATCTCATGATGCATTGATATGCAAGACATCTACTCTAGACATACTATGTTAGCATTGGGTTGTAAACACACAGGTTGCAAGTCTTGAATGGGCGGGGCTTGGAACTGAGTGGATTTACAATGCCTATGCTGTGGAAACTTTCTCTAAAGGCTTTTCAACTTATTTATAGCAAACTCTATGAACTCACCAACCTCGTGTTGACACTTTAGCATGTATTTTCAGGTATTAAGCTATAGCACGCTACTGGAGGCTTTTGGCAGGGCATGGCATGGTCATAGAAGACTCTGATAAAACATTTGGGACCGCTTAACTTATTTTATGGGCCAACTTCCGCACCACTTTTCATAATGTAAATTTAACACTTTTGACTTCTCAAATATATTCTAAATGATTGATGTGAAAACCGTTCTTTACACTTGTGTTGTGATACCAATTGAGTTGCACTCCAGTGGCATGTATGCTTCCGCTGGACCCGATTT
This sequence comes from Artemisia tridentata subsp. tridentata, assembly GCA_021014915.2. Taxonomy (NCBI): domain Eukaryota; kingdom Viridiplantae; phylum Streptophyta; class Magnoliopsida; order Asterales; family Asteraceae; genus Artemisia; species Artemisia tridentata. The sequence goes on along the minus strand of CP139503.1, from coordinate 110,817,300 downwards.
TGGAGGTGTGACAAGATTTTACTTGCTTTCATAAAATTATAAAAACATAAAAAAGAATCTTCTCTCACCCCTAGACCTATTAGAGTAGTTTTTCAATCCTAACGACACTATTCCCTGTGGAGAACGATCAATCCCCCGTACTTGCCACTACACTATACTACATCGGTCAGGTACACTGCCTGGTGGGGTTGTAAGCCTCTTGAGATCCCTCGAGAGGTAAAACCTGTTGTAAGGTCGCAAAACCACGCATCAAGTTTTTGGCGCCGCTGCCGGGGAATAGTTATTGTTTAGGTTGAATTTTTTATTTTATAGGTCTACTCACTAGATTCCTTTCTAGTGAGATTTTTATTTTATTTTTCTAGGTTTTCTTTAGTCTATCTTTTTCTGCTTTATCCATTGCTCAAATCTTCCTTGGCCAGCATGGTAAACGAAGATCTCTCCAATCTCAGAGTCACCAGGAGTCGTAGTTCACTAAGCGACCTTATTTCACCCTACGCAGAACCTGATAGGGAAATGCGAAGATTAAGGCGACTCTTTGCAACACCCGAACCATCTGGCATTGCCATCGACTTTGATGATGTCCTCTCTGAGGAAGAATCCAATCATCATTCTACAACTCCTAGCCCTCAACCCAATCACGATATGGAGGTTCCTGAAATCCCAATCCCTAAATGTCTCAAGGACTACTCTTCTCCCACCCCACGTGGTTTTTCCAATGCTATCGTTTTTCCAAATGAACGCACGGATGGGGTCTTGCGTGCAACCGATATTTGGCTGGTCCAAAGTGTATGCAAGTTTCACGGATTGAAAACTGAAGATCCAATCCAACACATCAAGGACTTCCTGAAAATAGTGGATACCCTCCATACGGACGGAGCCACTAGAGATACCTCCCGGCTGCGATTCTTTCCCTTCACCCTTTATGAAAAAGCCGGAGACTGGTATAACCAACTTCCCTCCGAATCTATTTTCACATGGGAACAGCTTGTCTCAAAATTCTATGAGAAATTCTTTCCATTAGGAAGAACTTCAACGTTAAGAGACGAAATCTTCCGCTTCCATATTGGACCAGCTGAACCCATTCACGAATCCTGGATCAGATTTAAAGATCTGATTAGACAAGTCCCTCATCATGGCATTGAACTCTGGCTTCTTGTCCAAATCTTTTATGACAGTGTCCCTAAAAGCGACCAGTTTGGCATTAATAATTCGGTAAAAGGAAAAATAGCCAACCTAAGCGCTGAGGAAGGATGGGATAGAATTGAGGAATACGCAAATGATCAAGACGATACCTGGGATGAACCCGATTCGATCATGAGTATTTCCAAGATCATGAAAGAGCCCCCTTTTTCTAGCCGGTTGAGTAGAATGAATGATGAAGTCTCTTATTTAGACAAGTCACAACCAACTAAACGGTTGTCAAACCCATACTTAATCTGCGACCAATGTGGTGGCCCGCATGAAGTGGAGGAGTGCGGGGATGATACCACCACCGAACAAGCATGCTTGTCAAGCCACGACATCCTCGATGATCCTTCACTCTTAACTTTCTACCAAAACAATGATCTCACCCCTTGGGGAAATCTTGTGAGAGAAGAGGGAGGAGGAGAATATCCTGACTATAAGGTTAGGAGCACTTTTGAGGATGATATTGGGCATTTCACGTTTGAAAAGAATCTGCAACTAAATGGTCTCGAAAACCTTATCAATAGCCAACAAAACGACATGAGGGCCAAATTCGCAGAACTCAACGCCACTCTCGACGGCCTTGGCGAACCTCAAAGAGACCCCTTACTCGCCATCACCACTCGTGCTGGAACAACTACTAAGGATCCACCTTACCCAGATCAACAATCTAACGTCATGGAACCCAACACCCCTCATGAAGAGAAAGATAATGTGAACGATGAGAATCCTGAACAAACCCCTCCGGTAACTCCCTCTCCACCTACTCTAACCAAACAGCCCATTAAAGTCACATACCCGTCCCGTCTCAAGAATAAAAAGGTCGAAAATGATAATAAAAGATTCTTGTCATATTTGAAGAATTCGGTCGTCACCATACCCCTTCTTGATGCATGTTACCATACGCCCAAATATAGTACATACTTCAAGAAATTGCTAACCAACAGAAAAGGGCTCGAGGGTCTTGTAACCTTAGGAGAAGAATGTTCTGTGGTGATTCATCGAGGGCTGCCAAAGAAGGTGGACGATCCAGGTAGTTTCACCTTGCCCTGCTCAATAGGATCTCTTTCAGTCAAGAATGCTTTAGCCGACTTAGGAGCAAGTATCAATCTTATGCCGTATTCCATGTTCCTCAAATTAGGGTATTCTGGATTGAAACCTACCCGTATGAACATCCAACTAGCCGATAGATCAGTCAAATACCCCTTAGGAATATGTGAGAATGTGTTGGTTGAGGTAGGGAAGTTCAAATTTCCAGTTGACTTCGTCATCTTAGAAATGGAAGAAGATGACCTAGTGCCCATCATTCTGGGGAGGCCATTCCTTGCAACTGCTCGTGCTGTTATTGATGTTCACAACGGCAAACTGACCTTACGAGTGGGGGCCGATAGCTTAACCTTCGACATTAAGGACACAATGAATCTTTCTCTCGAAGCAGATAATCAGCTATATTTCATCGAAGAAATCGATGAACTATCCGACGAGATTGACAATTGTATAGATGAACAGATGGAAGCTGGTTGGTTGCGAGATGAAGCTTTCTTACCCATCTTAGAGGAGGAGAAGACTATGGATGTAAACGCAGTCTCCTTCTATCCCAGACAAGAAATCGAACAGCTTGAGCTTCGTAAACCCGAGAACAAACTTAAACCCTCCATCATCGAGCCACCTGCGGTTGAACTCAAGGAACTCCCAAACAACCTTGAATATGCTTTCCTCCAAGGGGAAGATCAACTTCCGGTAATCATAAGCTCTTCCTTGAAGAGTGAACAAAAGGATAAACTCTTAGGAGTTTTAAAAAAATATAAAGGAGTTATAGCATGGAGTGTAGCCGACATCAAGGGGATTGACTCTACTTTTTGCACGCATAAAATCCTCATGGAGGAGGATTATAAACCCACCGTGCAGCCTCAAAGGCGAGTAAACCCCAACATTAAGGAAGTCGTAAAAAAGGAAGTCATTAAGCTCCTAGATGCAGGGCTAATTTACCCAATTTCCGACAGTCCATGGGTAAGTCCTGTACAGGTTGTACCAAAAAAGGGAGGAATGACGGTAGTTAAGAACGATAAGGATGAGTTATTGCCTCAACGAACTGTAACTGGATGGCGTGTGTGCATCGATTATAGGAAGTTGAATGATGCAACCCGAAAAGATCATTTCCCTCTCCCATTTATCGACCAAATGTTGGAAAGGTTAGCAGGGCATGAGTACTACTGCTTCCTAGATGGGTTCTCAGGGTATTTCCAAATCCCTATCGCTCCTGAGGACCAAGAAAAGACTACGTTTACATGCCCTTATGGCACCTTCGCCTATAAGCGAATGCCCTTTGGACTATGTAACGCCCCCGCCACTTTCTAGCGCTGCATGACGGCAATCTTCCATGAGTTAATGGAAGACAGCATGGAGGTTTTCATGGATGATTTTTCGGTTTTTGGAAACTCTTTTGATCGCTGTCTTGCTAACCTTGAGAAAATGCTCAAACGATGTGAGGAGACTAACTTGGTACTAAACTGGGAAAAGTGCCACTTTATGGTAAAAGAAGGGATTGTGCTAGGGCAGAAAATTTCAGGAAGTGGAATTGAAGTAGACCGGGCAAAAATTGAAGCTATATCCAAACTTCCCTATTCAACAACTGTCAAGGCAATCCGTAGCTTTTTGGGTCATGCTGGCTTCTATAGGAGATTCATTAAAGATTTCTCAAAGGTAGCTAAACCAATGAATCAGTTGCTCATGAAGGATGCCCCGTTCGACTTCTCTCAAAAGTGCAAGGATGCATTCGATCGATTGAAGCAGGAACTTACCCAAGCCCCAATTATGGTCACCCCTAACTGGGAGTTACCCTTTGAAATCATGTGCGATGCTAGCGATTATGTTGTTGGAGCAGTATTAGGCCAAAGGCTTAACAAACACTTTCAGCCAATATACTACGCTAGCAAAACCATGAATCCTGCTCAAGAAAACTACACTACCACTGAAAAGGAATTACTGGCCGTGGTATTTGCTTTTGATAAGTTTCGCCAGTATCTCGACCTTTCTAAAACGGTTGTTTTTACGGATCATTCAGCTATTCGATATCTTTTCGCTAAACAGGATGCTAAACCACGGTTACTTCGTTGGATCCTACTATTGCAAGAGTTCGATGTTGAGATTCGTGATAAGAAAGGAGCAGAGAATCTTACGGCTGATCATCTCTCTCGTCTCGAAAACCCCAGCCTCGCTGAATTTGACAAGAGTGAGATTCGGGAGTCATTTCCTGAAGAGCAGCTCATGTCAATAAACGATTCTGAACCTTGGTATGCGGATTATGCTAACTACCTGGCAAGTAGAGTCATTCCTGAGCATAAGAGCAGGCATGAAAAAAAGAGGTTCTTCAATCAATTAAAGTACTACTTTTGGGATGAACCTTTCTTGTTCCGAAGATGTCAGGATCAGGTAATCAGGCATTGTGTTTCGGAAAAGGAGGCTGTCAGAATTATGAAAGAATGTCATGCAGGTCCATCGGGAGGACATCATGGAATGAACACTACTGCACGAAAGGTCTTCGACGCGTGATTCTATTGGCCTACAATATTTCGTGATGTGAAGGGTATGATACAGACTTGTGACGCGTGTCAAAGAGCTGGGAATATCTCTAGGAGGGATGAAGCCCCACAGAATTATATACAAGTTTGCGAGGTTTTCGATGTTTGGGGAATTGATTTCATGGGACCCTTCCCATCTTCAGGAGGGAATGAATACATCTTAGTGGCCATTGATTATGTTTCGAAATGGGTGGAAGCACAAGCCCTTAGGACTAACGACGCTAGGGTAGTCATTCATTTCTTAAAAAAATTGTTCGCTAGGTTCGGAATTCCGAAGGCTCTTATTAGCGACAGGGGAACCCATTTTTGCAATTCGCAAATGGAGAAAGTTATGAAAAGATATGGAGTCTCTCACCGATTCTCCACCGCTTACCATCCTCAAACCAACGGTCAAGTCGAAAACACTAATAAAGCCATAAAGAGAATATTAGAGAAAACGGTCAATCAAAACAGAAAAGATTGGTCTTTTAAGCTCGATGAAGCTTTGTGGGCATTTCGAACCGCTTATAAGACACCAATCGGGACAACCCCGTTCCGTTTGGTATATGGCAAGGCATGCCACCTTCCAGTAGAACTGGAACACAAGGCATATTGGGCACTTAAGGCTTGTAATTTGGATTATACGGTTGCGGGAACAAATAGATTCTTACAGCTCCAAGAGCTCGATGAATTGAGATTAGAGGCTTATGAATCTTCCATTACATACAAAGAAAGGGCAAAAAGATGGCATGACCAACGGATTAAGAGACCCAAGGAGTTTTCGGAAGGAGACAAGGTATTATTATATAATTCTCGCTTAAGGCTATTTCCGGGAAAACTTAAATCTAGATGGTATGGACCTTTTACCGTAAGGAGCTCCTCTAAAACCGGAGCCGTTGTGTTGATTGACGACGAAGACAGAGAATTCACTGTGAATATACAACGAGTCAAGCATTATCAAGAGAATGGTAATGAAATGATCAATGAGGAAGATATAACTTTTGATGAAGAAATCAAGTAATGTACGTGACTTTGATTCTAGCTACAAGACTCGTTAATAATGAAAAGCGCTTCTTGGGAGGCAACCCAAGCTTTATTTGCTTTGTGTGTTTATTTCTTTGTTTGTTTGATTTTATTTGTTTCCGTATGTGTGTTTAATTTTTATTCTTATTGATTCATGTTCAAAAGTAAATTGTGAAAATGCTTTATTTTGTTTTTAACTTCGTCCTAACTACATATAAAGGTATTTTGCAAAAGTTAAGTGTAAGGGAAATCCAAATCGGTTTATTAGAACAAATGAACATGAATCGTAATAATAATAAATTAACATACATATTAGTATTTGTTTGAGTTAAATGCTTGTATCGAGTCATAATGATGTTTTGCAGGAATTCCAGGAAGTAAGGTATAGGTTTTTCCAAAAAATTTCCGGAAACTTAACATGAGAATTCTGTCAGACCATTTCTGACGGCATCAGGCTTTACAACCTGACGGCGTCAGGTTTAATTTTCTGAAAATTTTTGAAAGTTTTGTTTTCATAAAGAGTTTTTATTAAATCTATAACTTATAATCTCCAGGAATCTGCAAAATTATCATTCCACAAGCATTATATCCTTATATATAGAGTTTACCCCGCCGATGTTATGCAGGTTTTCGTGTTTGTTTTCTCAGGTTTAACAGGTTATTTTGGACAAGGAAATGTTTGTGGAATCAAGCTTTTGGCGATGCATTAGTCATGGAGCTTCAACATTCTCTTGGAAGAAGATCTAACCATGTTGCCACATTATCCACCGAGCGAATCAGGGGAGTATTTAATTTCATTCTTTTATTTTTTTACTTTTACATTTGTTATTTGAACATTGGGGACAATGTTCATCTTAAGTGTAAGGGGGGGTAAAAGTACGATACTTTAGAGAATACAATTGCACTTGATTTTTGTTTGTTTAATAGTAGATGTGTAATAAAACTGAGAGAAATACCTGTCAGGGCAATTTTAGTGCCAAATTTAAAATTTTTTACAACATTTAGGAGTGAAACTTTGATCTTAATGAGCGTCTCATGGATAGGAGTTATATGACTAGCACAAAAACCGTACCACTAAAAAATTTTCCACCCCCAAATATGTGAGGTTCGCCCCTAGAATTGGTAGGAAAAGCATTTATGCTATGATGTGTGTACCGGTAGCACTTAGATTCTAGAACTTGCGTTAGGACCATTCCGAGGCCACAAGTGAGACTACATTCGTGTAGTTAGATTTACTACATGATAAGAGGCATTAGGATTAACCCATTGTTTTACACCTGTGTTTTTTTTATAATTACATTGGCTACATTGGTCAAGTAATTCTCCCACACCCTTTGCATTGTACTCATTTTTTAGTACACGATACCCCTAGTACACCCCTTAGAGCCTATCTTTTCGTTTCGACCTTTAAGCATTTTACTTAAAGGAAGAATTTGATACACCCCACTAAAATGTACACCCAAATCGCCTTAGCCTACCTTGTATGCACTCATTTTTAGTGCATTATTGTGACAACATTTGTTTAAACCCCAAGTTAATTATCTAATTGATTACATGGTTGCTAAGTCGAGTCATATCCTTGTACATATTGTTTTGGGACGATTGGGACTCATGGGTAAAGTACTAGTGTAATGGAGTAATGGGGAAGAACAACATTATTACCCCCATACGTGCTAAATATTTTAAAAGTACTCCAAGTTTTTCGATTATCTTAATTCGAGTCATTAGAATAGTTATTTGTAAAGTTATGTAAAAGTTCAAGTGTAAGGGGAATGCAACGCCCCTATGATGTATTATTTTGGATGGTAGGGCAAAAGTGTATGCAAAAAAAAAAAAAAAAAATCGAAAAAATCAAAAAAAAAAAAAAAATGAGAAAAAGAAAAACAAAAAAAAAAACATACGGACTACCATCCCGTTTTATTTTATGTTTATTTTATGTTTTTGTTATTTTGTTTTTAGCTTAAGATTGAGTCGAGTCTTGGCTTAGCAACATTGTATAGTACATGTAATTAATCAAGATATTTAACTCGCCACCAGTAAAATATCCTTTATCCAACAAAACCGTGTTTATCATATCCCTACACCTCACGTTATAACCCATGTAAAAGCCCTCTTTGATAGTTTATCTTAGGTGCTTACGCCTAGTGGAGAAGGTTTTCGATCTTTGCCCAAGCCTATGGTAATCTATTTGCTATGACAGGTAGTGAGAGATAATATCCGTTTTCATTTATGAGATTTATTTTGATGACACTTGAGATATGTGAGTATCTAAACACTACTTGTGATGTGCTAGTTTGTAATCTCCGTGCTTATTATGATTAAAGTGGAACGACTATTTGTTGTAATTACTTTTATATTAGCGTTAAATGACCCCTAACTTGTATTTTGATTAGAATAAAAGCGCATTTGCTTGAGGACAAGCAAATCTCAAGTGTAAGGGTATTTGATGAAGCGAAAAGTGTACCGCTTTTAGGGGGTCATTTAAGCCCTAAATCGTATTTATTTGATCAAATATTGCCCTAAATCGTTCCTTTTGTCATTTTAGGTACTTTGGAGAAGAAATCTGGAAAAGGAAGCATTTTGGACGTTTTTGGAGCATAAAAGTGAAGAAAACGGCAAAGTCTCAAAATTATGCTGGAAACTACCTTTGACGGCGTCAGGGATTGGTCCAGACGGCGTCATGGCTTGGCAAAAGTGGTGGATATGAAAATTACTCATGATAAGCCAGAGAATTTTGCATGAAAAATCTGACGGCGTCACCCTTTAATGTGATCAAGGTCGTCACGGCTTAAGCTAAAGAGTGACGGCGTCAAGCCTTGATAAGCCAGAGCGGATTTTGGAGGTCTAAAGAGGGACGGCGTCAGGAAGGCCATCCGGGAACCCTAAAAGCGGCGAGGTGACGGCGTCAGGATCTACAACGTGACGCCGTCAGCCCTTAAACTCTATATATAGTTTTGCAATTTTTTGTCATTAGTGTGGAACTTTGTGTGTAACCTTTTGGGAGGAAACCCTAAGACGATTTTAGCAGCTTTTTCAAGGCTTTTTGCCTTGAGATCTTCCATGTTACATTGAAGATAAGTTATCAATTAATCATTCAATATGTCTATGTGTTGTTTGATTCTATCTTGTTCTTGTCTTTTGTTTAACATGCTAGGCTAGGTTTTCTTTGTGTTTGCTTAGATCTAATGAAACCTAACTATTGATTATTGATTATTAGTGTGTTATTAATTGTATTGGATGATTGTTCATCTATGTTAGGCTTAAGAAAACTGGCTAACTTCCTATTCGGTAACTTGCTTGAACGTCTTAAGAAACATGAACCAATGCGTACCAAGGTTTTTATGGTTGTATTTAATGCATGAGCGAATTCTAGTGATCCCATGTTAGGAGCTTCTTAGCCGGCTCGACATAGGAGTGAAGTAGGAGCTTATAGAGTTGGGGAAGTACGTACGCCACCCCACGATTGGTATTAAGGAATACACCCGTCATCCACGCAATTAATACACACTAATCAACTGGTAAAAGATAGTTAGGGAGTAAGGAAATCTAAGTAAATACATTTCTCTCCACATAAGTTTCATCAACCTTTTCATTTTCTGTTATTTTATTTTATTTGCATTCGTAGTAACTTGGGTTAGTTGACTAGCAACTAATTCCGCCCACTCTTTCAAACCCGAGATTTTACTTGCTTTCATAAAATTATAAAAAAATAAAAAAGAATCTTCTCTTACCCCTAGACCTATTAGAGTAGTTTTTCAATCCTAACGACACTATTCCCTGTGGAGAACGATCAATCCCCCGTACTTGCCACTACACTATACTACATCGGTCAGGTACACTGCCTGGTGGGGTTGTAAGCCTCTTGAGATCCCTCGAGAGGTAAAACCTGTTGTAAGGTCGCAAAACCACGCATCAATGAGCACGCTTAACTGCCAGTTCCTAAGAACCCCACTCGCAGTAGACCACAAAACGCGTTGTGTCATTGTAAGGTGAATGTTATCTTATGAACCTAGCATCTCTCCAAGCCATAGCCGATGTGGGATTTGCCTAGGGTGTTACATCTGTTCACTGAGCTTTCGTAGCTCAGCCGCATTTCTTTTCCTGCGGCAGGTTTTAGTTTGGAAGCTGGGTTTGAGTGGAGAGTACTTGGGCATTAGAAGACCCCATTAGCTATTGAGGATGACTAGAAGAACCCTAAAATTAGACATAGCAGATATTGAATTGTAACCTTGTAGTTTCAGATTTTCCTTTGTAACCCTTGAATTCTATTGTATTATTAATTAATGTCAAATGCTTGTGTTTGTTATGATATGTAACCATTGTTGTGACATCTCTACCCTTGTCGGGTCGGGGTGTTACAACAAATATGGAGAACACATATAGAGAACAAATATGGTTGGATGAGCAATTATAACATATGTTGTTGGAAAGCTTGAGTTTGGATTGTTGGATATGACCAATTATATTTGCGTTGCAAAATAATTTACTTGAGTATCTTGGTTGAAATAATCAAGTTTTCAATCCTACTATGAAGCTTGGAATACGATCATGGAGAAGAAGTTGGATAGTACAACATACTCGTGATACATATCGAGACCAATACAAATGGATCAAAAGAATATTTTATGTGTTAGGATAAAGACTTATTTTGGTTGAAGGTGCTTCATAAGGTTTCTAAGAAGATTAATAAAAGTTGATTGATTACTTAAGTATTATGTTTTTACTTGTATTAACAATGCTAATCTATTATTTCAAAGATCATTCGTATGAGATGAGAGACAATTTAAGTTTACATACTTAAGTTGGTAGGAATGTTTTAATTAACCTTGCTCAAAAGAGAGAGGTTTCGGGAAGATGTAGTTATTTACGAAGGTGGTTGGAAGTCTGAGATTGAGGAAGGTGAGAACCTAAAATGAAGAGATATGCGTTTTTGGTCATTTGGGAAGAGAAGGAAAATGAGATGAGGTGTTAAGCTGATGTCTGTCACGCCAGTTCTTCCGGATCCATTCTAAAATGGATCCGGCCCGGTATAACGAAGGGATCCGGGGAAGTCTGCTGATACAGAAGGTTTTGATCATTTGGTTGTTACTAATACGTTTAAGATTACTTAAGAATATTTGGTTTTTGATCCTAAGTAAGTAGACCGAGGGTTTGAGAAATTTAGATGAGAGAATACATATATTCCATTTTCTTTAATGCACAGGGCAATAAAAGAAAATGGATGATTAGAGAAACATGGAAGTGGATTAATCGTTATGAAGAAGTTTGAGAGAGGGATAGATGAATATGATGATTAAGACGTGAAAAACATTTTCTAGTGTCGACTTAAACTTTTCATTAAACAATGAATGAGTTTGTTTAAGAGAGAAAAGATTGATGGAATACTATTCCTTGGTTTGACGAATATGGAAATTAGTGAAAAGAGGCTTTCGAACTTGTGATTTGATTTGACACGAAATTCATGTAAATATGATACTTATGACCAACTAAAATGTTTAGAAAAGAGATCATGTACATGTTAACACATCTTTAGAAAATAAATAAACAAACATATAGATCAATATTTTAACCATACGCAATTAGCACATTTTAAAACATCTACCTCCTATACAAAACAAGGTTTTGTCCTACTATTTCTCCCCCAAAATACTTAATCAATTAGCACATTTTAAAACATCTACCTCCTATATAAAACAAGGTTTTGTCCTACTATTTCTCCCCCAAAATACTTAATCAATTGCCAGGTGGAAATTCATTTGATCCTACGGTCTGGAGCTATTACTGAACCTAAACATTCGATAACAAAAAAATTGGGCGGGATCTCTTATCTCTCATTCATTTGTTACAGCTCATAACAAAAAACACACAACATTTTCTCTCTAGATCCCCTTTTCCACCCTATTCGAAAATCAAAAACCTCGAACATCAAAATCAAGATCCATACAAATTAAATCAAGTTTAGAACAATAGATCTTTTTGCTGCAACATTCAATCCCGTTTCAAGCTTTTATATTTCCGATTTCTTCCAGATAGTGAACGAACAAGATTACGGTTGGCCAACAGGTCGTTTTTTTAATTAGTATTTCTTCCAAATCAAGGTATACTATCAATTTCATAATTTTTTGACTTCCGTTAATTTATATAATCAAGACCATTCCTTTTCATTATCAAATATCAGTTTCATTGATTCTTTGATTTGCACTTTGTTTGATTGATTTGTTGATGGATGTATTTATCCAATTTAATTGTGATGACATTGTTTTAAAAAATAATTATTGTTCTTGATTGTCTTTAGGATGGAGATGATGAAGCAGCATAAGCTGTTTACTCGAGGTATTTCGTATACCAATCATTGTTGTAAAGGTTAGTGATTGTTATCGTTGATGTTAACTATGATGTTATTTCAAATAACTATGATGTTCTTTTCAATGTTTTGCATATTTTTTTGATCTTTGGTTGCATCACAGGCATGCCATCGTTTATGTTATTTCATATAATTAAACTTTTGTGCATTTTTTATGGAGATTTTAAAAAATGTTATTTAAAATAATTAAACATTTGTGATGTTTATTTAGGAAACTTTGAAAAATAAGTTGGTAATGAAGGAAATTTTGAAAAATAATTTGATAACATTTAAAATTTTACATTTCAATCACAAGAAACATATCAACTTAACTATGATCCTGATTTGTAGCCAAAACTTTTAAATTTTGAATTTTTAATTTACTGGAATTTCGCAATTTACTTCATTTAACCTAATTCCTACCACTATATATTTCAGTGCATCCTAAACATCTCCTCATTCATCTCTTATAACTTCACCTTAAAGAAAAGCAAAAGGTATTTTGAAATGCCTAATCATAATCAATAATTTTTAATTTTGTTTCCTGTGTTTTAATTTTGTAGGCAAAACACATGGATCAAGTTATTACTACTTTGAGTTACCTTGACCCTATGCTTAATGATGCCAAAATTTTGGTGAGGGTGGTACGTATATGAAAGTCTCATCCTATCACCAAGCCGAATGAAATTTGGGGTTTAGAAGTTCTATTCCAAGATGAATTGGTTATTAACATCATCGTGTTTTTTATTGTTTATATATCATTTATTAATCTTGGAATGTTTTTACCACTGGAAATGGAATAGTCTTAAAAACAGGAAACTTATTACTCCATTCCATTGGCCAGACCCATGAATTCTTGTGCATCAATTCAGTCACTTTACTTTCATTCTTAATCCTGGAATGTTCGTATCTATAAAATGTATCAAGCTTATTGGATCTAAATGTGCATATACATGTTTCTATGTTCTATTTTTTTACACAGACATGTTATTTGCTCTTTAGTTACATCACATAAATGTTTTTCCATTAATTGTTTCCACATTCATGTTATAAGTAGTATCGAAGTTCGCGTATATAGAATATAATCTTTATAATTTTCAGTAATCAATGGATGTTAACTGATATTTGCAGCCTGAACATGCATCTGTTTATAGTTGTTTGATGTCTAATGGTTTTTTGCTTTGATGTGGATGCTACTTAGATCCATTCAAACCAGTAACCATTCTTTGACCTATTTGTGAGTAAGCAACTAAAGTTAAGTAGAGTTTAAAAAGTCAACTGTAGTTCGATGCATTAGAAGATGAAAGTTAAACCCTCACAAGAGACACATACTTCTAAGCAATAGTTTACATTGTAATAAGTTATACTGTATAGTAGGTAGATATTTAAGTTAATTAGAATGTTGTTACTAATTCTTTTAAGATTACTTACACTCTGTTTATTTTGTTAAGTCATAGTGAACAAATTTCTTTTTGAAATTTGTTCTTGAAATAAATTAATAATGTAATATTTATTAAAGCTAACCTGTTTATATGAAGTTATGTTTATGTCGTTTCCTACGTATCTAATATTTAGATTTTACGTTTAAGACATTATAATCAATTATTGTTTTATTTATACATTTTTTCATCATATTGAAGGGTAACCGTATTCAAGCTTCTATTAATAAGGTAGATATGAATAAGTTTCAAGCTATTCTTGATGAAGGGTCCTACTACAAAGTGGGAAGCTTTGGGGTGGGTGAGAACGGAGGGAAGTTCCCGTTGCTGAGTCACTGTTACAAAATCGGTTTCTATAAGAATACCTCTGTCACAAGAGTTGCTCCGTTTCACCACAATACCCGTGGTTTTAGATTTGAACCATTTCAAAACTTTACGAGAAGGCGCTTCTCAGAAACAGACATTATTGGTAATATTTATTGTTTTGTGCTTATTTTTAATTCATACGTTAGCAGTATTTCATGATGATAATTTACTTAAATCAATCTTCATACTAAAAAAACATTTGCATTTGTATGTCAACGCAGATGTCATTGGGACTATAACATCCGTATCTGAACCAATACACTATGAAAGTTATGGTACTCAAAAATATAGAAGGACTGTCACCTTAGAAAATGTTGAGTAAGAAATATGCTTTTGGTATATATTAAATGATCCACTTATGTGTACTAAAATGTTTGAAAATAATACAATGGTGTATCTCTGGATTGCTGTTTCTTTGACGGATGGGTCGATCGGTTCAACAGTTTGGCCCAGCAATTGGATAAAATGTGAAATGTTGTAATGATTCTTCAAATTGAAAAAGTGAAATACTTTAATGGTAAAATATTAGATATCAATGTTGATGTTTATTTTTAATAGCTTTATGGTTTTACAATGCAATAACGATGATATTCTACTATTGCAGATAAGCCGTCTGTTAGCAATGGGGCATTTGCAATGAAGCTTTATCTAAATGAAAACATACCAGAGATTAATACATTCAGAAAGATGTAAGTACTTCAGTTATAAAACTAATGTTTCAAAATAATATAACATGATGAAATTTATTTTTATCATTATGAGAAGAATATTGTTTTAAATGTGTTTTTCAATCGTTCAAAATCAGTCAAACCTGCATACTAAGGGATCTTTTTTGTGAGTAGCTTATGAGTTTATCATTCAGGATGTTTTTTACATATTATACAGTATCTTATTTGAAATGAGGAAGATCATCAAGATCTGTAGATGTTAGTATGTTGATGCCCTATCACACTGCTCCAATACTTCAAAAAGATGACTCAATATAGAATTTTAATTGTTTCCGGTGTAGCATCTTTAGATTTATTATAGAAGCTTATAATAATCTTAGAGTTTGCTTGATAGAACTTCAATTGTTTATGTGATGGTTCTATATAATTGTCTAGACAACTTTAATGTTTTTAATTTTCTAAAGTGGTGAAGAAAATAATATCATGAATCACTATGTTCTGTTGTATAGGTACCAAGAAATGGATGCATATGTTGAGAAGAATATTGTTTTAAATGTTTTTTCGCCATCCAAAAAAGAATTGACTTCTGATGAGTTTTTCGAGAATGTGGTTAGGAAAATGGTGGGGTCTATTCGTGATTCTGAATACGTAAGTTATCTGTGATTATTATAATCGTTTTTTTTATGAATATAAAGTTTGTGTACTAATATATTAATCATGTTATACAGCAATGTGAAGCGATTGTGTACGCAAAGATACACAAGGTACATAAGGAACATGGTTGGTGGTATCTCGCCTGCAAGAAATGTGGATTTGTCGCCAAAAAACCTGAAGAATATGGTCAATCATCGTCATCCAAAAAGAAAAACAAGAATAAGGTGTGGTGGTGCAAAAAGGACAAAGAGATTACTAATGTGGGACCAAGGTAACGTTTGTTATTATTATGCTAAATTCCCATAAGATACATTTGAATCATTTTTTAAAATAACATACTTACGGTCCTGTAATTGTATGTTTAAATTTAGGTACTAATTAATAGTGCGTGTCATTGACGACACTGGCTCAGCATCTCTTTTGCTGTATGAAGATATTATCACTAAGCTGATTGACATCCCATGTTATAAGCTCAAGGCGAAGTATGGAGATCAGGCTGATGATATCTTTCCTGATGAATTGGCTCCTATCGTTGGATGAAAATTGTTGTTTCGCTTCCTTTATTCGTCGTATAATATAAACAAAAACAACCATGTTTATCAAGTCAAGATGATCTCAGAGGATGAAGATATGATAAAGAACTTTAAACATGGATTTATCAATGAGGTTCTTTTATAAACTCTTACAAATATACTATATCCTATTAATTTAGTAAACCTTAATACTGTACAATACATGCTTACATGGTTTATCACAAGAAAATGAAGTTGAAATACAGACTCCCGTTACCCCCGCTGTTACCACAAGCAAATGCAATGCTATGGATAACATTCCATTCAACATGGAACACACTCCAGAAGTTATCAAGGGAATGCAGAAGGCTGATGATGCAAGTACCAACTCTGGAAAAGCAAAGTGTGATGTGATTGATTTGGATGATTGTGTACAGAAGGATACATCTGCAAAGAAATTGAAGAATGATGATATGGTTGAAGTAGGCAATTTTTAGGATAACTGATGATCATTTTCCTTCACAGATCAACATAACAAACATGCTTCTTTATCATTTTTTGCTTTGGTTTCTGTTTTGTTAAAGACTGTTGTTGCAGTTTTATTTATGCTTTTTATTGTTTGGAGATAGTTTGTTTGTTTTTTGTGATTTTATCAGAGACACACTTTCATGCTATGGTTTAATTCAATTTGATGTTGATCTATATATATATGTTTTGTTTTTATTTATATATTGAATGCAGTTTGTATTTAGGATGTTTAATCTTGCATGGTTAAATTAATTGCTTTTTAATACCAATTGGTTATATCAAAAAATTTCTAATTGATTATGAACTTTTTTTTATACAGTCCGCCAATCACTATGTTTTATAAAAAACTTATAATGGGTATACTCAAAATCAGCAAGAAGAGTACTCAATATTTTTGTGACATATATTCAAATTCAAATAACAAGATATCATTTCGCATATAATTTATTACTCATTAATATAAAAATATTTTGAAAATACACTACAAAAATATATTCACCAATAAAGTCTATATAAACTCCTACTAATATTTAACATTATCAAACTACACGTTTTTTGAATACTTTTTTAGAGATTGCAAACACAGGATCACCAAAGGTATAAATTTTGTTTGGCATTTTGTTTTTTCCATTATAAGTATTTGTATGTTTGTTATATGTGTTATACATATATGTTAAAAGTTACCATCTATTGAACCTTGCAGAAATCCAACGAAGATGGCATTCATTTTGCATCAACTAATAATGATGTAGTTAAAAATGATATATCTGTTATTGATATATCATCTGATGATGAAATGGTATGATTAGCGAATGTATATTTTTGATTACAAAATATGTCGCTTATACTTACAAGGTTGTTGTGTTTTTTTGATCATTTGCAGCATGTTTAAAAAACAAATAAATGTAGAAGATTAACTAAAAATGGAAAGGTTGTAAAAAAAATGTGATCGATCTGAGTTCGTCATATGATGACAATGTAGCAAATGTTGCGGATACAAAAACATTTGAAGATCAACCTAATAAGATTGGAAAATTGGTATGAACTATACACAATCATTATTATTTTTTGTGTGTCTACTAAAAACTATATACGACATAATAGTGTTATAATGTTTTTGTATTTTGAAGCATAGGTTATTGATGATGAACAACCTACTCCTACCAAAAATAAGCACGACAACTATTCTCTCGTGGACGAGGAAACCGATGAAAATCTTGATAAACAAAATAATCTAAGTGGAGATGGTGTGTGGGTGAATATCAATGATCTTACATAAGGTTTTGATGGTTTGGAAAATGGTAACAAATACATTGATGATGAAGCCGAAGAGGATTTACAATATTCTGACCTCTGTAGCGACCGATCACTTGATGATGGAGATGACGGTTTCATTGATGACGAAACGTAAGATTCTGATCGTACCGATGTTGATGAGGATACCGATGATGATTTTTGATGGTGAAGAATATTATTCAAATACCTTGATGTTTACTAACGAATAAAATATGTTACTAACAATGTTAAATTTTTATGTCGACGTTTTTTATACTTCCAATTTTTGGTTCTATTTTTTAGTATACTTCGTAAGATTTGTTGTTACATTTCGTAGACAAACTTTTAATACTGCTACATAAAATCTGGGTAATTTATGCTTCATTGTAAAATTTCATTTTCTCTATTACTAACCCCAACTGTATATATATCATTTACACCATCAGCAGATTATTGTGCGCCGTGTCAAACGTGATTCTCAACTATGTTTAAACGTATACCTGTTAACAATGCTGAAATGCATCTTTTCTTTACACAAAGCAATAAAAATAAACCTGGATTATCAAACAGAAAACTACATTCATACCATTTGATACATTAAACACAACCATAAGTTGTTCCAGATTAAACCACTACCATAAAATAGACATTATCCTCCACCCACATAAGTTGTTCAAGATTAAACCACTACCATAACTTTGTCCTAATACATGTTCATAACATATTAAATTTCAATATAGACAACCCTAACCAAAAGGATTGAACCTGAGACATTATAAACACACATTGTCCAGAAGATCATAAGTTGTTGATCAAAACACGTCAAACACACAAAAAAAAGAAACAGAGCAACTTGGTGTATCAGCAGATGTGGAACACTGGAATTTGTTCACCAAGATCAACGTCGTGAATAAAGTGCATCAACCGGAACCTCATTACTTTGTCGTATGCAAAAGAGCAGTCCGTTGCAAACTGTCTCCACATCCCATACACAGCAATGTGGTTGGTCCTCTTCGGTCGTTGACTGTGTGGTACCATCCTCAGTACCATTGTCTTTTCATAATCTTGGTGCTTCATCACTGCATGACCAAACCTGTGAATCTGGTGTTCCTCACAGATATTTGCCGGTATTGTCTGCACCATGATGTTCAAGTTGTTATTTCTTAATAGATAATTATATGCGAATGATTATGCAGTACAATAATTATAAATTTAATTGTAGATACCAATCTTTGTTTGTCCACGGTTGATGCGTACGGCTTATAGAACGTATCATCAGCTTCTTGGTAGTGTTCTCTGTGCTGTTCCCATTGGCAGATATGTTTCATTCGATCATCATCTGCAAGTGCACAAAAGTCATTTAATTTTACACATACCTTACTTAACGGCAAATAAAATGTGTATATGCCGTTCTATTACTAAGTATGTATATATGACACAATTGAAAATGCAAGCATAACAGTTGTATAACTTACTAAGTTCATCATATTCCAATGGTAGCTGAACTCTTCTCAAACAATTTGCACCATAAAAATGGACATCCGTGTGTGCCATGCCATCAGCGTCGAATGCCATTAACCACAACCGATCAAAAGGATTTTTGGCAAACACTATTGTCATTCCCATTTCAAGCTTAAGATTTTTAACCACAGTATTCCATGAACCATTCCGTATTTCATAAGCATAGCATCGGTTTTCATCTGTCCCCACATTAACACGGTCCACACGCACCTGAAACATGTACCCATTAGCCAAAACAACCAGGTTTGCGTTTTGCGCTACTCCTTCCAAGAAAGAGGCATCGATTGTCTGCAAATAAAGTGATAATCAGTAATGAATTTTTTTGAACAAAATAAGAATTTAATTCGATGCGCATTGCCTCATTTTATGTTACTTAAAATAAGTTAATACGGAATACCTGTGCTATATTTGGGTAAAGGTGATGACGTGTCATATACCTCGGCATCCTTCCCGTCAATCCTTCATAACCACCATATTCTATTCCTTTAGCATTATATCCCGTCACATAAAAGGAGTCCTCTCCCTCCTCGACGAAATGCAACACCCTAACTCCATCATCAAAGTGTCTCAAAACAAACTGGTTCCATTTAGCACCATGAACCTCTATTGTGCCATTCCTTCTTAAAGTTAACACTACCTTGAATTTATAGCCTTGGTGGCCAGTCAAATGCATATGGTGATTCCCATTGTATCCTTCTCGGAGGTATACAGATGGTAGTATCTTTAAACATGTTGCAAAAAAATTACTTTTACCAAGTATACTAACATTAGCTTTGTCCTACATCATAAATTGAAACACTGAAATACCTGTGAATATTTATACGTCTTTGGGTTTATCGGTGTCACAAACTCCATAGTCGTCATAATCCTACCAAAGTAATTCTATACGTGTCAAAATATACCTAAAACTAACAACATAATCTACTATTTGTAATATATTGAAATACACTCTGTATTTTTTTTTTTAGAAACTCTTGAACATATATACCCTAATGATCAACATGAAATTTCATAATTCATAACATTGCTTTAACAAGCCAATGTAAACTAATTATCTACTTTGAAACGAATATTGAATTTCATGTTTTCCACATTTTATTTCAAAATCAATAAATAACTACAAATTGGTGTTCTAACCTAATTATAAAGAATAAGTAACTCATAGGCTCCAAACATTGTAAAAAATAAATCATAATTTCACAAGATCGTTCTAACTGGAGATGCAATTACTCATTCTTCTTAATAATGTAATCAGTAATTAAAAACGCAAGGGGATCCTTGGATATATGATCATCTAAACAAGTATCTACCAAGCTTTTCTAAATCATTAACAACAACAATAATTTTAATTATCCTATCTCTGAAAACAAAAATACCTAACATAATCAATTACATAATTATTCTTAATAAGGCTAAGCACAATAACAAGATTCATCCAAACATTAAAAAAAAGTCTAACTTAACTATACACTTATATAAAATATAATGAAAAGCATAAAACGATTCATGTTTTTCAGTTTATTAACAAGCAAAACATGCAAGTAAGATCAAAACATCTTAAACAAACTGATAATATCAAGATTGTAGATTTTACCTGAGATTTTTTTGTGAACAAATCTTTTGATCTAAGAATATTTTGTGTTTCCAATGCTGTAATTATGTTTATGTGGAAGTTAAACAAGTGTTTAATACTGATATGAAAAGACAATAGTAAATACTGTATCTCTAAGTCTAGAATTTGAATAGTAATCATGAAGCTACACCAAGTTGCATGGAATTATAAAAACTATTCATATTTCAGTAACAATTAAGTCAAGTTGAGAATGAAAAGTGGGCTTGAACAATTAATAAACATCATCATTTTTGAAAAATGAAAGTGGGCTTAAACAATTTGTTAACAAGAATAGGATGGTTGGGCTTAAACATATGGGGGTTCATTAATTTGAGTCCTCATTCTTTTTATTTAACTTTCCTATCAAAATTTATGTAACCAAAATTATGTCCTTACCCTAAACTAAAACCCGTAATTCACGTTATCTTTTAAACATGTCAATTTGAAATTTATTTTGATGAGATTCTTAGCATAATAGATTTTCGAATTTAAAAAAATCAAATCTTTAGTGATATTGGTATCCATTTAAATTATAAACCATATCAACACCTAAAATATATGAATCAAATGTATACATCTATGACATTATATATATCATTGTCCATACATCCCAAAAGAATAAAAGTCACAATTTCCTTTGATCTAAAATGTCGACACCTGCAAAACAATTCGAAACACATGCATCCAGTTCTTTGAACACATAAACACACAAGAATGACGTACCAAACATTCAGTTTGAAGTTCCACCAAAACAAATAGCTACACATCATTCTAACCATGGTAACGAAAAGGAAAATAAGAAGGCTGAAACTCTACAAAAACCTGAAGGTATTGTATACGTATAATATTTATAAGACAAAACTATCATATGTTAATTTGTTTTGTTAGATTTATAACAGAAAATTGTTTTTAATATATGATACAGATAGGTATGTTTGCTACAATGGTACTTGGCATAAGATTAAGAAGAAGCATGTTTGTAATTGCGATTGGAATAGCATGATGGATTCCGTCAAAAAGGCAGATGAAATTATCAAACAACTACGTGCATCAGGACACAAGATAACAGATGACTATATGGTTGATCACAACGTTAGTGGCGATGAATAATAAGTTTTGGACATGTTTGGTGATGCTGTAATTCTCATGATCACAATGTTTTGCTCTTTTCGTTTAATGTTGGTTTGTTTTTCATACGTTTGAAGTACTCTTTTCGATTACGTTTGTAATAAGTTGGCTTTTGCAATTTTTGCAAGCCATGTTTATCATTACTATGTTACTATCAAATTAAGTTTTTATTAACACGACATATTTGTTTGTTTATTTATTTCTTTGTAATCATGTTTATAATAATCCATGTTAAAGCATACTTTGGTAACCATGGTTGTATTTACAACGGTCCAATTTTATAGCCTTACTATCAAGTAAATGGAAAACGAGAGTATATTATACAAAAATGTGCAGTTCCTTTATCGGATGCAATAGGATAAATAATTTTTTGTCTTATAAATTAGTTTACAAATATAGATTGTTATTCTAAAAACAACATCCCAAATAATTATTACATGCTAATCTCATATAATAAATATTTTGTTTTGGTTATCACAATGTTCCATTATTTCTAACCTAATTATATCTAAATGAGACCCAATGGTTAAAATGGATCATTACATAAATTGGGTAAAGTCCCAACTCATAATTTATAAGTTTTCCAATTTCCATTGTTTTCAATTTACCAAATCGTTATGTGTTTATACATTTTTCGTCTTTACTGATTCATCAAAAGAACAACATTCAAAAATAAACCATCCACCAATTTATTTTTAACTTAAATATCATATCTCACTCTATTTTAAAACCAATGTATCATCTTAAGTTGACTATAATCCCATACTAAAATAAACATAACAAACATTCAACTTTTGAATGATATTCTTCAATCCACATTTTAAAATTTTGAATAGCATATCATTTCCTAAAATTGCTAACTATCAAGTGTCTATAAATACCATCAAGCATCATCATCTATAATGATAACCTATTTTTCCGTTCAATACTTGATGGATCACCCTAAATCACCTAAGGTTAAATACTTTGTTTTTGTATATTGTGTATATCTTTCATTTTATTGCATAAACTGTATAATGTATACTATATGTATTGTAACATATTTATGACATTTTTAGGTTTTCAATGCTGAAGAACATCCAAATGAACCAACTCGTGAATCCATGAATAACAATTTCATTATCCTATCTGATGATGATTTGGTATGTGTGACCTCTTATAAGAGTATTATTAGCTATGTTCTTCCTTCTAATTTATTTAAATAACATGCAGGATTTCCCCATCACCAAGAAACGCGAAAGACAATCAAAAAAAGATAGTAAAATGAACAACAACGTTATTAATATTCTATCTTCTGATGATGAGAAGGATAATTTGTTATCTAATAACAAAAAGTGTGAAGAGCACACAAAAAAGGATTAAAATTTGGTATAAAAATAATGTATCCATTTTACATGTTTTCACTTTATTAAACACTTAACAAATTCTCACTCTAATTCTACTTATTACTAATTCGTTTTTTCTTCATGAATAATATAAATTAGGATTCGGATGATGACATGCCAGTTTGTTTTAAGCGTTCAAAAAACGCTAAGCCAACTTGCTTTTCAAAAAAAGAAACTTATTGTCTTATTGATGAACCAAGTGATGAAGAAAATGATGATGCTCTAAGTATGACACAAAATTTTGTCAACTTAATTGATGAAGAGGCAAAAGATGATTTACAACTTAGTGGTGAAAACATTGATGATGAAACTGATGATCAAATTTATTTAGAAGACTCGATTGTTGATGACTCTTCACAGTATGAAGCTACTGATGAATTTGACAGTTTCATCGATGATGCAAATCTTGATGATGAAATTACTTATAACAGTTCTGACAGCGAAGTTTGAGAATATAGATTGATAGGTTATTCACATGTTATGAATAATGCCTATAAGCAATGTTTCGTTCCACGTTTTTTCAATTATTCGAATAAAATTGTTATAATGTAGTTCAATCACTTACACGTATGCAATCATCAAAGAATTTATCCTATTGAATATCAACGATGTCAAAAATAATGTGTTTTACAATCAATGTGTATAGTGTTAATGTATCTTGTGACTTAGGATGTATGTATAACCTTATTGATGTTTATATCTCAAATTGTAATTATAATGTACATTATCAATACTAAAACAACAATGAACATTCATCAGGCTAAATCATACGAAGAACATAAAGCAATAACTAATCACAGTTCTTGATAACAAGTAATCATTATAATGCATGATAATTTTTTCATTGACAATTTAACATTCAATGGTTATTTGCAATAAACAGTTAAGTACTTCTATAAGCAAACCCAAACACCCATACTGCAATAATGCCAATCTTATAATGTTAGATTATATTTAAACAAATTATGCTCATAATATGGATTAAAAATATCAAATCAATCAATATTTTCAAAAAGTATAATCATCCTAAACAAATACAGGATATTTTGCAACAAACTATAACCATTTTTAGGAAATGATTACCATCCTATAATCAAAATGTAACAACTTTCAACACCTCAAGGATAAATCTGTACACATTTAATGATTTAAATTGAAAAATTAACCTTACAACTTCCTTAAATAATATTATGTCGATTCAGTGTACTTGTGCACTATAAAAGTTGTTGTTATTCATCATTTCACAAGTCATAATTCACAAACAAATTATAATTACCAGCTTCTACTCATCATGTTTCCTTTCACGAAGATTCCAAAACACCATCCTGAAAATGATCAAGATGAAGAAAACCTACCCAAGTAAGTTTAACAGTTGTATGTCTGTTCTTTGCTTTTATTCTACCATAGTTTTACATTTTAAATATTACTTTCACATAGCAGGAAGAAACGAATTGTGTCAGTAAAGGAAGACTCTAAGAAAGAATCTGTTGGGTCAACAGGTTAGTTTATGGTTGTTTAAAAGTTTTTAGTGATCATCCGCAATTTGTAAAAACATGTGAATATATAATAATAATCTATTTAATTATTTACAGTTAAAAATATTTATCTTTGCTTTTGCTAATATTATAAATTGCTTAATGTTTGTTAGAAGGAATCAATGTTGAATCAAAAGATGATGCAACAAGCTCTCTCTTGCATCCTGCCGAGTTGTATTTTTCTCTACAAGCTAAAGCGAGACAGAAGAAATGGGAAGCCTATGTAAAGCGCAATATCAAACAAAGGTCAAAGACTAAAGCAAATAAGTTCAAGACTGCAATCAAAAGAAGATTAAAAAAACAGGAACTTGAGGAACCAGAAGATTTCACCGATGAAGAGCCTTTGGAAGCAATGGACTATGAAAATGTTCGTTTAGCATTTGATCCAGAAAAATCACCTAAGTTTGATTTTTAAATTGTTTTTTGATGTCTTATTTTGTTTATCTCATTTTATATACATTTGAATTTCATATTTCTTTTCTTAACTATAGACAGACATGCCATTTAGTTTTAAGCTTTCAAAAAATGCAAAGCCAACTTGCTTTTATAATTTATAAACTTATCGTCTTATTGATGAACCAAGTGATGAAGCTATAAATATGACACAAAAATTTGTCTACTTAATTGATGAAGAGACAAAATACGATTTACAACACAGTGGTGAAAACATTGATGACGAAACTGATGATCAAATTCATTTAGAAGACACGATTGATGATTAATCTTCACAGGATGAAGCTACTGATGAATTCGACAGTTTCATCGAGGATGCAAATCTTGATGATGAAACTACCGATAACAGTTCTGATAGCGTAGTTTGAGAATATATATTGATAGCTTATTCACATGTTATGAATAATGCATATAAGCAATGTTTCATTCCACGTTTTTCCAATTATTCGAATAAAATTATTATGATGTAGTTCAATCGCTTACACGTATGCAAGCGTCAAAGAATTTACCCTATTGAATATCAACAATGTCAAAAATAATGTCTTTTACAATCAAGGTGTATAGTTTTAATGTATCTTGTGAGTTATTATCTATATATAACCTTATTCATGTTTATATCTCAATAGTAATTATAATGTACATTATCAATACTAAAACAACTGAGAGGATTGATTATTGATACACTTAGGATGTTACTCCTGTATATTGTGTATAAGATACTTTGAGTGAATATGATTAAGTATGCGGAATCTACTTAACCACACTTAGAAGAATATTGGTTTTTGTATTGAAACAGTAATGCTTGTTATTGGATAATGAACACAGAATGTATATAACCAAACAATTCAATATTATTGAGAATAATACAAGTGATCTTGACTATCACTAGGGTTACAAAACCTTGAATCTCTAAAAACTATGACGGTTGTTTGACCTGCTTGAGTAGTAAAAATATCTAAGCACTAGCACACTAATATCTTATCTAAGATCTCCTTTTTATAGTCCCAAAGGAGATCTTTACAAGATAAGAATCTACCGTATATATTTGGCTTATTATACACAAAAGATCTTTTCAATACTTATCCTCTACAAATTCGTATGAGACTGTTATCCATTAAGCAGTTCATTCTTTGTACTAGCAGTACTAACATAAGCAGTTAGTATTGTTAGTTATAACTTGAGCAGACTTCAACTATACACTAGCAGTTAGTACTGTTAGTGTATTTCCCTTAGCAGTACTAATCTTCAGAACATTTAATTCCCAACAATCCTCCCCTAAACTTGTGATTTATCCCAAATCAACAAGTTTCTTCTGAATTTAAATGAGGATTATGAGGATCTTCCAAACACTACATAGTCAGTCTCTTGATCTGAGCTTTCCTTTGTTCTGCAAGATCGAATATCTTTCTGACCAAATCAACTGTCATTTGTGAATCACTTTCAACCTGAAAGGTTGAACATACCAAAGCCAATAGAACTGCTGCTCTGAGAGGATACTCCTTTTCTAACAACATATAAATTTCTAATCCATCTTTGGTATAGATCCTGTGTACACCACAAGAATCAAATAATCTCCATGTAATCTCTTTAATTAGAGCTTGAAACCTCCAAATAGCTTCTCCTCCATCAGGTTCATATATCCTCTTCAATTGTACCCATAATTCCTTATCTTTGTCATCAGAAGGATCTGCATTCTTAAATCTTTCTTGACTAAGCTCCATAACTTATCTAAATCATCTCTATCAAAAGATCTAAGCATGTCTTCAAAGAATTTGTGCATTTCCGTCTTTCCTCCTACCCTGATGATCTTCCACCCCTTCATTCTCCCATCTGAGAACACTTCCCAATCTATAATTGGATGCTTGGCTTGGAGTGGTTTAAAGTTGAGTGCCTCAGGAACTACCATAATCATGCTATGAACCTGTTCATCAGTCAATGTTTCCTTTTCTTTTTCTGCTTCTTCCTCTACAGGCTCTTCTTGAACTAAATTCCTCATCAGTCCTTTGTTTCTTATCCTCCTCAGACTCCAATAACTCTACTCCTCTCTTCTTATCTTTACTATACTCAGTTTCAATGATAAACTCTTTTGGAACAGGCTTATGAATTCTTGCATAAGCTTCAAAGTAAGCTTTCTCAATTTCTTCATTTGACATACCTTTGAAGTAGCTTTGCTTCCAGTAAGCTTGATTCTTCAAGTAGCTTCTCATGAAACTTAATTGCTGACTTCTTGAAGGCATCTTTTTCTTATAAACTTTCTTTTTACTCTGCCTACTTCTGAACTCCTCTAATAAGTTAGTAATAGCATCTTGTTATTGTTCTGGAGTGTACTTTGCTCTTTCATCAGCATGTTGCTCTTCAGCCATTTTCTGATCTGCAAGAATCTGAGCAGCTTCCTCTTCCTCTTCTGTTTGAAGCTTTCTTTCCATCATATGAGCAACCAATCTTGCTTCTTCAGCTTGTCTTTCTTCTTCTGTAATCCTGTCTAACTCTTCCTCATGAAACTTCTGAGCCATTTCCTGAGCCAATTGTTCATCAAGAGCTAACTGTGCTAACTCCTTCTTAGACAACTTCCTTGATGGTTCTTGCTCATTCGTTATACTCTTGCCCTTGTCTACCCTTGATCTCTTTGGTTTCCTTGTATAAGCCACATTAGCAGTACCTTGATAACCTTGAGCAATCAAATCTTGAAGACTGGCAGTACCTTCAACACTAGCAGTACCTTGCTCTGTCTCAGTAGTACCTTCTACAAATCCACCAGTATCTTCATCAAAAGTAGCAGTATCATCATGAAACTGATTTTCTTGCCTCCCCTGAGTCTCATGCTCCTCATGAACCAAGTGAACATCTGGGTCTTGATCAATTTGGGTAATCTTCCTCCCCTGTTTGGAAGATCCCTCACCGTCATCTGAACTTTGACCTTTTGATGAACTAGAAGAAGAACTGCTTGAAATCACCATCTTGGCTGTTCTTTTCCCTTTGTGTTTCTTAACAGTAGTCTCAAACTTCTTCACTTTCATTACCATCTTAGTGTAGATAACTGCAAAATTCTTCTTATGGCTTCTGAGTTCATCTTTATGGCTCCTGAGTTCATCTTCCAATTTGGACACCTTTTCAGACAATTTTGTACAGAGATCCGTCAATTCTTTGAGTTTCTTGTGCCCTCATCACTTCCAGGTGTGTTAACTCCTGTGAGAGGTGAATCATGGGGCATTGACTCATAATCCATCCTAAGATGGGTTTCTGAGCCACCCAATGTATCCATGTGGCTAGGGATTCCACCAGAAGTACTAGGTACTGCTAGTGTTGCCATGGTTGGGGTCTTATTGATGTTGCTTCTGTCCTGCTCAGCTACTAAGCCAGAGACAGTAGAAGTAGCCCCTTCCATTCTGACATTGTCAGCCTCATCTGACTCATGTGTTGGAGTAGGAACTCTATGCTGAGGAACATGAGAGTCCTGTCTGGAATCAGACCTATTGGTTGATGAAGATGGTTGTGATGATGAACTTTCAGATTGTGTGGGTGTGTGATGGGAGCCAACTGGGTTGTTGCTCCTTCACCCTGTTGTTGTAGCATTGTATCAAAAAGAGGTACTGCCTCTACACTAATTCCCCTTGAAGCAATCTTCATATTTCTAAAAAGTTTCTGAGTAAGCTTGGGGGTTGGATAGATTGAATAAATCTTGGATACATCAAAAATTTTGATTTGCTATCAACATTCTTCACCATACCTTCAAAAATTAGTTTTGAAAAGTTAAAAATTATGTTTGTAGCCAAACAAATGAGAGCAGTAGCAATATTACTACTGAACTGTTCCCATGAGGTTTTCTTTGGGCTAAGACAATGAAGAATGGTGTGAATGAAAAATCTCCATTGTAGGGCAAAATGACTCTTTTGAAAAGTCAAATTTTGAGATTCAGTATTGTACCCCATTCTGGACAAATTTTCAAAAATTTATGTGTTTGGCATAGCACTAATACCATCTTCATCACTCAGATGGAGATGCCTCCTGAGTGAGGATTCAGTAATAGTGATTGAATAGCCATCCACCTTAGCTTTAATTTCTTTGTCACCATTTTCAAAGGTTTTGACACTAGCAGTGTGCCAAAACTGCTTGATGTGAGTGACATAGATAGTGGGATTTAAAAGTAAAGAATACCTTATGTAAGTGTTGTTCAGAAAATCCACTATCTCATGAAAGGTTGGTTCATCCTCTGACTTTTTTAAATAAGCAACTTGATTGTGTCTTTCAACAAAGGATAAAGAAGCCATGTTAATTTCAGTAAAAAGGTGATTTGACTACTGTGAATAGTGAAAAATTAGGGTAGAAATTAGAAGAAGAAAGTGAATTGATATAAAGTATGATGATTTGCTTGTTAGGGTTTCTGATTGGACAGACTTGGATTAAAATATAACTTTTAATCAAATATAAGGTTAATAAAATATATTAAAGGTAAAAATTTCCAAAAAGCAAACCCTTAAAACAAGGAAATTGTCAGTAAAAATCCCAATTGACTTTCAACGGCTAGTTTCAAAAAGCGGTTATTTCGCACAGTACTAACGTCTATCCAGCAGTACCATTTTAGCCTACCATTACTAACTTTAAGCCTGACAGTACAAACTTTTTAAGAAACTTTTGACTTAGCAGTATGAACTTGATTTTAATGAAAAATCATACTGCTAACAACCATTTTGAAGGGAGTAAGTGTAAGGACAGACACTTAATAAAGATTTTGGTTTAAAGTAACCTCTGGTTGTGCGAGAACCAATGTATTTAGTTATAAATAACTGCCTGTGTACAGATAAACCCATTCAAAGGGCTTTCTTGATAGGGTTTCCAGCTCATGACAATTGTTGCCTCTAACACAATTGTTAGATTCACGTTTGTTCGCTGTTCTTTCTATCAGATGTCCTTAAGCTGACTCATTATACTAATTAAAGTATAAAATGATAGAAAGTGAGTTGAGTCAGTTACTATCTGATCAACTAAGCCATTAATTCAATATGAAACATCATAATAAGTTTCGAGAGAGAAATTTTAAAGAATTAATTAACTTAGGTTTAAACCTTTGTTAATGAATTCCCAAACTCTGTCCATCATGAACCTATTATGTCAGCAACTTGAACCATCAACTTCTGCTTACACAAATGCACTTGTAAATCATTTGTGCTTAATCTCCATATCTGAAATTGTTAGTCCAAACCAAGAAAACAAAGTGCAAAGCACTTGCCTCATAGTAGTATAAACATATGACTATACAAGTTATCTCATAAGCAGTAGGATCCATTACTCTAGCAGCATTTTGTTTCAGCAGTAGAAACTTCAATACTAGCAGTAGTATAGAATACAGTAGCAGTAGTATAGAATACACTAGCAGTAGTATGACACATAGAGTATTTTCCTTTATGCACCACTAGCAGCAGAATACTAACTGTACAAACTTTACAATACCAGTACTAATTGACAACCTAGCAGTACAAATCCAATTTATATACAAAATCACACAGTTTTAAAACATTAACGATTAAGCATCCCAATACTTGCTACCAAGTATTGAAATCTTCCTACATCAAAGGCTTTTGTGAGAAGATCTGCAAAGTTTTGATCAGAATCAATTTTAACAACTTGAATCAACTTTTTCTCATTGCAATCTCTAATAAAATGATGCCTAATTTCTATGTGTTTTGTTTTAGAGTATTGCACTGGATTTTTAATTATACAAATTGTACTGCTATTATCAATATATATGACAGTGTTCATGAAATTGTACCCATAGTCAAGAAGTTGATTTTGAATCCAAATCACTTGACCACAGCAACTTGCAGCAGCTACATATTCAGCTTCAGTTGTTGAAGTTGCCACAATTGTTTGCTTCTTACACTGCCATGATATGAGTCTGCATCCAAGGAATTGACATCCTCCAGTTGTTGACTTTCTGTCCAAGCTTGCACCAGCATAATCACTATCTGAATATGCTACCAGGTCAAAAGGTGATTCCCTAGAATACCATAGACCCAACTTAGGTTGACCCTTGAGATATCTAATGATTCTTTTGACTGCAGTTAAGTGAGAAACTTTAGGAGTCACTTGGAATCTTGAACAGGCACAAACAGAAAACATGATATCTGGTCTTGATGATGTAAGATACATCAAGGATCCTATCATAGATCTGTATGTGTGAACATCCACATTCTCTCCATCTACATCTTTAAGAAGAGGCTTCTCAGGATCTATTGGTGTGCTTGCTACTTTTGAATCACCAAACTGAAATTTCCTTAGAATCTCCACAACATATTTATCCTGGCTGATAAATATGCCTTCATTAGATTGCTTAACTTGCAGACCCAAGAAGAAAGTAAGTTCCCTCATGGAACTCATCTGAAACTTGTCATGCATAAGTTTCTCAAACTCTAAACACATTTCCTTCCTTGTGGAACCAAAGATAATATCATCCACATACACCTGAACTAGCAAAAGATCCTTCTTGTGACTTTTGAAGAATAATGTCTGATCAATCTTGCCTCTTTGGAATCCATTCTCTATCAAATAGGAAGCCAATGTTTCATACCATGCCCTTGGTGCTTGATGTAGACCATAGAGAGCCTTAACAACCTTGTACACCTTATCAGGATGATCTGAATCAATAAAACCTGGAGGTTGTGAGATATAAACCTCCTCTTCAATAGTACCATATAAGAAGGCACTCTTGACATCCATTTGATAAACTTTGAAGCCTATGAATGAAGCATAGGCTAAGAATAGTCTAATTGCTTCAATTCTTGCTACTGGTGCAAAAACCTCTTCATAGTCTATACCTTCCTCTTGTGTGTACCCTTGGGCTACAAGTCTAGTCTTGTTTCTAATCACTATGCCCCGTTCATCCCTTTTGTTCCTAAAAACCCATTTAGCTCCAATTACCCTTACACCTTTGGGTAAATCCACTAGCACCCAAACCTTCTGAATCTTAAATTGGAGAAGCTCCTCTTGCATTGCTTCTACCCAGCTTGAATCTTCTAAGGCTTTGAGAACATTTTTGGGTTCTGCTTGTGAGAGGAAACATACAAATAAGCAAGAGTTTTCATCTTCATGCTGCTTTGATGCATAAAGAGCATTAAGAAGCCCTTGTTAGTCTGAGGACAGAAGTTGCTTCCTAATCTTCACACCAGATTGCACATCACCAATCATATTGTCCAGGGAGTGGACTTTGTGAATCCTTGTGTGTGGTGTAGTAGGAACTTGATATGATGATGGTAGATTGTTGAAGTCTACCTCATCTTCTGAGAAATCCACTGTATAAGAGTCGGATGAGCCAGCAATATGAATACTTGTACTAGCAGTATCAATATTTGGCCTAGCAGCATCAAGTTGGGGTTCAGCACTAGAATCATCATTAGTACTGTTAACTTGATTCTCTTATTCCTCAATCTCATCTACATTGTTTTCACTTTCAATCCCTTCCTTAGCTTCATCAGTAGAGGTTTTTCCATCCATTGAAGTTGAATCCACACTTGTCCATATTGGCATCAACACATGGTCTTGATCTTTTTCCTTACCCAAGCCTGCTTCATTTGTTTCATCATAAGATTCTGTACCTGCAAAATTATTAGTTCCTGCAACAACTGGTACATAGTTCATGGATTGGGTTAGTGTCTCAAGATCAAAAAACCATTTAGGACCTTCACCTGCAACATTAGATTTGTTCTCTAAGAATTCAACATGCAGGTTTTCCTCAATCTTCCTAGTTCTTGTGTTGTAAACTCTAAATGCTTTGCTATTGAGAGAATATCTAACCAAGAATCCTTCATCTGCTTTACCATCAAATTTGCCTAGATGGTCTAAGGTACTTAGAATTGTCACATGATAACCAAAAGGTCTAGGAAATCCTATTGTAGGAGTTCTACCTCTAAAAAGCTCATAAGGTGTCTTATTGTGAGACTTAACTACCAAAACCCTGTTCTGGACATAGCAAGCAGTATTAACTGCTTTAGCCTAAAAAGTGATAGGCAACTTAGAGTCAGCTAACATGGTTCTAGCAGCTTCTATCAGTGTCCTATTTCTTCTCTCAGCAACTCCATTCTGCTGAGGAGTTCTAGCAACACTAAATTCCCTTCTAATACCTTTTTCTTTGTAGAAGACATCCATAACTCTATTCTTAAACTCTATCCCATTATCACATCTAATGACTTTTACGTTCTTATCCACTAAGTTTTCTATCTCTGTAATGAATGTTTTAAGAATGCTAGGTGTTTCATCCTTAGAACCTAAAAAGAAAACCCATGTAAACCTGCTATAGTCATCAGTAACAACAAGACAATACCTCTTATGCTTAATACTACTCACAGAAGTAGGTCCAAATAAGTCCATATGAAGCATAAACAATGGTTGATCAATAGAGTTAAAAATCTTGGGCTTACAAGAAGCCTTATGTTATTTGCCTTTGAGACAAGCAACACAAGTTTGGTAATTTTCAAATCTTTTCTAAGGCAAGCCTCTTACTAAACCATCTTTTACAATCTTATTAATGGTTTTAAAATTAATGTGACCAAGTCTCCTATGCCATAACATAGATTCATCCAATGTGGCCTTTGCAACAAGACAAGTAAGGGCCTCTATAGGAACAATCTTCTTCATATCAACACTGTACATGTTGCCCTTTCTTGGAATTTTGAGCAATACCTGACTTTTATCAGGTAGCTTAAAATCAGAAGAAAGCATAAGACATTCAGTGTCAGTAAAAAGAACCTTGTTCTTTTTGTCACACATTTGTGAGACACTAAACAGGTTATACTTAAGCTCTTGCACATAGTACACATCTTCAAAATCCAATTTACCGGTTTTAAGAGTACCTTTACCAGTAATTCTTCCACCTATTCCTCCCCCAAAGGTAACATATCCTCCATCCAATGGTTGAAAGTCTGAAAGATAGGACATGTTGCCTGTCATATGCCTGGAACACCCACTATCTGAATATCCTTGATCTTCATCATCTGCTTGTGAATGACCCTGCACATGAAATAAGGAAATTAGTTTCCTTGG
Organism: Artemisia tridentata subsp. tridentata; assembly: GCA_021014915.2. Lineage (NCBI taxonomy): Eukaryota > Viridiplantae > Streptophyta > Magnoliopsida > Asterales > Asteraceae > Artemisia > Artemisia tridentata. Next base: position 110,783,080 of record CP139503.1, on the reverse strand, counting down.
GGTACCCAAGCCATCACTGACTTGGGTTTGCCTTGTGCATCAATATAGTTAAATCTTTTTAGAACAGTTGATGCACCATTAGATTGAAGAGGTCTCAAAATCCAACATGCTGAGGCCTTAACAGCATTAGCCCTCTTTTCCCTAGCAGTGTTTTTGTAGTTGCCAGTACTAACTGCTTGGCTAGCAGTATGAATTGTTGGCTTTGCAGTTCTACCCTTTGGTTTCCAAATTTGTTTTTGTACCACTGCCCTTGGTTGAAAAGGCCTTTTAGCAGTTGTTGGTGCATGTTTGAAAGTTGTTTTTGCATTTTGAACTGCTGGTTTTGGGTAAATATGCTTAAATGGTCTAGTAGTACTTACTGCTGGCCTAGCAGTATGAACTTGTTTTGGGCCAGACTTCAATGAAACTGCTTTGGGTGATACTCTAGCAACATTAGAGTGAATGTGAGATCTTTCTAAGTTTACCCTTTTATTACAAAAAGCTGCAAGATGGTCAAAGTTTCCACAAGTGAAACAAGCTTTCTTATATAGGACAAAGTCATCACCTAATTGGTGAGACTTGAGGTTGTTCCAATTCCTTTGGTTACCTCTGGGCTTGTCTGTGGTTCTATACTATTCACAATATCTTATTGGTTGCCTAACATGTTTGACATTTGGTTTAGGCCTAACAGTATGATTCTTGACCACCTTAGGAACACTTGTTCCTTTTATCTTAACAACATCAGGTTTAGTCATAACCTGATCTTCCTCATCATCATCAGATGTCTAGTCCTCAATGATTGGACCATCTAAATTCCTACCAGAGGACACCTTGTCCTCAGTGAGTGAAGTATCACTTGAACTCTCAGAGGATTCACTTAATTTTATAGGCTTATCAACAACTATATTTTCTTTTGGCTTAACACCATATTCTAACATTGGTTGTTGAAATTAAGGCAAGCCTGTATGTTCTAGGTCTATCCCTGGGGGTGCAGGGATTCCTCTGTGAGGAGGTGGAACACTCCTATATCCTAATCTAGACTTAGCCTTGTTGATTACTTGACATTCAATTAATTTGTTTACACCCTTAGAGGCATATTCTAATGTTTCTACACCTAATTAAATGTTTTCATTTGTCTTTTTAATCCTATCAAACTCAGTTCTCAAAAGACTAATTTCAGCATTTTTAAAAGTTAAATCCCTTTTAAGAATTCCTATGTCATCAGCAAAACTAGATTCATTGTTCTTATAGTGTATTATCTGCTCCTCTAGGACAGCTAAACCTCTCTTATGATTTGACAAGTTATAATGAGTTTTGTTTAGTTCTATCCTTTGATCATCATAATGTTTTCTTAAAGTTTCTAGTTCTTTAAGAGCAGTGCAAGATTTAGAACAAATTTTATCAGATTGTACTTCAGTATCAGTGAAGGCCATGAGTGCCATCTCAGTAGGTTCTTCCTCCTCTGTGGCCATAAAACTCCAATCAAACCCTAGGCCATCAATAGCTACCATAGCTTTTGAATTTGGCTCAGTGGTCTCCACAGCCTTGGAGTTGCTTCCATAACTTTTGCTCTTGCTATCCTGCTGCCTAGGTCTTCTACATTCCCTTGAGAAGTGGCCCATCTTGTGACAATTGTAGCATTCTATCTTTGATTTGTCAAAACCAGCAGTATCATTGCTGCTAATTGTGATCTTCTTTCCTGTTCTTTGATAGAATTTCTTAGCCTTCATGCTAAGAAGAGAAATTTGCCATTTGAGATCCATCTCCTCCAAATGATCATCATTGATCTCCTAGAGGTCTTCATGAGTAAGCATAGACCCATCATTCTGGCTTGTTAGGAAGGCACAACATGTTTTCTCATCCATAATACCAATAGTACTGCTTGATGAACTAGCAGTACCAATATTCGAGTTAGCAGTACTAACTCCCACATCAATCTTCACATCTTCAACAGGATTTGAGTTACTAGGAGATGACACAAAGGCCATATTCCCAGTGCTTGAGCTAGATCCTCCAGACTTCTTCACATCTTGTTCCACAATCTTGAAGTTGCTATAGAAATTCATTAAGTTCATAGTGTCAATGTCTGGCTTGTTCTTCCAGACAACAACATGCATAGCCCACTCTTCAGGTAAACTTCTAAGAAATTTGGAGTTCAAATCTTCTTGAGGTATATCCACACCAAGAACAGCAAGTTGGCTCACAATCTTCTAAAGCCTGTTAAACATATGATCCAATGATTCATTGCTTGTTGAGGAGAAGTTTTTAAAGTTCTGCTTGAGAAGAGTCTTCTGTGTCTTCTTGGTGGCTTCATTCCCACCATACCTAGCAACAATGGCCTCAAACAATGTCTTAGCATCTTTGAACTTGCTGAAATTCAAAAGTTGATCATTTGGAATGGTCATCATCAGCATACTTCTGGCCTTGAGGTCATTCTTGTTTTGAAATCTCTCTTCTGTAGTCGCTGGATTGGTCTGCATAGTTGTCACTACTTTACCATCAACTGTTGATGTAGAAGTTGAAGGCTTGAAAGAGTTTCCTTCTTCAATAATTTCCTAAAGTGCATAGTCTTGCACCTGGAAGTACTGTTCTATCCTTAACATCCACATATCAACCTCATTCTGCTTGAGCATTGGCAACTTAGCAGCCACATTCGTTTGAGTAGACTCCATGACCATTTCTTCTTCTAAATCAAAAGTATCAGCCTGGCTCTCATACCACTTGAGAGGATTGATTATTGATACACTTAGGATGTTACTCTTGTATATTGTGTATAAGATACTTTGAGTGAATATGATTAAGTATGCGGAATCTACTTAACCACACTTAGAAGAATATTGGTTTGTGTATTGAAACAGTAATGCTTGTTATTGGATAATGAACACAGAATGTATATAACCAAACGATTCAATATTATTGAGAATAATACAAGTGATCTTGACTATCACTAGGGTTACAAAACCTTGAATCTCTAAAAACTATGATGGTTGTTTGACCTGCTTGAGTAGTAAAAATATCTAAGCACTAGCACACTAATATCTAATCTAAGATCTCCTTTTATAGTCCCAAAGGAGATCTTTACAAGATAAGAATCTACCATATATATTTGAATTATTATACACAAAAGATCTTTTCAATACTTATCCTCTACAAAGTCGTATGAGACTGTTATCCATTAAGAAGTTCCTTCTTTGTACTACCAGTACTAACTTAAGTAGTTAGTAACGTTAGTTATAACTTGAGCAGACTTCAACTATACACTAGCAGTTAGTACTGTTAGTGTATTTCCCTTAGCAGTACTAATCTTCAGAACATTTAATTTCCAACAACAACAATGAACATTCATCAGGCAAAAGCGTACAAACAACATAAAGCAACAACTAATCACGATACTTGAAAACAAGTAATCATTATAATGCATGATAATTTTTTCATTGAAAATTTAACATTCAATGTTTATTTTATAACAATGTATATAAACTAACTGTCTTAAATTGTATCACATATAAATGAGTTGTTGGGCCTTTACATTAGGTTACATTGATTTGGTATACATTGGGCCTCATTTAATTCTTATTAGGTTACAAAAGTGACTTTAAATCTCATTATCAATGCTGACTTCTTTGTCTAAAACCTACATAATTTTCGGAATCAATCATTCAAATATGGAATGATTTTAAAATTTAGATTTCATTTTTTTTGCAGCTATTATACGTAAAAATTTTCATAATTGTATCGCACAACTAGATATGAATTTCATATATCATTAGATGAATATCCAAAGGAACAATAATGAATCATTTCACTGGAAGCTACAATTTTGATAAGGGTTATATAAACTCTATGGAAAGAGTTGTTGGTATGCAAGATGATCAAAGCTCAAACAATATTTCTTCATCTGATTTTACATGTTTGAATGACTCGCATGTGTTAGCCGATCAAATACTGAACAGTTGTTCATGTAAGTTTTTATTTTTTGGTGTTGTTGTTTTTACATCTATACAAATATTATTTTACATTATAATATTTTTTTTTGTTTGTATAAAATTTCAACAATGTTTAATTATTTACACGATTTGTTGTTGATGTATAATCAGTAAACCCATTACAAGATCATCCAGATATCCGCAACAAGAGAAAGTCTGTTACGGTTGACAAAACTCTAAATGATGATGTTTATCTTTCAATGATTTGCCATACAATAATGTTCTTCACTATGACCCTATTTATATGCCGACAACTCTTACACATATTGGTACGTTATGATCATATATATATTGATAGTATGATTTTATATCTATTACATGTTTATCTTATGCATTTTTCGTAAGTTAGACTCACAATTAAATCTTTATGATTGACATTTTTTTATCCCTATACTTTTTTATAGGTACGCCGAATAATTATCAATGGCAGAAACGTAAATATCTGTGTAACCAAAACACTTATCAATCAAAAGCAGTTTATCGTGATAGAGGAATATTGTCTACTATTAGTCAAAATTTTGAAAATAATTATAATGTAGACATGTCAATAAATCCCGTCCAACATTCGAGATATTCAAGTGTTGTTGATGTATTACCTAATATGCAGTCTCAACGACCTCCTCTGCATGACATGACTACGAGTAATGTTATATCAACAATTTCTTTATCAAATATTTATTTCTATGTTCTTTACACCTTATTTGACAATATTTGTTTATGTAATAGGTACGTATTCAAACATGAATCAAACTTTGCAAACTTCTCAATCAGGGAATATGAAATCCATTTTCACAAATCCTACACCACTTAAGAGAGGAGTTGGATGTCCACGCTGTAACACCCCGACCCGACAAGGGTAAAGATATCACAACAATGGATACATATCAGATCAAAACAAAGCATACTAATACAGTAATACAAAAATTCAAGGATTACAAATGACATATTGAATCTAAATGGTTACAATTAAAACTTCCAAAACTAATTCTAAAACATAATGTCTTCAATCCAACTCTAACCCAGCATATCTATCCAATCTTCTAAGTCCAAGGTACACTCTTCACTCCTTCCCAGCTTCCTACTAATACCTGCCGCGTGAAAAAGAAAACGCGGCTGAGCTACGAGAGCTTAGTGAACAGATATATAGATAACAAGAAACGATAATGGATAGCAGTACAAGGGAAATCAGGAATGCAGATCATATCGATACGAAATCAAAGCGAGAGGAATAAGGAACGGAATAAAGACAAAAGAAAAGAGATATTGAAAAGAAACAATATAGTCATAAAATAAGGGAAAAAACAGAAATCTATCACAAGCCCAGATAACAGATCACATCAAAACAGTATAAGCATATAAGTAATCTAGAGGGGATGCCTCTCAAGTAACAAATAATATGAGGGGTGACCTCATGTACCATTTTGAGTGATCAGCTCACAGATATATGTGAAAGACGTGTATCGCACACACCATCAGTCACCAGACAAATATAACAATTAACAAATATCAATAAACAGATAACAGGTCAAATCTAGGATGCACCCATACGCCCCACAGACAAATCAATAATCATAAATATAATGGCCATAGCAAATAATAAATAAGGGACGGAATAGGTCATCACTCTCCTGCCCTAGAGTCATGTCAGAGGTGCGTCAATGACATGGACATGAAACCCTCATGCCTTGTGATTGGCTTGGATATCAAACTGTAAGTCAAAGGTCAGATGTATTAGCATAATTAAAAAGTCATATCTTAAGGGTTCATGACATAAGGTTCATATCAAGAAATTTTTAGGATTTAATATCAAAGGTTTTAGTCGGAGTTTATCAGATTAAGTTTTTATATCAAATTTTAAGTTCAGTTCCAAAGGGCAATATCAAAAGGTTTTCAGAAAAGAGTTTTCACAAGTTCATAATTAGAGGTCATAGCAAAAGTTCCTTTAAAAAGGTTTCTGTTTAAAAGTCCATTTAAACAATCCTTCACAAACGGTTTCATGACAACTGATCTTACAAAATAGTTTTCATAAAAATGGTCTTCCAAAACTTTCATTAACTTCCATTAAAAGTGGTGTTGCTTCTTTTAAAATAGTTTTTCTCAAACGGGTTCATATGTATTTTAAAGATGGTTCCAAAATCAATTAGGTTCAAACAAGGATTTAACAGATTAAGGTTTATATCAAAAATCAAATCAAGTTTTCTACAAGTATGTCAGATTAAGTTTCAAAACAAGATTTACAGATCAGGATTCAGGACAATAGGTTAAAACAAAGAGATTCAATAAAGATTCAGAACAAAGGGAACACATCAAGGGTTCACAAACAAAAGATCACATGAAAGGTGCACACACAGGAGGGAACATAGCAATGGCATAGGGAATCCTAAACGAATCAAAATACGAAATCAAAAGAAACGAAGGCACCTTACTAGAGAAGGGCAGAATATCTGTACCTTATTATGAATGCAAGAACACAGAGATAAACGCTGATAGAGATTAGATTTCTCCTTCCTCGAACCTAAGGGAGTAGAAGACAAAATTACAAGTGGGTTTTAGTTATCTTTTCATTTTAAGTAACTTTCTATTTTTGGTAACTTTCCAGATTTAGTAACTTTCCATTTTTAGCAGGTTTCCCGAATTAACAGCTTTTCACATTTAGCAAGATATTAATATCTCAGATTAATTTAAGTCCTTATTTAAGGCTTATTATGGTATTAAGGTATCTTTTAGCAGGTTACAAAAGTTTAGGGTTTATTATGACAGATTTTCATAGTTCAGGGTTTTAATTGTAAGTTCATCTAATTCAAAGGCATAAAGTGAAAATACTTTAAGTTACTAATTTAAATACTCATCTTATTCAGAATGGCATCTTAATCCTTTTAGTTTCACCATTTACAGATTAAACCCCTTTAGTTATATAGTTTACAAAACAAACCCTACATTTACATAATTCATGTTTTAATCCTTATAATATTCATATTTTCCAAACAAGTACCTTATTTTAAAAAGTTACAAAACATAACCTCAGACTTATATGAATTAGAAATTAGATCCCTCAGAATTTATACATTACATAAATGGTCCTTTAATTTTACAAAACTTATAACTTAAATCATAATTTCGTAACAATTACATATTAAGCCCATAAATACTCAAAATTACACAAAACACTCTTAATATCATTATTTACTCAAAATAACCTCAAGATTCCAGAATTACACTTTTAGTCCCTCTCTTTTATTTAAATTCAATTCGTACCATTTAAATATAATTAATTCATTATCTTGCAATATTTACACTTAGGACCCCAAAGTTATATTTTTCCTACATTCCTACAGACTTAAATGACATTACAAAAATATCCCAGAAGTTTCAAAGTTTACAAAACACACCCTTGTGAATTAAAAACCTAATCGTATAACTTTTCAAATACCAAACAAAACCCTAATTCATCAAATAATTACACCACTATTACCTCATCATTAGAAACATTAATTACATCAGACCTAGCATGATCAAACCCTAACCCTAATCGTTTTAGGGTTTTTTCCAATTTTTCCTTATTTTTCTTTTAGATCCGATACATTCAAAATTCAAGATCAATTATTCTAGGCTTCAAAAAATCACATGGTTATTTTTTGAGGCTTATATTATCAGTATAGAACATGTAAAAATTGTGGTTACACCCCAGAAAATTCGTATAACATTACTTATGATTTAATTGTGTTTTAACTATTTAATTATCATACGCCATATTAAGCTTGCATGATTCATGTTTCTTATTTTTACTGAGTTATATTCGACCTAAAGATCACAAGAAAAATACTAGATTAAGTTTACAACGTAAGGATTGATCATAAGAAATTATACCTCACGCGTATTGTTCTAAGAACAAATAATTCACCACGAACACACGAGTGCCTCTAAATTCCAACTCCTATTTTTTAGTAGCTCCTTAATATTATTATAAACTCTAGAAAATTATTGGCTCAGGTCCAGAATGTCAAATAGGGTTTTTGGGAATTTTGTTTTGTCGATATAAAGGGTTTCGGAATTTTTAGGTTTATAAAAATATAAGATTTGTATAAATAATTATATAAACCGACTTTAAGGTGATAAAGATCAGATATTTTTGGTTTTGTAATCCCACACAAATTAGAATTGTATTTTGATATATTTTCCTTATTTATTTTGTATTTATCTTATTTATATTTATTTTACAAAACTTAATTAAATTAACTAAATATATTTCGGACCATATAAAATGTATACAAATGATTTCTAATTTTTGGACATTCAGAAATAATATTATGTTGTCCCTGAAATTTATTCGTTTCATATATGGTTCGTTTTCAGAAGTTTGGAATCGTTTCAGAATTTTATAAATGTTTTATTTAGGTTTTATGATTTCAGGGGTAATTAGGTAATTTTACAGTTATCTGAATTTCAGGTATTACAACTTCTTCCCCACTAACAAAAAAATTTCGTCCTTGAAATTTGCAGGAAGCAGAAAGAAAAGAGAACAGAACACAAAACAAGGACACACCAGACCTAATATATGATGATCGGATTCTCTCGGAAGAGACGTAAGAAGTACACAGGATTTTGACGGATATGTCGTCCACCGGATTTGATTTGACAAATCAGATGAGAACATATAGAAAATAGATTATCGATAACATCGATTGGCAGAAATTCTATAACAGGACCTAAGATTATTATTGAAAGTTCGGGGGTCAGCAGAGTGCGTGACGAGAATCTAGACGTATCAATTCGCATAACGGTGGAAGCTGATTACGCGTATAGGTAGAATGAACTTAAAGTCTCACTAACGCAGATGATCTCAAACATTTATCAGAATTTCGAAAGCTCTAAGGCACTTCTCGAAATATCCGATGCCCACAACAAGTGCACGTTATATGATGTAAGTATTATCATGTTGGCTAGACGTCATAATACTGGCATCATATAAATATGCCCTCATGATGGTCATACTTTATCTCAAGTCGTGAACAGAACAACTTATCTTAATCCACCTAGTCTTCCTACGGTCTCAGAGGTCACAAAAATCAAATACCTTAACTAAGAGGAGAACGAATCACTCGAAGGAGTTAACGGAACCGATCTAGAATGTTTATCAGAATTTGGGCACATCATCAAAAGCATCAGGTCATCCATCATTCGTCAAATTTGACATATCAAAGCCATCGTCCTACATACGCGGAATGAACACAAAGCGGAATTACTAATAGAGAACCTAAACCATTCAAAGGATTTTATCATCAGGTAACCGAAATTTAAATAGGTCAAACGGAAGTGAACTACGTCATCCATTCAATACATGCTCTTAAATCTCTCTCGATTCCATGCAGTCTGTCTATGTATGTCCATATGATCATCGGGTGAAAAGGATTTATAACTTGAGTCTGATCCCTCAAGCCTTCGGCACTTCTTCTTGGAACTGTGGTGTGGTAACATGAATCTCTGACCTAGTCGTTGTGTATTACCCATTCACGAGCCTGCTTCTACTCTCGACTCATCTTAGTACCACTAAAATGAATAGAGAAGTAAGGCTGTGTGTCTTTGACAGGTCTCCTAGCACAAATCGAAATTCGCCAACTCTGATTGCTGTCGTCACCGGATGCCTGGTAGTATTGTCTGCTACAATCTTTGAAAGCCAAGCAAATTTACTCGTCCAGAACAAAGGGTCATTCCTTAATACGAAAATGGTCTACATGTTCCTCGTTCGTCTCAGAGCACAAACATGTTGTCATACTATGACAATTGTCCAATTACTCGTGCAAACATGATTCTTATTAACCAATACTATTGACATTATTTAAGACTTACAATGGTCACAATGAGTACGAAAACAGTTTTCATGAATCGTTTCAGGGAAAAATTCATATCTAATTCACATCACCCATCTTTACTAATAAAACTGAAATACTTTACGGAAGTTGCTCTCAGTTAGTCATCTCCCATCTTAGGAGTTCTCGTGGTTGCTTCTTCAGTCCTTCAAACATTAAATGAGGTTGTCTGATACAGGGTTTCAAGGTAGAACAATTTATTCAGTGACACGTAGAATTGAAAAGTGATTACGGTTAAAATTACGGTTAGGTTTACGATAGTTGATATGCAGACGCAAAAATTTTCTCCTTCTTCTTCATAAATTAATAGAGTATTTAAAAGGGAACATCGAGGTGGACAAAACATATTACATCAGCTTCTTCAATCTCTCAATTTCAACCGTATCATGGTTCGTCAGCTGATATCGGTTCAAAGCCAATTTTACTTCTCAATCAGGAGAGATACCCAAAAGTTTCATCAGAAGCACCAGAAAATTTGTACAACAAAACTTCCAATGCCAAAACTTCTAATGGTGGATACTAACAGGTGTCAGGAGAATTTGACGATCAAATGAGATCAGGGTAAGTATTTCCATAGCAGTTTTAAGCTTAACATATCTGAGCGGTTAAAGGTTATCATAGCAAAACTAGGGTGGAGCAAATTTAAGGATCACATTTCAATTACGGTAGTCTTATGGTAGCTCTTACGAAGAGCCAGCCAATCAATAATCAAAAGATCTCCAAAATCAGGTATATTAATAGTAAATAGATACGCAGGACGAATATGGTTATTAAACCAGACGGATAGTTCATATGTCAAAGTCGAGTACATGGTTCAGTATAGCGTGGAGATTTATAGGCGAACAATTTAAGGTGTTGAAAACTTATTAGCTATTTAGCACAAATGGCAGGTAGGTTGCGAATAATCGGTAATACGAACATCGTATACTGTCAAAGTGAGACGTATAGAAATATCAGTTATCAGCATCATCATGCTCTTTTAACAATTTCCTCCGGAGATAGTATTTGCATCAAATCCTTCCAAAGGAAATCTGATTGGCAAATAAGATTCGTTATTCAAGGAATAAACTTCCTAAATTCATGGTTAATATTCATTAAAGTTCTCATAGGAGTAGTGTGGAATTTGCAAGACAGAATAGTATCGGATGATACATTTATATCCAGCATGGAAAATGATTTATAGAAGGTGTCAACTACATTAGGGTTAAACGCCCCTCAGAATGGTCGGAAAATATTAACTGTTTATCAAACGGATTGGAAGTGAAAGTCAAAATCAGGTAGGGGTAGCAAGATTTAACGATCGGTAATCATGGTAGGGGTTTCAAAATTGTTTTAAACGCCAAAGGTGAGACATAAGAGGATAATCGACAATATTAGATGATCAGTCAATCAATCCTTATAAGAACACTAGACTTCTTATGAAAACAGGGATGGTTAAGACGAAATTAAATAGTGTCAAAAGTTTCATAGATGATCATCGGAAGTAAGAAACAACTGACGGAATGTATCAAGTACATCATTGTCAAGGGAATTCTCAGAATGCCCGAAGAGGCATCAGGATGATTAACAAAAGGTTCGGAGGTTGGAGTCGGAATCTGAAAGAAAGGATCAAATAGTGTCGGATGACTACTATGCAATTTTCAATGCTTCAAGTTTTATTTAGGTTCTATTCTTAGGTGGTGCAAGGCATAAGCTCTAAATGTCCAAGTGTGATTTCAATAAGCTTTAACCAAAAGCAAGGCATGAATCAGAGTGATGCGGAAGCAATACTACTTAAACAAAATGCCTTATTATCTATTCATTCCTCACTGGTCAGGATTTAAGTTCCTATAGGGAAATCCTAAAGCAAATTCTCAAAGGTTGTCCTACAAGCGCCTACAGTGGCAACTTAGTGGTCCAGGATTCACAGGTCAAGGGTAAATGTATTACGAGTCGTAGCCTGTTATCTCTGATACCATAAATTGTAACACCCCGACCCAACAAGGGTAAAGATATCACAACAATGGATACATATCAGATCAAAACAAAGCATACTAATACAGTAATACAAAAATTCAAGGATTACAAATGACATATTGAATCTAAATGGTTACAATTAAAACTTCCAAAACTAATTCTAAAACATAATGTCTTCAATCCAACTCTAACCCAGCATATCTATCCAATCTTCTAAGTCCAAGGTACACTCTTCACTCCTTCCCAGCTTCCTACTAATACCTGCCGCGTGAAAAAGAAAACGCGGCTGAGCTACGAGAGCTCAGTGAACAGATATATAGATAACAAGAAACGATAATGGATAGCAGTACAAGGGAAATCAGGAATGTAGATCATACCGATACGAGATCAAAGTGAGAGGAATAAGGAACGGAATAAAGACAAAAGAAAAGAGATATTGAAAAGAAACAATATAGTCAAAAAATAAGGGAAAAAACAGAAATCTATCACAAGCCCAGATAACAGATCATATCAAAACGGTATAAGCATATAAGTAATCTAGAGGGGATGCCTCTCAAGTAACAGATAATATGAGGGGTGACCTCATGTATCATTTTGAGTGATCAGCTCACAAATATATGTGAAAGACGTGTATCACACACATCATCAGTCACCAGACAAATATAACAATTAACAAATATCAATAAACAGATAACAGGTCAAATCTAGAATGCACCCATACGCCCCACAGACAAATCAATAATCATAAATATAATGGCCATAGCAAATAATAAATAAGGGACGGAACAGGTCATCACTCTCCTGCCCTAGAGTCATGTCAGAGGTGCGTCAATGACATGGACATGAAACCCTCATGCCTAGTGATTGGCTTGGATATCAAACTGTAAGTCAAAGGTCAGATGTACTAGCATAATTAAAAAGTCATATCTTAAGGGTTCATGGCATAAGGTTCATATCAAGAAATTTTTAGGATTTAATATCAAAGGTTTTAGTCGGAGTTTATCAGATTAAGTTTTTATATCAAAGTTTAAGTTCAGTTCCAAAGGGCAATATCAAAAGGTTTTTAGAAAAGAGTTTTCACAAGTTCATAATTAGAGGTCATAGCAAAAGTTCCTTTAAAAAGGTTTCTATTTAAAAGTCCATTTAAACAATCCTTCACAAACGGTTTCATGACGACTGATCTTACAAAATAGTTTTCATAAAAATGGTCGTCCAAATCTTTCATTAACTTCCATTAAAAGTGGTGTTGCTTCTTTTAAAATAGTTTTTCTCAAACGGGTTCATATGTATTTTAAAGATGGTTCCAAAATCAATTAGGTTCAAACAAGGATTTAACAGATTAAGGTTTATATCAAAAATCAAATCAAGTTTTCTACAAGTATGTCAGATTAAGTTTCAAAACAAGATTTACAGATCAGGATTCAGGACAATAGGTCAAAACAAAGAGATTCAATAAAGATTCAGAACAAAGGGAACACATCAAGGGTTCACAAACAAAAGATCACATGAAAAGTGCACACGCAGGAGGGAACATAGCAATGGCATAGGGAATCCTAAACGAATCAAAATACGAAATCAAAAGAAACGAAGGCACCTTACTAGAGAAGGGCAGAATATCTGTACCTTATTATGAATGCAAGAACACAGAGATAAACGCTGATAGAGATTAGATTTCTCCTTCCTCGAACCTAAGGGAGTAGAAGACAAAATGACAAGTGGGTTTTAGTTATCTTTTCATTTTAAGTAACTTTCTATTTTAGGTAACTTTCCAGATTTAGTAACTTTCCATTTTTAGCAGGTTTCCCGAATTAACAGCTTTTCACATTTAGCAAGATATTAATATCTCAGATTAAGTTAAGTCCTTATTTAAGGCTTATTATGGTATTAAGGTATCTTTTAGCAGGTTACAAAAGTTTAGGGTTTATTATGACAGATTTTCATAGTTCAGGGTTTTAATTGTAAGTTCATCTAATTCAAAGGCATAAAGTGAAAATACTTTAAGTTACTGATTTAAATACTCATCTTATTCAGAATGGCATCTTAATCCTTTTAGTTTCACCATTTACAGATTAAACCCCTTTAGTTATATAGTTTACAAAACAAACCCTACATTTACATAATTCATGTTTTAATCCTTATAATATTCATATTTTCCAAACAAGTACCTTATTTTACAAAGTTACAAAACATAACCTCAGACTTATATGAATTACAAATTAGATCCCTCAGAATTTATACATTACATAAATGGTCCTTTAATTTTACAAAACTTATAACTTAAATCATAATTTCATAACAATTACATATTAAGCCCATAAATACTCAAAATTACACAAAACACTCTTAATATCATTATTTACTCAAAATAACCTCAAGATTCCAGAATTACACTTTTAGTCCCTCTCTTTTATTTAAATTCAATTCGTACCATTTAAATATAATTAATTCATTATCTTGCAATATTTACACTTAGGACCCCAAAGTTATATTTTTCCTACATTCCTACAGACTTAAATGACATTACAAAAATATCCCAGAAGTTTCAAATTTTACAAAACACACCCTTGTGAATTAAAAACCAAATCGTATAACTTTTCAAATACCAAACAAAACCCTAATTCATCAAATAATTATACTACTATTACCCCATCATTAGAAACATTAATTACATCAGACCTAGCATGATCAAACCCTAACCCTAATTGTTTTAGGGTTTTTTCCTATTTTTCCTTATTTTTCTTTTAGATCCGATACATTCAAAATTCAAGATCAATTATTCTAGGCTTCAACAAATCACATGGTTATTTTTCGAGGCTTATATTATCAGTATAGAACATGTAAAAATTGTGGTTACACCCCAGAAAATTCGTATAACATTATTTATGATTTAATTGCATTTAAACTATTTAATTATCATACGCCATATTAAGCTTGCATGATTCATGTTTCTTATTTTTCCTGAGTTATATTCGACCTAAAGATGACAAGAAAAATACTAGATTAAGTTTACAACGTAAGGATTGATCATAAGAAATTATACCTCACGCGTATTGTTCTAAGAACAAATAATTCACCACGAACACACGAGTGCCTCTAAATTCCAACTCCTATTTTTTGTTAGCTCCTTAATATTATTATGAACTCCAAAAAATTATTGGCTCAGGTCCAGAATGTCGAATAGGGTTTTTGGGAATTTTGTTTTGTCGATATAAAGGGTTTCGGAATTTTTAGGTTTATAAAAATATAAGATTTGTATAAATAATTATATAAACTGAATTTAAGGTGATAAAGATCAGATATTTTTGGTTTTGTAATCCCACACAAATTAGAATTGTATTTTGATATATTTTCCTTATTTATTTTGTATTTATCTTACTTATATTTATTTTACAAAACTTAATTAAATTAACTAAATATATTTCGGACCATATAAAATGTATACAAGTGATTTCTAATTTTTGGACATTCAGAAATAATATTATGTTGTCCCTGAAATTTATTCGTTTCATATATGGTTCGTTTTCAGAAGTTTGGAATCGTTTCAGAATTTTATAAATGTTTTATTTAGGTTTTATGATTTCAGGGGTAATTAGGTAATTTTACATTTATCTGAATTTTAGGTATTACACACGCAAGCTAGATGTAGCAACCGTCGTTTTACCTCAACTTACGTCTGGCCGAAGTACACAGTTTGGTATACAAAAAAACAGTCATTGTGTTCTTAATGTTGTTACAAATACGGTAGGAAATACAAACCGACCTGGACGTCCCCGTAAGAATCCTTTAGTTAGTCAGGTCTCACCAAACCTTAATGAAGGAGCATCAAATGAAACTGTATAAAAAGTAGCTAAACGACCAGGAAGACCTCCCAAAGTAGTTTACGAAACCGGTATGAAGTTTTGTATTATCAAGTATCAATATACCTTTTAGTTGGAATCATCCTAAATTTAAAACACAAGATCCTTATTGTTTTAAAATCCTGTTAACAGACAATTCTACCACCAGTGATGGTTTGCCGAACCTTTCAAGAGGTGCATCGTCACCGGTTGTTACAAGAAATGTAGCTAAACGACGCGGAAGGCCTCCCAATACAGGTAAATGCTTTGACTTCATTATCTATAAACTGTTTTTATTTAATACTTTTGCAGTTAACAATCAATTTATTTTGTTTTTAAATGCAAAACAATAGATAACTGTACCAGTAGAGCTGTTTCGCCGAACCTTTCAGAAGATGCTTCTCCAGATGTTACAATAGGAAATGTACCTAAACGACGCGGAAGGCCTACCAAAGCAGGTACATGCTTTGAGTACACTATCTATAAATATTTTATATTTAATCCGTCTGTAGTTAGCAAACATTTTTATTTTTTTTGTTTTCAAATCGAAACAATAGATAACTGTACCAGTAGAGCTATTTCGCCAGACCTTTCAGAAGGTGCTTCGCCAAATGTTACTATAGGAAATGTAGGTAAACGAAGCGGAAGGGCTCCCAAAACAGGTACATGATTTCAGCACAAACACCTTTATAAACTATATATATTTAATCCTTTTGAAGTTAAAGAGCCTTTTTTTTTGTTCTCGAAAAAATAGATAATCGTACAAGTAGTATTATAAACCAACCTGTCCCCAACATATCTTCCAGCAATGTTAGTGGATCTCTAACTCCTAATATGTTCACACCTGAAATACATGCAAACATCCCATGCCAAGATATCAATTCTACAAGTAAGTTGTGGACTATGTTTTTTATTTATAAATTTTGCATCGTAACACATTATAAGTTCACCAATCATTAAACGTGGTATACAGGTAACATGTCAAAAAGAACTCGCAGATCAAGATTAGGCAATAACAGTCCAGTTCACTTTCACATTGGTGAGCATAATTAGTTTCACTCATATCCTATTCATGTTATATGAAAATTTCATGCACAAAAATATTGTTAAGTATAATTATATATATCTGCAACTGGTAGTCCAGCTATTGTCTCACCAAGTCCGTCTACAAATAATAATTTTGATTCAACAAGACAACGTAACAGCAAAGACAAAGGCAAGTCAATAGCATATACAACGGAAGTTGATTTATCAGAGGATGTTTCTGAGGATGAACATGGATATATTGAACGTATTTCAGGCATATCTAAAGGTATAATTATTTTTTACATATTTATTAGTCATTAAGTTCTTTTTACTATTGATAGGTTTAAGTCGGTGTATATATTTTTGTATCCTAATAAACTATATATATTTAATCCTTTTGAAGTTAACGAGCCTTTTTTTTTTTGTCCTCGAAAAAATAGATAATGGTACAAGTAGTAGTATAAACTAACCTGTCCCCAACATATCTTCCAGCAATGTTAGTGGATCTCTAACTCCTAATATGTTCACACCTGAAATACATGCAAACATCCTATGCCAAGATATCAATTCTACAAGTGAGTTGTGTCATCTGTTTTTTATCTATAAATTTTGCATCGTAACACATTATAAGTTCACCAATCATTAAAAGTGGTATGCAGGTAACATGTCGAAAAGAACTCGCATGTCAAGATTAGGCAATAACAGTCCAGTTCAGTTTCACATTGGTGAGCATAATTAGTGGCGCTCATATCGTACTCATGTTATATGAAAATTTCATGCACAAAAATATTGTTAAGTATAACTATATATATCTGCTACAGGTAGTCCAGGTACTGTCTCACCAAGTCCGTCTACAAATAATAATGTTGATTCAACAAGACAACGTAACAGCAAAGACAAAGGCAAGTCAATAGCACATACAACGGAAGGTGATTAATCAGAGGATGTTTCTGAGGATCAACATGGATATATTGAACGTATTTCATGCATATCTAAAGGTATAATTATTGTTTACATATTTATTAATCGTTAAGTTCTTTTTACTATTGATAGGTTTAAGTCGGTGTATATATATTTGTATCCTAATAAACAATACATTTTATATATTTTTTTAGACTACCTCGACCATGGTGATCAGGATGTTCAATGCAAAAAATGTGGAGCAATGTTTTGGCTTGCCGAAAGTAAAAGAGGAGCTCATAACTCTGCTTCCACTGATTCATTTTCTCTCTATTGTGGTCGAGGTAAAGTGGTATTACCTGTTGCATTGAAGAATCCTCCTGAATTGTTAACAAAACTCATGAATGGGTAACACCGAAAAAGCAAGTCATATCTTGAGAACATACACCGCTATAACTCGATGTTTGCTTTTACATCCATGGGTGGTAACATTGACCATACAGTTAACAATGGTCGCGCACCATATTTTTTTAGAATACAAGGGCAAAACTACCATTTAATTGGTGATTTGTTACCCAAAGCTGGCAATACACCAAAGTTTTCTCAGCTTTATATTTATGATCCACAGAACGAAATTCAAAACCGCATTAATGCTGCCAGGTAACTATAATATATTTCGTTTCCTGTTATTACTTTTTTTTAGCCGTTTAATTTACAGGTCATAGAATTATAGATTAAATACACTAACTATAATGTTTTTTTCCAATTCATGACAGTTCTAATGAGAGTGGATCATCTTCTTCTAATAAAAAAATAGACCGTCAACTAACTAAAGACCTTAAAACAATGCTTGATCGTGATAACCCTCTGGTAAAGAAGTTTCGAATCGCTGGTCAGCAAATTGCTCATGGAGTGGAAAATGTTAAGATCAGGCTGATAGGAAGGCGTGAAAAAGATGGGAGGCAATATAACCTTCCTAAAGCAAATGAAGTGGTTGCACTTATTGTTGGTGACTTTGATAACAATCATAACGAAAGAGACATTATTGTGCAAAAAAAATAGTGGGAAGAAGAAAAAGATTAGTGAGTTACATGTTTCATACCTTCCATTACAATACCCATTGTTGTTCCCTTACGCAGAAGATGGTTATAGAACTGACATATACCATCAAGGTATTACTAATGCCACCCCAGACAAGGATAAAAAATATGTCACAATGCGTGAATGGTTTGCTTACCGTGTGCAAGATAGGCCAAATGTTTTTTCAACTATTTTAAACGGTAGGCGATTATTTCAGCAGTTTTTGGTCGATGGTTACACTATGGTTGAAGCGGAGAGGCTGTTATATGTAAAAAAAATCAGAACAGTGAATTAAGATGTGAAACTTATTCTCGATTAGCTAAAGCTGCTGAATCATCCAACCAACAAAACAAGAAACGTGGAAAAAAAGTAATTTTACCCTCATCCTTCACAGGTAGCCCGAGATATATGATGCAGAATTACTTGGACGCTATGGCAATGTGCAAGTTTTATGGATACCCTGATCTATTTATAACCTTTACATGTAATCCAAAGTGGCCTGAGATTACAAGGTTTTTACGTAAGAAAGGTCTAAAATCAAAGGATCGTCCCGACATTACCACAAGAGTTTTTAAGATCAAGTTGGATCTGCTGATAAAAGACATTAAGGAGAAACGTATTTTTGGTCGTGTTCGTGCAGGTACATTTCAAGCTTTACTTAAGTTTTGTTTCCAAATCTAAGTTTTATACAACTTGCATTATATTAATAACAATATGTTCATCCTTTATTATTATTATTATTATTATTATTATTATTATTATTAATATTACAGAGGTTTACACAATTGAATTTCAAAAACGTGGACTGCCTCACTGTCACTTATCTGTATGGTTGGAATCAGATGACAAGTTGAGATTCCCCTCAGATATAGATAGATGTATATCTGCTGAAATACCAGATATAGATGAAGACCCCGAACTACACCAATTGGTTAAAGAATTTATGATGCATAGTCCTTGTGGTCCTGATCATAGAAGTTGCCCTTGCATGGTTGAAAATAAGTGTTTGAAGAAGTTTCCAAAGCCATTTAATGAGTCTACTTTCATCGACGAAAGCGGATATGCTATATATAAAAGGACTGATGATGGAAGAACTATTAAAAAACAAGGCGCAGATCTTCACTGTGGTTTTGTCGTTCCCTACAATCCAACTTTATTGAAAAGGTACCAAGCTCATATCAATGTTGAATGGTGCAATCAGTTTGGATCCATCAAGTATTTATTTAAGTACATAAACAAGGGGCCGGATAGAGTTACTGCAGCTGTCGAAGATGAAGAGACAGATGAGATTAAAGACTTTTACGATTGCCGTTATTTATCAGCTTGCAAAGCTGCATGGAGGATATTTAAGTTTGAGATACACCACAGGTTTCCTGCAGTAGAGCGTTTGCCATTTCACCTTCCAAACGAGCATTTTATTGTATTTGATCCCACTGAAAGTATCAACTTTCAACTCGAGCAGGCCTCAGCTAATACCACCAAGTTTTTGGCTTATATGGATCTCAATAAAGAAGATATCTTAGCGCAATTGTTGTTGTATGTTGAGATCCCAAAACATTTTGTTTGGAACAGTCAAGACAAAATATGGACTCAACGAAAGCAAGGCAAAAGCATAGGTCGGATCCATCACGTTCCTTCATCTTGTAGCGAGCTTTTTTATTTATGTATGCTCTTAAACAAAGTTAGAGGTGCACAAGAATGGGACGAATTTAAGAAATTCGATGGTTTATTATATGGTACATATAAAGAGGCTTGTCACGCACGTGGATTGTTAGAAGATGACAAGGAATACATCGAAGGCATAATTGAAGCAAGTGTGTGGGGAACTGGGGATTACCTTCGTAATCATTTCGTTATGTTAATACTATCGGATAGTATGTCAAGACCTGAGGTCGTTTGGGAGAAGTCGGGGACTCTTTTAGCAGAAGACGTGGAACGTTTGGAAAGGCAAAAAATAAATCATCCAGGTATCCTACAATTTCATTTTTTACACCATAAATAGTAATAAGATTGTCTAGGAAAACCTCAATTGTATTTTCATGTTTGAAACTGGTTCAACAATATTTCACTCATTTTGGGCAGAACTACAACTAACGGATAAACAAAGGTACAATATATGTTTAACATATATTGAGGACAAGCTACTCAGCAATTCGAAAAGCCTCAAAAATATTGTCAACATGCCGTATCCGGATTCTGAGTTCACAATGGATGGATACAATAGGTTGATTTACGATGAACATGATTATAATGTTCCAGAATTGATACTCCAACATCAAGCACTATATGGAAGTTTGACAAATGAGAAAAAAGGAATATATGATACTATAATATATGCTTGCGATAATGACAAATGAGGTATGTTTTTTGTATATGGCTACGGAGGTACAGGGAAGACCTTCCTGTACAAGACATTGACAGCTGCTTTAAGGTCCAAGAGTCAAATAGTTCTAAACGTAGCATCCAGTGGTATATCTGCGCTTTTGCTTGATGGTGGTAGAACAGCCCATTCTCGGTTTGCAATCCCTATCAATGCTGTTGAGGATTCAATGTGTACTATTAGCGCTGATGGTGATCTTGCTGAATTGATTCGCGAGACAAAGTTAATTATATGGGACGAAGCACCAATGGTTAACAGACTTTGTTTTGAAGCTTTTGACAGAACTTTTATGAGATATCAACAGGTACATTTTACTTTTTTATGCAATTTTTTTACATCGGTACAATATTACATTTATATTCTTTTATACTAATGATATCAAAAAACTTCTTTAAATCATAACTACAAAAAAAGTCTACTAATAATCTAATTTAGTAAGTGTGTTTCTTACTGATTTATAATTGGGCAAATGGCACAAAAAGGTATCAAAGTTAGGGTCCATTTCCAATTAAGGTATTCTGCTTTTTTTCTTGCATAAAAAGGTTGCCAACTTTTTTTTTTAGCGGATTTGGGTTTTTCCGTTAAAAACTAACCCAATTTTTCGTTAAGTAGCGAATGAATGTTTTACAAAATATGAAGGGCCAAAGTTGATTTTTTTTTCCTTTTATAAACCTTTCTCTTCCCCAAATGAGTATCCCCAAACCCAGATCCTCTCACAAAAAAAGAACACAAACCCAGATCCTCTCACAACAAAAATAACACAATCGATCTATTATCACAACAAAAAAAACCCGAGCCAATAACTCTCATCACAAAAAGTCGACCTATCATAAAAAAAACTCTATCGAAAACAAAACCAAATCGATCTACAATAAAATCATGAATCACATATTCTACAAAAAATTGTAAATCGATACTCACATAAAAACCCACATCGAACCCAGGTCAGAAACTGACTCAGATTCAGGGTCGAGTCAAGATGATGATAAGCTATCCGAAAAAAGGTAGGTAGTTGCGATGATAAAAGGTTTTGATTCAGATTTGAGGTTTGTTACGGTGGGTAAAAGGTTTTGGATTAAAAGTGTTTGTGATGATTGTGATATTAGGTGTATAATGGATTTGGTAGCCAAGATGTGACTAAATCTTGAAGGGTGTTGTTTGCAATGTCTAAAAAGACTAAATCTTGAAGCTTGGTAAATAAAGAAGGGTAAATTTTACCGGATAGAAAATTGTTACCGAGTCCAAGTGACCGGAGACTGGTCAACTTTCCGATCTCCGGTGGGATTTTTCTGGTGAGGGTGTTTGAGGAAAGGTCTAAAGACTCTAAATATGTTAGCTTTCCAATGGAAGGTAGGATTTTTCCTGTGAAAAAGTTGGGACCGAGTTCAAGGGTTTTTAATTGAGTCAACTCAGCGAGTTGACTCGGTAACTCACCTGATAACTTGTTTTCACCCAAGTTTAGGAGCTGGAGGTTTTTGAGATTGGATATTTTGGTAGAAAGTTGGCCTGAGAATTGGTTTTTAGATAGGTCAAGGTTTATGAGATTGGTGAGTGAGAATAGTGAGTTGGGTAGTGAGCCTTTGAGTGACTCAGTTGAGAGAATGAGTGAAGATATTGTGTTTCAGATCAGTTGAATTAAAAAGAAAATATTGTGGATCTGGAATTTGTGTTGTAGCAGAAACCTTGTGGTTTCCAGATATGATTTTTGTAATTGTATATCTTGATGAAAAGAACATTGGTTATTTGGTTATATACTTTCTCATTTAAATGCTTTCTTCCAAATAATAATAATAATAATAGAAATTTTGAATCATTTGGTTGTTAATTGATCAGAATCATGTTGTTAATGTTTAGGAAGTGGTGGTGTTGTCACAATGGTTCTTGTTCTTGTTCTTGAATAACACCATGGTTCTTGTTCTTGTTCTTGAATCTGGGAAGAAAGGTTTATAAAAGGAAAAAAAATCAACTTTGGCCCTTCATATTTTGTAAAACATTCATTCGCTACTTAACGAAAAATTGGGTTAGTTTTTAACGGAAAAACCCAAATCCGCTAAAAAAAAAGTTGGAAACCTTTTTATGCAAGAAAAAAAGCAGAATACCTTAATTGGAAATAGACCCTAACTTTGATACCTTTTTGTGTCATTTGCCTTTTATAATTTGTCTAACTTTCAACCCTATGCATCCTTGCTAATTAACCAAATACATTTCTTCATTTTTTTCCCTCATTATGCAAGTTTATCTTTAACCATGTAGAAAATAATTTGGGATTTGTACTCACAAATTATTATTAGCCAAATGTTTGGTTAAAAAAAAATCATTACCATTTTAGTGTTGTTTATAGTTTATATGTAATATTTAAATTGTCTTTTTAACAGGTACTTATACGGCAGTTTCTGATAAGGTGTTTGGTGGTAAAGTTGTTGTCTTTGGCGGCGATTTTCAGCAAATACTCCCGGTTATTCCAAATGGTAGCAGGCAAGATGTCGTACATGCTTCCTTAAATCAGTCTTATCTATGGAAGAATTGCACGGTTCTTAAACTTACCGAGAATATGAGACTTCGTGTTGGTTGCAACCCTGGAGATGCAGAACAAATTAAGGATTTTGCTGAATGGATTTTGAGTATTGGCGATGGGACAATAAGTAGCACTAAAGATGGCACTGCTGAGGTTGAATTCTCAAAAGAAATGCTAATACCTGATTCTGATGATCATGTATAAGCTGTGATACAAGAAACTTAGGATAATTGGGAAGATAATCTTTGGGATCCAGCTTATTTCCAAGATCGAGCCATTCTTGCACCAACACATGAAGAAGTTGACAAAGTGAATGACCGAATTCTTTCTCAACTTAGTGGCAGAGAGAAAGTATATTTTAGTTCAGATACAGTATCAGATTTAGACGTGGATTTTAAACTTAGCGAGGATATGTACACTACAGAATTCTTGAATTCAATCAAAATGTCTAGACTTCCACATCATAAATTAGTTTTGAAGATTGGCACTCCCGTTATGTGTTTGCGCAACATTGATCAATGAGGTGGATTGTGTAACGGCACCAGGTTACAAGTATTGAGAATGGGAATCAATAACATTGAGGCAAAGATTATATCAGGTGGTAAAGTGGGTGAGGTTCGCTCTATACCTAGAATGATTATAAGCCCATCCGACAAGAAGATGCCTTTTCAACTTAATAGGAGACAATTCCCTATTTTCGTTTGTTTTGCCATGACTATAAACAAAAGTCAAGGCCAAACATTGTCTAAGGTTGGGCTATATTTGGAACGGCCTGTTTTTTCCCACGGACAACTTTATGTAGCCGTTTCTAGAGTAAAGAGCAAGAGAGGTCTAAAAGTGTTGTGTTGTGACAAAGACGACAACTACACCAACTCTACGACAAACTTTGTATATAGAGAAGTTCTTCATAGATTATAAATTAAATGTAATTTGGTTATTTTAAACGTTATTGTTTTATTGATAATACCATGTCGATTTTATTAATTTAAGTCTCATGGATGTAACTACACTTTCATACATATTATACTATTAATTTTATCGTATAATCAAATTTCTAAAGCTAGCCGCCCCATCGGGGCGAACCTTGCATCTAGTTAATTATAAATAAGAAAACATACCTTCAGTACAACATTTGACCCTTTCGGAGGGGACTTTTTTAGGCTTTCGGCGGGGACATGTCCCCGCCAAAAGCTTTCGGCGGGGACATGTCCCCGCCAAAAATTCCCCGCAACAAGCCCGCCGCTGACACTTTTGGCGGGGACAAATGTTAACTTTGGGCGGGGACTTGTGGGTCCCACAACCTTTGAGCTGGTCAAACTTTGTCCAGCATGGCATTACTTTTGGCAGGGACATGTCCCCGCCAAAAAGTCCGTTAAATAACCAAAAAGTCACTTAATTAAGGGATTATACTAATTAATTAAGTCTTTTGGCGGAGACGTGTCCTCGCTATAAGAGCCATTCACTGTTGCATTCAATTCTTTTGGCGGAGACGTGTCCCCGCTAAAAGAGTCATCCACTGTTTGCAGTAAATTCTTTTGGCAGGGACGTGTCCCCGCCAAAAAGCTTAACCAGATAAAACTGGTTCAACCTTTTGGCGGGGACATGTCCCCGCCAAAAGCTCCTGACCCATTTTGCAGCATATTGCTGCAAAATGGGTAATTTCCAGATTTTTTCCAGAATTTTTCCGTAAAAAATCTACAACATCACAACCTGTTTAATGCTACAATACATCGCCAAATTCGCTAAACATACAACAACAACAACAACAACAAAACCAAATTCGCTAAACATAATATCATATATATATCCAAATTCGCTAAACATAATCATATGTATCCAAATTCGCCAAAACGGTTCAAAAACCGTGATCACATGATCATCTACAAAACTATACATAAGCTAGCTATCCGCAAAATGGCCCAAAAACTATACATAAGCTAGCTATCCGCAAAATGGTCCAAAACTATACGCGGGGAACAATTTAGCGGGAATCCTAACACATAAACTACATAAACACATAATAATCCATCTAAATCGACAAAACTTTGTCCATAACCCCAAAACAAGTATAAACCGACCCATCGGACCGAAACAAGCCATACGCTACTCCCCTGTCTCCCCACTACCCCCACCTTCCCCACTCCCCTCCCCGGTACCTCGAGACTCACCTTGTGAAGCATTTTGTGATCCCGATGTCCCCGGCAAGCCACTCGCTAGCTGCTCGGTAAAACCCGGCTGACTCCTGGCCCAATCCAGCAAAATATCAATTTGTGTCCTTTGCGTGGACAGCTCCTGGGATTGCTTCTGCACGGTTTCCTGCAGCGACGACGAGGAGGCTTGCTCGCGAGCTCGTGAGGCGCTGAGGGTCGTCTTCTGACCACCGCCGGGTAACACTGGACCTACGCCAGGAACATGACCGCGCTGCTTACCGCCGATCACCTGGCGCATAATATCCAGGTCAGTCATACACGTCCTGGAAGAGGTGTTCTATGTCCGCATCCGTACCATCTCATTCTGTTTAGTTACAAAAAAAACAAGAAAAGTAATATATAAGTCGTGATTTATTATATTGCATTAATGTGGGTGAGTTTTTGGAAATAAATTATACTTACGTATCTAGCCTCGGACACTGGAGACTCAAAGACTTCGCCTCTCGTATGGTTGTGTTTGTAAAGCTCGATCAAGTCTCTACCACCCATGGAGTCGGTGGGGCGGCTCAACTTTTTATAAATAAAATCAATCAAGACTCACCCAACACTATATATATAAATAAAATGATTAAAAAGTGTCTTACGAAGTTATCGCGTATAACAGCTAACGAATGGGATCCATGAAGGCTAGAACTCGTGCTCGCGAGCCGGTTTTGCCTATTGATCGCCCCGATCCTCAACTTCTTTGGGTCTGACCAGTACTTCACCTGCTTATGATAAATAATAAAAACTATTATATAAACGAATTATTATTATTATTATTATTATTATTATTATTATTATTATTATTATTATTATTATTATTATTATTATTATTATTATTATTATTATTATTATTATTATTATTATTATTATTATTATTATTATTATTATAACAACAACAATTATAACGTGTCGATCTAGTAATTTACCTGTTTCTCTCAATCCTCAGGCATCTGGTTCGCCGGACGCTTATTCTTGATCTCTTCAACTTTCGCAAAACAACAACAATTATAACGTGTCGATCTAGTAATTTACCTGTTTCTCCCAATCCTCAGGCGTCTGGTTCGTCGGACGCTTATTCTTGATCTCTTCAACTTTCTCAACCCCACCTTGCCGTGTAAAATTTTGCCTTTTGATTTTGTACTTGTTGTCAGAGTTGTTGTCATCGTATCACTTTCCGAGGTAAGCTTCTGTAACACCCCCAATTTCGTGATACGCAGCAGAATTCAAACTGGGTGTTACCTCATGGCATGACAGTTATAATAACAGAAAACGAACTCTAATGGAGTCGTTTTAAAAGATTTATCATTCGAATTTTATAAATATCAGAGTTTACAAAATGAGGTCCCAGATGGTTCCATGTTTTCAAAATACATCAAATGAGTTTTCGAATGAAAATAAAATTTATAGCCCTCTTGAATATCTGTGCTCCTCCGTGCCAGCCTCGATCATTATGGACCTAAGATAAACATGCTAAAGTGTCAACACAAAGGTTGGTGAGTCCATAGAGTTTGTGGAATAAATGTGAAAACCTTGTACAAATCAGCGATACTAGTATAAATAAATAGTAAATGAAGGTTTCAAGGATTCCAAGTGTATGACTATTGTACTAAATACATTATCACATGTAGGTAGTGTTTCTGTTACTCTTAATTGGACCAAGTCCTGTTTGAATACGTTGTTGGACCAAGTCCTGTTTGAATTGTACGGCTGCCCAAGTATTTGATACTTGGGTCCGCAATGAGTTTTGTACAGCTGCCCAGGCATATTGCTACTTGGGTCCGCAATAACGGCTGCCCATGCATATTGCTACTTGGGTCCGCAATGAGTTCTGTATGGCTGCCCATGCATATTGCTACTTGGGTCCGCAATAACGGCTGCCCATGCATATTGCTACTTGGGTCCGCAATGAGTTCTGTATATGGGTTACGTTGTTATACACCCAAAGCATTGAACATTGTTTTGTTTGCCCTATCCAGGTCAACACAAGGGATGGTATGTTTGTTTGCTCTAACTGAGTCAACTTAATGGATACATTAATCCTGATAGATCTAACCATAGTATTCGTGCTCACTACGCATAGTGCTTAATGGTCTATGATAAAGAAACTCTAGGTATGGCAATCACTGTTACATAGTGTGAATAAACATTCAGTTCAGATAAACATATAGTTGCAAATAATCGTGATTGAAATTAAAAGTAGTTGAGCATGTATCTCCCCCAAAGATATTACAAAATAATTGAAAATAGGGGCCATGAACTCACCTCAGAGTTGGATGATGTTAAGGATATAATGAAATCGCTGGATAAGCCGGAAAAATCTCTACGAGCAACCTAGAAATATGATATCGTGTCTTAGGTTCTAAAACAACGAAGTGAATATTTAAACATGCCATATATAGTTTATATATCTCGTACTACTGTTCAGGCCATCATAATCCAGAGGTCATGCAGTAAACGTTCGAGGAGCTAGGACACTTTAATTCGTAAATCCAGCAACTCGTCGATACGTTCACCCAAATGAAACCCCTCACATGAAGCTCCCTACTAACATAGTATTTATATGTGAAACATATATTTTGCTTACTTGATTATATGACATATTAAGAGTTTATAAATACAATAAATAAACTAACAAAGTTTATAAGTATTTAAATAATTTTGAGTCTTATAATTACTTACCTTTATTTAGAATGCTTGAGTATTATAGAAAAAAGGAATATAAGCGGAGCTTCGACGTAGAATTTGTAATCTTCGTAAACCCGAGGCTACTTGAAGATTATAACATCGCCTTCTTGAAAACCCGAAGCTATATGAAGTTAATAACAAAGTCTTTTTGGAGACTTGAATTTATTTGAAGATTATAACGACTCTTTCTCGAAAACTTGAAGCAAAGTAGATCAAAATCTAGCTTTTGCTCAAGAACGCTTGCACGTTCTTGAAAGAAACTTGCTAAAATAGCTAAGAATCGCCTTGGGTTTAAGGACTTTAGAGATAAAGAAAGGGGTGGTGCAAGAATTTATGAAGTTTTTAGCTTGGTATTTATAGGGAAAAATTTATGTTAAAATGGCATTTTTGTAAATACACAGAATGGCATTTTGGTAAATAAAAGACAAGGGTGAAAATATCTAGATATTTTAGGTTGGATATTTATCTTGACTTACGGAGTGGGTTTTGGTTCCGTTAATCGCTAACTGTAAACCGTTAAGTCACGAAACGTAAAACCGGGTATCGTAAAAATATGAAACTTGTAGGAATGATTTAACTTATCATTATATTCCATAATAAAATATAAAATGAGTGGTAAGTTTCATCGGGTTGCTTAAACGCCGTTAAAACTGGAAACGCGGTTCTAAAACGCGTAATTCGCGTAAAACGCTGAACTGGAAAACGTAAAATTCCAAAACTTGTGGAATTGTCGTAAAATGTGAGAAATTTACATTTCTATTGTTCACAATGTTTTATGGACATATCGGGATGCTAGAATGACGTTTAAACCTAAACGTAAATCTCAGACACGGTTTCGTGATTTTTGCAGAAATGATCCGACGAGTGTCAAACTCTCGGATTAACATTAAAATAGTTTAACTTATGAGAATATGAAATAACAATTTCGGGAATGAATAGTGAAAGTGAATAGTAAAAATTCAGGAATTGAAATTAACCTGAAAATGCGAATTGTTACAGTCTCTACCCCTTAAGGGAATTTCGTCCCGGAATTCAGTGTGTGTTTATCTGGTGGTGAGGAGTCTAGGAAAAGTTTGGGTAGTTTCGGGATAAAGGATGTATCATACAGTATCTAAGTCAACTAGAGTTTGAAAGAAACGTGATACTGTGAAATTTTACATACTAACTTATCTTGTTCTGGTATTTATCTATCATCCATGAAATCTTATAATGGATTCAGATAATAATGTGATATGTTGATAATTAGAATAATGTATTGTACTCTTACCATTTTTTATTCTAAGGTATAGATGTCAAGTTTGCTTTAAAAATCTTAAGGAGATTTTAAAGGATTATGGTGTAATGATACCTTTGGAACCTAAACAGGCTAGTACTTCTAATGGATAAAGAGAAGAATTTATAACTATCTCTAAGATAGTAGTTCGGATTATCTCATAAATAAAAACTTTCAAGAATGAAATTAGGTAGTACAAATAAGGTGTTAAGATTTCGCTGAGTAGTAAGACACTATCGTGTCTCTAGGTCTTTTTAATGAATTCTGGTGGTTTATCGAGTTCAAGTAGGTAATTAATCTGAACATAACCCTAGTACAACTATTCTCAGTATTTGAAAATTTTACGTCGAACATAGTTAGTCAGACTATGTTCCATTGTCCCTAGGTTAAATATAGGTGACTAAGCTACATTTAACCGATTTTCGATAAAATTTTCAAATACCTAAATTAGTTATACTTGTGATATGTCCATAGCTTTTGAGAAAATGTCCACAAAGCAAAGGCGATGTCAAACCATTCAGTTGCAAGTCTCGCCCATACAAGACTTGTAACCTATGTTTTCACATTCCATTGCATAGAAGATAGTACGGGTAGATACATGTGGAAATGAAGTTTTAGGTAATTCTAAAACAGTCTACACTGGGCAAGAATCATGGACGTTTAACAATGAAGGTTTCCGAAGAGAACTTTTATGAATGTAGAGAAAGTTGCTGAACTTCAGCTTTTGTAGATGATGGATTAGTTTGTCCTTTAGAAATCTCATATCTTGTATTTCCATTAGGGAAATTGATAGACTGTGACGGGTTTCGATATCATATGAAATGATATTGATGAGGTGATGAAATAGTTTCAGAGACCATTGCGCAATTCACAATGTCTGGGAAGCAGATTAGACCATTGTGTAACTTACAATGTCTTTGGAAAATAACTGAGACCATTGTATAGATTACAGTGTCTAAGAAATAGGAAATACCATTGTAATCAGATACAATGTTTTGAAGGAGGTTTAGTAAATCATATAATGTTGGAGTAGAAACATGATTTCGAGAATGTGGATGTGCCAAAATGCCCTAGAATAAGCATACGCAGATATGTTTAGTCCATTGTTTAGATAAACTGATTGAAATTATATCGAGTGTGTATATATTAATATACTAGTATTTTCGTGTAGCATAACATGCCTAAAAGTCACATAATTGTCTGGAGGATGGAAGGCACGGAGAGCGAAAGGCTATAAAATGTTTTTGTGGAAAAGCAGTTATAGTTTAGGTCTCAATTAGACCCGTTTCTCTATAACTATAGCTCTGATACCAATCTGTAACACCCCCAATTTCGTGATACGTAGCTGAATTCAAACTGGGTGTTACCTCATGGCATGACAGTTATAATAACAGAAAACGAACTCTAATGGAGTCGTTTTAAAATATTTATCATTCGAATAATATAAATATCAGAGTTTACAAAATGAGGTCCCAGATGGTTCCATGTTTACAAAATACATCAAATGAGTTTCGAATGAAAATAAAATTTATAGCCCTCTTGAATATCTGTGCTCCTCCGTGCCAGCCTCGATCATTATGGACCTGAGATAAACATGCTAAAGTTTCAACACAAAGGTTTGTGAGTTCATAGAGTTTGTGGAATAAATGTCAAAACCTTGTACAAATCAGCGATACTAGTATAAATATTACTAAATGAAGGTTTCAAGGATTCCAAGTGTATGACTATTGTACTAAATACAATATCACATGTAGGTAGTGTTTCTGTTACTCTTAATTGGACCAAGTCCTGTTTGAATACGTTGTTGGACCAAGTCCTGTTTG
This sequence comes from Artemisia tridentata subsp. tridentata, assembly GCA_021014915.2. Lineage (NCBI taxonomy): Eukaryota > Viridiplantae > Streptophyta > Magnoliopsida > Asterales > Asteraceae > Artemisia > Artemisia tridentata. The sequence continues at coordinate 110,751,579 of CP139503.1, read as the reverse complement.
AATTGTACGGCTGCCCAAGTATTTGATACTTGGGTCCGCAATGAGTTCTGTACGGCTGCCCAGGCATATTGCTACTTGGGTCCGCAATAACGGCTGCCCATGCATATTGTTACTTGGGTCCGCAATGAGTTATGTACGGCTGCCCATGCATATTGCCACTTGGGTTCGCAATAACGGCTGCCCTTGCATATTGCTACTTGGGTCCGCAATGAGTTATGTATATGGGTTACGTTGTTATACACCCAAAGCATTGAACATTGTTTTGTTTGCCCTACCCGGGTCAACACAAGGGATGATATGTTTGTTTGCTCTAACTGAGTCAACTTAATGGATACATTAATCCTGATAGATCTAACCACAGTATTCGTGCTCACTACGCATAGTGCTTAATGGTCTATGATAAAGAAACTCTAGGTACGGCAATCACTGTTACATAGTGTGAATAAACATTCAGTTCAGATAAACATATAGTTGCAAATAATCGTGATTGAAATTAAAAGTAGTTGAGCATGTATCTCCCCCAAAGATATTACAAAATAATTGAAAATAGGGGCCATGAACTCACCTCAGAGTTGGATGATGTTAAGGATATAATGAAATCGCTGGATAAGCCGAAAAAATCTCTACGAGCAACCTAGAAATATGATATCATGTCTTAGGTTCTAAAACAACGAAGTGAATATTTAAACATGCCATATATAGTTTATATATCTCGTACTACTGTTCAGGCCATCATAATCCAGAGGTCATGCAGTAAACGTTCGAGGAGCTAGGACACTTTAATTCGTAAATCCAGCAACTCGTCGATACGTTCACCCAAATGAAACCCCTCACATGAAGCTCCCTACTAACATAGTATTTATATGTGAAACATATATTTTGCTTACTTGATTATATGACATATTAAGAGTTTATAAATACAATAAATAAACTAACAAAGTTTATAAGTATTTAAATAATTTTGAGTCTTATAATTACTTACCTTTATTTAGAATGCTTGAGTATTATAGAAAAAAGGAATATAAGCGGAGCTTCGACGTAGAATTTGTAATCTTTGTAAACCCGAGGCTACTTGAAGATTATAACATCGCCTTCTTGAAAACCCGAAGCTATAAGAAGATAATAACAAAGTCTTTTTGGAGACTTGAAGTTATTTGAAGATTATAACGACTCTTTCTCGAAAACTTGAAGCAAAGTAGATCAAAATCTAGCTTTTGCTCAAGAACGCTTGCACGTTCTTGAAAGAAACTTGCTAAAATAGCTAAGAATCGCCTTGGGTTTTAGGACTTTAGAGATAAAGAAATGGGTGGTGCAAGAATTTATGAAGTTTTTAGCTTGGTATTTATAGGGAAAAATTTAGGTTAAAATGACATTTTTGTAAATACAAATGAATGGCATTTTGGTAAATAAAGGACAAGGGTAAAATGGTAATTTCAATAGATTTTTGAAATATCTAGATATTTTTGAGAAAATATCTAGATATTTTAGGTTGGATATTTATCTTGACTTACGGAGTGGGTTTTGGTTCCGTTAATCGCTAATAGTAAACCGTTAAGTCACGAAACGTAAAACCGGGTATCGTAAAAATATAAAACTTGTAGGAATGATTTAACTTATCATTATACTCCATAATAAAATATAAAATGAGTTGTAAGTTCCATCGGGTTGCTTAAACGCTGTTAAAACTGGAAACGCGGGTCTAAAACGCGTAATTCGCGTAAAACGCTGAACTGGAAAACGTAAAATTCCAAAACTTGTGGAATTGTCGTAAAATGTGAGAAATTCAAATTTCTATTGTTCACAATGTTTTATGGATATATCGGGATGCTAGAATGACGTTTAAACCTAAACGTAAATCTCAGACACGGTTTTATGATTTTTGCAGAAATGATCCGACGAGTGTCAAACTCTCGGATTATCATTAAAATAGTTTAACTTACGAGAATATGAAATAAAAATTTCAGGGATGAATAGTGAAAGTGAATAGTAAAAATGAATAGTAAAATTTCCGGAATAGAAATTAACCTAAAAATGCGAATTGTTACAGCTTCGATACTTCTGACAATATCATCTCCATCCGGACCGGCAAGGTGTTCGCCGAGATCAGAGAAATGATGCAATAAAATATAATTAAAATAAATATACAAATTTAAATAAACAAACAAATTTAAATAAATAAACACATTTAAAATAAACAAACACAATAATTAAAAAAATAAAAGATAAAAAAAACTTACGTAGAGCTGGTTGTCGATGTGGGCCTTCGTGGTCTCGGGAATCTTATCCCACGAATCGTAATGAATGGGAATTGATTCCCGTAACAACGTCCCGACCATGTTGGAGAACCACGAAGAGTGATCGCCAACATGCTCCCACATCCCTTTCGCGTCCTTCCGGAATCTGATCGATACCGGACGACCAGTCTCATTCCTCATTTGGTGTAGTTTTGCGTTCTTTGTGGCACCATGCACCACCTTCCCGCCTTTGCCAATTTTGGCATTGGGCTTGGGAGGTCTGGAATTAGACCCTGCAAATAAATCAAATTCAAGTGATGATGACATAAAATAACAAGTTATCAATTTCAAATAATGATCAAGTTTAATTAAAATAATCGAGAAATTCTTACGCTGACAGTTAGTGCCTATCCTCCTCGAGGGACCACGGGGTGGCTCATTACCTCCATCGCCACCGTGGCTCCTAGCTAAAACATCTGCCATCTGTAAACGTACTAGTACAAGAACATTTTCAGTCTTTCTCAAAGTTTGATGACTAGTTTGACATAGCAATTTGTACAATAACAGATGTTGAAGAGAATCTCGACATTCTACTTGAAAAACTCATCCAATTTCTAGTACAACTCTATCTTCCACAAAAACACTAAAGTTTCTAAACAATGGGCTGATAACAGATCATAACAGACTGAACTAACATTGTAACAAACTAATTAATCAGCATAACTAACTACTCATCATTTCAACGAACTCTACAACAAAGAACGTGAAACAATTCGAGAAAATATAATATTACTTCCCGACATCAATATAACTAAAACTAACCACTTTCTGTCTTTCCCAAAGTTTAACAACTAATTCAACATGTCAACTTAACAAATGTCATAAACCGATGCTAGTTTACGACTTTCTACTCTATCTTCGCATAAACACTGTGAGAAACTAGAAGGGGGGTTGAATAGTTTACCGTTTAAAAAATTCTTTTAAAAATCTTGTTTTAAAAGTTAGCAATTGGAAACTTTGATTCGAATTTTATGTGTAACCAATCAACACCAATATGAACTACACACTAAGCTAAGTAATAATAACAAATAAAGGTAAAGAGTAGAGTTGGAAAGATCGAACCTATACAGAGGATTTATAGTGGTTCGGCTACGAAGCTCTTCTTCGCCCTACTCCACTCCCCGAGTACCACACTCGAGAGTTTCAAACACTATATCAACAACCTCCCTTCTGGCGTAGAAAACCGTACAAGTCGCTTATCCTATTACCGACACTAAGCTAGATGTCGAGTGCTAATCTTAGCTAGCACCAATCTACCAAGGTCCACGTGACCAAACACTCAAGCCCAGTGGCTTCAAGAGATCACTAAGATCTCAACACGATCACAATGATCAACACTCACTTTACTCTACTCAACTAACACTAATCTATCGACCCTTGATCTTCTTGATCAATCACACAAGCCCAATGGCTATAAGAGATGTTCACTATCTCTATAGATCACACTTGATCTTCACTCTCCCTCACAAAAGATAAGAAAGCTTGATGTATGCAAAGATACAACAAGGTTGTAACAAGTGTTACAAAAACCTAACAACTATAACTCTTGTATCTTCTTGAATACTTGAGTTCTTCTCTTGCTAATGAAGAGGGATAACAACACCTTGTATCTACTTGGATACTTGTGTTCTTCTCTTGCTAATGAAGAGGGATGACAACACCTTGTATCTACTTGGATACTTGTGTTCTTCTCTTGCTAATGAAGAGGGATGACAACACCTTGTATCTACTTGGATACTTGTGTTCTTCTCTTGCTAGTGAAGAGGTATGAAGAGGATCACTTGAAGGATGATTGGATCACTCTTGAAACAAAGAAAACTAATCTAAAGAAGTGAAAGGTTTGAGAGGATTAAGCTAGGGGATTTTTCTATGTGTGAAGGGTGCCTAAAACTGTGAAAGGAGTTGATATTTATAGGCAAGAAAAATCTGAACGTTACAAAAAAAATGGTACGGACGGCTTCGTTAAATACCCCACGACTCCATTAAATTTAACGGAACCGTGGAGCCGTCGTAGACTAGGACGCTCCAAATTTTGTCTTTTCTGGTGAAAACTTATTTGGGGAAGGTTGGAGCTGATTTTGGGGGGAAAAATAGCTGTTGTGATTTTCAAACTTATTTTTCCATTAAAACATTTCTTAATAATTCAAAAATAATTTTTCATGTGTATTTTTGAAAAAAATATTTTGTCCCATTTAAAATGTGAATTTTCAAAACATAAATTCACTTCTTTGATCACTAGTTCAAGTGAGTGATTTGCGTAGAAACGGGATCATCCGATTAAAGACTTGTTTACGTTGATTTTAACGTATCGTGATTTCACATTTTGTCATCCTCAAAACGTGAAGTAATCGAAAGATATAAATAACGTTTTTAGAACATTATTTGCATCAACAATCTCCCCCTTTTTGATGATGACAAAATATAAACTCATGTTAGGTTAAATTTAGTTTTAACAAGTTTTTAATGAGTTTACTCCCATTTCTCCCCCTTTGTGTCTAATCAAAAAGGTGACGAAGGCTCCCCCTTGATGTGTACTCCCCCTCATTTGGAGAACAAAAAGGAATTGAGCAATGGTTCGTGCTACAAAACAAGGTTAGACGACAAATATACAATATCTAACAAGTAGCACATTTGACAAATATCCAACCACACAAAAAAAATGGCTAAGTAGCCACAATGAAAAGCCCATTACATAAGTATAAAATAAATGTCATACATAAGTATGACTACAATAGGAAAGCAAATTAAACTAATAAAAAGACACATAAACATCTAAAGTAACATGAGGTTTCTAGATTTGTTTCCAACTTCAAAAGGTTTCTAATCATTAATTAGGAGACCAAACACAATCTTGTTTAGTTTGGGCTATTGTGTGGTGGAGGTGGTGGAAGGATGATGGGTCCCATGGGTGGTGTGAGGAGGTGTTCTAGGTATGAAAACCTAAAGCTAAGCTCATCTCTAAGGTTCATGATGAGCTCAAAGTTGTGATGGCAACAAGCACAACTTAAGGGGTGTGTGTGTAGGGGATAAAGGATGGGATAACCCATTAAGTGTTGAGGTGATGGTGATATGGGAGTGGTTGGTGATAGGGTGAGGGTGAGAGTTATAGGTTGTGGTGATAGTGAAAGTGATGAGGGTGTTGTGTTAGTTCCCAATTCAAGGGAAGTTGATGGTGATGAGTTGAGTGTTAAGGCTAAAGGGTGAATGGGACTAGGTTGAGATGAGTGTGTGTTGGTTCTTGTTGTGGAGGATGAGGATGTGGGTTTGTTAGAGGTTGCCTTGGATGGAGCTTGGGGTGTAGTGAAGGAAGATGATGATTTGGTAGAGGTTATGGGTGTGTGGGTTTCATCTTCATCATCCAAGGTGAGATCAATGAAGGCAATGTCATTGATGATAGGTTTAGTAGATGATTGAGATGTGTCGATACTCTTGATCCATTGATCAACTAGAGTGGTTTGATTTGTTTGTTTGATGTTGAATCTAGGTTTCTTGAATACTCTTGATCCCATGATGGTTGTATGGTGAGTGTGAAGGTGCAAGGATGGGTGTAAGGATGGCAATGCATGATGTTAGCTTAAATAGCCAAATCAAAAACATGCAAGGTTGAAAAGGATGTTGGATTTGGGGATTTGGGTGCATGGGAATCAGGTTTTGTTTGCAGTTTTTCAGGAAAAGAAAGTCAAAAAGTGAAAGAGAATTGTTAAATTCGTCTTCCAGAGGCACGGTACCATTAAAGGTACGACGGCACCACTAAATTTAGTGGAGCCGTGGCCTATTTAATGGAGCCGTGGGCTCTTTTGACCTTCTTTCCAGGTCTGCAGGTTTTAGGCAGCCTAAATGGGGAAATTTTCTAGGGAATCCATTGGCTGCAAATCTCAAAGCCTCAAATCACTAAACACATAGAATTCCTAAAGCTAGTTTCAACTAGCAACTAACATGATCATGTGATCATCTATGTATTTAGGTAACTATTAAGCATGCATGAATTCAATCAAGTTTAACATCTAGTGCATGTAATAAAATAATAGAACATGCATGAACTAGACAAGATTGATTAACATAAAGGTTAATTAACTAAGCAAATTAACCATGTTCAAGTGTGAAATGTTAAAGGAGAACATTTCAAGCAAGTTAATGTTTATGGACATTGCCATGACTTTATTTATAATAGCTTAATAATACTTAAGTTAATAGTACTACTTAAGCTAATCCTAACTAGTCTCGTTTCTTCCCCAACTTTTTAATCTTGTTCCCAAGTCCTTTGATCGCCTTGCCGATGGACTTGAATCCCCCGACAGTTTGCTCATGCATCTCCACTTGTCTATTGTACATTGTAGTTTGCCTTCTCATCACGTGGGATAGGTTGACCATCCCGATTTCGAGGTTGGTTGTACGTCGAAATGATGAGGTGTCAAGGTTGTCAAAGTAGATGTCGGGAGAAGGAGAACGTGGACGAGACGTTCCTTCTTCGTTCACCTCATCATCATCCGCATGCATATGTTGAGATGATGATTCGTGACCGAAGGAAGAGGATGAGAGAGGAATGTCGGAAGTGGATTTACGACCACGCTTGGACCTTTTGTCCTTACGTTGCTTTGTGCGACGTCGTGGTCCACCAAGAGGTTTCATAACAGGATTGACTAGGACATAGTCGACACTTTGGAGATTGGGAAAATGTTCCATGACCCAATGGAAAAGACGAGTAAGCAGCATACCATATGGCATGAGCTTATCCGAACGACTGTGAATATTGGCCATCCTTTTTACCATATAGTATGCGAGGTTATATGGTTCCTCGATACTAAGACAGTAGAGCATATGGGCGAGACTCGCAGAGACGTGATCACGGTTGCCCGCAAGGCTCAACACGTTCTCACGAAGAAGGAGTTCCCAACTTCTAAGGTCGGGAAGGAGCTCTTTGAGGTAGATACGGTTTGGGTCAAGGTGGACAATTGAACCATCACACTTTTGATACGTGTGGACGACTCGAGACTTGTTTGATGGACTCGAGGTCGGGAATTTCAGTGCGATAGGCACCTACATCCTCAAGATTATAGAAGAGAGACTCAAGAGAATGGTCTTCAGTGTATGCACACTGACCATATGCAGGAACACCGAGAATTTGCCCAATCTCGGAGACAGACAGGATGATATTTTGTTTTTGAATCCAAAAATCAAGAAAGACATTACCATCATCATTAGTGAAGGTACGAACTCGACTATAAAACTCGAGAACAAAACGAGGACAGAGTTGATCGTTTATTTTGTATAAACTATCGAACTCGATAGAAGGGAAACAGACACGGATGTTGTCTGTCGTGACATAGAGTGCATCGACTACACGCCCTTCGTGTATGTATCGATTTTGGACTTTTGTGAAATAAGCTCTTTGCTCATCAGGAATGTTTAGATTTTCAAGAGTACTAAGAATGTATTGTCTGGTATCTTGATAATCATTTCGAGGCATTGTTATAATTAATGATGTTGTGATTAGGATTTGTTGATTCCAATGCCTCAATCTTGATTTGCAAGAGTTTAGTTGAATTAAGGTGTTATGGTTCGGTTTTGACAGCAAGTGAAAGTGTTTTTGGGTGTGTTTGGAAAGTTTGAGCAGAAGAAAAGGGTAATGGGCGTGTTTTTCAGATGCACGGCTCCACGGTTCCATTAAACATTAATGTAGTCGTCCCTCTTTAATGGAGCCGTATATCTGATGGTCCAATTTTTCTTCCGTTTTGACTTTTGGCTGATTAATCTTACTTATTTAGTAAGACTTTTTGACACGAGGAAAAAGTTTATACCTAATAAACTTTTTGACGAAAGATGATTAAATGGGATGATCGGAAATAACCTTAGTGTTTCCAAGGAAATTGACTAAGTTGTCATTGGATGAGGATTTACTTCTAGTATTTCCCGTGAAATAAATAGAAGTTATGAGTTGTGTTTTGGAGGATGACTATAATATTTCCCATGAAATATTTAATTAGTCGGAATACGAGACGCGAGGAATGACTTAATATTTCCCGTGAAATATTTAAGTCATGTGACGAGTTGTGAGGGAATGACTTAGAACTTCTAGAGGAATTTCTAACAGTCATGAGACGAGTTAGATAGACGACTTAAGAAGTCATGGGTGATTCGTAGAGAATGACTTCAATATTTCCCGTGAAATATTTGAGGAGTCATAGAAGGGATAAAACGTACATAAGATATGACTCGAGGGATGACTTTAATATTTCCATTGAAATATCGAAATAGTCATAAGCGGGATGAGAGGAATGACTTAAGAGTCATGAGGTGATGTGAGTGAAATGACATTAATATTTCAAGTGAATTATTAAGAGGTCATGAGGAGAGAGGTGGACGATGACTTTAATAATTCGGAAGAATTATCTAAATAGTCATGAGTGGGGTGACGAGAACGTGTTGGTTGGAGTATTGATGATGTTGTCATTCAAGAGACGGAGGAGATGACGTACTTCAACGAGCTTCATTCATGAGCAAACTACAGGGTTCCCGGTCAAGTCTAATGGCATCTTGACTGCTACTCTTCATAGGGGGTTGTCTCATCTATAGTGTTTGTTGTCATGCCTTTCCGGCGCTTACGTACTCGGCTTTAGTCGCGGAGACAATAAGAGTAGTTTGTTTCTTGGGGAACCAAGATGTTTGTTAATCAACCTATGAAGGTACAAAAATTGCTCTCTATGTTTCAATCCACGTTAACTCTCACATTATCAGAGTTGGTATAGAAACATTTTCTACATCAATCTCCTCGAGATATCGTAATCTCAAGTGTGTAGTATCTTTAATGTATGGTATGATACATTAAACACTTTGATGTAAGAGGTTTTGGGACACTTCTTACAAGTGGGCATAAAGCCAACACTATTCATGATAATGGACCTACTTGCCGTTAGGTAAACTACTTTACCTATTATGCCCCTAACCTAGTTATATCCGCGCACTCACCTTCTTCGTCTCTTGTGAGTTTTGATTTTGCAGATATGGGCGTCAGTGTCAATTAAGACTATTACTTAAACTATGTATCTCATACATATAGTATACATAAGTTTAAAGGGATACTTAATTTAGGCAAGATTACTTATGTGCAAGGAAGGAAACTTAATTCACTCATCAATGCTTAATTCAAACTTATCACACATGATCTTCAAGTGATCATCAAACATTTCTGAACAAGTTTAGTTTGTCATGATGAGATGTGAATAGAGTTTCTGTGTTATAGTGCCTACCATGTTAGATTCTAACTACACTATTTCATGCCAAATATTACTACTAACAAAGGGTGTTTTAAGAAAGCGTACCTGTGCCTGAGGTGTTTCTCTTAAAACTAGAGGATTAGACTACCTTTGTTGAATGTTGAGCATATAAGACACGACTTGACATTTGCGTCACCAGACTTGTTTGATAACACATCATACTCCTTTGGTTAGACTCCGAAATTTATTTAAACTCAGGTTTTCCTAGCAAAACAAAAGTTTACACATCTGGTCCCCAATATCTCATGGGTCCAAAGTTGTTAGAGTCAAACATCCTACGCATTTGTTGCGTTAGTTTAGGATGTGAGAATGGAGGACACATTTCCCATGGTAAGTAACCTTTTGATGGACGATCATTCCAAGTTACGGGAAAGTTACTTGGATGATTTTGTCTTCTAAAGTTACCTCTCGGTAGAGGAGTTCTAGACCGAGGTTTGGGAGAGTTCACCTTTCTAGGCGGAGGAGTAGTCGACCTAGTGTCACGCTTTACAAATCCATGTTTGGGAGATGAAAATGGTTTGTAAGAGCTTTTGACCTCCCCTTTACTTGGAGTAGACACACTAGAACTATTTTTAACTATGTAACTCGGTTTAGGACTTAGGCTACTTTTCAAAATTGACCTAGTTTCGTCTTCAGCACCAGACGGTACCACGGTACCACTAAATTTAGTGGTGCCGTCTGTACCTTTAGTGGTGCCGTCCCCTTCAGACTTAGACGTTTCAGGCATTACAAATTTAACTTGTTTGGTACCACTTGTAGAAGCCTGATTTGCGTCAAAACCTAAACCCGCACGGTCATGTTCACTATATCTAATGTTTTCAAGTATATCATTAAGTGTTTTAGTTCCTTCATCAAACTTAATGATTCTTAAAGCATTTTCTTTAAGTTTTTCATTTTCTACTTGAAGACTTATACATGACCCACATCCTAAGTCTACTTCCTTGTTTTTCTCAAGTCTTTTGACTTGATCATTTAGTTCTCGGACTTGTAGTTCTAGTTCTTGTAGTTTTAATTTAAGTTTTGTGTTTCTACCTAAGATCTTAGAACTAACTACGCATAGTTTGTTGTATTCGTCATGCAATTCACTATCATCTACTGACGAATTATTATCACTATAATAAGAAGAGTCGGAATGTACCTCGTTAGAAGCTTGAGCCATTAGGCACTTTTCATCGTTAGGCTTCTTCTCTTCTTCTTCACTACTATCACTCCAAGAGCCTCCTACAAAGGCTCTTTGGTTGTTGGATTTTGGTGGCTTAGGACATTCTCCTATGAAGTGATTCGGATCTCCGCATCTATAGCATTTCCTATCACTTGTCCCTTTTCTTTCATCATGATTTCTTTGGGATGACCTCTTCTCATCGCGAGGTTGTCTAGGAAATCTACCTTTCCTTCTAAAGAACTTTCTAAAGTTCCTAACGGCTAGTGCGTACTCTTCATCTTCACTACCGGAACTCGAACATTCCTCATCACTGGACTCCTTCTTGGCTTTTAATGCTAGAGATCTAACTCTCTCGCTTTTGCCTTTGACAATGTCGGAATCCTTCTTGATGATCATCTCGTGAACTTTCAAATTTCCTATAAGTTCATCGAGTGACAATGCCGCCAAGACCTTTGACTCTTCTATGGCGGTGACCTTTGCTCTCCATTTAGGATGTAGAGCTCTAAGAAACTTCCTAACATAGTTCTTACTAGAATAACCTTCATCAAGAGCTTTAAGACTAGTGATAATAGTATTAAATCTAGCAAAAGCATTATCTATCGACTCATCCTCCGAAATGGAGAATTGTTCATATTGTTGAACAAGAAGATCTATCTTGTTCTCTTTGACTTGGTTATTAACTTGGTGAGTGACTAACAAAGTTTTCCAAATATCTTTTGCCGTATTACACATGAAAATTCTTTCGAATTCCTTTTTTGGCAAAGCATTATAAATCATCATTTTAGCCTCATTATTTTTGGCTAATTTCTTTTTAAGTTCATCACTTTGTTTATCATAAGAAACTATTTCATCCTTTTTAGTTTCCGGATTCATTTGAATCGGTTGAAAGTCACCCTCGGTAATAACATGCCAAAGATCAATGTCTTTTGATTTCACATACGTTTCGAATCTTGTTTTCCAATATATAAAACAATCGGTTTCGAAAAGTGGTGGTCTTTGCATAGATTGCCCTTCTAGATATTTGTCGGAATCCATTGATCGATTCAAGTTTTAAAATACAATATACTTTAAAGACTTGACTAACCTGGCTCTGATACCAATTGTGGGAAACTAGAAGGGGGCTTGAATAGTTTACCGTTTAAAAAATCCTTTTAAAAATCTTGTTTTAAAAGTTAGCAATTGGAAACTTTGATTCGAACTTTATGTGTAACCAATCAACACCAATATGAACTACATACTAAGCTAAGTAATAATAACAAATAAAGGTAAAGAGTAGAGTTGGAAAGATCGAACAGAGACAGAGGATTTATAGTGGTTCGGCTACGAAGCTTTTCTTCGACCTACTCCACTCCCCGAGTACCACACTCGAGAGTTTCAAACACTATATCAACAACCTCCCTTCAGGCGGAAAAAATCGTACACGTCGCTTATCCTATTACCGACACTAAGCTAGATGTCGAGTGCTAATCTTAGCTAGCACCAATCTACCAAGGTCCACGTGACCAAACACTCAAGCCCAGTGGCTTCAAGAGATCACCAAGATCTCAACACGATCACAATGATCAACACTCACTTCACTCTACTCAACTAACACTAATCTATCGACCCTTGATCTTCTTGATCAATCACACAAGCCCAATGGCTATAAGAGATGTTCACTATCTCTATAGATCACACTTGATCTTCACTCTCACTCACAAAAGATAAGAAAGCTTGATGTATGCAAAGATACAACAAGGTTGTAACAAGTATTACAAAAACCTAACAACTATAACTCTTGTATCTTCTTGAATACTTGAGTTCTTCTCTTGCTAATGAAGAGGGATAACAACACCTTGTATCTACTTGGATACTTGTGTTCTTCTCTTGCTAATGAAGAGGGATGACAACACCTTGTATCTACTTGGATACTTGTGTTCTTCTCTTGCTAATGAAGAGGGATGACAACACCTTGTATCTACTTGGATACTTGTGTTCTTCTCTTGCTAGTGAAGAGGTATGAAGAGGATCACTTGAAGGATGATTGGATCACTCTTGAAACAAAGAAAACTAATCTAAAGAAGTGAAAGGTTTGAGAGGATTAAGCTGGGGGATTTTTCTGTGTGCGAAGGGTGCCTAAAACTGTGAAAGGGGTTGATATTTATAGGCAAGAAAAATCTGAACGTTACAAAAAAAATGGTACAGACGGCTCCGTTAAATACCCCACGGCTCCATTAAATTTAACGGAACCGTGGAGCCGTCGTAGACTAGGACGCTCCAAATTTTGTCTTTTCTGGTGAAAACTTATTTGGGGAAGGTTGGAGCTGATTTTGGGGGGAAAATAGCTGTTGTGATTTTCAAACTTATTTTTCCATTAAAACATTTCTTAATAATTAAAAAATAATTTGTCATGTGTATTTTTGTAAAAAAATGTTTTGTCCCATTTAAAATGTGAATTTTCAAAACATAAATTCACTTCTTTGATCACTAGTTCAAGTTGTAACTTTGTTCAAGAGTGATTTGCGTAGAAACGGGATCTTCCGATTAAAGACTTGTTTACGTTGATTTTAACGTATCGTGATTTCACATTTTGTCATCCTCAAAACGTGAAGTAATCAAAAGATATAAATAACGTTTTTAGAACATTATTTGCGTCAACAAACACTAAAGTTTCTAACAAAGAGCTGATAACAAATCATAACTGACTTAACTAACACTGTAACAAACATAATAAACTATCTATACTGTAACTAGCGATAATACGTCGCTATTTTTCGAATTCAGCCTACTTTCTATTTTGTCACAGATTTTTACACACTTCCTATTCATTTCTCGACATCAAATATGACTAAAATGGAACATGTTCAATCTTTCACAGAGTTTAACGACTAGTTTAGCACGGCAACTTGTGCAATATGAAATGTCAAAACCGATGCCAATTTACAACTTTCTACTCTATCTTCGCAAAAAAGACTAAAGTTTCTAACAATAAGCTGATAACGGATCATAACTGACTGAACTAACACTGTAACAAATATAGCAAAGTGACTTTCCAAAAGTTTAACCACTAACTTAACACCGCGATAATATGTTACTAGTATACGACATTAGCCGAAATTAAAACACTGCAATTTTACTTCATTTCAACTGATAAGTTCTAGGTTAGGTATATCATCAACATATACAAACAGAACCGTATACAAAGAGCTTATAACAGATCATAACTAACTAAACTAACACTGTAACAACTATAACAAACTAACTATCTATACTCTAACATCACGTTAGTCAGATATGTTTTATGTTAGAGTATAAAGTCTGTTATGATTTGTTATCCGCTCGTTATTCGAAAATATAGCATTTACTATTTTCGACATCAATATGACTAAACAGGAACACTTTCGTTCTTTTACAAAGTTTAGTGACTAATTCAGCAAATTTTAATGACTCAAACATAAAACGGAACAATTTGCGTCTTTCACAAATTTTAATGACTAACTCGGCACATCAGCTTGTGGAATAACAAATGTCGAAAACGATGCTTATTTGCGAGGAGCTAAAAAAACCATAAACACAAATTAATGACTATAAACTTTTGGCGGCGACATGTCCCCGGTACAAACATAAACAGAAAAAAAAAAAAAAAAAAAAAAAAAAAAAAAAAAAAAAAAAAACACAAATTAATCACTATAAACCTGTGGTCTCGGCTTCGGTTCTCAGCTTCGGCTCTCGGCTTCGGTTCTCAGCAGCAACTGTACCAAAAAAAATTAACAAAAAAATTTAAAAAAGTAACAAAAAACATAATACACATATATCAAAAATTAACATATTGCAAAAATTAACTCATATCAAAAAAATAACAAAAATTAACATATATAAAAAAAAATAACAAAAATCAATAAATTAACAAAAATTATCACATGGGTTTTGTAAACGAGAGGGATAAAGGAAGGAAGAAAGAATTAAACGAGGAGAGGGTTTGAGGAGGGGCTGTGGTGGTGCACAGTGGTGCGAGGGTGGGTTTATGTGGTGGAGATGATGGTGCTGTGGTGGTGATTAGTGGTGTTGGTGGTGATGTGGAGATAGTCGTGCTGTATAGGTCGAGAGGAAGAAGACGATGGGAGCTAGAGATAAGTTTTTTTTTTTTTTTTTTTTTTTTTTTTTTTTTTTTTTTTTCTAAGTGTAAACTAGATCTGTTAATAATTGAGGTTAGGTTTTGGCGATAACTTTCGGCGGGGACATGTCCCCGCCGAAAGGTTTTACTAATCGCCAAAAACTTTGGCGGGATAATATAAATGCGAAGAGGGAAAAACAAATTTTTGGTGAAATCTTTCGGCGGGGATATTATTTTAACTAACTCATATCAATATTAAATCTTTTAAATTTAATTAAAATATTTCTAAATCATCTTTAATTAATTTAAAACTTTTTAAAATTATTTACATCACTTTTACCTAATAAAGTAAAATCATTTATATTTAATTTAAATCATTTAAAATTATTTTTAAAACATTTTAATTGAGTTAAATCACTATTAAATGATTTAAATTTAATTTAAATATTTTGTAAATCATCTTTAATTGATTTAAAACTTTTTAAAATTATGTACATCATTTTTAACTAAGTTAAGTCATTTATACTTAAGTTACATCATTTTTAACTAAGTTAAACAAATGAGTCGATATGATATGGTTGTACACAAGATGTTAAACAAATGAGTCGAGATGATATGGTTGTACACGAGATGTTAAACAAATGAGTCGAGATGATATGGTTGTACACGAGATGTTAAACGAATGAGTCGAGATGATATGGTTGTACACGAGATGTTAAATGAATGAGCCGAGATGATATGGTTGTACATGAGATGTTAAACGAATGAGCCGAGATGATATGGTTGTACATGAGATGTTAAACGAATGAGTCGAGATGATATGGTTGTACACGAGATGTTAAACGAATGAGCCGAGATGATATGGTTGTACATGAGACGTTAAACGAATGAGTCGAGATGATATGGCTGTATATGAGATGTTAAACGAATGAGCCGAGATGATATGGCTGTACACGAGATGTTAAACGAATTAGCTGAGATGATATGGTTGTACATGACATGTTAAACGAATGAGCCGAGATGATATGGTTATACACGAGATGTTAAACGAATGAGCCGAGATGATATGGTTGTACACGAGATGTTAAACGAATTAGTCGAGATGATATGGTTGAACATGAGATGTCAAACGAATGAGCCGAGATGATATGGTTGTACACGAGATGTTAAACGAATGAGCCGAGATGATATGGTTGTATATGAGATGTTAAAAGAATGAGCCGAGATGATATGGTTATACACGAGATGTTAAACGAATGAACCGAGATGATATGGTTGTACACGAGATGTTAAACGAATTAGTCGAGATGATATGGTTGTACACGAGATGTTAAACGAATTAGTCGAGATGATATGGTTGTACATGAGATGTTAAATGAATGAGCCGAGATGATATGGTTGTACATGAGATGTTAAACTAATGAGATGTTCAACGAATGAGCTGAGATGATATGGCTGTACACGAGATGTTAAACGAATGAGCCGAGATGATATGGTTGTACATGAGATGTTAAACGAATGAGCCGAGATGATATGGTTATACACGAGATGTTAAACGAATGAGTCGAGATGATATGGTTGTACACGAGATCTTAAACGAATGAGCCGAGATGATATGGTTGTACATGAGACGTTAAACGAATGAATCGAGATGATATGGTTGTACATGAGATGTTAAACGAATGAGCCGAGATGATATGGTTGTACATGAGATGTTAAACGAATGAGCCGAGATGATATCGTTGTACATGAGATGTTAAACGAATGAGTCGAGATGATATGGTTGTACAAGAGATGTTAAACGAATGAGCCGAAATGATATGGTTGTACAGGAGATGTTAAACGAATGAGCCGAGATGATATGGTTGTACACGAGATGTTAAACGAATGAGCCGAGATGATATGGTTGTACACGAGATGTTAAACGAATGAGCCGAGATGATATGGTTGTACACGAGATGTTAAACGAATGAGCCGAGATGATATAGTTGTACATGAGATGTTAAACAAATGAGCCGAGATGAAATGGTTATACACGAGATGTTAAACGAATGAGCCGAGATGATATGGTTGTACATGAGATGTTAAACGAATGAGCCGATATGTTAAACTATGTGATTAAATAAGCATTTTCAGCAACACTTGTTTTTATTTTCTGTTTCCTCCTCTAAATATACTTGCATGAGCATTTAAATTTCAACTAACACCCACGTGTGGAAAAGATCAATCAGAAAAAGAGTTGAAACAAATAAACACTTGCAGATAGCTTTAAAAGCTTCAGAGATTTGTGCAGATCAAGTATCTTACCATATATTTGATTAATACAAGTAAATTATTAGTTAGCCTCAAATGCGATGAATTAAACACATTACCAAACAACTCTAAAGTGCATTCATGTTATTACCACCAAAATTTCCCACCAAAATACTGGCGCCAACATTTCCCACCAAAATATTGGCGCCAAAACTTCCCACCAAAAGCTAGCAGATCTGCTCTATCCTCACAAACACCATTATATGCACTCTTATCCTCAAAACCACTCAACCTCACAACCTCTTATCTCCACACCAATTTCAAAACCTGAGATGCAGCGATATAATCCTTTTATGTGTTCTTATGGAACAGAAAATATAAAACTAAGAAAATCACATAAAAAAGATACATTTGAATGGGATTATTATGCATGTCCTCTTTCGAAGGTGAACAATCATACATTTCTTATTTATGTAAATATACAAACAATCATAACATTTTCTTATTTATGTAACAGCCAAGAGAAATAGATTATGGATGTGGATATTTTATGTGGAAAAGTGAATTTGATGACCGGTTACGAATAATCTCTTTTACTTCAACATCTCAAGGTGATGGATCTGCACCAACAGAGTGCTCAAACTGTAATGCCAAAGATCTTAGGATAAACATGCTGGAGTCCCAAAAATAGGTGCTAGAGACCAGAGTAAACATGTTGGAATCACAAAAACAGGTGCTAGAGACAAGAGTAAGGATGCTAGAGGCAAGACTTGAAATGGCAAAGAATCCTGACGACCACGACCACGCATGTCAGTCGGCTGCAATACTCCATGAGCTGTTAGGTGACTTGGACAATCTTCATATGTAATGTTGGTGGTGTTGTTGTTGTTGGTGGTGTTGTTGTTGATGTTGTTGTTATTGTTGTTGTTGTTGTTGTTGTTGTTTGTGTTATTGTTGTTGTTTGTGTTATTGTTGTTGTTTAATAAAATGTTGTTGTTGTTGTGAAAACTTAAGTATTTCACGAGGCTTCTTTAACAGCTGTCACACACACAAACTCACAGTTTCACTAGGCCAACGTCAACTAAACCCTTTTGCACCACCTTTCTATCCATCATCAAAAATTTCGTAGCCATATGTATTAAGAGCTTCATTAAAGAGACCTCCGACGATAAAACCTTTGACCACTCCTCTTCTGGCGTGTATGCAGCCATTTTTATGTGTGTTTTGTGAGAATTAACAATTTGGTTATTTGAGGATGATCGGTTAGGTTATATATAAGGAAAACTTTGGCGGGATAAAGTTGCAATTTGGCGGGATAAATTGGTGCCAACACTTTTGGCGGGCACATGTCCCCGCCAAAAGATAATATAGTAGAAGAAAATATTGGCGGGATAAAGTAATTTTTAGGGGCAAAACTGGATAACATTTTCGGCGGGGACATGTCCCCGCCAAAAAGATGGTACTGTGCATCTTAACTTTTGGCGGGGACATGTCCCCGCTAAAAGTGAGCGCGGGAAAAAAAACCCGGGAACAATTAAGAGTTCCAACTTTGGTCAAATTTTGGCAAATATGAAAAACACTTTCGGCGGGGACATGTCCCTGCCAAAAGGTTGCGTTGAAAATTTAGTAAACGGTCAGCGAGACTTTGTGCCAGCTCATTGTCGATTTTGTCGTTTAGCGAATTTCGGCGGGGACATGGGCGTCCCCACCAAAAACGTCCTTGCCCGTCCTCTCTTTTGTTGTAGTGCTTTCTACAATTTCTTATATGGTTTTTGAAACCATGTACACTAACTACTTTATGAGCTTTTAAAGGTCCTGCAAGCTTATTGGTAAGGCAGGTTGACAGCTCTTTAAGGTTCTTCTTGGGTGTGGAAACTAGAAGGGGTGGTTGAATAGTTTTTCCGGTTTTTAATTTGTTTCAAAAACTTTTCTATTGAAAACCTTGATTCGAATCTTATGTGTGATCAATCAACACCAATATGAACACTACACTAAACTATGCAATATAAACACAATGTAACTAAGCTAAATGTCGAATGCTAATCTTAGCTAGCACCAATCTACCACGATTTACCTGATCCTTTCTACTTCACACAATCACACAAGACTCGATCTACCCGATCTACCTATGATCCACTTGATCAACACACTATCTCACAAGCTACAGGAGATAATCAATATCTGTATCAGATCACAATGATCTTCTCTCACAATCTCTCAAAATAAAAATGATTTTGATGTATACTATGATTCAATCAAGTGTGTAACAAATGTTACAAGTACTCTAACTACAACTACAACACTTTGTATCCTCTTGGATACTTTGTGTTCTTCTCTTGCACTTGAAGAGGAATGAAGAGGATCACTTGGATGGATGATTGGATCACTCTTAAACAAAAGAAAACTAAACTAAATGATCAAGAAGAAAAGATGTGGTGAGAGTATTAAACTCAGAAAGTTCTGTGTGAAAAAGGATGCCCAAAATCTGTGAAGTGGGCTGGTATTTATAGGCAGAAAAAATCTGGCCGTTATGAAGGCACGGCTCCACTAAATTACACACGTTACCACTAAATTTTGTGGTACCGTTGTACCGTGCCAGACAAAAACGCTCATATTTTTGTCTTTTCTGGTAAAAACTTATTTGGGGAAGTTTGGAGCTGATTTTGGGGGGAAAATAGTTGTTATGATATTTGAACTTATTTTTCCAATAAAACATTTCTTAATTATTCAAAAATAATTTGTAAAGTATATTTTTGAAAAAAATGTTTTGTCACATTAAAAATGTGAAGTCTTAAAACACAAATTCACTTCTTTGATCATTTGTCAAGATGTAAATTTGTTTGTTCATACCTAGAGTGATTTGTGTAGAAACGGGATTTTTCGACTAAAAACTTGTTTACGTTAATTTTAACGTAACGTGTTTTCACATTTTGTCATCCTCAAAATGTGAAGTTATCGAAAGATATAAATAACGTTTTTTGAACATTATTTGCATAAACAATCTCCCCCTTTTTGATGATGACAAAACATAAACTCATTTTAGGTTAAAATTAGTTTTAACAAGTTTTTAATGAGTTTACTCCCATTTCTCCCCCTTTTTGTCGAAGCAAAAAGGTTGCTAAGGCTCCCCCTTGATGTATACTCCCCTCGTTTGGAGGACACCAAGGAATCGAGCAATGATTATTGCTACAAAACAAAGTTAGATGACAAGCATACAATATCTAACATGTAGCAATCACGACAAATATCCAACCACACAAACAAAAATTGGCTAAGTAGCCAAGCACCAACACTAAAACCACCACACAAAGAGTTCATTCATTCATAAAAAAAATATGATACATAGGTATGACTACATAACAAACATAAAGAGACACAACAAGGAGCATAAATCCTTAATGACTAGAGGCAAGCTTCATTTCCAAAAGGGTCCTAAGGTTTATAGTTGAAAACTAAACATGAGCATGTTTAGTTTTGTGGGCTAGGAGGTGGTGGAGATGGTGACAAGATTCGGGGTGGTGGTGGTGTCAAGAGATGCTCCACATAGGAGAACATGAAATGAATCTCATCTCTCAATGAGAAGATGAGGTTGCGGTTGTGGAGGCAATATAGGCAATTAGCACTATGTAGATCAAATGGGTGAGGTTGGATGGGTTGTCCCATTATTGGAGAAGGAGGTGGTGGTGAGTTTGTGGGTGATCGGGTTGGCATGGCATAATTCAAGGGATTGATGGGTGATAGAGTGTAGTCCATGGATGATGGCATGGTGTTGAGAGAGGGAGATGATGAAGATGTTGTATAAGCAGAGGATGTTTTGGAAGGTGCATTAGGTGGAGAAGGTGAGTTGGGAGTGGCTTGGGAAGGTGGTGTCATGAATTCATCATCTTTTGTAAGATCCACAAAGAGAGGTTTGGTGGGTGGTCTTACGGTTATCCTAGGTTTCTTTGAGATGTGGGTTGTTGACTCTTGTGTGAAGGACATGGTGATTGAGTGTGTGAGGTTGAAGATGAAGTGCAAGATAAGCTTGCAATGGTGAGGCCTTATATAGGCAAATGTTGGGAAATTTGAATTAAAGGTGATGGGAGTGTCCTATGGTGTAGGAAGAGAAGCTTGGGGTGTATGTGAGTTTGCAAAATTTGCAGGTTTGAGGTTTGAGGTTTAGGGATCTAGAGGAAACAGTGAAAATTCGTCAAACAAGGGCACGGTACCACTAAATGCCACACGGTACCGTTAAATTTAACGGTACAGTGGCCTATTTAACGGTACCGTGACACTGGAGTCACGAATTTTCCTGTGTAGGCTAGTTCTGGGTAGCTAAGGTGAGTTTTGTAGGGGACTATTTGCAGGAAATGTTGTTGCCTCAAATCACTAAAGATTTATTTTCCTAATGTGTCCCATATTAAGCTACTCCTAGCACATAAATATTATCATGCAATTTGCTCAGATAATCCATAAGCATGCAAACACAAAGGACAAAATAGGCTATCATCCAAGAATCATGTAATTAAAAATTCATGCAAGGTGATATGATAAGTGTCAAGCATGCAAGAGTATTAATCTATAATTAATCATAGATAAACCCTAATAGTAATACTAATCCCTCCTTATCTACTTATGACTTGAGCTTGCTCCCGTTTTTATCACACTCGCATCTTGAGCATGCATTACTTCCTCATGATTTTGATCATCAAAGGGTGCATAATTGGTAGAGGATTCAGAAATCAGGATGGATGAAACATATGACTCATTTAGGGGTTTCATGACGGGATCGAAGAGTGAGTATTGAGGACCACTAAGGTATGGGTGATAGTTCATGAGGTGTTGATAAAGACGAGTAGGCGAGATTGTACGGTCGTTGAGTTAGGAGACAGTAAATCATATGAGCACAACACGCCGGAAGTTGCTCACGATTTCCTGTTAGACTTAGAACATTTTCTCGCAGGATGACTACCCAAGAAAGTAGTTCATGATGAACGTCTTCCAAACGAATTTTCGTTGGATTTGGGTAAGAAGAGTACTTATGAGTACGAATGAGTTTGGTAAGTTCGGTTGGTGAGGTATGTAGGAACAATACGGACTTTCCTCTTCACGATAGTTGAAGAGGGACTCAAGACACCAATCTTCAGTATAGGCACATTACCCATGATTGGGAATTCAGAGAATTTGAGCAAATTGCTCAAGACTTAAGACGAATTTGAAGTTTCGGATCCAAAACCAAAGTGACAAAGATTGATCCTCATTACGTACGAGTTCAACTTGTCGAAAGAATTCCAACACAAAACGAGGAAAAATGTGCTCATTAATGTGAAGCAAGCAATCGAATCCTATAGCTCTAAATGAGGTGTTGATATCCCTATGAAAAGCTAAGGATGGATCAACGACTCGACCTTCATGAAACCGACGGATTTTAAGATTAACATAGGCACGAATGTGAGTACCGGGTGTGGTAGGTTCACGAGAGATTTTGGGAGTATAGGTGTCGGTTAGAAGATGATCAAAATCATACTCATGAGACATTTTTATCATTTATAAGAAAATATAAGGAAAAATCAACATTGAGAATAGTTGCTTTGAAAACACGTGCCTAGTGTGTGCCTATATGCAAACTATGTGGAGGTGCGGTAATCTCGACTCTAGAAAATTATGAGATTACCCAAACACTCCTAAATTCACTTTTGCTCAAACGAATATGTCGATAAATACATATTAGTTATGTAATTCGATTAATATTCATGAGATCATGTACGCATGGGAAAAACATTTTTAGTTTGTATCAACAATGCACGAAAAATATTTCATGATCCTAGTTTCCTAAATTTTTCAAAAGCAATGAAATTGGGGTGTTTGGCGACTTTAAGGTGATGATGCCAAAATGTAATGATTCCTTTCAAAACTAATTGCTCAAATGCAAAAATTTGGACTAAAATGTATGGGTTTATGCAAATCCTAAGTTAAGGGAATCATGGAGGTTATGCATTGGCTAATCCTAGTCCTAATTTCATAGAGAATCAATTGAAATTGAAAAACCCCAATTCAATTTTTATGCATGAAGAAACCCTAGACTCAAAATTAAAGAAAAGTAGAGTTAAATGACTTACAATTTATGTTGAAAAAGTGAAAGTAGTTGATAATCTTGAAAATCAATCCATTGAGTATGATCTTGGAAGGGTGTAATTGAATTTTGGTTTTGACAGCAATTGCAGAAGTTGGGAAGGTTTAAGATGAACAATGTGGGAAAGGAGGACTGAAATACGGGATGTATCAGATGCACGGTACCACAGTACCATTAAATTTAATGGTGTCGTGCCACTTTAGTGGTGCCGTGATCTGCAGGGATGAATGACCGGATCTAAACACACACGTTGTGTTGGCGATACTTTGAGTATATACTTGATAGCACGCGGAATTTACTACCAAGTACTTAGAAGAATATAAGTTTATGTTTGGTGATTGATTAAGTAAAACAATAAGAACACACAATATCAACCAAACTATCACTTCAATATATCAAACGATTACAATATGAACGTGAATAATCTTAGGTATTCGATGTATTCGATATGAATGATATATGTGTATGTATGTATATATCAAACCCTAATCTAAGGATCTCCTTTTATAATGTAAAGAGTCCTGTACACGTTAAACATCTAACCGTATCTCTCTATACAAATAAGATATTTACCATATCTTTTCTATAATTATCTTCACACGGTTTCACCTTGATCTCTTAAGCAGTCCTAACTGTTCTTCCTTCAGCAGTCCTAACTGCTCTTCTATCAGCAGTCTTAACTGTTCTTGTATCAGCAGTCGTAACTGTTCTTGTATACTTCAACCGTAAAAACTGCTTAAGTTTAATTCCCAACAATCCTCCCCTAAACTTATGATTTTGATGCAAATCAATAAGTTTCTTGAATTAAACATCTGATTTCGTTGATGGGGTGGATTCTTTCAAACACTTGTCTTTAATCACGAAACGCATTGAGAATTATCTTCACGTATCATACTCTTTTGGTCAACTCTTCAAACATTACCAAAATTAATTTAATTCCATCAAGGAATTAATTCCTTATACCAACCCAAAGTTAATTCTGCATATCAACCACGCATTGAATGTCATTAAACCTTTATTAACTCTATAAAAACTCACATATTCACACAAAATCTTCTTCAACACAAATCTTTAACTCTTCAATCACAATGTCTTCTTCACCAAACATCATAGAAATCTCATCTGATTCTTCTTCAGATTCTGAAGATTCAGGTTGGAACAACTACTTTCCACCAAATTATTCTTCAACTTCAAGAGTTAATCTTTCAAAGAAAAAGACTGAAAAGTCCTCATCTGAAGAACTTTCCTCCGATGAACTTCCTCCTTATGTGGATGATTCATCCTGCTCTTCGTCTGACTCGTCTGATGATGATGAACTTCGAAAACTATCAGACTTACTAACCAAAGAATTTGAGAAAGCAGCATCATCAGTGAAGATCCCTGTTCCAAAGAAGAAGCCTGAGAAGAAGCAATTTCCATCTCCAAGATCAATAATACTGGTACTTCCCTGCAAAAAGGTGTCTGACCTCATGGGTAGCAGAGGAGCCCGCATCAAAACCATGTCGGATATCACTGGAAAAGGAAAAGGAAAACTTGAGTAGTTGTGTTGTGTTTGTGTTGTGTATTTTGTTGGTAGGTTTTTGTTGGTTTTTCCTGTGTAAAGCTTTTGTAATGAATCATCTTTATAATGAATAGACTTTAAGCACTTCTTATGCTTCATCTCTGACTTCGTAATTCCTCCCCTGAATTTCATAATCATCAATCATCTTTAACAGCAACTAGAACAAACTTTAATTCCTCCCCTGTTTGGAAGAATCCTCACCATCAGATGAATTAGAACATAAGTATCCAAACTCAGCATCCAATAAGACCATTTGTACAAGTTACCATCAATTCAATTGTTTTAGTTTCAAACTGCTCTCAACACTTCCAGATGTATTACCTTCTGAGAGAGGTGTATCACAGAGCATAAACTCAGTAGGAACTATGTTTTTAACAATCAGTACAAACTGGTGAAGCCAGCAGTTCAGACTGTTAACTCCAGCAGTACTAACTGCTAGCAAAAAGTTTTCAGAGATAAAATCAAAATTTTTTAATTTTAATTGTGGATTTGAAAACATTTTTGTCCACTTATAGTTTTTAGCAAACTATCAGCTATGAACGGATTTGACTTGTCTTTACCAATAGCCGTTTGCTATGGACTAGCCAACTCTTCACACTTAGATTTGGTGAGTTGATAACCAACCAGTTTTTGGTAAACTATCAACCATAAATGGATTTGAGTAGTCTTTACCAGAAACCGTTTGATCTGGACTAGTTGATTCTTATGTTGATTAGACATGGTGAATCAATTACCATTTGTTGTGAGACAAGCATTCACACTTGACAATCCAAACCAACACACTTTTCAAAGCACAATCCAAAGCAAAAAGCTTTTCTTAACCTGAAATGTTAGTCCAAAACCAAAGAAAACACAATACATAATATTCTCTTTTAACAGTTATTCCATTTGACTAACAAATTCACAAGCAGTCTTAACACCATTCAAGCAGTCTCAACTATACAAATAGCACAACTAACAGTACAAATTCCAAAAAACATTTAGACATTTAATCTTTTGAAGGATTAAGCATTCCAATACCTGTTACCAAGTACTGAAATCTGCTTACATCAAAACCTTTTGTTAAGAGATCAGCAAAGTTGTTATCAGTGTGTATTTTAACAACTTGTATTAACTTCTTTTCAGCACAGTCTCTTATAAAATGATGTCTAATTTCAATATGTTTAGTTTTTGAATGTTGAACTTGATTCTTAATGATACACATTGTACTATTATTGTCTATATGTATAATTATGTTTAAGAAATTGTACCCATAATCAAGAATCTGGCTTTGAATCCATAAAACTTGAGCACAACAACTTGCAGCTGCCACATATTCTGCTTCAGTAGTAGATATAGCCACCATAGTCTGCTTCTTACACTGCCAAGAGATTAATCTTCGACCTAAGAATTGACAACCACCTGTTGTAGACTTTTTATCCATGCTAGCACTAGCATAATCAGAATCAGAGAATGCAACAAGATCAAATGCAGACTCTTTAGGATACCATAGCCCCAAGTTAGGCTAGCCTTTAAGGTATCTGAAGATCCTTTTTACTACTGTGAGATGAGACACCTTAGGAGTCACTTTGAATCTTGTACAGGCACATACAACAAACATGATATCAGGCCTAGATGAGGTAAGATACATCAGAGACCCAATCATAGATCCATACATGTGCACATCCACATCTTCACCACTATGATCCTTTAATAACAAATGTGTCTCCTTGTCAATTGGTGTGCTAGCAACCTTGGCATCTGTGAATTGAAATTTCCTTAAAATTTCACCAACATATTTATCCTGAGAGATAAATATACCATCTGACTTTTGCTGTACTTTAAGACCTAGAAAGAAGGTAAGCTCTCCCATAGAACTCATCTGAAATTGGTCTTTCATCAGCTTTTCAAACTCCTTACACATCTGTTTCTTTGTAGAACCAAAAATGATGTCATGCACATAAACTTGTACTAGTAGAATATCACCCTTGTCCTTTTTAATAAAAAGAGTTTGATCAATTTTCCCTCTATGAAACCCATTCTTCAGAAGATATTTAGCAAGAGTTTCATACCAAGCTCTTGGAGCCTGATGCAATCCATATAGAGCTTTCACCACCTTATAAACCTTGTCAGGATGCTCTGGGTCTATAAAACCTGGAGGTTGTGTAACATAAACCTCTTCATCAATAGTGCCATACAGAAATGCACTTTTCACATCCATTTGATAGACCATAAACGCCATAAATGAAGCATAAGCAAGAAATAATCTTATTGCTTCAATCCTGGCAACTGGAGCAAAAAATTCCTCATAATCTATACCCTCCTCCTGAGTATAGCCTTGAGCAACCAATCTTGCTTTGTTTTTTATCACAATGCCCCTCTCATCCTTCTTGTTCCTGAATACCCACTTTGTACCAATCACTCTCATTCCCTTTGGTAGATCAACCAGAACCCAAACATTTTGAATCTTGAATTGAAGTAGCTCTTCTTGCATAGCTTCAACCCAACTTGATGAATCTAAAGCCTTTAACACATTCTTGGGTTCAACCTGAGATAGAAAACATACAAACATACACTCATGCTCATCTTCATGATATTTCTCTTCATAAACCACACTGAGAAAACCATGATGATCTGGGTCTTGAATTTTCCTTCTGGTCTTGACTCCAGATTGTACATCTCCTATGATATTGGTAAGTGGATGATTCCTATGCACAATAGTATGGGGAGTAGAAGGAACTGCATAAGTAATAGGCATGTTTTGCAGACTATCTCCAAAGAAATCAAACTCATCAGCTTGAGAAGCAGTATCAACTGGTGAATCAAGATGAGGTTGACTTGGTCCAGCAGTCTCAATATTTTGCTCAGCAGTTGGAACTTGAGGTTGAGCAGTACTAACTCCATTGGAACTGCTCGTTGGAATTTCAGCTTCTTTACCATTCTGACCACTTGTTTCAGCAGTATCTTTCTCTTTGTCAACACCACTTGATGAAGGAATATCATCTTTCTTTGTAGAAGACTCATTCACAGAACTTTCTTCCATGACAGGTATGAAAATGCAATCATCATCTTCCTCTTCTGAACCTGCATCAATGTTAGTATTTGTACCTGTAACAGGCACATAATTCATGGAATCTGAAAGACTGTCTATATCAAAGATCCAATCTGGACCTACACCTGCAACATTTGGTTTAATCTCCAAAAATTCTATGTGCAGATTTTCTTCTACTTGCTTGGTGCTTGTATTGTACACCCTAAAAGCCTTACTGTGCAGAGAATAACCAACAAAGAAACCTTCCTCAGATTTCCCATCAAACTTTCCTAGTTGGTCTTTGGTATTAAGGATAGTAACATGACAACCAAAAGGTCTCATGAAGCTTAAAGCAGGGTTTCTACCTCTAAGTAGCTCATAAGCAGTCTTATTGTGAGGTTGTACAACTAAAACCCTATTCAACACATAACAAGCAGTGCTAAATAATTCAGCCCAAAATGAAGCTGGTAGCTTAGAGTCAGCTAACATTGTCCTAGTAGCCTCTATAAGAGTCCTATTCTTCCTTTCAGCTACACCATTTTGCTGTGGGGTTCTAGCTACACTAAACTCCCTCTTAATACCTTTTTCTCTGCAAAAGTCATCCATCACTCTATTCTTAAATTCAGTCCCATTGTCACATCTGATTATTTTAACCTTCTTATCAACTAGGTTTTCTACTTCAACAATAAGGGTCTTAAGTATTTCACTTGTCACATCCTTAGTTTTCATAAAGAATACCCAAGAAAACCTACTATAATCATCAGTGACAACAAGGCAGTATCTCTTAAAATTCAAGCTATTCACAGAGGTAGGACCAAACAAGTCCATATGCAACATATACAAAGCTTGAGAAATAGAGTTCTGGGTCTTTGGCTTACATGAGGCTCTGTGTTGCTTACCCTTAAGGCAAGAAACACAAGTTTGGTCATTTAGAAAAGTTTTGTTTGGTAAACCTCTTACCAATCCATGTTTAGCAATATTGTTAATGGTTTTAAAATTAACATGACCAAGCCTCCTGTGCCACAACATTGATTCTCCTAATGTGGCTTTTGCAACAAGACAAGTAAGTCCAACCTTAGGAACTAGTTTATTCATCTCAACACTGTATGTATTATCCTTTCTAGGGATTTTAAGCAATACTTAACTTTCATCAGGTAGCTTGAAATTAGGGGAAAGTATAAGACAATCAGTATCAGTAAATGAACTTTGTTCTGTTTATCACAAATTTGTGATACACTAAAAAGATTGTACTTAAGTTCTGGTACATAATACACATTCTCAAAATCAAGGTTACCAGTTTTAATTACCCCTTTACCAGTAATTCTTCCTCCAACACCACCACCAAAGACAACTGGTCCTCCATCCAGAGCAATAAAGCCTGAAAGATATGACTTGTTGCCTGTCATGTGCCTTGAACATCCACTGTCTGAAAATCCTCTATCTTTTTTGCCATTTGAGGGATGTTCCTGCACACAAAATAAAGGTGTTAGTTCCTTTTGGGGATCCAAACAATCACTGGTTTGGATCTGCCTTGTGCATCAAGATGAGAAAACTTGTTTGAGGTCTTTGATGCACCATTGGGTTTGGCAAAATGTTTATCCCAATGTGTTGAGGCCTTGACAGCATTTCCCCATTTTCCCTTAGCTTTTAAGTGCCTAGCAGTTGGATTTGCTGGTCTAGCAGTTGGAACTGCTGACCTAGCAGTTGGAACTGCTTGCTTAATCTTAGGCATCCACTTCTGATTAGCCATTGCTGTTTTTTGATAAAAATGTCTTTTAACTGTTTGTGCATGATTTGAAAATTGTTTTGCACTAGAAACAGTTTGCTTGTTATTGAACCACTTATTTTGACTAGCAGTTGAAACTGTTTTGATGCCAGTCTTTAACATAACAGCTTTAGGTGACATCTTTTGATTTGCATTAGGGTTTGTCAATCAGGTTGGACCATTTTGAGTTACCCTAGCATTGTTATTCTAGTTTACCCTTGCATTCCCAGTAACCCTTTTTTTCCATGGGTTAGAATCACAATAAGCAGCCATATGCTCAAAACTTCCACAAATAAAACATACTTTTCTAATCATAGCAAACTTATCATCCATTTTCTTAGATTTTGAGTGATTCCAGTTCCTATGACTACTCTTAGAACTTGATGATCTGTTCTTATCCCTATACATCTTAGCATATCTAACATTTTTCCTAACTGGTTTTATGTTTTCAGTCTTAACCACTTTAGGAGCATGTTTAACTTCTACCTTAACAACATTAGGTTTTTCCTTAACCTCTACATTCTCATCATCAGATGTCCACTCCTCAATAGTTGGAGCATCTGAGTTCCTATCAGAGGACATCTTTTCCTCAGAAAGGGATTTATCACTAGCATTCACAAAATAATCTTCTGCCTTAACAAATTTAACAGGATTCTCACTAACCTCTCTAATACGTATGGAATTCTAAGTCTATACCTTTCTAATACGTATGAACTCACTATCGTATTGTATGTTCTTGTATATCTAAACCTTAACCTAGGCAATCCTTTTATAGACTAAGGATTCCTGTACAAGATAACTATCAATCTATTCTTATACGATATACACAATATATTTTCCATAATTATCTACTTTACATAAATCATAAACCGTCTTAACTTCTTCACTCAGCAGTCTTAACTGCTCATGTCTTCAACACTCTTCAGCAGTCTTAACTTCAATCTTCAACAGTCCTAACTGTTACCTCCAACAGTCTTAACTGCTTAAGCTTAATTCCTAACAATCCTCCCCTAAACTTATGATTTCTTCTCAGATCACTAAGTTTCTTCAAATTAAGCTTCTTCTTCTTAATGCTGAAAATTCTTTCAAATACCCATCAAGCAAATCTCTTAGATCTAGCTTTTACTTCTTGAACAAGGTTGAATATCTTTGCCACTAGCATATTAGCCATCTCAGATTCCTTATTAGCTTCCAGTTTAGTAAATGCCAGCATTGTCAAAACACCTGGTCTGAGTGGATAGTATTTTTCAACCAACATATATATCTCTATTCCTTCCTTTGTAGATACTCTGTGTACTCCATATGTTCCAAATAACTTCCAAGAGATGTCCTTGACTTGAGCTTGAAATCTCCATATCGATTCTCCACCATCTGGTTCATATATTATCTTCAATTGAACCCATAGTTCTTTGTCTTTATCTTCAACAGGGTCAATATCTCTGAACTTTTCTTTCACTAAGCTCCAAAGTTGATTTAGATCTTCTCTGTCTAAGCCTTTGAGTAAATCTTCAAACAACTTATATCTTTCAGAAATATCTCCAAGTCTAATAATCTTCCATCCCTTCATTCTACCATCAGTAAACACTTCCCAATCAATTATTGGATGTTTGACCTGCAAAGGTTTAATGTAAGAAGACTCTGGAATAATCACCATCATGCTTCTGATCTTTTCATTAGTTAATCCTTCTTCATCAGACTTTTGTTTCTTAACAACTTCTGATTCCATAGATTCTGCTTCCCTCTTCTTACCTGTTTTGAAACTTCTTCTTAGAGAATTCAAAATAGCATAAGTTTCACAGAATTCTTTTTCAATTATAGCATAAGACTTTCCCTTGAAATCTTTCATTGAGTAATTTGCTGAGTTCTTTAAATAATGCTTCATATCCTCAACAAGTTCCTTCTTTGTTGGTAACTTTGTCTTGTACCCAGACTTCTGTCTTTCTCTTATTCTATGAATCAGATCATCCCATGTTGCAATTCCATTCTTCTTGAGTATAAATTCCTTAAGCTCCTCGGTCTTATCATCTTCATTCAATTCTTTATCTTTAAGAACCATTGAAGCTTGTGCTCTTACCATCACATCAGAATCTAGAAAATATTGCAACTGTTCATTGAATTCTTCTTGATCTACTTCATTTGATCTTTTTCTTTCCATGAATCCAGCTATATTCCTTATATCATCAGCAGCCATTTTCCTTGCAAATTCTTCATCACGAGCAATCTGAGCTTGTTTTTCTTCCTCTCCAGCCAAATCATCTTCTACTAATTGCCTTGCAACCTCTGCTTCATGATCAATCTGTTCTTGAGTTTTTGGTTTCAATCTTTTAAGCCTTTCAAGTTCTTGAACAGCAACCACTTCTTCAGATGTCATAGGTTTCTTTCCTTTATCTGTTCTTCTCCTTTCATATTCTTGTTCAGCAGAAGTTTCTTCAGTTGGAACTACTTGTTGTTCTTTCTCAGCAGTTTGAACTGTTACTTGCTCTGTCTCAGCAGTTTGAACAGCTTCTTCATTTGGAACTGCTTGATATGTCTCAGCTGTTTCTTCATGAACATTACCAGAACCTGAACCAATATCAAAACCTTTATCTTGTTCAGAATCTTTTTCATACCTCCCTTGAGATCCTGATCTATCCTTATCTTCAAATTTCCTTTCTTTACCAAATTTCATCCCTTGTTTGGAAGAATTTTCATTATCCTCGTCTGAACCATCTGAATCATCATCATCAGAATCATCATCCAATACCACTCTTTCCCTTTTCTTTTGCAACTGTTCTTCAAGCTTCTTCACCCTTTTTGTTAGCTTTGTATAGACTTTCGCAAAAGTCTCCTTGTGAGCTTTGAATTCCTCCTTGGTTTGCAGTAGCTCCTTCTCCAAAGTGTCAACCTTGGCTACTAACTTGGTACATAAAGCCGTCAATTCAGTTTGTGAAGAACTACCCTCATCACTTCTAGCTGTATTACCTGCTATGAGAGGTGAATCTTTGGGCAAGGATTCAGTCACAACCCTAGTTAGACTAGGTTTAGACCTTCTCCTATAAGTGATAGGTGGTTGTTGGGTTGTTTCAAATACTTGAGTGGATGTGTGATGGGGATCAGTTGGAACTGCTGAACCTTCACCCAACTCAGTTTGAATCATTTCAGGAAATAATGGAACTGGTTCCCCTTCAAAAAGTCTACTAGCCATAGCCATATTTTGAAAAACCTTTGATTGTAGACTAGGCGTAGCAAAAATTTCAGTTGGTTTTGTAAGCAGGTTTTTCTTTTTATTTAAAATTGTTTGAACAAACCTGGGATACATTAAAAACTTTGTTTTACTATCAACATTTGATGCCATACCCTCAAAAATATATTTTGAAAAGTTAAAAACCCTGTTTGTAGACAAGCAAATGAGAGCAATAGCAATATTGCTACTGAACTGTTCCAAAGCAGTCTTTTTATTACTTAAACAACACAGAAGAGTATGTATCAAAAATCTCCATTGGGGTGAAAAACATGCTTTTTGAAAAGTCAATTTATGTTCAGATGTATCATACCCCATTTTTTCAAGTTCTTCCCAAATTTTAGTATTTAGCATAGTGTGGATACCATCTGAGTCATTTAATTTAAGATGTCTCCTAAGTATAGACTTCGTAACAACAAATCTAATGCCATCTACTTTAGTATGAATTTCTAAGTCTCCATCATCACTTGTCAAGATAGATGAATTCTGCCAGAACTGTGTGATGTGCGAAACATAAAGAGTAGGAGAAACAGTTAGAGCATACCTTATGTGAGAGTGATTGAGAAAATCCACAATCTCATAAAATTTCGGCCCATCTCCTTGCTCTGTTTTCTCTAAAAACGCAACCTGGTTGTGACGTTTAACAAAATCCAATCTTGCCATTCTTAGCAGTAAATATTAGTTGACAGCCGTGAATAGTAATAATGTTGAGTGAAAAGATAGAAGATGAAAGTAATACTGAGAGTTTATGGAGAAAGTTGTAGGATTTCAAGTTGACCGACTTAAAGAATATGGTAACTATTTATTTTAGTATAAGAATATAATAAAATAAAAGTTAAAATATCTATATGAGGATCCCTCGAAATCCGTAATCCATCCAGTAAAAATCGCAACAAACCGCCAACGGCTAGTTTTTACTCCAAAATTAATTACCGACACGTCAGTCATAACGGCTAGTTGAACCGTCCCAATATTTTGTACTAACCGTCCCAACTGTTGAAAAATTTTGGTTGAGCCGTACTAACTTTTTTTTTTTTTTTTGAAATAAAATTTTAAAATACCATGGCTCAAACATAGTTTTTAGCAAACTATCAGCTATCAACGGATTTGATATGTCTTTACCAATAGCCTTTTGCTTTGGACTAGCCAACTCTTCACATTTAGATATGGTGAGCTAATAACCATACAATCTTTGGTAAATTGCCAACCATAAACGGATTTGATTAGTCTTTACCAGAAACCATTTGCTCTGGACTAGTTGGTTCTTACGTGGATAAAACATGGTGAACCAATTACCATTTGTTGTATGCAAAGATCACATACTAATCTCCAGAACACCATTTAGTCCAAAACATCAAGCATTATAAATCCCTTGGTGTTTTCTCTCCAATTCTGCAATTGTTAGTCCAAAAACAAAGAACCAAAATACAAGCATATGACTAACAATGCACACATCAAGAAAAATTAATTTCCTTGTCTAACCCAAGCCAAAACAGACTTAGGCTTTCCTCTAGCATCAACATAATTCATTCTTTTCAAAACAGTCTTAGCACCATTGGGTTTAATTGGTCTCCATACCCAACATGCTGAAGCATTCACACCATTTCCCATGTTTCCCTTAGCAGTGTTTTTATTCACACCAGTACCAATTACCCTGCTAGCAGTTGGAACTGCTGGCTTGGCAGTTGTTACCTTAGGTTTCCAAATTTGGTTTTTCACCACTGCTTTCTCATAAAAAGTTCTTTTACCAGTTGTGTATGATGGTTTAAAAACATTTATTGGATTTTGAACTGGTGGCCTTGGGTGAATTGGTCTCATAGGTCTAACAGTTGGAACTGCTGGTCTAGCAGTTTGAACTGCTTTAGGTCCAGACCTTAAAAGAACTGATCTAGGTATCATCCTATCATTCCTAAGAAGAGATTGAGGTTTTGCAATGCTCAACCTATGATTTGTATATCCAGATACCCATTTATCACAATAATCTGCAAGATGATCAAAACTACCACATGAGTAACAAGCTTTCCTATATCAAACAAAATCCTTTCCTAATTGGTGGGATTTGAGGTCATTCCAATTCCTCTGGTTACCTCTTGGCTTGTTTGTGGTTCTATACATCTCTGCATACCTAACTGTTGGTCTAAAAGGTTTGGAATTTGATCTAGGCCTAACAGTCTTAGGTTTAACCATCTTTGGAACTTTTGGTTCCTCCACTTTAGCACTAACAGGCTTAACCACAGCCTGATCATCCTCATCATTAGAAGTCCATTCCTCAATAGTTGGAGCATCTGAGTCCTTAGGTGAGGACCTATCAGAAGACACCTTGTCCTCAGATAGTGATTTATCACTTGCACTTACAAACACAGGTTTATCAACTACATCCTTCTTGGGTTGAGGACCATAATTAAGCACAGGTAATTGAAATTCAGGGAGTCCTGTGTGTTCTAAGTCTATACCTTTGGGTGATGGAATTCCTCTATAAGGAGGTGGAACTGACTTATATCCTAGGCCTGACTTAGCTTTATTTTGAATCTGATTCTTTTGTGAGAATCCTATCGTGGAGATCGTTGTGCTCGAGGCTTGTTAGACCTCATATCTAGGATTACACCAATAACAATGAACAAGAACAATATGCAGCAGAATATAAGCTTCATTATTATCAATCAAGGTTTGTCGAACGATTACAAACCCTAGGTGTCCATTAGAGGACTCGACACCTAGAACACACACACACTTTTAATGACTACATTGAGGAAGATATGCTTATTAAAACCCTACGTCCCATCCTCTTTATATAATAGAGGATTAGGGTTACAAAGATTCTAAATATTACAATTAAGGTCCTTCATCTTTGTCTTCATAAGTCTCCTCCATCTTTCATGTTTTTGTCAATATCAACTCAAAGTTTAATTCCTAACAATCTTCCCTTAGTTGATATGACAAAACCAACGATATGAAAGATGATCTTCAAGCTGTGAATAATAAACCTTCTTCCCCTTTTTGTCATCATCAAATAAGGGTCTTTAATGCAACTTGAATCAAACGCTTCCCCTTAAGTGATGCATGTAGATGGTTAAACAATTAAATAAGCTTCCCCTGAAACTAAGCATGTTTACCATCTCTTGAATCACGAACTCCGTAGGCCTTAAACGATCACTGATGAAGAAAACTGAGTATAACAAACTTGATGAAGAAGTTGAATTTTCCAAACTTGCGTCTTATATCTTGCACTATCCACGTGACTCCAAAACTTATATGAAACAAGAAATATAAGTAGACCGAAATCTCTTGACAAATCCTCAATTATATGAGACACTGAGCACTACAATGTAACTCCTTTAAGTGATAGTTAACTAGGTCTTTGTCCATCCACCCCTTGACCTATGAAAACTAGATTTGACAAGTCATTGTCACCGCATTAACGCCCAAACAAGTTACCTCCTACCAAAAGGTATGATAAGAACGCGTACCTGTGAAACTCAACTACAACATCAAATAAATAATATTCAACCTTCTTCGTAATCAATTCTTCAAATAATCCGTGAAAAACATCTAAGTGCAATAACATCATCCTCTCTTATGTAACTGTTGCCTCAGCCGGCGATCTACTTGTATTCCTCATCTGTATCGTTGCCTCACTTCGGCGATCTACGAACACCAAGGATACACTTGTCACATAATTGATTAAAAAGACATTGCACCAAATATCTCCACAACGAGCCATAAAACAATAAGAATAGTTCTGTCCGAGATCCAAAACTGTGTGTGTTTCTTCCCTAGTGTGTGTGCTATGGAACCAATGTGTTCCAAATAGATATACTTCCCCTCACTTTGAGAAGCCCATGCTCTAGCAGTACCAACCAGCAGTATAAACTGTTCATCCTCCAAAGCTAGCAGTACAAACTGTTAACCCTAGCAGTACTAACTGGAAAAGCTAGCAGTACAAACTGCTACATATAAACCAATGAACAGTACTAACTGTTGTCGAGCAGTACTAACTGCTAGTCACTGCAGTACCAACTGCTAATCACAGCAGTACCAACTGCTATGTATAAATCAATGAGGAGTACGAAATATTAAAGTGAGCAGTAGACACTATTGAATAAAGCAGCACGAAAATAATCCTCCAACTCTGATCTGCTCCAACGCACATTAATATTCACCACTGATCAGACCAATTAACTATGTCAGCGATATTAAATGCAAACCAGAATAATAAATCCAACCGCATACCCTTGAAATCTTCCACCGACAAATTTCACTTTGTAACTTGCAAAAGACGACAAAGTGAATTGAATAATCATCTACCCATTTAATTGACCAATAGTAGCAGCAGATCGAATTATAAAAAGCTTTATCAGATACGAAAAATTGGATATTATCGCAGCCCCACAACCGAATATGAATTAAATAATCAAAAACCAATTGATTAAATACACCAGCTCCAATCCCTTTTTAAATCAGTACGATGGTAAAAGGATTTATAACTCCACTTGCGACCAAATAATTGAAACATATGACAATGATTGACCAATTAATTGCTTACAGAGTATTATATTCGACCAATGATAACACTTGAACCACGATGAGGCTTAGACCAATGAATTGTGAATCGACAAATAAAGAATTCATCATGTGACATTAATTGTAGGATATTACCTTTAGCGGAGAACAATCATCAGTACACAATTAATTGTGACTCACCGATCCACTAACTTAATTATCCCAGCCAATCTGTATCACCAAGCTCGATAAAAACCAAACGAACTTTCTTCACAGCTGCTTGCATCGACAAATAAAAACCTTGTATAATCCTAGATATCACGAGCAACCTGTCTCTGATACCACTTGTGGAGATCGTTGTGCTCGAGGCTTGTTAGACCTCATATCTTGGATTACACCAATAACAATGAACAAGAACAATATGCAGCGGAATATAAGCTTCATTATTATCAATCAAGGTTTGTCGAACGATTACAAACCCTAGGTGTCCATTAGAGGACTCGACACCTAGAACACACACACATTTTTAATGACTACATTGAGGAAGATATGCTTATTAAAACCCTACGTCCCATCCTCTTTATATAATAGAGGATTAGGGTTACAAAGATTCTAAATATTACAATTAAGGTCCTTCATCTTTGTCTTCATAAGTCTCCTCCATCTTTCATGTTTTTGTCAATATCAACTCAAAGTTTAATTCCTAACAATCTTCCCTTAGTTGATATGACAAAACCAACGATATGAAAGATGATCTTCAAGCTGTGAATAATAAACCTTCTTCCCCTTTTTGTCATCATCAAATAAGGGTCTTTAATGCAACTTGAATCAAACGCTTCCCCTTAAGTGATGCATGTAGATGGTTAAACAATTAAATAAGCTTCCCCTGAAACTAAGCATGTTTACCATCTCTTGAATCACGAACTCCGTAGGCCTTAAACGATCACTGATGAAGAAAACTGAGTATAACAAACTTGATGAAGAAGTTGAATTTTCCAAACTTGCGTCTTATATCTTGCACTATCCACGTGACTCCAAAACTTATATGAAACAAGAAATATAAGTAGACCGAAATCTCTTGACAAATCCTCAATTATATGAGACACTGAGCACTACAATGTAACTCCTTTAAGTGATAGTTAACTAGGTCTTTGTCCATCCACCCCTTGACCTATGAAAACTAGATTTGACAAGTCATTGTCACCGCATTAACGCCCAAACAAGTTACCTCCTACCAAAAGGTATGATAAGAACGCGTACCTGTGAAACTCAACTACAACATCAAATAAATAATATTCAACCTTCTTCGTAATCAATTCTTCAAATAATCCGTGAAAAACATCTAAGTGCAATAACATCATCCTCTCTTATGTAACTGTTGCCTCAGCCGGCGATCTACTTGTATTCCTCATCTGTATCGTTGCCTCACTTCGGCGATCTACGAACACCAAGGATACACTTGTCACATAATTGATTAAAAAGACATTGCACCAAATATCTCCACAACGAGCCATAAAACAATAAGAATAGTTCTGTCCGAGATCCAAAACTGTGTGTGTTTCTTCCCTAGTGTGTGTGCTATGGAACCAATGTGTTCCAAATAGATATACTTCCCCTCACTTTGAGAAGCCCATGCTCTAGCAGTACCAACCAGCAGTATAAACTGTTCATCCTCCAAAGCTAGCAGTACAAACTGTTAACCCTAGCAGTACTAACTGGAAAAGCTAGCAGTACAAACTGCTACATATAAACCAATGAACAGTACTAACTGTTGTCGAGCAGTACTAACTGCTAGTCACTGCAGTACCAACTGCTAATCACAGCAGTACCAACTGCTATGTATAAATCAATGAGGAGTACGAAATATTAAAGTGAGCAGTAGACACTATTGAATAAAGCAGCACGAAAATAATCCTCCAACTCTGATCTGCTCCAACGCACATTAATATTCACCACTGATCAGACCAATTAACTATGTCAGCGATATTAAATGCAAACCAGAATAATAAATCCAACCGCATACCCTTGAAATCTTCCACCGACAAATTTCACTTTGTAACTTGCAAAAGACGACAAAGTGAATTGAATAATCATCTACCCATTTAATTGACCAATAGTAGCAGCAGATCGAATTATAAAAAGCTTTATCAGATACGAAAAATTGGATATTATCGCAGCCCCACAACCGAATATGAATTAAATAATCAAAAACCAATTGATTAAATACACCAGCTCCAATCCCTTTTTAAATCAGTACGATGGTAAAAGGATTTATAACTCCACTTGCAACCAAATAATTGAAACATATGACAATGATTGACCAATTAATTGCTTACAGAGTATTATATTCGACCAATGATAACACTTGAACCACGATGAGGCTTAGACCAATGAATTGTGAATCGACAAATAAAGAATTCATCATGTGACATTAATTGTAGGATATTACCTTTAGCGGAGAACAATCATCAGTACACAATTAATTGTGACTCACCGATCCACTAACTTAATTATCCCAGCCAATCTGTATCACCAAGCTCGATAAAAACCAAACGAACTTTCTTCACAGCTGCTTGCATCGACAAATAAAAACCTTGTATAATCCTAGATATCACGAGCAACCTGTCTCTGATACCACTTGTGGAGATCGTTGTGCTCGAGGCTTGTTAGACCTCATATCTTGGATTACACCAATAACAATGAACAAGAACAATATGCAGCGGAATATAAGCTTCATTATTATCAATCAAGGTTTGTCGAACGATTACAAACCCTAGGTGTCCATTAGAGGACTCGACACCTAGAACACACACACATTTTTAATGACTACATTGAGGAAGATATGCTTATTAAAACCCTACGTCCCATCCTCTTTATATAATAGAGGATTAGGGTTACAAAGATTCTAAATATTACAATTAAGGTCCTTCATCTTTGTCTTCATAAGTCTCCTCCATCTTTCATGTTTTTGTCAATATCAACTCAAAGTTTAATTCCTAACAATCTTCCCTTAGTTGATATGACAAAACCAACGATATGAAAGATGATCTTCAAGCTGTGAATAATAAACCTTCTTCCCCTTTTTGTCATCATCAAATAAGGGTCTTTAATGCAACTTGAATCAAACGCTTCCCCTTAAGTGATGCATGTAGATGGTTAAACAATTAAATAAGCTTCCCCTGAAACTAAGCATGTTTACCATCTCTTGAATCACGAACTCCGTAGGCCTTAAACGATCACTGATGAAGAAAACTGAGTATAACAAACTTGATGAAGAAGTTGAATTTTCCAAACTTGCGTCTTATATCTTGCACTATCCACGTGACTCCAAAACTTATATGAAACAAGAAATATAAGTAGACCGAAATCTCTTGACAAATCCTCAATTATATGAGACACTGAGCACTACAATGTAACTCCTTTAAGTGATAGTTAACTAGGTCTTTGTCCATCCACCCCTTGACCTATGAAAACTAGATTTGACAAGTCATTGTCACCGCATTAACGCCCAAACAAGTTACCTCCTACCAAAAGGTATGATAAGAACGCGTACCTGTGAAACTCAACTACAACATCAAATAAATAATATTCAACCTTCTTCGTAATCAATTCTTCAAATAATCCGTGAAAAACATCTAAGTGCAATAACATCATCCTCTCTTATGTAACTGTTGCCTCAGCCGGCGATCTACTTGTATTCCTCATCTGTATCGTTGCCTCACTTCGGCGATCTACGAACACCAAGGATACACTTGTCACATAATTGATTAAAAAGACATTGCACCAAATATCTCCACAACGAGCCATAAAACAATAAGAATAGTTCTGTCCGAGATCCAAAACTGTGTGTGTTTCTTCCCTAGTGTGTGTGCTATGGAACCAATGTGTTCCAAACAGATATACTTCCCCTCACTTTGAGAAGCCCATGCTCTAGCAGTACCAACCAGCAGTATAAACTGTTCATCCTCCAAAGCTAGCAGTACAAACTGTTAACCCTAGCAGTACTAACTGGAAAAGCTAGCAGTACAAACTGCTACATATAAACCAATGAACAGTACTAACTGTTGTCGAGCAGTACTAACTGCTAGTCACTGCAGTACCAACTGCTAATCACAGCAGTACCAACTGCTATGTATAAATCAATGAGGAGTACGAAATATTAAAGTGAGCAGTAGACACTATTGAATAAAGCAGCACGAAAATAATCCTCCAACTCTGATCTGCTCCAACGCACATTAATATTCACCACTGATCAGACCAATTAACTATGTCAGCGATATTAAATGCAAACCAGAATAATAAATCCAACCGCATACCCTTGAAATCTTCCACCGACAAATTTCACTTT
Organism: Artemisia tridentata subsp. tridentata; assembly: GCA_021014915.2. Classification (NCBI taxonomy): domain Eukaryota; kingdom Viridiplantae; phylum Streptophyta; class Magnoliopsida; order Asterales; family Asteraceae; genus Artemisia; species Artemisia tridentata. The sequence goes on along the minus strand of CP139503.1, from coordinate 110,709,987 downwards.
GTAACTTGCAAAAGACGACAAAGTGAATTGAATAATCATCTACCCATTTAATTGACCAATAGTAGCAGCAGATCGAATTATAAAAAGCTTTATCAGATACGAAAAATTGGATATTATCGCAGCCCCACAACCGAATATGAATTAAATAATCAAAAACCAATTGATTAAATACACCAGCTCCAATCCCTTTTTAAATCAGTACGATGGTAAAAGGATTTATAACTCCACTTGCGACCAAATAATTGAAACATATGACAATGATTGACCAATTAATTGCTTACAGAGTATTATATTCGACCAATGATAACACTTGAACCACGATGAGGCTTAGACCAATGAATTGTGAATCGACAAATAAAGAATTCATCATGTGACATTAATTGTAGGATATTACCTTTAGCGGAGAACAATCATCAGTACACAATTAATTGTGACTCACCGATCCACTAACTTAATTTTCCCAGCCAATCTGTATCACCAAGCTCGATAAAAACCAAACGAACTTTCTTCACAGCTGCTTGCATCGACAAATAAAAACCTTGTATAATCCTAGATATCACGAGCAACCTGTCTCTGATACCACTTGTGGAGATCGTTGTGCTCGAGGCTTGTTAGACCTCATATCTTGGATTACACCAATAACAATGAACAAGAACAATATGCAGCGGAATATAAGCTTCATTATTATCAATCAAGGTTTGTCGAACGATTACAAACCCTAGGTGTCCATTAGAGGACTCGACACCTAGAACACACACACATTTTTAATGACTACATTGAGGAAGATATGCTTATTAAAACCCTACGTCCCATCCTCTTTATATAATAGAGGATTAGGGTTACAAAGATTCTAAATATTACAATTAAGGTCCTTCATCTTTGTCTTCATAAGTCTCCTCCATCTTTCATGTTTTTGTCAATATCAACTCAAAGTTTAATTCCTAACAATGAATTTTCATCCCGTTTTGATTTATGACTAATAAGTCTCGCTGATTTAGTGAGACCTTTTGACACGAGGAAAGAATTTATACCTAATAAATTCTTTTGACGAGGAGAACCTAAACTAGACGAAAGGAGATGACTTCAAAGAGTCATGAGACGAGACACACGAGATGACTTCAATATTTCCAGTGAAATATTTAAATAGTCATGAGATTTATGGAATATGTTCCATCATTCCTAGACCTAGACGAAGATAGTTGAAGGACTCTCGTTTGAGAGGTTTGGTTAGGATGTCGGCGATATTGTCTTGAGAGGGAACTTTCTCAATAGAAATGTTTCCTTTCTGAACGTTATCGCGAAGGAAGTGGTGACGGATTTCGATGTGTTTGGTACGGGAGTGTTGAACGGGGTTTTTGCTCAAGTCAATAGCACCTTTATTATCACACATAATGGGAACGTTGTCTAAATGGATGTCATAGACATTAAGAGCTTGTTTCATCCATAGTGCTTGTTGACATGCCTTTCCGGCACTTACATACTCGGCTTCGGTCGTGGAGATAGCAAGAGCCGTTTGTTTCTTGGAGAACCAAGAAGTTAGACAAAAACCCATGAAGGTACAAACGCCACTCGTACTTTTTTGATCCACATAATCTCCCGCATGATCAGAGTCGGCATAGACGACAGTTTCTACACCGGTCCCCTTGGGATAGAATAATCCCAATTGCATAGTGCCTTTAATGTATCGGAAGATACGCTTAACTGCTTCAAGGTGAGAGGTTTTGGGATCCTCTTGGAAGCGAGCACAAAGGCAGACACTAAACATGATGTCAGGCCTACTTGCCGTGAGGTATAACAAACTTCCTATCATACCTCTATACTTAGTGCTATCCGCGGACTCACCTTCTTCATCTTTCGTGAGTTTAATTTCCATGGACATGGGAGTTTTCATGGGCTTAGACTCTTCTAAACTAAATTTCTTAAGCATCTCCTTACTATACTTAGATTGATTGAAGAAGATACCATCTTCCATTTGTTTTATTTGTAAACCAAAGAAGAAATTTAATTCGCCCACCATGCTCATCTCAAACTCGTCACGCATGATCTTAGAGAAATCATCGCGCAGTTCTGGACAAGTTGAGCTAAATATGATGTCGTCGACATATATTTGAACAATGATGAGATGTGAATTACGTTTCTTTGTGAAAAGTGTGTTGTCAACCACTCCCATGGTATATTCATGTTCAATCAAGAATGCCTTTAGTCTATCGTACCAAGCTTTAGGAGCTTGTTTGAGACCATATAGTGCTTTCTTGAGTTTATAAACATGATTCGGTTTCTCGAAATCAACGTAGGCTATTCCTTCCTGTTGGTTATAGCCTTGTGCTACCAAACTTGCCTTATTCCTAGTTACGACGCCATTTTCGTCAAGTTTGTTCTTAAACACCCACTTAGTTCCTATGATGGTTTGATTCTTAGGTGGAGGTACTAAATCCCAAACTTGGTTTGCGGTGAATTGATTAAGCTCTTCTTGCATGGCAACTACCCAGCTTTCATCCTTAATCGCTTCACCGACATTCTTAGGTTCTACGGTTGATATAAAACAAAAGAAATTACTTTTGTTTTGAGCTTGTGACCTAAGGGTTCTTTGGTTTTTATTTCCTATGACATTTTCAATGGGATGATTCTTAGATTCATTAATGTTGACAACTTCGTCAACTTCAACTATCTCATCATCAATGTCATTTTCTAAGGTTTTCTTAGTTGGTGGAGGACTTTCATCGAATGTCACGTTGAGTGATTCTTCGACTTTCATTGTTTCCTTGTTAAGGATAACATAGTGTTAGGAATTAAGCTTAAGCAGTTAGTACGGCTGAAGATGGAAGTTAGTACTGCTGATGAGTTTTGAAGACAAGAGCAGTTCGTACGGTTGAATATAGAAGTTTGTACGGATTATGACTTTGTGAAAGATAATTATAGAAAAGATATTGTGTATATCTTATACGATTAGGTTGATAGTTATCTTGTAAAGGAATCCTTAGTCTATAAAAGGATTGTCTAGGTTTAAGGTTATGAACGATTAGAGAAGTACGTATTGTTTTGTTAAGATTCAAGGTTGTAAACCCTAGTGATAGGAGATCACTCGTATTATTCATTAATAATATTGAATCGTTAAAGTTGAAGTATATTGTGTTCCTTGTTCATTCATTGTTGATTCGTTCATACAAAACACAAACAAACAAATCTTCTAAGTGTTAGCTAGTAAATTCCGCGTGCTAGACTAGACATCATTCAAAGTATACATCTAACACAAGGAGTGTGTGTAGATCCGGTCAAGTGGTATCAGAGACAGGTTACTGATACTTTGGATTAGAAGATCCAGACGAATTTGTTTAAGAAGAAGATGGACATGGAGACAACAACAAGTCAGACTAATATTGTTGCTAAGCTTCCAATGCTTAAACCCAATGAGTTCGATATGTGGCGATTAAGAATTGAGCAGTTCTTCCAAGTTCAAGATTATACTCTCTGGGAGATTATTGAGGATGGGAATTCGTTCAAACCTACAACTACAACAACCATTGTTGAGGGTGTCACTGAAACTAAGGTGCAAACTAAGCCAACCACTGCTAAAGAGAAGGCACAGCACAAGAATGATGTTAAGGCGAGAAGTTTGCTTCTGATGACTATTCCCAATGATCAGTTGTTGAATTTTAGAAAATTTAAGTGTGCTAAAACCCTTTTTGAAGCTATTGTTGCAAGATATGGTGGGAACGAAGCCACCAAGAAAACTCAGAAGACCCTTCTCAAGCAACAGTTTGAGAATTTTTCAGCAACAAGCAACGAGTCATTAGATCATATGTTTAATAGACTTCAAAAACTAGTGAGTCAACTGGCTGTTCTAGGAATTGAGATGCCTCAGGAAGATCTCAACTCCAAATTTCTGAGGAGTCAACCAACTGAATGGGCTTTGCATGTGGTTGTATGGAAAAACAAGCCTGATATAGATTCCATGAGCTTAATGGATCTCTATAGCAACTTCAAGATAGTTGAACATGATGTTAAGAAGTCTGCTGGATCAAGCTCAAGCTCAAGCTCAGGGAATTTGGCCTTTGTATCAACTCCCAGTACCTCAAGTCCAGATGAAGAAGGAGCAGTTGGTACTGCTAGTTCCAATATTTGTATTGCTAGCACTTCGAGCAGTACTAATGGACTCTTGGATGAGAATACTTATTGTGCTTTCTTAACTACTCAGCATAATGGTACTATGTTGACTCATGGAGACCTTCAAGAGATTGATGAAGATGATATGGAAGAGATGGATATCAAGTGGCAGCTCTCTCTTCTCAGCTTGAGAGCTAAGAGATTTTTGAAGAAGACTGGCAAGAAGATTGTCATAAACAGCAATGATGTTGCAGGGTATGACAAGTCCAAGATTGAGTGTTTCAATTGCCACAAGAAAGGTCACTATTCAAGGGAGTGCAGACTGCCAAGACAACAAGATGGAAAGAGCAGAGGCTATGGAAGCAAGTCAAGGGTTGTGGAGGTTACTGATTCAAGCTCAAAAGCCATGGTTGCCATTGATGGCTTAGGGTTTGACTAGAGTTACATTGTAGAGGAGGAAGCAAAAGCATTTACAGAGATTGCTCTCATGGCATTTTCAAATTCTGAGGTACAAGTTTCTAAATGTTCTAAATCTTGTGAAGCTTTAAAAGATCTAGAAACTCTTAAGAAAAGATATGAGGATCAGAGAAAAGAGCTAACCCAAACTGCTTTTAACTTAGCAAATCATAAGAGGGCTTTAGCTGTGTTAGAAGAACAAATTGTTCATTATAAAAGTAATGAGTCAAAGTTTTCTGATGATATGATTATTGTTAAGAGAGACTTAATGTTTAGAGAGAATGAAATTAGTGTGTTGAAACATGAGCTAGAACAGGTTAAGAAAGCAAAGGAGAACATTCAAATGACTGTTGACACACTAGAATTTGCAACTCAGGGTGTTAGTAAGATTGTTGAGTGTCAGATCCTCAATAAAGCTAAGTCAGGCCTAGGTTATAAGTTAGTTCCACCTCCCTATAGAGGAATTCCTACACCCCCAGGCATTAACCTAGAACACACAGGACTCCTTGAATTTCAATTACCTGAGCATAACTATGGTCCTTAACCCAAAAAGGATATAGTTGACAAACCTGTGTATGAAAGTGCAAGTGATGCCTCACTTTCTGAGGATAAGGTGTCCTCAGCTAAGGACTCAGATGCTCCAATCATTGAAGAATGGACTTCTGATGATGAGGATGATCAGGCTGTGGTTAAGCTTGTTAGTGTTAAGGTAGAGGAACCAAAAGTTCCAAAGATGGTTAAAACTGAGACTGTTAGGCTTAGATCAAATGCTAAACCTTTTAGACCAACAGTTAGGTATGCAGAAATGTATAGAACCACAAACAAGCCCAGAGGCAACCAAAGGAATTGGAATGGCCTCAAATCTCACCAACTAGGTGATGATTTTGTCTGTTATAGGAAAGCTTGTTACTCTTGTGGTAGCTTTGACCATCTTGCAGATTTTTGTGATAAATGGGTATCTGGATATACATATCATAGGTTGAGCATAGCAAGATCTAAGTCTTTTCCTAGGAATGATAGAATGATACCCAGATCAATTCTTTTGAAGTATGGCCAAAGACCAATTCAAACTGCTAGACCAGCAGTTCAGACTGTCAGACCTATTAGACCTGCTCACCCAAGGCCAACTGTTCAAGGTGCAAAAACAGTTTTAAAACCAGCACCAAAAACTGTTAATAGACCCTTTCATCACAAAGCAGTTGTAACAAATCAAGTTTGGAAACACAAGGTAACAACTACCAAGCCGGCAGTTTCAACTGCTAGCAGAGTAATTGGTACTGGTATTAATAAGAACATTGCTAAGGGAAATATGGGTACTGGAGTGAATGCATCAGCATGTTGGGTTTGGAGACCCGTCCAACCCAATGGTGCTAAAATTGTTTTGAAAAGATTGAATTATGTTGATGCAAGAGGAAAGCCTAAGTCTGTTTTGGCTTGGGTTCCACAAGGAAATGAATTTTTCTTTTTGAGTGCAATGTTAGTCATATACTTTTATATTGTGAGACAAGTTCTTTGTGGCTTGTTTCTTTGTTTTTGGACTAACACTTGCAGGTTTTGGACGATAAGCACCAAGGAATTAAACGCTTTATGTTTTGGACTGTATGGTGATTTGAAGCTGAGTGTGTGATCTTTGCACACAATAAATGGTAATTGGTTCACCATGTCTAACCCACATAAGAATCAACTAGTCTAGAGCAAACGGTTTCTGGTAAAGACTTCTCAAATCCGTTGATGGTTGACAATTTACCAAAAATTATATGGTTATCAGCTCACCATATCTAAGTGTGAATAGTTGGCTTGTCCAAAGCAAACGGCTATTGGTAAAGACTTCTCAAATCCGTTGATGGTTGACAATTTACCAAAAATTGTATGGTTATCAGCTCACCATATCTAACTGTGAAGAGTTGGCTAGTCCAAAGCAAACGGCTATTGGTAAAGACATATCAAATCCGTTAATAGCTGATAGTTTGCTAAAAACTATGTTTGAGCCATGGTATTTTAAAATCCTTTTCAATAAGTTCATACGGCTCAATAAAATTTTTCCAGCAGTTTGTACTGTTAGTTAAAAATTGGTACGGCTCAACTAGCCGTTGTAAAAATCTGTCAGTAATTAATTTCTAGCCGTTGGGGTAAATCTGTTATTCTGAAGCATACTTATAGGGATTTTTCTTGAGATAATTATCTTTTTACCATAAATTGATTTAATATATTTCCCAAGATAATTTATCTCGTTCCCAAAATTCTCAAAACCCTAACAGTATCTATAAAAACCCAATTGGCTCCATAAAACATCAATTCCATTCTAAACGATCATCTTATTGCTATAATCTTTCACTCTTCATCAATAAAAATGGTTAATTTGGAATTTGTTAAGCGTCACAATCAGGTTGCGTTTCTTGAGAAAACAGAGGAAGGAGATGGACCAAAATTTTATGAGATTGTGGACTTTCTAAACCACTCTCACATAAGGTATGCTCTAACTGTTTCTCCTACTCTTTATGTCTCTCACATCACACAGTTCTGGCAGAATGCTACTGTCTTGACTTGTAAAGATGGGGACTTAGAAATTCATTCTGAAGTGGATGGTGTATCTTTTGTTGTTACCGAGTCTATAATTAGGAGACATCTTAAATTAAAAGACTCAGATGGTATTAACACTATGCACAACACTGAAATATGGCAAGAACTTACCAAAATGGGGTATGATACATCCGAACACAAATTAACTTTTCAAAAAGGATGTTTCTCACCTCAATGGAGATTTTTGATACATACCCTTTTACATTGTTTAAGTCCTAAAAAGACTGCTTGGGAGCAGTTCAGTAGCAATATTGCTATTGCTCTCATTTGTTTGTCTACAAACAAGGTTTTTAACTTTTCAAAATTCATTTTTGAGGGTATGGCATCTAATGTAAACAGCAAAACCAAGTTTCTAATGTATCCAAGGTTTGTTCAAACTCTTTTGAATAAAAAGACATACCTGCTTACAAAACCAACAGAAATTTTTGCTACTCCTAGCCTTCAATAGAAAGTTTTTCAAAACATGGCTATGGCTAGTAGACTTTTTCAAGGGGAAGTAGTTCCATTGTTTCCTGAAATGCTTCAAACTGTAGTGGGTGAAGGTTCAGTACAACCAACTGATCCCCATCACACATCTACTTCAGCTCCTGAAAGGACCCAAACATCCCAATTTCACATCACTTATAGGAGAAGGGAAACACCCAGAGTGATTCCTAGATCCTTTCCCCATGATTCACCTCTCCTAGCCGGTAACACAGCTAGACGTGATGAGGGTAGTACTTCACATACTGAATTGATGGAAATGTGTACCAAACTAGTTGAGAAGGTAGAAAATTTGGAAGAAGAGCTAAAGACGAATAATGAGGAACTCAAATCTCACAAAAGGAATTTTGCCAAGGTCTACACCAAATTGACTCTTTGGGTGAAGAAACTTGAAGAGCAGTTAAAGAAGAAACAGGAAAAGGTAGTTTTGGATTCTTCTGTTGATGATGACTCAGATGATTTTGATGGTGATGATGGTGATTATCCCAAACAGGGGAGGAAATCAGAAAAAGGTAAAGGAGATGGATCAGGTTCTCAGGGGAGGCAAAATGAAGAAGAAGAAGTACAATTTGATATGGGTTCTGGTAATGTTGATATGGAAGTAGAAGAACAGACACATGAAGTAGTTCAGACTGGTACTCAAGAAGCTGAAGAAGTTCCAACTGTTGAAGCAGTTCCAACTGCTGATACAGAGCATGAGACAGTTCCAACTGGTGATACTACGGCTGAAGAGGAATATGCTAGAAAAAGGGAAGATAAGGGTAAAAAGCCTATGAAACTAGAAGAAGCTACTCAAGAACAAGAAGCTGCTCAAGTACTAGAAAGGCTCAAGAAAACAAAACCAAGAACTCAAGCTCAAATAGATCATGATGCAGAAGTTGCAAGGAAGATGATTGAAAAAGATTTAGCTGATGAACAAGCTCAAGATGCAGAATTAGCAAGAAAGATGGCTGTAGATGATGTAAGGAACATTGCTGAATTCATGGATAAAACAAGATCTGAAGAAATTAATCAAGAGGAGTTCAATGAGCAACTACAATATTTGTTGGATTCTGATTTGATTGTGAGAGCTCATGCTGGAATGATTCTTGAAAACAAGGAATTAAGTGAAGAAGAAAAGTCAGAGAAGCTCAAAGAATTCATCTAGAAGACAAACAAAGAAGCTACTTGGAATGACTTAGTGCAAAGAATTAGAGAAAGGCAAAAGTCAGGTTACAAGACAAAGTTGCCTACCAAGAAAGAAAAAGTCAGTTTCATGAAGCATTATTTGAAGAATTAAGCAAATTACAAGATGAGTGACTTTACTAGAAGGTCAGATGCTATGATTGAAAAGACTTTCTATGAAACATATGCAAGACTGAATACTTCAAGCAAGGAGGATATCACAAGGAAAAAGAAAAGAGAACCACAAGTTCTGGAATCTGATAGTACAAAGAAGTTGAAGTCTGGTGAAGAAAGTTTGACCAATGAGCAAATCAAGAATATGATGGTGATAGTTCCAGAGTCTACAAATATCAAACCATTAGAAATCAAATATCCTATCATTGGCTGCGAAGTTTTCACTGATGGAAGGATGATGGGATGGAAGATCATAAGACTTGGAGGTATTACTGAGAGGTATAAGCTGTTTGAAGATCTACTAAAAGGTTTTGATAGGGAAGATCTTAATTAGTTATGGAACTTAGTAAAAGAAAGATTCAGAGTTCAAGATCCTATTGAAGACAAAGATAAAGAGTTATGGGTGCAGCTGAAAAGAATTTATGAACCTGATAGAGGAGAATCAATGTGGAGATTTCAAGCACAAATTGAAGATGTCTCTTGGAAGTTATTTGATATGTGTGGAGTACATAGAGTTTCTACTAAGGATGGCATAGAAATCTATATGTTAGTGGAAAAAGAATATCCGCTCAGATCATGTGTTTTAACATCTATGTTGTATACAAAACTGAGCGTTGAAGAAGATTTTGAAATGGCAGATATGTTGGTAACAAAGATTTTCAACCTTGCAGAACAAAGGAAGATCAGTAGTAAGAGACAGTTATGAAAGGTGTTTAGAAGAATCCCCCTCATAAAGAAGATGAAGCTTAATTTGAAGAAACTTAGTGATTTGGGAAGAAATCATAAGTTTAGGGGAGGATTGTTAGGAATTAAGCTTAAGCAGTTAGTACCGCTGAAGATGGAAGTTAGTACTGCTGATGAGTTTTGAAGACAAGAGCAGTTCGTACAGTTGAATATAGAAGTTTGTACGGATTATGACTTTGTGAAAGATAATTATAGAAAAGATATTGTGTATATCTTATATGATTAGGTTGATAGTTATCTTGTAAAGGAATCCTTAGTCAATAAAACGATTGTCTAGGTTTAAGGTTATGAACGATTAGAGAAGTACGTATTGTTTTGTTAAGATTCAAGGTTGTAAACCCTAGTGATAGGAGATCACTCGTATTATTTATTAATAATATTGAATCATTGAAGTTGAAGTATATTGTGTTCCTTGTTCATTCATTGTTGATTCGTTCATACAAAACACAAACAAACAAATCTTCTAAGTGCTAGCTAGTAAATTCCGCGTGCTAGACTAGACATCATTCAAAGTATACATCTAACACAAGGAGTGTGTGTAGATCCGGTCACATAGGCTTTCCTATTTTGGGAGTAACCTAGGAAAACACCCTCGTAAGACTTTGGGTCGAACTTGGTGACGTAGTCTTTAGTGTTTAGTATGAAGCACTTGCTTCCAAACACTTTAAAGTAATCAAGTGTAGGTTTTCTACCTTTCAAGATTTCATATGGGGTTTTTCCTAAGATAGGTCTAATTAGAATCCTATTTAGTATGTAAGTTGAGGTGTCCACCGCATTACACCAAAACTTTTGCGCAATTGATTGTTCATTCAACATCGTTCTACTCATCTCTTATAGAGTATGATTTTTCTGCTCAACTACCCCATTTGATTGTGGATAGTGTGGAGCCGAGAAATTGTGTGTAATACCATTAGCATCACAATATACTCCAAATTGCACTTCATTATCAAATTCCCGACCATGATCCGTCCTAATCGAAACTATTGTACACCCTAGTTGATTTTGGACTTTCTTACTAAAGATTTCGAATTCCTCGAAAGCTTGTGTCTTATTCTTAAGAAATCTAGTCCAAGTTCTAGGCATCTAGAGGTCGAGACCATATTCTTAGCTTTGTGACTAGAATGAGCTTGTTTTCCAACTTTACAAGCATCACAGAAGTGCTTATCAAACTTAATCTTAGGTAGATTTCTAACTAGTTCCTTAGACGCCAATGATTGTATCAATCGCATATTGGCGTGACCTAATCTCCTATGCCATAGAGTGGAATTATCATCTATGGTTGCTAAGCAAATCTTATCCTGAGGCTTATTTCCTATTTTCATAACAAATAAACCATTCCTCCTAACTCCTTTGCCTATGGTTTTACCATTCTTAATGATCTCACTACCCTCTTCGGAGAATATAACTCTACACTTATTGTCTACCATTTGACTAATGTTAAGCAAGTTAAATCCTAAGTTATCTACATGCTCAACATCTTTAATAGTGAGGGAGTTTTGAGTAATCGTACCTTTGCCTATTATGTTGCCCTTAAGTTTGCTACCGAAAGTGACATTACCTCCGTTATATGCCTTGTATGATGAGAATAGACTTCGGTTACCCATCATATGATTAGTGCATCCACTATCCTTGACCCATTCGTCAGGCTCCAAGTCGATTCCCAAGCATAGATAATCATTCAACCATTTGGTCCCCAATATCTCATGGGTCCAAAGTTTTTAGTGTTAAACATCCTATGCATTAGTTGCATTTGGTTAGGATGTTGGAACAGAGGACAAATTTCCCATGGTAAGTAACTTTGTAGTTGACGGTTATTCCAAGTTACGGGATAGTTACTTGGATAACTTTATCTTCTAGAGTTACCTCTCGGTAGAGGAGTTCTTGACCGAGGTTTAGGAATATTTTCTAGGTGGAGGAGTCTTTGACCTAGTGTCGGGTTTTACAAAGCCAAGTCCGGGGGTTGACAAAAGGTTTGTAAAAGCTTTTGACTTCCTTTATGCTAGCAATAGATAATTTGGTACCATTTACAACTATGTGACTTGGTTTAGGACTTGAATTATTTTTCAAATTTGATTCAGTTCTGTCTTCAGCACCAGACGGTACCACGGTACCATATCATTATATTTAATGGTGTCGTCTGTACCTTTAGTGGTGTCGTCTACTGTTTCGACAAAACTTGTGGGTTTGACAAATTTTACTTGTTTCGTTTTACTTGTTGAAGCTTTATTTGGGTCAAATCCTAAGCCCGCTTCGGTATGTTGACCATTCCTAACGTTTTCAAGTACATCATTAAGTGTCTTTGTTCCTTTTTCAAACTTAATGATTCTCAAAGAATTTTCTTTGAGTTTCTCATTCTCTACTTGAAGACTTATGCATGACTTACATCCTACGTCTACTTCTTTATTTTTCTCAAGTCTTTTGACTTGATCCCTTAGTTCTAAAACTTGCATTTTGAGTTCATGCAATTTTAATTTTAGTGTTTTGTTTCTACCTAAGATTTTAGAACTTACCTCACATAGCTTATTATATTCATCATATAGTATGTTATCATCTATTGACGAATTATCATCACTATAATAAGAAGAGTCGGAATGTACCTCATTAGAAGCCTGAGCTATTAGGCATATTTCATCGTTGGGCTTCTTCTCTTCTTCTTCACCGCTATCACTCCAAGAGCCTCCAATGAAAGCATTTTGGTTGTTGGTTCTCGATGGTTTGGGACATTCTCCTATGAGGTGATTAGGATCTCCGCATCTAAAGTATTTCCTATCACTTGTCCCTTTTGTTGGGTTTTATAGATTTGATGATACAAAACAAGAAGAATGAAACATGAGGGACTATTTGTGACAAAGAAGAAAACTAAAAAGATATGAAGATACAGAAGATATTTATTATATGTTAGGAAGGTTCTTAATAAATATCTTCATTGTTAATAGTTATCTCTTTGTGTAACCCTAGTATCTCTAGTATATAAAGAGATACAGGGATCGATTATTAGTGTGTGTCAAGATGTAAAACACCAAAAGTGTGTATGTGTAGGAAAACCAGGCATACGTTTAGGGTAGAAAACGCCTGGTTGTTAGTTTTGTTTAACCTTAAGGATCTTATGATTCCTTGTTAGTGTAGTTAACACGTTCTACACTTGATCACGTAGAATTGGGGTTATGTGTTTGTTATAGTAGTTGTTAGAGATGATGACGAAGAACCTTATTGATAATAATAATATTCTTTATGTTATTCCGTTGTTCTTATTATTATCATTGTGCTTATTGTTTATCCTAGATCAAGGTCTAAACAACCTAGAGTCCAAAACGGTCCAAGAACTTATAGATGGTGTGTGCATAAGTTCTATCAGGTGGTATCAGAGCGGGGGGCTCTCGATCTAGGGATTCTACAAGGTTTTGTCGAAGAACAGGAAGAAAAATTCGATTTTGGTTTATTTTCGCAACTTTCTACAGAGCAGTTTTGCAAAGGCTATAGCTCATTCGTTAACCGTTGGTTCGGGCTAAATTTTTGTTGAAGGTTCTTGGCATATCAAGGTAGATTCGCACTGGAGGGATCTTCAATCTGAGCTTTAGATCGCAAGATATACATCATTGAAAACTGCTGCGAAAACAGTTAAGGTATGGTCGAATTTTTGGTTTTCTTTCAAAGGGTTTTGGTTTTTCATTGATTTCCTTGTTCGTATGGTGTTTACTTCATCATGGAAGCCATTATTTATCAAAGAAAGCAGCTGTGGATATGTTATGATCGAAATCTGGTGATTTTAGGGTTTTAGCGACACTTTAAAGTGTCGTCTGGATACTTTAAAACACAAATTAAAAAAAAAAGTATCCTTAACACATGTATCTCTCTTGATGATGCTTTGAAGCTGATGTATTTTGTTGTTGGTTATGATGATGGATACATGTTGGTTTTGTGGGCTTATTATCTGAATTCGTGGTTAAGAGTGTGCTACTCATGATCTGCTTCAAATTTGGAGGCTTGAAACCCTAGCCAATGTTCTTCTGGATTCGAGTGGTTTGTTGTGTCTCAAGTGATAAAGTCGAAGGTAGCAAAACCCTAATTTTGATCAGTTACTACTCCTGCTATGTTTCGTTCTACTGCCAAAGGAAACATACTACTGCTTTCGAGTTTTTACTACTGCTACGTTTTGAGTTTCTACTGCAAGAAGCTTTTTACTACTGCTGAACATAGTAAGTTTCTACTACTCGATTTTCTGCTGCTCGGTATATTAGTACTGCTACATTTATCGGTTAGTACTGCTAGTAGATTTTTAGTACTGCTACTATATTTTTAGTAATGCTAGCATTATTAGATATTGAACAGTACATGATTTTTGGTTCTCGATTGAGATTGAGAGATGTTGGTTTACACACACAGAAGGTTATTGGTTCGAACACACACAAGAAGTTTTGGTTTTTGATCTTAAAGGTTTTAAAGGCTCGTTATTATTTATTATTGGTGAAGAAGGTTATTTGCTACTTATTTGACGATGAAGTGGAATTTTTCAAGGTTGTGTTTTATCATACCTTTTGACAAGAGGTAACTTGTTCGTTCGTTCAAGTGACTACGAATTGACAAACACTTAAAGGAGTTACGTTATTGTGCTCAGTGATTATTGTCAAGGGATTGCGATCTCCCTATACGTTAAGTATACGTTCGAAGTCGTTTTTAGTACAAGACATAAGACACAAGGTTGGTTTCTTCTACTTCAACATCAAATTGGTAGTGATTAGTTTTCTTCAACAATATATAAAGCCTACAGATTTGAAGAATCATGAAGATGATTAACACATTGGTTTCAGGGGAAGCTTATTCTTATGATGTGTTTAATCATTTGATGTTCATGCACCACTCGAGGGGAAGTTTTTGATTCTTACTACTGTTGATTAGTATTACTACTGATGGTTTAGATTTCTACTATTTCAAGTTCATTTTTAGTACGGAAAACTTCATGGATGGTAATTTGAGACATTGGAAGGATGAATTGGATGTGTGGTATTGATTTGTAGTGGTAAAGATGATATTTGTATACGTTCCCTATTTGTTGATAACAAAAAGGGGAAGAGATATTGTGGTGTATGGCATGGATTAGAGGGAAGACAAGATTGTTTCATTCATGGTGAGATTTAATTATCTCAATTTCTCTACTTCGTCTAGGGAAGTTCGTACAAGAATGTGTTTGTTTTGTCATCATCAAATAGGGGAAGATTGTTGGGTTTTATAGATTTGATGATACAAAACAAGAAGAATGAAACATGAGGGACTATTTGTGACAAAGAGGAAAACTACAAAGATATGAAGATACAGAAGAAATTTATTATATGTTAGGAAGGTTCTTAATAAATATCTTCATTGTTAATAGTTATCTCTTTGTGTAACCCTAGTATCTCTAGTATATAAAGAGATACAGGGATCGATTATTAGTGTGTGTCAAGATGTAAAACACCAAAAGTGTGTTTGTGTGGGAAAACCAGGCATGGGTTTTGGGTAGAAAACGCCTAGTTGTTAGTTTTGTTTAACCTTAAGGATCTTATGATTCCTTGTTAGTGTAGCTAACACGTTCTACACTTGATCACGTAGAATTGGGGTTATGTGTTTGTTATAGTAGTTGTTAGAGATGATGACGAAGAACCTTATTGATAATAATAATATTCTTTATGTTATTCCGCTGTGCTTATTATTATCATTGTGCTTATTGTTTATCCTAGATCAATGTCTAAACAACCTAGAGTCCAAAACGGTCCAAGAACTTATAGATGGTGTATGCATAAGTTCTATCACCTTTCTTCTCAACTCGGTTCTTGTGTGACGGCTTCTTGTCATCACGAGGTTGCCTAACGAACCTACCTCTTCTCATAAAGAATTTTTAAAGTCTCTAACGGCTAACGCATACTCTTCATCTTCACTATCGGAATCGGAACATTCCTCATCACTAGACTCCTTTTTGGCTTTCAATGCTAGAGATCTAACTCTCTCGCTTTTTCCTTTGACTATATCAAAGTCTTTCTTGATTATCATCTCATGAACCTTCAAGTTTCCTATTAGTTCATCGAGAGATAATGCCGCCAAGTCCTTTGACTCTTCAATGGCGGTGACTTTTGCTCTCCATTTAGGATGTAGAGCCCTGAGGAACTTCCTAACATAATTCTTGCTAGAGTAACCTTCATCAAGAGCTTTAAGACTAGTAATAATAGTATTAAATCTAGCAAAAGCATTATCAATAGATTCATCTTCCGAAATGGAAAATTGTTCATATTGTTAAACAAGAAGATCTATCTTGTTCTCTTTGACTTGATTATTACATTGGTGAGTGACTAACAAATTTTTCCAAATATCTTTTGTTGTATTACACATGAAAATTCTTTCAAATTCCTTTTTAGGCAAAGCATTGTAAATCATCATTTTAGCCTCATCATTTTTGGCTAATTTTCTTTTAAGTTCATCACTTTGTTGATTATAAGGAACTATTTCATCCCTTTCTTATATGGTTTTTGAAACCATAGACGCTAACTACTTTATGAGCTTTTAAAGGTCCTGCAAGCTTATTGGTAAGGCAGGTTGACAGCTCTTTAAGGTTCTTCTTGGGTGTGGGAAACTAGAAGGGGGAGTTGAATAGTTTTTCCGGTTTTTAATTTGTTTCAAAAACTTTTCTATTGAAAACCTTGATTTGAATCTTATGTGTGATCAATCAACACCAATATGAACACTACACTAAACTATGCAATATAAACACAATGTAACTAAGTTAAATGTCGAGTGCTAATCTTAGCTAGCACCAATCTACCACGATCTACTTGATTCTTTCTACTTCACACAATCACACAAGACTCGATCTACCCGATCTACCTATGATCCACTTGATCAACACACTATCTCACAAGCTACAAGAGATAATCAATATCTCTATGAGATCACAATGATCTTCTCTCACAATCTCTCAAAATAAAAATGATCTTGATGTATACTATGATACAATCAAGTGTGTAACAAATGTTACAAGTGCTCTAACTACAACTACAACACTTTGTATCCTCTTGGATACTTTGTGTTCTTCTCTTGCACTTAAAGAGGAATGAAGAGGATCACTTGGATGGATGATTGGATCACTCTTAAACAAAAGAAAACTAAACTAAATGATCAAGAAGAAAAGATGTGGTGAGAGTATTAAACTAAGAAAGTTCTGTGTGAAAATGGATGCCCAAAATCTATGAAGTGGGCTGGTATTTAAAGGCAGAAAAAATCTGACCGTTATAAAGGCAAGGCTCCACTAAATCACACACGGTACCACTAAATTTAGTGGTACCGTTGTACCGTGCCAGACAAAAACGCTCCTCTTTTTGTCTTTTCTGGTGAAAACTTATTTGGGGAAGTTTGGAGCTGATTTTGGGGGGAAAAATAGCTGTTATGATATTTGAACTTATTTTTCCAATAAAACATTTCTTAGTTATTCAAAAATAATTTGTAAAGTATATTTTTGAAAAAAAATATTTTGTCACATTAAAAATGTGAAGTCTTAAAACACAAATTCACTTCTTCGATCATTTGTCAAGTTGTAAATTTGTTTGTTCATGCCTAGAGTGATTTGTGTAGAAATGGGATCTTTCGACTAAAAACTTGTTTACGTTAATTTTAACGTAACGTGTTTTCACATTTTGTCATCCTCAAAACGTGAAGTTATCGAAAGATATAAATAACGTTTTTAGAACATTATTTGCATCAACATTGGGTGTTAACTTCATTTATCCTTTAGTAGGATGAAGTTTTCGAAGATTCCTAAACTGAAGATTTCTTAAAGAAGATTTTTTAGAATATAATAGATAATAATAAACTTATCAATATCCAAACATAGAAAGTTTTATCACTTTTGTAAAAATGAGTTATATGTCAATTTCTGCAAAAGATTTATCCTTCTTTGTAGTTTTCAAACATACACGGATCGTTTCAAGCTTTTAAAGTACAATATACTTTAAGTGTAAAACCCTAAATTCTGATATCACATTTTTCCGTCTAATTTGAAATTTTAACCTAAGTTTATGTTATGATTGAGTAATTAAAACTTTATATTATGTATTAAGTATATATTATTTGTAGTAAACCTAAGTGAATTAATTAAATAAAATTTGTAACATCCCTTCCTAATCTTTTCTAATCACACGACACACATAATAGTCCATCATCAATTTACTGATTTACTAATTAAGAGATAAGAACCATTTTAAGTGTGTATATTCTTAAGAAAATAAAAGATCTCATTTGCTCTCCTTGTCTAACCCTATCACACGACATACAAACACAATATTCGGTTTCTTTTTTTTTGTTTCAAAAACATACCACAAGGTTTCTCCCTTTTATTTCTCATATAAAATTCGGCCTCTCCCCTCCTCTTCCATACCGAAACATACAACCCTAATATTCATTAGTTTTATCTCCACAAATATCAAGAAGAAGAAGCCAAGTTGTAGAAGCCTTTGTGCTCGTTTGAAGTGGTGATTAGAAGTCGATTTGAGGCAGCCCTTGGTAATCGTTTTGGAGGTGTAGCAGCCTTGTTCCATTCGTTGTGTCCTTGTCTTCTTGTTGCCTCATTATTCTGTCCTCAAAAGGTACCTCATACCAAACTTTGATGTCGTTATTTTGATCACCATAAACGTATATATATATATTATATTATATATTATATATATTATATATATATATATATATATATATATATATATATATATATATATATATATATATGAATTAAACGCCACGTGAAATCATGGATGTCGACCCCTTTGTCTTCTTTTCTGTTTTGACCTAATCGACAAGCCCTAATCATGTATCATTAAAATCAGTATTGGAAAAAAAACTAATTAGACCATTTAATGCTTGGCTTAAATCTGGAAAACCCTAATAACATGCTAACGAGGGCTAGGGTTTGTTTTGTGATTTTATGTGGATTTGTCTTGTGTCGTTATTGTTATGTTTGTGGGTGTGAGTTGTGAGTCAACATTTAGGGTTGTTAAACATGTAGGTTTTGTGTGAATTAAACCCATAAGATGTGTGTTTGAATCAGATCTAAAATGGGTTAAAAAGGGTTTAGGTTAGGGTTGTTTCTGTCTCAACTGCATGCTGTCCAGAATTTGGGTCGGATTTAAAGGGGTCTAATTTGATGATGCCAACGTGTTTTTGCAAGATTTTTTAGTCTAAAACTAAGTTCAGAATGTGTGCTATCTGGATATAAAATTTCATAATTTTTGGAGGTTGGGTAGGTGACTTTCTGATATTTAGAACATTAGATGTCAATCCTGAGTTTAGGAGTCTGAAAATTCAGCTGGTGTTTTTGAATTTTATTTTCCAAACAGTGAGGAATTAAGAGGTCTCATTTGACAGGGAGAATTTTTAAGATATATAGGACTTACTGGAATTTTTGAAGATTTTTCTGAAGGGTTCAAATGGGTTAAGCAAATACAAACTTTCAGGGTATACCTGCAGTGCACTTTCTGGACAGGTTTGGGAAAACGATTTTTGAAATGGTACTTTCACTTAAAAATAAAATCTGGGAAAATTACTTTAAGTGCCCAACATGTATTAGTATTCATGATAAATATTTGAGCTCCTCAGTAAATACTTAAGTATGGTATAAAATTCATAAATCAAGGGACTAGAACATGTTAAAACCTGAAATGTAACATAAGTTAGGGTTTTGGTTAATTCTAACACCATTAAATATGCTTTGAACCTAATTACTTTGAACATTAAAATGGATACTTTTTAGTGTGTGTTAACCTAATTTCATTATCGAAACCCTAATCACATTAATGAATGGTAATAAGTAATTAAGAATCCGTTATGACATTAAATGAGCTAATAAGTATATTATGAACCCTAATCCATGTAGATTCTTTGAAGAAGGCGTGACATTATTTCCTTGTGTTCATTCATTCGTTTGCTTTCATTTCATTTACTAAGGTACGGATATTCTACCCTTTCACAGTAAGGGTTTCACATTGACTCTTCGATTCTTGACTTTATTTCATTCGTTATGATATTCATTGGTGATTTCCGTTTGATATGATTTATTATGATATGATATTTAGTTCTATGTCATTTAATATGGCATTCATTTCAGTTAATATTCTTTGGTTTAAATATACTATAATTAATTCGTTATGATGTGATATCTTGTTACCCGAGCTAACTAGTCATGAACGTACCATGGCCATGCCATTGAGGCACCAATGGCATGACACTATCTGTGGCGGTGTGATTGGTCCACGACGTTCCCTTGTGATATGTATATTATTATTGAGCTCGTGCACTTATTTGCCATTTTGGTACGCCAATATATTTGTCAGAGTACAGGTGTATGGTAGTGTACATAATTTGTTTTGCAGGGAGCGTATGAATGCATCCTAGGTTTATTTTGTAATATGTTTATGATATGGCTTTGTAGTGAATGGTTTGTATGTGCCATACACCCCATTTCACTTTTGAGAGGTCGCTCCTATATGGTTACTTATGTTATGACAAGATATGATATGATTATGTGGTTAAGCAGGTGGCAAGCTTTGTGAGCTCGTGGATAATTTCTTATGATTCGTTGCCTTCATTACCTTTCACTTAATTTATTATTCATTTGATTCTCATGACCTATGACATCTTGTTTAGCATATTCTTTTGACTTCGTCTTGTGTACTTATTCATATTCAGTTTATTATTTTATATTTGTTCACTGGGCTTTTTAAGCTCAGCCGCATTTTCTTTTCTCTGCGGCAAGTATTAAACGAGATGCTGGGATTTGAGTGATGAGAGTAGGAGATTTTAGAGGACCAACCCAACCTTAGTTTCCATATCTTTTGGAATTAGTTTATGACTTATATCCTGGTTATTTCATTTCATTTTAGAGTTGGATTTGATTGGTGTTTCTTTCGAAGTCATTTTGTTTCATGACTTGTATTTATTTATTTAAGTCTTCCGCTTGCGTTTATGTTCTGATTGACACCATAATGTGACATTTTGACCCTTGTCGGGTTGGGGTGTTGCATTAAGAAACTTGGTAACGAAGCTCTGATGCCAATTGAAGAAAACTAGAAGGAGGGGTTGAATAGTTTTACCAATTAAAACTTCGTTTTAAAACTTATAGATCGACTTATGTCTATCTTGTTTACGTGTTGGATATTGATTGTTATAAAAGGAAAATAACTAAAGAGTTAGAGATAGAAAGACACAACCATAACACGAGTGTTTATAGTGGTTCGGCTACAGGGACTCTTTTTCCCTGCCCTACTCCACTCCCCGAGTACCCAACTCGAGAGTTCCGTATACACTACACAAGACAAACTCCTTTCACTGGCAAAGAAGCCTTCACAATGTCGCTTACACTTTATCCGGTACAAAGCAAAATACCGAGCTCTTCCACGAGGTAGAGCCAAACCTATCACAACATCGCCTACACTTTATCCGGTACAAGGCTAGATACCGGGTTCCATTACAAAGGAGGAACCACTACCCAACACAACACAACTTGGAGATCCACTCTCCAATATCACCAATCTATAAGACACAACATACGGGTGATCACACCCCGACAACACCAATGTATACAACAAGACTTGAGGCACTAAACAGATGAACTCAAATAAGTACATTTTATTATCATCATTTACCCTATTTATTTGACTTGTTTTATTCTATTATATATGAGAATTGATACGTTAATGTTTACTTTTGTAATTCTCAGGTAAAAACAAGTATTATGTGAAACATGGCGATTTTCGACTAATTATGGAGCAAAACAAGCAAGATGTTAAGAGTCTACTGAAATGTACAAGATCAAGATCATTCTATTCCAGATACGCCGCAACATACTTCTTACATATGGCGTATCACTATCAAGATTTCACAAGTTACAATCCAAGACAGCAAAGGACATGCGCCGCATAGAGAAATGGAGTTACGCCGCATCTTAAGGCGGTGTACGAATATTCCTGAATATATTAATCTTGGACCCCACGCGAAGTTAAGTCAATGCGCCGCATCGGCTTATCCTATGCACCGCATCTAACCTTCAGACAGAAACTATAAATACCCCAAAGTCAGACGATTTTTGTGTGCAAGATACCATACGTACGAGTACCAAACCAGAGACGAATTCAGACGTATTAGCAGCACAAGGCACACCCTGAACAAAGATACAAGAGCTGTAAGAAGGTCCTGCATGTATTCAATTCATTAAGTAGTTTTGTTTTATTGTATTAGTACACTTTAATTCATCAGGATTGATGGGCTGATGTCATGTGACTACGGAATATCATGCGCACCCCTTAAAATTGCTTTCCCATTAATTAAAGTTTATATGTTAATGTCTTTGGTGACTTTTATTAGTGCATTGATAACCTCTGTGTCTAGCTGAGCATTGCTTGGGTCGCCATGCCCCTTCATCGCCTATCTATTCTAGCGTATACGAAACGTGGGCATCACAAATGCTCAATATTCTAGGATATTGGGATAGACATAAGTGATCATTAAGGGTTTACTCGCCGATAAGATTAGAGCCAACGAGAAAGGGTTTATTATATACACTTCATATAAAACTAGCAATAAAACAAGTGACAAGCTACTTAATTATCAGGACAGGTCTTCTTATTGTCTCAAGTATCTATCTGTGTACGTGTGTGCTAATGGCTGATTCGTGCTCATTAGTTGTCTATTTAATCATAACCAAACCGTGCCAGTCTCTCAGGCTGAACCCCCTTGCATTAGATTAGGTTGTATAGCTAACTTAGGATATTAAAATACTGATTAGAATAACTAGATAATACGTTCCACTCTTAGTGATCGACACTCTACTTACCATTATATTCATACTGACCGGGTACACTGCTCGTTAAGTGTGTGTGTTATTGATAAGTCGGCTAAATATAAATTTAAAACTTGAGTAGGCATTAATACTGCTAAACCGCAACGACATACACGCGCATCAAGTTTTTGGCGCCGCTGCCGGGGAAATTAAAATAATATTAATGCTACACACATACGCATCAATTTTTTGGGGCCGTTGCCGGGGAGTGAATTGTTATTATCTGTTAATTTGATTAGTATTTTAATTAGTTTTCTTTTTAAATTCTAACCACTAACCCTGTTATATATTAGATAGATTGCATCCATTGTATAGTTTGCATATTTTTCGTTTTTGTGTGTTTTTATTTTCTGTAATTCTTGTTTCTTTTTGTTTGATTTTAGATTTGATTTTCTTTTCTGTATTTTTATGCATTCTGCTATCGTTGTATTGTGCTGATACAAACGATACGGCGCATCTTTTTTCACAGATACGGCATATTGCGTTTAATTTTTATAAAATACAATGCGTTTAATAAATTCGATACGATGCATCTTTCCCCAAGATACGGCGTATTCTGTTTTTAATAAGAAATTTTTCTAAAACCCTAACGCCATACGACGCATCTGTTTTAACAGATACGGCGTATTTTCTATTTAAATTAAAAACAGTTTTTCGAATTATTAAACAGATACGACGCATCGATCTCTATCGATACGGCGCATCTTCTAAATCAAAAATATTGTATTTTGAAACGTAACAAAAATACGGCGCATTAGCTTTTGTTAATACGACGCATTAAATTTTAATAAATATAATCGATTTTTGATAACTTAAACCCGATACAGCGCATTCTAAAATTATAAGCGGCGTATCTGTTTTCTGAATAAAAGTCTGATTTATTTTTAACGATTATAAGATACGGCGCATCCTATTTATAGGATACGGCGCATCATCTTCAGATATCAGTAACTTTTATTTATCCCGAACGGAAAAAAATTCTAATCATCGTTCCTGTCTCTTAGAAATTTTTTACTTCGAAGCCTATTTGTTTTGTGTTTCAGGAATCATGATTGATATTTTCCCAAGCTGGTTCGGAGGACCATGGATTAAACTTACAACCGATGAGATTGTATCTAAGTTCGCCCACGAATGTGATAAGGAGCATCATGAGATCGAAACTTTCATCAATGGACTGTTGCTGAAAGAACAAAACTATATGATTAGAGAATTGACGATTAAGGTGCACCAATTGTCGAAGGTGATTAAAGGAGTTTTGTTCCAAAGGCACGACCAGAATGGAATAACTACTAGAGGCGGATTAGTGTCAAGGATGTTCCAATTAGCGGAAAGAATGTTTGGTTACTTGAATATGGAACTAAGAGAGAGATTGAGATGGAAGATCTCGCAAGAACAAAATAAGGAGCTGAACGTGAGTCTAACTTGGAGACTCTGGAATAAAGACAAGTGCTAACCGGGAGACAACCCGGAAGAAAATTTTTTACTTTTCTTTTCTGTGTCGAGTCTGTCAGACCTGCAGAAGATGCGGCGCATCTCCATCATAAGATGCGACGCATCACTTGCACTGGTCATATCTTATTTTATTTTCTGCATTTTTATTTTTGACTTTAAAACTTTTTGTCAGTTTATTTAATGCGGCGCATCCCTGGTTAAGGATGCGACGCATCTTTTATTCTGATTCGTATTTATTCCAGGCTCGATACAGCGTATCTTCTTCCATAAGATACGGCGTATCGACTAACCTGATGATTTACAGTTTAATTTTTAGGTTTTATTTTTACTAACTACTAATGTATTATGCAAGTTTGAACCTTCTTAACTCAGGTGTGTTAAAGTCTAGATGGTATTATAGATTCCTGCATTGTAACACCCCAACCCAGCAAGGGTAGAAGTATCACATTAATGGCTTCATATCAGATCAAACAAAACATACATTCAATAGTAATACAAAGATTCTCAAAGGTTACAAATGAAATACTGAATACACAAGGATACAAAGGAAACAAAAGCTAAATACTAAGTCTGCAAAAGCAACTCCTTCTAACGGTCTCTACTTCAGAATAACTATCAAAGTCTTCTAAGTCCAAAAAGTCTCTTCACTCATACCCAAAACCTGTCGTCCTGCTTATTACCTGCCGCACATGAAAAGAAAACGTGCGGCTGAGCTTAAAAAGCTCAGTGAACAGATACATATACAAAGCAAAGAATAACGAAACAGAAATATAATATGGGCAATGGGAATGTCATAAGGTATAAATGAAATACATTGATAATAAAAGAAGAATAGGATAGTCATCCACCACGAGCCCAGAAACTCAAAGTCATAATCTCAACATCATAATCTCAAAGTCATAATCTTACAATCAGAGGGGATACCTCATAGGCAACCAGATAATATGAGGGGTGTCCTCATGTATCAAAAGGGTGGAGTGATCAGCTCCCAGAAATGTGAAAGGCATGTATTGCACACAGTACCAGTCACCTCAAAGTCATAACTCAAAGTCATAGTTAAATCCACTAAACATACAAATCTAGGATTGCAATCCATACGCCCCCAAACTCAAAGTCATCTCAAAATCATAATCTCAAAGTCATAATGGCCATATCATAATATAAGAGGGACGGTGTGAGAAATCACTCCCCCACACGGGAGTCATGCCAGTGGTGCATCACAGACATGGCCAGGTTACCTTCCTGGCTAGGTACACAGAAAATGGCTCGGGTATCAAACTAAGAGTCAGGTCTCAAAGTCATCACAAAAGATCATATATCAAAAGGTGCATCTCAAAGTCATATCAAAAGAAGTATCAAAGGTTCACTCAAAGGAAACATAGCAATGGCTTGGGAAAACTTAACTGAATCATAACTCAAAATCAATGTATAGAATATCAGAACCCTTACTGAAAAAGGGCAGAGTATCTGTACCTTATTAAATAGACAACTGATAAAAACGGATCACACAGAACGGAATGCCACTCCTTCACCGGATCTATACAATTTAATAATCACATATTATTTATAAGCTCGTTTTAATTAGATTACATGATTCAAGTTTATTTCTATTTTTAGTAACTTTTCATATCTAGGAAGTTTCCCAAAGTAGCAATTTAATACTTTAAGATTAAAATTGGCAATTTAATAATATTTAAGGATCAAAATGACAATTATAATGGTTTAGGGTTAATTATGTTAATATAGCAAGGTTTGGGGTCTAACATGTAACTTATCATTGTTTAGTGTTAAATGTGACAAAGTAGTTTAATTTTTAAGCTACACATGAAATCTTCATTCCTACGTACAAGCTTCATTTTATTTTGATGAGAATACCATTGAAGTCATTAAATCTCCTTCTATGTTCATGTCGATGTTCATGTCGTTCCCCCACAGTAAGACCGAGACTCGATCTCGAACTCGAAACACACATATACTACTCACATTCATTGAAGACAACAATGGTTACCCCATAGTATATCGGATATGGCCTATACCTTGACATACTTTGGTCGAGACAAATAACGAGACTTGGGTTGAACCTTAACATGTCCTCGGTAATTTATACTCTCACCGAGGCAACAAAACAACCCACAACACTCGAACATCAACACTTATCAAAAGTTACCCACACCCATGACTACTCAACCCTTGATACACAGTACAAACTAGGGTTTCTTAAATTTTTATGACACCATTAACTGAGTATTTGAGGGTCAACCAAAAGGGTTTGTATGGTCGCATATATGATTGATCATGGCTGGAAACAAAGAGCACAAAACAGTCCCAAATACCCAGTTAATCACGCCCCAAAACACGACAAGACTTTCACATAAAATTATACCATTGGTATGTTGAAACAGCAAGCGATCACTTTTCGCATAAAGTCATCAATTCCAGCTTACCTTCATAGATTAGTTTTAGACTCGCGACGACACAACGATACACGACTATACGACTCATGACTCACACATCGCGAGACACAAAAGACCACCCATATATTCACACACGTAACCGCAAACATCGCGTCATGTTAACACCCACTAAGAAGCAACATAGCGTCCCATAGCCATACCCATACGACACACTAAGACCCACACACAAACTTAACTTAGCAAGTACCAGACATCACACATATTCAAGCCCTTATATTCACGTAAATAATTATGTACGCCCATGTTTTCATACTTAGTTTTATTTTCAGATTTCAGAATGTATAAAAGAGATCATAAAATGTTTAGATGACCAGCTGGTATAGGTGTATGCATGACACCCGATTCGGAAGGTAAAACAGAAACAAAGTCGGCATGTGTGTAGGCTATAGATTCATGATTTCATGTTACTTATACATTAGTGATTCATATTACAACCGAACGAAACAATCGAATAACATTAAGACCAGATATTTAGGATCGTTTAGCATGTTATATCTTTGGAGTTTTCGTTATAAATAGATCGCATGAATGACAAACGAAGGGAAGATGGTGATACCTACGCAACTGAACACAACGAAACCAAAAGAGCACCCCGACTCAAAACTCCTTTCGAATATAATACCCTTCTTCAAACCAACCTCCACTGCTCGCGATCACGCCTTAGTTACGCCAGCACTGCTCACCACCTTAGTCAACACCCACGTACTTACTTCGAATTTTTGGAGAGCATATAGAGGCTGCCATCTCTTTATGTATTTGTTTAGGGTTTGTGCATGAGAGGCCAATGTGGTATACGGTTGAGATATTAAGTGGACAGATGGGAGAATATATTATAGGAAGAAAATGGTGCCGAGTCTTAGGGAGCATTGATGACCCAATCTTTCCTAAATATAATTCATAATATTTTCGGTTTATCTCATTTTGACTTTCAAATCGTGCGGCATTTAAAAAGTTAAAGAAATGGGTCGGTTGTTGTTTGATGGTGTGTTCCTTTATTTATTTTTTATTTTTTTTGCCACATAACAACTTCGATTAGCAGTGACCAAAATATTATGATATGCTTTAGCCAGAAGACATTTTGTTGGTCATTGCATTAGAAGTCTGGTATATTGAATTGATATTTAGTTACATAATTACTATATATTGATTTGTGTGATATAAAATTAAAAGTGTACCAACTCATATTACTTAGGATATAGAATTTTTTATTTTACAACTTATCTCTTAGCATAATTGATCCTAGATCTGTATAGCCCATAAAACATGTACACCGATTAGGTAGTTTAGGATTTTAGTTTGTCATCTTAATTATTAGGCAAAGCTTATGATTCATATTAATTCCAAGTATAACTCACATTTTTAGATGTAAGGAATTTATTATCCATCTTAGGTTAAAGTTCAATTTGTCAAAGAAAATGTGTTCTTTCAAAATTTCAAATTAGAGGGGTAATTTAGTAATTTTAACTGAATGGAAAATGAGGGTTTTACAACTCTTCCCCTCTAGGAAAAAAAATTTCGTCCTCGAAATTTGAGTAGACAGATAAGATAGAAACGTATTGAATCGCAGAAAGTACATGGATATGGATAACTCATCAAGGATTGTTTTCAGTATACTTCTCCCAAAGGATTCTCACAATTAGACAGGTTTGTTTCTCATAATTCATAGCTTCAGATCTTTATCCAAAGTAGATCATAATGAATCAGATTCGACAAAAATGGAACGTACATGAAGCAGATGGTAGGTGAAACTTCTCAATGGTAACACATGGGATACATACAGACAGAAAACAAATTGATGATATTAACCAATGGTAGAGAGCTCTTCAATGAAGCCTGATATTCTTAACAGATGAACCAAGTCACAAATGTAAACGTATCCAGATGCCTAACGATGAAGGCAGAGTATTCGCACAGGTAGAAAGAACCTAAGGTCTCACTAATCACGGTTAATCCAATGGAGATTCAAATTCTAAACTTCTTAGGTACTCCCCAAGATATCCTATGCCCACAACAAGTGCACGTTATAGGATGTAAGTATTATCACGTTGGCCAGACGTCATAATACTGGCATCATATAAATATGCCCTCATGATGGTCATACTTTATCTCAAGTCGTAATCAAAACCACCTATCTTAATCCACCTAGTACTTCTACAGTCTCAGAGGTCAACAAAAACAATTGCCACAGTCAAGAGAGAAAACAAAACTATTCGCAAGAGTATCAAAATCCCAGATTGTCTAGCAGAAGTGGGGTACGCCGTCACAAGCATCATATCTTCCACAATTCGCCAAAATCTCTCAAAACAAAGTCATCACCGAATCATACGAAAGATAAACACGAACTGAAATGCTTCTAGGGAACTTAAATCATAAGAGGAACTTATTACTAGATAACGAAACTTAAGAGGGTCAACGGAAATGAAAGTTAGTCGCCAAACTTCTGCCTTCATAGAATCAATTATTCCAAGTATAGAGGGTCTGTTTCAAATATCTGCTCATTCAACACATCTAATCTCTTCAAGTCCGGTTGATCTGTCTTCGGCTGTCCATCAATCGGGAAGTGAAACCAAAATCGGAAACTTGTGTCTGGTTCGTCGAGCCTCCTGCGGTTCTTCTTGGAATGTGATGGAGTATTGCGGATTTTTGGCACGATCTTTAATCTTCTTCATCATCCAGTCTGTTTTCGCTCTCAATTCATCTTAGTACAACCAAGATGAATAGGGAAGTGAGATTGCATGTCTTCATCAGCTTCAGCGCCACCCTGACTAGATCTTCTGCACCGCCCACCCTTCTGCAAGGAAAGGAATGTCTTCACTCTTCAGGGTAGCCTCTGCCGTTGTTAACTCCAGGTCAGGGAAAGAACACCGTTGTCTCAACAAATATCCATCTCCCGGAATGCACAAATGATCGCCAAATTTCTAACAAGGTGCAAAAATGATTTTCATGCTTTTCCTCGTCTCCGAATGTACCATTAAGTCATACAATGACCATTTGCCCAAGTACTTATGAGAAAACATTATTTATCAAATTCACCAAATCGTCAGAGCTTTAGCTAATACTATTAGCGTCACTAACCGTCATAGCAGTCGTTTACGAATACAGAAGGAGATTTCAAGAATAAAATCAATTCATCAGAAAGGAAAACTTCGTGCTCTGAATTTAAACAAAACACATAGTCGTTCCATGGTAGAGGAATGTCGGCTCCTAACAGTAACACGGTTCAGCTATCTCCAGTCGCCATCCTTCTTTATCATGAACGAAACTAAAACACGCCCAGAAAACACACTTAAGTAAACTTACTTCCTGGTCTTCGGTTGCTGCTCTTCCCGGTCGCTCAAATCAACAGGTATGATTCCGGACACATCTGAAAGACACTTTCGCTTAGTGACTAGACAATCTCTCGGCATCAAGTCAAATCCTTATTCACATTCCGGTGGAAAAACATGTGGTTCAGTCACGAATCATATTAAGAAAACTCAGGGTGCCAAAACTCTCAAGATACGATTCATTCATTGGTATACGAAATGAGTTTTAGGAAAAACTTCATAACCGCGAACGTAACACACGAGTCTCCAGAGTAATAGTGATAGCAAGGGGTTTAACAATCGATAATCGTAGTAAGGAGTTCAAAATTGTTGCAAACGCAAAAGGTGAGACATAGAAGGGTAGTTGTCAATATTTAAATACTCAATCAACTAATTTTCTTATCAGAATAAAATCGAAGTTTAACTGGCCAAGAGAAGTCGGATCACAAATCAAATCTTTATCTTTTAAAAATGAGGGGAAACATTCTTATACTCATGGTCACCACCACAAAGCTTCTCATATCGACGGAGATGGGTGAAACGAAATCAAATAGTGTCAGAAGATTTATAGACGTTTATCAAAGCAAAAGACAAATATCAAAATGTGTCAAGTACGTCATTGCCATGGAGATTCTCAGAATGCCCGAAGAGGCGTCAAAATGATTAACGAAAAGATCAGAGATCAGAGTCAAAATCTGAAGATGAGGATCAAATAGTGTCAGGCAATTATTATGAAATTCTCGATGCCTTCAAGATTTAATCAGGTTCAAATCTTAGGTGGTGCAAAGCATAAGCTTTCACTTTCTAAAAGTGGTGTCAACAGGATCTAACCAAAAGCAAGGCACGAATCAGAGTGATGCGGAAGCAATGATACTTAAACAAATGCCTTACAGTCTACCCATTCCTCACTGGTCAAAACTTACGTTCCTATAGGAAATCCTAAAGCAATTTTCAAAGGTTGACTTACGAGTGCCTACAGGGAAAGCTTAGTGGTCCTAACTTACACAGGTCAAGGGTAAATGTATTACGAATCGCAGCCTGTCTCTCTGATACCATAATTGTAACACCCCAACCCAGCAAGGGTAGAAGTATCACATTAATGGCTTCATATCAGATCAAACAAAACATACATTCAATAGTAATACAAAGATTCTCAAAGGTTACAAATGAAATACTGAATACACAAGGATACAAAGGAAACAAAAGCTAAATACTAAGTCTGCAAAAGCAACTCCTTCTAACGGTCTCTACTTCAGAATAACTATCAAAGTCTTCTAAGTCCAAAAAGTCTCTTCACTCATACCCAAAACCCGTCGTCCTGCTTATTACCTGCCGCACACGAAAAGAAAACGTGCGGCTGAGCTTAAAAAGCTCAGTGAACAGATACATATACAAAGCAAAGAATAACGAAACAGAAATATAATATGGGCAATGGGAATGTCATAAGGTATAAACGAAATACATGGATAATAAAAGAAGAATAGGATAGTCATCCACCACGAGCCCAGAAACTCAAAGTCATAATCTCAACATCATAATCTCAAAGTCATAATCTCACAATCAGAGGGGATACCTCATAGGCAACCAGATAATATGAGGGGTGTCCTCATGTATCAAAAGGGTGGAGTGATCAGCTCCCAGAAATGTGAAAGGCATGTATTGCACACAGTACCAGTCACCTCAAAGTCATAACTCAAAGTCATAGTTAAATCCACTAAACATACAAATCTAGGATTGCAATCCATACGCCCCCAAACTCAAAGTCATCTCAAAATCATAATCTCAAAGTCATAATGGCCATATCATAATATAAGAGGGACGGTGTGAGAAATCACTCCCCCACACGGGAGTCATGCCAGTGGTGCATCACAGACATGGCCAGGTTACCTTCCTGGCTAGGTACACAGAAAATGGCTCGGGTATCAAACTAAGAGTCAGGTCTCAAAGTCATCACAAAAGATCATATATCAAAAGGTGCATCTCAAAGTCATATCAAAAGAAGTATCAAAGGTTCACTCAAAGGGAACATAGCAATGGCTTGGGAAAACTTAACTGAATCATAACTCAAAATCAATGTATAGAATATCAGAACCCTTACTGAAAAAGGGCAGAGTATCTGTACCTTATTAAATAGACAACTGATAAAAGCGGATCACACAGAACGGAATGCCACTCCTTCACCGGACCTATACAATTTAATAATCACATATTATTTATAAGCTCGTTTTAATTAGATTACATGATTCATGTTTATTTCTATTTTTAGTAACTTTTCATATCTAGGAAGTTTCCCAAAGTAGCAATTTAATACTTTAAGATTAAAATTGGCAATTTAATAATATTTTAGGATCAAAATGACAATTATAATGGTTTAGGGTTAATTATGTTAATATAGCAAGGTTTGGGGTCTAACATGTAACTTATCATTGTTTAGTGTTAAATGTGACAAAGTAGTTTAATTTTTAAGCTACACATGAAATCTTCATTCCTACGTACAAGCTTCATTTTATTTTGATGAGAATACCATTGAAGTCATTAAATCTCCTTCTATGTTCATGTCGATGTTCATGTCGTTCCCCCACAGTAAGACCGAGACCCGATCTCGAACTCGAAACACACATATACTACTCACATTCATTTAAGACAACAATGGTTACCCCATAGTATATCGGATATGGCCTATACCTTGACATACTTTGGTCGAGACAAATAACGAGACTCGGGTTGAACCTTAACATGTCCTCGGTAATTTATACTCTCACCGAGGCAACAAAACAACCCAGAACACTCGAACATCAACACTTATCAAAAGTTACCCACACCCATGACTACTCAACCCTTGATACACAGTACAAACTAGGGTTTCTTAAATTTTTATGACACCATTAACTGAGTATTTGAGGGTCAACCAAAAGGGTTTGTATGGTCGCATATATGATTGATCATGGCTGGAAACAAAGAGCACAAAACAGTCCCAAATACCCAGTTAATCACGCCCCAAAACACGACAAGACTTTCACATAAAATTATACCATTGGTATGTTGAAACAGCAAGCGATCACTTTTCGCTTAAAGTCATCAATTCCAGCTTACCTTCATAGATTAGTTTTAGACTCGCGACGACACAACGATACACGACTATACGACTCATGACTCACACATCGCAAGACACAAAAGACCACCCATATATTCACACACGTAACCGCAAACATCGCGTCATGTTAACACCCACTAAGAAGCAACATAGCGTCCCATAGCCATACCCATACGACACACTAAGACCCACACACAAACTTAACTTAGCAAGTACCAGACATCACACATATTCAAGCCCTTATATTCACGTAAATAATTATGTACGCCCATGTTTTCATACTTAGTTTTATTTTCAGATTTCAGAATGTATAAAAGAGATCATAAAATGTTTAGATGACCAGCTGGTATAGGTGTATGCATGACACCCGATTCGGAAGGTAAAACAGAAACAAAGTCGGCATGTGTGTAGGCTACAGATTCATGATTTCATGTTACTTATACATTAGTGATTCATATTACAACCGAACGAAACAATCGAATAATATTAAAAACAGATATTTAGGATCGTTTAGCATGTTATATCTTTGGAGTTTTCGTTATAAATAGATCGCATGAATGACAAACGAAGGGAAGATGGTGATACCTACGCAACTGAACACAACGAAACCAAAAGAGCACCTCGACTCAAAACTCCTTTCGAATACAATACCCTTCTTCAAACCAACCTCCACTGCTCGCGATCACGCCTTAGTTACGCCAGCACTACTCACCACCTTAGTCAACACCCACGTACTTACTTCGAATTTTTGGAGAGCATATAGAGGCTGCCGTCTCTTTATGTATTTGTTTAGGGTTTGTGCATGAGAGGCCAATGTGGTATACGGTTGAGATATTAAGAGGACAGATGGGAGAATATATTATAGGAAGAAAATGGTGCCGAGTCTTAGGGAGCATTGATGACCCAATCTTTTCTAAATATAATTCATAATATTTTCGGTTTATCTCATTTTGACTTTCAAATCGTGCGGCATTTAAAAAGTTAAAGAAATGGGTCGGTTGTTGTTTGATGGTGTGTTCCTTTATTTATTTTTTATTTTTTTTGCCACATAACAACTTCGATTAGCAGTGACCAAAATATTATGATATGCTTTAGCCAGAAGACATTTTGTTGGTCATTGCATTAGAAGTCTGGTATATTGAATTGATATTTAGTTACATAATTACTATATATTGATTTGTGTGATATAAAATTAAAAGTGTACCAACTCATATTACTTAGGATATAGAATTTTTTTATTTTACAACTTATCTCTTAGCATAATTGATCCTAGATCTGTATAGCCCATAAAACATGTACACCGATTAGGTAGTTTAGGATTTTAGTTTGTCATCTTAATTATTAGGCAAAGCTTATGATTCATATTAATTCCAAGTATAACTCACATTTTTAGATGTAAGGAATTTATTATCCATCTTAGGTTAAAGTTCAATTTGTCAAAGAAAATGTGTTCTTTCAAAATTTCAAATTAGAGGGGTAATTTAGTAATTTTAACTGAATGGAAAATGAGGGTTTTACATGCATTCTTGTAGATACATCATGTATGAAGCTTAAACGTTCTCATCCACAAGAAAGTTGATTTTTGCTCTTATACGAATACTGGAGGATCATACCGAGCAAATCTCAGGGGAGTTATTCTGTTCTAATTCTTTTATTTTCCATTTTTTAACCTTTGACACAAACAACGAGGAAGTTGTTTAACTTAAGTGGGGGGATGGAGAATTAGAACATTTACTTGTCCTAAACTTTTTCAAAATATGCTTAAAATATATTTAATATGCTTAAATTTTAACATTTTTATAGCATGTTTTTGTTTAAAGTCTAAATTACATAGCTGCACACATAACATTATTTCCAAAAATTGTGAACTTATCAAAATTCACAAATCTATGAGTGTGCCGGTGACTTGTAAACTTTAGAACTTGGCTTATATACTATTCGAGACCACCATAATAAGTATTATCTTTATAATTGGAGTGACTTGTCTAAATTGGTACATTTCTAGGATTACACTCAAATAGCCTTTATATGTTATGTGATATTAACTAACTACACTGGTTAGTTAACCCCCGTATAAACCCTTTGTTACTCTCACTTTTAGAGTAAGATACCCCTAGAAAAACCCTCAGAACCATTCCTTTCGTTTCTTACACCTTTGTTATAATGTTTCGATACACTCTTACACCTTAGCCTACCCTGTAGATTAAAATCCGTGGTTAATTGCTTTAGGCAAAGTGTGTTTCCTTACATTACCTGTGTTCGCGTGCGTAATTCATTATCTTTGGTTAGGTCGGGAAATTGCACAATGCAATTGGTATGAAAGTAAATATTGTATAACTTTGAGTTTATTTTTCGTGTGTTTATTACTTTCACTATTACAGTTATTTCTGAAAGTATGAAGAGTATGGAAAAATTATCCGAAAAAATAAGTGATAGAAAACTTATGAAATTTTACATATATGTTGATGTCAAAAAAAAAAAAAAAAAAAAAAAATCGAAA
Source organism: Artemisia tridentata subsp. tridentata (assembly GCA_021014915.2). NCBI lineage: Eukaryota > Viridiplantae > Streptophyta > Magnoliopsida > Asterales > Asteraceae > Artemisia > Artemisia tridentata. The sequence continues at coordinate 110,674,610 of CP139503.1, read as the reverse complement.
AAATAGAAAAGAAAAAGAAAAAAGAAAAGTTGGAAGTTTGTTTTAACCAACTTATGTAAAGTTTTGTATTAAGTGGGAGATATCACCACTATTTGTTGTATATTATATTTATGGATTGAATGGGAGTTGGCCGTTATGGGAACGCCAACTAAGGTTATTCTTTGATTGAGATCTTGTTGAGTATAATTCGTGTCTACCTAAAGCGTGTGTTTCAAGTGTTAAAGCGTGAGTTATTCAATGATATGAGTCTTATTCATGGGATGGTTGGGAAAGTAATTTACCACACTTAGGATTTTAATTTATCTGTTTTGTTTATTTTTCATTTTACACCAATTTATATCCCAAATATTATCCATACCCTATATCATTCTTCATCCAAACCTTTGATTTATTGAGATTAGGGATTTGAGCAATCTTAAGTATCGTAGTCGTGGATTCGGCTATGTATTTATGATTTTGTCGCCCTTTTTGATATAATATTATTGGTGAATATTACTTGGTCCTATCTTTAGCCTATTCGAGTTAAGGATTTGAGAAATTGCAAGTATCGTGGTCGTGGATTCGATCATGTATTTGTGATTTTGTCGCCTTTTCTGGAATATGAGATCGATAGAGATTAAAAAGGATGATCAACCCTTAAGCCTCAAAACCCTTTTTATCGCTTTAGACTTGTCATTCCTTGGCTTTAGTGGGGGAGATGCGTATACTTGCCAAGCTTATGATAGAATATTCGTCACGACTGGACAGTTAAACGATTAGATTTGCTTTTATCGAAATATTTTATTTTATTTCTAATTCGTTAAGTGTTTGGTTGTGCAATTATGACAAAACGAATACATGCTTAAATATAAAATTAAATCCTAATATTTTAGGATACATTTTCATAAGACTTATTCTAAGGTTTACTTGGGGACAAGTAAAGTTCAAGTGGGGGGATATTTGATGAACTCAAATAAGTACGTTTTATTATCATCATTTATCCTATTTATTTGACTTGTTTTATTATATTATATATGAGAATTGATACGTTAATGTTTACTTTTATAATTCTCAGGTAAAAACAAGTATTATGTGAAACTTGGCGATTTTGAACTAATTATGGAGCAAAACAAGCAAGATGTTAAGAGTCTACTGAAATGTACAAGATCAAGATCATTCTGTTCCAGATACGCCGCAACATACTTCTTACATACGGCGTATCACTATCAAGATTTCACAAGTTACAATCCAAGACAGCAAAGGACATGCGCCGCATAGAGAAATGGAGTTACGCCGCATCTTAAGGCGGTGTACGAATATTCCTGAATATATTAATCTTGGACCCCACGCGAAGTTAAGTCAATGCGCCGCATCTGCTTATCCTATGCGCCGCATCTAACCCTCAGACAGAAACTATAAATACCCCAAAGTCAGACGATTTTTGTGTGCAAGATACCATACGTACGAGTACCAAACCAGAGACGAATTCAGACGTATTAGCAGCACAAGGCACACCCTGAACGAAGATACAAGAGCTGTAAGAAGGTCCTGCATGTATTCAATTCATTAAGTAGTTTTGTTTTATTGTATTAGTACACTTTAATTCATCAGGATTGATGGGCTGATGTCATGTGACTACGGAATATCATGCGCACCCCTTAAAATTGCTTTCCCATTAATTAAAGTTTATATGTTGATGTCTTTGGTGACTTTTATTAGTGCATTGATAACCTCTGTGTCTAGCTGAGCATTGCTTGGGTCGCCATGCCCCTTCATCGCCTATCTATTCTAGCGTATACGAAACGTGGGCATCACAAATGCTCAATATTCTAGGATAGTGGGATAGACATAAGTGATCATTAAGGGTTTACTCGCCGATAAGATTAGAGCCAACGAGAAAGGGTTAATTATATACACTTCATATAAAACTAGCAATAAAACAAGTGACAAGCTACTTAATTATCAGGACAGGTCTTCTTATTGTCTCAAGTATCTATCTGTGTACGTGTGTGCTAATCGCTGATTCATGCTCATTAGTTGTCTATTTAATCATAACCAAACCGTGCCAGTCTTTCAGGCTGAACCCCCTTGCATTAGATTAGGTTGTATAGCTAACTTAGGATATTAAAATACTGATTAGAATAACTAGATAATACGTTCCACTCTTAGTGATCGACACTCTACTTACCATTATATTCATACTGACCGGGTACACTGCTCGTTAAGTGTGTGTGTTATTGATAAGTCGGCTAAATATAAATTTAAAACTTGAGTAGGCATTAATACTGCTAAACCGCAACGACATACACGCGCATCAAGTTTTTGGCGCCGCTGCCGGGGAAATTAAAATAATATTAATGCTACACACATACGCATCATAAACCTCGACAACAATGTCTTGCACCAAGACAACCTTGAGGTATCAAACCTCGACTTCGACAATCTACACCAAGATCTTCATGAGCCACCAAAACTCATCTTCATAATCTTGATCTACACAACTTGAAGAACCACTCTTCAATAACAAAGACCTTCACGACTTGACTTGGCAATCCAAGCTTCAACTACACCAAAGTACACACCGTGTCTTGAATGTACTTGAGATGGATCACCTACAAAAGTCACTTCTGTGATCTTGAGATGATGATGAAGTCTAGCACTCCATGGCTTGGAGATTTCACGACTTCGACTCTAAACGTAGTGATTCGCCATTATAAGGAACCTATAGAATCACCACACAAAAGACTACAAGAAAGATCTGGGATCTGAGGTTAGTAAGAGAGAAATATGTGAGAAGGTGCAAGAAAGAAAAAGGAAATGGCTCACTATTTATAGGCAATAAAAGCCACTTTTCACCCGGTTCCGGCGGATCCCTTCCCAGAGGGATCCGGCCAGTGCAAACCGATGGAACCGGGTATCTGGTAGTACCAGTCCAGACTTTGGGTTGCAATTCCGGGTTTTGGGTTATGGGTCAAGGTCCATGGGTCAAGTGATGTCATGCATGATGTCAAAGACATCTTGGGTCATGGGTTATGGACCTTGGGTCATGGGTTATTGACTTTGGGTCATGGGTCATGGATATTACCCATTTGTGATGTCATGCATGACGTCAAGCACATGGGTTATGGGTTATGGGTTGTGCTCCATGGGTTATGGGTCTTGGACATGGGTTTTGGGTTTAGATAGTACAATTCTATTAACTAGTACATTGTATTTAACTAGTTGTTTTCAGAGTATGTATTTTATGAAAAATGCAAGTAACATATTACTTATAAGTGTTTCATAAAAATGGTTTTGGCAAACTAATTAACTAAACGTGTTTGATGATTTATTTTTTTAGTGAAATGAGGTAGTAAACTATTGACTCAAAACTTTACGTATTTTATTTGTTTCGTTAAAATGATTTTACGTTTGTTATCGACAAAACATTGAAAGATAGTAAAATATAAATAAACGTTATTACGGCTTATTTGTATTAACAAGTTGTTTGTGAATGTCTAAGCATTTAGTGCACAAACTTGTCAAACTTTTACTCCTCCTTATGTTTACTATTTATACACAAGTATTTTACAACCGTTGTTATAAAGACAAAAGGTGACCTAAGCTAGTTAGGACAAAATACTTACGTATTTTGTCTCTGTTACAAAAAGCTACTTTGGGTATAAGACAATACTGCTTTCTGAGGTACAGTGATGACACTGTCCTGACATTTTTCCTTTCAGGGAAAGTTTGACTTCAGCCTGATAAGGACTTCTCCTTATCCCTTCAAACGTTTCCCGCCTTGTCCCGCCCATTCTTCAGTCTTCAGGTCTTCAGTCTTCAGTCTTCTATCTTCAATCTTTAGTTGTTAAGGAGTCTTGGGGTTCAGTGAGTTATTGTCATCACTCACTGAACTCATCACCTTCTTCTTTGGCTTAGGTGCCACTCACTGAGTTTCGCCTCACTGAATGGAGAGACTTTCTTCTTAGACTCGTCCTAAGCTTCTTGAAGGTGACTCACTGAGCAACTGTTCACTCAGTGACTTGAATATTGTTTAAGGTTTTCTAACACTTAGGTTATTTTTTATTCAAATCGTTGTTTAAGAAAACTTGGGTACTGAATGGACCCAACACTTCTAATTAGATCCAAGTTTCGTCGTTTTCGTGTCTTTTCTAATATTGCTCCATAAATACTGAAAACCATAAATTTAAGCAATTAAGTAAGGGGAAAATCATGAAATAGTAACCAACTTTCAGTTTTGTTTCAATTTATTCACTGTAACTTTTTTTTATTATGAAATAATAATCAAGTTTGAAAAGTGTTCCATTTTAGTCACTCAAAGTTTCAATAGTGTTCTATTATTATGTAATTTTTATGTTTGAGTGACGAAAACGAAACACTTTTCAGACTTAGTTATTATTTTATGACATATATCTCTTTCTTCACCTGTGCATAAGTTGGGTTGTACATTAAATTGGTTGAGGTTAGTGAAATTCAAGGGTGGTTATTTATTGTTACGGTACAACCAAAGAATACACATATGAATATCTTAAATATAGTTTTTTTGAACAATTACACAATAATGAAACAATACTGAAACTTAAATAGTTTTTGTGGTTAATTTAAAGTTTGAGTGACTTAATTGGAAGAGTCATCAAATTTTGCTACTATTAAATATTTATCACGTAGCATCTTGTTATTCCTTTAATATATCTATGTCCTTAGAAAAAAGCATCAAAGCATCATGCTATGTTGACGTAGTATCTTGTTATTCCTTTTAAATATCTATGTTGAACGCTTTAGCATTGTAGATTGTTTCCGAACACTGTCACAAAAGGACATTATGTGTATCTGGGGATAATGTGCCATATTGATAAAGCATACCTTCTGAAAAAAAAATGGCCTTATAAAACATTAAAACCGAGGTGATACCAAAACTAACCAAGCAATGCTAATGATATCATCTCCGTGTCATACTATCATAAGTTGTGAACCACACCATAGCTTACCGAGTTATCGATGCGTATCGATTCTCAACTAGGTCATCCTGTGGGTCTTGGATTTCGTAGATATGAGGCTGCCTTGTGTGCCACAGTAAAAATCAATCTAAATCTAAAGTAGAACATGCAAACCTTTTATATAACTAAAGGACAATTCATCTAAACAAGGCCCTTTGCAAACTTGGGGGCCTTTCCTACTACCAACCTTAATTTGCACCCGCAATGGATTTGAGTTCGGTTTTCTCTGAGTTTTTTTCTTAGGGTGCTCAGAGTGGGCTGGCGGGTTGCCCAGCGGGCTCCTCATACCGCCGGTAACACCATTCCGCCTATAGCGGGTTGGCTTAAACGGTTTGGTGAGTGGGTATATTACCCGTTGGTGAAGCCGCTATTGTGAACGTTATATGGGGGTGGTTTGTAACTTTTAATTCTTTTGAAACTTGTCAATTTGGAACGTTGGGCATTCAAAGCAAAAAAAAAGGTTTGGCCGGATCTTGGCTGTGATTGTTTGGCAGGATCTTGGCTGTGATGGTTTTTTGGCCGGATATTGGCTGTGATTATGTTTGGCCGGATCTTGAAAATTTGGCCGGATCTTGGCTGTGATAATATTTTTCTTATTAATTAGAGGCTGTGATGATATTTTTCTTATTGATCCAAGTTGTGAAATTGGAACATGATTTAGAGATGATCTTGCATCTTGGCGGGGCAAATAAATTCAGAGGATGGTAAAATATTGCAACCTTTTGAATATTTGCAGCCATGGCTGATTTATCCACATGTTCCCATCGTCTAAACAGATCTGAGCTTCATTTTTTTTCCTAAAACTTTTTTTTACACAACTTTTATAAAGTATAAAGTTTCTTCTAATTAATGTTTGAGATATGCATTTTGTGATTAGTTATAAAATGTTTTAGTTATAAATTGTGTAGTTTAATAGTTTAGGGGGGAAAAATAAAAAATTTGGGAGGGCTGGAAAATCATGGGCGCGAGTGAAATTGGTTGGGAGGGCTGGAGGGTTGAGCTGAGTTGGCATAATTTTATTGGCTAAATTTGAGAGGGTTGAAAGTTTCAAAATGATGCTCCTTGTCCCATTAGGCAATTGTTACTATATTTTGCGATGTCACCACTTATTTTTGGCCCCTGAGGTGTTTCATTTGAACTTATAGCGAGTTATGTCTCAAGTATCAAAGTCGTGGTTGGTTTGTAACTCGTTACATGATTTTTACCAAATGATTGCCCATAATCATATTGTGTTTGGTAGGTTTATATGTCACATAATTACCTTACTATTGGGAAATTTCATTTTCTTAGGTCTCTTTCGGTTTTGTTATAAATTTGGTATCATAAGTGTAGAATCATTTGTCGGTGCTGTCATCATCCGTATTGCTGTGTCATGTAAATGTAGTTGTAATTCTTGATTCTTGCCTTTTTTCTTTTTTCTTTTTTTTTTTAATTCATTTATTTATATATGAAGGCAGAGTTTTTATTTTCATAGAGGTGTTTGGTAAATTAGTTGGAGCTACAGCTTATCATTGTAAAAGAAGTTTTAAAAAATTGTAAATCGGTAGTCGGTCGGTCATCCATTTTGATTAATAATTGATTAATCAGATTAACATTTTCGGCGAGTTTTGGATATTTCCGATGAGTTTAGGTATTTATTTGCCTTATACCAATAACTTGTAATAGATATAAACAGCGACTATAAGTGATTAAAACAAGTTTCCGGCATGTTTATGGTATTTCCAGCAAGATTTGCAGGTTTTCAATAAGTTAGACCACTGGTGACCACAATTGACCACCGTTAACCACTATTGACGATTTACACAAATCGAAAAGGTTGTTAGCCGAGTAGCGTGATTAATCGATCTTGTAGACTTTTTTTTTGCAACATTAGCGTAAAATATCATAGAAACACATAAAAGAATATCACATATATTCCAACTTTTGAGTGTTAATCTATAATTTTTTCAACAATATTTAAGTAATTTTACTAACTACAAGTTTACACATATCATTTACGCTAGCTTGAGCTTATAGAAACTTATAACTTATAAAAGCTTTTATAAACTTGTATGACAACAAAAGTTATATTATATAAGCCTATATGACAACAAAAGGTATTATATAAGCCCAAATTCTTATAGGCTCGTATAAGCTCGCTCACAAATACACATTGAGTGTATGTTTGGCGAAATGGGGTGGGGCTGGAGTTGGGGCTGGGGTTAGGGTTAAGGCTAGGGCTGGGGCTGAGGCATATATTATAAGCCGAAAGTCCGAAACTGATATTTTTATTTTCATAAATTTGTTTGGCAAATTAGCTTATGCTTGAGCTTATTATTGATAAATTACTAAAAATGACATAATTAAATAAACTTATAGTATATGTTTAGTATTTTTGTGGACAAATAAGTAATTAATAGTTTAGAAGCCCCGATCTAAAAAATTTAGCCCCTTTTATTGGGCTAGGGCTTATAGTTTTAAAAGCCTCCATAAGCCTCTACGTCAAATGAGACTTATTGTTCAATCCGGCTTATTTTAAAAGTTCAGGCCTCGATAAGCCCTCTCCCAAACACACCCGTTTTTTTTTTTTTTTTTTTTTTTTTTTTTTTTTATGAAAATTGATTGACACACTCTTATTTCTTATTTGCACACTCAAATGTACAACTTCATGAAGCAATATATGATAAATCTACAATTGCTTATAACAAAGTTTGGAGTGTGCCAATAAAAAGTAATAATATGATCGATCGGTATCTTTACAAATTGATAAAGCTTTCATCTCAACGAGGGTATAAGCTCGCGTGTTGCCGTGAGTTGTTTGTATGCGTAAGCTACGAAACCCTAATTGTTATGAACCATTTTAGAGAAATCCGTAAATTACGAAACCCTAATTCTTATAAACCAGATATAACAAATATAACAGAAATCCGGAATTTAAAAAAAAAAAAAAAAAAAAAAAAAAAAAAAAAAAAAAACTAATTTTACCTTTTTTATGTTTCTGCGTTTTCTGGATCTGTGGATCTGGTTAATTTTCTTTCTTGATTAATTTTGTTTGTCGATATGTCAATCTTGTGTTGGATCGTTAATTTTTTTTGGGAATGACCGAGAATTTTTTTTTTTTTTTTTTTGTGTTTGTCTGGAATTTTTTTTGTGCGTGTGGTATGTGGTTTCCTTAATAACATAGGAATAAAATAAGAATTTCACTGTTAATTTCATTGTTTACACACTCACAAAATCACTATAGATGAATAGTGACCTAGGAATCTATGGTGAACAGGTCGTATTAAAAGACACCTGCAACTTGATATAATTACATCATACATTAATTTCATTATTTTTTAGCACCACCTAGCTTGCGTATCTCATGAAACCTGCACCACCGCGTTACAAAATCAAATACCCTTTCATCATAGGTTGTTGATGTTAATCCTGGAAGTAGAAAATGGGAGAATGCGTTGCTAGCGTAACTGGACTTGTATAACAAAAAAAGAACACTACAAACATCGCAGAACTATGGTCCAAATAGTTTAAGACACTTCACCAAACAACACCAACTTGAGCAGTAATTACTGCATTAAGTGGTTACAAAAGGTTGGATAAAACAATTCAATATAAGTGATCCAAACATGGCAAAAGTGAGCATAAAGTGAAAAAAAAACCTGCATAATATGACTTGAAGCAGTTGATCCAAACAGACCCAAATATGCATAAAATGGAATGACAGTTCTGTTTAAAATGGCTTATAATATTGTTTTATTAGGTATGATATAAAGTCCATCACCTAGACACTCATTATCAGCTTCCTCTCCAGATACTCCTCTAACCAAGTGTCGTTTGATTTCTTTGAGCACCATCCAGCAGCAGCCGAGGTATCATTGTTTTGCCATCATGGGTCGGACAGCTGATCATCCTTTTGAGAGAGAGAGGGTCTGATTAGAAAGTTGACCTGCGTATATTAGAACAACAAAAGGATCATAAATGCACGGGGGGCAAGATTGTAAATACATAGATATAGATTAACTAAATGGATATACAAACACTAATAATCAGATAAGCAGTTTGAAAAAAGGAACCCGAAACACACCTTAAAAACCACATACCTGCAAGTGTAGCGTAACGACAACAGTGAAGAAGGGGCTACAAAGCTCAACACGTTCTGTGAACACAGCTAATAAACCAACAGATTTAACCCAATAACCAAAGTAACTCTCAAATGACACCCCACATCTGCTGATTAGACACCAGGAACACGACAACTGTAACACACAGACTAAAAATTTCGCAGGTATGCACGAATGAACATGTAAAAGAAACAAATTGGTGAGTTAGATGTACCAGTACAAAACAAAATAGTCTAGGAAGATATTGAATTTTTTATCGAGCGCATTAGGCTTCTTGTTATCTCCTCTACCATCTTTGAATGCTGAAAATATAGCATGCAACAGGATTAAACTTGATTCTTTAATAGTGATTTACTGATTATGGCGCTAAGAATAGATTAAAAAAAGATCATTGGCTCACCTGACAGACTATAATGACGCAGACCGATAGAAATACCGCCGGAGATTGTCTGTTTAGCTGCAATCCAGCTTTGTTGATTGAATGGCATGTCAAACCTGGGATAATCTGTAAATTGCACAATCAAGACGTTGTCATCGCCTAGTACCCTTTGTAGGTGAGTTGTTCTTGTATTAAGAAATGGCCCGTGATCATTGTCATCACCTAGCAATCCTAAACATTTCTAGTGACCATTGTCTAAGAAAAGAGGTGTTAATAATCATAGGTGGAAACTCTGACCTCCCCCTCAAATTCGTTTTGTTATTTAAACGGTCTTTAAACAATGGTTTGCACCAATCGTATTGGTAAGCCGTTGATATACCAAAAGGAATTCGAGGGGAATATAAGAGCAACCATCTATGTTGTACATCATGTGTCAATATTAGGAACTGAAGAGCACATGGTATTCGTTATTTGCCGATATTAACACTTGATGTTTCGTGTCTGTCATAGTAAATATGTTCTTACATATTCGCAGTTGTAGTTCTACAAAAGGTCCTGATCAACAATAGGGTGCAATCCTCAAAGATAGATGGGTAACAGAAGAGGATGGTGCGAAGAAGTAATTTACACCAAATCACTTGTCACAGCATTCTCTTCAGTTTCCCATCTATCTTTGGCGAAATGCAGACGACCGATGATCAGACCCTTTTGCAGGACTGAACCTGTCTACATAAAACAATTTCAGTTTCTATAAAAATGTACACTAATTAGTGTTGGGTCATGAAAAACCCAAGAATACGTAAAACATGATTTGGACACAAATTAACTAAGTGTTTAACTTAAACCGAGAACAATTCAAGTCACTGAGAGAACAGCCTCTCAGTGAGTCATCTTCAAGATGCTTAAGACGAATTCAAGAAGAAGGATTCACTTCTCAGGAAGGCAGTACTCCCTGAGTCGGACTTAAGCCAAAGAAGAAGATGATGGTTCAGTGAGTATTGGACAAGAACTCACTGAACCCCAGTCTCCTCAACCAACAAAGTGATTGAAGGACTGAGGAACCAACGCCTGAAGAAAAGGCGGGAACAATAGGGAAAAGATCTGAGAAGATAATAGTGTAAACCTAACACTCTTCTCTTGTCAGATCCAACCTTCCCTATTGCGGCTAAAAGTCATGGAGTGTCAGCCAACAACTCCCAAAAGTCTTATTAGTCCTTTCCTATTGGTTATTGGAAATGACAATTACTATTTGTAATTGTCAGACACGCAACCTCAACAACTTGTATTATATTTAATCACTTATACTTAGATTACTTGTGTATAAATAGATCAGATGGGAGAGAAGTTAAAGAGTGCTTTGTATATTTAAAGTCTTGAACTTTTGCAAAGGAACTTCTCTCCTCCAAAGAGTATACAACTCACTGAGACAGCTCAGTGGGTATATTGTTACCACTCAAGCAAAACTTGAGTTTCGATAGGAGACACCCCATACCCATGTCTATTCAATCCCAAGTGTTTGTTCCGCAAAACACTTGGGTATAGATTCTTGGAATTATTTCTAATAAGAATTTAAACGTTGAAAAATATTGTTGTTTTTATACTCACGTTTTATAACTGTTAGATTTAATCCTAAACATTGTATTAGTCATAACGCGAAATAGATTAACTTTCTAGTTATATCTAATAGTGTAAAGGGAACAACAAGTGGTATCAGAGCCTCTGGTTTATAAAATCTTTTAAACTAACCAAGAGTGCTCTAGGTTTTTAAAACCAAGATCCTACTATGGCTGATATAAATGTACCCTAGCTAGTCGACAAAAAGGGTGGCAGCTACTCAGCTGTTGCACCCAGACTTGAAGCTGGGAAATTTAGCAAATGGAAGAAGCGTATGATTTGCTATCTTACTGGTATGGAACCCTACTACATCACCTGTATCAGGGATGGCCCATTTGTCCCAAAGACTGCCACAGGGCTAAACAAGCCTGAGGCCCAATGGACCATTGATGAGAGGAGGGTGGTCAATCAAGACCAACGCCTGAAAAGCATCCTTATATCATGTCTTCCTGACGATATAATGGAATCAGTCATCAACTGTCTAACAGCCAAGCAAACTTGGGATGACTAGGTAAACAGCTTTGAGGGTCCCTCAGATACCAAGGAAAATAGGGTCATGGACCTTAAACTTGAGTATAATACTTTCAGGGCAAAAGACTCTGAAAGTCTCTCACAGACCTACACCAGATACAAGACTTTGATAAATGAATTATCAAATGATGGTGTTGTACTGACCAAACATGAGACAAATGTTGGCTTTGTCAACAGTCTCCCTGAGAGGTGGCTCAACTTCTCACAAGGCCTGAGGAATGTTAACCACATTCAGACCCTTGAGCTCCCTGAAATTTATGGGAAGTTTGTCTATGAAGACAACTTGATCTCAAGGAGATACCCTGACTCAAAAGCTTTTGAGTCCAAAAAGGCCTTAACCTCCACACCCATATCAACTGCTTTCTATTCTAATGGTGTTGTGCAGGATACTCAAGAGGACTCTGAAGAAGAAATTGATGAAAGGACTGATGAGGAATACCTGAATGACCTAAACTTGGAATTCCAAGAAAGGGCACTCCTTGCTAGTTCAAAATGTTTCATCAAAAGAAATCAGTCCAACTTTACAAAATCAAAAGCAAATGAGACCACTGAATGCTTTAAATGTGGTAAAAAGGGTCATTTTGCCAGGGACTGTTATTCTAAAACTATCTCAGAACCCTCTTACAAATTTTCAGGAACTAGCAAGTTTCAACCTAAAATGTTTCAGTCCACCCAACAATTCCAAAACAAGGGTCAAAAGGATTTTGAAACAAAATATAGGAATATCAAAGCTAAACTTGCACTTCTTGAAACTAACCCCATATTGTCTCAGGCTGCTCAAACATCTAAACCTATTCAGACAAAGAACAAGGTTTTAATAGCTGAAGCATATGATTGGGATGATGAAGAGGTTTCCTCAGATGAGGAAATAAGAGTTAGTGCACTGATGGCACTTTCAGAAGAGGATCAGGTGGCTGTGGGAAAAGGCCATGCTAGAAATGGAGAGTGGGTCAACATCACCATGAAGAAGGTAACTACTTTACTTTCTATGGATGATGATTCTGATTGGCAGTCTTACATGAATTATATTTGTGTTGATTTAAAGTTTGTTGAAGAACAAAGGCTTAACTTGCTTTCAAAATATAACAATATTGTGTCAGAATTGAACAAATGTAGAGATGAACTGCTTGTACTTAAGCAAGCCAAACTAGAAACAATAACTCTACAAATTCAGAACACTGAGATTTTGAAACAAAACCAAGTCCTTCAAACTGAACTTAACAAAGAAAAGGCTATCATTCAAAGCTGGACCAAGAAGAACCCTAAGGTTTTTGACACTGTGGGATTAATCTCTCAGAAAACCATTGGTATTGACCCTCTTATGGTTGATCCAACTGTGTGTCAAAATGAAATGAACTTTGTTCCAGCTGGCATATCTTTTGAGCAAGAATTACTTCCCAAGTCAAATGACTAGATTGTCAGGGACAACCCAGTCAGTAAGTTACCAAACTTTGAGACTTGAAAGATCTTGCTTCCTGAAAGTCAGGCTTTGAAAAATATGCTTGGACTCACTGAAAAACTCAGTAAGCTTGAACTCACTGAACCACTCACTGAGTCCTTGGATGAGTCTGAATCAGAATCATACCCTCCACTTCCTCCACTGAATACCCTTCAGGGTGCTACACCTAACTTAGGCCTCCCACCTATGGTCTTCTCACCACACTCTCCAAAGGAGATATCAGGAAGGGGAACAAACATCCTGAAGAGAGCAAACCTTGATGTATCAGTTAATACTGATGAATCATCAACTTCAGTCCCTTCTGAAGTATCAACCCAAAGCCCTGACTCAAAATTTGATCAGTTGGCTGAAATGGTCAGGAAGCTAGGAGAGAAGATTGCATCTTCTGAGAAATCCTGTCAATCCAAGAAGGAACAAAAACCAACTTCCTTAAAGACCAAACCCAAACCCACAAAACCCCTGAAAAGATGTGAGCTATGCAACTATACAAATCATCTCACTGATGATTGCTATAGAGTCCTTTATTGCATGATTTTCAAAAAGGAAGATCACAGGACTTCTGATCATAAACAATGCTCAGTCATGTCAAACTTTTCAGGACTTAAGGCTCAGTGCCTGAACTACCCTTCTGATTCTAAGCAGAAACAGAAGCAAAAGGCCAAGCCTTTTCCACCCTGCCCTTTGTGTGGATTCAATGACCACCACCCTGAGGATTGTCAATATGACAAACATTGTGAATCTAGTGGAAGTTCCACTCAGAAATCCTCAGGAAAAGAGAAGGTCATTCAGTCAAAAAGAGGAATGAAACAATCCTCTCAGACTACTGAGGCTACCCCTACAACCAAATGCAAAACATGTGGTAGCTCAGTCCACTCAACCTCTGACCATGAATCAATTAATACTTTCATAAAGACCTTCAATACCAAACCCTCCATGAAATGGAGTCCTAGAAAGAACTGACCTAGTTTACTATTTGTGCAGAAGCATACCAGGGATCCTGTTTGGCATCTAGATAGTGGATGTTCAAGGAGCATGACTGGTGTTAAGGAGTGTCTGCACAAATATGTGGAAGAACCAGGACCCAAAGTGATATTTGCTGATAATTCATCATGTCTCACTAAAGGCTATGGTTCAGTAAACTGCAATGGTATTGTCTTTACTAGGATAGCATATGTTAATGGTCTTAAGTATAATCTGATCAGTGTCAGTCAACTATGTGATGCAAAATACATAGTTTAGTTTGATGATAAGCAAGGAACCATCTTCAATGCAAATAAGGAAATTGTCCTCATTACACCAAGAAGACAAGATGTTTATGTATTAGACATGTCCAGTCTAACTCAGGATGGAACTTGTCTATTTGCTAAAGCCACTGATATACTCAACTGGCTTTGGCATAAGAGACTTACCCACCTGAACTTTAAGAACATTAACAATCTTGTAAAACAAAACAAAGTCCTTGGCTTACCATCTCTTGTGTTTTCTAAGGATAAACCATGCTCAGCTTGTGAAAAAGGTAAACATCACAGAGCATCCTTTAAAACCAAAACCAACTTTTCCATCAGGAACTGCCTACATCTTCTCCATATGGATCTATTTGGACCTGTCAGTCCAAGGTCTATTAACCATGAGAAGTATACTCTGGTCATAGTGGATGAATACTCTAGATACACCTGGGTATTCTTCCTGATCAAAAAGAGTCAGGCAGCTGAAACAATCATGTCCTTTGTCAGGAACATTGAAAATCAAAATGACATTAAGGTCAAACAAATTAGAACTGACAATGGGACTGAGTTCAAAAATAATGAACTTGAATGTTTCTGTGATGAGAAAGGTATTTCCCAAAAATTTTCCTCTCCATACACACCTGAACAAAATGGTGTTGCTGAAAGGAAGAACAGAACACTCATTGAAGCTGCTAGGACAATGCTATGTGGATCAGTCCTTTCCAACCATTTTTGGACTGATGCAGTCAAAACTGCCTGTTATACACAAAACAGATCCATAATTGTCAAGAGACATGGGAAAACCCCATATGAGTTATTCAAAGGAAGAATCCCTGACATCAGCTACTTCCATGTCTTTGGGTGTCCTGTGTTTATTCATAATCACAAGGATCACCTAGGGAAATTTGATGCGAAAGCTGATGATGGATACTTCCTGGGATACTCACTTGTCTCAAAAGCCTTCAAAGTGTTCAACACAAGGAGACAGCAGACTGAGGAAACATTTCATGTTACCTTTGATGAGAGCACTGATGCTATCAGGTTCTCAACTGCCTCAGTAGAAGATATAGGAATTGATAATTCTTCAAGATATCCTCCTGATGAATATCTGTCTGAAAACAATCCTTCTACTCAGTATCAAGATGATGCTAATCTCTCCTATTACATAATCCCCCACAACCTACCTAACCCAACCATCACTGAATTTATTGAGTCACATACACACACTGATGATATCAATCAGCCTGTTCAAAATACTCAAGATCCAAACAATCTCAGTGATCTGATAGACACTCAAGATCCAATCAATGATCATGTGTCTACTCCAGAACCAAACCCTCTACCTAATCAGGCCTCCACAAGTTCAAATCATTATCCAGGACCTCAAGAAAGTTGGACTAGGTCTCAGGACATTGAACTTGTCAATATTATTGGAGAGCCTACTGAAGGCATGCTCACCAGGAGCATGGCTGCTAGTCTAAGAGCAGCCTCATCCAATGAATGCCTATTTGTGGACTTCATCTCCACAATTGAACCCAAAAGTGTTAAAGAAGCACTTAAACATCCAAGTTGGGTTCAGGCCATGCATGATGAACTGGAACAGTTTGACAGAAACAAGGTAATGACCTTGGTCAAATGTCCTGAGAATGTCTCAGTCATTGGCATGAAGTGGGTATTCAAAAAAAAAACTGATGAAAATGGAATAGTCATTAAAAACAAAGCCAGACTTGTAGCCAAAGGCTATAATCAACAAGAAGGCATTGACTATGAGGAAACATTTGCACCAGTAGCAAGGATGGAAGCCATCAGGATCTTCCTTGCTTTTGCTACATACATGAACTTCAAGGTGTACCAAATGGATGTTAAAAATGCATTCTTAAATGGTTCACTAAAAGAAGAAGTTTATGTTGAGCAACCTCCTGGATTTGAAAGCCATGAGTCTCCTGATCATGTCTATAAGCTTAACAAAGCCCTTTATGGACTGAAGCAAGCTCCTAGGGCATGGTATGAGACTCTCTCAGCCTTCTTAATCCAAAACAAATTTGTCAGAGGCAAGATAGACAACACATTGTTTATCTATAAAACAAATAATGATGTCATACTAGTACAAGTGTATGTTGATGACATCATCTTTGGCTCAACAAGTTTCAAACTTTGCAAACAATTTGAAAAACTAATGGCAAAGAAGTTTGAAATGAGCATGATGGGAGAACTGACATACTTTCTTGGTCTTCAGATCAAGCAGACTGATAGAGGAACCACTATCAGTCAAGAGAAGTATGTAAAGAATCTACTGAAGAAGTATGATCTCAGTGACTGTGCCTCAGTCAAAACTCCCATGGTTCCCCTAAACAACCTTGGTCCTGATCTAACTGGTAAACCAGTAAATCAAACTCTCTTTAGAGGAATGATAGGATCACTGATGTATCTTCTTGCATCAAGGCCTGATATCCAATTCTCAGTATGTCTATGTGCCAGATATCAATCTGACCCAAGAGAATCTCATGTCACTGCTGTGAAAAGGATATTCATGTACCTAAAGGGCACTCCTAACCTTGGATTATACTATCCAAAGTGCTCAGGACTTGATCTCAAAGGATACTCAGACTCTGACTATGCTGGATGCAACATGGACTGAAAAAGCACCTCAGGCTCTTGCCAAATACTTGGTGGGAAATTAGTCTGTTGGAGTGCAAAGAAGCAACAATCAGTAGCCTTGTCCTCAGCTGAGGCTGAATATGTTGCAGCAGCTAGTTGTTGTGCAAATGTACTCTGGATGAAAAGTCAACTCAGTGACTATGGAATTCAGTACAAGATGGTACCCATCTTTTGTGATAACACAAGTGCAATTGCAATCTCAAACAACCCTGTTCTTCATCAGAGAACAAAACACATTGATATCAGATATCACTTCATCAGGGACCATGTCATGAATGGTGACATTGAATTACACTTCATTCCTACTGAATATCAGTTAGCTGATATCTTCACCAAACCTTTGGATGAACCAACTTTCACAAGACTGAAAGCTGAATTAGGAATGTTGGATATAGAAAATCAGTCCACTGATTGATTCCTACCAACTGAAGTGTAAATTCTTAAAACCTCAGGTCCCTGACTTAATGTGTTCGTCAGTGAATTATTTCACTAATCCTCAACCTCAGGAACTAAACCCAAGTTCTTGAAATCTTGAGGGTTCAGAAACTAAACCCAAGTTCCTGAATCTTTGCTTCTCAGGAATCTTTCCATATTCCTGAATCATCAGTGACTAATCCCAAGTCCCTGAGATACCATCACTGAATGAAAAGTCATTCAGGGCCCTGAAAAGGGACATTAAATACTGACTTAAATGCTCTAAGTATCTAGTTAGTAAATGTCCGAGGTTGGTAACTGAACTCATATTTAATTCAAGAATATTTGTTCTTTTTGCCTTTCTGGCATACACCTAATGGGCCCCCACTTCCCAACTTGGCATTCAATGCCCTCTCTCACACAAAACACTGTGTGATGATGGAAACTCTGCAACTTCTCCTTTTTGCAGAAACTGCTCAACTGTTCACTCTGCCAATTGAGAAAAAGGAGGAAAAGTGGAGTGGTGGCATTTAATGCGGATCTCAAACATTTTATTCAAAATAACTTCCAAAAATTATATTTTGATTAAATAAGATCACTCAAATGCCAAAAATACCCCCATCTCCACTATCCTATAAACACCCATCCAAAAGAATACACACACACGTTTTTAGAAATTTATAAGCAAACTCTGCCCTTTTTATTTCTCAAACAAATTGTGTGTGTGTTCTTAGCATTAAGAAATATCCGACCATTTTCCGACCTAAACTCGATCATAAAATGGCTTCCTCTAATGCTATTACCACTGCCCCAAATGTGAGCTTCACAATGGAGGGCGTGGACCTGACCAAAAACAATGTGGTTGGAAATTTCCATTACCCGCAGCAATATGCGGGTTACAAGGATGTAGTTAAGTATTTACAAAACTGCTTCCTTGCCACAGATTTTACAACCACCCCAGAAGTCATCTATAATGACTATCTCAGGGAGTTTTTGTGTACCGCAACGGCTACTAGCCCTAAGGACACCAAAGAGTCTATCATCACTTTCACTGTGATGAATGGGACTAGGACTCTCTCCCTGAACTACAAGACCTTCATCATGGCCACTGGTCTTAACTTTGTTGAGAACTTTGAGGCTAACCCTACTGATCAGGAAATAAAAGCTGAAATGCTTTTCCTAGGGCCTCATGATGTTAGGCGTCCTGGCGAGTCTCCTGAAGCCTTGTTGGCAAAGGCTCCAATAGTGAAGACATGGTTTCACCCTGTCTGGAGACTTATGATGACATTCATCATTCAGGTACTCGGAGGAAACAAATCCTCCACTGAGCAGTTGAACTCATCACATCAATTGATGATGTTCAGTCTCTTGGAGGGTAGAAAAATAGGTATCGAAGGAATAATCTTCCGAGACCTCGTGTCAAAGCTCTCAGGGAAACATAGGCGAAGACACATGTCTTATCCTAGGTTCATTTCCTGTGTGCTTCAGGATCTTCTTGGTTCTGACTACTTAAGGTCTGATGATGAAGGTACAAAACCTGACATCTTGCATAAGACCAACTTTAGTAGTGACATTACTGAGGTACAACCGGTCGCCCTGACCACCTACATGTTAATGGTGATTCAGGGTGAAAATGTATGCTCACCAGTTCCTTCACCAACCAAGAAGGTGAAGAAGAAGAAAGGGAAAGGGGGACAATCCAGTAAGGTGGTTAGACCTAAACCACTCGTCACTGAGACTGTTGCCTCAGGCACCAAGAAAGTTGTTGTGACCTTGACCTCTCAGACTCCCATACAAGAGACCACATTGGCCACAAAACAAACGCCACTGGAGGGTGCTGAGCAATCATCCTCAGTATCCTCGGGCAAACCCTTTCCTAATGTCCCTTCTGACAAAAACAAGTCAGAAGGGTCAGGAGCATCCACCCACTCACATCCTAATGAAGGCACTGATAAATCACAATCAGAGCCTGAGGGAGTTCAGGGTTCTATATCCTCGGTGGAGCAGTACTACTCCACTGAGACGGGGACCCATACCCACTCACATCCTGCTAACGTCCCTGAGCAATCACACTCAGGGTCTCAGGGAGTTCAGGACCCTAAATCCCCAAAAGGACAGACCAATCCTGATGGGAAGGGGGTCCATACATCTTCACAAGGAGTGCCTCATGATTCCACTGAAAAACACCCATCAGTGGATGAAGGCGCTCAGGGGGACAAAGACTCGGAGGGATTTAAACCACCCGCCGATACGGAACCCAAACCCACCTCAGGCATTTTTGTTCTCTCAGGAACTGATTCTAAAAGTCAGGCTGGGCAAACCCCCCCAGTTATTATGACTAGTCAGGCTGGTCAAACCCCACCAGTTATTATGACAACAGAATCAGGACCTGGCCACAACGAAGGTGAGCCCTCTTCTGAGGGGGAGCCGGATTTACTGAAGGCTCCTTCTCTGGCTGACTATAAAAATTTGTTGGCTGATGAGTCAGAGGAGGAGATTGATTTTGGTGATGATGAGATCCCTGATGCTGAGGAGGAAATGGAAACACAAGTAAGCCCTCCTCATCCCTCTGAGAAACAACATTCCTTACCTCATCCTGAGGATCAACCACCCAGTTCTCCATCAACCTCATCATCATCATCAGGTGCTTCAACCACTCCTAAGTGGTTGCAAAAGTATGACGATGCTCATCCGGCTTCTGAAAGACAAATGGAAAAAGTCCTTCGCAAAGCCAACGAAGGTCTTTACAACTCTGTTGCGGATGAGCTATGGGATAAGCACACTGAAGTGGCATCCTCCTATGCCAACTTCAGGACTTCTGTTGAAGAATCTCAGGCAAAGATTCTTCAGGCCGCCACCCTCACTGATAAACAACTTGGCGAACTGAACAAATCTGTAGATGACATAGCCACTGGACAGCATCAGGAACTGTCCAACATCCTCAAGGCTATAGAATCCGTACAAGAACATCTTGCAGATGATCCCACTTTTGTCACCAGATTGGATGCATACTTGGCCTCTCAGGCTAACACCTCCACCAGCATTACTGATCTTCTAAAGCTCCTTCAGGGGGTAGATCTTCAAGGTTTAAGGACCCAGCAAGAGTCCATTTATCAGGCTGTTAATGCATCCAAGGAGCACCTGATCAAAATCTCCTCAGCCTTTGAGCAGCTCTCAACAACACATAATGAGCTGGTCAATCACTACACCACCCAAGTTACTGAACTCACCACCCACCAGAAGGAAATGGCTACCGAATTAAGTGCCGTGAAGAATGAGACTTCTGAAACAAAGTCTATGGTCTCCAACATCTTATCCATTCTTCAGGCCTCTCATACTCCTCCACCTCCTCAGTCAGCAGGTGTCTCCACTGAAGCTCCGCCATCTGCTGAGGGGGAGAAAAATGATGATCCTCCAATCCCTGACCCCAATTCTGCTTTGGTAATTGTCCCTGAGACATCCACCAGTCAACCTCCTCCCATTGACTAAGGGAAGAAAATTATGGTGACTGAAACAAACCCTCCTCCTGAATCACTCTTAGTCAAGGCTTCATCTGAAAGACGTGCAGATCCTGATGCACCATTCTATGTTGATTTAGAGGATGGGAGAAGGGTCTATGGGACTCCTGATGAACTTGCTGAAGTTTTACACCAAGAAGAGCTCAGGAAAGAAAGAGAAAAAGAGCTGATACTCAACAGGTCTGAAATTTCTAAGGTTGCCAAAGAAGTAATCAAGGAGTCTGAGAAGAAAGACATCAAAGGGGATGAGTTTCTCAAGCTTCAGGCTGAAATTCTTAAGGAACATAACAAACAGGCCAAACTTAAGGAAGAAAAGAGGCAAAGGATTTATGAGAGGTATGTATGGCACATGACCAAAACCAAAGATGAAGGCAAAATCACTGATATCACTATTCATCCCACCAGACCTCTGAGCTTAACAATCCATAGAGGTCCAAGGAAGTCTGAACATCTTCCTGTAATCAAGTTTTCAGACTATAAGTTAAGAGAATGGGATATGATGATGCCCATACTAAGGAAGAAAACCGCAAGCAAAAATGCCCCAATCATCATCAAGTCACTGAGTGCTAAGTATGAGGAACTTGCAAGAGTGGCAAAGAGTCTGGGCATTAACCATGATGAGGCACTTGCTTCTCAGGGACTAACTATCCCTGAGTTTACTCAGAAGGTTGGGAAGAAAAGGAAAGTTGTAGCTATGGAACCTGAACAATATATAGCTGCACTTCATTGCAACAGGACTACTCCTCAGGGAGTCAAGTTCCGTCCCAACCTGGTCATCAAAGAACCTGAGTATGGTATCTTCTTTGTGGATGAATTTGGTCAGGAAGCCTTTCAAAGAGTCTCTGACATCGACAAAGTGGAAACGACAACACTCCTTGCTTACAAACTGATGGCGCTTAATATCAGGAGACCTGAAAATGAGGAGTTTGTAAGGTTGATGGATCAAATGATGAAGGATCGACCTGATAAAGAAGTGTTGATGTCAAAGAAGGCGAAGCTTGAACTCATGGGTCTTGTTGAGGAACCATGAGTATTTTGTAATTAGAATAATAGGACTTGTAATGATATAAATAAATTGATGAATGTTTTGCTATATCAATATCCTTATTTATTTTCTAGTACATTCAGTATGAGCAGAAGACTTTAGCTCACTCATACTGATCAAAACACTTAGGAATAATTTATATCCAAATAGGGGGAGATTGTTGGGTCATGAAAAACCCAAGAATACGTAAAACATTATTTGGACACAAATTAACTAAGTGTTTAACTTAAACCGAGAACAATTCAAGTCACTGAGAGAACAGCCTCTCAGTGAGTCATCTTCAAGATGCTTAAGACGAATTCAAGAAGAAGGATTCACTTCTCAGGAAGGCGGTACTCCCTGAGTCGGACTTAAGCCAAAGAAGAAGATGATGGTTCAGTGAGTATTGGACAACACTCACTGAACCCCAGTCTCCTCAACCAACAAAGTGATTGAAGGACTGAGGAACCAACGCCTGAAGAAAAGGCGGGAACAATAGGAAAAAGATCTGAGAAGATAATAGTGTAAGCCCAACACTCTTCTCTTGTTAGATCCAACCTTCCCTATTGCGGCTAAAAGTCATGGAGTGTCAGCCAACAACTCCCAAAGTCTTATTAGTCCTTTCCTATTGGTTCTTGGAAATGACAATTACTATTTGTAATTGTCAGACACGCAACCTCAACAACTTGTATTATATTTAAACACTTATACTTAGATTACTTGTGTATAAATAGATCAGATGGGAGAGAAGTTAAAGAGTGCTTTGTATATTTAATGTCTTGAACTTTTGCAAAGGAACTTCTCTCCTACAAAGAGTATACAACTCACTGAGACAGCTCAGTGGGTATATTGTTACCACTCAAGCAAAACTTGAGTTTCGATAGGAGACACCCCATACCCTTGTCTATTCAATCCCAAGTGTTTGTTCCGCAAAACACTTGGGTATAGATTCTTGGAATTATTTCTAATAAGAATTTAAACATTGAAAAATATTGTTGTTTTTATACTCACGTTTTATAACTGTTAGATTTAATCCTAAACATTGTATTAGTCATAACACGAAATACATTAACTTTCTAGTTAACTCTAATAGTGTAAAGGGAACAACAATTAGATAAGCAGATAACCATTGTAAATTATATATCCAATCTTTACCAACCCACTTAATTTGTCTAAGAAAAGAGGTGTTAATAATCATAGGTGAAAACTCTGACCTCCCCCTCAAATCCCTTTTGCTATTTAAATTGTCTTTAAACAATGGTCTACACCAGACGTATTGGTAGGCCGTTGAAATATAAAAAGGAATTCGAGGGGAAGGTTAGAGCAAGCATCTATGTTGTACATTGTGTGTCATAAGCATACATATACAAAAACAGCTGTTTGATATTCAAACATGCCATTAAAAAATTGAAGCAACTCTTATCTTTTCTTTGGTGTAGCTATCTAGCAAGATGTCGAATGAATTGAAACAGAAACAAAACATGAATGTTTGAATGGCGCGACAATAGCTGCAACACTAACAAACGACTTACTTTAATGGGATGGATTTTTATAACTAAAGTATAAAAAGGGAAGGCTGTTTACGATAGGCTTTAGGGTCCATTTTGTTGAGGCCGTCGTAAACCCGGAAAGAAATAACGTCAAATATACCCTGATCCAGCGTACCCTGTCTCACCCGCTTGAGATACTAACCCGAATATTCCAGGAAATGTTTTCACGAATCTGTAAAAGGCTCAGATATGCATCGTAAAATCCCGCATAAAATACCAGTCGTGGCTGCCATCCAAATTTAAGTCATATTGCCGGGCCAAGACACCGGTATAAGCAGACTATGGAACTGAAACATTGAAGGTGCACATATTTATCGTCATTGCCTTAGGGTAAAGAACAGGTTAAAGAGAGACATGAGAGAGAATAGGTTAGATCCAAATGAAGGTTTGTGTATTTTTACCCGGGCTGGGCCTATGGTCTGTTTAAGAACGTAAGCTGAAGCTATGTTGAATAGTTCGCGCGTATTAGTATAGAGATATAATAAACACGGCAACAATGACCACCAGTGACAACTAATGACCATGACAGAAATTGCATACGCCAATCATAACCATGCGGCAGAATACACCCAATCAGATAGAGCAAACACGCTGGCCGTTAACCGTTAGAATCATTATGAGAATCTCTTTTCTTTTTCTCAAAACACATACATACATACGTGACATGTGTACTGAAATAGCATGATCATCACGTTATGGCTCAGAAAGGCGAGCGCTAGCCATGGCTGAAACCACCACTTGGGTAAGGCTGCCCTGCCAAGATATAACCAGCGCAAAATTACCATATTGAAACGGCGAAGGTCTGCAAGTATAGCAGCAAGAACGAAGACCAGCCATGGCTGCAACAATAACTCAGATAAAGCTGCCACTCGAACAGACTGTCCTCACTAAATGAGAATCATAAAATTATATCTCTATACTAAAACACGCGTATTTATAAACATGGATAGTTATCATCATTGCCTGTATGTATGTGTTAGAGAATATCAGTACGCAGGTGGTCGCGGAAAGTTGGTGGCGACAAAAATATTGACAAAGTATCAAAGATGGATGTACCGACCATGCCAATTTAGTAATAGCTGGGCTCGGTCTCGGTACATCCATCATTGATAGTGTGTCTATTTTTTATTTTTAACCTGCGTATGTCGTATGCAACGCGGCTTTTGAATATAAAAACCCTGATGCAAGAACAAATCCTTTAGGGGACCAATAGCACTGAACCCTAAAAGTAACCCGATCTTTATTCGGATCTAAGTTGGTGTCTCTCACATATCTCTCTAACCTCTTGTTTAGGTCCAAGGTTCGGCACCGAAAACAAAAACCGATGGATCAAAAGTGAACGATCCACCTCCGAAGAGTCTACGGCTTAGTTTAATGGGGCGGTTTTTTATAAGTGAAGGTTGCACGCAACGAAAGTAAACAGAAGGGTCTACCTGGCATGTCTGCAAAATAATTTGCCTGGCCAAGATGCAGGTTACCTCAAGTGTAAGTTTGCCCACCAACACATCAACCATCGTTGCAAACACAGATCGAGAATGTGCTGCCCACTGATTATGGAAAGTGATGCCTGCTACACAAATCCAAACACGCAAGTTAGAAGCCAAACCATCGGAAACCATCATACAGAATAGTAACATAAGAAAAGGCAACATCAATCACCCCAAAAATGCATTAACCGTTATGGCTCAGAAAGGCGAGCGCTAGCTACGGCTGCAACCACCACTTGGGTAAGGCTGCCCTGCCAAGATAGCACCAACGCAAACCCGACCAATATTCGGACCTAAGTTGGTCTCTCTCACATACCTCGCTAACCTCCTCTTTAGGTCCAAAGGCTGGAACCAAAAAAAAAAAAAAAAAAAAAAAAAAAAAAAAAAACGATGGACCAAAGATGACCGATCCACCTCCGAAGTGTCTATAATCAGAATCATTATGAGAATCTCTTTTGTTTTTCTCAAAACACATACATACATACGTGACATGTGTACTGAAACAACATGATTATCACGTTATGGCTCAGAAAGGCCAGCGATGGGCATGGCTGCAACCACCACTTGGGCAAGGCTGCCCTGCCAAGATACCACCAGCGCAAAATTACCATGTTGAAATGGGTAAGGTCTGCAAGTATAGCAGCAGCAACGAAGACCAACCATGGCTGCGACTACAACTCAGATAAAGTTGCCTCGCCAAGATACTGTCCTCACTAAATGAGAATCTGAAAATTATATCTCTATACTAAAACACGCGAATTTATAAACACGGACAACTATCATCATTGCCTATATGTATGTGTTAGAGAATATTAGGCAAAAGCAACACCGATAGTTATCATCCTTTTGTATGATCTTCTTTAAGTCCAACGGTCCGACACCGGAAAAAAAACCCCATGTACCAACTCAACTTACCAATTTACCCTATCATGGCTGCAATTTCTATCATTACAGCCTATGAGAGAGTAGAATACTAACTATATACACATTTATTATAGTCAGATGAAGGCTCAGATTTAAAAACAGCTGACAAAGTGGACTAAGCCGCCATGGCTGCAAAGTTGGTAACTTGCCACGCCAAGACACGGATAATGCCAACTTTGTACATCTGCCAGGGATTGAACATCACACCCTCATTCGGCTCAGGTTAAACCTTGACAATTGAAGGTGTTTATATTCATCATAGCCTAAAATACATGAATCTATGGGTTCGACGCAGCTTCAGAAACGAATAAAGCGTATCATATGCCGAACCCGGGGAAAAATACCCCGAACTTCATTCGGATCTAATTATTCTCTTTGACGTGTGCATGTAACCTCTTCTTTAAGTCCAACAGTCCGTCACCAAAAAAAAAAAAAAAAAAAAAAAAAAAAAAAAAAAAAAAAACATGCAGCAACTGGACCTACCAATTTACCCTGCCATGGCTGTAATTTATATCATTATAGGCTATGAGAGAGTGGAATACTAACTATGTACACATTTATCATAGTCAGTTGAAGGCTCAGATTTTAAAACAGCTGACAAAGTGGACTAACCCGCCATGGCTGCAAAGTTGGTAACTTGCCACGCCAAGATACGGATAATGCCAACTTTGTACATCTGCCAGGAATTGACCATCACAGCCTCATTCGGCTCAGGTTAAACCTTGACCATTTAAGGTGTTTATATTCATCACAGCCAAAAATAAATGAATCTATGGGGCTGACGCAGCTTCAGAAACGAAGAAAGCGGATACATCCGGCATGGATACAAATGTAATAATCTGCCCCGCCAAGACACGGGCCATCACAGGTCTAATCGATACACAGCCTGGTTACAGCCACAACCCTTCACAGGGCTTCTGATAATTATATATCTATACTAATACCCGCAAGCTATTCACCATATTTTAACCACTATAGGTTACTGCGAAACAATACTGGCATAGCTGCGTTAAAAGAAACGCCCTGCCAACACACGGCAATATGTCGTTACTCATATAAACCATGACTAACCGATTTCAGAAACACACATAACATGCAATTAACTATTACATATAATGTATTACTGCATGAAGTGTCTGGAGAGGAAGCTGAAATGAGTGCGTAAGTGGTGATCTCGACTATTATGAACTAATGGATGACATTATGTTTCAAGTCGGTTCCGAAAGTAATAGTCGAGATCACCACCTAGGCACTCATTATCAGCTTCCTCACCAGACACTTCATGCACGAATACATTATAGTAACTATATACACATTTATTATAGTTAGGTAAAGGCTCAGATTTTAAAACAGATGACAAATTGGACTAAGCCGCCATGGCTGCAAAGTTGGTAACTTGCCACACCAAGGCATGGATAATGCCAACTTTGTACATCTGCCAGGAATTGACCATCACAGCCTCATTCGGCTCAGGTTAAAACCTGACAATTTAAGGTTTTTATATTCATCATAGCCTAAAATAAATGAATCTATGGGGTTGACGCACCTGCAGAAATGAAGAAAGCAGATCATATGCCAAACCTAAGAAAAAATAGCCCAAACTTCATTCGGATCTACTGTATTCTCCCTCACGTGTATATGTAACCTCTTCTTTAAGTCCAATGGTCTGTCACCAAAAAAAAAAAAAGATGCAGCAACTGGACTTACAAAGTTATTCTGCGTTGGCTGCAGCTTATATCATTACAGGGTATGAGAGATTGGAGTACTAAGTATGCACACATTTATCATAGTCAGCTGAAGGCTCAGATTTTAAACCAGTTCACAAAGTGGACTAACCCGCCATGGCTGCAAAGTTCGTAACTTGCCACACCAAGATACGGAAAATGCCAACTTTGTACATCTGGCAGGAATTCACCATCACAGCCTCATTCAGCTCAGGTTAAACCTTGACAATTTAAGGGTCGCAAAACCACGCATCATTGTTTATATTCATCATAGCCTAAAATAGATGATCACAGGTTTAATCGATACACAGCCTGGTTACAGCCACAACCCTTCACAGGGCTTCTGACAATTACATGTCTATATTAATACCCGCAAGCTATTCACCATATTTTACCAGCATAGGTTACCACAAAACAGTAGCGGCATGGCTGCGTTAATAGAAACGTCCTGCCAACACATGGAAAAATTTCGTTACTCATATAATTCATGAATAACCGATTTCAGAAACAGACATAACATGTAATTAACTATTACGTATAATGTATTACTGCATGAAGTGTCTGGAGAGAAAGTCAAGCGCAAAAGAGTTTAAAAGTCAAGCGCATCTACACATTCAAATACATTACGTTACACAGTCAAACTCACACAACATAATACTGTAGCGTAACACATATAAATCACTATAGAGTCTTCGGAGGCGTACCGTTAACTTTTGATCCGTCTATTTATTTTTTTCGGTGGCGGACCTTGGACCTAAAGAAGAGGTTAGAGAGATATGTGAGAGACACCTACTTAGATCCGAATAAATGTCGGGTTATTTTTAACGGTTTGGAGCTGTTGGTCCCCCTAAAGGACCTACTACCAAGCTATGGTGAATAGTACGCGGGTATTATTATTTATCATAGTCAGCTGAAGGCTCAGATTTTAAAACAGTTGACAAAGTGGACTAACCCGCTATGGCTGCAAAGTTGGTAACTTGCCACGCCAAGATACGGATAATGCCAACTTTGTACATCCGCTAGGAATTGACCATCACAGCCTCATTCGGCTCAGGTTAAACCTTGACAATTTAAAGTGTTTATATTCATCACAGCCTAAAATAGGCGATAACAGGTTTAATCGATACACAGCCTGGTTACAGCTACAACCCTTCACAGGGCTTTTGACAATTATATTTCTATACTAATACCCGCAAGCTATTCACCATATTTTAACCAACATAGGTTACCACGAAACAGTACCGGCATGGTTGCGTTAATAGAAACGCCCTGCCAACACACAGTAAAATGTAGTTACTCGTATAATCCATGAATAACCGATTTCAGACACACACATAACATGCAATAAACTATTACGTAGAATGTATTACTGCATGAAGTGTCTGGAGAGGAAGCTGATAATGAGTGCCTAGGTGGTGATATCGACTATCATGAACTAAAGGATGACATTATGTTTCAACTCGGGTCCGAAAGTAATAGTCGAGATCACCACCTAAACACACCTTATGAACTAACAGTCGAGATCACCACCATGATTACCGGACAGCCTGTCATAGACTTTTGACAATTTCAGTAGCATAGGTTAAAACCAAACAGTACCGCCATGGCTGCGTTAATATAAACGCCCTGCCAAGACACGGTAATATGATTGCGTACAGGCTTTCCAACACATAAAACATAACCTGAAAGCAAACGGCAGCATTAGGTTTATGAAGAGAAACAGTCTCAAAGTAAAGCGCAAAAAAGTTTAAAAGTCAAGCGCATCTACACATTCAAATACATTATGTTACACAGTAAAACTGAAATATCAACCCTAGTTTATTCCAACATGCAACTAATATACCCTACCATATGAAGACGAAACAACATAAGCACCCAAATCATGAACCGTAAATCACCCCTAATCATAAAGGGTAAATCAACCGAAATCATAAATCATAAATCAAATAGCCTAATTAAAGCAATGCACCCCTAATCATAAAGGGTAAATCAACCCAAATCATAAATCATAAATCAAACAGCCTAATTAAAGCAGTGCACCCCATTAACCCCCAAAAGTTATATAAAAAAAAAAGAAACCTATGAAAAAAACCCTAATTAAATCAAAACCCTAACTTCACCATCATTTAATAATCTAAAAAAAGGTTTCAAAGATAAGTTAGACCTGAAGTTACCACCCGCGTAAGTGAATTGCCGGAAAGAAGGTTTTAAAGATAAGAAAGAAGCAAGATGTGGCTGAAATAAAAGTGGTTGCACCTGGGAAATAACGGGAAAAACACAACCACATATGACTAAAGAAAATCCGGATCCTCCCACTAACGCACTGTTCCCATAATTTTATATTAGTTTTCTGTTCATAACACTATAGCATAAGACACATAAATCACTATAGACTCTTCGGAGGAGGATCATTAACTTTTGATCCGTCGATTTTTTTTTTGGTGCCGGACCTTCGACTTAAAGAAGAGGTCAGAGAAATATGTGAGAGACACTTACTCAGATCCGAATAAAGTTCGGGTTATTTTTAACGGTTCGGAGCAACTGGTCCCCTAAAGGACCTACCACCAAGCTATGGTGAATAGTACGCGGGTATTAGTATAGAGATATAATTTGTTCAAATCACTAGCTTTTTTTTATTGCTCATTCTTTTGTTTGTACGTATGTCTAAATAACACTATATCGATGCATATTTTATTTGCTTCTTTCAAACCTCATGTTTTTAATGCCCGTGCACGCACGGGTTTTTTTTAAAATTTTTTAACAATGTTTTTTATCTATTAAATAACAAATATTTTATTTTTACTATTCTTATTTATAATTATGGTTTATAATCCTTGTTGAGTAGTAAAACTCTTGTTGAGTAATAATGACATGCATATATCTTCACTGTTATAAGTTGTCCAGTTCAAAATTTTGGAACTATTTTGTGAAGTAATTCTTCTTCATATTCATCCTCCAAGAACTCTTGTTCCTGCATATATATAAACATTAGTTTAGTATTGGAACTTCTAGTGGTATGTATATGTATTGTTCAATGTTATGAAATAACAAATGCATTAAACTAGCCTATAAAATCAATATTATGACAATAATATCCAACAATTTGAATTTAAATGCTACAGGGATACACACTTGTGCACTTGTCGCTCATATCAACATACGGTTACCTAAAATCTCGATGATTAAAAGGTATAGCAACTGATTCCAAGTTGTCATGTCAACATAAAGTGACTTAAAGCCTAGAAAAGAAACCCGGTATACGATACCACACATATTGTTGCAGCAGCATCTTGTTGCTGTTTGGAGTTGCAATTTTGGAATTGATCATAACTGAGAGGATTTAAAACACTTAGGATGTTACTCCTTTATGATGTGTTTAAGATACTTTGAGATTATGTAGTTAAGTATGCGGAATCTACTTAACCACACTTAGAAGATGTTGTTTAATGTAACAGTAATGTAGTATGAACAATGAACACAGTGTTTAACTTCAAACGATTCAATATTATTCAAGAATAATACAAGTGATCTCAATATCACTAGAGTTACAACGACCTTGAATCTTAACAAAACTTTGTATGATACGTACGACTTCTCTATATTCTGATCTAACCTAGGACCTCCTTTTATAGACATAAGGAGTCCTTTATAAGATAAGTATTTACCATATATTTCTAACTAATTGTGATATACATAAGATCTATTCCATACTTATCCTTAATACATATCTTCTATAGCAGTCTTCATGCAGCAGTACCTTCTTTAATATACTAGCAGTATTAACTTGTAGTTTGTACTGTTAGTTATTCTTCAGCAGTTCTTCAGTTATACACTAACAGTTTGTACTGTTAGTGTAATCCTCCAGAAGTACTAAGTCAGAAACATTTAATTCCCAACAATCCTCCCCTAAACTTGTGATTTACTCTAAATCATCAAGTTTTTCTGAATTAAATAAGGACTGTGAGGACTCTTCCAAACACTATCTTCTGAGCTTCATATCTTGTGGAGATCGTTTGCTCGAGGCTTGTTAGACCTCATCTAGGATTAACACAATAATAATGAACAACAATATTGTACGCAGCGGAATAATCAAATGTCTCATTATTATTGAACAAGGTTTGTCGAACGATTCTTGTAGCTTATACAAACTACGAATCCTAGGCATCCATTAGAGGACTTGATGCCTAGACACACACACACACACTTTTAATGATTACATTGGGAAGACCTGTGTATCTAAAACCTACGCCTCTAATCTCTTTATATAATAGAGATTAGGGTTACAAAGACTTTAACAATGACAGAATTAGTCCCTTATCTTTTTCTTCATAAGTTTTCTCCATCTTTCATGTTTTGTCAATATCAACTCATATTTAATTCCTAACAATCTTCCCCTAGTTGATATGAAAAAACCAATGTATGAAAGATGTAGTCTTCCTCGTCTTCCCCTTAAGCCATGCATACCATCAAGGATCTTCAAGCTGCAAATCTTCAAAATATTCTCCCCCTTTTTGTACATACTCAACTAGGACAAGAAAAAGAAACATGCAACTTTGATCATCATAATCACCAACCAGTACCATACTTCCAATCGAGTCTTCTAATGTCTTGAATTACCCACCATTAAGAACACCAAAATGCTTACTTATTAAATGAACGCAAGACATCAAAATCCTAAATCTTCAGTAAAAGTACCAACGAATAATAATGAAAACCTTCACCTCGATGTAGCACATAAATGGTTACACATTTAAACAATAAGCTTCCCCTGAAACCCATATGTTAACCATTTTAAAGAACTTGTCGAATAACTAACCACCATAGAAACAAATACCATGTAGTACCCGCCATGAAGATCACCGAATAGCTTTCAAAAAATGACTACAGTAATATTTGAAACCAAGCAGTAGTAGAATGAAAAATAGTTCTTATAATCTGAACCTGATTCCCAAAAGTAATGAATGAATCATCAGGTCATGACCAAAAATCCAAAAATCATGTGTGTGTGTTTTCCCCTGTGTGTATGTTATGGAACCAATGTGTTCCAAATCAATAACCAATGCTTCCCCTTATTTTGAGAAGCCCATGCTCGAACAGTACAAACCAGCAGTACAAAGTTTATAATCAGCAGTATAAACTTTTCATCCTCCAAAGCTAGCAGTACAAACTGTTGTCGAGCAGTACTAACTGGTGAAGCCAGCAGTACAAACTGCTACTCATAAACTAATGAGCAGTACTAATTTTTAAAGTGAGCAGTAGAAACTGTTAATACAATAACCATCAGACTGATCACCAATATCTGCTCCAACCTGCTACTGACAAACTAGGCGACAAACTTTGCAAAAGTCTGTTTAAACCTCCAATCACAGCAGCATTAATATTGAGACCAGCATAAACACTTTAATCGAATACTGACCATTGACCCATGTTCTTAAATCCGTACGAGGTAAATTAATTAAAATATTCACTGACCTCACAATCACTGAATATTACGGAGTAAATAATTAATAAACTCAATCAGCTCTCTACTTGCATAAGACGCCAAAAATCAACTCGATCAATTTATTATTTTATTAGACGTCCGACCCATGTGATGACTGACAATTAAATCAGTATGCCTTGACCAATAACAGTACGACAAACCCTTTACTATGATAAGAATACATCAACCAATGGAATTGTCAAACAGTACGATGTGTAATTAATTGAAAGCATATGACAACAGCAAAACCAATTTAATGAGTTACCATGTTGTCGCATCACATCTTCAAACAGGTCAATACCCAAAAATAAAAACCGATTATACCAGAATAGCAACCTTCTTGAAATCTGCTCATCATCGACACCAATGAAAACCTTGTAACATCCTAGATATCATGAGCAACCTGGCTTTGATACCACTTGTGGAGATCATTTGCTCGAGGCTTGTTAGACCTCATCTAGGATTAACACAATAATAATGAACAACAATATTGTACGCAGCGGAATAATCAAACGACTCATTATTATTGAACAAGGTTTGTCGAACAATTCTTGTAGCTTATACAAACTACGAATCCTAGGCATCCATTAGAGGACTTGATGCCTAGACACACACACACTTTTAATGATTACATTGGGAAGACCTGTGTATCTAAAACCTACGCCTCTAATCTCTTTATATAATAGAGATTAGGGTTACAAAGACTTTAACAATGACAGAATTAGTCCCTTATCTTTGTCTTCATAAGTTTCCTCCATCTTTCATGTTTTGTCAATATCAACTCATATTTAATTCCTAACATATCTTCTGCTTGCTGGAAAATCTTTCTCACCAATGCTCTTGCCATTTCAGACTCTTCTTCAACTTTAAGCTTTAAAGATAACATAACCAGTAGTACTCCTGCTCTGAGTGGATAATCTTTTTCAACTAACATGTAAACCTCCACTCCTGCTCTAGTTGAAACTCTGTGAACTCCACAGTTATCAAATAACCTCCATGTGGTATCCAGGTTATGAGCTTGAAATCTCCACAGTGAATCATTTGCATCTTGTTCATATAGCCTTTTAAGCTCAACCCACAGCTCCTTGTCTTTATCTTCTGTAGGATCAACATATCTAAACCTTTCTTGAACTAAGCTACACAGCTTATCCAAATCTTCTCTGTCAAAGGCTTTTATCATGTCTTCAAAGAACTTATGAACTTCAAATTTTCCTCCTACTCTAATGATCTTCCATCCCTTGATCATTCCATCTGAGTACACCTCCCAATCAATGATGGGATGTTTGGCTTGAATGGGATCAACATTGAGAGCTTCTGGAATTACCACCATCATTCCATGGATTTGTTCATCAGTCAGTATTTCTTCCTCTTCCTCAGCTGATTCTTCTTCAACTGGTTCCTCCTGAACTGATTTTTCTTTAGTTTTCTGTTTCTTAGACTCTTCTGATTCCAACTATTCTGTTGCTCTTTTCTCTCCTCTTCCTTCACTCCTTTCAAGATCACTTCTCAAAAACATCTGCATTCTCCTATGAGAGTCAATGTAAATTCTTTCAATTTCTTCAAAAGATCTTCCCTTGAAGTGATGTTCTTTCCAAGTGTCATGGTGCTTCAGATATGTCTTCATATAGACCAGCTGTTTTTTCCTTGAAGGAGGTTTCTTCTGATAAGTTTTCTTCTTTCTTCTAATCTGTTCTAAAAGATCATCAATAGCTTGTTCCTGTTCTTCTCTAGTAAATTGTGACCTTTCCTCTTCTTGTAGCTTTGCAGCTAACTCCTTATCAGCAAGAATCTGAGCAGCTTTCTCTTCTTCTTCAGTCTGAACCTTTTATTCAACCATAAATCTTGCCAATTTTTCTTCCCCAACGACCCTTGCTAACTCTTCTTCATGAAATTTATGAGCTAGTTCCTCATCTAGAGCAATATGAGCTTGGCTTTTCTTGGTTGACTTCTGAGAATATGGTTCTTCTTCTGTCATTATCTCCTTACCCTTGTCTGATATTGCTCTCTTTGGCCTTCTTGTGTATACTGCACCAGCAGTACCTTGAGAGCCACCAGTACCTTCTTCTTGTATACTAGCAATACCATGTGTGGCACTACCAGTACCTTCTGTAAAACCACCAGTTCCTTGATCCATTTGATCTGTTTGCCTCCCCTGAGTATCAAACTCCTCTTGCACTAAAGAAACCTGAGGATCTTGATCTATTTGGGCAATCTTCCTCCCCTGTTTGGAAGATTCCTCACCTTTATCTCCACTCTGACCATCTGATGAGCTTGAGGAAGAAGATGAACTGGTTGATTCTACCAAATGAGCTGATCTTTTTCTTTTAAGGGTCTTGACCTGTTGCTCCAATTTCTTGAATTTAAGCACCAGCTTTGTGTATACTATGCCAAAAACCTTCTTGTGAGAGATGAGATCAGACTCCAAGCTAGCAACCTTCTCAGACAATTTTGTACACAAATCCGTCAATTCTTTTAGTGTCTGTCTGCCCTCAGCACTTCCTAATGTGTTACCTTCAGGGAGAGGTGCATCATGGGGCAAAGACTCATAGTCTACCACATGGTGAGCTTCTGAGCCACCCAATATTTCCGGTTGGCTTGGGATTCCACCAATAGTACTGGGTTCATAGGAACTTGGTACTGTTGATGTTGCCATAGATTGGGTCTTAGCTATGTTACTTCTGTCCTGCCCAGCTTCTAAGCCAGAGACAGTAGAAGCAGCCCTTTCTATACTGACAAAGTCAGCCTCATCTGGTACATTGGGAGGGGTAGGGTCTCTGTGCTGAGGAACAACAGAGCCCTCTCTGGATGAATACCTATCTGGTGATGAAGTAGGTTGTGAAGGTGATTGTTCTGATGTTGTGGGTGTGTGTTGGGAGTCAACTGGGCTTGTTGATCCTTCACCCTGTGCCTGTAGCATGGAATCAAATAAAGGAACTTCTTCCCCACCATACCCTTTTGAGGCCATCCTCATACTACTGAAATGTTTTTGGGTAAGTTTTGGTGTTGAATAAACAGTTTTGTAAGGAAGAAGTTAATGTTTTCTCATGTTCAAAATAGTTTGAATGAACCTGAGATACATCAACAACTTTGATTTGCTATCAACATTTTTAACCATTCCTTCAAAGACGAGTTTTGAAAAATTGAATGTTCTGTCAGTAGCTAAGCAAATGAGAGCAGTTGCAATATTGCTACAGAACTGTTCTCATGAGGTTTTCTTAGGACTGAGACAGTAAAGGATGGTGTGAATCAAAAACCTCCATTATGGGGCAAAACAACCTTTTTGAAAAGTTAAAGATTGTGATTGGATGTTGTACCCCATCCTGTTTAAAGTTTCAAAAATCTCATTGTTTGGCATAGCACTAATACCATTGTCATCGTTCAGATGGAGATGCCTTCTGAGTGATGATACAGTAAGAGTGATAGATTTACCATCCACTGTTAAATTTAACTCTTTGTCACCATTGTCAAATATTTTGACAGTAGCAGTCTACCAAAACTCTTTGATTTGGGAGACATAGATAGTGGGATTTAATGTTAAAGAATACCTTATGTGAGAACCGTTTAAAAAGTCCACTATCTGATGGAAGTAAGTATCATCCTCTTCTTTTTCCAAATACGCGACAATGTTATGCTTGTCAACAAAGGATAAAGAAGCCATTATTTTTCAGTAAAAGTTGATTTGACTACTGTGAATAGTGTAATTTTAGGTTAGAAAGTAGATGAAGAAAGTGAATTAAGATATTATGTAAAACTTATGAGGGTTTCTATTGGACCAACTTCAAGATAACTTTTGATTGAAGATAAGGTTAAGATAATAATTTAAAAGTAAAAAAATTCAAAAAGGAAACCCTTAAAACAAGGAATTGATCAGTAAGAATCTCAACTAACTCCCAACGGCTATTTTTTCAAAAAGCTATTATTTCGCACCAGTACTAACATCTATCCAGTAGTACAAACTTATGCCTACCAGTACTAACTTTATGCCTGGCAGTACAAACTTTTTGGAAAAATTTGACTCAGCAGTATGAACCTAACTTTGATTAAAAATCATACTGCTAACAACCATTTTGAAGGGATTAAGTGTAAGGACAGACACTCAATCATGATTTTGGTTTAATGCAACCTCTGGTTGTGTGAGAACCAATGATTTCAGTTATAAATAACTACCTGTAATCAGATAAACTCATTGAAAGAGCTTTCTTGACAGCGTTTCCAGCTCGTGGCAGGTGTTGCCTCTAACACAATTGGGTTAGATTCACGTTTGCTCGCTGTTCTCTCTATCAGATGTCCTTAGACTAACTCATTATACAAAAGTATAAAATGATAGAAAGTGAGTTAGGTCAGTTACTAACTGACTAACTATGCCATCAATGCCAATGCAAAACACCATAATCAGATTTCAAGAAAGAAGTTATAAAGAACAAGTTAACTTAGGTATAAACCTTTGTTAATAGATCCCCAAACTCTATCCATCATCAACCTATTATGTCAGCAACTTAAGCCACCAACTGCTGCTCATACAATGCACTAGTAATTCCTTTGTGCTTAAACAATCCATACCTGCAATTGTTAGTCCAAAACCAAGAAAATAAAGTGCAAAGCACTTGCTTCATAATAGTATAAACATATGACTAACAGTTTTAACAAATAGTTCAA
Organism: Artemisia tridentata subsp. tridentata; assembly: GCA_021014915.2. Lineage (NCBI taxonomy): Eukaryota > Viridiplantae > Streptophyta > Magnoliopsida > Asterales > Asteraceae > Artemisia > Artemisia tridentata. The sequence continues at coordinate 110,636,888 of CP139503.1, read as the reverse complement.
GTTTGTACTGCGAGTACAAATTATACAAAAACAGTACTAATTGACAAGCCTAGCAGTACAAATCCAATTTAATATACAAAAGCACACAGATTGAAAACTTTAAGGGTTAAGCATTCCAATACTTGCTACCAAGTATTGAAACCTTCCAACATCAAAAGCTTTAGTGAGAAGATCTGCAAAGTTTTGATCAGTATAAATTTTGACAACTTGAATCAACTTTTTCTCATTGCAGTCTCTTATAAAGTGATGCCTAATTTCTATGTGTTTTGTTTTAGAATGCTGCACTGGATTTTTAATCATGCATATTGTACTGCTATAGTCAAGCAGTTGATTTTGAATCCACAGCACTTGACCACAGCAACTTGCAGTAGCTACATACTCAGCTTCAGTTGTAAAAGTTGCCATAATTGTCTGCTTCTTACACTACCATGATATAAGTCTGCAACCAAGGAACTGACATCCACCAGTAGTTGATTTCCTGTCTAGACTTGCACCAGCATAATCACTGTCTGAATATGCCACGAAGTCAAAAGGTGATTCCCTAGGATACCACAGACCCAACCTAGGTTGACCCTTAAGGTATCTAAAGATCCTCTTGACAGTAGTTAAATGAGAAACCTTGGGAGTGACTTGAAACCTTGCACAGGCACATACAGCAAACATGATATCTGGTCTTGATGATGTAAGATACATCAATGACTCTATCATAGATCTGTAAGTATGTACATCAACACATTCTCCATCAGCATCCTTAAGCAATGGTTTCTCTGGATCAACTGGTGTGCTTGCCACTTTAGCATCAGTAAACTGAAATTTCCTTAGTATCTCTGCCACATATTTATCTTGACTGATAAATATGTCTTCAGTTGATTGCTTTACTTGCAATCCCAAAAAGAAGGTAAGTTCCCCCATGGAACTCATCTGAAACTTATCATGCATAAGTTTCTCAAATTCTACACACATCTCCTTCCTTGTGGATCTAAATATAATATCATCCACATAAACCTGTACCAGTAAGATATCCTTCTTTTTCTTCTTGATGAATAGAGTCTGATCAATCTTGCCCCTTTGGAATCCATTCTCTAACAAATAAGAAGCCAAAGTCTTATACCAGGACCTTGGAGCTTGATGTAGGCCATAAAGAGCTTTCACAACCTTGTACACCTTGTCAGGATGTTCTGGATCAACAAAACCAGGAGGTTGTGAGACATACACCTGCTCTTTAATAGTACCATACAGGAGGGCACTCTTGACATCCATCTGGTAAACAGTGAAGCCCATGAAAGAAGCATAAGCTAAGAATACTCTGATTGCTTCAATCCTTGCTAGTGGTTCAAAAACTTCTTCATAGTCTATTCCCTCTTCTTGTGTATACCCCTGGGCTACAAGCCTAGCCTTGTTTCTGATCACAATTCCCCTTTCATCCTTCTTGTTTTCGAACACCCATTTGGTTCCAATTACCCTCATACCCTTGGGTAAGTCAACCAATACCCAAACCTTCTGAATCTTGAATTGGAGAAGCTGTTCTTGCATTGCTTCTACCCAGCTTGAGTCATCTAAGGCTTTGAGAACATTTTTGGGTTCAGATTGTGAGAGTAAACACACAAACAAACATGTGTTGGCATCTTCATGCTTCTTTTCTACATAAACAACACTAAGAAACCCTTGTTGGTCTGAAGTCATAGTCTGTCTTCTTGTCTTCACACCTGACTGTATGTCCCTAATCACATTGTCTAGGGAGTGATCTATGTGTATCCTTGTGTGTGGTGTAGAGAGAACTGAATAGGTAGGTGGTAGATTGTTGATATCCACCTTATCTTCTGAGAAATCAGCAGTATTAGTATCTGATGGGCCATCAGTATGAATATTTTGCCCAGCAGTACTAACTTGGGGCTCAATAGTACAATCTTCATTTGTATTGTTATCTTGATTCTCTTGATCTTCAGCTCCATCTACATTGTTTTCACCTTCAATACCTTCCTTGGCTTTATCAGTAGAAGGCTCACCAATCTTTAAAGATGAATCCACACTGTTCCATATTGGCATCAGTAAATGATCTTGATTTTTCTCCTTTCCCAAGCCTGCTTCATTTGTTGCAACATCATCTTCAAAACCTGCAAAAACATTAGAAAAGGTTCCTGCAACAACTGGCACATAATTCATTGATTGGGTTAGAGCATCAAGGTCAAATAGCCATTTTGGACCTTCACCTGCAACATTAGATTTTTTTCTAGAAACTGAACATGCAGGTTCTCCTCTACTTTCCTTGTTCTTGTGTTGTATACTCTAAAGGCTTTGTTATTTAGTGAGTATCCAACCAAGAAACCTTCATCAGATTTGCCATCAAATTTGCCTAGATGGTCTAAGGTATTTAGAATAGTTACATGACACCCAAAAGGTCTTAGAAATCCTAATGCAGGAGTTCTACCTCTAAACAGCTCATATGGTGTCCTGTTGTGAGGTTTAACTACCAAAACCCTGTTCTGCACATAACAAGCAATATTAACTGCTTTAGCCCAAAAAGTGATAGGCAGCTTAGAGTCAGCTAACATGGTTCTAGCAGCTTCTATTAGTGTTCTATTTCTCCTTTCAGCAACCCCATTCTGCTGAGGAGTTCTAGCTACACTAAACTCTCTTCTAATACCTTTTTCCTTACAAAACTCATCCATAACTTTATTTTTGAACTCTGTCCCATTGTCACATCTAATGACTTTTACTTTCTTATCCACTAAGTTTTCTATCTCAGTTATAAATGTCTTAAGAATGTTAGGTGTCTCATCCTTAGAGCCTAAAAAGAAAACCCATGTGAATCTACTATAGTCATCAGTAACTACAAGACAGTACCTTTTATGCATAATACTACTCACAGATGTAGGGCCAAACAAATCCATATGTAGTATAAACAAAGGTTGGTCAATAGAGTTGTGGGTCTTGGGCTTACAAGAAGCCTTGTGTTGTTTGCCTTTGAGACATGCAACACAAGTCTGATCATTTTCAAATCGTTTTTGAGGCAAGCCTCTTACCAAACCATCTTTAACAATTTTATTTATCATTTTAAAATTTATATGACCAAGTCTTCTATGCCATAACATGGACTCATCCAATGTGGCCTTTGCAACAAGACAAGTAAGGGCCTCTTTAGGAACAATCTTCTTCATATCAACACTGTACATGTTGCCATTTCTTGGAACTTTAAGTAGAACCTGACTTTCATCAGGAAGCTTAAAGTCTGGAGAAAGCACAAGACATTCAGTGTCAGTAAAAAGAACATTGTTCTTTTTGTCACACATTTTTGAGACACTAAACAGGTTATACTTAAGCTCTTGCACAAAGTACACATCTTCAAAGTCTAATTTACCGGTTTTCAAGGTGCCTTTACCAGTAATTCTTCCTACTATTCCTCTCCCAAAGGTAACATATCCTCCATCCATTGGTTGAAAGTCTAAAAGATAGGACATGTTGCCTGTCGTGTGCCTGGAACATCCACTGTCTGCATAACCTTGATCTTCCTCATCATCCTGTGAATATCCCTGCACATAAAATAAGAAAATTAGTTTCCTTGGGGTACCCAAGCCATCACTGACTTGGGTTTGCCTCGTGCATCAATATAGTCAAATCTTTTCAATACAATTGATGCACCATTGGGTTTGATTGGTCTCCATACCCAACATGCTGAGGCCTTAACAACATTTTCCCTCTTATCCCTAGCAGTGTTTTTAGAGTTACCAGTACTAACTACTTGGCTAGCAGTACTAACTACTAGCTTTGCAGTTTTAGCCTTTGGTTTTGAAAATTGTTTTTGAACCATTGCTTTCTTATGAAAAGACCTTTTAACAGTTTGTTGTGCATATTTGAAAGTTGGTTTTGCACTTGAAACTGCTGATCTAGGGTAAACAATTTTAAATGGTCTGGCAGTATGAACTGCTGGTCGAGTAGTACTAAATGGTTTTAGGCCAGACTTCAATAAAAGTGCCCTGGGAGTCATTTTATTAGCATTGGGGTGAGTTTGAGACCTGTTTTAGTTCACCCTATGACTTGTGTTCCCAGTTACCCTGTTGTTTCCAGTAACCATCTTTCTCCCCTGGTGGTTATGACAAAAAGCCTCTAGGTGGTCAAAGCTACCACAATTAAAACAAGCATTTTTATACATGACAAAGTCACTTCCTAGTTGATGTGACTTGAGGTCATTCCAGTTCCTCTGGTTACCTCTTGGCTTGCCTGTGGACCTATACATCTCACAGTACCTAACTGTTTTCCGAACTGGTTTTATATTTGATGTAGGCTTAACAGTTTCATTACTAACCACCTTAGGAACATAGGTTCCTTCTAACTTTACCACATCAGGTTTAGCTGCAACCTGATCTTCCTCATCAGATTCCCAATCCTCAATGATGGGAGCATCTGAACTCCTATCAGTTGACACCTTATCCTCAGCAAGATAGGTGTCACTTGCACTCTCAAAAGGCTCATTGGTTTCTACAGGTTTATCATCAATTACATTCTCTTTTGGCTTACAACCATATTCTAACTTAGGTTGTTGAAACTCAGGTAAACCTGTATGCTCTAGGTCAATTCCTGGGGGCGCAGGCACTCCTCTATGAGGAGGTGGACATGTTTTATACCCCAACACAGACTTAGCCTTATTAATCAATTGACATTCTATGATTTTGTTCACTCCTTTAGAAGCAAACTCTAAAGTATCTACACTCAATTGAATATTTTCTTTAGCTTTTTTTATTCTCTCTAACTCAGTTTTCAGCAAACTAATCTCAGCATTTTTAAGTGCCAAGTCTCTCTTAAGAACAGCTATATCCTCAGCAAAAACAGACTCATTGTTCTTATAATGAACAATTTGTTCTTCTAGGACTGCTAAACCTCTTTTATGATTAGACAAATTATAATTTGTTTGGTTTAATTCAATCCTCCGCTCATCATAATGTTTCTTTAAATTTTCATATTCTTTAAGAGTAGTATATGTTTTAGAACAACTTTTAGCATATAGTACCTCAGAGTCAGAGAAGGCCATAAGTGCCATCTCAGCAGGTGCTTCCTCTTCATCTGCCGTGAAGCTCCAGTTATAGCCTAGGCCACCAATAGCCACCATAGCCTTTGAAGATGGCTCAGCTTCTTCCACTGCCTTGGGCTTGCTTCCATAACTCTTGCTCCTGCTATCCTGTTGCCTGGGCCTCCTACATTCCCTTGAAAAATGCCCCAACTTGTGACAGTTGTAGCATTCTACCTTAGATTTGTCAAAACCAGCAGTATCATTGCTGCTGATGTTGATCTTCTTGCCAGTTCTTTGATAGAGTTTCTTAGCCCTCATGCTAAGAAGTGAAATCTGCCACTTGAGATCCATCTCTTCCAATTCATCATCATTAATCTCCTGAAGATCTTCATGTGTCAGCATTGACCCATCATTCTGGCTGGTCAGGAATGCACAATAAGTAGTGTCATTCAGAATACCAGTAGTACTGGTAGATGAGCTAGCAGTACTAACAATTGGATTAGCAGTACTAACTCCTACAGCCACTTTCACCTCATCTAGACTTGAATTACTGGGAGATGACACAAAAGCCATATTCCCAGTGCTTGAGCTTGAGCTTGTTCCTCCATATTTCTTCACTTCTTGCTCAACAATCTTGAAGTTGTTGTTATTGAGGCTCATGGTATCAATGTCTAGCTTATTCTTCCAGACCACCATATACATAGCCCATTCAACAGGTAAACTCCTCAAGAACTTGGAGTTCAGATCTTCCTGAGGGATTTCAACACCAAGAACAGCCAGTTGGCTGACAATCTTCTGCAATCTATTGAACATGTGATCCAAAGACTCATTACAAGTTGCACTGAAATTTTCAAAGTTCTGCTTCAACAGAGACTTTTGGGTCTTCTTGGTGGCTTCATTATCACCATACCTTGTAGTGATTGCTTCAAACAGAGACTTTGCACCCTTGTACTTGCTGAATTTTAGGAGCTGATCATTAGGAATGGTCATCATCAGCAAGCTCCTAGCCTTGACATTGTTTTTCTTTTGCAGCTTCTCTTCTGCAGTCACTGGAGAGGTATTCACAATAGTCTTTTCTTCACCATCGACTGTTGTTACAGATGTAGAGGGCTTAAAAGAGTTTCCTTCTTCAATGATCTCCCATAGTGCATAGTCCTATACTTGGAAGTACTGTTCTATTCGCAGCCTCCGCATCTCAAACTCATTTTGCTTCAACATAGGCAACTTAGCAGCCATGTTAGTCTATGTAGTTTCCATGTCCATTACCTTTTCTTCTAAATCAATAGTATCAACCTGGCTCTGATACCACTTGAGAGGATTTAAAACACTTAAGATGTTACTCCTTTATGATGTGTTTAAGATACTTTGAGATTATGTAGTTAAGTATGCGGAATCTACTTAACCACACTTAGAAGATGTTGTTTAATGTAACAGTAATGTAGTATGAACAATGAACACAGTGTTTAACTTCAAACGATTCAATATTATTCAAGAATAATACGAGTGATCTCAAGATCACTATGGTTACAACGACCTTGAATCTTAACAAAACTTTGTATGATACGTACGACTTCTCTATATTCTGATCTAACCTAGGACCTCCTTTTATAGACATAAGGAGTCCTTTACAAGATAAGTATCTACCGTATATTTCTAACTAATTGTAATATACATAAGATCTATTCCATACTTATCCTTAATACATATCTTCTAAAGCAGTCTTCATGCAGCAGTACCTTCTTTAATATACTAGCAGTACTAACTTGTAGTTTGTACTGTTAGTTATTCTTCAGTAGTTCTTCAGTTATACACTAACAGTTTGTACTGTTAGTGTAATCCTCCAGCAGTACTAAGTCAGAAACATTTAATTCCCAACAATAACAGTGATAACTTCGATCCTTAGTAAAGCAAGTTCTGGGATTCCCTTCCTTGTACTTTTGTAACGTATCATGTGCGAATTCCTAAAAATCATACATCAATCATTAAAATATTATGAACATAAGGCATGTGTGTTTGGTCATAAATCTGAAATATAAGGCTCCTTATCTTACATATGTTCATCCAACACTTTAAGGAAGAGATAAGCCTTTCTATGTTTGCATTGAAGGCCTAAAAAACGCACACACTCAGAACCCATCATCGAAGTTATAAAAAGCTTTACATTTTCATAGTTACATAGATTCTACAGCTATTCCTACCTACAATTGTAAGCTGCCATTCATCAGCTTCACAATCAACATTTACCATTTTAATACATCTACCTATCTATTAGCACTACAGGTGGCAAATTTGACCCACTTAAACCCATTGAAAAATTACTCGTTTTGACCCGAACAAAGTTAAAAGATTACCAACCACGCATACTCTGCCACCTCTACTATTTAGTATTATTATGTATCAATACTTTTGAAGAATTGAGTATTAATGCAGGTGAGACACAAAAGCTTGGAGGATCAATCAGTTCTATAGAGTTTCAACTTGTTATGGGTGTTTGGATTGCTTATTACTAATTTCTGATGTATCAGTAAGACGAAGCCATTTATAGCAGTTTTCACCAACACTTCTCAAAAGGAACAGTGTTCATTATTACTTTGATTCCTACTCTCATTGTGGTATGTTTCAGCCGTCACGTACACATAAGGGCAGAGCTTAGTGAGGACCGGGAAGGGTCCCGACCCCCCTAGGCCTAAGCCCGTTAGTGTATCTTTTCGTGATTTCATGTGTTATTTTTTTATCATCTCGGCCCTCGCATCTAATGTTTTTCCGAAAAAATTTTTGGTTCGGCCCTCCCATAAAATTTTTTCTAGCTCCGCCACTGCGTACACATCAAAGTAATTGCTTAAGCTAATCAAAATAAACAATCTCAAAGACCCTTTAACTAATCAGACGAAACATAGAGCTGAAACATATCGTATGTAGTTCACCAATCTAAGAAAAGAATTAACCGAAATTATCAATAAATTTCATAAACCCATATGTTGTGCACCATAAAAAAGCAAACCCTAAGAACCAAAAACCATAAAGATCCAACATTAGACCAAATTTCCAATTAAGTTTCAAAACCCATATATAATTAACTATAACAAAGATAACCCATCATGCATTACAACATACCTGCAATTTGAAGTGTTGATGCCGAAGATTTCTTGCAGATGAGAAGCGGTGTTCTTTTGTTATGGATACACCTGGAAAACAGAGACAGATGTTGGCATGTTTGTTCAAGCTGTCTATGTAAATTCTATAGTCATCAGCCTACCACTTCTGCGCATAACATAGTGTGACCATTCATGCTTTCCTTCAAATCAGTAAAACCATGCATGTTTGGAGAATAGGAAGTATATGACGGATGATGCCTGCATAAATGATAATATTATTTCAAAGAAAGTAAGCCAAAATCAAGCCACACCCGTTTCTGATATATAAATATACAATAAAGTAGATTTTGAAAAGTTCTTATATACAGGATATAGGTATCAAGCATATTGGAAATATGTTACCCTCTTTATAATTAAATGGGATCACCAGCCGCGTGTTCAATATCTTCACAGTAAGCAACTTTTCTAAAGAAATTTTGTTTTTTTATTTTTTTTATTTATTTATTATTATTTTTTTTTTGTTACTTGATCGAAAACATAATAATAAGAAAGTAAAACTCAAGTATCCTTTCACGAATAACATACATGAATACCTTATTCTGATCAACAACGCAACCTACAACAATATCTTCTTCCCGTTCGCCTGGATTACACCAAATAAGCAAATCAGTAAGAATAAGCAATCCAAAACACCTCTTAAACTAAGGTTAAGTGAATTGGAAAAAAAATAACAATAAAATTGAAATAAAATCTAAGGAACACATTACCTGCCTACCATATCCTTGAAAACAGATTCCACTATCATCAGTACCATCCACACCAAGCCACCTCCTTAATAGCCGTGAAAAAAAAAACATAACATAAACCCACCGTGAGAAAGAAATACTCTTACCGGCCAAAAAAAACAAAAGAAATTCCAGAAAACAACTACTTAATTGAAGTTTAACTTATAAGACTCTTCAACCATTATTTGACACTTCTGGAAGAAGAAAAGTTTCTAACGATTTTTCTGGATGCGGGTTTGATTTTTCTACCAACAGATTTTTTTCGGGTTTTGGGAGTTTCCTCTTGGATGATCGGGTTGGTAGTTGTGATAAGATGGATATATCAATAAAGGTTATATAATTTTCTTGGAAGTGGAAGAAAGGCGGTAGGAGTGGTAGATTTAATCTGAAGACACGTATCCTCCTCTAGTACAAAGATTAGCTGGATTATATGTGGTAAATCACAGTCTGGAGTATATTATGGGATTATTACGCCAAAACGGGGATGAACAGGAAAACTTGCAACACGTTTCAGCAAATCAAAAAGTGGCACACTATCCACTAAAATACTGTTGGGCCTGTTCATGTACTATACCATTAGTGATGGGCTAATAAGGTTGAGATTTAGCACAAAACAGAGCCCTTAAGATTTCGGGCTTTGCGCCGTTCAAAATTCCTTTTTAGTATATATTACGGGATTATTACGCCAAAACGGGGAAAGAACCCATTTGAACAAATTGAATGGGTCAAAAGTTGTCTAAAACGTATTTTTTAACCCCTTTATCAATAGTTTATCCATATGAGCAAAAGCATTTTTACTCTTTCACTTTGAAGCTTCCTTTTTAACGCCAAATTGTTCAATTTAACTATAAAAAAGGACAATTTTTCGAGATAAATATAACTAAATAGACCCATTCATAAATAACTGGTCAAAGTTGCCATTTACGTAAAAGAATTTTAATAGAGAGTCTTACACTTATTCTCAATTTTTTGAAGCCATCCATGTTATATGAAACACGTGCCGATACTTCTTGTGAACTAACATCATATACTCATATACTATTTTTTTCCAATTTTCCAATCTTTCGATTGTTAAGTACCTGCAAAAATAGTTAACCTATTCAAATTCCTATAACAAACATATGAGAGCCCACGTGATACGATCTTTTGGTATATCATAATATGCATAAAGTATAAAACAAAAAAAGGACATTCATGTATATTGTTATATAAATTAAATTGGTCACAAAACTATTGATTTTTTTTTTCACAAAGTGTTTTAGTCAGGCCCACCCGGTTTAATCTAATTTGCCCCCTTACAAAAATATTACTCGATTAAAAACTGTTACCCAACTTGCCTCACCTTCAACAATTTCCACCTTCACCGCCTACTTGAGACTCGAATCAGTAATTAAACTTAAAACATACGATATACATATAAATGGCCATTGTGGTCGTAGCTTGTGGTAATAAATGGCCTACTTGGAATCCTACAAAAATTTCTTCCTCCATGATACTCCTAATGAGAAAATTTACATTCTTAATTGACAATATCGTATCTATAGCCTCTCAGCCCTCTCAAGTTTCTATAGCCTGATAATGAGAGCTAGCTTAAAATGCAATTCAAGAAATAATGAACGGGACACGATACTCATCAATAATATCGTATCTATAGCCTCTCAGCCCTCTCAAGTTTCTATAGCCTGATAATGAGAGTTAGCTTAAAAGGCAATTCAAGAAATAATGAACGGAACACGATACTCATCAAGTATTGATAGATATAACGGTTTCAATTCTTGCTTTCAAATTTACAACACATGGGTGACAATGACCAGACAACTCGTGTACAATGTTTTCGCTCCTTAACACCTAATCAACAACTTGCACTACTAATTAGCTATAATATGAGTTATCTTAAGTATAAAAAGAAAGCAAGTGTTGATAGATATAGAATGCAAAAGATTTTTATAATTAAGCAGCTAATTACTCAGGTCATATGATGGTGAGAGCCCAACAATCTAAAATTATCTTCTTCCACTAATAATCAAATTCACAATAGAGATTCGTACAATTGTTACTTGCCTTTCCCCTTTCTTAATCTCATACAACACATGAACTAAAAAAATTTGACAGGTTTATTAGAGGTGGCTTAAAACAGATCATTTTGTATTAAGAGTTGGGTTGACCTATAAAAATCTTTTGCCAGCGCTTTAAACAATTTTTTTATTGATAACCAATCCATTAGTTATAATTACATAAACGCCATTGTTACAAAACTAATAAAAATTTGTTAATAATACGGTTTAGGAGGGTATATAAAGTGTGTTTTAAAGTATAACAAACTAATATCGTATAGTACGAATACATGAAATTAGGTCCGACTAAATGTCTACAATAATGAACACATTTAACTTACATAGATATCCTTAGACTGAATTTATGTCCTCGTTGTTCCAGGTAAGTTGGAAGTGAAAAAAGGCATCCTACACTGTTGGCACCTAGAAAGTAGCATGTGACAAAGAGTGCAGTCCCATTGCATAGTCAACCCATGTGTCGAAGCCACCTTTCATTGCATGATAAAAACCCAATATGTTAGTGCAAATATTACGATATTTAAACTAAACGGTTTCTTCGGTTTTAATAATGAAAAACATGTAACTTGTAACGCATAACATAAAATGCGCAAGTTACTTGTAAACATAAATCATCAATGCATACATACATCAAAACCTCTCAACGTCTCAAGTATGCTTCAACAAAGTTGTAGATTTCCATCCCGACGTAAATCACTCAAGGTATGAACAAACAAATCTACAACTTGACTAATGATCAAAGGATTATATTTTTCTCTAAACTTACCATTTTTAATGTGACAAAATATTTTTTTTAAATACATTTTACAAATTATTTTTGAATTAAAAAGAAATGTTTGAATTTGAAAAATAAGTTTAAAATCACCAACAGCTATTTTTCCCCCCAAATCAACTCTAAACTTCCCCAAATAAACTTTCATCACTAAAAACAAAATTTGGAGCGTCCCTGTTTGGGACGGTACCACGGTACCTGATGAGTGTGTAAATACTCATCATTTTATACCCATAATAGACACAAAAATGACCTAAAACACTGAATTATACTGCAGATATCCTTGGTTTGTGTTTTATGTGTCTCAGGTACTAAAGGATTGAAAACGGAACAAAAACGAGCATTTTTGGATCGACTCGACAATAATTGTGCATTTGATCAAGTAAAGACGAAAGTCAAAGACAGAGTCAAAGTCAACCCCCAAAACACCAAAATGACACAAATGGTCCCTGGGAATAATTTCTATTTTTGGCAGCAATAGTCCTTGGATTTTCAGAATATTACCACACTAGTTATAAACCCAGCCCACTCATTAAATAACCAAGCCCAATCCCAAATAAATACCCAACCTGACCTCCCTTAGTTAACCAAAAGGTTTGACCTTCGGTCAAATCTTTCTTCTTCAATACCACCCCGCCAAAACCATACCACCCTCACCCACAGTATTTCTCTGCAACACCCACCCCCTCCTCCTATCTCACTTCACCTAACAAGCCAAGGAGCATTAAATGCTTCTTCCTCATCACACTCAATCAGAGATAGTGGATTTTTCCACTATCTCAATTTTGGCGCCAAAATCAGTTTTAATGGCTGAGATCAATTCAAGGGCATCCAAGGGATCAGAAGAAGATAAGAGATAAATCTCACCTTAGTTTTTGTATAAATAGGGCCAATGTAAGCCTATGAAGGCAGTAGATTTTAATTTAAGTCGTTTCTTTTACTAAGTCTTTTATTAATTGTAATTCTTGTTTTCAGTATCAATTTAAGTCTGTTTCAAGCTCTTTTGTCTGTACTCAATTCATATTGTACTAATTTTAACAGTTAATGAAAATCCAAGTTTGTCACTTAATTCGAATTATGCTAAGTTACTATTAAATAAGTTCACCAGTATTCCTAACCATTTATATAAGCTTATGAAAGCTCTCCATAGCTTTTGGTAAGTTTATATTAGATAGAACCAGATCAATTCAAGAAATTCAAGAGAAGTCAAAGAAAGTCAACATGTGGTCCAATAAGCAGTTCATCAAGAAAAGTTGTATTGGATGAGCTTGTTGAGTTTTCTAGCTTGTCATTGACAAGCCAGTTGTGTTCTGTTCTTTAGTTCCACTGTTCTATAGGCCATATCAGTTGTAAGTTATTTTCCAAGTTTTGCATTATTTCCATATTACTGTACTAGTGCTTATTTGTAGCTTAGTAGGAGTTGTGCCATTGAGTATTAAATAAATCAAAGACCAAAAACTTGCTCTGCTGCATCAGTATATACTGAGCAGATCTGAGCCTTGTAGCTGCTAATCTCAGCTTATTATTGGCTTATCTAGTTAAGCTGAGACCTTGATTTTTGGGTTACAAATAGTTTACATAACAGTCTTTTAAGATATCATCTATTATTGCACTTTTCAACTTGTTTCATAGCTTAAAATTAGTCTACAAATTTCCCCCATTTCACTGCTTCAAACCTGCATCAAATTCAGGTTCACAACCATCTGATCTAGGTTGAAATTGGAGTTCAATTGAGTTGTTAAAATTAGGGCTTTTTGTATTTTAGTGTAGCTTGTAGTACTAGGAAGGTTTTACCCCCCTTAAGTTCCCACTTTTCTGCTTATTTATCAGCTTATTTTGATCTGCAAGTTGGGGATTTTACTGTCAATTCTTCATAATTTTTTATATTGCCCAAGTGCTTAATTGCTTATTCTGGATGCTTCCTTGTGCTTAATCAGTTGTTTTATGCTTAAATAAGTTATTTGAACTATTTCTGAGCTTGTGGTATTTTTTGGTGCTTAAGTGCTTATTTTAGTGCTTATTTCCCAACTGCTTATTAGCCCATTTGCTTATTAGGGTTTAGATAACTTCTAATTTTATTTTTCCTAGATTAAGAATAATATTTTAGATTTACCTGCAATTTTTCAGATTTTTCCCAAGTCTTTTGTTATTTTTAATCAATTAAATATTTTATTTTAGTTTTTAAATCATAATAAAAAATATAAAAATCAGAAAAATATAAATCTTTTTTCTAAAATTTTCTTTTATTATTTAGGATTTAAGAAAAATAAAATTGCACTTGTAGGATTAGTTTTCTAATATTTTGGTTTTAATCCCGTTTTTAGAATTTCTGTTTCGCGTTTTTAATATAATTTGTTAAATCTTAATTTTATTTTGAGAATTTGTTTCTCATTATTTAATTAGAATATAAATACAAGCAAAATTCCATATCCCAATCATCTGTCACTCTAATCCAAACTTTAAACGATTGCCCATTCACACCTCGTTGGGACACGACCCGGGTAATCACTTACCTGGTATCACACATATCACAAACGTGGGTTTTTGAAAGTTAGCCTTTTTCCTAAAAGGTTAATTTGTCTTTATTCACGTGTATCCGTCTGATATTAATTATTTATATATACGTACTTTAGCACGGATCAAATTTTGGCGCCGCTGCCGGGGAGGTTGTGTTGCGACAATATCGTTGAGATTTTTAACGATTAGTGACTTGAGATCCTTCTTTCAGAAGTTTCCACTTTCATAAACCATATAAAATACAAAAATATTTTTCTTTTCTTTTATATATATAATATCATATAAAAATAAAAACCCAAAAACATTCTCGTTTTATTGTAAAATAAAAGATAAAAGCAAAATTAATATAATATTCCTCAACTTGGGTATTATCATAATAAGTTCTCAAACCAAAGATTAAAACTTGCCTTTGTGTCGCTTGCGAATTCGGCTCACCTTTAATTGATAAACAAACTATAACGGAGGTTTAAGGAGGGTTTGACATTAAATTGTCGAACCGAAAGAAGCGGGTTTTTAAGGAGCATTTATTGCCCACCTTTGCTTCTCCGCCACTCTGTGCGTTTTTCAGTTAGAGAGATACCGTACACTTGTTGATTTAAGGTTTTAAGTTCCTTGTGTTTTGCTTCGATCTTGTTTTAATTAAATTGTTTTATTTAGTGCATGCGCACTCGTTCTTCTATGTCGACAAGTCATTTACGTGAACTCGTAGATATTCCAAGAAGACGTAATCGTAGACGTGCTGCCCGAATAGTCGAACCCGAGATTCGTACTATTCCCATTGATAATATGGCAGACGATCGAACAATGGCTGAGATGCTCCAAGCACCCACCGAGGGTTATGGAGATGCCATCGTTTTACCACCAATCGATTCGGATCATTTTGAATTAAAAACGCATTTGATTCAACTCGTGTCTACAAACCAACTCCACGGGTTTGAACGAGAAGATCCGTATGCACACATCCGTTGGTTCAATAAGTTGACCTCTACAATCAATTACAAGGATGTGCCGCAAAAAGTTATCAAATTGATGCTATTTCCGTTTTCACTCGAAGGGGCAGCCCGGATTTGGCTGGATAAAGAACCCCCTCGATCCATTGAAACTTGGGAAGATCTCGTACAGAAATTTGTCAATTATTTCTTTCCTCCTTCAAAGACGACTAATCTGAAAAATGAAATTTTTGGATTTCGTCAAGGTTTCAATGAAAAATTCGGAGAGGCATGGGACCGATTTAAAATCTCCTAAGAAAATGCCCGCATCATGATTTCACGGAGTTACAACAGATCAATACGTTTTATAATGGGTTGAATGGAAACGATCAAGATTCTCTAAACGCTGCCGCCGGTGGCAATATCTTGAATCGTTGACCTAAAGATGTGATTGAAATTTGCGAGAATAAGTCAAAAGTTCTTATTTCTAGAAACAAAGTGAATGTTCCTGTCACTCCTGCTTCTTCATCCGGTAACTCATCAGAGTTAGCCGCTCTAACGGACGCAATTCGTTACATGATGAAGGAAGTGAAAGAAATTAAGAGTGAAATTCATAAACCGGAACAAATCAAAGCCATAAACAAAGTGTGTGAAACTTGTGGTGGCCCGCATTCGTATTACGATTGTCAAGCAACCGATGCTTCTGTTTCTTAAGCTTTCGTAGCTGCAGTAAACTACAATCAAAACCGACAGCATGCTGAAACTCATTACCGAGCACCAAATGCTATGGTACCACCTGGTTTTCCACCCGTGCCAAATAAAAATAATCAAAATCGCTTTGTTCAAAATCAAGGACAAAATTTCAACAATTCTCAGAATTTCAATCAGAACCGGAACAATATCAACCAACATCAAGCTCCGAATCAACAAGTTTATCAACAACCTCCTCAAGCTCCTTTGACTAATGATTTCATGAAAATTACTGAGTCCAGCATGCGTTCAATGCAGACTCAGATCAATAATATGAAAGTCGAGTTGAGGAAGGAAATTGATACTACGATGTCTCGTCAAACAAATGAGTTGAAGAATATGATGGGCAGTTTCATGAATATGAACCTGAACCAAGCTTCTTCATCTTCCGGACGACTTCTGAGCAATACCGTTACTAATCCTAATGCTGAGTTGAAAGCCGTCACCACTCGTAGTGGTAAGACGCATAATGGACCCTCGACTCCTATGCCCCCTCCACCGGGGGAAGTGACTCGAGATACTGAGGTGACAACGGACAAAGTACATTTCTCAAGCCCACAAAGTACCGCACACGTCCAACCTCAAGATGTCCAAACTCCAGTTCCGGAACCCGATGTTCCGAAGACCAATCCTAAGCCTTCAATTCCATATCCTTCGAGGCTTAATGATCAGAAGCTTAAAGACAAAACGAATCAACAGATGGAGAAATTCTTTAAAATCTTCAGTGATTTTCACTTTGACATAGGCTTCGCAGATGCTCTCATTCTCATGCCCAAATTTGCATCTACAATCAAAAGTTTACTAAGCAACAAGGATAAGTTGTCTGAGATGGCAAAGACCCCACTAAATGAACAATGCTCGGTGGTGCTCCTCAAAAAGCTTCCCGAAAAGCTCGGAGACCCCGGCAAGTTTTTAATCCCTTGGGATTTCTTGGGGATGGTTCAGTGCTCAGCCTTGGCCGATCTTGGCGCAAGCATTAACCTTATGTCACTCTCAGTATGGGAGAAATTATCTCTTCCAGAGCTTACATCGACTTGCATGACACTCGAACTAGCGGACCGTACTATAAAACGTCCACTTGGAATAGCCGAGGATGTCGTTGTGAAAGTAGGAAAGTTCCATTTTCCTACTGATTTCGTTGTGGTAGACTTTGATGCCGATCCTCGAGTTCCACTCATACTGGGGAGAGCCTTCTTAAGAACGAGTCGTGCTAACATTGATGTATATGCCGAAGAATTAACCATTCGGGTTGATAATGAAGAAGTCACGTTTAACATTAATCAAGACTCTAAACCTCTAACCACCAAAGGCAACGTTGCTATGGTTGATCAAAAATCTGATTCCGTAATTGCTTCCAAAAGAAGTGATTCGATACTTTCAAGATTCACGGTTAAGAGTCTTTCACAAAAACGTGCTGAGCTCAAAGCGATGCAAATTACTCCTGGTTCAAGCAAATGGTTTGAAAGTTGTAATGCAGAAGTTAAGAGCGTTTTCGATTGCGATGAACAAGAATCGGAGATCACATCGGAAGTGGTGAAAATTGCTAGCTCTAAGAGCACACCACTTGTCCCACCTCTGGAATCGGTTTATCGTGTTGAAATTGTTGATTTTGTGGATGAAACTAAAAATCCCACTTCATCTGATCCTACCATTGCTCTCTCTTCCCCCTCTCTCACTCCGTTTGAGGGAGGTGACTCCATCTTGGAAGAGATTGAGGCTTGTTTATCTTGTGATTCAATTCCATCTGGAATGGATGATGGTATGTTTGACCCGGAGGGAGACATTCTTCTAATTGAAAAGTTGCTTAATGATGATCCACCTTCTCTCCCTCCGAAGAAAATTAAAATGTCTAAAAGTGATTATCTTCTTGAGGAGTTCGCCGATGAACTCGCTCACATCGATCCAATCCCACCAGGGAATGAAGATGATGACTTTGATTTCGAATCAGATCTAAGAGAAATTGAATATCTTTTATATCGTGATCCATCACTCGATTCCTACCCTTATACCGAGTATAGTGATTCACAAAGTGATGACGATCTTTTCAACTTTGGAGCTGATAATAATGAATGGAAACAACTTTTATATGGCAAACCTTCTGATGAGAAATCCTTTGGAGATGAAAACCCAAAGAAGAAAACCGCGACTGAGCTAAATAACTTCTCTCCTTTATCTCCAGAGGATGATCTTCTTTTCTCTGAGGAGTCTTCCATCGAGTATCCTGTTGAGTTTTCTTGTGAAGACAAAGTGTTTAATCCAGGCATACTCGATGGTAGTAAGAATCATTCAATGATGAAATTGACTCCCGATAAGAATTTAAAGTTACAAACCTCGTTTGAGGAACTTGTAATTCAGGAGAAAAGTGATCCCCCTCTGTCACATCTTAATGGTGAACTCCTATTTCGCATGGAGTTTAATCTGACTGGAACTTTACTATCATTTCCTTACGGAAATGAGGACAAAGTTTTTGACCCCGGCATCTCAATTTATCATTCTTTTGAGCCGGATGTATCTCGTGGGTGTGGAAGTTTCTTATGTTCACATGTTAATCCAAACACATTGAATGAAAGTCCGATGGAGATGGTTTCTTCCACTTGCTTCCCCATGAACAAATGAATTCGGGGTCGAGTCAAGCTAGTGACTCGGTTAACAAAAACATTAGCATTGCATGGGTAAACACCCATGTTTCTGACTTCTTTCTATTTTCTAACACTAAGTGTGGGGGAATCCACTGTGCTGTGCTCTTTTGTGTTGTTTGCTCTGATTTTCAGGTTTCCCTTGGATTGTGATGATTGCCGCGCCTGTTTTCAATCTAGCCGCCCAATATCCTATCCTTTTGCTAACGATTATCTAGGGATATCTTTTTAATCCTTTTTGTGAAAATAGAGATTTCTTTCACACACTTGGCTATTAGTCTTACCTTTTTACGTTCTAAGTGTCGGCATAATAGCCGGTACTTTGAATATTGAGGGCAATATTCAATTCTAAGTGTGGGGGGGAATTCTCTCGAATTTTGTCACGTATGTACCTTCTAGTGCCCTAGTACCCCCGTTTTGGCCAAAATTTTAAATTTTTTTCGTTTTTAGATAAGAAATTGCAATAAAAAAGAAGTGTTTAGTCTTGATTAGGTTAGAACAAAAGGAATCCCGACTCTTCCAGAGTATTGATCTGGCTGCTTCCTTAACTATTAGACTAAGGTTTTACGATTTGTGCAAATGAAAATGCTAAGCGTAGAATAGTGGTTTTCTTTAGAGCTTATATAAGTAATCTATGGCTTTTCCTCCCAGGAGATAACTAATCTGACTTAATTAGTGCTTATTTTTCAAAAATTTGAACAAACAAAATCATTTTTCTTTACGATTTTGAAAAATACTAGTTCAAAGCTTTATTTAAACTTCAGAACAAGCATATGTCATAATAATGTAAAAGTTAAGTAATAAATAAATGTGCTAAAGCTAAGGTTCAAGATCGGCCCTTGGATTCTTATTTCCGGAAGGCATTTAGGTCTTGGCTACCCTCTTACACCGGCCTTTGGAACCTTAATTTTGTAAGGCGTTAAGGTCTTGGAACTCTCCGTTGTAACGGCCCTTGGATCCTTTATGCCGAAAGGTTTAAGATCTTGGTTCCCGTGAAACTCCGTTAGTTTATATTGCACAAAGTTAAGTTAAAAAAATAATAATAATAAATAAATAAATAAATAAAAAATGAATGAAAAAATGAGAAAATAAAAATAGAATAAAATGGAATGATATTGCAAAATGCAATGAATTTTGAAGCTTGCTTGTTGTGAATTTTAAATCTATCTTTCAACTAGTATTAGTCAAAATTTTATAAAAATGTCGATTTTTGTTATAAAAAATTTGAAAATCAAGCACAGTCACCTAAACTTGATAAATGCGGGAGTGAAAAGTTAAGTTTCGACTTACATAGATTATTGATATAAGTAGTGTTAGCATTTTACAAAAGCATTTGCACATTAAGTTTAAGCTTAGTTGGAAGTATAAAAAAAGAGGATGACGATTTTAATTCCCTGGAGACACCCAGTTTGTGTGAATCCTGTTCCGTGATACCATTTTTGGAAATCAAGCGTGTTATATATTTTGTTCTAAGTTTAAATTTCTGGCATTACATAGAAAATCAAAACGGGGTATGCTTGGTATTCTTTTGATCCTTTCATTACTTCATATGATCGGATTGCTAGGGACTAGCAATAGCTTAGTGTGGGGGATTGATGAGTGTGTAAATACTCATCATTTTATACCCATAATAGACACAAAAATGACCTAAAACACTGAATTATACTGCAGATATCCTTGGTTTATGTTTTATGTGTCTCAGGTACTGAAGGATTGAAAACGGAACAAAAACGAGCATTTTTGGATCGACTCGACAATAATTGTGCATTTGATCAAGTAAAGACGAAAGTCAAAGACAGAGTCAAAGTCAACCCCCAAAACACCAAAATGACACAAATGGTCCCTGGGAATAATTTCTATTTTTGGCAGCAATAGTCCTTGGATTTTCAGAATATTACAACACTGGTCCTCAAAGATTAAACCTAAATCCATTTCTATCCTAAAATAACTAAACCCAGTTACCAACCAAACCCAATCCTAAAATAAATCCAACCCAACCCTAAAAATAAACCCAATCCATCCTAGTTATAAACCCAGCCCACTCATTAAATAACCAAGCCCAATCCCAAATAAATACCCAACCCGACCTCCCTTAGTTAACCAGAAGGTTTGACCTTCGGTCAAATCTTTCTTCTTCAATACCACCCCGCCAAAACCATACCACCCTCACCCACAGTATTTCTCTGCAACACCCACCCCCTCCTCCTATCTCACTTCACCTAACAAGCCAAGGAGCATTAAATGCTTCTCCCTCATCACACTCAATCAGAGATAGTGGATTTTTCCACTATCTCAATTTTGGCGCCAAAATCAGTTTTAATGGCTGAGATCAATTCAAGGGCATCCAAGGGATCAGAATGGATCAGAAGAAGATAAGAGATAAATCCCACCTTAGTTTTTGTATAAATAGGGCCAATGTAAGCCTATGAAGGCAGTAGATTTTAATTTAAGTCGTTTCTTTTGCTAAGTCTTTTATTAATTGTAATTCTTGTTTTCAGTATCAATTTAAGTCTGTTTCAAGCTCTTTTGTCTGTACTCAATTCATATTGTACTAATTTTAACAGTTAATGAAAATCCAAGTTTGTCACTTAATTCGAATTATGCTAAGTTACTATTAAATAAGTTCACCAGTATTCCTAACCATTTATATAAGCTTATGAAAGCTCTCCATAGCTTTTGGTAAGTTTATATTAGATAGAACCAGATCAATTCAAGAAATTCAAGAGAAGTCAAAGAAAGTCAACCTGTGGTCCAATAAGCAGTTCATCAAGAAAAGCTCTATTGGATGAGCTTGTTGAGTTTTCTAGCTTGTCATTGACAAGCTAGTTGTGTTCTGTTCTTAAGTTCCACTGTTCTATAGGCCATATCAGTTGTAAGCTATTTTCCAAGTTTTGCATTATTTCCATATTACTGTACTAGTCAATTAGCTTATAGCTTATTGCTTGCTTATTTCCATATTAGAAGTTGTTCAATATAGTTAAAATAAGCTAGTGAATCAGTAATAGTTAGAATAATAGGTAGTTTTGGTGGTATTCAGTTTTAAAATTAAATCAGTGAACTTAAAGGAGTGTTTGGTTTAAGCTTATTTTTGGGCATATTACCCATGTACGGTTCATTGACCATTTGATCAGCTTTGATCTTGCATTAAATAGGCTAGATAAGTTGTAGTTATTAGTTTTTAAGAGGAATTGAGTAGCTTTTAAGGATTAGAGCTCATAGGTTGAAAACTAGAAGGTGAAACTGTCATAGTAAGCTCAGTATAAGCTAAGCTTATTTGAATAAACTCTTTAGTCATTTTTAGGTTCAGTACATCATATTAAGTGAGGATACATGAGTAGGAGTTGTGCCATTGAGTATTAAACAAATCAAAGACCAAAAACTTGCTCTGCTGCATTAGTATATACTGAGCAGATCTGAGCCTTGTAGCTGCTAATCTCAGCTTATAATTGGCTTATCCAGTTAAGCTGAGACCTTGATTTTTGGGTTACAAATAGTTTACATAACATTCTTTTAAGAGATCATCTGGTATTGCACTTTTCAACATGTTTCATAGCTTAAAATTAGTCTACAAATTTCCCCCATTTCACTGCTTCAAACCTGCATCAAATTCAGGTTCACAACCATCTGATCTAGGTTGAAATTGGAGTTCAATTGAGTTGTTAAAATTAGGGCTTTTTGTATTTTAGTGTAGCTTGTAGTACTAGGAAGGTTTTCCCCCCCCCATAAGTTCCCACTTTTCTGCTTATTTGTCAGCTTATTTTGATCTGCAAGTTGGGGATTTTACTGTCAATTCTTCATAATTTTTGATATTGCCCAAGTGCTTAATTGCTTATTCTGGATGCTTCCTTGTGCTTAATCAGTTGTTTTATGCTTAAATAAGTTATTTGAACTATTTCTGAGCTTGTGGTATTTTTTGGTGCTTAAGTGCTTATTTCCCAACTTCTTATTAGCCCATTTGCTTATTAAGGTTTAGATAACTTCTAATTTTATTTCTCCTAGATTAAGAATAATATTTTAGATTTACCTGCAATTTTTTAGATTTTTCCCAAGTCTTTTGTTATTTTTAATCAATTAAATCTTTTATTTTAGTTTTTAAACCATAATAAAAAAAATATAAAAATCAGAAAAATATAAATCTTTTTTCTAAAATTTTCTTTTATTATTTAGGATTTAAGAAAAATAAAATTGCACTTGTAGGATTAGTTTTCTAATATTTTGGTTTTAATCCCCTTTTTAGAATTTATGTTTCGCGTTTTTAATATAATTTGTTAAATCTTAATTTTATTTTGAGAATTTGTTTCTCATTATTTAATTAGAATATAAATACAAGCAAAATTTCATATCCCAATCATCTGTCAATCTAATCCAAACCTTAAACGATTGCCCATTCACACCTCGTTGGGACACTACCCGGGTAATCACTTACCTGGTATCACACATATCATAAACGTGAGTTTTTGCAAGTTAGCCTTTTTCCTAAAGGGTTAATTTGTCTTTATTCACGTGTATCCGTCTGATATTAATTATTTATATATACGTACTTTAGCACGGATCAGTACCACTAAATTTTGTGGTACCGTCGGGTATTTAGTGGTGTCGTCCTACTGTAACGGTCAGATCTCTTTTGCCTATAAATACCAGTCCATTCCACAGTTTTTAGGCATCCTTTTTCACACATAATTTTCTGAGTTCAAATCTCCTATCACATATACTCTCCTTTTATCATGTAGTTAGTTTATCTTTGTTTAAGAGTGATCCAATCATCCATTCAAGTGATCACCTTCATTCCTCTACTAGTGCAAGAGAAGAACACATCGTATCACAAAGATACAAAGTGTTATAGTGTTAGTGTAGTGCACTCATAACATTCGTTATGTACTTGTTGTATCCTGATATACATCAAGTTGTCTATCATCTTGTTTAGTTATTCGTGTGGATCATTGTGATCTCGTAGAGATCGGAGAGATCTTGTGTAGCTAGTGTTGTAGATCGGGTAGATCGTGTGAAGATAAGGTTGATCGGGTAGATCGTGAGTAGATGGGGTAGATCATGAGTAGATCGGGTAGATCGAGTGTAGATCATGTGGATCTTGTAGCTTGTGTGATTTGTGAAGCTCGGGTAGATCGTGAGTGAGATTGGTACTAGCTAGATTAGTACTCGACATCTAGCTTAGTGTCAGAAAATAATGTAAGCGACGCGGTTTATGTGTTTAGGCCTTAAAGCACAAGGTTTGTTATGTTGGGCCATAAAACATAACGAGTTTGGTTGTACCCGAAGAAGAACTCGACATCTAGCTTAGTGTCGGAAAATATTGTAAGCGACGTTGTATGGTTTTCTCCGCCAAGAAGGGAGCTTATTGATTAGTGAAGTAACTCTCGAGTTGCGTACTCGAGGAGTGGAGTAGGGCAAAGAGGAGCTTCGTGACCAAACCACTATAAATCATCGTGTCCGGTTTGCGCTTTCTTTACTCATCTCTTCACTTTTTATTTTTGCCGTTACCGCTTTACATTTATGTTTTGCATTGCGTCTATATTTGTGGGGTTTGTTGCTTATGTTGTGTTAGTTGTGATTATGTCATGGCTTGCTAGTTATTATATGTCTAAGTTTGTGTCATTGTGACATGCCTTACATGTTGCTTTATATTATCTCTAATTCATGTAAGACTAGTGTTGACACTTTTCATATTATGTCACACTTGATCGGGTGTTTGATACGAACGTTTTTTAAGTTTTTAAAGGAAACGTATTCACCCCTCCACCCTCTATGGTTTCCACGATTGGTATCAGAGACACGTCACTCAAATTTTTAAAACAAATGATTTGCAAAATTGAGTACGATCCATGTATCAAATTACCCATGAAGGGGGATATAATATGAAAAGTATTTACTTGCTTAATACTTACAAGTTTTGCTGTTAAGTATACTTTGTCATACTAGCTTAAAGGTTTTCTTAAACCAATAAAAGAATAGAGTTTGTAAGTGTCCGGTCATGTCTTTAGAACGAGTCGTAAAGTCATACGGCTTTGAAATGAGTGTTTAAGGCAAAACCATTATTTTGTAGTAAAAGTATTATCGTAAATGTCTTTTTTAGTCCTAAACGTGGAAATGATGCTTAATATATATTTTATATGTTCGGTATCTAGTCCATTAAATTTTACATCTTTCTGTCGAGTCGCCACACTAAAATAATAAACTGAATCAGGAAACATGTCACGGTACCACTAAATATAGGATGGTACTGTTATATTTAACGGTACCGTGGGGTATTTAAAGGTACCGTGCATCTGTCTGTCTGTTTTCAGTATTGGGTCATTTTCAGAAATTCATATAAAATCAACCAAAAGTCCGTAGGAGTCGTGTCACCCATCATTTTAAACGAAGTTGAGTCTATTTCATTTGAAAAATACTTTTATGAATTAGTTCTAAATGAAGATATATTGGAGTCCTTGATTTTCAACTAAAGGTCTTTTTGGTTATGCCGTTTGCGTTAAACTAAAAAAGGGCGTTTCAACTTTTGAACCTTGACGTGTTTTCAAAGTGACTTGGTAAAAAATCTTTGAAATGGGGAGGAAACCAATTCATTTTCAAATAAAATCAAGCTTAGTATACATTGTTATACTTAATACACAAAATGACGATAAGTATTTTTGTGTGCTATGCTAAATGACTATTTGTTTTTCTTTGTGTCTTAGTATTGTTAGTTAATATTTTTGAGTGCTTATAGTTATTTTTAGTTGAGCTAATTATATCTATAATCACAAGCATTTTACATGCCTTGTTGCTATGTGTTGATTATTAGTTTTCCGGTTTATGCGTTAATAGGACTTAGACTAGACTTCTTGCACTAAGTTTCTTAATTGATTTTGCATTGCATATAGGCATAGACCAGTTTTCTTGCATATGTGTTTTCGACATCTTGCAAGTTTTAAGATGCTTTAGTAACCTTCTTAAAAATGGAAACTAAGTTGGTTGATCATGTGCGTCGAAAGACATTGTCTTACACAATTATTTTTCCAAAAGTTTAAGTGTAAAAAAAATATATCACCTCAAAATATTTAACACTTTCATTAAATCCATAACATGATCTATAAAACATTACATCCTTTTGTCTTGCTTGACCATGGGTTGTCTAAACAAGACAAAAGATCATAATAATACATTATCATTTAAGTAAAAGAAAATGTATTAATCTTGCATTGATCTAACACACACACAAAATGTTTTAAACATTTAGTATTTTACGTATGTTGTATAAAAATGGTTAAGATAATTATTTTTATACTCATGATATGTCGAAAACTAAGAATATTATACTTAATAATATAAATAGTTTTTCGCAAATAAAAATAAATGACAGTATCGAAGTAGTAAGTTAATATGTCATTAACCTCACACATACAACTAGTATTAGAATAAATAGAACACATTCCTTAAATTTTTATTTTCTTTCTAAAAGGAGTGATTGTGAGGGTCAAGAAAGATTTCGAGTACATATCAATTCATTATTCAAATTATGATTGATATCATAATCGAATCTAATTGACAAGTTTTCAAGTATGGACATGAAATTGGAGTCATTACTTGTCTAGTTTCAAGATAACATCAAAATATAATGAAATATATTATCTTGAATCTACATACTCAATCACACTCAGTTGTTATAAAAATAATGACTTCCTCTCAAGACGAAAATAATATGCATCGGATCATAACTCACACTTGTGTTGAAGATGCCATATTGAGTCTTCTTGTCCAATGGTTGTGTTCCAAACATTAAACTAATATGTTTAAAAGATGCATAAAATACACAACTAAGTAGGATTGACAACTTGGATGTTTCATCCGAAATATACAAGTAATTTACATTGCTATGCAATTAGTAAATGTGTCATTTCTGAAAAACCAAACACGAGCAAACAAATAACATATGTAAACTTTGCTCATGAACGACTCAACACTCAAAATCACATATCAAGTAAAAGTGTCACACATAATATGTTATTAACTATTATGTACGACATCAATCTTCGAAAAAATCACATGTATTTCTCTTATCAAAAGATTGACAAAGGATAATTTATATCATATGCATCTCATTCCCTTTGTAACATAAATGGTTGTGTTACAAGAGAATACATTCATCTTGTTAACAAATATAGGATATTAGATTTGAATAATAACCCAATACAACATGTGTCATTGCATAAACAAGTAAAATTGGTCATACACTAAAATACTTGTTTTACTAAGCATTCGTAAGAGTGATAAGTGTCCTTTTAGAAAAGCATATTTGTTGAAATATACAATATGTCTCATTTCAATCATACATCATATAATAATCACAAGAGCTATTGAGGTAAGTAACCTTTACTAGATTCTTTTTTCAAGATATGCAAAGGAGCATTCTTGAAACACTCTCGATGTAATAGATTCTGCATTGTATCACATTAGAGCATTTCTTGGTTCTAGAAAACCAAATCATGTTAAAATAACATGTAACAACTCAACAAGCAAAGATGTTATCCAAGAAATCATAAAATGCGCCATCTCCACCAAATAACCTCTAAATCTCAAACACGAAATTAAAACATTTTGCTTGCCTTTGTTAGGAGTTGTGTAAGACATGTCATCTTCTTAACCTACTTTCAAAATATCGTTAGTTGAGTCATATTAGGAAATGTATTAGCGAAATAAGCTAATATCATCTTTGCTATACTTCGATAGGCAAATATAGGAATTTGAAATTTTCTAACATGAGAATGACTACTGGAGAACCTATCGCACTAGAAATTCAATTTGACCTAACGGTTGAATTGCTTCCAGGATAGAAGTTGGGTTCGTGGTATAACCCATAAAAATGGTCGTGTTTAGCCTGAACTGAGCACCACTAGTGATAGTCTCATACTCATTCTCTAACTTGAAAAATTTTCATTCCTACATTTGACTAAACATAGTTTACATCGGTGAACTTTATCTTCCGTTAGGATTTCATTTTGAACAAGTAGTAATTAGGATCCTCCTTAGCGAACCTAGATTACTTGCATCCCACATATGTGTTTCAAAATGATAACATGTTCTCGTAAGATATGATTGAATGTCTTCATGATCTTAAATGCTAAATGATTATCATGTTTTGCATGATGTTTGCATTTATTCCTTATGTGCATTTTACATGATTTGCTTGTAAATTTTGCACCCACACTATGTCCTTTTAACACATAATGAATTAGGTATGCCTATCACTATGAACTCTTAGACGTCATATAGTCATACACTAGTGTCAAAACCTATAAGTTAAAGTAGTCGCGAAATTGTCCTAATTCCTTGGTCTTCATTTCGCTTTCTTCCAAGTAATACACCCTTTGTCATGGGGAGGTTAAATACAAACCTAGTAGAACTCGGAGTAGGTTTGATAACTTAAGTATTTCATCCGAAATATTCAAGTAAGTTTAACTTGCGATCGCAATTGTTAAATGTCATTTCTGAAACATCATATTCAAGCCTTTTACCAACATATGTTAAACCGCTCATCCAAAAGCTAAAAGCTAACATCAACCTTCGGGTGACAAAGGACTCACGAGTTACTATATAAGTGATTAGTAGTTCCTTTCATCCTCGTGTGAATATACACTTCTTAAGACCAAGTATATTCATTTCCGTTAGTTCCTTTTTTCCCCATAGGTTTGTCATCATGTTTTGTGTCAAGCTCACCTCATAGATAATGAGGATAGAACTTATCTATTGATTTTAGGGTAGAAAACAAACGTATCATCCTATTTAGCCAAGAGTCCGTTGATACTCTCTTTCTTCGGAATAACGGGCAATATGCCTATAAGAAGATTGATATTTTTGAGTCTCTTCTTTTTCGTTGTCAATCTTGATCACCTACCAACGTACAGTGATCTCACAACTACAATGGATGTTCATCCTAAAAATCTCATCAATCACCCTATAAACACCAAACCTCAATCGACTTTAAGCCATCCTTATGTTCCAAATCAAGTCTCACCCACACATCTACCACCGTTGTGTCAGTTTAATACTTCATTCTTTTAGATCCCAAACCCTGTTGCGAATCAGCACCATAGGCCTTGCTTTACGCCTTTCAAAACCCCGTGAAACACTCGCGTGCGAAGCACATCGAAATCCATAAATTAGCCAAACCTCTCAAACGCGAACCATTCAACAATCTACGTCTAGGTCTAGGAATGGTGGAACACGTTCCGTGAATTTCACAATTCCCATGTGTTCAAATACGTCCTTTAAATCCCTCCTATGACTACTTGAATATTTCACTGGAAATATTGAAGTCGTCTCTCATGTTTCATCTCATGACTTTTTAAATATTTCACTGGAAATATTAAGTCATCCTTCACATCCCTCTTATGACTACTTGAATATTTCACGGAAAATATTGAAGTCATTTCTTATGTCTCGTCGCATGACTTTTTAAATATTTCACTAGAAATATTAAGTCATCCTTCACATCCCTCTTATGACTACTTGGATATTTCACTGGAAATATTGAAGTCATCTCTTATGTCTCGTCTCATGACTTTTGAAATATTTCACTAGAAATATTAAGTCATCCTTCACATTGCTCTAATGACTACCTATGTATTTCCTTGGAAATATAAAATTCATCTCTTCTCGTCTAGTCTTGTTCATCTCGTAAAAAGAATTTATTAGGTATAAATTCTCTCATCGTGTCAAAAAGTCTCACTAAATCAGCGAGATTTATTCGTAAAATCCTCTTAAATTCCAATGACAACTTAAATATTTCATCCGAAATATTTAAAGTATATTTAATTTGCGAAATGCAATTAAATATCATCTCTCGTTCTCGATCAACATTCATCGAATCCCGTTGGATTTATTCATAAAAGAATTTATTTGGTATAAATTCCTTTAATCTAAGGTCCAGAAAAATCACAACATATGTGAAATTTCTTTGTCGAAAATCTAATTCTGAGTCAAAACTGACCTCAGCAGGTCACGGTAACCTTAAATAGGGGACGGTACCGTCGGACCGTTGTCTGCTGAGATAGTTTATTTTGTTTTAAATTCTCACAGTTTCGAAATCACTATCAAAACCCACTCGCTATAGTCTTGAACCAGAACCGTCTCCTGTCAGAATAGATTCTGCCTATCTTCTGACTCCTTAGCTTTTTCCCCTTTCGCTTCCGCATGGTACTAAACATACCATATGTTTGGTTACTTCCGTATCCATTATCTTCTCAGCTTATCTACAATTCTCAACCTTCGTTCTACACTACCAATGCTTCCGCATCCCACTCATCTTCCACACACTTCAAGCGAAGAACCGCTAGGATAAGTTGAGATAACCCTTCTTCATCAACATAGTTTCTTCTATCAAAGATAAACCCACTAGAACCTTATCACTAACTCCACAACCTTGAAGATTCTATCTTCTTAACCCTTAGCACATTTCCACGTAATCACATGCCTCATCATATGAATATTCTATGAGTATTCACAATGATTGAGAAGAGCTACGTGACGTCAAAGGTGAAGTTTATTGTATGTTATCCACCACTTGTCATGGCGTTACTAAGCTCATCGCTTTATCAACGTTTGTTTTCCTCTATATTTTTTTCCAACACATCTTGTCCGGATGGTCATCGATTAAGGGGGAGCGAAAACACACTCATATTGTCTTTCACCAAACACTCTCAAGAACACACAAATGTGGTTCTTATTCCCTAGAATTCTCTACTAAAACACTCAACCTTCACAGCAAACTTCACAATAATATCATTTATCATCACACTCAACCCTTATAACTAAACTTCACTCTTGACAGTGATATTTAGTTTCAAAACCTTCAACCCTTATATCAATCCCACTTAAACCTTTTGGCTACACTTCACTCTTGACAGTGATAGTTAGTCTAACAACCTTCAACCCATCGATCATTACACTCAAACCTTACAACTATTCCTCACTTTGGATAGTGATAGTTAGTTTAATATCCTTCAATCCTCACAATCACACGAAACCCTTCATGCACCAAATTATCTCTAACACACAACTAGGATCATCGAAAACTAGAAATCTAGAACTTCGTTACCTCAACCCCGTTAGATATATCCACCGACAATCCTGTTAGGATCACATGCACATCTTATTTTTCTCTTTTGAAATATATCATGCATCTCATTGTCAGTGCAAACGATATATTAATCTAAACCGTCTTTTCCCACCTTTCCTCAAAGGTCAAATCCAACACTTTCCATCTTATGGAATCATTTCCATTCGCATCTAGGTGCTTATCGTTCACATTTTCA
The DNA here is from genome assembly GCA_021014915.2 of Artemisia tridentata subsp. tridentata. Taxonomy (NCBI): domain Eukaryota; kingdom Viridiplantae; phylum Streptophyta; class Magnoliopsida; order Asterales; family Asteraceae; genus Artemisia; species Artemisia tridentata. The sequence continues at coordinate 110,606,019 of CP139503.1, read as the reverse complement.
TTTTTTTTTTGGTATAACTTCTATCGAGTCTACTTTATGGCATGACTTGTCATAATAGTAATCATTTAGAGTATGTCTTATCAACAAACTATCATTAACACCAATCATCTTAGGTAGATGATTATGTTGTTCAAAAGGTTTGTTAGAACTTGTCTTCCCAATGACAACTTGGAATAAGTCATTTTATGTGTCAGTCAACGAACGAATCTCGTTCTTGTTAGTGTGATTGATTGAACAATTACACCTTAGGTTGTCAGTCAAGTTGTGACCCTATAGTGTCTTTGAATTGCATTACGCATTCAAATTTTTGTGTCGCTCACTGTCTTAGGCTTTCTTCTTCGTTTTTATCCCTTTGGCACACTTTCATCACGTGTCTAACCTCTAGCATACTTTGATATGCTTACCTACCTCATCAAACTCATTTTTGTAGCTACACTTTAACGTAGTTTAACCTTTGCATGTCTTTCCATAAGTATTATATCCCTATAATGTTGCTCCTATTCTTTTATATATTATGTTGCACGAAGCTAACCCTTGATGTAGGAAAAGCCTTTGTAAGAATTTGATCCATGGATCCGCTAGATACTAAGGTAAATAAACAAGGGGATTCAATCATCATAGGGGAGCATTGACCTAGGGGGAGCTCGGAGGTATTTGAATACATAGCATGGAGTCGTCTTCATAAGTGGTGATAGAAGACTTCACTGGGATGATGCAAGCTCGCCTTTCTGGGGAGAAAGGAAAGTAGTGCAATAAGGGGGAGTAGGGAGTAAATTTAAGGGAGAGCTCGAGGCAACTACCTTTTTGCTTCGACAAAAGGGGGAGAAGGGAGTGTAAATAGGTAACTTTTACATTTTACTGTGTGTTACGGTTTACATATTTGTCATCATCAAAAAGGGGGAGATTGTTAGTGCAAATATTACGATATTTAAACTAAACGGTTTCTTCGGTTTTAATAATGACAAACATGTAACTTGTAATGCATAACGTAAAATGCGCAAGTTACTTGTAAACATAAATCATCAATGCATACTTACATCGATCGTATATGTGCTCATAACCTTCACCATGCTTAGAGATCGAGATTTTGCTTTTTCTTTGTCGTTTTATTTGAAGAGTGTACTCTAAGAATCAAGTGAGATTATTCTTAGCTTTATACAAACGTTTGGTACAATATCTCTAAATATCATGCATGGAAATGATTTCTCAAATATCATTAAATAGTCATAAAATCTGCTTATTGTGATTATCATAGAAAAATATATGTATATGATATATAAATATATGATACAAACGTTTGGTACAATATCTCTAAATATCATTCATGAAAATGATTTATCAAATATCATTAAATAGTCATAAAATCTGTTGATTGTGATTATCATTAGAAAATTATATGATATAAATAGAAAATTATATGATATAAATACACATTTAAACATTCATATCACTCTTTAATATTGCATTATACTCCTTCCATTGTCCAGCTTTTTATTTTTGGTTGCACCAAATAACCAAAATGTATATTATTGTACTATTAATACAGTTGTGGACAATCGGTGATTCAAGAATTTCAAATGTATGTGCCAAAAAAAAAAAAAAAAAGTTCTAACTAGTAGAAAAAAAGTACAATTTAAAATAATTCATATTCATTCACATTAAACGAACTGATAAGTGTATTCTATTAACAAAAACTTTAAAAATCGTAATTCAAATGTTGAAAAATACAAAAAAACTCAAAATACCACAATAGATAACACAACATAGCATTTGAGCTAAACTCTGTTTTTCTCTATTAAATGGGCTTAAAGTGATAATTTTTCTATAACTAATTTTATCGTGAACAATTTCAGTGGCAATGTTTCAGATATGTAATGATAAAAGTAAATTAAAACCTAAAACTCCATGAAAAGTATAAACTTCACATACGAAACTCATAGATGCCACGTGTCGCATGTAGCCCAAGGTGTTTATTACTGTACTTTCTTTGTCCCGATTTATTAGTCCGTATTTTAATTTTAATTTTTATTTATCAAAAATAATTGTCCACTTTGATATTTTAATCAATAAAATAAGACTAGACTAGACGAGTATCCGTGCATAGCAACAAAATTTTATAGTGGCAAATAGTTTTAGTGATAAAAAATTTTTATGGGTTATAAACGAAAAATTAAAAAAGTTTTGTGATTTAGGGATTAAACATAATGTTTTGAAACCCGGTTCGACCTGAGTGGTTCAACAGGTTGAACCGTTCCGGTCGGGTCGATATAAACCGGGTCAACCCGACAGGTTGGGTAAAAAAATGGGTCAAATTAAACTGGGTCAACTAGCCGGTTTTGACGAGTCCCGGGTCAACCAAACCGGTTTTCGATGTGTATTAATAGTTTTCTTTTGAAACATATGTGTATTAATAGTTAAAATTGCTCATAATTAATTGCTTCAACATTTTCTTTTTAATTTTTTCAACATTTCACTTTCTTAACTTTTCACTTTTCACTTTAACCATTTTTGTTTTATACATAAATACAGATTTTAGTAAGTAGAGATGATGTTTGATTGATAAAAAACATGGTTAGTATGAATTTATTAAATTACACGTAATTTGAAAATGTACTACTCCCTCCGTCTCAAAATAAGTGTCCAGTTTGACTTTTCAGAGTCAAACTGGTTCAACTTTGATCTTAAATATATTTTTTTGTGTTATATAATACTTGATGAAAAATTATTCCAACGAAAAATACACTTAAAACCCAATCCATTCATATATTTTGCATCGAGTATTATATAACACCCACAAAAATAGATAAGGTCAAAGTTGAACCAATTTGACTCTGAAAAGTTAAACTGGACATTTATTTTGGGACGGAGATAGTAATAAATTAGAACGATGAAGCATTCATTAGAAATTCCACCATTGTCTTTTATCTTTTTCTTTTTTTTATCTTTTTCTTTTTTTTTTTTTTTTTTTTTTTTTTTTTTATTTTTGAAAAAAGACAACAATATAAATAAAATATATATATATATACAAACAAACGGCATCCCTCCTCTTCAAGCAAGACGATTAAAGAGAAAGAACCCGAAAAAAACACAAATATTAAGCAAGACGATTAAGGAAAAAAAAATTATCAATTATTTTTTTAGCCATATTTCTAAGATAATAAATATGCAAGTAATTTGTGGTCAAAGCTATAAATCAAAAACTACATTAAGTTCAAAAAAAAAATTAATAAAAATAAATAAAAATAAATAAATAAATAAATAATCAAAAACTACACTGAAAATGATTCACGTCAAAGAATTTTTTTAAGCTCCACCAATTAACTACAGTACAAACACGTTATAAATAACAACAAACAATAAAAGTTAGGAAGTAAGAACAACATTGATGATCTTAAAATTTTTATAAATTTATAAAGTAAAGTTAAGAAAAAGAAAAGGTTGGAAATGAGACTTGATCCCATGACTTTTTACCAGGGCCGGTCCTGAGATTTCGGATTGTGAAAACCGTAGAGGCGGGTGAATACGTTTCCATTTAAAAACTTAAATCTTTTGTATCAAATGAGCAATCAAGTTTGACGTAATATGAGAAGTGTCAACAAAAAATCTTGTGACAACTAGTGATAGTGGAATTTCATAAGTGAATCATATTACCATAACACAAACATAGACATAACATAACTACCACACAAAAAATAAAAGCAATGCAAATATAAAACGGTAAATACAAAGATAAAAGTAAAGAGATAAGTAAGGAAAGCGCAAACCGGGCACGATGATTTATTGTGGTTCGGTCACGAAGCTCCTCTTCGCCCTACTCTACTCCCCGAGTACCTAACTTGAGAGTTACTTCACTAATCAACAAGCTCCCTTCTTGGCGGAGAAAACCATACAACATTACTTACAATATTTTCCGACACTAAGCTAGATGTCGAGTTCTTCTTCGGGTACAACCACACCCGTTATGTTTTAAGGCCCAACATAACAAACCTTGTGTTTTGAGGCCTAAACACATAAACCGCGTCGATTTCATTATTTTCCGACATTAAGCTAGATTTCGAGTGCTAATCTAGCTAGTACCAATCTCACTCACGATCTACCCGATCCTCACAAATCACACAAGCTACAAGATCCACATGATCTACACTCGATCTACCCGATCTACTAACGATTCACCCGATCTACTCACATCTACCCGATAACAACACAAGTTACACAAGATCTCCCCGATCTCTACAAGATCACAATGATCCACACAAACTAACTAAACAAGATGATAGACAACTTGATGTATATCGAGGTACAACAAGTACCTAACGAATGTTACGAGTGCACTACACTAACACTACAACACTTTGCATCTTCTTAATACGGTGTGTTCTTCTCTTGCACTAGAAGAGGAATGAAGGTGATCCCTTGAATGAATGATTGGATCACTCTAAAACATACTAAGACTCTCTAAATGATCAAAGAAGGTGATCTAAATAAGAAGAGATTAGACCAGAGAAAACTGACTGGAAAAATCAAGTTGAAAGTGTAAAATGGTCCACTATTTATAGGCAAAGAAAATCTGTTCGTTATACATGGACGGTACCACTAAATACCCGACGGTACCACTAAATTTAGTGGTATCGTGGTACCGTGCCAGACAAGGGACGCTCCAGTTTTTGTTTTTAGTGGTGAAGGTTTATTTGGGGAAGTTTTGAGCTGATTTGGGAGGGGGGGGGAGGAAATAGTTGTTGGGATTTTTAAACTAATTTTTCAAAATAAAACATTTCTTTTTAATTCAAAAATAATTTGTAAAATGTATTTTTGAAAAAATGTTTTGTCACATTAAAAATGTGAAGTTTAGAACAAAAAATTTATTTCTTAGATCATCCATCAAGTTTAAATTTGTTTGTTCATACCTTGAGTGATTTACGTCAGGATGGAAATCAACGACTCTGTTGAGGCATACTTGAGACGTCGAGAGATGTTGATGTAAGTATGCATTGATGATTTGTGTTCACAAGTAACTTGTGCATTTTACGTTATGCATTACAAGTTACATGTTTGTCATTATTAAAACCGAATAAACCGTTTAGTTTAAATATCGTAATATTTGCACTAACAATCTCCCCTTTTTTGATGATGACAAATATGCAAACCGTGACACATAGTAAAATGTAAAAGTTACCTGTTAACACTTCCTTCTCCCCCTTTTCTCGAAGCAAAAAGGTAGCTGGCTCGAGCTCTCCCTTGAATTCACTCCCTACTCCCCCTTATTACACTACTTTCCTTTCTTCCCAAAAAATGCGAGCTTGCATCATCCCAGTGAAGTCTTCTATCACCACTGTTAAAAAGACTCCATGCTATGTATTCAAATACTCCTGAACTCCCCATAGCTCAATGCTCCCCTATGGTAATTGTATTCCCTTCTATTTTTACCTTTGTTTCTAGCGAATCCATGGATCAAATTCTTACAAAGGTTTTTCTTACATCAAGGGTTAGCTTTCTGCAACATAATATACAAAAGAATAGAAGCAACATTATAGGGATAGAATATTCATAGCAAGACATGCAAAGGTTAAACTATGTTAAAGTGTAGCTACAAAAAAAAAGAGTTTGATGAGGTATGTGAGCATATCAAAGTATGCTAGAGGTTAGACTCGTGATGAAAGTGTGCCAAGAGGATAAAAACAAAGAATAAATCCCAAGAAAGTTGAGCGACCAAAAAAATGAATGCATATTGCAATTCAAAGACACTTGAGTGTCACAACTCGACCGACAACCTAAGGTGTAATTGTTCTATCAATCACACTAACAAGGATGAGATTCGTTCATTGACTGACACACAAAATGATTTCGTCCAAGTTGTCATTGGGAAGGCGAGTTCTAACAAACCTTTTGAACGACATAATCATCTACCTAAGATGATTGGTGTTAAGGATAGTTTGTTGAAAAGACATACTCTAAATGAGGTAGATATATGTTATTACTATTATGGCAAGTCATGCCATAAAGTAGACTCGATGGAAGTTATAAAAAAAATAAGAATGAGAACGACACGCACCAAGATATTAGTGGAAATGACTCCATACGATGGGAAATTGTTGGAATTGACCTTTGAGAAAAGATGGACAAAGACGGTTTAGATTAATATATCGTTTGCACTGACAATGAGATGCATGATATATTTCAGGGGGAAAAAATATGCATGTGATCCTATTGTGGGTGGGTATCTCTAACGGGGTTGAGGTAACGAAGTTCTAGATTTCTAGTTTTGGATGATCCTAGTTGTTTGTTAGAGTTAATTTGGTGCATGAAGGGCTTCGTGTGATTTTGAGGATTGAAGGTTATTGAACTAACTATCACTATCCAAAGTGAGGAATAGTTGGAAGGTTTGAGTGTAATGATCGATGGGTTGAAGGTTCTTAGACTAACTATCACTGTCAAGAGTGAAGTGTAGCTAAAAGGTTTGAGTGGGATTGATATAAGGGTTGAAGGTTTTGAAACTAAATATCACTGTCAAGAGTGAAGTTTAGTTATAAGGGTTGAGAGTGATGATGAATGATATTATTGTGAGGTTTGATGTGAGGGTTGAAGGTGCTTGTATAGAACAAATATCTAGGTGGTCACAAAGAGTAGAGATTAGGAAGCTAGAACCGATTGTGGTTTTATGACTGAGGTTTTGCTAAGTAGAGGGTACTTAAGAAATGAGTGTTTTTGTAAAGAATTCTACGGAATAAGAACCACATTTTTGTGATCTTGAGAGTGTTTGGTGAAAGACTATATGTGTATGATTGTGTTTTCTCTCCCCTTAATCGATGGCCATCCGGACAAGATGTATTAAAAAAATAAAAAATAAAGAGGAAAACAAACGTTGACGAAAGCGATGAGCTTAGTAACTTCATAACAAGTGGTGGATAGCATACAATAAACTTCACCTTTGAAGTCACGTAGCTCTTCTCGATCATTGTGAATATTCATAGAACATTGTAACACCCTGTAATTTTCCAAACCTATTTTTCCTAGCCAAACATTTATTTTTGCATCCCCTTAGCATTTAAACTTTTTCCAAACTTATTTGAACTTGAGAAACAGAAGATGTCTTGATAAACGTGAGCGTTATCCCTTTATTGAATCGGCACAACTTAGAAAGCACGAAATGAATCAATTTGCTAAATAAATTAACTTCGAAAAAGTTATGCATATTTATACTCGTTTTTATCAGAAAAATTATTTCGGAAACAATGGCGCAAGTCTCGTAAATTTTTATGGCCGTTTGATACGTCAAATAGGTCCCACAATGTTTATTTTAAAAGTTTAATCCATTTGTCTCAAACACCCCCTCCGCCCGAATGTTACCTCGCGCCCTCTTCTTTTTCGTTTGTCCACCTTCGAACCCTCTACCTAAATATATAAACCCCACCTTCTCTCTCTCCTCCCTCATTTGATACCACCCCCTCACCGAAACCCTATTCCGGCGCCGCTACCCCGTCCGGCCAAAATTCCGGCCATCACCGAAACTTCACCCACGCATAGATCTCGACTTTCTCTTCATTTCTGGAGCATTTGTGAGCCAAGGGAGTTCGTTTGGTTGTGTTTCGAGACATCACCGCCACCACTACCGTTGCACCACCACTCATCGCCGCACCTTTCTCCCTTTCTCACGCGTTTGGTAAGCACCACGCGCCACCCTTCTTTGTTATTTTCATTTTTATCAAAACCCTGAACCTAAAATTTTATAAAATGTATTTTTATTAACAAAAACTTATTTAAACTCAAAACGTGTGTATCTAAAACCTTGACCCTCGACTCAGCCAGACTCGTTCCGATTCGCATGACTCAACCAAGTCAACTTACGAGTTGAGTTGACTCGGGGAGGTTTCTCGTTTATTTTGATTTCATTATCTTGTCAAAGCTTATTTTGGTTTGTTTGTAGCTTGGTTTTGGATTTAGCTCGGTTTTGGTTTGGGTTCGTGTAGGCCGAGAGCCATTTGGCTCGTGTATCATCGAGCCGTGACTCAAGGGAGTTACGGCATAGTGTAGGTTGTTTTGTTTGTGTCTCAGATTGGATTTGGTTTGGTTGTGGTTAGCCGAGAGCCCATAAGCTCGAATAAGGTCGAGTCGTGACTCAAGGGAGTCACGGTATAAGTTGGTTTTGCATTTGTTGAAGTCGTGGCATGTGATACTAATTTTACTCGAGTCAAGTTTGGTTTGTGTGGATTTGGATTTGTAGCCGTGGTTAGTTGGTTGTCCTTATCGAGTGATCCGTGACTCAAGGAGAGTCACGAGCTTGTTGTTTTGATGTTGGCCGCGGCCTTGGATGGCTTGGTCGACAAGAGTGAGTCAAAGTCGAGACTCATGGGAGTCTCGGTCGTGTCGTGCTCGAGGTTAGAAAACCTCAAGTTAGCGTCTTGAGTTGGTTTTGGGTTCGGATTGTTGATTGGGCCGAAAGGACTAAACAAGCCCATGTGGAGTCTAGTATTGTTAACTTTGGGCCATTAGCCCAAAGTGAGTCCATATAGTGTGAGTAAGTACAATACACTTGGGCCGAAGCCCAATACACTTGGGCCGTGTATTGTTTCTTTAATTTTTTTGACTATTTATTTCATTGTCACTTCTGCTTACTAACTTATCTCATTTTGTTTGTCAATTGATGTTTCGAAAACTATTCATGTATACTTGGGATATGATATGGATTTGGATATGGATATTGCAACAACCTATGCTTTGGATGTGATTATTGGATTGGATGTTATTGGATTTACGGTATTAGCCGATAGACTTATGGGCGATTTTGTACTTGAGAAGGAAGAGTATGTTAGACTCATAAGAGCTTAACATATTTGGACCCGAACATACCCAAAATGGTCGATAAACTTGACAATTAATATACACACAAATGAAAATGTCTAATGATATATTAATAACTTGTAAAATGTGACAATAAAATTTGTATTATTCAAAAGTCGCGACGACTTGGAAATGTTTTATAAACGGACGAGTCATCTCCAAATTTCTATAAAAACCTTTATAATTAAACCATTTACAACTTGTAAACATCATAAAACCATTTGAAAACTTATACGTTTTCTTCCTAAACCATAACGTTTTACCAACTATTTTGGGATATGGGTAAAACACTGAAACGACCTGTTGATATCTTTTCTTCTCATTCTTTATTATTCTTTCCTTTCTTATTCTTATCTCTTCTTCTTTTCTTGATTCTTTTTTTACTTGTTTGTTTGTGTTTCGCCGACTATTATTATCTTATCCTTCCTTTTCTATCCACACGAGTCATAAATGTTTATTTCTTTCAACGCCATTGAAACTAAACCTTTTCATTTCAAACACGAGTATTCTACGAGTATTACTTTATAAATCACTTTGAGGATTATTTCTGAAACATACCATTTACTTATTAGGTTGTGTTGAAGTTCACTTGCCGTGCTATACCATCTGATCATATTGTGATATCTTATTTCATCTGCTGCTAAGGTGTGATCCATAGCCCCACTTTACTTTTAAATTGTTTATAAACCCATGGGGGAGATACATGCTACTTACTTTTCATGAACACAATTGTTTAAACGTATGCTTTTCTTGACTAAGATGATAATGCTAAGTACCGCCCTTGCCAAAAGCAAGTCCCTTGATCATGAACCATTAATCACTTGCGAGTGAGCGCGAGTATAGTTTATAGGCCTATAGGAATGACCACCCGCCATGTTGACCAAGGCCAGCAACATGTGATGTACTATATTCGAGATTTACTAGGTATCTAGCAAAGTACCTACTTGGGGGCAAATTGTTATATTATAAATTCCGCGGTTACTGTCGACTTACGCCAATGTTATTGGTTCCGATTAACGTTTTGTGTGTCATAAGCTTAGCAACTGTTTGACGCTTACCTAATATCTATATTTGTTACTTATATCTTCCAAACTTGAAAATCTTGTGTTCAACTACTTTACATTTAAACCTATGGATTACACTCAACCATTGTTTTGACCTTTTAGCATGTTTTATCTCAGGTAATTGATGTATACTATACTGGCACTGGGAGTGGCAAGAAGACTATCGATTGCTATCTATCTACTTTTTACTACCTTTTATCATTCGAAAAAACCTTTTAAACTTGTATCTTTTATTCCGCTGCGTATGATGTTTGAGAATCTTTTGAACTTCAATGTTTATTTATATTTAGAATGATATGTTTTTATTAAAATGACTCGTTATGAGGTCGTTTTCTATGATTGTGACTGTCTTACCCGTAAGTAATACCTCAAACTATGTTCCACTGCCATATTCCGAGTTGGGGGTGTTACAGATTGGTATTAGAGACAGGTTTATAGAGAACGAGGTCATATTTTTCTCTACTATAAACATTTTCGTGTCAAAACTTTTTCACAATTGATATCCATCAGCCCTCCGTGCCACTTCGCCCTTTTATCGCTTTATTTAAACTTTCATGTATGCATGCTCTTACACTATTATATACTTGGATTTTCCGCTGCTATCTTACTTCGTATAAAACTATTTTTTATAAAAATTTGGCTGGGATCTTTATATTTTTCTGATACTCCTTGTAGAGTATCATGTTTGTACCCATCCCACCCGATCAGTTACCAGTTGCACCCCTTAATCCCGCACTTGCACCACCCAGTCCAAGGGATGATATGGATCTTATCGATGCACCTTACCTTGAGGATGATGATGAGATGGGGGATGATGATGAGATGGAGGATGATGATGATATGGACGATGATGATGATGATGATGTCGACGAGGAGCACATGGAGGAGGAGCAGGAGGCTCACCTTATGCCACCTTCGCCCGTAGTGTCGGAAATTACTTATGAGTCTGATACGTAAGATGCGTTGGGTCATGCACTTGTTACCGAGGAGATATTTGGTCCATCACCTACGTTTGAGATTGGCGAGTCTTCGACTGTACCGCGAGTTTCTCCTACAGAGCTTAGGGTCGAGCTGAGCCGTCTACGGCAGGACATCACTTGGTGCCAGGGCCGTTACATGTCGATGTCCAGACGATTGAGTGCGCGTCAGACTGATGTTCTAGAGTTGAAGAAGCAGATCAAGAGAGATAGCAGAGTTATGGATGACTTTTATGTTGGGTTGTATGAGTATACTGCGAGGTTGAGTTAGAGCAGACAGTGACAGAGACTCAGGAGCGGTTGGCGTCGTTGGAGAAGAGGATGTTTGAGGTCGAGAAGATAGTGGAGAAGTTGGATCTTAAAGCTGTTTTCACTGATATTGATAGCCGTCATTACAAGCGTAGTCTTCAGGAGTTGAGGGATGAGATACATGCCATGCAGTGGTAGGCATACTGGGACAGGATGGCGCGATTCCGTTTTGATGGCAGTGTTGATGTCTTGGCTACATACGGAGGAGGCCGTTAGTGAGAGATTAGTGATCATCTTTATTATGGTAGTTTAGTATCGTAGTAGTAGTTTACCTTGTACGTACTAAACTGAATAGTCTTAGTGAGTAGATTTTATCAGAAACTTGTAATCATTTTACATATCTTGTAAGACTTATGACAAGTATTGAATCTATTATGTATTTTGGTGATGTACTATTTGATGATATTGAATGCGTACTATATTATGATGTTATCACGGTGTTATTTATTTTGTGATATGATTCTGTTACGTTAATCAAATACTTACAGTGTTGTACATTTGTAATGATTGATAGAATTATGCCGCCTAAGAAGATGACACCAGCTGCGATTCAGAAGTTAGTGGAGGATGGTATTGCCGCAACGCTTGAGGGGCGTGCATTGAATGGCGATCGGAACGATGCGGGAGCGCACGTTGCCAATGATAACCGTTTCTGTACTTATAAGGATTTTATGAATTGGAAGCCTATCACTTTCAAGGGAACCGAAGGAGCTATTGGTTTGACTCATTGATTTGAGAAGACAAAGTATGTGTTCCTACGAAGTAACTGTTCTGAGGATTGCAAGGTGAAGTATGCGACAGGTACCATAGTGGAACATGCATTGTCTTGGTGGAATTCTTTTGCTCAGACCATGGGACTAGAGAATGCTTACAACACCCCGTGGGAAGAATTCAAGAAGGAAATGGTTAAGAAGTACTGTACTCGTAGTGATATGAAGAGGTTGGAGACTGAGTTTTACTATTTAGCTGTGAAGGGGATTGATCTTGCTACTTATGTACATCGGTTTCAAGAATTGAAGGTTTTCTGTGCTCACATGGTGCCAGATAATGAGAAACTGTTGGAGAAGTTCATTAGAGGATTACCACCCAGTATTGAAGGGAATGTGACATCTTACAATTCTCAGACACTGGATGAGACTATCCGTATATCTGAGCGACTTTTGGATAAAGTGATCAAACATGGTACTGTTCAGAGGAGTAACAACTATGACAACAAGAGGAAATGGGATGACAACAAAAGGAACACCAACTACAACAACCATAACAACCGCAACAACAACAGTAAGTCTCACCACAATCATAGTAACCATCACCACAACAACCAATACCGTAACAACAACCATCACCATCAACAGAACAAAAGACAGGAGACTGTTAAGGCTTATGTGGCTGCGCCAGCACAAGTCGGAGGGTATGCTGGGCCGACCCATTCTGTGATAAGTGTAAACAGCATCACGCTAGACCATGCACAACTAAGTGTCAAAATTGTCAGAAGGTTGGACATATTGCTAAACATTGTAAGAACAGAGCTGTAGCTACTGGGAGTAACATACAGCCAATGGTAACTTGTTTTGGATGTGGAGAGCGTGGTCACTACAGGAGTCATTGCCCTAAGAACAACGGTCAGCGAGTTGAAGGCGCTCGTGGTAGATTATATGTGATGGGCAATGGGGAGCAGCAGCAGGATCCAAATGTGGTTACTGGTACGCTTTTACTCAACAATCATCGTGTTAAAGTTTTATTCGATTCTGGTACCGATATGAGTTTTATATCTTCTATGATTTCACCACTACTTGATATCACCCCTACCTCCCTAGACACTAGTTATAGCATTGAGCTAGCTAATGGCAACTTAGTTGACACTTTGCACCCTAATCCGAGACTGTACCCTAAACCTCCTAGATCACCTGTTTAGTATCGATCTCATGCCCATTGAACTCGGAAGCTTTGACGTAGTGGTTGGTATGGATTGGCTGTCCAAACATCAGGCGAGTATTGTTTGTGGTGAACGAGTTGTTCATATCCCTCTCAATGGTGAAACTTTGATTAACCGAGGAGATCGTAGTGGAACCCGTTTGAACATCATATCTTGTATCAAGACTTTGAAACACATCGAGAAGGGATGTCATGCATTCCTAGCACATGCGGCTAAGAAGAAGTCGGGAGAGAAGTGGTTCGTGCACAAGTATATGTATATATTATAGTAAGAAAAACCCGACCAAAAGGTAAATTCTCTCTCTAACCAAGAGTGAATATACCGAGAGGTTAAAGAAATTCAAACCAAATATTCACCGGAAGTAGTTTATTTTTCCCGGGTCATTAAGTTCCGATGAAGTGTGAATGGAAATTTGAATTTCGTTTGTGATCGGATGATTAGAATAATTGAGATATTTTGGGATTATGTCTAAAACCAGAAAACATATACTAAAAAGCAACTAATAAGCATATAAAATAAGTAAGTAAAGCACAAATAAGTAAAAACGCAAATAAGACTAAAAACGGGCTCTAATCGGAAATTATACGAGCCTAAGAAAACCTAAAAATCAAAAATTAACCCTAGAAGTGTAAATTTGGTTCCTAAAAGTCATAAATGATTAAAAATAATTTTAGAAAAAAGATTTGTATTTTTTTGCTTTTTATTTTATTTTCAATGAATTAAAAACACTTTTGGACTAAAAATAATATTAAAAATACTAAATTAATACGAAAAATTATGAAAAATTATGGAAAACTACTTTAAGCTATAAGGAACTTAGGAAAAATAAAAAGGAATCAACAGCTTATCTAGATAAGCCGTGAATAAGCTAACAAGCAAAATAAGCTAAAAGGGAAAAGAAAAAAAAAAAAAAGCTTAAGTAAATATCAAATGCACCCTTAGTCGAAAAAGACCCAAGGGCGCAGTTGGTATTGGTGTGGTGTATGGAGGCTTTGGTTGAGACTAGGTCGAGGTCCAGGGTTCGAGCCCTGCTCACTATGGGCTTCCCTAGTTTCCCAAAGTTTTTATTTTCGAAATTTTCTTTTTAAAAACTTAAAAATAATTTGGAAAATAACCAGCAGTACTAACTTTCAAGTTAGTACTGCCTTTTCAAAAATTAAAACTGCTAAGGCTATAAAGAAACTAATAAGCACTAAATAAGCTCACCTACTGATCTAAACTACCTGATGTGCGTGCGTGTTAGTGCTCTAATTAATACCCACGGTATGTCGTTGTGGTTTTAGCAATATTCAAGTTTTAAATTTATATTTAGCCGACTTATCAATAACACACACTTTACCGAGCAGTGTACCCGGTCAGTATGAATATAATGGTAAGTAGAGTGTCGATCACTAAGAGTGGAACGTATTATCTAGTTATTCTAATCAGTATTTTAATATCTTAAGTTAGCTATACAACCTAATCTAACGCAAGGGGGTTTCAGCCTGAGAGACTGGCACGGTTTGGTTGTGATTAATTTATAAACTAAACTAATAAGCACGAATCAGCGAGTAGCACACACGTACACAGATAAATACTTGAGACAATAAGAATACCTGTCCTGATAGTTAAGTAGCTTGTCACTTGTTTTATTGCTAGTTTTATATGAAGTGTATAGTTCGATGCAACGCACCGAGATTAAGTCCTTTCTCGTTGGTTCTAATCTTATCGGCGAGTAAACCCTTAATGATTACTTATGACTATCCTATTTATCTTTCTTCCTACTTTTCTACAGACGATAGAATGCATAGGCGATCTAATAAATAGGCGAGGAAGGGGCATGGCGACCCAAGCAATGCTCAGCTAGACACAGAGGTTATCAATGCACTAATAAAAGTCACCAAAGACATCAACATATAAACTTTAATTAATGGGAAAGCAATTTTAAGGGGAGTTGAAGTGAATGATAACATAACACAAGCCCATCAATCCTGGCCAATTAAAGTGTACTAATACAATAAAACAAAACTACTTAATGAATTAAATACATGCAGGACCTTCTTACAGCTCTTGTATCTTCGTTCAAGGTGTGTCTTGTTCTGCTAATTCGACTGAATTCGGCCTTAGGGTTTCTGTGGTCTTCGGTCTTCTTCGGTATTAGGCTCTCGAAATTCGTCTGGTCTTGGGGTATTTATAGTTTCTGTCTGAGGGTAAGATGCGGCGCATAGGATAAGTAGATGCGGCGCATTGACTTAACTTCGCATGGGGTCCAAGATTAATATATTCAGGAATATTCGTACACCGCCAGAAGATGCGGCGTAACTCCATTCTTAGATGCGGCGCATGTCCTTGCTGTCTTGGATCGTATCTTGTGAAATCTTGATAGTGATGCGCCATATGTAATAAGTAAGATGCGGCGTATCTGGAGCAGAATGATCTTGATCTTGTACATTTTAGTAGACTCTTAACTTCTTGCTAGTTTTGCTCCATAATTAGTCCAAAATCGCCAAGTTTCACATAATACTTGTTTTTACCTGAGAATTACAAAAGTAAACATTAACGTATCGATTCTCATAGATAATATAATAAAACAAGTCAAATAAATAGGATAAATGATGGTAATAAAATGTACTTATTTGAGTTCATCAAATATCCCCTCACTTGAACTTTACTTGTCCCCAAGTAAACCTTAGAATTAATCTTATGAAAATGTATCCTAAAAGATATTAGGATTTATTTTTATATTTAAGCATGTATTCGTTTTTGTCAAAATCACACAACCAAACACTTAACGAATTAGAAGTAAAATAAAATATTCTGATAAAAGCAAATCTAATCGTTTAACTGTCCAGTCATGACGAATATTCTATCATAAGCTTGGCAAGTATATGCATCTCCTCCACTAAAGCCAAGGAATAACAAGTCTAAAGCGGTAAAAAGGGTTTGTAGGTTAAGGGTTAATCATTCTCCTTAATCTCTATCGATCTCAAATTCCAGAAAAGGCGACAAAATCACAAATACATGATCGAATCCACGAACACGATACTTGCAATTGCTCAAATCCTTAACTCGAATAGGCTAAAGATAGGATCAAGTAATCTTCACCAATAATATTATATCAAAAAGGGCGACAAAATCATAAATACATAGCCGAATCCACGACTACGATACTTAAGATTGCTCAAATCTCTAATCTCAATAAATCAAAGATTTGGATAAAGAACAATATAGGGTATGGATAATATTTGGGATACAAATTGGTGTAAAATGAAAAATAAACAAAACAGATAAATTAAAATCCTAAGTGTGGTTAATCACTATCCCAACCATCCCATGAATAAGACTCATATCATAGAATAACTCACGCTTTAACACTTGAAACGCACGCTTTAGGTAGACACGAATTATACTCAACAAGATCTCAATCAAAGAATAACCTTTAGTTGGCGTTCCCATAACGTTCAACTCCCATTCAATCCATAGATATAATATACAACAACTAGTGGTGATATCGACCACTTAATACAAAACTTTACATAAGTTGGTTAAAACAAACTTCCAACTTTTCCTTTTTCTTTTTCTTTTCTTATTTTTTCGATTTTTTTTTTTTTTTTTTTTTTTTTATCAAACATAAACATAGATAAGACTCAAAGATATACAATATTTACTTTCACTCCAATTGCATTGTGCAATTTCCCGACCTAACCAAAGATAATGAATTACGCACGCGAACACAGGTAATGTAAGGAAACACACTTTGCCTAAAGCAATTAACCAACCACGGATTTTAATCTACAGGGTAGGCTAAGGTGTAAGGGTGTAACGAAACATTATAACAAAGGTGTAAGAAACGAAAGGAATGGCTCTGAGTGTTTTTCTAGGGGTATCTTACTCTAAAAGTGAGAGTAACAAAAGGGTTTATACGGGGGTTAACTAACCAGTGTAGTTAGCTAATAACACATAACATATAAAGGCTATTTGGGTGTAATCCTAGAAATTTACCAATTTAGACAAGTCATTCCAATTATAAAAATAATACTTATTATGGTGGTCTCGAATAGTATACAAGCCAAGTTCTAAAGTTTACAAGTCACCGACACACTCATAGATTTGTGAATTTTGAAAAGTTCATAATTTTTGAAATTAACGTCATGTGTGCAGCTATGTAATTTAGACTTTAAACAAAAACATGCTAAAAATTTTAAATTTTGATATATTAAGCACATTTTAAGCATAATTTTTGAAAAGTTTAGGACAAGTAAGTGTTCTAATTCTCCAATCCCCCCACTTAAGTTAAACAACGTCCTCGTTGTTTGTATCAAAGATTAAAAACTGGAAAATAAAAGAATTAGAACAGAAAAACTCCCCTGAGATTTGCTCGGTATGATCCTTCATTATTTGTATAAGAGCAAAAATCATCTTTCTTGTGGATGAGAACGCTTAAGCTTCATATTTGATGTATCCACAAGAAATGCAGGAATCTATAATACCACCAAGACTTTAAATACACCTAAATTAAGAAGGTTCAAACTTGCATAATACATTAGTAGTTAGCAAAAATAAAACATAAAAATTAAAATGAAAATCATCAGGTCAGTCGATACGCCGTATCTTATGGAAGAAGATACGCCGTATCGAGCCTGGAATAAATACGAATCAGAATAGAAGATGTGTCGCATCCTTAACCAGGGATGCGCCGCATTAAAATAAACTGACAAAGAGTTTTAAAGTTAAAAATAAAAATGCAGAAAATAAAATAAGATATGACCAGTGCAGGAGATGCGTCGCATCTTGGGATTGAGATGCGCCGTATCCTCTGCGGGCCTGACTGACTCGACACAGAACAGAATATAAAAAAATTTCCTGGTTGTCTCCTGGTCAGCACTTGTCTTTATTCCAGAGTCTTCAAGTTAGACTCACGTTCAGCTCCTTAATATCGATCATTGAAGGAGTCGGAAGCATCGCGCTCCCTCATCGCCAATTCAGTAATATTGAACACTCCTTGCTCGTCCTTAATTTCCACGCCATTCTTTTTTAATATCTGTATAAACAAAGTTCTGTCCCTTTCGGGCAGAGATGACAAAATGATAGACGGGAAATTCTTATTATTAAATAGGCACAAATATGCAAGGTGGGGTGGTAGTTCAATAAACACATCATTATTCAAATTTGTATCCTCAACTATCCTCCTACGTTTGTTAATTACTACGCAATCATACCACTCATCATTAGAATCATTAACAACATCGCGCCTAAGTTCGGTAGGTACATTAAGGTCAATAAATTCCTCAAAGTTCTCATGATCGGGATTAGTTGAGTTGTTTTGAATCAATGTTTCTCCCATAAGCCTAGCTTCAAGATCGAGGTCCATACGTTCTCTTAATCCTAGCATATAGACGCCTCTAATCATGCTTTTAACAGGATCTTGGCACTTATAGACTAGTTTATTATTCCCTACCCTTAATGAGATTTTTCTTTTAAACACATCAATCTTAGCACGGGCGGTAGACAAGAAAGGTCTTCCAAGGATTAAAGAAATTTTAACATCCTCGGGCATATCTAATATAACAAAGTCTACAGGGAAAACAAACTTCTCAATCTTAACTAGCACATTATTAGCAATCCCTTCAGGTTGTTTTACCGTTTTATCAGCCAATTCAATAAGCAACTTAGTTGGTGCTAATTTTCCTAGTCCTAGGGTAGTGAATGTCTTAAGGGGCATTACACTAACACTAGCTCCTAAGTCAGCTAACACATTATTGAAAGATATATCATTAATTGAACAAGGTAAAGTAAAACTTCCTGGGTCTTTTTCTTTATGAGGCAAGGCATGTAAGTCGGTTGCAGAGCTCTCTTCTTTCATTGTAGCCTTGATCTCCTCTTTAATCTTTGTCTTCTCTTTGAGTAGCCTTCTTAAACTGATTGAAGAATTAAAGAAAAATTCGGGTCTTGCACCATCATTACCATTCATCAGTCTTCTAGGAAAAGGAATGTTAGGAGTGACTTCTTCAGTGGTGCTTATGGCCTTGACATGATCTCTTGGGTTGGTTTCAGTTGAGCTAGGTAAACTTCCATATCCCCTTTCTTGAAGAACTTTGCTCATTTGACCAATTTGTTGTTCCAATGCTTTGATCGAAGCTCCTTGATTTCTTGTAATAGTGTCTGTTGAAGCTCGGATTTCTTTTATCATAGCAGTATTCTCTTCATGTCTTTTAGCAGCATCGGCCATAATTTGCTTTAAAGTGTCATCTAAAGTCTGCATCCTTTCTTGATAAGCGGGATTAAAGTTGTTCTTTTGATAGAATCCCAGAGTGGCTTCCCTAAATCTTCCTGAAGGTCGGAATGGTTGTCCAAATTGGGTGTAATATGCTTCTTCAAACGTCTCACTTTCATTCTTATTTGGGCAATCTTTAGTGTAGTGAGGTCCTTCGCATTTTTCACATCCAACTTGGGCAACATACACTTTTTCATCACGCTTCTTCATCTGTATACTAATTTTATCCAATTGAGCTTGAATAGCAGCAAACCCGTCAAAATTAGTGCTACTCTTAGATCTAGTAGAGGTTCCATCGTGCCATTTTTGAGAATGATCAGCAGCTTCTTGGATAGCTTTCCTAGCATTAGCTGCACTCATTTGAGGCACAGCTCCCTTAGCATCCAAGATTTGTCTAGTAGGCACGTCCAATCCTTGATAAAACAATATTATCTCCTGCATTGGGGTTAGATAGTGTTGAGGACATTTCACCAGTAAGTCATTAAACCGTTCCCAAGCTTGATAAAGAGTTTCATCAGGCTCTTGCTTGAAACTGTTGATAGCCTCCATCTTTTTAGCAGTCTTAGCAGGTGGACAATATCTTTTCAGGAATTTGCTCTTCAAATCTTCCCACGTTGTGATTGAACTAGCAGGTTCATTCCTTAGCCACTTATTAGCCGCTCCTTTAAGTGAAATTGGAAAGATTCTAAGCATAAGTTGATCGTCAGTGACTCCTTCTGTAGTAAACAAATCTGCAATCTCGAGGACCTTTTCAACATGTTCATTAGCATCTTCATGTTCTGTTCCACTGAAAGCATTTTCTCTTAGCTCCTTGAGAAACTGACCCTTCAACTCAAACTTTGACTTATCATCAAACTTCGGTCTAGCAACTCCTGAACTGTAATCAGCACGGGTATTGTTCATGTATTCCTCCATAGTTGTGTTTTCGCCCATTGCTTCTGTTTCTTCTTCCTCTTTCTCTTCAGAAAAATAATCAAGCTCGAATGAACTTGAGATATCAAAGCTTTTTGTGTTGAAAAGCCTTTTTAGCGAATGAAAGGCTCGTTCAGGATCTTCGAAAGGTGTAATCAAGTTCTTTGTAGAACTCCTGGTCATGCACTTCCTGAAACTATCACAAAAGCATCAGTAGGGTATGTTCAAGAAAGTAATATATCAGAAAATCAACAACGAAAACGGAATACGAAAAATTAAAGTTACTGATATCTGCAGACGATGCGCCGTATCCAAAAAGTTGGATACGCCGTATCTTATAATCGTTAGAATTAAATCAGACTTTATTCAGAAAATAGATACGCCGCTTAGAAATTAGAATGCGCCATATCAGTATTAAGTTATCAAAAATCAATTATACTTATTAAAATTAAATGCGTCGTATTAACAAGCGTTAATGCGCCGTATTTTCGTTACGTTTCAAAATACAAGATTTTTGATTCAGTAGATGCGTCGTATCGATAAAAATCGATGCGTCGTATCTGTTTAATAATTCGAAAACTGTTTTTAATTAAAATAATAGATACGCCGTATCTACTAAGGCAGATGCGTCGTATGGCGTTATCGCTTAGAAATTTTTTTTATTAAAAACAGATACGCCGTATCTTGGGGAAAGATGCGTCGTATCGAATTAATTAAACGCGTTGTATTTTATAAAAATTAAACGCAATACGCCGTATCTAAGAAAATAGATGCGCCGTATCATTTATATTAGCTCAGTACAACGATAGCAGAATAATAAAAACAAATAAAAACAAACAAAAAGAAACACAAATAAAAGAAAATAAAAACACACAAAAACAGAAAATATGCAAAATAATACAATGAATGCAAATTAACCTAATATACAACAGAGTTAGCGGTTAGAATTAAAAATTAAAAAGAAAAACCTAATTAAAATACTAATCAAATTAACAGATAATAACAATTCACTCCCCGGCAGCGGTGCCAAAAACTTGATGTGCGTGCGTGTTAGTGCTCTAATTAATACCCACGGTATGTCGTTGTGGTTTTAGCAGTATTCAAGTTTTAAATTTATATTTAGCCGACTTATCAATAACACACACTTTAACGAGCAGTGTACCCAGTCAGTATGAATATAATGGTAAGTAGAGTGTCGATCACTAAGAGTGGAACGTATTATCTAGTTATTCTAATCAGTATTTTAATATCTTAAGTTAGCTATACAACCTAATCTAACGCAAGGGGGTTTCAGCCTGAGAGACTGGCACGGTTTGGTTGTGATTAATTTATAAACTAAACTAATAAGCACGAATCAGCGAGTAGCACACACGTACACAGATAAATACTTGAGACAATAAGAAGACCTGTCCTGATAGTTAAGTAGCTTGTCACTTGTTTTATTGCTAGTTTTATATGAAGTGTATAGTTCGATGCAACGCACCGAGATTAAGTCCTTTCTCGTTGGTTCTAATCTTATCGGCGAGTAAACCCTTAATGATTACTTATGACTATCCTATTTATCTTTCTTCCTACTTTTCTACAGACGATAGAATGCATAGGCGATCTAATAAATAGGTGAGGAAGGGGCATGGCGACCCAAGCAATGCTCAGCTAGACACAGAGGTTATCAATGCACTAATAAAAGTCACCAAAGACATCAACATATAAACTTTAATTAATGGGAAAGCAATTTTAAGGGAAGTTGAAGTGAATGATAACATAACACAAGCCCATCAATCCTGACCAATTAAAGTGTACTAATACAATTAAACAAAACTACTTAATGAATTAAATACATGCAGGACCTTCTTACAGCTCTTGTATCTTCGTTCAAGGTGTGTCTTGTGCTGCTAATTCGACTGAATTCGGCCTTAGGGTTTCTGTGGTCTTCGGTCTTCTTCGGTATTAGGCTCTCGAAATTCTTCTGGTCTTGGGGTATTTATAGTTTCTGTCTGAGGGTAAGATGCGGCGCATAGGATAAGTAGATGCGGCGCATTGACTTAACTTCGCATGGGGTCCAAGATTAATATATTCAGGAATATTCGTACACCGCCAGAAGATGCGGCGTAACTCCATTCTTAGATGCGGCGCATGTCCTTGCTGTCTTGGATCGTATCTTGTGAAATCTTGATAGTGGTGCGCCGTATGTAATAAGTAAGATGCGGCGTATCTGGAGCAGAATGATCTTGATCTTGTACATTTTAGTAGACTCTTAACTTCTTGCTAGTTTTGCTCCATGATTAGTCCAAAATCGCCAAGTTTCACATAATACTTGTTTTTACCTGAAAATTACAAAAGTAAACATTAACGTATCGATTCTCACAGATAATATAATAAAACAAGTCAAATAAATAGGATAAATGATGGTAATAAAATGTACTTATTTGAGTTCATCACTACCCTTCTAAACCTAATAAGCATAAATGATCAAGGATAAGCAGAAATAATAAGCAAAAAGCTAAAAAATCTAAACTTAAGCTAAAAGCAAAACTGCTATCCCGAACAGACTCAAAGGCACTTTTTTAACTATTGAAAAAGCCGCTTAAACAATAAGCTAGACCATGAAACCTAAAAACAGATTAAAATAAGCAACCAAAGAATTCACAAAACCATTTTCAGACATTTTAGAGCTTATTAGATGCTTGAAAATAAGCTGATAAGACAGCTAGTTAAGACAAAATTGAAAACTGATATACTTAAAATCAGACCTGAACTACTACTTTTAGCACTAGAATAAGACTTGATAAACTTATCCAATAAGCTAGAAACCTAAAAACAGATTTAGCTAAACAACCAAAGAATTCACAAAATCAATTTAAGGCAATTTTGACTTGATTTGACCTTAAAAATAAGCTAATGAAAACTGCTACTCAGACTTATATTTTTTTATTTTTATAAAACTTGCAGGCCTGAGTGGCTACTTTTGACACTACAAATAAGCTACTATAAGCTATAACTAAAAAGAAAAACCTAAAAACAGGTGAGGATAAACAACTAATAAACACATAAAACTAATTTTTAAGGATTTTTGAATAAATATGAACTTAAAACTAAGCTGTGCAAAGACTGCCAGATAAGTGTTTTTTGGTTCTTTTGATTTTTGACACAAACTAGTAAATAATACTAAAGACCTATAAAACTTGACTCAAATTCTAAGACACTTAACCAATAGCAGAGACATGAAACGTAGACTGCTTTTGACACAAAACAACAATTCAATAGAACTTTTTGATGATTTCTCAAAAGTAGCAGATAAAATGAGTTAAAAACTATAAAATTTATAAAATTAAGCTAAGACCTATGAAACTTGCTAAATCTCCTCTAAACAACTTCTAATACTATTACTACGACTGATTTAAAGCTAAATCAGTTTGGTCTTATAGCCAAAACTCATGAACACAGATTTAAACCCTTTCTAAAATCCAAATCCAAACACTCCTTTAACTTCTTAAAACTGTGTTTAGTACTGATTTAAGCTATAAATCTCATGTTTTATTGAAAACAGATTAATATTAAGTGTATTAAAAGGTTTTTAAGTAAAAATTTATAGGAAATAAGCACTTAGCCAATAAGCAAAGCTTATTGGCTATTTTAACTATAAAAACACTTATAAGAACAAATAACTCTTAAACTATGAAATAAGCAACAAATCAGATAGATCTACTACTAATAAGCATATAAAACACAAATAAACACAGATAAACATAAAATAAGCAGAAATGAACAATAAGCAGTTTAATAAGCTGAAAATGTAAAAGTCAAACTCACTTGGTCCTTTGCTCAAACAAGGACTAAAAATGCTCCAAAAGCTGATCTACAAGCTCCAGCTTGTTTAAAACAAACTGGTAAAGGCCAATAAGCCCATCCAAATATGGCTTATCATCCAAACTGCTTATTTCTCCTTAAGATCAGCTTATTGAATCACAAGCTTAAATAAACTCAATCCAACTATTGAGAAGCTGGATGGAGCTTATGTAGAAGTTGTAAGAGCTTATTAAAGAGCTTAAGACAACTTATTTTTGCCATATGAAAAAATTATTAAAGCATTAAAAGTAAATAGACAATTATTTAAACAAACAAAATTTTATTTAAACTTTAAGAGAATTACAATACTGAAAAGGAAATACAATACTGTTTAAAAGACAATAAAGGAAAGCTACAATAAGCACTACAATAAGCTAATAATAAAAACGACTAAAAAGATCCTTCTTGTGTGTGATGGAGCCTCTATTTATAGGGAGCTGAGGATGATTCTAGGTCTTCTAGTGTGCTTCTTTCCCTTCAATCCTGACCCTCCAATGATTGATTCGTCATAAGCAATGATCACAGACCTTGGATCATGAGCCACCTCACTTCAACCAATCACAAGCCTTGGGATCACCAAGGTGGACATTAATCATGTCACTCTTTCATCCATGTGGTCTTCTAGAAGAGGGAGGTATCCAAGGGTTTAACCCGTACAAGTTAACCAGAGGTAAAGGGAAGAGGAAGGTAAACAGTGTTTCCCGCTCTCTTTTTCTCTTGTTTAACCCGGGTTTTAATTGTTTTGACCTGGGTTTTAATTGGAATGGTCGGGTTAAGGGATGGGTTGGATCCATATAGGGAGTGGGCTTCATTTATGTTTAGTATATATAAAAGGTTAATGAGAGTTAAGTTTTGGACTAATTTTGCAATTTAGCTTAGGACTATAAGCGAAAAGGTTTATGGACTAATGGTGACATTGATTTTAGGTTTAGGGTTGAATGAGTTAAGGCTTGATCCAAAATGTAGAAACACACTCCCGGCTCCGGCTTTTCTCACTCTTTCCATTCCCATGCTTGTGTTTTTCCTTTTTGTCTTTCTTTTTGTCCTTTTCATCATATCCGTTACCTGCATATGTAAAAACAGAAAAACAAGCATATATTTGGCATTTATGATCAGTTTTTGGTCTTTTGAGTCTGTTTTTGATAAAGAAAAGTTATGTGATTTAACACATTCCAAAATCCCCCAGACTAAGGTATTGTCGTGTCCTCACGCAATATCATCACATCACGCTTTTAAAACCAAAAATTTCAAACCTCTTTCTACTAAAATTTTTTAAAAGTAGCAAAATGTTCTTCAAAAGAGATTAAGAAATCAATAGTTCCAAAATCTCTCCGTTTGACCATTTTATTATATATAATATATTTTTGTACTTTTCTTTTTATGACGGAATGTTAACTTTCATTATTTAACAAATAACTTTTAGGTTCACGAAGTAAGAAGCACTTTTCATGAAAAAAGCGTCTATATGGATAAAATTCATCGTCCTTGATTTTTCACGAGTCCCCAAACCAAGCTTTAAAACGAAATCATTGTTAAATACAAGTTAGATGCCAACACTATCCATAGATGCTAATTGTGTACGCTCAGCTACTTCTTGCTCCCTTATTCCTATTTCCTCTAAGTATTTTATAAAAAATGAGTTTCTCTTTTTATTTTGATAGATTTTTAGTCCGATAAAGGCACCAAGTTTAGACGCTAACTAGTTTAAAATCCTTCCCTCGAGAACCGTTGCCCATAAAAATGAGGTCCACATCAAGCTCCTAATTTAACACGATTTAAGGAATATCCTTTTTATTTTTATCGAAACAACTCATCTACGAGTCCAGAGACAGAAGCTTTATTAGGATATCCCAAGAGTCGAAATTTGGCATTAGTAACAATATTAAGCACATATTAGTCCTCGGCCTTTTAAACAACCAAAACAACGACAGCAAACCGTCAGGAATCAGGAGTCTTATTTTGACCATGGAAATTTTTCCTCTGCCTTTTTGAAGTCTGAGTCAACGGGAGCGAACCGTCAGGAAACAGAAAACTTTTATCGGCTTTGGATTATTATTATTTGGTTTATTATTACATATTGTGCCAAATCCCGAGTCCTACGGTCTTTCAACATCCGAAACAATAGTACAAACTATCAGGAATCAGTTGTATTATTTCCCCGTAACGCTGGCAGTACCTTGATATGTACCCATCTTTCATAAGCAATAATTCTCTAAAGAAGGAGTAAAAACTAATTATCGCCAAAACCGTGCACCTTTAATTATTTTAAAATTTTTATATTTTTGGGTTTATTTAGCTGATGGGAGCAAAAAGCCACAATTAACCTCTACGAGCTCTAAAGAGAACCACTACTCCACGCTTAGCATCTAACTTATATTTAACTCTATCATTTTTCGTTCTTCGCAAATTTAAAATCCTAAATAATAAGATCCGCGAATGCTTAGTCTAATAAAATCAAGCTGCGCATATTTAAAGTCAATTATGGAAACTTGCAAATTCTTGCTAGAATTCGCGTTTTATAGCTTCTTGTATAAGAGACTAGCACAACTTTCAATTATAAAGGTTAATGGAACAAGCTTGAGCTCAACATGCTCGATCAAGTCAAAATTTTATTTCTACTCTCACCAACGAAAAGTCAACAATGTGTCAAAACACTTATTATATTTTTACAAAAATTTTTAAATTTTCTCATTATTTTGGAATTTTGGACGAAAAACGGGGTTGCGAGAGTATAAGGCAAAATGCAAGGTAAAATCAAATCGAAAGATTACCCCCCCCCTCAAGACTAAAACGAGACATTGTCCTCAATGTTTTGAAATAAGGGTCCTCTTATGCAAATCTAAAGCCGTTTATTAATTATGCTAATAGATAAACATTAATCGATAAGATATAGGATATCGGATTTTCCAATAAGCACTGAAGGATGGAACTCGAGTGGATGAAAGACAAAACCACGAGCATGAGAGTCTTCATAATTCGGGTGAATCCTGGACATAAAACAAACAAACACGAAACACGAGAAATGGAAGAGGAGGGCCTCCTCACGTTACACTTATTAGAAAATAGAAAGAAGATAGAAACACGGGTTGCCTCCCGAGAAGCGCTTGTTTATTATCGAGTCTTTTAGCTTGACTCGCCCCGAATTTAATTGTTCATGGGGAAAGTTTGGAGATCCGGGACAACCATGGATGGTATGTCCCCTCCAAAATAGTGTTTTAGTCTATGACCGTTCACCATGAAGTTGGGGCCGTCGGGTTGAGATAACTCGACGGTTCCATAAGGGAAAACTTGAGCAACGGTGAACGGCCCAGACCAACGGGTTTTTAGCTTGCCCAAGAAAATCTTTAATCGAGAATTGAAGAGAAGGACTCGATCACCAACGTTAAAGACGCGGTTCTTAATTTTGGAGTCGTGAATCTTCTTTGTTTTTTCTTTATAGATCAAAGAGTTCTCATAGGCTTGATCCCTAAGTTCATTTATTTGAATTTTTCGGTGATCACCCGCGGTCTTTAGGTCAAAATTACAATGTTTCAAGGCCCAGTAGGCCTTATGTTCAAGCTCTATGGGAAGATGACAAGCCTTTCCGTAAACTAACTTATAAGGGGTGCACCCAATGGGTGTTTTGAAGGCGGTTAGGAAGGCCCATAATGCATCATCTAACTTATCGGCCCATGAGGCCCGATTTTCTCCTACGGTCCTTTCTAAAATACGCTTCAAACCACGATTGGAAACCTCAACTTGTCCGCTCGTCTGCGGGTGATACACGGAAGAAAGACAGTGAGTAACTTCATATTTAAGCATAACTTTCGCAAATTGATCATTACAAAATGAGTACCGCGATCACTTATAATAGCACGAGGAGTTCCAAATCGGGAAAATAGACTCTTCAAAAATTTCACAACAACTCGGGCGTCATTAGTGGGGAGCGCCTTTGCTTCAACCCATTTTGACAAATAATCGACGGCCGCGAGAATATACTTGTTCCCTCGAGAAGACGGGAACGGACCCATAAAATCGATGCCCCAAACGTCAAAGATCTCGCAAACTTGGATTGCATTTTCAGGCATTTCGTCCTTTTGCGAGATTTTTCCTTGACGTTGGCAAGAGTCACATGACTTTACCAAGTCGTGGGCATCACGGTAAATAGTCGGCCAATAAAAACCGGAATCAAATACTTTCTTAGTGGTGTAGTTGGCACCATGATGTCCGCCGGCGGGTCCATTATGGCAAGCCGTGAGGATATCAATGGCTTTTTAGCCGTGTACACATCGTCTAATCACTTGATCGGCACAAATCTTAAACAAATAGGGGTCGTCCAAAAAAAAATTTTTACGTCCTTAAAGAATTTCTTCTTTTGTTGGGACAACATCCATTTCACAATAAAATTCCCCGCTTGGTAATTTACAATGTCGGCAAACCATGGGGTACTAGAATCACTTTTAAGTGATATCATTCCAAGTGTCTCGAGAGGAAATGTTTCGGTAATTTCCTTTTTCTTGAGAACATCTTGATGAGGATTTTCTAGTCTAGACAAATGGTCGGCGGCGAGATTCTCCGCTCCTTTTTTATCACGAAAAATGACATGAAATTCTTGGAGAAGGAGGATCCACCGAAGCAATCTCAGCTTAGCATCTTGCTTAGCAAGGAGATATTTAAGATCCGAATGATCCGTATACACTATGGTCTTTGATAAGACGAGATAAGGTCTAAATTTCTCAAAAGCATAGACGACGGCTAATAAATCTTTTTCAGTAGTGGTATAATGAGATTGAGCATCGGTCATAGTCTTACTCGCATAGTGTATCGGCTGAAAATATTTGGTCTTACGTTGCCCCAAGACGGCCCCGATAGCAAAATCACTAGCATCACACATAATTTCAAAGGGCAAGTCCCAATCGAGGGCAACTAAAATTGGTGCTTCCGTTAATTTCTTCTTAAGAATTTCAAATGCTTCGATGCATTCTTTAGAGAAGATAAACGGAGTATCTTTTTCTAGAAGGTAGGTCAATGGTCGGGCGACTTTAGAAAAATCTTGAATAAATCGACGGTAAAAACCGGCATGACCAAGGAAACTTCGGATTCCTTTGATAGTGGTGGGATGAGGTAGTTTAGCGATAACATCGACTTTAGCTCGATCGACCTCAATCCCGGATTTGGAAATCTTATGGCCAAGGACAATGCCCTCTTTAACCACGAAGTGGCACTTCTCCCAATTTAGAAAAAGATTGGTGTCTTCACACCATTTTAGCATTTTGTCTAAATGGAAGATGCAAGACGTAAAAGAATTTCCATAAACTGAAAAATCATCCATAAAAACTTCCATTGTTTTCTCGATAATATCATGAAAAATGGCCATCATGCACCTTTGAAACGTGCCCGGAGTATTGCATAAGCCGAAGGGCATACATCGGTAGGCAAACGTACCATAAGGGCAAGTGAAGGTAGTCTTTTCTTGGTCTTGTGGGTCAATCGGGATTTGAAAATATTCGGAAAAACCATTGAGAAAACAATAATACTCATTTCCCGCTAAATGTTCGAGTATTTGGTCCATAAAAGGGAGCGAAAAATGATCTTTACGAGTCGCATCATTAAGCTTACGATAATCAATATACACTTTCCATCCGGTGACGAGACGTGTGGGAATCAACTCATTATCTTTATTGGTGACGACGGTCATACCCCCTTTCTTGGGTACACAATGAATGGGACTAACCCACGGGCTATCAGAAATAGGGTAAATCATTCCGGCATCAAGGAGTTTGAGAACTTGCTTTTTGATAACCTCATGAATTTTCGGGTTTACCCTCCTTTGTTGGTGCACCGCGGGTTTGAAGTCATCTTCCATTAAAATCTTATGTGTACAAAAACGAGGGTCAATACCCTTAATGTCAGAAATTTACCAAGGGATGGCACTCTTATGATTCTTAAGCACTTCTAAAAGTTGGGTCTTCTCCTCATCTTTTAAATCCTTAGCAATAATGACGGGAAATTTGTCGGTTTCTTCTAAAAATGCATATTCGAGATGAGGAGGTAAATCCTTGAGCTCGAGCTCCGGAGGATTAGACGGCTTAATTTCTTTTATTTCTTCAATTTTAATTTCCTTCGGAGGGAGAGAAGGTGACGGGTCATCATTGAGTAACTTCTCGAGGAGAAGAATGTCTCCCTTCGGATCAAAGTAGGTATCATCAATTTCCGGTTAAATTGAATCATCAAAAGAAAGAAAAGCATCGACCTCTTCCAAGAGAAAATCACTTCCCTTAAACGGAGTGAGGGAAGGAGAAGAGTCAGAAAGGATAGGTTCAGAAGTCGAAGTGGGACTGCCACCCGGAGAATTTTTCGAAAATCCAAGAACTTCTTGAACATACTCCTCAGAAGCAATATCTATGACATCGATTTGATTAACCGATATATCATCATAATTAGAGGAGTATCTCGAGGTTTGATCGAGATTAAAGGTCACGACTTCATCATTAACACGAAGGGTTATTTCTTCACCATAAACATCAATTAAAGCACGTCCCGTCCTCAAAAAAGCTCTCCCGAGAATGAGGGGAACCCAAGGATGGACATCAAAATCAATGACTACAAAGTCGACTGGAAAATGGAACTTTCCTACTTTCACGAAGACATCTTCGGCGACACCGATCGGATGAAATTGAACAGTCCGCAAGTTCGAATTCCATATTAGTAGGATTAATTTCGGGAAGGGAAAGCTTTTCCATACGGACAAAGGCATAAGATTGATGCTAGCACCAAGATCGGCCAAGGCTAAGCATTCAGCCATTCCTGAAAATTCACATGGAAAAATTTTTTAGAAGAACCGCCGAACAGTGCTCATTTAACGGGGTTTTAGCCAATTCAAATAATTTTTCCTTATTACTCAGCAGACTCTTAATTATCGAAGCAAATTTAGGCATGAGAATAAGAGCATCCGCGAAGCTAATATCGAAGTGTAAATCTTGAAAGATTTGAAAGAACTTCTCCATTTGATTGTTAGCTTGTTCGCGGAGCTTTTGATCATTAAGTCTCGACGGGTAAGGTATTGACGGTTTAGGATTAGAATTTGGAGGATTAACGGGAGCAACTTCTGGCTCAGAAACTGGAATCTGGACAACCGGAGGTTGGACATTTTTGGTACTTCCCTTATTAGTAGGAGGCACCATGTCCTTTGTCACCTTGGTTTCACGTTCCACTACTTTAGGAGGAGAAAAAGAAGTAGTAGGAATCGTAGGTCCTTTATAAGCAACACCACTTCGGGTGGTGAAAGCGCTCGTGCCACCTTTTGGGTTAGCAACGGTATTGCTAGGAAGAGAACGCGAACTCGAGGGTTGATTTATTTGCATAAAACTACTCATCATGTTCTTAAGCTCATTCGTTTGTCTAGTCAACGTAGCATCCATTTCTTTCCTAAGCTCAACCTTCATATTGTTGATTTGATTTTGCATAGCTCGCATGCTAACATCATTCGTCTTCATCCAGTTTAAAAAATCATGAGAAGGTCCAACTTGAGGAGGAGGAGGTTGATAAATTTGTTGAGGTGGAGCTTGGTAATTTTGGTTTCCTTGATTGAAATTTGTTCCACGGTTTTGGTTATAACCTTGATTAGCATTAAAACCTTGGTTATTTTGATTGAAACAGTTTTGATTGTTTTGAACGGAAGGAAAACCGGGTGGTCCCATTTGGTTATTAGCACGATAATTAGTTTCTCCTTGAGGACGAAATCCTTGATTTTGATTGAATCTTAAGTTCTCTCATCATACATCTTATAGCATCCGTAAGTTCGGCCATCTCCGATGGATGTGCCGGTGAAGAAGAAGTAGAAGCATTCACTTTGGAAACAACCGGTTTGTTTCGTGAAGTGGGAACTTTCGATTTGTTCTCGATAATAGTCAAAATATCTCTCGGAGTTCGATTCAAGATATTGCCACCGGCGGCTGCATTAAGCGAATCTTGATCGGTTTGAGTCAAAGCATTATAGAACATATCGATTTGGTGCAATTACGAAAAACCATGATGTGGGCATTTACGAAGGAGATCTTTGAAATGTTCCCATGCCTCACCAAAATTTTCATCAAAACGTTGTTGAAAATTTGTGACATCATTCTTAAGATTTTCCGTCTTAGAAGGAGGAAAGAAATGATTCAAGAATTTAGAGACGAGATCTTCCCAAGTAGTAATCGAATGAGGGGGTTCTTTTTCGAGCCAAATCCGGGCTGCCCCCTCGAGAGAAAATGGGAATAACATCAACTTAATCGCGCTATGAGGAACATCCCGATATCTCATAGTCGAAGTCAACTTATTAAACCATCGGATGTGAGCGTGAGGATCGTCCCTCTCGAAACCATGAAATTGGTTCGATGTAATGAGTTGAATTAAACCGGTTTTAACTCAAAATTTTTGAAAAGAATCGGTGGTAAAACAATAGCATCTCTGTAACCCTCGGTGGGTGCTTGGAGCAACTTAGACATAGTACGTGTATCCGCCATTTTGGTAATGGGAACTTCAACAAGAGTATGTATCTCGGGTACGTTTACTCGTTTACGGTTACGTCTACGATATTGTTGAGTCGGTATTGTGGGAGATTTATCGATTAGATTCGATTTAGAACGAGTGAGCATACACTAAAAACACAAAATTGAAAAAGATAAATAAATTTTGAAAAATAAAATATTTTTGGGTTTTTATATTTAGAAAAATTCGAAAAACAAATATTTTTCGTAATCGATTCGTCAACCGGTGCTCGGTAGCTCTCTAGAATTACTCGCAAAGTGGCGGAGAAACAAAGGTCCGCAATAAATGCTAATAAAAAACCCGTTTCTTTCAGTTCGACAATTTAATGTCAATCCTCCTTAAACCCCTCTTATAGTTTGAAATCTAAAGGTGAGCCGACGTAACAATTGACTTCATGATTTCTTTTGTTGGTTTTTTAATTTTTTTGGTATTTTGAATACTTTAGGAAAAGTATTCGTGATTTTTTAATTTTTTTTTCTTTTTGGTTTTTATAATAATATAAGAAAATAAAATATTTACAAAATAAAATGATAACTTCACGGGGAAGGATCTTCAAATCACTAACCTTCAAACATAACTCAATATTCGTTTCACAACTTCCCCGGCAGCGGCGCCAAAAACTTGGTTCATGCACAAGTATATATATATATATATATATATATATATATATATATATACACACACACTAGACTTCAAAGCCCGCTCGATGGGCGGGCATGACTTGTAATTATAATTTGGATGGTTTTAGTTATTCTAAAATTATTTTTAAGGACGTTGCATATTTAAAAACCATGAAGTTTATGTTTATTAATCAATCAATCAATCACAGTACATATGGTTCAGTCAAAACAAATGTATCGATAATCAATTTCAAGAACGAACACTGGGCGGACATGACTTATAAGTATAATTTTTATGGTGTCAGTTAACGGAAAATTAAACTTATTGACTAGCACACATTTATATGATTAAAAAAATTAAAGTAACTTATTTCCCCCTCAAACATGTAAGTAAAAGCTAAAGTAGTTACAAGTATGTGGAACCAAAAGGGTGAGTTCCAAAAAGTCTCGGCATCATATGTGACCACCAGTTCTAGAATTTCGGGTGTAGTAACTAAATGCCCAAGCCTAAACAAACATAAATACATAATCTTCCCCATGCATTACCCAAATGTATGTAAACAAAGTCACAATCTGTAGTTTGAGTTTACTTCAAACATAAAATAATATAAAATGAAACTAAAGTTTAGAAGAGTAACTTTTAATGGAACAACTTCTAGCCCAGATGCAACCGTGTCTCCACGCATCGAATTACTGTTCGTCATGCTTTTAATTTCCCATGCTCTGACAACCATCCAATGTTATAGCGAACTCCATCCCCAATGAGTTTTGTTTGGTTCCAAAGCATCGGGTTTTCGAATATTAAGATATATATATACGAAGGTATTAGTTTGTGGTAAATAATATATAAGGAAATACCTTTTCTTGCGCAACAACTGCAGATGAAGCATCAGATGGAACTGAAGGCCAAGTTGCTGGCTTAGGCCAAGGTACCATGCTAAGTGAAGCACTGTACAAAAAAAATTAATTGTAGATAATAGTAGACTTGAGCAATAGTCGAAATTGAGTGTCTACCTGTTGACTGGACTTATTTCTATATTAGACCCGTTACCAATCAAATATGCAGGTCGCTTGAACTACCGAGTTCATAAAAAAAACTTCATCAAGAGTCCGTTTACTAAAAAGCTCAAGAAATGAAAGATCTTTACAAAATTTATTTACCTTAACTCGGCATAGAGAATATAACTCGCCACGCATACGATAATATTCTTTTTCTATTTCTGGTGTCACTATTCCATGTTTGTGATGGTCAGCAGTTGCATTGACCAAGTTGAAGCACGAGGTTAGGACCCATACTTCCCTTGTACAGAAGGGCAAGATACTCTAGAGAGCAACCACAAACAATCGACAACTATAAATGAGAAATATTAAGTACAAATAATAGATCAGGACTGCATGCCAACCTCATGTAGAGCTAATGCTTCTGAGAAACTAACCATGAACGAATACCCCCTTAATGCAACCTCGAATGGGCTTTGTAGATTAAACAACATCTGCAAATACATGGGCTCATAAGATGATCAACATGATCAATTTGAGTTTATTTGACTAACAAACTAATTCAAGTGGCGTTATCTTGAATAACCTTAGCTTGACGAGCGAATAAGTACTGCCGAAATTCAAACTCCCTAAGGGAACTATCTTGAACTATCTGTGTCAGTTGTTTGTTTCCAGCTTTTAGCATTGCAGATTGATCATCTCCATGGTCCATTCCTCCAAAGTCCTTGCGTATGCCAGCAGCATAATTAATTGTATTTTTCATAAGAAGAAAAAAAGACAGTTAACACAAAATAAATTAACATATAACTTATACTTCAAGCACCTGTTTGTAAGTAATAGATCTCTAGTAGGATGAAACTCGAATAAGAAATTTGCAAGAATGAAGTACAAATTAGCAAGACACAAAAACAGAGACCATTCATCAAAATGGCGTCCTAAAAAATAAAGCCATCAACCAAGGTGATTAAAGTCATAAGATGGTACTAAACTAAAACAAACTCTCTTCTTTTCATTTCTTGATTTACTGAACTGTTTCAATTCCAATGAAATTTTTGTAAGCTAATGTCATACACTTGTATACTACGTAAAGAAGGAAGCAAAGAAAAAATCTAGCAACTCATTTTGCACAAATTCAATCTCATCTGGTAGCCAAGAATCAAATGTAGCATTTATGATCTAGACAACTTAAAAAAAAAAAAAAAAAAAAAAAAAAAAAAAAAAAAAAAAAAGAAGAAGAAGAAGAAGATTCAAAGAACTGTATACAGTAAAAGAGTTCTTAGTATTGGAATCACACCTTTAATATATGTACTCTAAGAATGCACACAGATATTTTTTTTTAACGTTTTAATACACACTGTATTAAGGTTATATATTGATATCTATTAAAGGATATAGAATATACTATCAATTATCAGCATCTCCTAGATAATATGTGTTGGCATGTATTTTGAAAGCAACGCATCTGTTAAGTTACTCTCTAACTCCATCTCGTATAGCAATCCTGCGTATCCTATTTGTTAGTGCAAATATTATGATATTTAAACTAAACGATTTCTTCGGTTTTAATAATGACAAACATGTAACTTGTAATACATAATGTAAAATGTGCAAGTTACTTGTAAACACAAATCATCAATGCATACTTACATCAACACCTCCCGACGTCTCAAGTATGCTTCAACGAAGTCGTAGATTTCCATCCCGACATAAATCACTCAAGGTATGGACAAACAAATCTACTACTTGACAAATGATCAAAGGATTTTATTTTTCTAAACTTCACATTTTTAATGTGACAAAACATTTTTTCAAAAATATATTTCACAAATTATTTTTGAATTAAAAAGAAAAGTTTTATTTTGAAAAATATGTTTGAAAATCCCAACAGTCAAATTTCCCCCCAAAACAGCTCCTAACTTCCCCAAATAAACCTTCCCCACTAAAGACAAACGAAGGAGCGTCTACGACACCATTAAATAGGTACGGCTCCATTAAATTTAACGGAGCCGTGGGTATTTAGTGGAGCCGTGGGTCTGTAACGGTCAGATTTTCCTTTGCATATAAATAGTGGACCATTCCACACTTCCAACTTGATTTTCCAGTGAGTTTTTCTCTGGTATAGTCCACCTCACTTAAAACACTTTCCTTGATCATTTGGAGAGTCTTAGGTTGTTTAAGAGTGATCTAATCATCCATTCAAGTGATCCTCTTCATTCCTCTTGATTAGCAAGAGAAGAACACAAAGTATCCAAGTAGATACAAAGTGTTGTCATCCCTCTTGATTAGCAAGAGAAGAACACAAAGTATTCAAGTTGATACAAAGTGTTGTCATCCCTCTTGATTAGAAAGAGAAGAACTCAAGGTATCCAAGAAGATACAAGAGTTGGAGTTGTTAGGTCTTGTAACATTTGTTACACTCTTCCGTGGCTAGTCTGCGCTCTTTGGACTTTGCAAACTTAGCGAACTGAAACACCTGAGTAGCTAAAGGAAGGGAAATCAACCGAGACCCCGTTAGTAGCGGCGAGCGAGAGCGGATTGGGGCTTTGATTTTTAGGTTGACTTTGGAAAGGCGCTAAACAGGCCTATAGGTTCGCCTTTCTATTTATAATAGAAGAAGTCTAATATAATTAGTATAGAAGTATATATAATTAGCCAAATCGTCTGAAGCATGAACAGAATCGCCTTTGTTCCGAAGGCCTAGCGAGTTAAGCGAGTTCCTTTTTTCTTTTTTCAAAGGCAGTCCTTTTCTTTCCCCGGACCGATGACTCACTTTTGATTGTATCATAGCATACATAAAGATTGTTTTTCTTTTGTGAGAGAGAGAGAGTCAAGATCATTGTGATCTTAAGAGATAGTGAAGATCACTTGAAGCCATTGGGCTTGTGTGATTGATCATGTGGATCAAGGGTAGATCGGGTAGATCGTGGTAGATTGGTGCTAGCTAAGATTAGCACTCGACATCTAGCTTAGTGTCGGAAATAGGATAACCGACGTGTATGGTGTAGATCGGGTAGATCGTGGTAGATTGGTGCTAGCTAAGATTAGCACTCGACATCTAGCTTAGTGTCGAAAAACAAGTTAAGCGACGTGTACGGTTTTCTCCGCCTAAAGGGAGTTTGTTGATTAGTGAAGTAACTCTCGAGTTGGGTACTCAGGGAGTGGAGTAGGGAGAAGAGGAGCTTCGTGACCGAACCACTATAAATCACCGTGTCCAGTTTGCGCCTTCTAACTTATCTCTTTACTTTCATTTCATTAGTTATCGCTTTATATTTATATTTGCATTGCATATGTGTTTGTGTGGCTTGTTGCTCATGTAGTGATTGATCATGTATGTTCCATGGTTTGATTGTGCATATGTTGTAGTTTACTATAGTCATCTCTAGATGCTATATACTCATTGTTGACACTCTTCATATTACGTCACACTTGATCGGGTGTTTGATACAAAAGTTTTAAGTTTTTTAAATGGAAACATATTCACCCCCCCCCCCCTCTACGGTTTCCACAATTGGTATCAGAGCCACGTCGCTCAAATTTTTAAAACAAATGGTTTTCAAAATTGAGTACGATCCATGTATCAAATTACCCATGAAGGTGATAAAAATATGAAAAGTATTTAGTTGCTTAATACTTACAAGTTTTGTTGTTAAGTATACTTTGTCATACTAGCTTGAAGGTTTTCTTAAACCACTAAAAGAACAGTGTCTTTAAGTGTCCGGTCATGTTTTCAGAACGAGTCATTAAGTCATGTAGTTCTGAATCAGAAAACAGACCACGGTACCACTAAACATTGTACGGTACCGTTATATTTAATGGTACCGTGGGTCATTTAACGGTGCCGTGCATCTGATTGTCTGTTTTTCATTTTTGGTTCCTTTTCAAAAATCCATATAAAATCAACCATGAGTCTGTACGAGTCGTGTCTCCCATCATTTTGAATGATGTTGAGTCTATTTTCATTTGAGAAACATTTTTATGAATTAGTTCTAAATGAAAGTATGTTAAAGTCCTTGATTTTCAACTAAAGGTCTTCTGGTCATGCAGTTTGCGTAAATTTTTGGTCAAACTAAAAAAGGGCGATTCAACTTTTAAACCTTGACATGTTTTCAAAGTGCTCAGCAAAAATATTAGAAATGGGGAGGAAACCAATTCATTGTCAAATAAAATCAAGCTTAGTATACATTGTTATACCTAATACACAAAATTACGATAAGTATTTTTGTGTGTTAAATTGCTATTTGCTTATTATAGTTTTTCGGTTTATGCATTTATAAGGCTCATGCTAAATCACTTGCACTATATTAAGTAATTAGTTTGCATTGCATATAGGCATAAACCATTTGTCTTTCATTTGTTGCAAGTTCTTAAAATGGTTTAGTAACTTTCTTAGGAATAGAAACTAAGTTGGTAGATCATGTGTGTCGAAAGATATTGTCTTACACAATTATTTTTCCAAAGGTTTAAGTGTAAAAAGTATATCACCCCAAAACACTTAACACTTTCATAAAATCCGTAACATGATCCTTAAAACATCACATCATTTTGTCTTGTTTGACCATGGGTTGTCTAAACAAGATAAAAGGTCATTTTAATACATTAGTATTTAAGTAAAAGAAAATGTATTAAACTTGCATTGATTTAACACACATACAAAATGTTTTAAACATTTAGTATTTTACGTATGTGGTATAAAAATGGTTAAGATAATTATTTTTATACTAATGAGGTGTCGAAAAACTAAGAGTATTATACATAATAATATAAATAGTTTTTCTCAAATAAAAATAAATGACAATATCAAAGTAGTAACTTAGTTTGTCATTAACCTCACACATACAACTAGTGTTAAAATAAATGGAACACACTCCTTAAATTTTTATTTTCTTTTTAAAAAAGGGAGTGATTGTGAGGGTCAAGAAAGATTTTGAGTACATATCAATTCATTATTCAAATTATGATTGATATCATCATCGAATCTAATTGACAAGTTTTCGAGTGTGGACATGAAATTGGAGTCATTATTTGTTTAGCTTCAAGATAACATCAAAACATGATGAAACATATTATCTTGAATCGACATACTCAATCACACTCGATTGTTATGAAAATAATGACGTCCTCTCAAGACGAAAATAATATGCATCGGATCATAACTCACACTTGTGTTGAAGATGCCATATTGAGTCTTGTTGTCCAATAGTTGTGTTCCAAACATTAAACTAATATGTTTAAAAGATGCATAAAATACACAACTAAGTAGGAGTGACAACTTGGATGTTTCATCCGAAATATACAAGTAATTTACATTGCAATGCAATTAGTAAATGTGTCATTTCCGAAAAACCAAACAAGAGCAAACAAACAACATATGTAAACTTTGCTCATGAACGACTCAACACTCAATGTCACATGTCTAGTAAAAGTGTCACACATAATATGTTATTAACTATTATGTAAGTCATCAATCTTTGAGAATATCACATGTATTTCTCTTATCAAAAGATTGACAAAGGATAACTTATATCCCGTGCATCTTATTTTCTTTGTGACATGAATGGTTATGTTACAAGAGAATACATTGCATCCTGTTAACAAATATAGGATATTAGAGTTGAATAATAACCTAATACGTCATGTGTCATTGCATAAACAAGTAAAATTAGTCATACACTAAAATACTTGTTTCACAAAGCATTCATAAGAGTGATAAGTTTCCTCTTAGAAAAGCATACTTGTTGAAATAAACAGTATGTCTCATTTTAAATAAAATGCTCACAAGATCTATTGAGGTAAGTAACATTTACTAGATTCTCACTCAAGATATGCAAAGGAGCATTCTTGAAACATACACGATGTAGTAGATTCTACATTGGATCACATTAGAGTGTCTCTTGGTTCTAGGAAACCAAATCATTTTAAAATAACATGTAACAACTCAACAAACAAAGATGTTATCCAAGAGATCATAAAATACACCATCTCCATCAAATAACCTCTAAATCTCAAACACGAAATTAAAATATTTCGCTTGCCTTTGTTAGGAGTTGTGTAAGACATGTCATTCTCTTAATCGACCTTCAAAGTATGGTTAGTTGAGTCATATTAGGTCATGTATTAGCGAAATAAGCTAATATCATCTTTGCTACACTTCAATAGGCAAATATAGGAATTTGAAATTTTCTAATATGAGAATGAATACTGGAGAACCTATCGCACTAGAAATTCAATTTGACCTAACGGTTGAATTGCTTCCAGGAGAGAAGTTGGGTTTGTGGTATAACCCGTAAAAATGGTCGTGTTCAGCCTTAATTGAGCACCACTAGTGATTGTCTCATACTCATTCTCCAACTTGAAAAATTTTCATTCCTACATTTGACTAGAGATAGTTTGCATCGTTGAACTATATCTCCCATTAGGATGTCATCTTGAACAAGTAGTAATTAGGATCTGCCTTAGCAAACCTAGATTGCTTGCATCCCACATACATGTTTCAAAATGATAACATGTTCTCATAAGACATGATTAAATGTCTTCATGATCTTAAATGCTAAATGATTATCATGTTTTGCATGATGTTTGCATTTATTCCTTATGTGCATTTTACTTGATTTACTTGTAAAGTTTGCACCCACACTATGTTCTTTTGACACATTAGGAATTAGGTATGCCCATCACTATGAACCCTTAGAAGTCATAGAGCCATACACTAGTGTCAAAACCCATAAGTCAAAGTAGTCGCGAAGTTACCCTAATTCCCAGGTCATCACTTCGCCTTCTTCCAAGTAATACACCTTTTTGTCATGGGAAGGTTAGGAACAAACCTAGTAGAACTCGGAGTAGGGTTGACAACTTAAATATTTCATCCGAAATATTCAAGTAAGTTTAACTTGCGATCGCAATTGTTAAATGTCATATCCGAAACATCATACTCAAGCCTTTTAACAACATTTGTTAAAACGCTCATCCAAAGGACTCACGAGTTACTATATAAGTAATTAGTAGTTCCTTTCATCCCCGTGTGAATATACACGTCTTAAGATCTCAAACCCTGCTGCAAATCAGCACCATAGGCCTAGCTTTACATCTTTCAAAACCCCATGAAACACTCACGTGCGAAGCACATAGAAACCCTTAAATCAACCAAACCTCTCAACCGAGAATCCCCTTACCATCTCCGTCTAGGTCTAGGAATGATGGAACATTTTCCATAAAACTTATGACTATTTAAATATTTCACTGGAAATATTAAAGTCATCTCTCGTACCCCTCTTATGATTACTTGAATATTTCACTGGAAATATTGTAATCATCTCGTGCGTCTCATCTCATGACTCTTTAAATATTTCACTGGAAATATTGAGTCATTCTTTAAATCCCTCTCATGACTATCTAAATATTTCACTGGAAATATTAAGTCATCCCTCACGTTCCTTGCATGATCTCTTGAATATTTCACTGGAAATATTGAGATCATCTATTCTATTTCGTGTCATGACTTTTAGATATTTCACTGGAAATATCAAGTCATTCCCTCGATCTCGTCCCATGAATGTTAGTATTTCACTGAAAATGTCAAGTCATATCCTGTGTCTCGTCTGATGACTTTTTAAATATTTCACTGGAAATATTAAGTCATCTTTCACATCGCTCTAATGACTACCTATGTATTTCCTCGGAAATATAAAAGTCATTTCTTCTCATCCAGTACCGGTCAAAGAATTTATTAGGTATAAATTCTCTCCTCGTGTCGAAAAATCTCCCTTAATCAGCGAAGATTTATTCGTAAAATCCTCTTAAACTCCAATGACAACTTAAATATTTCATCCGAAGTATTTAAAGTTTATTTAATTTGCCAAATGCAATTAAATGTCGTTTCTCGTTCTCGACAAACGTTCATCGAATCCCGGTGGATTCATTCATAAAGGAATTTATTCGGTATAAATTCTTTTAATCTAAGGTCCAGAAAAATCACAACATATGTGAAATTTCTTTGTCAGAAATCTAATTCTGGGTCAAAACTGACCTCAGCAGGTCACGGTACTCTTTAATAGGGGACAGTATCGTTATTTTTAACGGTACCGTCGGACCGTTATTTGCTGAGACAGTTTATTCTCACTGTTTCAAAACCACTATCGAAACACACTTGATGTAGTCTTGAACCAGAACCGTATCCTATCAGAACAGATTGTATCTATCTTCTGATTCCTAAGCCTTCTTCCCTTTCACTTCCGCATGGTACTAAACACTACCAATGCTTCCGCATCCCACTCATCTCACACACACTTCAAACGAAGACATTAGGATACGTTGAGATAACCCTCCTTCATCAACATAGATAACCCTATAACCTTATCACCTACCTCACAACCCTGAAGATTTTATCTTCTTAACCCTTAGGATATCCCCAAGTAATCACATGTCTCATCATATAAATATTCTATGAATATTCACAATGATTGAGAAGAGCTACGTGACTTCAAAGGTGAAGTTTATCGTATGCTATCCACTACTTGTCATGACGTTACTAAGCTCATCGCTTCAGTCAAAGTTTGTTTTCCTCTTTATCTTTTAAATCTTGTCCGGTTGGTCATAGATTAAGGGGGAGCGAAAACATACTCATATAGTCTTTCACTAAACACTCTCAAGAACACACAAATGTGATTCTTATTCCCTAGGAAACTTCCCTTTAGCTGCCCAGAACTAGGTTGTATAGGAAAATTCGTGACTTCCAGGTCACGGTACCATTAAATAGGCCACGGTACCATTAAATTTAATGGTACCGTGTGGTATTTAGTGGTACCGTGCCTATGTTTGACGAATTTTCACTGTTTCCTTTAGATCCCTGCATTCCTAACCTCAAACCTGCAAAATC
Organism: Artemisia tridentata subsp. tridentata; assembly: GCA_021014915.2. Lineage (NCBI taxonomy): Eukaryota > Viridiplantae > Streptophyta > Magnoliopsida > Asterales > Asteraceae > Artemisia > Artemisia tridentata. Next base: position 110,562,885 of record CP139503.1, on the reverse strand, counting down.
TTGCAAACTCACATACACCCTAGGATTCCCTCACCACACCATAGGACTCTAACACCAACTTTAGTTCGAATCCCACAACTCTTGCCTATATAAGGCCTCACCATTGCAAGCTTATCTTGCATCTTACCTTCAAACCTCACATTAACATCATCATCACACTCAAACCTTTTAGCTACACTTCACTCTTGACAGTGACAGTTAGTCTAAGAACCTTCAACCCATAGATCCTCACACTCAAACCTTATAACCTTCAACTCATCACACTCAAACCTTACAACTACTCCTCACTTTAGATAAGTGATAGTTAGTTCAACAACCTTCATGTCACACCCCGAAAAATCTGGTTTTAGCGGAAGCGTACATGTCACTGAGGTGCTACTCAATTGGTATCACAACACAAGGTACAAAGAACGGTTTTACCTTAACCGTTTAGATTAAAAATTCATTTACAAAAATGTTAAATTTATATAATTCAAGAGTAGTGCGGAAATAGGCCCATAAAAGGATTTAAGCGGTCCCAAACATATTCATCAGAGTCGTCTATGACCATGCCCCTTGCCAAGCACCTCCAAAAATAAGCTATCGCCTTATCCTGAAAATACATGCTAAAAAGTGTCAACACGAGGTTGGTGAGTTCATAGGTTTGTTAATTAAACCACGAAGCTGTGAATAATAAAGCGTAGGACAACCGTGAGCATGATAAACTAATGTGAGCACATAACAACTAGCAATAACTGAACCTCAGACTATAAACACGCATAAATGATCCACACATAGTTTGGGTACTACTTCCCAAATTGATACTGGGTGCCACTTCCCAAATTGTATACTGGGTGCCACTTCCCAAAATTGTATACTGGGTGCCACTTCCCAAAATGTATACTGTCGATGCATCACTAAACAGTTGCACACGTTCAATCCAAGTCACACCAACTGAATTCACACAATAATGCACATATTGCAATCAAAACACACATGTTGTCCAAAATCATGAAACCAGTAGATCACAGCATTAAAACATTCAAAAACATTGAGTTTAGTTAATAACGAGCATGTATTCTCCCCCAAAACAGTTGTAAAACACGTAAAAGTAGGGGCCATGAACTCACCTTAGCCACAGCAATGCAAGATCACAACAGACACAACTGGCATCGAGAAGCAAACACAGCAATCAAGACATACGGCACGATAGTTCCAAGATGAATGAGCATGATGGTACACGGAGGTACAAGCACGGCGGTACACAACAGTCTAAGATCGGCACAACCTAATACGTATACGATTATCTCAAAATACGTCTTGCACAATAATAAAGTCTATAAAAGACTAAGTGTTGTAGTTTTCGTGGATTACTCAGTTTTCAAAACTTATCAAAAGTTTAGTTTCACGTTTCGTGTGGTGTGGTAAGAAGACATAGACTCGACAGACAACTCACGCCAAAGAGAAGAGACGTCAACAAACTCAAAAGAATACTGACGAGAACTCAAACCAGGGAGACAAACCTAAGAGTTTACGACAACAAACACCTCAAATCAAATAACTCAGTTTGTACGTTTCGACATTTACCCCGTTATCCCAAACAGTTTGTATAAAACATAAACGTTTTATAATAATAAAAATAAGTTTAACTAATAAAATTAGTTTTTCTCAATTCATCGAGATTGGGTTAATCAAAACTGGAATTACAATATTTAATAAGTTCACGTCTCGTTATCGTTCGTGTAAATATTAGTTTTAGTTTTATTGAAGATTTTGTGTCCGTTTCGTGTTTAATATATTAAGTTCATTTTGAAGTTAATATATTATACCGTCTCGCGTCTCAAAATGTTCAATGAATCCAATATCCAATATCGTCAGTCCGATAACGATCCATGATTGTCCAATGTCTAAATATAATAATCAAATCCGTATTTAAATCAAATTCACAATCCAAGTATTATCCGAAACGTACCAAGTGAACCAAGCGAATAAGTAATTACATGTTGGTTAATTATATTATTGACACCAGATTCTTTTAACTAGCATATTCTTTCTAAAATATGTTGGGCTTTGGCCCATTATTTAAACCAAACGCACCCTAATGTGGGCTTATGAGCCCAAACCAATTTTTAATCACCATGCCAGTATCTCATAATTTTGGACTGCAAACACAGCCAAAAACCAAAACACACCCTTATTGATAAAAATTGCAAACACACAATGACATATTTGTTAGAACAAAAACGCACCATATTTGTTTTTAATATACCCTAACGGACTCGAACCAAGTTCCACATTATGACACCGAGGTTATAACAAAGATCACACTAACCCATTATGCAAAGACCTCTCGGTCTCGGATCGAACCCACTTACCGCAACAGCCACAAGGACACAACCAACACTAATTCGGATTCAAATCCACATTCAACGTACCATTAATTCTCAAAATACACGTACCACACTGAGACCTCAAGGATCTCGGCTTCGAGCCACAAGGTTAACCCCGAAACAAACTAAACTCAATCCGAATACTCAAATAAGTTCACAAGCTTGATATTAAATTTAAATAAGCTAAAAGCCTCAAAAATAAGCCACTAAAATCCATGACCCACTCGGGTCAACTCGACCCGAGAACAACTCGAAGCACAGACAACTCATACAACAAGTTCCTACCACACGAAACCACAAATAACACATGTTTTAAATCAGCTTCATAACCACAGAAAAATTAGTAGAATCATTTGTAATCCAAAATTTATCCACGAAATTGTGACAATAATAATAACCGATTGTATATATATATATAAATATAAAAAATATGGAGATGGGCTTCTTGGTTTACCAAGTCAAGAAGAGAGCGAGAGGAGGGGGAAAACAGCAGCTGCGGTGGCTGTGGTGGTGCGTGGACCACGGCTGTCATCCCAAGAAAACCTTAGACGCATCTTCGATAACACCACAGCTACCCACTCGAACATATACTCGCATGACTACACAGAAAAATGATGTCGCCGGAAAACTCGCCGGAAAAATCATAGTTACCGAAAATAAATAGAATAGATGAGGGTGGGTTTCTTGGCGCGTGGGGTATATGGAAATGATGAGGATATCACAAGAATCATTTTGGTGGTGGTGGTGTAGTAGGGTGTGCGGCGGTGGAGCGCCGGTGGCCGGAAAATAAGAGAGGAGAGATGGGAGAGAGATGTGCGGCTGAGAAGTGTAGAAAATGAAATGTAACCCTAATAAATTTATAAAGATGTTTATATAGAGTTAGGTTTAGGGTTAGGATTAAAATACCCTAGGGACCAAATCTGTAATTAACAAAGTTTCGGGAAAGAGGAATAACATTTATTGCAGGGACCATAGTTGTAACTTTTGCTATATTTTATGAAATGAGGCTCGGGGCTCGTTTAAGATGGCAAATGATCGATTCAAGACACGAGAATTTCACCATTGCGTTTAGAATAATTTTTTTTTCAATAAAAGCGACTATTTATACGCCTCGTTTCTCACGAATAATAAAATAATCAAAACAAATCGTCGGTTGTGCCAGTACGCGTTGTGTACGAATTTCACGTTTTGCGAGATAAATTTCACGTTTTCAACCCAAATAAGTTCAGAAAGAATCCGTTTATGAGAAACAGGGAAAGTCTCGTATAAAAATATATTCGGAAAATTACGGGTGGTTACACTTCAATCCTCACAAACACACGAAACCCTTCATGCACCAAATTATCCCTAACACACAACTAGGATCATCCAACCTAGAAACCTAGAACTTCATTACCTTAACCCCGTTAGAGATATCCACCAACAATCCTGTTAGGATCACATGCACCTTTTCTTTTTCCCTTTTGAAATATATCATGCATCTCATTGTCAGTGCAAACGATATATTAACCTAAACCATCCTTTCCGACCTTTCCTCAAAGGGCAAAACCAACATCTCCAACCACATCATCATCATCCTCCTCCACCTTTAGGATTCCTACACCCTTACCTCCACCAAGTCCACCACAACCTTTAGCTATCACACTAACCCTATCACCATCAAACCTCTTTGGACGTGGCACCAACACATCATCCTTATCACCATCACCATCACCACAACCTTTAGCTCTCACACTAACCTTGTCACCTACATCTCCTTTTGAACTTGGCACTAACACATCATCCTTATCACTATCACCATCACCACAACCACTAATGGGTCATCCCATTATTTATCCCCTACAACCACATAACCCAAGTTGTCCTTGTTGTCGCCACAACCAACACTCTCCCACCTTATGGAATCATTTAGGTATAACCTCTATCGAGTCTACTTTATGGCACGACTTGTCATAATAGTAATCATTTAGAGTATGTCTTATCAACAAACTATCCTTAACATCAATCATCTTAGGTAGATGATTATGTTGTTCAAAAGGTTTGTTAGAACTTTCCTTCCCAATGACAACTTGGAATAAGTCATTTAGTGCGTCAGTCAATGAACGAATCTCGTTCTTGATTAGTGTGATTGAGTGAAAAATTACACCTTAGGTTTTCGGTCGGGTTGTGACACTTACGTGTTAACATAGTTTAACCCATGCATGTCTTGCTATGTGTATTCTATCCCTATAATGATGCTCCTATACTGTTATATATTATGCTGCACGAAGCTAACCCTTGATGTAAGAAAAGCCTTTGTAAGAATTTGATCCATGGATCCGCTAGATACTAAGGTAAATAAACAAGGGGATTAAGTCACCATAGGGGAGCATTGAGCTAGGGGGAGCTCGGGAGTATTTGAATACATAGCATGGAGTCGTCTTCACAAGTGTTGATAGAAGGCTTCACTAGGATGATGCAAGCTCGCCTTTCGGGGGAGAAAGGATATTAGTGCAATAAGGGGGAGTAGGGAGTAAATCCAAGGGAGCGCTCGAGGCAACTACCTTTTTGATTCGACAAAAGGGGGAGAAGGAGTGTAAACAGGTAACTTTTACATTTTACTGTGTGTTACGGTTTACATATTTGTCATCATCAAAAAGGGGGAGATTGTTAGTGCAAATATTACGATATTTAAACTAAACGATTTCTTCGGTTTTAATAATGACAAACATGTAACTTGTAATACATAATGTAAAATGTGCAAGTTACTTGTAAACACAAATCATCAATGCATACTTACATCAACACCTCCAGACGTCTCAAGTATGCTTCAACGAAGTCGTAGATTTCCATCCCGACATAAATCACTCAAGGTATGGACAAACAAATCTACTACTTGACAAATGATCAAAGGATTTTATTTTTCTAAACTTCACATTTTTAATGTGACAAAACATTTTTTCAAAAATATATTTCACAAATTATTTTTGAATTAAAAAGAAAAGTTTTATTTTGAAAAATATGTTTGAAAATCCCAACAGTCAAATTTCCCCCCAAAACAGCTCCTAACTTCCCCAAATAAACCTTCCCCAGTAAAGACAAACGAAGGAGCGTCTACGGCACCATTAAATAGGTACGGCTCCATTAAATTTAAAGGAGCCGTCGGGTATTTAGTGGAGCCGTGGGTCTGTAACGGTCAGATTTTCCTTTGCCAATAAATAGTGGACCATTCCACACTTCCAACTTGATTTTCCAGTGAGTTTTTCTCTGGTATAGTCCACCTCACTTAAAACACTTTCCTTGATCATTTGGAGAGTCTTAGGTTGTTTAAGAGTGATCTAATCATCCATTCAAGTGATCCTCTTCATTCCTCTTGATTAGCAAGAGAAGAACACAAAGTATCCAAGTAGATACAAAGTGTTGTCATCCCTCTTGATTAGCAAGAGAAGAACACAAAGTATCCAAGTAGATACAAAGTGTTGTCATCCCTCTTGATTAGCAAGAGAAGAACACAAAGTATTCAAGTTGATACAAAGTGTTGTCATCCCTCTTGATTAGCAAGAGAAGAACTCAAGGTATCCAAGAAGATACAAGAGTTGGAGTTGTTAGGTCTTGTAACATTTGTTACACTCTTGATTGTATCATAGCATACATCAAGATTGTTTTTCTTTTGTGAGAGAGAGAGAGTCAAGATCATTGTGATCTTAAGAGATAGTGAAGATCTCTTGAAGCCATTGGGCTTGTGTGATTGATCATGTGGATCAAGGGTAGATCGGGTAGATCGTGGTAGATTGGTGCTAGCTAAGATTAGCACTCGACATCTAGCTTAGTGTCGGAAATAGGATAACCGACGTGTATGGTATAGATCGGGTAGATCGTGGTAGATTGGTGCTAGCTAAGATTAGCACTCGACATCTAGCTTAGTGTCGAAAAACAAGTTAAGCGACGTGTACGGTTTTCTCCGCCTAAAGGGAGTTTGTTGATTAGTGAAGTAACTCTCGAGTTGGGTACTCAGGGAGTGGAGTAGGGAGAAGAGGAGCTTCGTGACCGAACCACTATAAATCACTGTGTCCAGTTTGCGCCTTCTAACTTATCTCTTTACTTTCATTTCATTAGTTATCGCTTTATATTTATATTTGCATTGCATATGTGTTTGTGTGGCTTGTTGCTCATGTAGTGATTGATCATGTATGTTCCATGGTTTGATTGTGCATATGTTGTAGTTTACTATAGTCATCTCTAGATGCTATATACTCATTGTTGACACTCTTCATATTACGTCACACTTGATCGGGTGTTTGATACAAAAGTTTTAAGTTTTTTAAATGGAAACGTATTCACCCCCCCCCCTTCTACGGTTTCCACACTATTATTTATAAACCGAATAAATTATAAGTAAAAGTCCATAAAATGATTAAATGGCATGCTTACCATCTTTGAAAATCTTGTCTTGTGAAAGAGAAAATAATCCTTTGTTTGAGGACACTATTGTCCACATTTAGAATACATTTTCTTAAGCCTCTCTATATCAGCAAAGGAGTCACTAAGAATCACCTCTGAACGACCAACACGTCCTAGAGTCTCCATTCTAGTGCTCCATTCAAGAGTCAAAACCTGTAAAATCCATCAATGAGTGCATACCAAGTGTTCTCTAGCATATGGGCAAAATATGTCGTTTTGGGTTTACTCACCGACACCTGTTAGTCCATTAGAAATTACGACTAAATATATATATTTACTTCTAATAATGTTCCAATTACTTGAATAAATGATTTAGGAGTTTGTATACATTAAAACTAAAACTCGGCAAATAACTTAGCTATTCCGAAGCATTAAATAGCAAAAGAGCTGCTGTCTGGTAGGTTGTTAAAACCAGCTCAATAGTTTTCTGATCAAATTTACCGTTCACATTGCACGTCCCTAGAGAATAGATCTATGTGAGCTTTCTGTGTTTGGTTTTTGTATGGTAGAACTCCTTAAACACTTCGACACATTTCACCATCTCTGCAGGCAGGCAAAGATCAGAGGATTTATAACTCGGCCAGAACCCCATAGTTAAAACAGTGACTGTAAAATCAATCCCACGACTTGCAAGAGGAGTATTTGAAAGGTAATCATTAAACTGACTCTGATTCTCCTTCGCGAATGTTAAATCTGTCACCATGCCCTCCATCTAAGATGTGAACTGTCCACCACATTGCTACTTTAAATTTGAGAGGATCAATCTTTCATGATCATCATTCCCACTCTTATCGAAAAGTAAACGCCGAGAAAGTTTTTTCCTATAAAACTCTGCGAAAAGGTCTTTATCGCTGATGTAAGCAAGAATCTTAACCACCATATCCAAAGTTTCCTCGATAGCTTCATCACTAAGCTTCTCGGTACCACCCTTTTTGAGGATGTTGTCACAATATGCAGACAGCAGCTCCGCAGTAGAGCAACCAGCCACAACTTTATTGCAAAAAACCTCAAAGGCTTCTTTTAGGGCCTTGTGAAATAGGGTGTGATTTGAAAAGCAATCGATAACATATGCCATGAACTTGTCATGCAATTCAATTGCCTTCCTGACAAACACCTGCTCCTGTGGACCACCAACATTCTCTGATGCGCGAGCTGATTGACTGTGCTCATCATTGCAGGGTTTTGAGCTAGATGACTCATTAAATTCCTCAAGACATCCTGAGATCCAGCCCCGGATTGGTTTGACGCACCAGCTATTAGACTGCTTAAAGCAGGATTTTGCATTACTTGGTTCATCATCGTAGCTGGATCCATTTGACCACCAGGATATGTAAGGCTTTGATTACCATCTGAATTAGAAGCACCAATACCACAAGCCTCTGATCTTGTCTGCCGAGGTCATCTCTAATAACACATTTGTATACAGTTTTAGCATATTATACTCAGTCAGAATCGATTTATATATAATGCGATGGTAGTGAGATAATATTAAATTGCCTTTCAAAAAATAAAATGGGTCAAAATCGCCACTTCTAGTATTTTACTTATTTATCACTACATATATTGCATTTCTATAACAATGAAAAGTTATTAACATAAGCACACATATACACAAAAATAGTATTGATATTAAGCTATATAAGTTTGGAATAGGGGAAGACCTGAGGTTGTAAACCTTCTGAGCCAAGTCCAACAGGAATCGGGGCATTACTCCTCCGACTTGATGACAAACCACCATCCGCTTCACTTAATGATTTCATTCTCGTGGTACTCGAAGTTGCATTTCCCATGCCTCCTGCATCCTGTTTGATATATTTATAAGCAATTAATTATAAGAACTAAATTATTACAATATTAACCAAGTTTTTCTAGAATAAGTAGACCGAACAGATGCTAACATTATAAATACATTTTGGGTGACTTTTGACCCATTTGAATTTAAACTCTTATTGATTAATGCATTAACAAACTCAAACCCATTAATAAATATGTGTCAAACTTTCCACCTATAGAAAAGCTTAAACCATACCGTCTGAACCTCTGGAAGACCAGAAAAAGCATGATTTCCACACCTATGCAAGTTTTCAGCAATGTAAGGTCCTGTTCTATTCACCGTCCTGCTAATGAACTGTGATTGTCTCCTCCGGAGTATCCAGAGGAGGACATACCTCATCACACGTATTCATAAATTTATATAATTTCAACCTTATATACAATGATTAAATAGAGTTACAGAGAAGCATGTTTTATGAATATATGGTTACCTGTACAATTTAGTGAGGAGTATTGCAATGACCTTGATTGATATGCCAAACCAATTAATGGTGTGGCTAGTAACCATGATGTGTTCACCCAACTCACCAATTGGCCTTCACCTGTATCCAACCAAATTTCACACCATCAGCTCCATCAGCTCCATCTTTAGTTTGCATGCTTATTATGAGCCTTTTTTCACAAACCATCCAAGTAATTACACATATATGCGCAAGTATTTACCTTCCCAATGTCAACTTTTATTGATATTTTACCAATGTACGATCGACAACCCCAATATGAACAATCCTAACACCAAGTTCTTTGCAAAAGTGAACATAAGATCATCGTCAAACAGGGATATCCAGCATGGATAGATGTCGTGCCAGTCTAAGACATACCCCAAAGATATATGTAACACCCATGTAGATATATTTCTTAGCAAAACTCACTGTTAACCCAGAATATTATCGTCTCACGAACATCTTCGGGTAATCTTTTGGTGCGGGTTATAAAGGGTGGGGTCGATTTGTCCCAAAAAGACTATCTCTAAGTTTTAACTACGTGTTTTCAAAAAGCCCCGGTCTGAGTGCTTATGCTTATTAGCTTTTTTACTTACTGAAAATAGCAATAATCCTTTTGAAATAAGCTCACCCAAATCGCCTCTTTTTTTCTTCTCCTAACCGATCGTGAATAAAAACCCGACTGATTATAAGTAGTTCTAACAGGTTGGTTAAACTGATTATTTGCCTATTAAAGAGTAATTAGCACTTAAAAAAGCAGGTTGCTATTTGCTTATTTCTTAATCAAATAATTAAGCAATCCAAAACATAGATAATCACTTTAGACATAATCGGCTAACTGTAAAAAAGTTGATTTTTACCTGATTCTTCAATGGTTACTTTACATTCAATGTACCAACAGTATTTAATGCGTTGCGACAACTTGATCTGCAATATGTCCTAGTTCCCTAATCTGCACCAAAAACAAAAAATCATTGTTAAGCAACATATGCAAGAATAAAAAGATAGTAAATCTTAACATCAATATGACCTTTCTTCCATAGCTTATACATAATTAACCTCCAATAACTGCGAATTGAAAAGGGGTTCCATTGTTATAAGCATGCAATGTAGAATAAACGTATATGCAATTCACAAAATATCAAGTCGAATTAAGAATTTATTTGCTTAAGAGATATATAAAAGAGATAGGATATATACCAGGCTAATTCTGGGGTCTGAAGGTCTTTTCCATGCTGTACTGCAAATGCGATCATATGAGCACATAAAAATAAGCAACAACGATTCAATAAAAGATCATGCTTCTACAGAATCGTGATAATTTGTACATAAATAATAATAGAAAAATAAAACCAAAACAAATAAGACATCATATATACCTCAGCCGCCATGGTTGGTTGATGAATTTTTATTAGGGTTTTGAGCAAAAGTTATTTTGAATAACCTGCAAAGCATATAAAAAAATGTTTATAAAATAAATAAGAATGTAACTGACCACTATAACCAAAGATTTGATAACTTCATTGCTTCCACATCAGGTGCCTGGATAACAACCTGCACATGAAATCAGAGAAGAAAAAAGAATATCGTGTGTGTGATAATGAGATGAATGAGTGATATTAGGGTTTTGGGAAAAAAAATATTTCGTATAATAATGGACTGGATATCGATAATATTGGATTTAGTTTGCTAAATATTTAGCCATATATTTACTTTGTTTTGGGTTGTTGATCACAATCAATGGCTTAGCTCCATTAGTTGGGACATTTGCATTGTAACCTAAACATGCAAGTTCGAATCTCACTATGGTCATTTTTTAATTCCGGATTTTAAATTAAAAAAAAATCTATGAACAAAGGGTGCTTAGGTGGCTTTATGACGTGGCTTAAGGCATGATTACTGGGCATTACGTGGCATTAATGACGTCATACACATCCTGTTTTATATATATATATATATATATAATATATATATATATATATATATATATATATATATATATATATATATATATATATATATATATATATATATATATATTGTAGATATATATATATATATTATAGTAAGAAAAACACGACCAAAAGGTAAATTCTCTCTCTAACCAAGAGTGAATATACCGAGAGGTCAAAGAAATTCAAACCAAATATTTACCGGAAGTAGTTTATTTTTCCCGGGTCGTTAAGTTCCGATGAAGTGTGAATGGAACTTTGAATTCCGTTTATGATCGGATGATTAGAATAATTGAGATATTTTGGGATTATGTCTAAAATCAGAAAACATATACTAAAAAGCAACTAATAAGCATATAAAATAAGTAAGTAAAGCACAAATAAGTAAAAACGCAAATAAGACTAAAAACGGGCTCTAATCGGAAATTAAACGAGCCTAAGAAAATCTAAAAAACAAAAATTAACCCTAGATGTGTAAATTTGGTTCCTAAAAGTCCTAAATGATTAACAATAATTTTAGAAAAAAGATTTATATTTTTTTGCTTTTTATTTTATTTTTAATGAATTAAAAACACTTTTGGATTAAAAATAATATTAAAAATACTAAATTAATACGAAAAAATTATGAAAAATTCTGTAAAACTACTTTAAGCTATAAGGAACATAGGAAAAATAAAAATGAATCGACAGCTTATCTAGATAAGCTGTGAATAAGCTAACAAGCAAAATAAGCTAAAAGGGAAGAAAAAAAGCTTAAGTAAATATCAAATGCACCCTTAGTCGAAAAAGACCCAAGGGAGCAGCTGGAATTGGTGTGGTGTGTGGAGGCTTTGGTTGAGACTAGGTCGAGGTCCAGGGTTCGAGCCCTGCTCACCCTGGGCTTCCCTAGTTTCCCAAAGTTTTTATTTTTGAAATTTTCTTTTTAAAAACTTAAAAATAAGCTGGAATTAAACAACTTTAATGAAGACAAACTTTTTAAAACCTATAAATAAGCTGGAAAATAAGCAGAAATAACCAGCAGTACTAACTTTCAAGTTAGTACTGCCTTTTCAAAAATTAAAACTGCTAAGGTTATAAAGCAACTAATAAGCACTAAATAAGCTCACCTGCTGATCTAAACTACCCTTCTAAAACTAATAAGCATAAATGATCAAGGATAAGCAGAAATGATAAGCAAAAAGCTAAAAAATCTAAACTTAAGCTAAAAGCAAAACTGCTATCCCAAACAGACTCAAAGGCACTTTTTTAACTATTAAAAAAGCTACTTAAACAATAAGCTAGACCATGAAACCTAAAAACAGATTAAAATAAGCAACCAAAGAATTCACAAAACCATTTTCAGACATTTTAGAGCTTATTAGATGCTTGAAAATAAGCTGATAAGACAGCTAGTTAAGACAAAATTGAAAATTGATATACTTAAAATCAGACCTGAACTACTACTTTTAGCACTAGAATAAGACCTGATAAACTTATCCAATAAGCTAGAAACCTAAAAACAGATTTAGCTAAATGACCAAAGAATTCACAAAATCAATTTAAGGCAATTTTGACTTGATTTGACCTTAAAAATAAGCTAATGAAAACTGCTACTCATACTTATATTTTTGTATTTTTATAAAACTTGCAGGCCTGAGTGGCTACTTTTGACACTACAAATAAGCTACTATAAGATATAACTAAAAAGAAACACCTAAAAACAGATGAGGATAAACAACTAATAAACACATAAAACTAATTTTTAAGGATTTTTGAATAAAAATGAACTTAAAACTAAGTTGTGCAAAGACTGCCAGATAAGTGTTTTTTGGTTCTTTTGATTTTTGACACAAACTAGTAAACAATACTAAAGACCTATAAAACTTGACTCAAATTCTAAGACACTTAACCAATAGCAGAGACATGAAATGTAGACTGCTTTTGACACAAAACAACAATTCAATAGAACTTTTTGATGATTTCTCAAAAGAAGCTGATAAAATGAGTTAAAAACTATAAAATTTATAAAATTAATCTAAGACCTATGAAACTTGCTAAATCTACTCTAAACAACTTCTAATACTATTACTACGACTGATTTAAAGCTAAACCAGTTTGGTCTTATAGCCAAAACTCATGAACACAGATTTAAACCCTTTCGAAAATCCAAATCCAAACACTCCTTTAACTTCTTAAAACTGTGTTTAGTACTGATTTAAGCTATAAATCTCATGTTTTATTGAAAACAGATTAATATTAAGTGTATTAAAAGGTTTTTAAGCAAAAACTTATAGGAAATATGCACTTAGCCAATAAGCAAAGCTTATTGGCTATTTTGACTATAAAAACACTTATAAGAACAAATAACTCTTAAACTATGAAATAAGCAACAAATCAGATAGATCTACTATTAATAAGCATATAAAACACAAATAAACATAGATAAGCATATAATAAGCAGAAATGACCAATAAGCAGTTCAATAAGCTGAAAATGTAAAAGTCAAACTCACTTGGTCCTTTGCTCAAACAAGGACTAAAAATGCTCTAAGAGATGATCTACAAGCTCTAGCTTGTTTAAAACAAGCTGGTAAAGTCCAATAAGCCCATCCGAGTCTGGCTTATCATCCAAACTGCTTATTTCTCCTTAAGATCAAGTTATTGAATCACAAGCTTAAATAAACTCAATCCAACTATTGAGAAGTTGGACTGAGCTTATGTAGAAGTAGTAAGAGCTTATTAAAGAGCTTAAGACAGCTTATTTTAACCATATGAAAACATTATTAAAGCATTAAAAGTAAATAGACAATTATTTAAACAAACGAAATTTTATTAAAACTTTAAGAGAATTACAATACTGAAAAGGAAATACAATACTGTTTAAAAGACAATAAAGGAAAGCTACAATAAGCACTAAATAAGCTAATAATAAAAACGACTAAAAAGATCCTTCTTGTGTGTGATGGAGCCTCTATTTATAGGGAGCTGAGGATGATTCTAGGTCTTCTAGTGTGCTTCTTTCCCTTCAATCCTGGCCCTCCAATGATTGATTCGTCATAAGCAATGATCACAACCCTTGGATCATGAGCCACCTCACTTTAACCAATCACAAGCCTTGGGATCGCCAAGGTGGACATTAATCATGTCACTCTTTCATCCATGTGGTCTTCTAGAAGAGGGAGGTATCCAAGGGTTTAACCCGTACAAGTTAACCAGAGGTAAAGGGAAGAGGAAGGTAAACAGTGCTTCCCGCTCTCTTTTTCTCTTGTTTGACCCGGGTTTTAATTGTTTTGACCTGGGTTTTAATTGGAATGGTCGGGTTAAGGGATGGGTTGGATGCGTATAGGGAGTGGGCTTAATATGGAGTGGGCTTTATTTATGTTTAGTATATATAAAAGGTTAATGGGAGTTAAGTTTTGGACTAATTTTGCAATTTAGCTTAGGACTATAAGTGAAAAGGTTTAGGGACTAATGGTGACATTGATTTTAGGTTTAGGGTTGAATAAGTTAAGGCTTGATCCAAAATGTAGAAACACACTCCCGGCTATGGCTTTTCTCACTCTTTCCATTCCTGTGCTCGTGTTTGTCCGTTTTGTCTTTCTTTTTGTCCTTTTCATCATATCCGTTACCTGCATATGGAAAAACACAAAAACAAGCATATATTTGGCATTTATGATCAGTTTTTGGTCTTTTGAGTCCGTTTTTGATAAAGAAAAGGTATGTGATTTAACACATACCAAGAAGCGACTTGAGGATGTTCCAATTGTGCGTGATTTTCCCAAAGTATTTCCTGAAGATCTACCTGAACTTCCACCGGTTCGACAAGTGTAATTCCAAATCGACTTAGTGCCGAGAGCTGCACCCATGGCACGTGCACCATATCGACTAGCATCAACAGAGATGCAAGAACTGTCTAATCAACTGCAAGAGTTGTTCGATAAAGGGTTTATTCGACCAAGTTCCTCGCCCTGGGGAGCACCAGTTTTATTCGTAAAGAAGAAGGATGGGTCATTCAGGATTTGTATTGACTATCGTGAAGTGAATAAGCTAACAGTGAAGAACCGATACCCGTTACCTAGAATTGACGACTTATTCAACCAGTTACAAGGATCCGGTTTCTACTCCAAGATAGACGTACGATCGGGTTATCATCAACTCAGAGTCCGGGAAGAGGATATTCTCAAGACAGCGTTCAGAACTCGATATGGCCACTATGAGTTTCGAGTAATTCCATTTGGTTTGACAAACGCACCTGCTGTATTCATGGATCTCATGAACCGAGTGTGTAAACCATATCTGGAAAAGTTTGTTATAGTCTTCATCGATGACATTTTGATCTACTCCAAGAGTAAAGAAGAGCACGAGCAGCATCTGACAATAATTCTTAATTTACTCAAGGAAGAGAAATTGTAAGCGAAATTCTCTAAGTGTGAATTTTGGATTCGCACGGTACAATTCCTTGGGCACGTAATTAACAGTAAAGGGTTACACGTGGATCGCGCAAAGATTGAAGCTATTGAGAACTGGCCAACGCCCACTAACGCCACAGAAATCCGTCAATTTCTGGGATTGGCTAGATACTACAGGAGATTCATCGAAGGATTCTCCAAAATAGCTAAACCATTAACTGCGTTGACTCAAAAGAATAAGAATTATGGATGGGGAAAGGACGAAGAAGAAGCATTACAAACCCTGGAGCAGAAACTTTTTAGTGCACCGATTCTAGCATTACCAGATGGAGCTGAAGATTTCGTAGTCTATTGCGATGCATCACACCAAGGGTTCGGAGAAATTTTGATGCAATGAGAGAAGGTCATGCAGATGCTTCCCGACAACTTAAGACTCATGAGGAGAATTATACCACAGACGATTTGGAGTTAGGAGCTGTGGTTTTGCACTTAAGATTTGGAGGCACTATCTATACGGTACGAATTATACTGTCTTTACCGATAACAAGAGTCTCCAACATATTTTGGATCAAAATGAGTTGAATATGAGACAACGACGATGATTGGAGTTGTTAAGCGACTATGATTGTGAAATCCGATACCACCAGGGAAAAGTGAACGTCGTGGCTGATGCTTTGAGCCGTAAGGAACGGTTGAAGCCCCTGCGAGTTCGAGCTTTAGTTTTTCCATCAATTCAAACCATCCCGCTCAGATTATTAATGCACAAGAAGAAGCCGTGAAACAAGAAGACCTCAAGAGCGAGAACCTTTACGGTATGATACAGAAGAAGTTTGAGAAACGTTCAGATGGAATGTTATGTTTTGAAGGAAGAAGTTTGATACCATGTTTTGGAGGACTGCGAGACTTAATCATGCATGAGTCTCATAATTCGAAGTACTTTGTACACCCAGGATCCGACAAGATGTATCACAATCTCAAGAAGTTATATTGGTGGCCAAATATGAAGGCTGACATTGCCGACTATGTCTGCAAGTGCCTTACGTGCTCTAAAGTTAAAGCCGAACATCAGAAACCGTCTAGTCATCTACAAAAACCTGAGATTCCTGAATGGAAATGGGAACAGATTACTATGGACTTCATCACTGACTTCAACTGGTTTCGACGCTATTTGGGTTACAGTCGATCGACTAACTAAATCTACACACTTTCTACCCATCAAAGAGAACTACAGTATGGACAAGCTGACTAAACTTTACGTCAAGGAAGTAGTCTCGAAACATGGCGCGTCAATATCTATCATCTCTGATCGAGACAACAAATTAACTTCTAACTTTTGGCGATCACTTCAGGATGTCTTTGGCATAAACCTCGACATGAGTACCGCATATCATCCACAGACCGATGGTCAAAGTGAAAGGATCATACAAACCTTAGAAGATATGCTTCGAGCTTGTGTGATTGATTTTGGAAATGGATGGGATACCCATTTGCCTTTAATTGATTTTTCATACAACAACAGCTATCACGCGAGCATTAAGGCTGCACCGTTTGAAGCACTGTATGGTCGAAAGTGCCGATCACCTATTTGTTAGGCTGAATTAGGAGAAGCTAAGCTCATTGGACCGGACATCGTTCATTAGACATCCGAGAAGATCGTACAAATTAAGAACCGACTACAAGTTACAAGAGACCGACAGAAGAGTTACGCAGATGTGAGGCGTAAACCACTAGAGTTTCAAGTCGGAGATAAGGTTATGTTGAAAGTCTCGCCATGGAAAGTCGTGATACGGTTTGGTAAACGAGGAAAGCTGAACCCGAGGTACATTGGACCATTCAAGATTTTGAACAGGGTTGGTCCAGTAGCCTACAGACTTGAACTACCACCCAAGCTTAGTAGAGTACACCCTACATTTCATTTGTCAAACCTTAAGAAGCGCTTATCTGATGAGTCATCCGTGATTTCACTCGACGAGATTCAGATTTATGAGCAATTGAACTATATTGAGGAACCCGTCGAAATTATGGACCGTGAAGTCAAACAGCTGAAGCAGAGTCGTATTCTTATCGTGAAAGTCCGTTGGAATTCCAAGAGAGGACCCGAGTTCACCTGGGAACGCGAAGACGAGTTCAAGCGCAAGTACCCTCACCTTTTCTCAACCACGACTGGTAACACTAACTGAAATCCGAGACGGATTTCCATATACGATGTAGGTGCTGTAACACCCGGTAATTTTCCAAACCTATTTTTCCTAGCGAAACATTTATTTTTGCATCCCCTTAGCATTTAAACTTTTTCCGAACTTATTTGAACTTGAGAAACCTAAGATATCTTGATAAACGTGAGCGTTATCCCTTTATTGAATCGGCACAACCTAGAAAGCACGAAACGAATCAATTTGCAAAATAAATTAACTTCGAAAAAGTTATGCATATTTATACTCATTTTTATCAGAAAAATTATTTCGAAAATAATGGCGCAAGTCTCGTAAATATTTATGCCCGTTTGATACATCAAATAGGTCCCATAGTGTTCATTTTAAAAGTTTAATCCGTTTGTCAAAAACACCCCCTCCGCCCGAATGTTACCCCACGCCCCCTTCTTTTTCGTTTGTCCACCATCGGCCCCTATACCTAAATATATAAACCTCACCTTCTCTATCTCCTCCCTCATTTGATACCACCCCCTCACCGGAACCCTATTCCGGCACTGCTACCCCATCCGTCCAAAATTCCGGCCATCAACGAAACTTCACCCACGCATAGATCTCGACCTTCTCTTCATTTCTGGAGCATTTGGGAGCCAAGGGAGTCCGTGTGGTTGTGTTTTGAGCCATCACCGCCACTACCACCATCGCACCACCACTCACCGCCGCACCTTTCTCTCTTTCTCACGCGTTTGGTAAGCACTACGCGCCACCCTACTTTGTTATTTTCATTTTTATCAAAACCCTAAACCTAAAATTTTATAAAACGTATTTTTATTAACAAAAACTTATTTAAACTCGATTTTTTAAACTCAAAACGTGTGGATCTAAAACCTTGACCCTCGACTCAGCTGGACTCGTTCTGATTCGCGTGACTCAACCGAGTTGACTCGGGGCGGTTTCTCATTTATTTTGATTTCATTATCTTGTCTAAGCTTATTTTGGTTTGTTTGTAGCTTGGTTTTGGATTTGGCTTGGTTTTGGTTTGGGTTCGTGTAGGTCGAGAGCCATTTGGCTTGTGTAGTGTTGAGCCGTGACTCAAGGGAGTCACGACATAGTGTAGGTTGTTTTGTTTGTGTCGCGGATTGGATTTGGTTTGGTTATGGTCAGCCGAGAGCCCATAAGCTCGAATAAGCTCGAGCCGTGACTCAAGGGAGTTACGGCATGAGTTGGTTTTGCATTTTTTGAAGTCATGGCATGTGATACTAATTTTACTCGAGTCGAGTTTGGTTTGTGTAGATTTGGATTTGTAGCCGTTGTTAGTTGGTTGTCGTGTCGAGTGAGCCGTGACTCAAGGAGAGTCACGAGCTTGTTGTTTTGATTATTGGCTGCGGCCTTGGATGGCTTGGTCGACAAGAGTGAGTCAAATTCGAGACTCATGGGAGTCTCGGCCGTGTCGTTCTCGAGGTTAGAAAACCTCGAGTTAGCGTCTTGAGTTGGTTTCGGGTTCGGATTGTTGATTGGGTCGAAAGGACTAAACAAGCCCATGTGGAGTCTAGTAATGTTAACTTTGGGCCATTAGCCCAAAGTGAGTCCATATAGTGTGAGTAAGTATTGGGCCGAAGCCCAATACACTTGGGGCCGTGTATTGTTTCTTTTATTGTTTTGACTATTTATTTCATTGTCACCTCCGCTTACTAAATTATCTCATTTTGTTTGTCAATTGGTGTTTCGGAAACTATTCGGGTATACTTGGGATATGATTTGGATTTGGATATGGATATTGCAACAACCTATGCTTTGGATGTGATTATTGGATTGGACGTTATTGGATTTACGGTATTAGCCGATAGACTTATGGACGGTTTTGTACTTGAGAAGGAAGAGTATGTTAGACTCATAAGAGCTTAACATATTTGGACACGAACATACACAAAATGGTCGATAAACTTGACAACTAATATACACGCTAATGATAATGTCTAATGATATATAAATAACTTGTAAAATGTGACAATAAAACTTGTATTATTCAAAAGTCGCGACGACTTGGAAATGTTTTATAAACGGACGAGTCATGTCTAAATTTCTATAAAAACCTTTATAATTAAACCATTTACAAATTGTAAACATCATAAAACCATTTGAAAACTTATATATTTTCTTCCTAAATCATAACGTTTTACCAACTATTTTGGGATATGGGTAAAACACCGAAACGACCTATTGATATCTTTTCTTCTTATTCTTTATTATTCTTTCCTTTCTTATTCTTATCTCTTCTTCTTTTCTTGATTCTTTTCTTACTTGTTTGTTTGTGTTTCGCCGACTATTATTATCTTATCTTTCCTTTTCTATCCACACGAGTCATAAATGTTTATTTCTTTCAACGCCATTGAAACTAAACCTTTTCATTTCAAACACGAGTATTCTACGAGTATTACTTTATAAATCACTTTGAGGATTATTTCTGAAACATACCATTTACTTATTAGGCTGTGTTGAAGTTCACTTGCCGTGCCATACCATCTGATCGTATTGTGATATCTTATTTCATCTACTGCTAAGGTGTGATTCATAGCCCCACTTTACTTTTAAATTGTTTATAAACCCATGGGGGAGATACATGCTACTTACTTTTCATGAACACAATTGTTTAAACGTATTCTTTTCCTGACTAAGATGATAATGCTAAGTACCGCCCTTGCCAAAAGCAACTCCCTCGATCATGAACCATTAATCACTTACGAGTGAGCGCGATTATAGTTTATAGGCCTATAGGAATGACCACCCGCCATGTTGACCAAGGCCGGCAACATGTGATATACTATACTCGAGATTTACTAGGTATCTGGCAAAGTGCCTACTTGGGGTCAAATTGTTATATTATAAATTCTGTGGTTACTGTCAACTTACGCCAATGTTATTGGTGCCGGTTAACGTTTTGCGTGTCATGAGCTTAGCAACTGTTTGACGCTTACATGGTATCTGTATTTGTTACTTACATCTTCCAGACTTGAAAATCTTGTGTTCAACTACTTTACATTTAAACCTATGGATTACACTCAACCTTTATGTTGACTTTTTAGCATGTTTTATCTCAGGTAATTGATGTACACTATACTGGCACTGGGAGTGGCAAGAAGACTATCGATGGCTATTTGTCGTTTTTGTAGTATATTATATTTTCCAAGGGTAAAACTCAACGTATGCGTTTTCCCCGGGTCGTTTCCCAACGAAGGTCGAATATCGAGTTGTCGTTAACGTGTCGAATACGTGTGGTGAATGAGTGAAAAAGAGTGATTGATTTGCGATTTTATACTACGAACAATTAAATATGAAATAAAAACAACTAATTAATCTAATTAAACAATTAAACTAAGCATGCGAATTTTAAAAACGAAAATTTGAAATTAAAAACGTAACGCGACGAATTATAAAACGCAAATAAAAGTGATTTTGTGAAATTTAAAACCTAAAAATATCAAAATAATTTTCCTATATTAAAAATGATAAAAGAAAAATTTTTGGAAAAAGAAAAATATTTTTTTTTTGACTTTTTAATAATTTTTTTTTTAGGAATTAAAACTATTTGAAACTAATTAGGTGTTTTGACTAAAATGCAAAAGTAAAAAAAATAACTAATGGACTAAATTATAAAAGAAAACCGAAAATGTAATTTATTTAAGTAAGTTTCATAAAGAAAACAAAATTTTATAGACTAAAATTCAAAGTTTAAAACTCAAGGGACTGAAAATGTAATTTAGAAAAATTATCCTATAAAAGAAATGTAAGAAAATTAAAATTTTATAAAAGCTAGGGACTAAAGTGCAAAAACTGAAACTAAATTAAACTAAATAAAAGACAAGGACTAAATTTTCCACAAATCAAACTATTTTAATAACACTTAATACGAATTAAACTAAAACTACAGGGACCAAAAGTGACAACTAACAGAAACTTATTAAATTTTCTAAATTAGAAATCAAGCTAACTAGCTCTTTTCAACAGCTCATAACAAACTCAAAGCTTAACCGATTTTTAAAATAAAAGCTGTTTTGAAAAGCCCAGTAAGCATAGATTACTATTATCCCAAAAACCCTATAACAAAAACTTGTTTGCTAGGTTGATTTTGGCCTAGATCAGCAGTCTAAATCCACACAAAATTGGTGCACATTTGCATCCAGATCAGGTCAACTATGGGGGTTTTACAGGTCAAAAATAAGCTTAAGAATAAGTCTAAAAATCAATACCAGATAGTGAGCTCATAGGCCACTATATAAGCTATCTTAAACCCAAAAAAAATTAGAATCTAAATTTCTCTGTATAAGCCAAATAACTAGCTAGATCAGCAGTGAAAAATTACTCAAAGCGGCTGCACTTATTTTGACAGCAGAAAAGTGGCGCAACATATATATTTTTTTTTCAGTACTACTTTAATCCAATCCCAGCTTTGCAACTTTTTTATACTTAACTGAACCTCACACTTTGCTGCGATAAAAATCCTAAAAAGCTTCTTACAAATAGCTTCTAATAATAAAAATGGCTTAAGTCCTAATGTAATTTACTCTAAGCTGATGCCCAACTTAAACTATTAAAACTATACTACTTTTAAACTTAACAAAGAAACAATAGCAGCTAAGGATAAAGAACAAACAACTATAAACTACTGAATCTCATAAAACAAATCTACACTAAAATTCATCAAAAGCTTATTGAAATTTGTAAATTAGATACTTACTAACCACCCTTAGCATGAACAAAGGGTTTTCCACAGAAGCCTATCTTTAGATAGGCTAGAGGCTTCCAAATCCCCTCCTAGACCATCACTCCAACCTGCTATCATCATGGATCAAATGGACTTTGACTTTGTTTGACTTCGAGAGGAAACTGATGAAGTGCCAAAGTTAAGTCTCACAAAAGCTATGTAAAGCTTTTATGAAACTTTAGAACCAGAAAACTAAGCTTATTGAAGCTTTTTAACTGAACTACTATATTTATTTATTTTTTTTTATTTTTTTTTAGAATGATGAACAGAAAATAAAAACTAAATGATTGAACAATAATAAACTTGAAACAATAAAACTAATTTAAACTGGAAATAAAAATTTTCATTAATTAAAAAAAATTACAAACGGATTTAAAATTAAGAAATTACTTAAACCTATTACAAACTAGAATTAAAATGCTTAAAACAATAAAAGCTGAAAAATTACAAGGTTAAAAACAGAAAAATTACAACAACCGGATGAGGAGAAACCCTCTCCTATTTATAGGGCTCAGCTGAACCTTCTGGGTCTTCCAGCTCATCAATCCGTGTGCTCCTCAGCTGCTATCCACCCTTAGATCATTTCTTCTTTCCTACTCTTGATTCTCACCCGTACGATCAAAGGTATGAGGTGGCCTCTCCAATCATTAGCTCCCACGTGTCCCTGGCAGTGTCAGACCCTTCTAGAATCACTTATGATTGGGTAATAATTGATGAAGTGAGGTAATTGAAGGGTACGGTAATTAGGGTTCTAAAAATAGTGAAATTTGGGGATAAAATGAAAAACGCGGGCGTGTGAGGAGTGTGTTTTTATTTTTATCTTTGACTTGTGTGGTTTGACCGGATATAGGCTACGTGTTGGATCCGGGTTTGATTTGGTGGACTGGGTTAAGTTTTAAGAGGGTGGGCCGTGATAAGAGTGGGCTGGATTTGAGTTGTGGATTGGGAGTAAATGAAATCCGGGTTATAAGTTTTTTAAAGGTTTTAAGAGTTAAAGTTTCAAGGACTAAAAGTGTAAATTTAGAAATCCAAGGGACTGAATTGTCAACTCAACAAAGATGATCTAAGGGTGATTTTTGACTTTTTGACCAATGATGACTTTCCCGGCTCAGCTCTGAGTCTTTTCCGCATCTCGTGCTCGTTTTCCCGGCTATTTCTTTATTTTTGTCCTTTTCTTCGATATCCGTGCCTGCATATGTAATAACACAAAAACACAATATATTTGGCATTTTGGTCGGGTTTTTGGTCTTTTTGGGTCCGGTTTTGGTCTAGAAATGGTATGTGTTTAAGCACATACCAAAATTCCCCCAGACTAAGCTATTGCAATGTCCTCATGCAATGTTATAAGAACACGTTTTTCCTTTTATTCTATTTTTGTATTTTTTTATAATCTTGTGACGGCTTTGTCGATAATCATTATCTAACGATAACTTTTAGGGTCTTCGAGTAGGAAACACGACTCATAAAGAAGTGACCATACGGATAAAATTCGTCGTCCCTGATTTTTCACGAGTCCCCAAACTAAGCTTAAAAACGAGATCATTGCTATTTACAAGTTAGATTGCCAACACTACTCAGAAAGCTAATTGTGGACACCTTGTTCCCAAATTCCTATTTTCCTCTATTTATTTTATTTTTGGTGAGAAATGAATTTCTTCAAATTCTCGTTTCGATAATTTTTAAGCCGATAAAGATACCTAGTTTAGACGCTAAGTAGTTTCCAAACCTTCCCTCGAAAACCGTTGCATACAAAAATGAGGTCCACATCAAGGTCTCGGATTTAACACGATTTTGAGGATATCCCTTTTATTTGCGACCGAAACAACTCATCTACGAGTCCAGAGACGGAAGCCTTTATTAGGATACCTCGGAGTCAAAATTTGGCATTTTTAACATTATTAAGCACATATTATTATTGATCCTTGGCCCTTTATAACAATCACAACATCGGCTGCGAACCGGCAAGATGTGATAGTCTATTATGACCTTGGAATTTTTCCTCTGCCTTTATTAGAAGTCTACAACATCGGCTGCGAACCGGCAAGATGCAGAAAACTTTTTATGGCTTTGGATTATTATTATTATTCATTATTCATTATATATTTGCCAAACCCCGAGTCCTACGGCTTTTATAACAATCCCAACATCGGTTGTGAGCCGGCAAGATGGAATAGTCTATTACACCGTAACACTGGCAGTACCTTGATGTGTACCCAACTCTTATAAGCAAGGATTCTCTAAGGAAGAAATAAAAACTAATCATCGCCAAAACCAAAATAGCTTTAATTATTCCTAGATTTCTATTTTTGAGTGAAACAAGCTTATGGGAACAAAAAGCCACAAGTAACTTCGATGAGCTCTAAAGAGAACCAACTACTCCACGTTTAGCAATCTAACTTATAAACAACTCTATCATTTCTCGTTCTTCGCAAATTTAAAATCTTAAATAATAAGATCCGCGAATGCTTAGCCTTATAATCAAGCCATGCATATATAAAGTCAAATACGGGAACTTGCAAACTCTTAAAAAGAATTCGCGTTTTCTAGCTCCTTGTGTAAAAGACTAGCACGAGCTTATGGATTATAAACGGTTAAGGGAACAAGCTAGGGCTCAACACGCCCGATCAAGTCAGAATTATATTCCTACTCTCTCCAGCGGAAAGTCAACAAAAATGTCAAAAATTATTATATTTTTGCAAAAATTTTTAAAATTTTCTCTTTTTTTTTTTTTTTTTTTTTTTTTTTTGGGATTTTTTTCAATTTTTTTAGAAAAAACGGGGTTGCATGAGAAAACGGCAAAAATTGCAAGGCAAAAATCAAATCGACAGATTACCCCCCCCCCCAGACTAAAACGAGACATTGTCCTCAATGTCTTAAAGGTAAGGGTTCTCCTACATAAATCTAAGGCCGTTTATTAATTATGCCAAAAGATAGATGTAAAACGATAAGATTTAGGATATTGAATAAGCAGCGGATGATGAAACTCGAGTAGCGTGAAGGAAACTATGAGCACGAGAGTCTGCATCATCGGGCATTCCTGGACACATCACAGAAAACACGAAACACAAGATACGGAAGAGGGGATCCCTCCTCATGTTTTATTAGAAATAAGATAAGAAGATAGATAGATAAGCATGGGGTGCCTCCCACGAAGCGCTTGTTTTTGGTAACCGAGTCACATGAGCTTGACTCGACCCCGAATTTATTTGTCCTTGGGGGAGCATGTGGAAAGATAATCTCGATCAGACTTTCGTTCAAGATGTTTGGATAAACACTGAAGCACATGAAAGTTCCACTCCGATGAGATACCCGCGGTATTTTTAGAAAGAAGGACCAGAAATGGTAATACCGGGGTCAAAGGTAACATCCTCACTCCCAACGGAGTGAAGGATGGGAGAAGGCACAACATATGTGATGAAGAGCATAAAGATGTTGAGGATGATCATAATAAGCTCTTCATCATCAGCAGAAATTTTGTCAAAAGTCTCGGGTGGGAGGGTTGGGATGAAATCTTCATGAGAAGGTATGCCTCCCCCCAGACTAGAATCTTCCTCCGGATCAAAATAGAATTGATCGTATTCCGGAGGAGATATGTAATGAGTGAGTTCACCGGAGAACTACTCATGAAGAGAATCAATCATATGATGATTTGTGAGCTCAGGTTCCGTCACAGACTCATCACTTTCCTCCATCTGACTATCAAAGATTAGATTATCCGAAATCAAAGTAAACCCCGATTCGAACTCAAACAGAGGGTTGGTGATAGTTGTTTTGAAAGTTTTTGGAACAAGGTCATCAAATTTCTTTGGAAGATTGATTTCAACTTCCTTCGGAGGGAGAGAAAGAGATGGCTCTTGGTCTAATAATTTTTCAAAAAGAATATCTCCCTCCGGATCAAGACAAGAATCATCAATTTCCGGTGAAATTGATTCATCTTTGAAGAACACCTCGAGCTCTTCCCGCAAGATCACACTTCCCTCAATCGGAGGAGAAGGATGGGAAGAGTCGGAATTAAGAATCTCGATGTGATAAACTTGTTCTGGAGGTGGGACAAGTGGTGTGCTCTTAGAGCTAGCAATTTCCACCGCTTCCGTTGTAGTCTCCGATTCGTCTTCATCATCGTCGTCAAGAATACTCTTAGAATTTGCTGCACAACACTCAAACCATTTGCTCGATCCAGGATTGATTTTCATAGCCTTGAGCTCAGCACGTTTTTCTGACATGCTCTTGACCGTGAATCTTAAGAGGTTTGGATCAATTCTTTTAGGAGCAATTACGGGATCGGATTTTTGATCAACCGTAGCGACATTGCATTTGTCGGTTTGAGGTTGTGAGTTCGGATTAATATTGAATGTAACTTTTTCCTTATCGACCCGCAAAGTAATTTCTTCACCATAAACATCGATCAAAGCCCGCCCGGTCCTCAAGAATGATCTTCCGAGAATGAGAGGAACCCGGGGGTCGGCTTCGAAATCAACTACCACAAAGTCTGCAGGAAAATGGAACTGCCCCACCTTTACAAAGACATCCTCGGCTACACCTTTAGGAAGGGTGATGGACCGATCCGCAAGCTCGAGGGTCATGCAAGTGGGGGTGAGATCGGGTAGAGACAACTTCTTCCAGATGGATAACGGCATTAGGTTGATGCTCGCACCAAGATCGGCCAAGGCGTGGCATTCAACCTTTCCCGGAAATTCACATGGGATGAGAAATTTTCCGGGATCTCCGAGCTTTTCCGGAAGCTTTTTGAGAATTGCCGCGGAGCAGTTTTCGTTCACTGGAGTTTTTGTCATTTCAAATAATTTTTCTTTATTGCTCAACAAACTTTTGAGTGTGGAAGTGAATTTAGGCATCAAGAGCAAAGCATCCGCGAAGCTTATATCAAAATGTAATTCTTGGAATATTTGAAAGAATTTTTCCATTTGACTCGAAGCTTTATCACGGAGCTTTTGATCACTCAATCTCGAAGGATACGGAAGATTGGTCTTAACTGGAATTTCTTCAGGAGCTTTTTCTTTTGGTTCAACATTTTTCGGTTCAGATGGATGGACGACCGGAGGTTGGACGTCTTTGGTTCCTCCGTTGTTAGTAGGAGGTTCCGTGTCCTTGGTCACCTCGGTCTCACGGACGACTACCTTGGGAGGTAGAGAAGAAGGGGTAGCCGGAGCCGTGGGTCCACCATATGAAACACCGCTCCTAGTGGTGATCGCCTTATCATCGCCCCTCGGGTTGGCGATCGTGTTACTTGGAAGAGTCGTAGTACCCGAACCCGAGGGTCGATCATTTAAACGTTTGTTCAATTCGGTTATCTGATTAATCATCATTCTATTCATTTCCTCTTGTTTCTTTTGTTGATGTTGGCTTTGAAGAATGAATTGCTTTAATAACTCATCCGAGGGCGATGGGTTTGACACAAATCCTTGATTTTGATTATTTGGAAGATTTGGCCCTCGGTTGTTTTGAACAAAACCTTGGTTGTTTTGAAAATTTCCTTGATTAAAATTTCCTTGATTCGGGGCTTGGTTAAAATTCCCTTGGTTTTGATAAACTTGATTGCCCCGATTTTGATTTTGATTATTTGAAACATTACGTTTTTGCACTTGCTGATTTTGATTTGGTGGGAAACCGGGTGGTCCGAGAAAATTGTTAGAACGGTAGCTGAGGAGATTACGGTCTCCTTGAGGTTGGTAACCGTTACCACCTTGATTGAAATTTCCAGAAGCAGCATACACATTCTCTTGAGTGTAGCCACCGGAGGCTGGGCACTCGAAATATTGGTGAGGACCACCACATGTCTCACAACTATGGTTAACAACATTCACTTGATTGTTGTTGTTTTGAGTTGAAACCTGATTTTGATGAATTCTCAAGATAGCCGTAGACAAATCATTCATTTGTTTAGAAAGAGCGGCTATCTCAGAAGTAGATGAATCAGTGCTAGATCTTGTTGACTCATTCCTCTCGGCAGAGGAATCCCAGAAATTATGATGGGTGGTCATATTTTCAATGAGATCATAGCACTCTTCGGGTCGACGTTTCATAAACGTACCACCGGCAGCAGCATTAATCGTATCACGGTGTCGTAATGTCAAACCATTATAGAAGGTATCTATAATAGTGACCAATAACATATTGTGGTTCGGACACCGATCAATCGATAACTTGTAGCGTTCTCATGCCTCAAACAATGATTCATCGGGAAGCTGACGGAAATTGCTAATCTCATTCCTTAATTTCGTCACCATCGACGGTGGGAAATATTTCGCCAAGAACTTTGTAACCATTTCGTCGAAACTACGAATGGAGTTCTTGGGAAGACGATCAAACCAAGCGGTGGCATGATGCGTCAATGAATAAGGAAAGAGATATAGACGGAGGGCGTCATCGGAGACCCCATTTTGTTTCATACTTTGGGTGACGGTTATGAATTTATCAAGATGCTTGTTCGCATCATCACCCGGCAAGCCATGGAATTGGCACGAATTTTGGACTTGTTGAATCATGTGATGCTTAAGTCCAAAATCGGCGGCTTGAATATTGACGGGGGCAATCGGGCCACCACGTCCGTGCATTGTGGGTTGGCACAACTCCTCCATCGTTCGGAGATCGGGAGCTGGCATGTGATTATCACCACCCACCGGCGGGTGTTGATTATTTTGGTCGTCGGCCATTTCTTCAACGTTTGAGAAATGAACACGGTGATTGTGACGAATAATCCTCTCGGGATTCGATAGCGGTGAAAGAAGAGGGTGAGAAGTAGAAGATCGGGTGTGCATACACCAAAAACAAACAAAAATGAAAATCAAAAATCTTTTTGTATTTTTGGTTGGGAATTATTTTTGGCTTTTTAAATATATTGAAAAACAAAAGATTTTATTTTCTTTTTGGTAACCGTTACGTTAACCGTAACCGTTTCCTTTAAAACTACGCGCAGCGTGGCGGGAAGGCAAAGGTAGCTCCGAAGATGCTTAAAAACCCGCCTTCTTCAGCTCGACAATTTAATGTCAAGCTTCCTTAAACCCCGTAATTAGGTTGTAGTAATAAAGTAATCCGATAACGATTAATTTCACGATTTGTTTTGTTGTAATTTGGAATGGTTTACAACCGCCCTCCTTCAACGGAAGACCGAGGATTTATTATTAATGGTGAAAACACTTTAGGAAAAGTGTTTTTTAATTATTATATTTTTGTATTTTTTTATTTTTATGAAAACGAAAACTTCCGAGGAAGGGTCTTCAAAACACGATTCTTATGGCGAAACTCCAACTCTTTTCAAGCCTTCCCCGGCAGCGGCGCCATTTTTTTTTATTTGTCGTTTTTGTAGTATATTATATTTTCCAAGGGTAAAACTCAACGTATGCGTTTTCCCCGGGTCGTTTCCCAACGAAGGTCGAATATCGAGTTGTCGTTAACGTGTCGAATACGTGTGGTGAATGAGTGAAAAAGAGTGATTGATTTGCGATTTTATACTACGAACAATTAAATATGAAAT
The DNA here is from genome assembly GCA_021014915.2 of Artemisia tridentata subsp. tridentata. NCBI lineage: Eukaryota > Viridiplantae > Streptophyta > Magnoliopsida > Asterales > Asteraceae > Artemisia > Artemisia tridentata. The sequence continues at coordinate 110,533,057 of CP139503.1, read as the reverse complement.
AAAAACAACTAATTAATCTAATTAAACAATTAAACTAAGCATGCGAATTTTAAAAACGAAAATTTGAAATTAAAAACGTAACGCGACGAATTATAAAACGCAAATAAAAGTGATTTTGTGAAATTTAAAACCTAAAAATATCAAAATAATTTTCCTATATTAAAAATGATAAAAGAAAAATTTTTGGAAAAAGAAAAATATTTTTTTTTTTGACTTTTTAATAATTTTTTTTTTAGGAATTAAAACTATTTGAAACTAATTAGGTGTTTTGACTAAAATGCAAAAGTAAAAAAAATAACTAATGGACTAAATTATAAAAGAAAACCGAAAATGTAATTTATTTAAGTAAGTTTCATAAAGAAAACAAAATTTTATAGACTAAAATTCAAAGTTTAAAACTCAAGGGACTGAAAATGTAATTTAGAAAAATTATCCTATAAAAGAAATGTAAGAAAATTAAAATTTTATAAAAGCTAGGGACTAAAGTGCAAAAACTGAAACTAAATTAAACTAAATAAAAGACAAGGACTAAATTTTCCACAAATCAAACTATTTTAATAACACTTAATACGAATTAAACTAAAACTACAGGGACCAAAAGTGACAACTAACAGAAACTTATTAAATTTTCTAAATTAGAAATCAAGCTAACTAGCTCTTTTCAACAGCTCATAACAAACTCAAAGCTTAACCGATTTTTAAAATAAAAGCTGTTTTGAAAAGCCCAGTAAGCATAGATTACTATTATCCCAAAAACCCTATAACAAAAACTTGTTTGCTAGGTTGATTTTGGCCTAGATCAGCAGTCTAAATCCACACAAAATTGGTGCACATTTGCATCCAGATCAGGTCAACTATGGGGGTTTTACAGGTCAAAAATAAGCTTAAGAATAAGTCTAAAAATCAATACCAGATAGTGAGCTCATAGGCCACTATATAAGCTATCTTAAACCCAAAAAAATTAGAATCTAAATTTCTCTGTATAAGCCAAATAACTAGCTAGATCAGCAGTGAAAAATTACTCAAAGCGGCTGCACTTATTTTGACAGCAGAAAAGTGGCGCAACATATATTTTTTTTTTCTTCAGTACTACTTTAATCCAATCCCAGCTTTGCAACTTTTTTATACTTAACTGAACCTCACACTTTGCTGCGATAAAAATCCTAAAAAGCTTCTTACAAATAGCTTCTAATAATAAAAATGGCTTAAGTCCTAATGTAATTTACTCTAAGCTGATGCCCAACTTAAACTATTAAAACTATACTACTTTTAAACTTAACAAAGAAACAATAGCAGCTAAGGATAAAGAACAAACAACTATAAACTACTGAATCTCATAAAACAAATCTACACTAAAATTCATCAAAAGCTTATTGAAATTTGTAAATTAGATACTTACTAACCACCCTTAGCATGAACAAAGGGTTTTCCACAGAAGCCTATCTTTAGATAGGCTAGAGGCTTCCAAATCCCCTCCTAGACCATCACTCCAACCTGCTATCATCATGGATCAAATGGACTTTGACTTTGTTTGACTTCGAGAGGAAACTGATGAAGTGCCAAAGTTAAGTCTCACAAAAGCTATGTAAAGCTTTTATGAAACTTTAGAACCAGAAAACTAAGCTTATTGAAGCTTTTTAACTGAACTACTATATTTATTTATTTTTTATTTTTTTTTTTTAGAATGATGAACAGAAAATAAAAACTAAATGATTGAACAATAATAAACTTGAAACAATAAAACTAATTTAAACTGGAAATAAAAATTTTCATTAATTAAAAAAAATTACAAACGGATTTAAAATTAAGAAATTACTTAAACCTATTACAAACTAGAATTAAAATGCTTAAAACAATAAAAGCTGAAAAATTACAAGGTTAAAAACAGAAAAATTACAACAACCGGATGAGGAGAAACCCTCTCCTATTTATAGGGCTCAGCTGAACCTTCTGGGTCTTCCAGCTCATCAATCCGTGTGCTCCTCAGCTGCTATCCACCCTTAGATCATTTCTTCTTTCCTACTCTTGATTCTCACCCGTACGATCAAAGGTATGAGGTGGCCTCTCCAATCATTAGCTCCCACGTGTCCCTGGCAGTGTCAGACCCTTCTAGAATCACTTATGATTGGGTAATAATTGATGAAGTGAGGTAATTGAAGGGTACGGTAATTAGGGTTCTAAAAATAGTGAAATTTGGGGATAAAATGAAAAACGCGGGCGTGTGAGGAGTGTGTTTTTATTTTTATCTTTGACTTGTGTGGTTTGACCGGGTATAGGCTACGTGTTGGATCCGGGTTTGATTTGGTGGACTGGGTTAAGTTTTAAGAGGGTGGGCCGGTGATAAGAGTGGGCTGGATTTGAGTTGTGGATTGGGAGTAAATGAAATCCGGGTTATAAGTTTTTTAAAGGTTTTAAGAGTTAAAGTTTCAAGGACTAAAAGTGTAAATTTAGAAATCCAAGGGACTGAATTGTCAACTCAACAAAGATGATCTAAGGGTGATTTTTGACTTTTTGACCAATGATGACTTTCCCGGCTCAGCTCTGAGTCTTTTCCGCATCTCGTGCTCGTTTTCCCGGCTATTTCTTTATTTTTGTCCTTTTCTTCGATATCCGTGCCTGCATATGTAATAACACAAAAACACAATATATTTGGCATTTTGGTCGGGTTTTTGGTCTTTTTGGGTCCGGTTTTGGTCTAGAAATGGTATGTGTTTAAGCACATACCAAAATTCCCCCAGACTAAGCTATTGCAATGTCCTCATGCAATGTTATAAGAACACGTTTTTCCTTTTATTCTATTTTTGTATTTTTTTATAATCTTGTGACGGCTTTGTCGATAATCATTATCTAACGATAACTTTTAGGGTCTTCGAGTAGGAAACACGACTCATAAAGAAGTGACCATACGGATAAAATTCGTCGTCCCTGATTTTTCACGAGTCCCCAAACTAAGCTTAAAAACGAGATCATTGCTATTTACAAGTTAGATTGCCAACACTACTCAGAAAGCTAATTGTGGACACCTTGTTCCCAAATTCCTATTTTCCTCTATTTATTTTATTTTTGGTGAGAAATGAATTTCTTCAAATTCTCATTTCGATAATTTTTAAGTTGATAAAGATACCTAGTTTAGACGCTAAGTAGTTTCCAAACCTTCCCTCGAAAACCGTTGCATACAAAAATGAGGTCCACATCAAGGTCTCGGATTTAACACGATTTTGAGGATATCCCTTTTATTTGCGACCGAAACAACTCATCTACGAGTCCAGAGACGGAAGCCTTTATTAGGATACCTCGGAGTCAAAATTTGGCATTTTTAACATTATTAAGCACATATTATTATTGATCCTTGGCCCTTTATAACAATCACAACATCGGCTGCGAACCGGCAAGATGTGATAGTCTATTATGACCTTGGAATTTTTCCTCTGCCTTTATTAGAAGTCTACAACATCGGCTGCGAACCGGCAAGATGCAGAAAACTTTTTATGGCTTTGGATTATTATTATTATTCATTATTCATTATATATTTGCCAAACCCCGAGTCCTACGGCTTTTATAACAATCCCAACATCGGTTGTGAGCCGGCAAGATGGAATAGTCTATTACACCGTAACACTGGCAGTACCTTGATGTGTACCCAACTCTTATAAGCAAGGATTCTCTAAGGAAGAAATAAAAACTAATCATCGCCAAAACCAAAATAGCTTTAATTATTCCTAGATTTCTATTTTTGAGTGAAACAAGCTTATGGGAACAAAAAGCCACAAGTAACTTCGATGAGCTCTAAAGAGAACCAACTACTCCACGTTTAGCAATCTAACTTATAAACAACTCTATCATTTCTCGTTCTTCGCAAATTTAAAATCTTAAATAATAAGATCCGCGAATGCTTAGCCTTATAATCAAGCCATGCATATATAAAGTCAAATACGGGAACTTGCAAACTCTTAAAAAGAATTCGCGTTTTCTAGCTCCTTGTGTAAAAGACTAGCACGAGCTTATGGATTATAAACGGTTAAGGGAACAAGCTAGGGCTCAACACGCCCGATCAAGTCAGAATTATATTCCTACTCTCTCCAGCGGAAAGTCAACAAAAATGTCAAAAATTATTATATTTTTGCAAAAATTTTTAAAATTTTCTCTTTTTTTTTTTTTTTTTTTTTTTTTTTTTGGGATTTTTTTCAATTTTTTTAGAAAAAACGGGGTTGCATGAGAAAACGGCAAAAATTGCAAGGCAAAAATCAAATCGACAGATTACCCCCCCCAGACTAAAACGAGACATTGTCCTCAATGTCTTAAAGGTAAGGGTTCTCCTACATAAATCTAAGGCCGTTTATTAATTATGCCAAAAGATAGATGTAAAACGATAAGATTTAGGATATTGAATAAGCAGCGGATGATGAAACTCGAGTAGCGTGAAGGAAACTATGAGCACGAGAGTCTTCATCATCGGGCATTCCTGGACACATCACAGAAAACACGAAACACAAGATACGGAAGAGGGGATCCCTCCTCATGTTTTATTAGAAATAAGATAAGAAGATAGATAGATAAGCATGGGGTGCCTCCCACGAAGCGCTTGTTTTTGGTAACCGAGTCACATGAGCTTGACTCGACCCCGAATTTATTTGTCCTTGGGGGAGCATGTGGAAAGATAATCTCGATCGGACTTTCGTTCAAGATGTTTGGATAAACACTGAAGCACATGAAAGTTCCACTCCGATGAGATACCCGCGGTATTTTTAGAAAGAAGGACCAGAAATGGTAATACCGGGGTCAAAGGTAACATCCTCACTCCCAACGGAGTGAAGGATGGGAGAAGGCACAACATATGTGATGAAGAGCATAAAGATGTTGAGGATGATCATAATAAGCTCTTCATCATCAGCAGAAATTTTGTCAAAAGTCTCGGGTGGGAGGGTTGGGATGAAATCTTCATGAGAAGGTATGCCTCCCCCCAGACTAGAATCTTCCTCCGGATCAAAATAGAATTGATCGTATTCCGGAGGAGATATGTAATGAGTGAGTTCACCGGAGAACTACTCATGAAGAGAATCAATCATATGATGATTTGTGAGCTCAGGTTCCGTCACAGACTCATCACTTTCCTCCATCTGACTATCAAAGATTAGATTATCCGAAATCAAAGTAAACCCCGATTCGAACTCAAACAGAGGGTTGGTGATAGTTGTTTTGAAAGTTTTTGGAACAAGGTCATCAAATTTCTTTGGAAGATTGATTTCAACTTCCTTCGGAGGGAGAGAAAGAGATGGCTCTTGGTCTAATAATTTTTCAAAAAGAATATCTCCCTCCGGATCAAGACAAGAATCATCAATTTCCGGTGAAATTGATTCATCTTTGAAGAACACCTCGAGCTCTTCCCGCAAGATCACACTTCCCTCAATCGGAGGAGAAGGATGGGAAGAGTCGGAATTAAGAATCTCGATGTGATAAACTTGTTCTGGAGGTGGGACAAGTGGTGTGCTCTTAGAGCTAGCAATTTCCACCGCTTCCGTTGTAGTCTCCGATTCGTCTTCATCATCGTCGTCAAGAATACTCTTAGAATTTGCTGCACAACACTCAAACCATTTGCTCGATCCAGGATTGATTTTCATAGCCTTGAGCTCAGCACGTTTTTCTGACATGCTCTTGACCGTGAATCTTAAGAGGTTTGGATCAATTCTTTTAGGAGCAATTACGGGATCGGATTTTTGATCAACCGTAGCGACATTGCATTTGTCGGTTTGAGGTTGTGAGTTCGGATTAATATTGAATGTAACTTTTTCCTTATCGACCCGCAAAGTAATTTCTTCACCATAAACATCGATCAAAGCCCGCCCGGTCCTCAAGAATGATCTTCCGAGAATGAGAGGAACCCGGGGGTCGGCTTCGAAATCAACTACCACAAAGTCTGCAGGAAAATGGAACTGCCCCACCTTTACAAAGACATCCTCGGCTACACCTTTAGGAAGGGTGATGGACCGATCCGCAAGCTCGAGGGTCATGCAAGTGGGGGTGAGATCGGGTAGAGACAACTTCTTCCAGATGGATAACGGCATTAGGTTGATGCTCGCACCAAGATCGGCCAAGGCGTGGCATTCAACCTTTCCCGGAAATTCACATGGGATGAGAAATTTTCCGGGATCTCCGAGCTTTTCCGGAAGCTTTTTGAGAATTGCCGCGGAGCAGTTTTCGTTCACTGGAGTTTTTGTCATTTCAAATAATTTTTCTTTATTGCTCAACAAACTTTTGAGTGTGGAAGTGAATTTAGGCATCAAGAGCAAAGCATCCGCGAAGCTTATATCAAAATGTAATTCTTGGAATATTTGAAAGAATTTTTCCATTTGACTCGAAGCTTTATCACGGAGCTTTTGATCACTCAATCTCGAAGGATACGGAAGATTGGTCTTAACTGGAATTTCTTCAGGAGCTTTTTCTTTTGGTTCAACATTTTTCGGTTCAGATGGATGGACGACCGGAGGTTGGACGTCTTTGGTTCCTCCGTTGTTAGTAGGAGGTTCCGTGTCCTTGGTCACCTCGGTCTCACGGACGACTACCTTGGGAGGTAGAGAAGAAGGGGTAGCCGGAGCCGTGGGTCCACCATATGAAACACCGCTCCTAGTGGTGATCGCCTTATCATCGCCCCTCGGGTTGGCGATCGTGTTACTTGGAAGAGTCGTAGTACCCGAACCCGAGGGTCGATCATTTAAACGTTTGTTCAATTCGGTTATCTGATTAATCATCATTCTATTCATTTCCTCTTGTTTCTTTTGTTGATGTTGGCTTTGAAGAATGAATTGCTTTAATAACTCATCCGAGGGCGATGGGTTTGACACAAATCCTTGATTTTGATTATTTGGAAGATTTGGCCCTCGGTTGTTTTGAACAAAACCTTGGTTGTTTTGAAAATTTCCTTGATTAAAATTTCCTTGATTCGGGGCTTGGTTAAAATTCCCTTGGTTTTGATAAACTTGATTGCCCCGATTTTGATTTTGATTATTTGAAACATTACGGTTTTGCACTTGCTGATTTTGATTTGGTGGGAAACCGGGTGGTCCGAGAAAATTGTTAGAACGGTAGCTGAGGAGATTACGGTCTCCTTGAGGTTGGTAACCGTTACCACCTTGATTGAAATTTCCAGAAGCAGCATACACATTCTCTTGAGTGTAGCCACCGGAGGCTGGGCACTCGAAATATTGGTGAGGACCACCACATGTCTCACAACTATGGTTAACAACATTCACTTGATTGTTGTTGTTTTGAGTTGAAACCTGATTTTGATGAATTCTCAAGATAGCCGTAGACAAATCATTCATTTGTTTAGAAAGAGCGGCTATCTCAGAAGTAGATGAATCAGTGCTAGATCTTGTTGACTCATTCCTCTCGGCAGAGGAATCCCAGAAATTATGATGGGTGGTCATATTTTCAATGAGATCATAGCACTCTTCGGGTCGACGTTTCATAAACGTACCACCGGCAGCAGCATTAATCGTATCACGGTGTCGTAATGTCAAACCATTATAGAAGGTATCTATAATAGTGACCAATAACATATTGTGGTTCGGACACCGATCAATCGATAACTTGTAGCGTTCTCATGCCTCAAACAATGATTCATCGGGAAGCTGACGGAAATTGCTAATCTCATTCCTTAATTTCGTCACCATCGACGGTGGGAAATATTTCGCCAAGAACTTTGTAACCATTTCGTCGAAACTACGAATGGAGTTCTTGGGAAGACGATCAAACCAAGCGGTGGCATGATGCGTCAATGAATAAGGAAAGAGATATAGACGGAGGGCGTCATCGGAGACCCCATTTTGTTTCATACTTTGGGTGACGGTTATGAATTTATCAAGATGCTTGTTCGCATCATCACCCGGCAAGCCATGGAATTGGCACGAATTTTGGACTTGTTGAATCATGTGATGCTTAAGTCCAAAATCGGCGGCTTGAATATTGACGGGGGCAATCGGGCCACCACGTCCGTGCATTGTGGGTTGGCACAACTCCTCCATCGTTCGGAGATCGGGAGCTGGCATGTGATTATCACCACCCACGGCGGGTGTTGATTATTTTGGTCGTCGGCCATTTCTTCAACGTTTGAGAAATGAACACGGTGATTGTGACGAATAATCCTCTCGGGATTCGATAGCGGTGAAAGAAGAGGGTGAGAAGTAGAAGATCGGGTGTGCGTACACCAAAAACAAACAAAAATGAAAATCAAAAATCTTTTTGTATTTTTGGTTGGGAATTATTTTTGGCTTTTTAAATATATTGAAAAACAAAAGATTTTATTTTCTTTTTGGTAACCGTTACGTTAACCGTAACCGTTTCCTTTAAAACTACGCGCAGCGTGGCGGGAAGGCAAAGGTAGCTCCGAAGATGCTTAAAAACCCGCCTTCTTCAGCTCGACAATTTAATGTCAAGCTTCCTTAAACCCCGTAATTAGGTTGTAGTAATAAAGTAATCCGATAACGATTAATTTCACGATTTGTTTTGTTGTAATTTGGAATGGTTTACAACCGCCCTCCTTCAACGGAAGACCGAGGATTTATTATTAATGGTGAAAACACTTTAGGAAAAGTGTTTTTTAATTATTATATTTTTGTATTTTTTTATTTTTATGAAAACGAAAACTTCCGAGGAAGGGTCTTCAAAACACGATTCTTATGGCGAAACTCCAACTCTTTTCAAGCCTTCCCCGGGCAGCGGCGCCATTTTTTTTTATTTGTCGTTTTTGTAGTATATTATATTTTCCAAGGGTAAAACTCAACGTATGCGTTTTCCCCGGGTCGTTTCCCAACGAAGGTCGAATATCGAGTTGTCGTTAACGTGTCGAATACGTGTGGTGAATGAGTGAAAAAGAGTGATTGATTTGCGATTTTATACTACGAACAATTAAATATGAAATAAAAACAACTAATTAATCTAATTAAACAATTAAACTAAGCATGCGAATTTTAAAAACGAAAATTTGAAATTAAAAACGTAACGCGACGAATTATAAAACGCAAATAAAAGTGATTTTGTGAAATTTAAAACCTAAAAATATCAAAATAATTTTCCTATATTAAAAATGATAAAAGAAAAATTTTTGGAAAAAGAAAAATATTTTTTTTTTTGACTTTTTAATAATTTTTTTTTTAGGAATTAAAACTATTTGAAACTAATTAGGTGTTTTGACTAAAATGCAAAAGTAAAAAAAATAACTAATGGACTAAATTATAAAAGAAAACCGAAAATGTAATTTATTTAAGTAAGTTTCATAAAGAAAACAAAATTTTATAGACTAAAATTCAAAGTTTAAAACTCAAGGGACTGAAAATGTAATTTAGAAAAATTATCCTATAAAAGAAATGTAAGAAAATTAAAATTTTATAAAAGCTAGGGACTAAAGTGCAAAAACTGAAACTAAATTAAACTAAATAAAAGACAAGGACTAAATTTTCCACAAATCAAACTATTTTAATAACACTTAATACGAATTAAACTAAAACTACAGGGACCAAAAGTGACAACTAACAGAAACTTATTAAATTTTCTAAATTAGAAATCAAGCTAACTAGCTCTTTTCAACAGCTCATAACAAACTCAAAGCTTAACCGATTTTTAAAATAAAAGCTGTTTTGAAAAGCCCAGTAAGCATAGATTACTATTATCCCAAAAACCCTATAACAAAAACTTGTTTGCTAGGTTGATTTTGGCCTAGATCAGCAGTCTAAATCCACACAAAATTGGTGCACATTTGCATCCAGATCAGGTCAACTATGGGGGTTTTACAGGTCAAAAATAAGCTTAAGAATAAGTCTAAAAATCAATACCAGATAGTGAGCTCATAGGCCACTATATAAGCTATCTTAAACCCAAAAAAAATTAGAATCTAAATTTCTCTGTATAAGCCAAATAACTAGCTAGATCAGCAGTGAAAAATTACTCAAAGCGGCTGCACTTATTTTGACAGCAGAAAAGTGGCGCAACATATATTTTTTTTTTCTTCAGTACTACTTTAATCCAATCCCAGCTTTGCAACTTTTTTATACTTAACTGAACCTCACACTTTGCTGCGATAAAAATCCTAAAAAGCTTCTTACAAATAGCTTCTAATAATAAAAATGGCTTAAGTCCTAATGTAATTTACTCTAAGCTGATGCCCAACTTAAACTATTAAAACTATACTACTTTTAAACTTAACAAAGAAACAATAGCAGCTAAGGATAAAGAACAAACAACTATAAACTACTGAATCTCATAAAACAAATCTACACTAAAATTCATCAAAAGCTTATTGAAATTTGTAAATTAGATACTTACTAACCACCCTTAGCATGAACAAAGGGTTTTCCACAGAAGCCTATCTTTAGATAGGCTAGAGGCTTCCAAATCCCCTCCTAGACCATCACTCCAACCTGCTATCATCATGGATCAAATGGACTTTGACTTTGTTTGACTTCGAGAGGAAACTGATGAAGTGCCAAAGTTAAGTCTCACAAAAGCTATGTAAAGCTTTTATGAAACTTTAGAACCAGAAAACTAAGCTTATTGAAGCTTTTTAACTGAACTACTATATTTATTTATTTTTTATTTTTTTTTTTTAGAATGATGAACAGAAAATAAAAACTAAATGATTGAACAATAATAAACTTGAAACAATAAAACTAATTTAAACTGGAAATAAAAATTTTCATTAATTAAAAAAATTACAAACGGATTTAAAATTAAGAAATTACTTAAACCTATTACAAACTAGAATTAAAATGCTTAAAACAATAAAAGCTGAAAAATTACAAGGTTAAAAACAGAAAAATTACAACAACCGGATGAGGAGAAACCCTCTCCTATTTATAGGGCTCAGCTGAACCTTCTGGGTCTTCCAGCTCATCAATCCGTGTGCTCCTCAGCTGCTATCCACCCTTAGATCATTTCTTCTTTCCTACTCTTGATTCTCACCCGTACGATCAAAGGTATGAGGTGGCCTCTCCAATCATTAGCTCCCACGTGTCCCTGGCAGTGTCAGACCCTTCTAGAATCACTTATGATTGGGTAATAATTGATGAAGTGAGGTAATTGAAGGGTACGGTAATTAGGGTTCTAAAAATAGTGAAATTTGGGGATAAAATGAAAAACGCGGGCGTGTGAGGAGTGTGTTTTTATTTTTATCTTTGACTTGTGTGGTTTGACCGGGTATAGGCTACGTGTTGGATCCGGGTTTGATTTGGTGGACTGGGTTAAGTTTTAAGAGGGTGGGCCGGTGATAAGAGTGGGCTGGATTTGAGTTGTGGATTGGGAGTAAATGAAATCCGGGTTATAAGTTTTTTAAAGGTTTTAAGAGTTAAAGTTTCAAGGACTAAAAGTGTAAATTTAGAAATCCAAGGGACTGAATTGTCAACTCAACAAAGATGATCTAAGGGTGATTTTTGACTTTTTGACCAATGATGACTTTCCCGGCTCAGCTCTGAGTCTTTTCCGCATCTCGTGCTCGTTTTCCCGGCTATTTCTTTATTTTTGTCCTTTTCTTCGATATCCGTGCCTGCATATGTAATAACACAAAAACACAATATATTTGGCATTTTGGTCGGGTTTTTGGTCTTTTTGGGTCCGGTTTTGGTCTAGAAATGGTATGTGTTTAAGCACACTACCGATGGCTATCTATCTACTTTTTACTACCTTTTATCATTCGAAAAACCCTTTTAAAATTGTATATTTTATTCTGCTGCATATGTTGTTTGAGAATCTTTTGAACTTCAATGTTTATTTATATTTCGAATGATATGTTTTTATTAAAACGACTCGTTATGAGGTCATTTTCTATGATTGTGACTGTCTTACCCGTAAGTAATACCCCAAACTATGTTCCGCTGCCATATTCCTAGTTGGGGGTGTTACAAACATTCATATGATGAGGCATGTGATGACGTGGAAATGTGCTAAAGGTTATGAAGATAGAATCTTCAAGGTTGTGGAGTTGGTGATTGGGTTTTTGTAGAGTTATCTTTGCTAGAAGAAACTATGTTGATGAAGAAGGGTTATCTCAACTTATCCTAGCGGTTCTTCGCTTGAAGTGTGTGGAATATGAGTGGGATGCGGAAGCATTGGTGATGTAGAACGAGGGTTGAGAATCGAAGATAATTTAAGAAAATGATGGATACAGAAGTAACCAAACATATTGTATGTTTTGGACTATGTGGAATTGTTGTTTGACTCAAGGATCAAGAGGATGATTGTAAAAGGTTGTGAAAATGGAAAAGCTAAGGAATTAAAAGATAAGCAGAGTCTATTCCGATAGGAGACGGTTCTGGTTCAAGACTACAGCGAGTGGGTTTTGATAGTGTTTTTGAAACTGTGAGAATTGAAAATTAAATAAATTGTCTCAGCAGATAACGGTCCGACGGTACCGTTAAATTTAGCGGTACCGTCCCTTATTTAAGGGTACCGTGACCTACTGAGGTCAGTTTTGACCCAGAATTTTATTTTCGACAAAGAAATTTCACATATTTTGTGATTTTTCTGGACCTTAGATTAAAGGAATTTATACCAAATAAATTTCTTTCTAGGAATGAATCCAGTGGGATTCAACGAACATTGATTGAGTTCAATTTTTCGAGAAATGACATTTAATTGCATTTCGCAAATTAAATTTACTTTCAATATTTCGGATGAAATATTTGAGTTGTCATTGGAAGCTTGAGAGGATTTGACTCTAATCTTGAGAGGATTTGACTCTAATCTTGAGAGAATTTGACGAATAAATCTCGCTGATTCGGTGAGATTTTTAGACAGGATTAAAGAACTTATACCTAATAGATTCTTTAAGGGATAAATCCAACGGGATTTGACGAACGATACTCAAGAATTAGAGATGACTTTAATATTTCCAACAAAATATTTAAGTAGTCATTAGAGAGATTTGAAGGATGACTTTAATATTTCCAATGAAATATTTAGATAGTCATAAGACGAGATTCGGAGGATGTTTTTGAACACACGTAAATTATGAAATTCACGGAATGTGTTCCATAATTCCTATACCTAGACGTAGATAGTTGAACGATTCTCGTTTGAGAGGTTTGGTTAATATGCCGGCGATGTTGTCTTAAGAAGGAATTTTCTCGATAGAGATGTTTCCTTTCTGAACGTTTTCGCGAAGGGGATGATGATTTCGATGTGCTTCGCACGCGAGTGTTGCACGGGGTTTTGAAAGGTGTAAATCAAGGCCTATGGTGCTGATTCGCAGCAGGGTTTAAGATTTAAAAGAATGAAGTATTTTACTGACACAACGGTGGTAGATGTGTGGGTGAGACTCGATTTGGAACATAAGGATGGCTTCAAGTTGATTGAGGTTTGGTGTTTTTAGGTTGATTGATGGGATTTTTGAGATGAACATCCATTGTTGTTGTGAGATCGCTGCATGTCGGTAGGTGATCAAGATTGACAACGAAAAAGAAGAGACTAAAAAATGTCAAACTTCGTATAGGTATACACGTAATCTAGGTTCGCTAAAGAGGATCCTAATTACTACTTGTTCAAAATGAAATCCTAATAGGAGACAAAGTTCATCGATGTAAACTATCTTTAGTCAAATGTAGGAATGAAAATTTTTCAAGTTAGAGAATGAGTATGAGACTATCACTAGTGGTGCTCAATTCAGGCTAAACACGACCATTTTTACGGGTTATACCACGAACCCAACTTCTCTCCTGGAAGCAATTCACCCGTTAGGTCAAATTGAATTTCTAGTGCGATAGGTTCTCCAGTAGTCATTCTCATGTTAGAAAAATTCAAATTCCTATATTTTCCTATCGAAGTGTAGCAAAGATGACATTAGATTATTTCGCTAATACATGGCCTAATGTGACTCAACTAACCATATTTTAAAATCCGATTAATGAAGATGACATGTCTTACACAATATCCTAACAAAGGCAAACAATGTTTCAATTTCGTGTTTGAGATTTAGAGGTTATTTGGTTTAAATGGTGCATTTCATGATCTCTTGGACGACATATTTGTTTGTTGAGTTGTTACATGTTATTTTAACATGATTTGATTTTCTAGAACCAAGAGATGCTCTAATGTGATACAATGTAGAATCTACTACATCGAGAGTGTTTCAAGAATGCTCCTTTGCATATCTTGAGAAAAGAATCTAGTAAAGGTTACTTACCTTAATAGATCTTGTGAGTATTATATGATGTATGATTGAAATGAGACATATTATATCTTTCAACAAATATGCTTTTTTAATAGGAAGCTTATAAACTCTTACGAATGCTTAGTAAAACAAGTATTTTAGTGTATGACCAATTTTACTTGTTTATGCAATGACACATGTTGTATTAGGTTATTATTCAAATCTAATATCCTATATTTGTTAAACAAGATGCAATGTATTCTCTTGTAACATAACCATTCATGTTACAAAGAAAATAAAATGCATAAGATATAAGTTATCCTTTGTCAATCTTTTGATAAGAGAAATACATGTGATATTCTTGAAGATTGATGACGTACATAATAGTTAATAATATATTATGTGCGACACTTTTACTAGACATGTGATTTTGAGTGTTGAGTCGTTCATGAGCAAAGTTTACATATGTTGTTTGTTTGCTCGTGTTTGGTTTTTCGGAAATGACACATTTACTTATTGCATTGCAAAGTAAATTACTTGAATATTTCGGATGAAACATCCAAGTTGTCAATCCTACTTATTTGTGTATTTTATGCATCTTTTTAAACATATTAGTTTAATGTTTGGAACACAACCATTGGACAAGAAGACTCAATATGGCATCTTCAACACAAGCGTGAGTTATGATCCGATGCATATTATTTTCGTCTTGAGAGGACGTCATTATTTTCATAACAACCGATTGTGATTGAGTATGTAGATTCAAGATAATATATTTCGTTATATTTTGATGTTATCTTGAACCTAGACAAATAATGACTCCAATTTCTTGTCCATACTCGAAAACTTGCCAATTAGATTCGATGATGATATCAATCATAATTTGAATAATGAATTGATATGTACTCGAAATCTTTCTTGACCCTCTCGATCACTCCTTTTAAAAGGAAAATAAAAATTTAAGGAATGTGTTCCATTTATTCTAATACTAGTTGTATGTGTGAGGTTAATGACATATTAACTTACTACTTCGAGATTGTCATTTATTTTTATTTGCGAAAAACTATTTATTATTAAGTATAATATTCTTAGTTTTCGACATATCATGAGTATAAAAATAATTGTCTTAACCATTTTTATACAACATATGTAAAATACTAAATATTTAAAACATTTTGTGTGTGTGTTAGATCAATGCAAGTTTAATACATTTTCTTTTACTTAAATACTAATGTATTAATATGATCTTTTATCTTGTTTAGACAACCCATTGTCAAGCAAGGCAAGAAGATGTAATGTTTTAGAGATCATGTTACGGATTTAATGAAAGTGTTAAATATTTTGAGGTGATATATTTTTTTCACTTAAACCTTTGGAAAAATAATTGTATAAGACAATATCTTTCGACACACATGATCAACCAACTTAGTTTCCATTCCTAAGAAGGTTACTAAAGCGTTTTAAAGCTTGCAAGATGTCGAAAACATATATGCAATAAAAGTGGTCTATGCCTATATGCAATGCAAAACCAATTACGCAACTTAGTGCAAGAAGTCTAGTCTAAGTCCTATTGACGCATAAACCAGAAAACTAATAATCAACACATAGCAACAAGGCATGTAAAAAGCTTGTGATTATAGATATAATTAGCTCAACTAAAGATAACTATAAGCACTCAAAAATAAAAACTAATAATACCAAGACACAAAGAAAAACAAATAACCATTTAGCATAACACACACAAATATTTATCGTCATTTTGTGTATTAAGTATAACAATGTACACTTAGCTTGATTTTATTTGAAAAATAATTAGTTTCCATCACATTTCAAAATTTGATCAAGTTCAACACTTTGAAAATATAAATACATCAACGTGCGATGTTCTCTTGGAAATTTGACCAAAATTTTGCGCAATCAGCATGACCGGACTAGACTTTCTATTACGAATCAAAATTTTTGATAGATTTCACTTTACAATCGATTCCTAAAAGTATGTTTAAATGAAAGTAGACTCAATTACGTTTAAAACAGTAGGTGGTGCGACTCCTACGGACTTACGGTTGATTTTATATGAATTTCTGAAAATGACTCAGTTCTGAGAAACAGACAGACAGATACACGGTGCCGTTAAATACCCTACGGTACCACTAAATATAATGGTACCGTCCAATATTTAGTGGTACCGTCCACTATTATTACAGTTCTGTCCCAGATTAATTTTTTTTTTGACGTAACAAAGAAACGTAAAACTTAGTAAACTAGATACCGAACATGTAGAATATGTTAAGCATCATTTCCACGTTTAGGACCAAGAAAATATTTACGAGAATACTTTTACTACAAAATAAATAATTTTCCCAAACGCTCATTTCAAAATCGTGTAACTTTACGACTTGTTTTAAAGACATTAATGGAAACTTACAAACTCTATTTTTTTATTTGTTTAACAAAACCTTCAAGCTAGTATGACAAAGTATACTCGACAACAAAACTTGTAAATATTAAGAAACTAAATACTTTTCATATTTTATCAACTTCATGGGTAATTTGATACATGGATCGTACTCAATTTTGAAAACCATTTGTTTTAAAATTTTGAGCGACGTGGCTCTGGTACCAATTGTGGAAACCGTAGAGGGGGGTGAATACGTTTCCATTTAAAAATTTAAATCTTTTGTATCAAATGACCAATCAAGTTTGACGTAATATGAGAAGTGTCAACAAAAAGTCTTGTGACAACTAGTGATAGTGGAATTCCATAAGTGGATCATATTACCATAACACAAACATAGACACAACATAACTACCACACAAATATAAAAGCAATGCAAATATAAAACGGTAAATGCAATGATAAAAAGTAAAGAGATAAGTAAGGAAAGCGCAAACCGGGCATGATGATTTATAGTGGTTCGGTCACGAAGTTCCTCTTCGCCCTACTCCACTCCTCTTTGCCCTACTCCACTCCCCGAGTACCCAACTCGAGAGTTACTTCACTAATCAACAAGCTCCCTTCTTGGCGGAGAAAACCATACAACGTCGCTTACAATATTTTCCGACACTAATCTAGATGTCGAGTTCTTCTTCGGGTACAACCAAAACCCGTTATGTTTTATGGCCCAACATAACAAACCTTGTGTTTTGAGGCCTAAACACATAAACCGCGTCGCTTTCATTATTTTCCGACATTAAACTAGATGTCGAGTACTAATCTAGCTAGTACCAATCTCACTCACGATCTACCCGATCCTCACAAATCACACAAGCTACAAGATCCACATGATCTACACTCGATCTACACACGATCTACCCGATCTGCCCGATAACAACACAAGCTGCACACGATCTCCCCGATCTCTACAAGATCACAATGATCCACACAAACTAACTAAATAAGATGATAAACAACTTGATGTATATCGAGATACAATAAGTACGTAACGAATGTTACGAGTGAACTACACTAACACTACAACACTTTGCATCTTCTTGATACGGTGTGTTCTTCTCTTGCACTAGAAGAGGAATGAAGGTGATCCCTTGAATGAATGATTGGATCACTCTAAAATAAACTAAGACTCTCTAAATGATCAAAGAAGGTGATCTGAATAAGAAGGGATTAGACCAGAGAAAACTGACTGAAAAAATTAAGCTCGAAGTGTAAAATGGTCCACTATTTATAGGCAAAGAAAATATGTCTGTTATACATGGACGGTACCACTAAATACCTGATGGTACCACCAGACAAGGGACGCTCCAGTTTTTGTTTTTAGTGGTGAAGGTTTATTTGGGGAAGTTTAGAGCTGATTTGGGGGGAAAATAGTTGTTGGGATTTTTAAAGTAACTTTTCAAAATAAAACATTTCATTTTAATTCAAAAATAATTTGTAAAATGTATTTTTGAAAAAATGTTTTGTCATATTAAAAATGTGAAGTTTAGAACAAAAAATTTATTTCTTTGATCATCCGTCAAGTTTAAATTTGTTTGTTCATACCTCGAGTGATTTACGTCATGATGGAAATCAACGACTCTGTTGAGACATACTTGAGACGTCGAGAGATGTTGATGTAAGTATGCATTGATGATTTGTTTTTACAAGTAACTTGTGCATTTTACGTTATGCATTACAAGTTACATGTTTGTCATTATTAAAACCGAAGAAACCGTTTATTTTAAATATCGTAATATTTGCACTAACACGGATGCTCTGGGCGAGTTGATATAAAAATGCCCCTTGTAAACAAACGATACACCATTTTAAGGCCTAGTCATGATATACGGCTCATTCTCACGTCTATTTTTATTTAATAAACACATATTACCGACCAGAAGATAAATCATGAACTACATGTTCGTAAATATATCATCGCTTACAAGATGTATAAAAGCAAACAGTTAATGTATTTTAAGAAAATTAAAAGTATAGAATAGGAGTCTGATTGCGACAAGAATTCAAAAGTAAAACAAACGAGCTGGGAAACCCGCGCGTTGCTGCGGGAGTTTTTAGATATAAATTACAATAAACCTTTATTGAAACTTGTTATACAAATACATTACACACATGAAATTTTACGACCATCTGTTTCCATGCAAACCCTTGGCTTGAAGGTCTTGTGTTGGGGGTTGCTCTGACTTGCCACTTTTCTTGCCATAACCATTTTAGCCTACAAATACAACACCACAAAACGCACATATATAAGCAAAGGTAAACCCGTATATCACAAACGCTGTTTAAGGGGTGTAGCTAACATTTTTGGAATACCAATGAAGTTTATATCCCGTTTTCAATCATTCCCTCTTGTGAATACTTATTTCGACTTTGTATCTCACTACATGATTCAAACTAAAAAAAGATAAAAGAGTTTGAACTAATATAAATTCCAAACTATACTCCTGTCATTGTTCACCTAATTGTTAAAATGTCTACTTACTATACCTACGATGGAACAGTCTTAATATCATACCTAACAAAGGCTATGCAAACCCTTTTTAAAAGCAATGATTAAAAACTCGCATTCAAGTCTAATTTCAGTAAAAATAAATAAAAATAAAAAAACAGACGGGTTGGGTCTATGAGATTAAAATTACTTTGAAAAATCTTTTGTCAAATCTGAGTTAATCATTGGCCAGCTTCGACTCGTCTGACTTAATTCTTCTGCAGCAGACCCAAACACCCCCCGAAAGGCCAAATACCCCTTGAATTTTAACACGACACTCCTTAAAAAAATAGTTTTACAGCAGGCCCAAAATACCACTAAATCGAACCAAACGCTGCTTAAAACTACCATTTTTAGTAGGGCAAAACACAATCTAGAATGACATGAACACCCTTTTGTAGCTGCAATTTTGCAGCAGGCTGAACACTCATTAAAATGCAGTAATGCTGAAAATGCAAATTGTGCACATACAAAAACACATTTGTTATGCTTTTATGTTATGGAAAATCAATCCTCTAATAGTCAATTTTCATATAACTTGAACTACTGACTTAAAGATGTAAAATAACATACCACGTTTCTAAAATAAGCTGGTTGCATAATATACCTGAGTCGAGAGCATCATTAGTTGAGAGTTTGAGGTCATCGTTGGTGTTACCATTTCCAGTAGGCAAACTCACCTGAATAAATAGTCACTTATCAAAAGCAAATAAATACATTTTAAAAATAATTTGTGTCGGCAGTTTTAGAAAGAGCATACGCATCCATCTTCAGAAATATGAATAAGCTGTTAGTACGGCTGACATGAGGAACCTGCATAAAAAAATAAAAAACTATTGGTTAACAAAAGAACATCAAAATAAACTATTTGATGAACTTACAAATATGTGGTAACTGATAGAAACAGTGGTTGCATACAGCACAATTGTGGCCTTGTGGGAAGATGGAACAATATCTTCAAACACTTCATTGCTGCCGTTTTCTTTCATCAGCAACTGTGACTACAGTCCGCTGCACAAAGTGAGTAAAAGCTAAACTGTTACATACATCTTCTGCTGCTGAAGTTTTTATTTTTTTAATACTAAGAGCAGCATTACTTATACGTACATGGATGATACAATTATTCAGCCGTTGCATACTTTTGCAAAAGAAAAAAAAATAATTAAAAATATATATATATATATATATATATATATATATATATATATATATATATATATATATATATATATATATATATATATATATATATATTTGTTGAAGCAGTCGTGCTGATCTTAGACGGTTGCATAGTAACCATTTAAATAAAGATCAAGTGACAGACCTAATTGTGTTCTCTCATGGCTGCAAACAAAGACAGTTGCATAGTAACCATTTAAACTATGCCAACTGCTTGTTGCCTTGCCAACTTGTTGTTGAATCTTCAACTTTAGTGGCTACTGAACAGGTTCTGGGCTTCAGTCTAATCTGCATTAAAAAAAACAAATACATCAAAACAGAATGTGCAAAATGATTTGCGCAGGTAAGTTTCTTTCTTCGAGTCAATGACATACACTTGCATCTAAAAGAGCATAGATGATACAGAGAGTTTAAAAGGAATTGACCTTCCAGGAACTTTTACTCTTTTTTGTTTTCTGAAAATGGCACTCATAAAGAAAATTTAAGTGTATAAATGGAATTCGTTTACCTTTTATTGATGCAGCTGAGAACAGAAGGAGAATGATAGGACTAACTATTCAGATTTTAGAGATACCATACGTAGATCGTTGATCACGAAACATCATTGCATAAAGTCAAGGAGGTTGTAACCTCCATCATACATAACCAACATTAAACGCATACCATGGCTGCAACGACCATTCAACCTGACATCATCACTTTAACAATATTGGTTCACATTATAGATGGTTGCCCAAACATGAATTTCAGAAAGTCTCTGCGCCGGATTCAACTGTTTGTAAGGATATACAATAATAGTCTGATTCAGGAAAAAGTTAGGCTCAGACTTGCAGATGGGGAACGGGCCGCAGAACCATCTGAAGTTCACCGTGGCTGCAAAACATACCCGGTTGCTTAGTTACCATTTACACTATGCCGTCCGGTGATTGCCTCGCCACTACCTTCACATTTTCAACAGCCCATTTCGTTTTCCCACAAATCTCAGCAATCATCACAGCCCATTCCACTATATTCATGGCATTTCACTATTATATTATACTATCTATTTAATAGTCAGATTTTGCAACTTGCACAAAAAAATCTTCATGAGTCATTAGGAAGGTGATTAGTGCACCAATGCGTGGTTGATGGGGCTGATTTATATGGGTTGCAACTGTACAAACAACTGTGTTGTCCTATTCATCAACTGTTGAACAACTCGCACATGCAAAGAAACAGACCTGGTATTCTTTGATGTTATAGGTCACCAAAATGAATATAACGACCATTCCAGTTGGCCCGCCAATGAATGCAATTAGAAAAGCGGTTTCTGAGGATATACAATAATAGTCTGATTCAGAAAAAAGTTAGGCTTAGCGCTGCAGACGGGGATGGGCCGAAAGAACAATGTCAAGGTCATTGTGGCTGCAAAAAATAACCGGTTGCTTAGTTACCATGTAAACTATGCCGTCCGGTGACTGCCGCGCCACTATCTTAACATTTCAAAAAGTACATTTCGGTTCCCTACAAATCTCAGCAATCATCACAGCCAATTATGTTCAGTAATGACTATATACCCATCAGGCCGTCAAAACCTATGCACAACTTCTCATATTTCTTCTTTCATAACTATGTCAAAACTGTAGCATCGTGATTTGCCAGAAAAAAAGTGGTTAACAAAGTAATTAGTACACTATTGTGTGGCTGGCATTGTTGGTTTACAAATTTACATCTTCATTTTAACTTACAAAAAGATATTTCCACTCATAAAATTTTAACTTGCAATTGACCTCATTGGTTTCCGCTGGTCTTATGTCCATTTATATAATCGAAAGGATTCCTACAGATCCATAAGACCAACGGAAACCAATGAGGTCAATTGCAATTAACTTACCAATTATCCTTATAGGCTATTTAATGTATAAAATTAAATTAAATACCTAACACTTGCAACATACTACTATAGTAGTAATGAAATAATCAGTATAACCCATTTATCTATTCTACATCTGACAAACAATAGCAATGGGAGAAAATACACCCTCCATACTCTATCTACCCTTTGATTCAAAAAAATTTCTCACTGTAACTAACAAATATGGAAAACCCAAATTCAACATAAAATCAGTTGTTCTTTTCAACAAATTTAAAAATCGAATCATTGAAAAAACAATTACCTTGTGGATATACAATTTCGCATAATTTAATTTTGCCCCAAAAATTAGGGTTCCTCCAACTGAAACAAATCATTCGTGCCTTACGGTTTCGAAACCCTAGAAATTGTGGGTTTTTGATTTATGGGATGGTATTGAAATTGGTTCAAGGGTTTTTGTGGGTTTTTTATTTCGAACGTGGGTTTAAATTTTTGTAAGATTTAATTGAGATTTGGTTATGAATGGAGAAGAAGAGGCATAGGGAAGCTTCAACAGAGGTTATGAATGGAGAAGAAGAAGCATGGGGAAGCTTCAAGAGTGTGTGTCTGTGTGTTTTTTTATGACGAAGTACTAATGACTCTTTGTTAATCACTTTAACAGTTGATGAATAGGAGAATACAGTTGTTTGTACAGTTCCAACCCATATAAATCAGCCCCATCAACCACACATTGGTGCACTAATGACCTTACTAATGACTCTTGAAGATTTTTTTGTGCCACTTGCAATACCCGCTATTTAATAGATAGTATAATATAATATCATTTCACATTAATCAGACAAAATTTTGTTTACATAAACTTGAATTTGTCACAACAATAAAAGTCAAATTAAAAAATGACCGCTAACAAAGAATTGTTACTCGTATTTTATATACTGCACAATCAACCATATTTTCGATTAGTAGCAGATAGGTTATTAGCTGGTAGGACACACAAAAAAATGATCATTATCATAACAAGATCGTAATTCAAGTAGGATCGTATTAGGATCGTAAAATCGCACGTAGAATCGTAGGATCGTTTAGGATCGCATATTATTAATTTTTTTGCTATATTAACTTATTAAGCATAAGCCCATGTCTTAAAGCCTAATTACTAAGAATTCTTCATGAAAACTATTATTTTGATGTTGTTAATTGATTGTCTTTTAAGATTAATGAGTGTGAAATCATTTTGCTTTTATAGACTATTTAAAAATAGTTTAGATGTGTCTTTTTGGGTTTATTATTAAAAACGATTTCGTACTTTGTAATATGTCAGAAGCTTGTTTTTGAAGTAAACCATCTAGATACTTGACCCAATTTTATTCATAATTTATTTTATGTAACAAATAAAAACATGAACTATATGTTAAAAAATTTCATTAATATTATAAGAATATCTTAATTTAATTTATTTGGCCATAAAGAAAAAAATATATTAATTGTGTTGCCCTCTATTATAAATTATGCCGTTTCATTTTCAGATACAATCCATTTATTTTTTTGCATTTATGTATATATTGTAACAAAAAAGTTACAGAATCACGTACTAATAAATTAACATTATCTTTTTGCATTAATATAAATGTTATCACAAAAAACCTACAATAGAAAACATTGAAACAAGATATTGGTGCACGTATGTAGTAATTTTATGCATGTATGCATTGCAATATCTTTAATATTCTACTACTACGATACTTGAAAATATAACTTTTTCTTTTATAATCCATTTAGATTCGTTTATCATAGAAATATTAAATAGAAATATAGTAAAACTACAACCCCTATACAAAAATATATACATTTTCATAAGATCTTACGATATCGATCCAATCCTACGATTACAATCTTGCAAAGTCGAAAACAAACAAAAGAACTAAACATATAATACCCTTTTGATTCACTAAAAGATTTCAAATTTACCGACAAAAAAAAACATGGACGAACAACAAATCACATGTAAAAACCTCCCAAATCTTGTATCATCATTCATAGATACATTCATTGATTACACTGTCGCAGGAATCTTTTTACCTGGCTCACCTTCGCCACCTTTTACGCAAACTTTCTACCCTCCCCCTGATCGCCTTGTCGCGGTTGGTGATCTTCATGGAGACCTTGTTAAATCCAAACAAGCTCTCCGTCTAGCCGGTCTTATTGACTCTAATGACACGTGGTCAGGTGGGTCCACTACACTTGTACAAGTAGGGGACGTCCTTGATCGAGGTGGTCAAGAACTTAAAATCCTTTACTTCCTAGAAAAACTTAAACGACAAGCGGTTAAAAGTGGTGGAAATGTGATCACCATGAATGGAAATCATGAGATCATGAATATGGATGGGGACTTTTGGTGTACTTTTCCTTCTGGGCTTGATGAGTTTCGACGTTGGGCTCATTGGTTTTGTGTTGGGAATGATATGAAGCGGTTATGTGACGGGTTGGAGAAGCCTAAAGATATATATGATGGGATACCTTTAAGTTTTGAAGGTGTTAAACAAGAATATGTTGAAGGGTTTAGAGCTAGAATTGCTGCATTAAGACCTCAAGGTCCTATAGCAACAAGGTTCTTATCAAAGAATGTAACTGTTCTTGTTGTTGGTGAATCTGTGTTTGTTCACGGTGGAATTTTAGCCGAACATGTGGATTATGGTTTGGAAAAGATTAACAAAGATGTAAGAGATTGGATACTTGGATTGAAAGATAAGATATCTTCGGATTTAGTTAGGTCTGGAAGCTCA
This sequence comes from Artemisia tridentata subsp. tridentata, assembly GCA_021014915.2. Classification (NCBI taxonomy): domain Eukaryota; kingdom Viridiplantae; phylum Streptophyta; class Magnoliopsida; order Asterales; family Asteraceae; genus Artemisia; species Artemisia tridentata. The sequence goes on along the minus strand of CP139503.1, from coordinate 110,508,169 downwards.
TTACTTTGGTTGAGGAAGTTTTCTAATACAACGGCTGAAGAATGTGATTGTAGTTTGTTGGAACATGCACTTGCGACGATTCCTGGTGCGAGGAGGTTAATTATGGGGCATTCAATTCAAAAGGATGGTATCAATGGGGTTTGTGATGGTAAAGCTATCAGGATTGATGTGGGTATGTCGAAAGGGTGTATTAATGGCCTGCCTGAGGTTCTAGAGATTAATGGTAAGTCAGGTTTGCGAATCTTGACATCGAAGCCAATGTATGATTCAAATAGGCGTGATTTATCCCTGAGCAGCATCGACTTCAAGAAGTGCATGTTGAGGCTTAAATCTGTTGTCTGGTCAAATATACTGAAATTTAACCCAAGATGAACACATTACTGGTGAAGGTAATAGTAGTTATGACTGTTTTCTTAATGTGGTATGAATTGAAAAGATTGTGAAGTATTCTGTATCCTAATAAAGTTTGGATCTTGTTTGATTTAAGTTGTGTTTGCTGTTTGTTAGAACTCATATGCACAGGTGACATACAATGTGATAGATTTTGTTTGAGTCTTTCGGGCAAGCTTAAGACAGTTCATAGATTTAATTTGCAGACATTCAAAGGTATGGTGTGTGGTAATACATAAACACTTCATTATACAGTCAGTGGCATGACAGTATAACGCCACTGTGAGGGTGTGATGCACTATCTTGTCTTGCCTTTAATCAGATAATGAGCTTGTCATTTATTTGAGGGGTGCCTAAATCGACTATGTGTACTGGTGTGTCTTTTTTCAGCCGACTCAAGTCTTTGACATTATAAGTGCATGCACATGATCCCTCTTTTGTAACGTAATTGGTGCACATGTACTCGGTCCTTTCAACTTTGTTCTATTTACTAAACTCTGGATATATAGTGTTATTTACGTTTAGGTGAGGTCATAGAAAACCTATTATTGCTTTCATATACATCAGGCAGAGTATTTGACTTTGGGTGGGACATTTTATTCAACAGACACTACAAGCAAGCTCTGCATTTTTTTTTTTTTCTCTTAAATGGATACGCCTCTTGCAAAGCTATTCCCCTGTTTAAAGAGAGGTAGTGAAATGCACTTAAGCGCCAAACCTGTTGTACATGAACCCCAAAGTTTGGCTAAAACATGGTGGACCAAAGTAGCAGATATATCAAGGATATGCACTATCATAACATTTTTATACTTTTTCTTACTGCAAAACACTAGAACTTTTTTTGAACATGCATACCTGTTCATATGCTAGATCTTTCCCGAACGGAATTCAAGTTGCAAGCAAAGGGATATTGCAATTTCACAAACCAAAAGCAACTACTTAATACTAATCAAAGGACCTGAAGCAATATGTCAATATATCGAAGCCATTGCACACTTCTTGAACCTTAATATTCATTATCTTCTGCCAAAACCATTTTACTTAAAGGGCTGGGACCAAGCCTTCTCCTTCTTTTAGCATGTCTCTTCCTTATAATTTCCATTTCGTTTCGTCTCCTCATTTGCATCATTGCTTCCTCTTCGACCATGAATCTTCTCATCAACACATCGTCACTGAGTGATTTTCCTCTAAAGATTCTCCTTTCTGTGCTCATTCTTGGAATTGGTCTATCTTGTATACAATTTGGAAATGTTTTTGATCGTGGGTATGTGTTGCTTCTTCTAGGGGGCACGTCAGCTTGGAACACCTCCGTGTAGGAAGATATAGGGACACATAGGCAAACTCGGGTGAATGAGGTGGCAACCTTCAAAGAAGTTGATTTTCTTAGTTTTTCTCTATTGGAGGTATTGCTCCTTGTTGCGGTAAACTTTGTGGATGTGGATAGATTTTTCTTTAAGATTGGGTTAGGCAATGGAATGTTGGTCGACTTTGGATTGGTGGTTTTCCATAGACTTGCAATATCCATTGCTCTTTGATACCAAGGCTTCCTGTTAAAACATTTGTAACATAACAATGAGATTTAGGAGTGGATGCGACAGTTTTAGTACAATATTGCCGTTACTTATAAATTAGATGAATTGGGTGATATTTTACTTCACAAATGATTCAAATAATTTACTTTAGCTAAATAGGAATGGCTCTAACTAAATGAATGTTGCCCAATACATACTGCCTTCTAAATCTTTTTATTCCAAACATAAGATTATTATCGTGCTAGTTATGTTTCCTTTATACATATGATTAACACGAGCATTATCTATTATGATTAGTCATCTTGAAACCGTTTTGACCCATTTCCCAACCTGCGCGACTTGCCATCTTAGAACCTCTTATGATAAACAGTGTGGACAAGTGCAATTTTGATCAAAAATTAATGTGTAATTGCTTTAACTTTAAGTTTTGAATAACAATTGTATCAAAAGTTGTCCAAAGCATAATTCTTGAGAAAAGAAAAGCAATAAGCCAAAATGGGACCAGGTGCTGGACAAACGCATTATGTTGAGTTGCTGACCAGACCCCTTGATCCATGTAAAATTTGAATACTGACAAAAATTATGCATACACCATAAAAAAAAAAAAAAAAAAAAAAAAAAAAAAAAAAAAAAAAAATCTCATGTTAGAATCAAATCATTTCATTACTATGAGCTTTATAGCCAATCTTTCTACAATGAAAGAACCGAAAACATGCACAAAGAAACAGAATTCAACATTGAATTTCATCCTGAAATTCAACTTTTTGTCTATCCATAGTTAAAACTAGAGCAGCTTAGTGAGAGAAACTTGTGATGTCAATGGTACAGTAGCTTAAAAGAAACTAATCATGAAGAAACATACCTAGATGTTGCAGAGTTGTTCTTGGGATCCTGCATGAACAAATGAGCAATGATGTGCATGAAAGTGATGGATGAGTAAGTAGAAGAATGAGAGTAAATATGAAGGGAGTTCATGTACATTACAAATGATGAAAGCTTTTTGTGTTGCTCAAAATGATGAATATTGGTTGTCAAATGGACCTCTTTTCTTTATTGATATTTCACCTCCTTTTGCTTTACCAGTGACAGGCATGATTCCTATTGTGTAAGAGAGTTTCAAATTCAAAGCCAAAGTTAAGTTTCTTACTTTAATGTAAAATTACCAAAAAAACCCCAACTGGTTCTTTTACTTTTTCTTGAATATCCTATTTTATTACATTTTAGATCTAATTGTTGATAGTCACACCTTATGTAATAATCTTAAGCTCACACTTTTGGATAATGATGCTCTTGCCTGTCACTTTAACATAATGGTGTATCAAATTGTAGATCATGCATGCATTAACAACAAGGATCTAATCATCACTTTTTCCTTTTATTTCCAATTATAATTTTTCATTGGTAAAAACAGAACCATGTTCAGACTCTTAATATTCAAGGTATTAGATAAACATTAGTTGAAAAGGCACTGAGATGTTATGGTGGCCATCTTATTAGTATAAAAGATGGTGTATTTAGAGGGGAACATTATGATTAGAAGTGCCTGCTACATAATACTTTTTGATCAGGGATTGTTGCTAACACTTCTTCCATCACACTGGTGCTAATTAACAAGGATTAAAGTGTTGATAAAAAGGATGACAAGCTAACCAAAAAAAATGTTGATAACATTTTCCAACATGTGTGGTTGTGGACATTAAAATCATGTAAACCCATGTCGAAAGCCTAAAGAGGATGTGACATGAACTATAATAAATGTGGAGGGTGGTAAAACCATAAAGAAATCATGTTGAACCAATATGGACCACCTAAGCCAAATAGTCCCTAATTGGTCTTGATCTTTCTCACACCCAATGGAAGCCGAAATTGGTTTAGGACAAGCGACTCAAAATCTGGTTAGGACAAGGTAAACTCAAAGCGTAGGTAATTAAGGTCAAAAGGATGTGTCTGAAGCCCAGTTTGGACAAAGATCGACATTATTCGAGTGTTTTACATTATTGCCAATTTCACAACATTAAACAGTAGGCCACTTTGGTGATTGGTGAGCACCTTCCTCGTGTAAAGAATGAGTGAGTCGCCAGTACTGGAAAGACCCATTAGAAGGGACTTCTAGAAGCAACCTACTAAGCTTGGTCTTGTATACAAACACACAACTGGTCTAGGCTCAGTCCTTAATTAGCAACCAGGCTTTAGCCTTAAACTAGTTCCGGTCCTAATTAGTTTAACAAAATTCCAAGACCAAATAAGGGTCACTGAGCGTAACTGGTACTTATCTGGCTCGGGCTTTTTTTGGACCAGACCCAGGTCTATAGGCTTTGTCTCTTAGACTTGATATATCTTATGCCATAAAAAGGCTCAGCTTTAGTCAGCTAACAGCACATTTTCATCTCACCAAAAAGTCAGCTAACAGCACATTCAATTAACAGCGTTAATGACCCAAATGGTGGTACATATATAACAATCCTTGGCCAAAACCTGGTATCTAAGATGTATGCTATTGCTATACCTGGTATAGTACACACGAGTGTTTTATCTGTAACAATAATAGAGACCAACCTATTGTACAAACACTTCAGACAGTCTATAGATCTCAAACAATGCATGAAGCATTTATATAGATAATCAGTTGAAAATCTCGATCACTGTAAGGGGAAAAGAAATTGTACTGCATGTTTAATGCATATAGAAAACATGAACTAGCAATGTTTCTAGACACCAGATAAACGTTCAACAAAGCGATTCTTGTGGTTCAGATCTGCAAGTCTGTGGTCCATGTTCCTTGTACACTTGGGTGTTTGGTAACATGTCTAGTCTTGAGCTTCACCACCTTTCTTCCTAGTGAATTCCTAAGCCTGGTGGCACAAAGCAGTACCTCTTCTGGAGTCAAGTTCATAACAGATACAACCCGTTCGTTCTTGTTCTCTGCATGAAGCATTTACAGTTTAAAATTATTTATCCCTGATTCAAATATTACTGTAATGCAGCTTTATTATTGCTGCTTAAAGAAAACATTAGTTAACAAAACAAAAAAATGGCGAGGAGGAGAGTAATTCATAAAGAGTCTTACGATATAGTCCCTTCAAAAATGGATGTTGGCCACGGTTAAGCTCAGTAACCACCTCTAACTGAGGATTGCTTTCCTTAAATGACGGCAACTCAGATTCCATGAATGCTCTACACATTGCATACATAGCTGTTAGCACCTTAATGATGTGAAATTCAAACTAAGTGTTATGCCAATTCTTTTTTGGGTAAAAGGCCTTCCACCCGGTAAAATAAATGAGTTGAAGCAAACTGGTAGTTGACCAAGATTTTAGCAGGGCATTACTCTGTATATCTTAAGCTTCTAATTCAACGCAAACTGACAAATGAGTAGAATGACCCAGAATTATATATGTTGATACTTTATTTGAGACTAGCACTTCTTTCTAATATTCTACGGAGTAATAATTATTACTGTATTAGGAAACATTAGTATTAGTATTTTTATCTAGTCTTATTATTATATTAGCAACATGTTAACTGTTAACTAAGTTACTTGGTAACAAAATGTATACTAAAATTTATAATCATTAATTATTAATATTATCATTATGGCAAGTCAAGAGCAACTTACCTGCGAAAGTAAGTCACCGAGAAAGATGATCGACCTCTCGAAAGTAGGTCAACCTTTACTTTATTAGTTATTTTGTTTGTATTTATCAAATGCACAAAGTTCTAATCAATTGTTTATGACCGGGATAAGGTGTTGCAGATGAGTTCTTTCAGGAAAGAGTTGTTCTGAATGCATGTAGCACTGCGTACCACCCGCCAACGTGAGGACATACTAAAGAGCTTAACAGGAGTGATGGAAATTGCCAGAGTTTTTATACTTCAAAGTTCAGACGCACCTAAGTAATCGTCAAGATAATTGTCTTGGCAGAATTCGGTACAGCATCCCATCCTTCAAACTAACACAACTACCTTGAGGTTTTATATGGTTGCGAAACACCCTGTGCGGTATATTTATGGTGGCAGTTCTTCCAAGGGGTGTAAACAAGTCGAGCTTTTGTCAAGTAACTCGACTCGAGCCTAGCTTTATCGAGCCTCAAGCTCTGATGCACGGAAACGTGGTGGAGGCACCGTCTCCCGTACCAGAAACTCGCCGGGGACGGAAACGTGTACGGGGACGCCTGGAAACGTTTCTTGGCCGTTTCTTGACCGCTTCAATAAGTCAACTCGTTTGGGGACGTTTCTTGTACCGTTTCTTCGATAATAATAATTGTTTGTTTTCACCAGAAGTGACAGAAGGGTCACCGAAGACGACATAAAAGTGCCGGAGGTGATGTGTACACTGTAGGGAGAGAGATATGGTTAAAAAGTTGCAGGTTTAGTTTAAGAAGAAGAAGAAATAAAGGTAGAGAGAGAGATAAAGGATAAGAAGTGTGTGGTTTGTGAGTACAGGTGTACTAGTAACTATTTTATATTCCTGTAAAAAAAAGTACTCCTAACTATTTTATATTATCTTATACTACCTAATTTTTAATTCAAGATAATTGAAGAAAAATTGACTTGAATTTTGAAAGATTTATGATTATCTTTGGAAGATGTATGAATTTTGAAGTTTACATCAACGTATGAATATATTTTGGGGTTTGTGGTACATTATCTATATATATATATATATATATATATATATATATATATATATATATATTATATATATATATATATATATATATATATATATATATATATATATATATATATTTTTATGTATTTATTTCCGTACCCGTGCCGTACCCGTTTCTTGATTTTTTGAGTTTTGCCGTTTCCCGTTCCCGTTCCCGTATCCGTTTCTCGTTCCCGTACCAGTTCCCGTGCAACATAGGCCTCAAGCCCATAGAATGAGCTCAAAATGTTAGTCGAGCTCGAGCTTATATAGACTCGACTCGAGTTATTGTCGAGCTTTTCGAGCTTTTAAGTGATAGCTATGTTTTTTATACATATTTTGTATATTTTAAGGGCTTATATGTAAATACGCTTGGTGTAAATACTTATTTATGAATGTTCGAGCTTTTCGAGCTGAACTCAAATCTTATGATACATTTCAATTTTAGTTGGTTTAAAAACACATCATTACAAATAAATCGAGCTTTCCGAGCCAAGCTCGAGCAAAATTCAAACTTTCTCAAGCCGAGCTCGAGCTTTAGTCATGAAGGCTAATCGAGTTATCGAGCCGAGCTCGAGCCAAACATATTATTAGTCGAGCTCTGCCAAAGTTCAACTCGTAAACGCCCCTAGTTCTTCCCATTGTTCAAAGTCAACTGATACTTAAAAAAGAGTGACCGGATCCTCGATGATCTAAGGTATTCACTAGAGGGGCAATAAGATATAAAGTGGGGTACTAATCCGCATAAAGGATCTTGTGTGGGAACTGTTCGAGGCTATTCAACAACAGTACCCATAGTTTCACCTCGAGTATAAAGTGATTGTTTGAGAGGGCTGTTAATTATTTGGGCCAAAGCTATGGCAAGGTGCAAGAGCATGTCAAAGTAAGCCAGGGGGTCTGGGTATCTTTGCAATTAAGTTAACTAGGGTAAAGGGTTGTTTAAGATTATATGTATTAACTATTAAGTTAACTTTCGATAGTCAACATCCTTTTAAGATACATATATACGTATAGATATATACTTTGTTGGGGGCCTGGTTTTATATCTTCAACAATTTGAAGTCTTGGACTTCGGGAGAGCCTGCAACTCACATGTAGGAACAATTGTGGTGTACTTCTCTATTTATCAATAAAGTTTCCAGTTTTTCGCATCAAATCATTGTCATTTCATGTAGTCACAAATTTGGGCAAAGATGTTACGCAAACAATATCCGGCACATTGCTATTGGGAGTCATGCGCCAACGCATTAAGCATTTATGAGGTATAGCTACTTTATCATGGAAACAAAATTGATAAACAAAGAAATACACAACAATTGCTCCTGCGATCTGAGGTATAGGCTCTACTAAAGTCTAATACTCATATTTTTTATGACATGTAACCACGAGCTCTAGTAACCTACAAATACTTAACTTGTTTAGCAAGATTCTTGGGCGACAAATTATTATAGTTAAAATAAATTGGCTGACGAAAGAAACCTAATCACTTAATAATAAACGACCTTTATCCTTCATAAGAAGTAAGAACTGCAAAAATACCTGGACCTCCCTTCAATTGGTGTTGGTACACCTTTGCATAGCATTGGTTTGTATTATATTCCCTTTGTGGGTTGCCCCAATTAAGGAGTTCTCAGATCAAAGATGTCAAAGAATTATTTGATACTTGTCAAGGGTGAGGATTGATTCTAAATTCAAAAGAGTGCAAACCATGTTGCATATAGTTCCAAGTTATAAGGAACCTTTCATTATTGGTTTTAACCGTGTGGAAGAAAGAAGTAGCTGTTGTGATTACTGTTACGCACAACCTATAAATTTTTAACGTTAAACTACTCAAGATCACGATGACTAAACAAAAGGCATGGCATATATAAATTAACTAACTCAACAATCATAGACAAGATCAGAGTGAAAATAAGCAACACCGTAGTTAAAAAGAAGAAATAAAATACCTAATGCCCCTGCTACTTCCACCCCAGTTACAGTAGCTCACTACCAGCTTCTTAAGCTGCCAAACACCTCGTTGTGACATCTGCTAAATGTCAGATATCAGATCGCTGAATTACATTGACTTTTTATATTCTATATCTCTATCAAGCTAAATACAGCAATAAAATGATGCACTCTGATACACAACAGCAATGCCTGGATGGTTTTTGCCTGTTTTAATCATGAAAATATAGGTTGCTACAAATGGCTTATTAATTTCCAATATCATGGTGAATCATAATTTTAAGTCAATTAGACATTTGATATTCCTAGGTATTCTCCACTGTTCTCCGACTGTCTAAGCAGCAAAATGAGCATGCATGTTTTGTAATGGGTCAAATGGGTAATCGAACATTTAAACAGATGGTTAACTATAATGGATCTAATTGGGTCAACGGTCAGATGGGTCTGACCCATTGACTTTTAACTCAAACAAAAATGTTTTAAATCTCATAAATTAACCAGCATATTAAGAACACAATTATAAGTACCAATTTAGATATGAAAAAATAGCTATAATTTATAGCATCACAAATAAAAAGAGTAAGGGTAGCAAACACGAAGTTAAACATGTTTATGATGAGGATAAACAGCTTTGGGTCAAAAAAGGCCAACCCGTCTAACCCGTTTTATAAACGGGTCGTGTTTGGGTTGAGTAAGGATTAAACAGTTACCTAATACGCGGTACGCTCCAGTACGAATACGAAATTCGGGTACGCAATTCGCTATAGGTCACGTATTCGGTACGAAGGGGGTAGGTTCATTTCGGTACGAAACGGTACGAAATGGTACGTATATTAAAATTCGAAATTCGTTGTACCATACAAAACAAAAACTTAATATGTATTTATATAGAAATTATATATATATATATATATATATATATATATATATATATATATATATATATATATATATAAGTTTTAATAGGTATTTATATATTTTATATACATACTTTATAAACTTTTATATTTTTTATATATAAGTTTAAGACTTAAATGTAAACTATTAAAGATAGAGGGGGTCAAATGTTTAAATACACAAACTTATTTTAAACTTTTTGAGACTAAATGTAAAATAGTGAAAGATAGAGGGGTTAAATGTTAAAAAGTCTAAACTTATTAAAACCCTAAAAGAGTAAAACAAAGTTCGAGCCGTTATATCTTTCTTCTCTCTTTCCTCTCTTCCTCCTTGGGTTTCTGGCAGAAGTTGCACCGCCGCCGCCGGAATTCGTCGCCGGAAATCACGAATCCGGCGCTATATGGGGTTAAAAACCCTAAAAGTAAATCGATTCAAGGTACATGAGGCGTATGTTCGATGTACCAAACCATTAAATAGCGAATTGGATCACCGATTTGCAATTAATTGGAACGCCGATTTGCAATTAATGGAAAGCCGTACCGCATCGAATTGGAACGCATCGAATTTCGATTTGGTACATTTCGATCCAATACGAAATTCGTGTTTAACCCAGCGAATTCGGGTTAACTAAGGATTAAACAGGTCAACCTGTGAACCCGTTTAAGTATATGAGCCTCCAAAAATAAAATGTATAACCATGTTGAATTTGAATTTTTAATTTGTTATGTACTTAATATGACACTGAATTACGATTGTAATTTGGATATTATTGAAATCGGTGTATAGTTATTTACTAGTAAACCAAATGAAACTGGTTTGGGCATACTGTGAGGCCCAAATGACAAGCTAATCCCTGTTGCCACACCTCAAGCACTTAAAGCTATGATTAAAATAGCGGTACATATATTATTTGCTAGTAAACCACCCCACCCTTTTATTCTACTTCCAACCGGCTAAATATTAAACCCTCAATGCAATTTTTAATTATTAAATGCATCCTTCAGCTCTACAAATAGCAAACCCTTTTATAAAAGTTGTTTTTCTTTTTTATGTTTGCGGATACACAAAATTTAATGTTTGGATTCTTTTTTCTCAAACATAAGATGCAAAAGACGTTTTTCCACTTCATTTTTGGAGATTTTAGTTTGATTTACCACGTATTTTTTTCGAGAATTGTAGATTAAAAAAAAACATATAACGATCAAAAGTATAGGTAACCTGTTGATCAAGCTATTCAGATGCAAGTATAATTACAATTAAAGGAGATTAACAAGAAATATTAAACTGGTAAAAGTATCATCTTTTAACCATTACCTGGTGAAGAAAATTAATTTCTAAATTAAATTTGCAAATTGATATGAGTATCATCTTTTAACCTGTACATGGTGAATATTATTTTGTATGGCTTAATTTAAAACTTTTCGGCTTATATAAATTTATGTCATAATAAGTTTATATAAATCTAAAAATGTAAAAATATGTACTACGTAGTACTAGTAAAAAGCGAAAACAAAAACCCCAAAATACATATATAAAATATATATATATATATATATATATATATATATATATATATATATATATATATATATATATATATATACCCCTATATACATATATAGACATACTTTATGTGACTAATCTTTACTACGACTTGTTCTCTAAAACACCCTAGAACATTTTTTTCACAAAATCTGCAAGTATCAAAAGCTTCCATTTTTGTATCTGGGTTTTCTTCAACTTTATAATTCATTTATTTCGGATATGCCATTTTTCGATGCTTTAATAATTAATATGTAGATGTTGTTAACTCTGTTTCATAATATTTTAATTTTAGGGTGATTTTACTTTCTTTGTGCACACCAACCGTTTGATAAAATCCCCCAATTGGTGCACTTTGTTCTAGGGTTGATAACTAAACATGTTTATGCAATGCTTTTACTTTGAATGCCTGTTTTAGATGTATGTTTGTATTTCTTTGTTTTCAACTATATTTGCTTAGCTTAGCCGTGTGTGCTTTGACTTTGTAAATAAAGGTTTTTTTCTTATGCTAGCACATTAACTATTTTTGTATTTACTTTGTTGTTTGTTTCATTAAGATGTTTCGCGTCTAAATCAGACTAGTGTTAAGAGGTGCTTCAGAAGTCTAAGAGGCTGTTTGTTTTTTTGTTTTTTTTGATGCCTCTTAATGCCTCTTAACGCCTCTTAACGACCCCTACCTCTTAATCGGTCAGACATTTTGGGCGTTCAGACCGTTTGTTTTTTTTTCCCGTTCAGACGCAGTCAGAGGCAGTTAGATCTTAATGGTCTAGACTTGAGAGGGGTGTCTTAATGCCTCTTGTTGCCTCTTGTTGACACAAAAATAACCAAAAAAAAAATTAGTACGAGCAAGCAAATGTGCGGTTCAAACATGAGTTTTTTTTTCCCGTTCAGATGCGGTCAGATTCACACATTTACGCCTCAGATTCAGATTCAGATGTGCGGTTCAGATTCAGAACCTCTTAAAAAACAAACACCACCTAAATCTGAATCATATAACGTTGTTTATTTTTTTAATTTGGTAAGATGTATGAACATAAAACAAGAAAGTAAAAATAAGACAAAGTCTGGATATATAATTAAGGAAAAGAAAAAAAAGTAAAAATACAATAACATAAATAAAAACATAACTATAAGCCATTAAGAGGTAATAAGATACTCCCTCCACCTCTTAATGAGTAAGACTCATTACATCTTACCGTCTCTTACTGAAAATGAAAAAATAAACACCCTAACCTCTTACCGTCTCTTACTCTGTCAGAGGTAAGAGGCATTAGAAGGTATTTTTTGAAAAACAAACACCCCCTTAATATCTTCCTCTTATTTGGTCATTGAATAGTTAAAAATCAGGTTTTAGATGCGTCATTCTACAGGCTTCTCAATTCTATTTTTGTTTATGTCCACATGCGTTAAGCCATTACTACAGTAAGGAGCTGATAATACATACATGTTACTATTGTTTTTCGTCATTTGAAGAATTGAAGCTAACATAATCCGGCGCAGACTTTTCATTCAATCTAGCCATCAGCACACTCTAGCTATTTTATTAGAAAATAAAGGAAGTGACCTTAAGTTTTTATGCGTAACTGAAGGGTAACCACATCAAGGTCGTGACTCCCATGATTCACGACTCACCTCCTATTCGACTAAAACTCAAACGGCTAACACAAATAAATAAGCAGACGTGAAGCAAACAACATTAATTCCACACAAACACCAATAATAGCACGAAAATAATAAGATATACACGAGTCAACTCAACTCGTGAGTTGACTCGGACGAGTCGAGCGAGTTTTGCTTTAAAAGTATAGATCCACACATTAGTTTTGTTTTATATCAAGATAGTTTAGATTAAATATTTGCCGATTAGGGTTTTGAAATAAAAAGAAGATAGCAAAGAAAAGCGGCGCGTGGCCTTACCAAATGAGAGGGAGATGGTGGAGAAGAAGGTGGCGTGTGGCGGTGGAGTGGTGGTGACGGCGGTGATGTGGCGGCGTAGCTTCAAACTCGACCAAATGAGCTCCTCTTGGCTCCAAACGCTCCAGAAACGTCGTATAGGCTTCGGTCTATGCTTTAGATAGATTTTGGGGATGGTCGGTATCTCGCCGGAATATGGGGTGCGGCGCCGGAGTTGGATTTCCTGTGATGTGGTGTTAATAATGAGAAGAAACCCTAAAAGTGAGCTTATATATACCCCATGAGGACCAAACTTGTGCAAATGAAACTGGAGGGCGGGCGGCGTAAATTGGGAGGAGGGGGTAGGAACTGAAACTTTAGCAATCTTTTATAAATAACCCTTGTGGGCCCCGTTTGACATATTAAACTTGCGTTTTAAAATACGGGACTTGCGCCATTGAGTCCGAAATAATTTTTCCAATGAAAACGAATATTAATACGTATAACTTTCTCGGAGTTAATTTATTAAATAAATCGAATTGTTTCGTGCGTTTTAGGTTGTGCCGGCTCAATAAAGGAATAACGCTCACGTTTCGCAAGATATCTACTTTTTTCAAACTCAAACAGGTTCAGATAAGTTTAAAAGCCAAGGGATTTCAAAAATAAACATTTTGGCTAGTAAAATAAGCTTTGAAAAATTGTCGGTTGTTACATAAATACCCACCCAACCGATCAAACACACACACAAACACACATAATCAACCTTGTAACCTAAATTTCTCTTAAACCCTCAAATTCCTATAACCTTACTTCACACACAATGAAGCCCACAAACAAAAAATGAATTGTTATTTCTGTTTTGATCTATCATTGGGTGTATTTAATTAAAAATGTCAAAAATAGGGTTGTTTTGTGATAATATTTGACTGTTTGTGAAGCTCTCTTTTTTTGTTTTTTTATGCTCTCTTTTTCTTATTTGCATAAATCAAATCTACAAGCTCTGAGTATATCATTGGTGCTATTGATCCTGATTATGTCCAATATTTAAAACTTCAAGCTCAAAAAGGTTCAAGCACCACTCCTACAAGCTCTGAGTATATCATTGGTCCTATTGATCCTGATTATGCCCAGTATTTAAAGCTTCAAGCTGAAAAAGGTTCAAGCACCACTCCTATAAGCTCTCCTTATATCATTGGTGCTACTGATCCTGATTATGCCCAGTATTTAAAGCTTCAAGCTCAAAAAGGTTCAAGCTCCACTCCTACAAGCTCTCACTATATCATTGGTGCTACTGATTCTGATTATGGCCAGTATTTAAAGCTTCAAGCTCAAAAAGGTTCAAGCTTCACTCTTGCAAAAATGCCTTAAAGCCAGTCAAGGAAAAGGAAACTTGTAACTGTTAATTATGGTAGTTCATGATGATAGTATAACCAAGATCTATTTATCTTTTGTAATGATGATAATGTGTTTTGATTGGTAATGGATCAGTTGCAATACATCAGTTTTCAGTTTTTTTTTTATTGGTAATGAATCTCCATATGTTCACTGATATGAACTGCTGTGTACATTCCATACTCTTTGATACAAATTGAACTGCATATGTACAAACTCATCTAATGTTTGACTTAATTTTGTCAAACAAATTTTATGGCACAATGCTTAACAATTTACCCTTTAATGAAAGTCAACACTTTTTATTCAACACAAAAGTACACTTCAGAGGTACATTTCCAAACAACGATTTGGCTAAAATGGGTACGAATCACAAAGATTTACAAGTGAATAATCAAAATGGATCAGATTTTTGACTTTATTAAGTCAAACTACAGCCTTTTGGTTTGTTGACTGCCCTAAGTCAATCATATTATGCATTGAACAAGCAAACAACATACTTCACAATAACAAGTCACATTCACTTGATCACAAACCATTACGATTTAGCCATTATTACAAACAAGAATTTTCATTCATCATTATCCCAGATTGACAACCATTACAAACGACTGCTTCACAACCCAACTACTATCATCTACTCCAAAATACTAAAAATATTCATCCACCACCACCACAAACTAACAACTACTACCCAAAAGAGACTTGATGGTGGATGGATGAAGACATGTCAAGCATTAAAATAAACATACAACGCAAACAAAACCCAACTGATGATGATATACTTCTTGTACTTGGACCGCTGTTCTTCAAGCTCTTCAACAACACCTTGAAGAGCATTAATCCTCCTCAACAAACCAGGGATAATCACTAC
This sequence comes from Artemisia tridentata subsp. tridentata, assembly GCA_021014915.2. Classification (NCBI taxonomy): domain Eukaryota; kingdom Viridiplantae; phylum Streptophyta; class Magnoliopsida; order Asterales; family Asteraceae; genus Artemisia; species Artemisia tridentata. The sequence goes on along the minus strand of CP139503.1, from coordinate 110,493,048 downwards.
TGACCTTGGGCACATCGGAGGATCAAACCAGCCCAGAAAATGACAGTTTGAGCCCTGAAACAAAACATAATTTAAATAAACAACACATTTTGCAAATAAACAACACATTGTGTAAACTTGATATACATTTCACCAATAACCAAACTTACAATTGTTGGAAAACCAAAGAAACGGCGACCTGGATTCCTGTTTGTCTAGGAAGTCTTGACAACAGCTGGTTTACCACATGTACAGACCACCATCGTTGTTGTGTTAGATGATTTTGGGAATATCTATGTTTTACATGGTTTTGTTATGAACAACGGTTGGATATTTGTGGTTTCAATGCGCAACAGTATACACAACGTGTTAGGGACCAAACATGCTAAGAATAATGTGCTACAGTATACAAAAAAGGTGTTAGGGACCAAACGTGCTAAGAAGAAAGTGGTGAAATGAACAAAAAACCAGCCATACCACATCAGCTAACGAGCCAAGATAACGAGTGTTACCCATAACGGGGCTCCAGAGACCAAATGCGCACCGTTGGCGAACTTCAGGTACCCCGTTCGCCAGTAAACTGAAACGGGGGACTAAACGGCAAAACGAGGTTAACTTTAAGGACTAACGGTGTAATTTACCCTTTATTTATCAAAAATAATTGTCCACTATGATATTTTAATCAATCAAATAAGACTAGAATAGACTAGTACTCGTGCATAGCAACAAGGTTTTATAGTGACATATAACTTTAGTGATAAAAAAAGTTTATGGGTTATAAACGAAAAATAATAAAAGTTTGAGGATTTAGGGATTAAACATAATGTTTTGAAACCCTGTTCGACACGGGTGGTTCAACTGGTTGAACCGTTCCGGTCGAAAAACGGGTCTATATAAACCGGGTCAACCCGACGGGTTGGGTAAAAAAATGGTCAAATTAAGCTGGGTCAACCAGCCGGGTTTGAAGCGTCCCGGGTCAACCCAGTTTTCGATGTGTATTATAGTTTTCTTTTGAAACATATGTGTATTAATAGTTGAAATTGCTCATAATTAATTGTTTCAACATTTCATTTTTAATTTTTTCAACATTTCACTTAACTTTTCACTTTTCACTTTGATCATTTTTGTTTTATAGATACTATAGATTTTAGTAAGTAAAGATAATGTTTGATTGATAAAAAACATGGTTAGTAGGAATTTATTAAATTACACGTAATTTGAAAGTGGACTAATAAATTAGAACGGATAGTATTCATTAGAAATTCCACCATGTTCTTTTATTTTGATCTATTTTTTTTAAAGACAACAATATATTAAAAAAAAAAAAAAAAAAAAAAAAAACCGCCGATACAAACAAATGGCATCCCTCCTCTTCAAGCAAGACGATTAAAGAGAAAGAACCCGAAAAAGAAACACAAATATCAATTATTTTTTAGCCATATTTCTAAGATAATAAATATGCAAGTAATTTGTGGTCAAAGCTATAAATCAAAAACTACACTAAAAATGATTCACGTTAAAGAATTTTTCAAGCTCCACCAATATAACTTGTAGCTACAAACACGTTATAAATAACAAACAATAAAAGTTAGGAAGTAAGAACAACATTGATGATCTTATAATTTTTTTAAATTTATAAAGTAAAGTTAAGAAAAAGAAAAGGTTGGAAATGAGACTTGATCCCATGACCTTCTACCAGGGCCGGTCCTGAGATTTCGGATGCCATGGGCGAGTTGATATAAAAATGCCTCTTGTAAACAAACGATACATCATTTTAAAGGAGTTTGAAACCTATTCATGATATACGGCTCATTCTCACGTCTATTTTTATTTAATAAACACATATTACCAAGCCTTCTCCTTCTTTTAGCATGTCTCTTCCTTATAATTTCCATTTCGTTTCGCCTCCTCATTTGCATCATTGCTTCCTCTTCGATCATGAATATTCTCATCAACACATCGTCACTCAGTGATTTTCCTCTAAAGATTCTCCTTTCTGTGCTCATTCTTAGAATTGGTCTATCTTGTATACAATTTGGAAATGTTTTTTATCGTGGGTATGTGTTGCTTCTTCTAGGGGGCACGTCAACTGGGAACACCTCTGTGTAGGAAGATATAGGGACACATAGGCAAACTCGGGTGAATGAGGTGGCAACCTTCAAAGAAGTTGATTATCTTACTTTTTCTCTACTGGAGGTATTGTTCCTTGTTGCGGTAAACTTTGTGGATGCGGATAAATTTTTCTTTAAGATTAGGTTAGGCAATGGAATGTTGGTCGACTTTCGATTGGTGGTTTTCCATAGACTTGCAATATCCATTGCTCTTTGATACCAAGGCTTCCTGTTAAAACATTTGTAACATAACAATGAGATTTAGGAGTGGATGCGACAGTTTTAGTGCAATACTGCCGTTACTTATAAATTAGATGAATTGGGTGATATTTTTCTTCACAAACGATTCAAATAATTTACTCTAGCTAAACAGGAATGGCTCTAACGAAATGAATGTTGCCCAATACATACTGCCTTCTAAATCTTTTTATTCAAAACATAAGATTATTATCGTGCTAGTTATGTTTCCTTTATACATATGATTAACACAAGCATTATGTATGATGCTTAGTCATCTTGAACCCGTTTTGACCCATTGCCCAATCTGCCCGACTTGCCATCTTAGAACCTCTTATGATAAACAGTGTGGACAAGTGCAATTTTGATAAAAAAAAATAAAAAATTAATGTGTGATTGCTTTAACTTTAAGTTTTGAATAAGAATTGTATCAAAAGTTGTCCACAAAGCATAATTCTTGAGAAAAGAAAAGCAATAAGCCAAAATGGGACCAGGTGATGGACAAAAAGCATTATGTTGATTTGTTGACCAGAACCCTTGATCCATGTCTGTAAAATTTGAATACTGACAAAAATTATGCATACACCATAAAATTAAAAAACAAGTTTCCTCATGTTAGAATCGATTCATTTACTATGAGCTTTATAGCTAATCTTTCCACAATGAAAGAACCGAAAACATGCACAAAGAATCAGAATTCAACATTGAATTTCATCCTAAAATTCAACTTTTTGTCTATCCATAGTTAAAACTAGAGTAGCTTGGTGAGAAACTTGTGATGTCAATGGTATGGTAGCTTAAAAGAAACTAATCATTAAGAAACATACCTAGATGTTGCAGAGTTGTTCTTGGGATCCTGCATGAACAAATGAGCAATGATGTGCATGAAAGTGATGGATGAGAAGTAGAAGAATGAGAGTAAATATGAAGGGAGTTCATGTACATTACAAATGATGAAAGCTTTTTGTGTTGCTCAAAATGATTAATATTGGTTGTCAAATGGACCTCTTTTCTTTATTGATATTTCACCTCTGTTTGCTTTACTAGTGGCAGGCATGATTCCTATTGTGTAAGAGAGTTTCAAATTCAAAGCCAAAGTTAAGTTTCTTACTTTAATGTAAAATTACCAAAATACCCCAACTGGTTCTTTTACTTTTTCTTGAATATCCTATTTTATTACATTTTAGATCTAATTGTTGATAGTCACACCTTATGTAATAATCTTAAGCTCACACTTTTGGATAATGATGCTCTTGCCTGTCACTTTAACATAATGGTGTATCAAATTGTAGATCATGCATGCATTAACAACAAGGATCTAATCATCACTTTTTCCTTTTATTTTCAATTATACTTTTTCATTGGTAAAAACAGAACTATGTTCAGACTCTTAATATTCAAGGTATTAGATAAACATTAGTTGAAAAGGCACTGAGATGTTATGGTGGCCATATTATTAGTATAAAAGATAGTGTATTTAGAGGGGAACATTATGATTAGAAGTGCCTGCTACATAATACTTTTTGATCAGGGATTGTTGCTATCACTTCTTCCATCACACTGGTGCTAATTAACAAGGATTAAAGTGTTGATAAAAAGGATGACAAGCTAACCAAAAAAAATGTTGATAACATTTTCCAACATGTGTGGTTGTGGACATTAAAATCATGTAAACCCATGTCGAAAGCCTAAAGAGGATGTGACATGAACTATAATAAATGTGGAGGGTGGTAAAACCATGTGTAAAAGAAATCATGTTGAACCAATATGGACCACCTAAGCCAAATAGTCCCTAATTGTTCTTGATCTTTCTCACACCCAATGGAAGCCGAAATTGGTTTAGGACAAGCGACTCAAAATCTGGTTAGGACAAGGTAAACTCAAAGCGCAGGTAAGGTCAAAAGGATGTGTCTGAAGCCCAGTTTGGACAAAGATCGACACTATTCGAGTGTTTTACATTATTGCCAATTTCACAACATCAAACAGTAGGCCACTTTGGTGACTGGTGAGCACCTTCCTCGTGTAGAAGAGTGAGTGCCAGTACTGGAAAGACCCATTAGAAGGGACTTCTGGAAGCAGTACTGGCAAGACCCATTAGAAGGGACTTCTGGAAGCAACCTACTAAGCTTGGTCTTGTATACAAACACACAACTGGTCTAGGCTCAGTCCTTAATTAGCAACCAGGCTTTAGCCTTAAACTAGTTCCGGTCCTAGTTAGTTTAACAAAATTCCAAGACCAAATAAGGGTCACTGAGCGTAATTGGTACTTATCTGGCTCGGGCTTTTATTGGACCAGACCCAGGTCTATAGGCTTTGCCTCTTAGACTTGATATATCTTATGCCATAAAAAGGCTCAGCTTTAGTCAGCTAACAACACATTTTCATCTTATCAAAAAGTCAGCTAACAGCACATTCAATTAACAGCGTTAATGACCCAAATGGTGGTACATATATAACAATCCTTGGCCAAAACCTGGTATCTAAGATGTATGCTATTGCTATACCTGGTATAGTACACACGAGTGTTTTATCTGTAACAATAATAGAGACCAACCTATTGTACAAACACTTCAGAAAGTCTATATGTTGGAATTTTAATAACATGACTTCTTCATAAATTAAACACGTAACATCAAAGAGAACATGCGGAAGCGTATGATCAATTTAACACATAAAGAATTAACCGAATTTAAACGTAAACATACATTTGATTCTAGCTAAACAAGAATCAACTTCAAGTATTCTTCAATCAAGATCAAGAACCCTAATTAGGGTTTATATGTGGATCAACGAATTACCCCTTACCGTTTTGTAATTCAATCCAAGATATTAACTATAGTGAGTTAATACCACGTTCTTGTACACACGTACTATAATTAATTAATGTTTATGCTAGTAACAAAACCACAAACGATTTATTGCTCAACAAAAAAATCGATCAATCCCTTTTTAAGGATTTTGTCGATCGGTTTTGATCAATGAAAAGAGAAGAGAAAACAATTAGGGTTATTGTGTGTACAAGTAATGCAAAACAATGACCCTTGATTTTTTATTTATACTAATTGTATTTTGGAGGACAAGTTGGATAAGGATTGGGTTACCCCAACCCTAACCACGACCGGCCATAGCCCAAGGGGGGCTTCCGGATCCTTCTCGACTTCCAATTTACAATCTAGTTCTTCTCTTTAATATTTAACGGTCATTAGTCAATTGCCTTTAATTACTTAACGTCCGTTAGTCGTTATTTTGTGTTTATAATAATTATATATAACATTTTATATAATAATAATTATTATTCATTAATTCTCATACGTAAAGTGTGCAATCCCGTGGTCTCGAGTTCGATTCTAGACATACACGTATTAATATTTGTCCACAAAACTAACAACTCCCATTTGGACATCTATTAATAGTGTAATGACATTGGTTAGTGTCTAGCAACACGCCAATGCCCCCAGTACAACTCGAGTAAGGTCTCCTGGAAAAACCTTTTGATGATTCATCATCATACTTATCCTTTTGTTTCTAATACCACGTTAAATAAGGATATGGATCTTAGTCATTCCTTTATTTAACTATTCTGTTTCTCGTTGTTTGTGATTGAGCAAAATTACCAAATCTTCCGAACATATTCCAAATAGATCTTGGGCATGGCCATGCAAACATCTTGTCAACCCTACGAGGGGCCCAGCAGTATTAAACTTCAAAAAAAATTTGAAGGAACAAATTCTTTCTTGACTACAAGCAAAACCCATGAACTTTGCAACACTTCTGAAAACAATCCTTCCAGCTACCAATTACGTATAGCGGTAAATTGCTTCACAGAAATGCACTACATCCATGACAGTTCTCTGGTATCTCAAGTCTAAGGATAAATATTGTAACAACCCGTAGAATTCCTTAGTCATTAGTGAACGTTAATCTAGTATTAACCTGTTATTACTATTCACTTAACCATTTACCGGGCAAAATTTAAAATTTTTGTTTATTACATTCCTATTCAAACATTGTTACGTTATTCATGAAACATTGGAACGAGCTCACACGCGGACCACGACGGATCAAACACACTCATTAACACACCAAACGGATCACTTAATAATTCGGCCCAAAATTCTGGCCTGTTACTATTCATAAGCCCACCACAACTTTTATAAGTTTTATTTATCTCTTATATTCACTCGACTAAACTCACCACACTTGGCCTCATTTTCTTTCGAATTCTACACACAACTCGCCCAAATTTTTACACCATTCGAACCCTCAAACACCAAAGAACCAATGTGTCGAATCTCACATTTTATTTCGAAGGTTTGATCACTAAACGAAAGGCAAAGTAAAACCCCTTCGACCCTTGTACAACTCACACAGTAATAACCCATATTAATTCAAAATCGATTTAAACTTTGCTCCACCTGTGTATTTCATGATCTTTGATCGAATATGAGTTACTATGATCATTTCTCACCTTATCTCTCAATATCACATGTTACATATTTATTTTGGACCTTTTTGAATGTCGACACTCAAATATGGTTATATACCGTTCGACCAAGACCACTTGTACATTCCAAGACCCTTCTAAAATCCTTGCACTTGCGTTTTATTTCACCAAATATTATCCTATCCTTCTACTGACAACATCGAATAAAATCTCAACAAAACACAACTTGCCTTATAATACCATATAAGTAGTACATGCATGCACTTATAATACAACTTGCCTCAAGAAGAACAGGAACCATTTCCATTTCATTCGAGCTCCATTTCAAATCATCCGAGTTCCATTCGAAGCTTTGGTACATGTTCTAACGCGATACATAAATTCTCCCCGTGTTCTAATCCTTTTAAACGTTAAACTCCCCACCATTTGGTGTTGTAAGTTATCTCAAACCCTTTTCTATTCTTTCTTATCAATTTTAATGTTCCATGCAATATATATAAACTCATTCGATCGCATATAACTTTCTTTTAATTTTTTTTTACGCTTTCTATTATTTCATTTCACGTAAACATGGTTGCCTCCTATTGATGGAAGGCTAGAAACCATGTTACATCATCATTCGTACATTTACATAATCATTTTCATGCATTTCGAACATCTTTTTAATTTTATGTTTCATCGTATAAATTATAATAAGTCATATTTATTTTATTGAACTAACTCATATAGCGACTAAGAAATGGTTCTATAAAATCGAATTCATATACACGACCTATTGTTTTAATTGCCCAACTCGATTCTTCACATGACCATCTAATAAGTTGTAGTTGTCAACTTTCATTAATAAGCTCTCTAAATAGCTTTTCTAACCCTAAAGTAAAGCGAGATCGAAACAGTTTTTATATATACATAATTAGCGATCGGGCTTTACAAGCCCAATAAGTACATTAGAATAAGCTGGGTAATAAGTAATTAGAATATATTTTCAGGACCATAAATTGAGCCCAAATTCAGGCCCAAACCCATTTGAGACCCCTCGGATCATAAGCTCTTAATGGGCTTTGAAAATTTCGATAAAAAGCCCATTAAGATGAAAATAAGCTCTTTTCAAATAATAAGCAGTTTCCTAAACTTAAATAAGCTTTTTAAAGTTGTTAAAACTTTCGGAATACTTTTCACCTTATTTTTGTACATTTTGGACTAAAAATGCAACGCATATTTACTATTAGGGTTGAAATTGTTACTTTTAGAAAAATTGTGTATAAACTGTTATTTCTGTAAATTATGGGTAGAAAAGGTTAAAACACTAACTAGAAACCATAAAATGACAAATTGGAACCTTTACGGACTTAAAATGTAATTATATACTAACCAGGGACTAACGGTGCAAATGTTTCACCGTTAGGGTTAAAAATGAAAATTTCATATAAATTCAAGGATCAACCAGTAACTTAATTCTATAAACATTTTTTTATGCATTTCTATTGTATAAATGTCCTTTTTACATATCGTAAGATTCATTTAAATAACATTTCGTTTATATATGTTTATCTAACGTAACTTTTGAACGAATAAGTATAACTTATCATCCACCAACTTTCGAGGAAACGATGTTACCGATGCAATAAACATAAAAACATGATGATATTATATATAATATTATTTTTGAACTTTAAGCATTTTAAGCATGTCAATCATTCTCATCACAATCCATTCCGTTACCCGATATTCTTTCACAATCATTATCCACATCATGTCAATCATAAACCATCAAAATCTCAGACTTCCCTATTATTTAGGTCGTGTGTTGAAGCCGTTACTGTGATACTTTTGACCTAATATTACTTTGACCTTACAGCTAAGGTGAGATTTCATAGCCCCTACTTTTTTAAGTTTTGATTTACTATTTGGGGGAGATACATGCTCAACTATATTTATTTACTTTTACAAGCACTCTAGAAACTTTCACGGTTCACTGTGAGTCATAGCCCCACTTTTACTCTTTTATTCATTTTAAACTACTTGGGGGAGATACATGTTTAAATTACTTTACTCGTTTATCAAATACATGAATTGCCTTGTGATTCAATTACTCAACATTTATACTCTTATGATATACGTTACGCTTTTATTCCTTTTGGACATGATGTGTAGTTTTATTACGATATGTGCCTTAATGGGTTAAACTTATTCTATATTCATTATTCTTAGCAACTGTTTAACTCCTGGATAGGAGCCGTTGGAGAGGTATTGATAGTAACTATCGGGCCGATGCCCCCCACCCTTGTGTCCCTCAAATTCTTGACCTTGGGTGAATATAATCCAGTTTATATACATGTTATATTATTCGCAGTCAGGAGGTTCAGTTTGCTGTCATTCATTACATTAAGTGCTCATATAATCGTATACGCATATGTCCTAATTTGTGTAACACCCCAACCCGACAAGGGTAAAGATGTCACACTAATGGTTTCATATCAGATCAAAACAAAGCATACATTACAGTAATACAAGAAATCTCAAAGGTTACAAATGAAATACTGAAATTTCAAGGTTACAAATGCGAATACAATTTCTAACAATATAATAACTTCTAATCATCTCTAGGCCAAAATAACTATCAAGTCTTCTAAGTCCAAAAGTCTCTTCACTCATACCCATCTTCCAACTAAAACCTGCCGCAGGAAAAGAAATGCGGCTGAGCTTAAAAAGCCCAGTGAACAGATATATATAAACGAAAACGAAAGAAAAAGAAAACGAACATGTATGATATAGTGCAATGGAATAACATAAGGTATAGATAAAGGTACAAAGTAAGAAAGAGAAAGGGTCAGTAATCCACCACGAGCCCAGAAACAAACCAAATCATATCATCTCAAATGTAACCAAATGGAGTAGCTAGCTCCCAGATATGTGAAAGACGTGTATCGCACACACCACCAGTCACCAGATAAATATAACAATTAACAAATAACTATTTAACATAAAAAGATCAAATCTAGGATGCACCCATACGCCCTCGCAGATAAATCAATAATCACAATCATAATAGCCATACTAGATAATAAATAAGGGACGGAACAGGTCATCACTCTCCTGCCCTAGAGTCATGTCAAAGGTGCGTCAATGACATGGACATGAAACCCTCATGCCTAGTGATTGGCTCGGATATCAAACTGTAGGTCAAAGGTCAGATGTACTATCAAAATAATCAAAAGTCATATCTTAAGGGTACATGGCAAAAGGTTCATGTCAAACAGTTTAGAAATAAATGTCAAAGGTTCAAATCAAAGTTTATCAGATTAAGTTTTATATCAAAGTTTAAGTTCAGATTAAAAGGATTATATCAAATGGTTCAGAAGATTATATCAAAGGTTCATAATTAAGAGTTCATTGCAAAAGTTCATTTTAGAAATTCCTGTCAAAAGTTCATTGAAAGCATTCCTTTAATAACGGTTTTCAATAAAATGATCTTTCAGAATAGTTTTCATAAAATAATCTTTCAAAACGGTTTTTCATAAAAATATTCCTTAACTAGTATCCACAAAAGTTAACAAATGTCATATAAAAATAGTATCATATCACCACCCATAATCATTCTTTTAAAATAACTGATTTTTCTCAAAACATTTCCAGGTCATAATTAAAAAGGTTTTCACATTTATTTACCAAAATCAAATGAACCTTCGAAGTATCAAGTGGTACGAAAACTAATATCACACGGTCACGAACGAATATCAAATGGATCATTATAGAGACTCAAAGCAAAAGGGTCATATCGAACATCAAAGTCAAAACGAATCAAACAAACGAACCAAAGTGTAGGGAACATAGCAATGGCTCAGGGAAATCCTAAACGAGTCAAAACAAAAGATCAAGAGAACGAAGGCACCTTACAAGAAGGGCAGAATATCTGTACCTTATTTGATAGCAAAACAAACCAAAGAAAGATCACAGGACACCGGATTACTCCCGCCTCAGCGAATCTACACGAATTATAAGTGTACTTATAAGTTTCATAGCTTTATGATTTCATAGTTTCATCGTTTCTAAATCATAAGGTTTCATTTTAGTTTCTCTCCATCTTAGGTAACTTTACATATTCAGTAACTTTAGTTATTATCATTCCCGTTTATCAACTTAAAGTATTAAAGATGACCATGTTAGTAGGTTAAGGTTCATAATGCCCTTTACATAAGTTCAAGGTTCATAATGTAGTTTTTCATAATTTTAGGGTTCATTATGCAATTATCACAAGTTTAGGGTTCATAATGTCATTAAGATAAGATTAGGGTAAATAATGTAAATATTCTAAAGTTACAGGTTTACACAAGTTAAGTCCTTTAGTTTTAGCAAATAACAATTTAAACCCTTTAGTTTATAAAATAAACACAAAACACCTTTCACTTTCCTTTTTAACCTTTTTATAATTTCTAACAGTTCTATATATATCCGAATTTGTTAGGTTTTCTATAAATTGTAAACCATAAGAGAACTCAGTAATAAAATTCCCAAAAATTCCCAAAGATGCATAAATGTCTTTATTATTTTATCTAATTTTTCTAGATTTTATTAAGTACCACAACTATGGATTAAAATTCACTTAAACCAACTTGTCCAGATTTCTGATAATTTTTACTGTACGAAAAGTTAGTAATTAGAAACCCTTTAAGAAAAATTCATAAAACTCTACAAAAATTCCAATAACTAATAGACATCCTAAATATTACCCAGTTCAAAGGACACCTTCTAATTCGACACGGTTTGTAAACTAAAATTCAAAAACCCAGACTGATTTTCCAGACATACGAATTCGATTGGACACTTAGTTTTCTAAAAATCAAAAAGTAACCTTCCAGGCCTCTAAAAATTACAAGATAAATTTTTCCCAGATAGCTATTTCATTGAATTTAGTTCTAGACTCCAGAAACACTAAAATACACGTTCACATCATTTAATTACAGCCGATTAAAGTCGTATAAAGTTCCAGACCAGTAGCAGTTTCACAGTTTCATGCATACCTTTAGGGTTTTGTCGTTCTAATCTTTAATTCATGACACAAAACGATTATAGATGAGTTTGTAACATGTTTAGGTCGATTAATAACAGGTCATAACATATTCAAAACGATTTAACACCATCGTACACACCTGGATCGATTTATATACGTTATATTTTAGGGTTTCTATGATCAACATCTTATGTATCATTCAATGTGAATCTTTTCATATAATTTGATAAGGACAAGAATAAGAACGAAACTAACAAGAATGATTCAATACCCTTGAATACTAAACGAAGAACACGGACACCACAAGAATCAAATCACCACGAAGTCTCCTTTCTTCTTCCTTGGTTCGTATGGCAGAAAAACACAAAAGAGGCAAAATAATAGATTAGGGTTTTGTTCCAAGAACACACGAATGGATCAAACATGAAGGAGATGAGATTACCTTTGACACGAATGAACAAGAACACAACCAAAACTTCCTTGGCTGCAGCAAAAGGATCGAATGGCAGCAGCAAAAGAGAGGCCGATCTTTTGTTTTTAGGGTTTTTAGGGCTTGAAAAAAAAGGAACTTCGGTGTATATAAAAAAAAAGAACCGAACTTATGGAAGGTGGATTGGGCCATGGGTTTGTTTGGTATCTTCAAGTGTTTAGGCCCAAAGGTTTAGTGCTAGTATGACAAAAGAATTTCGGCCCAAGGAAACACAAAAAGAAAAACGTGTGCAAGTTTATTATTTTCGGACTATAGAACTTCTTAAACGTGCCATACTTCATATCATACGGTCTTTGTATCATTTCATATTTAATTTAGGTTATATGTTCGTATCATGTAGTTTGGAGTCATAACATGTTATATAACTCAAGTTTTAATTTATAGCGTATTTTATAAGTTCTTAAAAGTTCAAATTCAGAGGGTATTTTTGTCATTTCAGATTATGTTAATTTTGGGGTTTTACAATTTGACTTTGGCAGTGAGTTGTAAACACACAGGTTGCAAGTCTTGTATGGGCGGGACTTGGGACTGAGTGGATTTACAATGCCTTTGCGGTGGAAACTTTATTCATTATACTATGTTAGCAGTGGGTTGTAGACACACAGGTTGCAAGTCTTGTATGGGCGGGGCTTGGGACTGAGTGAATTTACAATGCCTTTGCTGGGAAATCTTTATTCAAATACTTTACATTTTAAACTAAACTCTATGAACTCACCAACCGTTGGTTGACACTTTTTAGCATGTTTATCTCAGGTTATTAAGGCGATAGTGGATGCATGGATTCTAGCGTCATTTGCATACTTGAAGACTTATATCTTTATCTTTACCATTCGATACACATCAAAAACTTTTATGTAACTTTACTTTGGATCTTATTGTCATAACTCTGATTTTAATAATTCGAATGGTAACATTTTAAAATGTCTCATTTAGAGGTCGCTTTCTATACCTTGATCTATATTATGAAGTAATACCCCCTTGACACTACTGTTCCGCTGTAGTAAATTGGGGGTGTTACAAATATTCATGATTTACTTGATGACTAGATCCATAAAGTACAATCATGCGGTTGGGATAAGTCCTATATTCAATTCATTGAATATTATGTGAAATTGTATGTCAACGCATCAATATACTTTCAAATATATTCTACCAAAACTCAGATTTGTCTTAATTCAATGATATTCTCATATCATTGATCGACAACAGACTATTTAGAATAAAATAAGTTATTCACGGATTTAAACATGCAAATATAGGATACAATCTATTATTAATGAAAACAAACGTACCAAGTACTTTAATTTATTGTAAATAATAATTGCTTAACATCCCTTATCCAAATACTAAATAGATCAATGCATGATAATTCTAGTTAATGAATTATGCCTCAAGTCATGTCAATCATACTTGTTGACAAGACATAAATCAACTAATTTTGATCTATCGGAATTTTGAGAATACTTATTTCAAGAATTCAATTAGTGAAGTTCTTGTATGTGTGCATTCAACTATCTTGATATTGCCACATAATATTTCATAAAATGCGTGACATCCTCAACCACCAATTTATGACAATTAAACTTTCAAACATTTTATAGTTTAAAGTATTCTAATTCTTTAATGTATAATGCAACTATGCTCTTAGTTGAGCACAACTAGTTCATATGGCCATTAATCAAGGATGAAATCCTACCATGACTAGTATTGAGTGTCATCTCAATTTAAACCAGCATTATTGTATATAAACAACAATATGCTCTTTAAAAATCCGTAAACTTAATATCCATTGTGTAATGTTTGATGCCTTCCAATCTTTCAAGATTTGTCGGCTATAACAATTACGCAACAATTTGCCATATTGTTCATACTTAGAATCTAGGAGCAATTCCAGGCTGAGGATGTAATTCTATATCCAACCATATTCATTACACTTAGTTATCTAATAACTTTCAATTAGATATCAATGTTGTCAAATCATCTTTCATCCAAGCATGATACAACAAATAACATGATGTACATGAAAAATCCTTGTGTCAAACTTAGATTTCATTCATGTTATATCTTTTCAAAGATATGTATCCATTTAGACTTTCTAATAATATATCATGTTCTATTAGAATTAATTATTTTACCGCTTATGTTTATAACAATAAACATATATTCCAAGGTTGTATGTTTATTTCCTAAATCTTCAAGTGAAGTTTCATTCCAAACTAAGACTTAACATTTAACGTATATGGAATGTTACTTCCTATATGTTATACAATATATATGAAATAAGAAAATAAACATAATACTCCCACTAGCTTTCAGGAATACTAAGGAATTATCTTATTTTAATTATAAATCAAAACTTGGATTTAATAATTAAACATAAGTATATCTCCTAGATGCATGCATTAATCCATTCATGAATTATTGCACTTTGTACACTTCCAAAGATTATTTGAATTCAAATACTCCTTTTGATTACTTATCGTCCTCGCACAAGTAATTACTCAAGAAAGAGTTTTGATATTCCATTGTCAATTTCATATTAATGAAACTAAGGATGACAATCATAATCTTTATACATTTAATGTGCCTAGAAAGAATATTCAATCACAGTTAATTGCTTAAGTGTGATTAATAATCTTGTCATAAGACATACATTAAATATGTTTACAAAATTGTCCATATGATTTCTACACAAAGATTTAAACCTCTAGGATTTTCATTCCCTTTGAAGAAACTCATCTTCATTCTATAGTCTAACTATAGAGTTCAAGATAAACTAAGTTTCCAAAAACTAATTATCTTTATGGACTGCATCTTAACATTCATAGTATGAGTAATTTGCCAAATTCAATATTTGCAATTCATCTTAATGATCAACAGGTTTACCATAATCCTGTAACTCATAATCCTCAGCATATTATTCAAATATTTGAGATATCCTTGCGGATCTATGAATGAGAATTCCATCATCTTGAGATTTAACATTAACATGTTTAACCTCATCATGACATTCACTAGTGTATTTTTAGAAGATTATGTATCTTGTAATTTTATCTTTTCAAGATAAAAACTCCCACTTGCCTTTTGCAATTTTATAGACTATCTATAAATACTTAGCAAGTAGAGCAACACCAAATTGTTCTCTTTTGGGACATTACAAATACACATTGACAGTTTCTGATATTAGTTTGTTAATATCTAGCTTCATCAGAAGTTGAACAAATTCAGAACTTTATTTTAAGACTTAATGTGATTCATCACGTTCCATAATAAATGGTGTCTTATTAATCTTCTAGGTTGGAGTCTTATTGAGTATATACAATCCATACTCAATTTTCTAACCTTGATAACTTTTGGAAGAAAAGAAGTTATAGTTATCTTTAATCAAACGATACCATTAGAGTTTGATTCTCCTAATTGAACACACCACAAACTTGTGGTATTTCATTAGAACTAATATTGTGAGACAATCTAACAATATGTAAGATAAACTTATACTCCTTTTGGCTTACATATTTACCAACTAAGTCAACTTAATGGTGAAATAGATTTTTCAAGCCAATTGCATGCTTTATAACACAAGTACTTTTTAACTAAGCCACTTCATGTCCATGTCTCAACAAGAAGACATAAACTGTTATAATTCCACTATATGTTATAAATCATTGATCAACTCAATGGCTTCTTGTATATGTCTTAATAAAGAAGACATAACAAGTTAATGTCTTACTTTATATTATAATAAGTTTTGTAACAATTAAAATACTTCATATTTATAACTTTACAATAAATTATAAACATGTATAACTAAAGTAATCATGAACACCACAATTTGGTTTCAATAGTAATTTCAAGTTAATTTATTACTTCATTTATTTATGACATTCCAAGAATACATAAATATTCAAATTTGAAGTAGTCTTGTTAATATTGACACATGTTCTAATAGGTGTCTAATTTAGAAACTGTAAATTCTCCATGTACGGTCTCACGTAATCATGAAAATTCACCTTGTCATTGCAATCTAGTCAAGGTCTCACTTAAGCTAAATTTCAACACCAGGTGTTTCTTACCTCTTCTAATAGGTGAAAATTCACTTTGAGGTGTATTAGTCATATTTAGAATGTTAGTTTCTTACCTTGCTGTCAAGACAATCCTTTAAATCATATCTCTATGTGTTGTTACTTGCACACAATTATAAGATTTCTCCCACTTGGGCATGGAAAAACATCATGTATCAGATAAACAACATGACACACGTTTGTTTATGTGATCAATATGATTTATGTCATAGATATTAGTATAGCAAGTAAATGTAGAACTTCACTGTCTAGTAAGGAAACGTACATGACTAACCTTTAAAAAAAATATAAGTGTCTACAATTAAAAAGTAATTATCTTGAGACATTCAAAAGATAATATGGGTTACTACTGATGCGTGTGTATGTTGTGCTCTAATTTATACCCACGGTATGTCGTTGTGGTTTTAGCAGTATTCAAGTTTTAAATTTATATTTAGCCGACTTATCAATATAACACACACTTTAACGAGCAGTGTACCCGGTCAGTATGAATATAATGGTAAGTAGAGTGTCGATCACTAAGAGTGGAACGTATTATCTAGTTATTCTAATCAATATTTTAATATCTTAAGTTAGCTATACAACCTAATCTAACGCAAGGGGGTTCAGCCTGAGAGACTGGCACGGTTTAGTTATGATTAAATATAAACTAAACTAATAAGCACGAATCAGCGATTAGCACACACGTACACAGATAAATACTTGAGACAATAAGAAGACCTGTCCTGATAGTTAAGTAGCTTGTCACTTGTTTTATTGCTAGTTTTATATGAAGTGTATAGTTCGATGCAACGCACCGAGATTAAACCTTTCTCGTTGGCTCTAATCTTATCGGCGAGTAAACCCTTAATGATTACTTATGACTATCCTATTTATTAAAGACACGCTAAAACAAATAGGCGAGGAAGGGGCATGGCGACCCAAGCAATGCTCAGCTAGACACAGAGGTTATCAATGCACTAATAAAAGTCACCAAAGACATCAACATATAAACTTTAATTAATGGGAAAGCAATTTTAAGGGGAGTTGAAGTGCATGATTAAATCAATGACACAAGCCCATCAATCCTGATAAATTAAAGTGTACTAATACAATAAAACAAAACTACTTAATGAATTGAATACATGCAGGACCTTCTTACAGCTCTTGTATCTTCGTTTAGGGTGTGTCTTGTGCTGCTACTTCGTCTGAATTCGGCTTAGGGTTTCTGTCTTCTCGTACTTCGTATATCGCACGTACAAAAAAGTCCCAAAATTCGTCTGGCCTTGGGGTATTTATAGTTTCTGTCTGAGGGCTAGATGCGGCGCATTGAATAAGTAGATGCGGCGCATTGACTTAACTTCGCGTAGGGTCCAAGATTAATATATTCAGGAATATTCGTACACCGCCAGAAGATGCGGCGTAACTCCATTCTTGTATGCGGCGCATGTCCTTTGCCGTCTTGGATTATAACTTGTGAAATCTTGATAGTGATGTGCCGTATATAATAAGCAGGATGCGGCGTATCTGGAGCAGAATGATCTTGATCTTGTACATTTCAGTAGACTCTTAACTTCTTGCTTGTTTTGCTCCATAATTAGTCCAAAATCGCCATGTTTCACATAATACTTGTTTTTACCTGAGAATTACAAAAGTAAACATTAACGTATCAATTCTCATAGATAATATAATAAAACAAGTCAAATAAATAGGATAAAGTTAGACTCACGTTCAGCTCCTTAATACCGATCATTGAAGGAGTCGGAAGCATCGCGCTCCCTCATCGCCAGTCCAGTAATATTGAACACTCATTGCTCGTCCTTAATTTCTACGCCGTTCTTCTTTAATATCTGTATAAACAAAGTTCTGTCCCTTTCGGGCAGAGATGACAAAATGATAGACGGGAAATTCTTATTACTATAAAGGAATAAATAAGCAAGGTGGGGTGGTAGTTCAATAAACGCATCATTATTCAAATTCGTATGCTCAACTATTCTCCTACGTTTGTTAATCACTACGCAATCATACCACTCGTCATCAGAATCATTAACAATATCGCGCCTAAGTTCGGTAGGTACATTAAGGTCAATAAATTCCTCGAAGTTCTCATAATTAGGATTAGTTGAATTGTTTTGAATCAATGTTTCTCCCATAAGCCTAGCTTCTAGATCGAGGTCCATACGTTCTCTTCATCCTAGCACATAGACGCCTCTAATTATGCTTTTAACAGGATTTTGGCACTTATAGACTAGTTTATTATTCCCTACCCTTAATGAGATTTTTCTTTTAAACACATCAATCTTAGCATGGGCGGTAGACAAGAAAGGTCTTCCAAGGATTAAAGGAATCTTAACATCCTCGGGCATATCTAATATAACAAAGTCTACAGGGAAAACAAACTTCTCAATCTTAACTAGCACATTATTAGCAATCCCTTCAGGTCGTTTTACCGTTTTATCAGCCAATTCAATAAGCAACTTAGTTGGTGCTAATTTACCTAGTCCTAGGGTAGTGAATGTCTTAAGGGGCATTACACTAACGCTAGCTCCTAAGTCAGCTAACACATTATTGAAAGATATATCATTAATTGAACACGGTAAAGTAAAACTTCCTGGGTCCTTTTCTTTATGAGGCAAGGCATGTAAGTCGGTTGCAGAGCTCTCTTCTTTCATTGTAGCCTTGATCTCCTCTTCAATCTTCGTCTTATCTTTGAGTAACCTCCTTAAACTGATTGAAGAATTAAAGAAAAATTCGGGTCTTGCACCATCATTACCATTCATCAATCTTCTAGGAAAAGGAATGTTAGGCGTGACTTCTTCAGTGGTGCTTATGGCCTTGACATGATCTCTTGGGTTGGTTTCAGTTGAGCTAGGTAAACTTCCGTATCCCCTTTCTTGAAGAACTTTGCTCATTTGTCCAATTTGTTGTTCCAATGCTTTGATCGAAGCTCCTTGATTTCTTGAATAGTGTCCGTTGAAGCTCGGATTTCCTTGATCATAGCAGTGTTCTCATCATGTCTTTTAGCAGCATCGGCCATAATTTGCTTTAAAGTGTCATCTAAAGTCTGCCTCCTTTCTTGATAAGTGGGATTAAAGTTGTTCTTTTGATAGTATCCCGGAGTAGCTTCCCTAAATCTTCCTGAAGGTCGGAATGGTTGTCCAAATTGTGTGTAGTATGCTTCTTCAAACGTCTCACTTTCATTCTTATTAGGACAATCTTTAGTGTAGTGAGGTCCTTCGCATTTTTCACATCCAACTTGGGCAGCATACACTTTCTCATCACGCTTCTTCATCTCTCTACTAATTTTATCCAATTGAGCTTGAATTGTGTTGGGATTCTAGATTTGATGAGACAAAATAAATAGAAGAATGAAATAAAAAGGGCTTAAAGTGACAAAAGATGAAAGTTCAAGATTACTACGA
Source organism: Artemisia tridentata subsp. tridentata (assembly GCA_021014915.2). Taxonomy (NCBI): domain Eukaryota; kingdom Viridiplantae; phylum Streptophyta; class Magnoliopsida; order Asterales; family Asteraceae; genus Artemisia; species Artemisia tridentata. Next base: position 110,473,293 of record CP139503.1, on the reverse strand, counting down.
AGATCTTTTATTTTTAGAGTTTATCTTTTGTAAACCCTAATATCTCTCTATATAAAGAGACATAGGGTACAGGTTTTATTATGTGTCTTCCATAATGTAGTCAAAAGGTGTGTGTGTGTGTGTAACCTAGGCGTGTAGGTTTGTAAACGCCTAGGGTTTGTAAAGTTCGTTCGTATCCTTCAAGGTCTGAGGTGTCTTAGATCCCTGTTACAGTTAGGTAACATGTTATATTCTGATCAAATATAATTGAAGGTGATTGTGGAGAAAAACTTTGTGTCAATAACAATTGTTTTGTTCTTATTCCGCTGTGCATATTTGTTCATTGTTATTGTTAAACCCTAAGGCTCAAAATGATCCAAGAAACTATATTAGCACGTTCTTAGTTTCTATCAATTGGTATCAGAGCTTGGGGAGCTCGTTACCTAGGGATTCACAAAGTTTTATTGTTGAAAGAAGAGCAGTTATGAAGGTACGGTTTGAATCTTAAAAGGTATGAACGGATTTAAATTATTTTTTGTATCGATCTGTTAAAGTATGTGGCGCATAATACAAACTGCCTTGATCGATTTTATATTCATATTATTTGGCGTCTTGTGCAAGTGGAGAAGTAATAGATGGATTTGCTTTATTATACATGGTTCGGTCAGTAAATTGTCGTGTTCTGTATATGACTTTTACTGCTATCAGAGGTGCATCAAGCTGTCTATTTTCAACATCAATTGGTGGTAATATTCAAGCACGTGGGACAGTTTTGGATGTATACTGATGATAACGTGAATCGAATTGATCGATTGCAATTAATTGTGAGTCAATGGATGGAATGAGTGGGGTCAGTTATATTCTACTGCTAAAGGTTTAATTCTGCTGCTACGCTTATGTTATACTCTGCTGCTGCATTATTTTAATTCTGCTGATTGGTTATATAACTCTGCTGCTACGTCTGATAAACTCTGCTGTTTTGTTATATAACTCTGCTGTTTGTCATATTGACTCTGCTGTTGGACATTCTGCTGTTGGACTTACTCTCTGCTGCTACGTTATTGCTGGGTTTACATGATTGATAGTTGCATTATTTATGAGCAGTGAGGGGAAGTAAGTATGGTTATTGGTTTTACACACATACAGGGGAAGTTCACACACACAAGAGAGTTAATGTACATGTATCACTTGAGGGGAAGTTTTTATTACTTACATTCTCTATTTGTTGATAACAAAAAGGGGAAGAAATATTGTGATGGCATGGCATGGTTTAAGGGGAAGACAAGGAAGACAAATTTGTTTCATTCAGGGAGATGATTACATCTCAACTTTTCTACTTCGTCTAGGGAAGTTCGTACACGACTTTGTTTGTTTTGTCATCATCAAATAGGGGAAGTACATGAATTGGTTTGTAAGGGTGTTAAGGTCTACATGCTTGTGGAGAAGGATTACCCTTTGAATAACAATACAGCAGTGATTACTCAGATGTTAATGCCTGGAATGTTGACATTGCACAATAGTTTCTTTTCAGATGCTCAGGCTTACATATTGTTTTACACTTCAAGGTTTCTTGTAACCCTATTGCTATTCAGAGCAATCGTATTAATATATTGAAGTGTTGTTTGAGAATTCGTTTGTGTTTATTCTTCTTAAGATCAAGTATTAGTTTCCGCATAATATTTGATATACAACTCAAGATCAGTTTCTATACCGATTACCTTAGATTTATCTAAAGTAATTAATAAGATCGTGAAGCTCAACTGGGATCAACAAATTGCAGCAAACCCGTATCAGTTTAATTTATCAAAATTTAATCAGACTTTTATTCAGAAAATAGATACGCCGCTTATAAATTAGAATGCGCCGTATCAGTTTAATTTATCAAAAATCTATTATACTTATTAAAATTAAATGCGTCGTATTAACAAAAGTTAATGTGCCGTATTTTCGTTACGTTTCAAAATACAAGATTTTTTATTCAGAAGATGCGCCGTATCGACAGAGATCGATGTGTCGTATCTGTTTAATAATTCAAAAACTGTTTTTAATTAAAATAATAGATACGCCGTATCTGCTAAAGCAGATGCGTCGTATGGCGTTATCGCTTAGAAGAAATTTTTATTAAAAACAGATACGCCGTATCTTGGGGAAAGATGCGTCGTATCGAATTTATTAAACGCGTTGTATTTTATAAAAAGTAAATGCAATACGCCGTATCTATGAAAATAGATGCGCCGTATCGTTTGAATTAGCTCAGTACAACGATAGCAGAATACAAGAAAATAGAAAAAGAAAAACAAAAATAAAACAAACGAAAATAAACAAAAATTAAAGAAAAATAAAAACATACAAAAACAGAAAATATGCAAATAATACAATGAATGCAATTTAACCTAATATACAACAGAGTTAGTGGTTAGAATAAAAATTAAAAAGAAAAACCTAATTAAAATAATAATCAAATTAACAGATAATAACAATTCACTCCCCGGCAGCGGCGCCAAAAACTTGATGCGTGTGTATGTTGTGCTCTAATTTATACCCACGGTATGTCGTTGTGGTTTTAGCAGTATTCAAGTTTTAAATTTATATTTAGCCGACTTATCAATATAACACACACTTTAACGAGCAGTGTACCCGGTCAGTGTGAATATAATGGTAAGTAGAGTGTCGATCACTAAGAGTGGAACGTATTATCTAGTTATTCTAATCAGTATTTTAATATCTTAAGTTAGCTATACAACCTAATCTAACGCAAGGGGGGGGGGGGGGGTTCAGCCTGAGAGACTGGCACGGTTTGGTTATGATTAAATATAAACTAAACTAATAAGCACGAATCAGCGATTAGCACACACGTACACAGATAAATACTTGAGACAATAAGAAGACCTGTCCTGATAGTTAAGTAGCTTGTCACTTGTTTTATTGCTAGTTTTATATGAAGTGTATAGTTCGATGCAACGCACCGAGATTAAACCTTTCTCGTTGGCTCTAATCTTATCGGCGAGTAAACCCTTAATGATTACTTATGACTATCCTATTTATTAAAGACACGCTAAAACAAATAGGCGAGGAAGGGGCATGGCGACCCAAGCAATGCTCAGCTAGACACAGAGGTTATCAATGCACTAATAAAAGTCACCAAAGACATCAACATATAAACTTTAATTAATGGGAAAGCAATTTTAATGGGAGTTGAAGTGCATGATTAAATCAATGACACAAGCCCATCAATCCTGATGAATTAAAGTGTACTAATACAATAAAACAAAACTACTTAATGAATTGAATACATGCAGGACCTTCTTACAGCTCTTGTATCTTCGTTCAGGGTGTGTCTTGTGCTGCTACTTCGTCTGAATTCGGCTTAGGGTTTCTGTCTTCTCGTACTTCGTATATCGTACGTACCAAAAAGTCCCGAAATTCGTCTGGCCTTGGGGTATTTATAGTTTCTGTCTGAGGGCTAGATGCGGCGCATTGAATAAGTAGATGCGGCGCATTGACTTAACTTCGCGTGGGGTCCAAGATTAATATATTCAGGAATATTCGTACACCGCCAGAAGATGCGGCGTAACTCCATTCTTGTATGCAGCGTATGTCCTTTGCCGTCTTGGATTATAACTTGTGAAATCTTGATAGTGATGAGCCGTATATAATAAGCAGGATGCGGCGTATCTGGAGCAGAATGATCTTGATCTTGTACATTTCAGTAGACTCTTAACTTCTTGCTTGTTTTGCTCCATAATTAGTCCAAAATCGCCATGTTTCACATAATACTTGTTTTTACCTGAGAATTACAAAAGTAAACATTAACGTATCAATTCTCACAGATAATATAATAAAACAAGTCAAATAAATAGGATAAATGATGATAATAAAATGTACTTATTTGAGTTCATCAACTACCAAGACAATAAAGCTTGTAGCTCCCACTGAATTAGAGAACATTACAATAATCCCTTATTCAGTAATAAGATTCAATGCTCCCACTGGATTTGACAACATTGTAAGAGTTTCATAACCAGTGAAAACAAATATCCTGCTTTTAACTTTCCTACATCTTTGAAGGCTCATACGTAACAATTACTTAGGCACTCCAAGAGTGTATTCTACTATGTAGATAATGGACTATCCATCAATACAATTAACTTAAAAATTGGGCATGCAATTTCTTCCTTTAATAGGTCTATCATCCCCACAATGGTATGTAGTACCTCTAAAGGGTTAAAGGAATAACAACTAGATAAAATATCCTAGTTTGCCTTTACTACCTTTTGCGGTAAGCTGTCTAGCTTCTAATTTAATAACTCATAATTTTCTAGTTAACCAACTGTCATATTTGTTACAAAAAAAATTTAATCGCCGAATGAGGGTATGAAATTTCTATGGAAAATAAAAATGTGCAATTCTCTTAACTATTAAAGCTTGCTATGAGTTATATTATAATTTAGACAATTCTAATGTTCCTATTATACCTTTCTCATTCATGAAAAGGAATAGGATTGAGTCTCACTCTTCTCTCATGGAAAGGAGACTAGGTTTGTTCTTTTAGTAAAGTTGACTCAAGCCAAAAACCCCTATGGATGTAGATCAATTTACCAATAAAAGAATAACCCATGTTTACGGTTTAATGTTGCATTAATACATTTAAAAGAATTTACAAAATTCAATTTTAGTATTTTCGATAATAAATATTTAAAAAAATTAAATACCCATTGGTTAATATTCATATAAACCATAGAATTTCCTTAAAGCTAGGATCCTAATTGACATAATACCATTACATCAGTTGATCTGCTAGTAATGATAGTATTCAACAAGGTAATTGTCGAACAATAATTGACAATTTCATATTGCAATTCCTAGATCATTATGAGATTTACATTTGGCAAAAATCTATTTGCAATGTAAGCATGTTTCATCCCATCTTATTCCTTGTCATTGTAATCTAGTCAAGATCTCACTTAAGCTAAATTACAACTTCAAGTGTTTCTTATAATTAGATGGCATGAACTTAAATTTTTAGGGTACTAATTTTGATGTGTCAATCAAAATATGTATGAAGAAGCATGCACACATCTTCGTATTTGATGCGCGTGATGTGTCGTTGCAGTTTAGCAGTATTAATGCCTACTCAAGTTTTAAATTTATATTTAGCCGACTTATCAATAACACACACACTTAACGAGCAGTGTACCCGGTCAGTATGAATATAATGGTAAGCAGAGTGTCGATCACTAAGAGTGGAACATATTATCTAGTTATTCTAATCAGTATTTTAATATCCTAAGTTAGTTATACAACCTAATCTAACGCAAGGGGGTTCAGCCTGAGAGACTGGCACAGTTTGGTTATAATTAAATAGAAAACTAAACTAATGAGCACGAATCAGCGATTAGCACACACGTACACAGATAGATACTCGAGACAATAAGAAGACCTGTCCTGATAATTAAATAGCTTGTCACTTGTTTTATTGCTAGTTTTATTTGAAGTGTATATAATTAAACCTTTCTCGTTGGCTCTAATCTTATCGGCGAGTAAACCCTTAATGATTACTTATATCTATCCTACTTTTCTAGAGACGCTAGAATAAATAGGCGAGGAAGGGGCATGGCGACCCAAGCAAGACTCAGCTAGACACAGAGGTTATCAATGCACTAATAAAAGTCACCAAAGACATCAACATATAAACTTTAATTAATGGGAAAGCAATATTAAGGGGAGTGCATGATCTTCCGTAGTCACATGACACAAGCCCATCAATCCTGATGAATTAAAGCGTACTAAAACAATAAAACAAAACTACTTAATGAATTGACTACATGCAGGACCTTCTTACAGCTCTTGTATCTTCGTTTGAGGTGTGTCTTGTGCTGCTTGGTCGTCTGGATTCGACTCTAGGGTTATAAAAAAGGTCTCTTAAATTCGTCTGACCTTGGGGTATTTATAGTTTCTTTCTGAGGGATCGATGTGGCGCATTGAGTTGATAGATGCGGCGCATTGACTTAACTTCGCGTGGGGTCCAAGATTAATATATTCTGGAATATTCGTACACCGTCTTCAGATGCGGCGTAACTTGATCTTTGTATGCGGCGCATGTACTTTAGCTGTCTTGGATTGTAACTGGTGAAATCTTGATAGTGATACGCCGTATGTTAGAAGTATATTGCGGCGTATCTGGAGTAGAACGAGCTTGATCTTCTTCTTTGACCAAAGTTTCATATGCGGCGCATGACAGAATTGCATGCGGCGCATTCTTCAAAGTCAGGCAATGGTCTTCGAATTCATCTAAGTATGATATTGCGTCGTATTTGTTGAGTGAGATACGGCGCATCTTCTGGATTTCAGTAGACTTTTGACATCTCGCTTGTTTTGCTCTATAATTAGTCCAAAATCGCCAAGTTTCACATAATGCTTGTTTTTACCTGAGAATTACTAAAGTAAACATTAATGTATCGATTCTCATATATAATATAATAAAACAAGTCAAATAAATTAGGATAAATGATGATAATGAAATGTACTTATTTGAGTTCATCAGTATCATAAGTTTTTCAAAACCTTTTTATTTACCAATTTAAGCTAAGATTAAATCAACAAAGTTTTAATTGAGGTATTGGGTTCACCAATCAAAAAATTACCTACAATTATCGCCCACTATATCCTACTACTGCATGAGTTAAAAGACCCAAGTTATTCGGATAATTACCACAAAGTAGCACGTGGAATTGAGGTCAATTCACCCTTAAGATGATTTTGTACATAAAAATAGTCGTACTTGGTAGCTCCAATTTGACGCACAAAGGAGCGGAGAGACAAATGTCAGCACAAGTGCCAATTAAAAACGCGTCTCTTTTGGTTTGACAATTTAATGTCAATCCTCCTTAAACCCCTCTTCTAGTTTGTCAAAACTGGGTGAGCCGTTCTTACTTGTAATACCCGTTTCCCGAGTGCTTGGACCCCACCCTAGATGAAAGTAGATAAAGACCTTATGTGATTGGTCAGTCAACGAATGATGCATTGTGGTCAAACCTAATAGTCAAAATATGACTAAAGTGGTTATGTAAAATATGATGTATAATTAAAGGGACCTAAGTTGCCATTGTGGTAAATATGTTAAAGGTATTATAAGTTAGTTGTGGCTAAAGTAAGAAGAAAGAGACTCGAGGGACCATTTTTGCCAATGGCCCAAACTTGTGCCTAGATAATTATTTATCCAGGAAAATCTAGATAATTCTATCATTTTCTTGAGGCTTGTGGAGTCCGGTTTTTAGAGAGAAAATGGAGGGAAGAAAGTGGGTCTTGCTGATTCTAGGAAGAAGAAGATGAAGTTCTTATGTTTATGGTTCTTCCTAGCAATGATCCTCCACAAGGTGTTAGACCCGTATCCCGGTTACGAGTAGGCCCCACCCTAGATGGAATATGCTAAAGACTTTATGTGATTGGTTGGTCAACAAAGTTATGTGAAAGTCAAACCCGATGGTCAAATTAATAGTCAAAGTATGACTAATGTAGTAATATAGAATATGATGCATAAACTAAAGGGACCTAAGTTGCCATTGTGGTAAATGTTATAAGTAAGTTATGGCTAAAGTAAGAAGAAAGAGACTTGAGGGGCCGTTAGTGTCATTAACCCAAACTTGTGCTTAGATAATTATTTATCCAGGAAAGTCTAGATAATTCCACATTATTCAAGAGTGTGTGAGAGTGTCGGTTTGGAGAGAATATTGGAGGGAAGATGAGGCTTTGATGATCAAGTGATAGTTGAGATGTGTTCTTGTCAAAGGATAAGCTTAAACCATGATTTCCCACAAGTAAGTATCTATGTTCTTGATGTTAATGAGGTTATAGATTAAGAGTAAAGTGGGATTTCATCATATGATCAAGATATGATCATATGATGATGTAGGAAGATAGATGAGTATGTTTAATGGGTTATGTTAACCCTTGTTTATGTTATTGATTGTTATGTTGTTAGGTTTTGGTTAATTGTAGAAGATGATGATGATGATGGAAGATTATGATGATGATGATGATGATGATGTTCTTGATATTGTTTAGCTTGGATTAAGGTAAGTAAAATGATGATGGCATGTGTTATATGGATGTCTAACATATATGTGTTATGTATGCTTTGTGGTTAGTGATAGGAGACTTGAGGTGTGCTTATGTGTTATGATGAATATGATCTAAGTGATGAATTTCGGTTGTGAGAGTAAGTTGATGTTAGGTGTTTATGCAAGAATTAGAAAGTGGAGCCGCTAAGTAAGTGTTTGGATATATGTGATGCTTATGTGTTTGATTGAAGTATGATGGTATGTTATTATCGTTTTACTTACTAAGCGTAAGCTTACCCCCTTTTAGTTGTTAATGTTTTGTAGGTTAATTGGGATGAAGGTAGCTTGGCTTGGATTATAGCTTTCGGATTGAAAAGCGGTTTGGAAGATAATATACGCTAGGAGCTAGGTAGAATACCGAGCTCAAGTGTCAAGGTTGTACCCCCGAGAGTCTTTCTTATGATTTGTATAACGTGTGTCAAGGTCGTCGTAAAGTTTGGGTGGTCAACGGTGTGTCCAAGTGTGTTATAGGTGTTTATAGTCAAAGTTAAGGGGGCGTTTGGCAAATGTGTAAATATACCCATTTTGGGTTGTGAACGGGTCAAGTGTTTATGGAACATGTTTAATATGTTAAAGTAATGATGTTGGCCAAGTTTGGTGGGTAAATGAAGTGTCATAGATGGTTTGTAGTGTAAATGGGTCAAAACGGGTATTTTGGCAAAACCCGTTGCTTTGTAAAGCATGTTTCCGCGGGTCGTTATGACCAAGTTTATTTATATATTTGATGTTTATAATGTCATAATGATTTCTGGAAGTTTTGGTGTTATGTCATGTTATAGAAGTCGTTTTTTCGGAAAATGGGTCAAAAAGTGCACAAAAGGGGTTATGCAGAAAAATGGGTGTTTGGGACAAGGTCTATTTTAACCCGTTTTGGGTCAAACGGGTTAAGAATTTTGGGAAACAATGTATATGGTGTATTTTAGTTCAATGTGTATTGAATGTGTTTAATTATATGTCTAAAGTGTCGACTTTTGTGTTTAAAGGCGTACGGGTCAATGTTAGGAAAATAGTGCACTTTAGGGGTCCATAGTGCACCGGAGGTGTCATAGTGCACTTTAGGGGTCCATAGTGCACCAGAGGTATCATAGTGCACTTTAGGGGTCCATAGTGCACCGGAGGTGTCATAGTGCACTTTAGGGGTCCATAGTGCACAAGAGGGGTAATAGTGCACAAGAGGGGTTTGTAGCTTTTGTCAATGTTCGAAAAATCATATCTTTTAAACCGTAAGTCGTCATGGGTCGTGCCACCCGTCGTTTTGAAGGTAATTGAGTCTACTTTCATTTAAAAATAGTTTCAAGGTCTGATTGTGTATAGATTTTTGTCAGTTGTCAAAAGAGTTACAGAATGTCCGTAAAAGTCAAGCGTTTCCGCACAAAAAGTTTTAATTTTTGGTCTAAGTGGGCACGGGGTGTAACAACTTGGTATCAAAGCTTCGGTTTAAGTGAATTAGGTTTTCCTTTAGGTTGCCTAGACTTAAACCACTCGTAGACGCGTTTAACATAAGTTTAAATAATGCGAAAAATAGATGCCTTAGGTATATGATGTGAAAGTGCTTATAGCAAGAATGGGATTAAGCTTGGGTTGGATATAAAGTGAATATTGAGAATGTGGACTTGCTAATTGTAGAATTAATGAGTTAAACTCGAGTCATTGATTGTTTAAGTTATGAAGTGGAATACGTGATATGTTGTATGAGCTTAAGGTGTTAGGAGTTGTACATGTTTATAGTATTGGTGTGTACGTAATGTAAGTCCATGGCGGACTAAACGTGCTTAAATGATAGATTACCGTACACTCGGATATTGTCGGTGATTGTTATATGATTATGTGATTGTGTGCTATGGTAGTTTAGCGAGGGCGAATGGATGTAATAAGTTGTGTGGTGGTTTATAGGAAATGTGACTAAAAATGAAAGCGCGTAACTTGTGTGATAGTGATGACCAAAGTATAGTCTTATGAGTAATTGTATTAAGTGTGCTGTTCGCTAATGAGGTATTAGAGATGGGTTAGTGGAAGGTTAAAGTATTAGAAGCATAATTATGATCGTGTGGTAATGTTGAACGTGTGTTATAGCATAGTGTGGTGAAGAAATGATATAAATTTATACATATTAAGTCTGTGATGAACTTGGTAAAGTTATAGAATGAGAAAAAGTATAGTGATTGAGTAAATGATGAAATAGAACGATATTTCCTAAGTACTAATAGCTATAATAAGATGAACATGTATGAGGCTAAGGTATTGCCATGAAATAATTATATCACGGCTAATGTGCTCCATTAGCGGTGATCATTATAATGAAGATATGGAATAATAAAACATGTTTAAAATATGTAAGAAGGATAAATGAATGCTAATGAGTATGTATGAGGTAAAGGTGTTGTCCTGAAATCATTATATTACGGCTAAGGCCATTAGCGGTAATTATTATAATGAATGCATGTGTTGCAGTTGGCGATATATGTAAAGTCTATATGTAAAAGAGTTGAGTAGACTAACGTGTAATGTAAAAAGGTGGAAATGACTAACGAGGGTTAAATAATGTAAGTTGTGGTAAGAGATGATAAACACATAGAATTGCGTAATTACAATAAGCAGGCTCATATGCTCTATGCGCTTGCATTTCACTAAAATAAATGGATATAATAATGTATGTAAGGTGCTTATGACTTGGATCCATTGCTAAAGTGATAAAGTGTGAATGTTAATGATCCTTCGGGGTGAACGTTAAAAGTGGTATCCTTCGGGATGACCAAGTAAATGAATGTTAAGGAATCCTTCGGGATGAATGTTAAAGATCCTTCAGGATGAAAAGTATTGCCTTCATCGGCAAATGGGGTTGCCTACATCCTTGGCAATAAAAGTATCCCCATAATGAATGTGTTAATGATATGGATCCAAGTCTAAAAAGGAAATATGAAGTATAGACAGGAGGAAATAATAAAAGTTAAATTGGGAAATAGGAGTAGTAGTGTTATGTCGGAGTACATAACCATGAGTTTATATTTCTTGATTTACATCGATTGGGACGCCTCTCCATGTAAATGAGGAAGTATAAATGAGTGGGCTTATGTGTTGCCGACACGACACGAGTAGGGTTAGAGAAGTAGAAAGCGGAAGTTTAGAATTAGCTAGAAATTATAAGGACTAAGATAGGAGGATTAGAATTAGACCATGGCTTTTAGTTGAGACTTAGAAGAAACCTTGATGGGATGGAGAAATTGTAATGATGATATAATGTGCCTTGCGGCGTGGTACAAAATATGATGAATGAAAATAATAAAATGTGCACGTATTAGTCGAGTGTAATTATGTAAAGTCAAATAGCACGAGTTTCTTAAGTATCAAGTAGTCAAAGAATGAGAGTAGAGGATAAAGCAAGTGAGATTGTGATGTAACGGTAATAGAGCAGATTCGAATGATGACTAGTTGTAATAAGTATGTCTTGTATTATGTAAAATCTAAGCAAGAGTTGTATGGTATAGAGGTAAACGGGAAGTAATGGGGATTAAGGATATGTGATATGTTATAGTATGCATAGAGTTGCAAGATCACTTAGATCGTTGCACTAAATAAACTAGGAATTAAGGTGCTAGGAATGAGATGAGTTATGTGACTAAGTGTAGGTTAGTAATGAATGATAGATTTCGAGGACGAAATTTAAATAAGGGGGTAGAATTGTTAGACCCGTATCCCGGTTACGAGTAGGCCCCACCCTAGATGGAATATGCTAAGGACTTTATGTGATTGGTTGGTCAACAAAGTTATGTGGAAGTCAAACCCGATGGTCAAATTAATAGTCAAAGTATGACTAATGTAGTAATATAGAATATGATGCATAAACTAAAGGGACCTAAGTTGCCATTGTGGTAAATGTTATAAGTTAGTTGTGGCTAAAGTAAGAAGAAAGAGACTTGAGGGGCCATTAGTGTCATTAACCCAAACTTGTGCCTAGATAATTATTTATCCAGGATAGTCTAGATAATTCCACATTATTCAAGAGTGTGTGAGAGTGTCGGTTTGGAGAGAATATTGGAGGGAAGATGAGGCTTTGATGATCAAGTGATAGTTGAGATGTGTTCTTGTCAAAGGATAAGCTTAAACCATGATTTCCCACAAGTAAGTATCTATGTTCATGATGTTAATGAGGTTATAGATTAAGAGTAAAGTGGGATTTCATCATATGATCAAGATATGATCATATGATGATGTAGGAAGATAGATGAGTATGTTTAATGGGTTATGTTAACCCTTGTTTATGTTATTGATTGTTATGTTGTTAGGTTTTGGTTAATTGTAGAAGATGATGATGATGATGGAAGATTATGATGATGATGATGTTCTTGATATTGTTTAGCTTGGATTAAGGTAAGTAAAATGATGATGGCATGTGTTATATGGATGTCTAACATATATGTGTTATGTATGCTTTGTGGTTAGTGATAGGAGACTTGAGGTGTGCTTATGTGTTAGGATGAATATGATCTAAGTGATGAATTTTGGTTGTGAGAGTAAGTTGATGTTAGGTGTTTATGCAAGAATTAGAAAGTGGAGCCGCTAAGTAAGTGTTTGGATATATGTGATGCTTATGTGTTTGATTGAAGTATGATGGTATGTTATTATCGTTTTACTTACTAAGCGTAAGCTTACCCCCTTTTAGTTGTTAATGTTTTGTAGGTTAATTGGGATGAAGGTAGCTTGGCTTGGATTATAGCTTTCGGATTGAAAAGCGGTTTGGAAGATAATATACGCTAGGAGCTAGGTAGAATACCGAGCTCAAGTGTCAAGGTTGTACCCCCGAGAGTCTTTCTTATGATTTGTATAACGTGTGTCAAGGTCGTTGTAAAGTTTGGGTGGTCAACGGTGTGTCCAAGTGTGTTATAGGTGTTTATAGTCAAAGTTAAGGGGGCGTTTGGCAAATGTGTAAATATACCAATTTTGGGTTGTGAATGGGTCAAGTGTTTATGGAACATATTTAATATGTTAAAGTAATGATGTTGGCCAAGTTTGGCGGGTAAATGAAGTGTCATAGATGGTTTGTAGTGTAAATGGGTCAAAACGGGTATTTTGGCAAAACCCGTCGCTTTGTAAAGCATGTTTCCACGGGTCGTTATGACCAAGTTTATTTATATATTTGATGTTTATAATGTCATAATGATTTCTGGAAGTTTTGGTGTTATGTCATGTTATAGAAGTCGTTTTCCGGAAAATGGGTCAAAAAGTGCACAAAAGGGGTTATGCAGAAAAAATGGTGTTTAGGACAAGGTCTATTTTAACCCGTTTTGGGTCAAACGGGTTAAGAATTTTGCAAAACAATGTATATGGTGTATTTTAGTTCAATGTGTATTGAACATGTTTAATTATATGTCTAAAGTGTCGACTTTTGAGTTTAAAGGCGTACAGGTCAATGTTAGGAAAATAGTGCACTTTAGGGGTCCATAGTGCACCGGAGGTGTCATAGTGCACTTTAGGGGTCCATAGTGCACCGGAGGTATCATAGTGCACTTTAGGGGTCCATAGTGCACCGGAGGTGTCATAGTGCACTTTAGGGGTCCATAGTGCACAAGAGGGGTAATAGTGTACAAGAGGGGTTGTAGCTTTTGTCAATGTTCGAAAAATTATATCTTTTAAACCGTAAGTCGTCATGGGTCGTGCCACCCGTCGTTTTGAAGGTAATTAAGTCTACTTTCATTTAAAAATAGTCTCAAGGTCTGATTGTGCATAGATTTTGTCAGTTGTCAAAAGAGTTACAGAATGTCTGTAAAAGTCAAGCGTTTCCGCACAAAAAGTTTTAATTTTTGGTCTAAGTGGGCACGGGGTGTAACACAAGGTGTTATGAGGATGATGATGACGATGGAAGATTGTTATGATGATTATGTTCTTGATGTTATGTAGCTTGGATTAAGGTCCTTGTGTTTATGGATGGCGTGGAATAAGGAGTATGATACATGTATGCGGAAGGATAGGATATTGGTAAGAATTTAGAGCTTAGGTACATACCGAGCTCAAGTGTAAAGTTTGTACCCCCGTGAGTCAAGTAGTACTTTGAAATGAGTAGACAAGTGTTAAATTGTATGTCAAGAGTTGTATAACGATTTGGTAGTCATTGGGTAAGTCAAAGCGTTTGGTTTAAGTGTAAACGTACCCATTTTAGATAGTAAACGGTTCAAGTGTCATTGGAACGCGTTTAATATGTTAAGTTGATGCTTTTGGTAAAGTTTGGTGTAAAACGGAAGTCGTATGGGTTGTTTGTAGTGAGTATGGGTCAAAACGGGTTATTTGCATAACCCGTCTCATTTGTAAAGTACCCTTTCGGGAAGTCGTTCGGTAAATGTTTTTGTATGAAAATGAGCCCATTGATATACTAAGTAAATCTGGAAAGTTTGGTTCGATAACGAGTTCGGGAGGTCGGGTTTCCAAGCGCGGAACTTGAAAACATGTTTCGGGCGGTTCAGACCTGTTTTTGGGGCCGAACCGGCGGTTGGGTTTTCCCAGCCGGCGGTTTGGCAAAATTTTCAGATTTTAGTAATTTTCGAAAAATCATATCTTTTAAACCGTAAGTTGTCACGGGTCGTGCCACCCGTCGTTTTGAAGGTAATTGAGTGTACTTTCATTTAAAAATAGTCTCAAGTCCTGAATGTGTACTGATTTTTGTCAGTTGTCAAAAGAGTGACCGGATGTTCATAAAAGTCAAGCGTTTTCGAGTAAAAAGTTTTAATTTTTGGTCTAAGCGGGCACGAGGTGTAACAACTTGGTATCAGAGCTTCGGTTTAAGTGAATTAGGTTTCCACTATAGGTTGCCTAGACTTAAACCACTCGTAGACGCGTTGAATGTAAGATAAAGTAATGCGAATAGTAAGTGCCTTTGAGGTATGACGTAGAAATGCTTATAGTATTAATGAGATTAGATTATAGCTAAGACGTAAGGTGAATGTTGTGATGTGGATGTGGTGAAATATAGGAGTAACAAATTAAACGCGAATTATAGATTGCTTTAATTATGCGATGGAATGCAAGACGTGGTATATGTATTTAAGTCAATAAGTGTGGTACGTGTTTTATGGTGTCAATGTGTATGTGAAGTAATTCTATGTTTGAATGTAATGTGCTAAGTGTTAAGTAACCAAATGATAGTTTTGCGTCGGAAGTCTAAAGTTCTAATTATGTGAATCAAGGTCTTAAAGGTTATGAGTTGTAGGCGAAGAATGTGTTATAGTATAATACATAAAAGGTCGAAATTACTTAGATTGCAATAATAGTGGTTTGATGAATGACTTGTATGTATTGTGTCCGGAAGAATAATGACCTATTAAGGGATAAGGGATTGAGCAAGGCTTGTCTTAGGGGAACGTTAAGGATAGATAGGTATGGATACTTGAAGAAGATTTAAATGCTCGGATAAGATGTGTGAATGAAATAAGTAACTGTAAGATATTAAAGAAACGATTAAGTAGTGACGGATACATGATGTAGCTATTAGATAGATTGATGAGGCAAAATAGAAATTGCCTCAATAAGAATAGACGAATGATATGAAAGACATATTCAAGTGTTTTAAATTATAATTTGATAACAGACTAACGAAGTACGGGTGTTTAGTGACGTTTACCTTTAAATATGAATGGGATTAAGTATGTACTAACGTGTTCGTCGTTATGTGTAAGGTGATCATGAATGCGTGTCATAAGGTGAGGTACAGAATGATTAAAAAGGTAAACTACAAGGGAACTTGAATTAGATAAGTCACGATTAGGATTCTCGTCGTAACCTGAAGTGTTAGAAACTAAGTGGATGAACGAGTTTAGATTACGACGTAAGAACCAATATATGGTCTAGAAAATAATTCATGTTTAATGTTGAGTTAAACTATGTCAAGATTAAGGTGAATCAATCGGGATTGAAATAGACAACCTTAAAAGAATGAACATGTTGGGAATTATCAAAAGACAAGAGAAGACTTAATGGAAGACCAGAATTAAGTCTGGTGGACTACAGAATTAAATCTGTTAGTATTGTTAGTTAAGTCTGGTCAAAGTTAAGTCTGGTCGTTTATTGTTAACTCTGTTAGAGTAAATGTAAAGTTAAGTCTGTTTGACTTTAGTCATTAAGTCTGGTCATGATATTATAGAAGTCGGTTAGCTATAAGTTAGGAAAGGATACGAACTTATCTTTGGAGAAGATACGTTTATCCTTCAGCAAGTTTTGTATCTAGGGTTTCCTTGGTGTATAAAAGGAACCCTAACACATTAGTTTAGAGATGACGACGAAGATTGTAATTCATAAAGCAATTAGTAATAATACAAAGTTAGTTATTGTTTTATTGTGTTCTTCATAGTTGATTGTTTAGATTCCGCATAAACATTCAATTCGTGTTAGAGTCTCACTTAGATTGATTTGATTTATTCAAGTCGTCTACTAAGTTGTTAAGGCTACTTAGAGATCCATAATTCGTGTGGACCAACAAGTGGTATCAGAGCCTAAAGAGACTCTGAGTTTGAAGAAACACAACAACCAAACCCTAAATTCATTCACCTAAACCCTGCAACATGTCTGGCTTAGAAAATCCCAGTAAGAATGATGATTTCTCAATTCACAACAGTGATGATGAAAAATCAGTCCATGATGAAGAAAAACCTGAAGCAAGCACATCTAAACAACCACAACCCATCTCTGCAACAACAACCATATCCAACATAAAACTCCCAATCCTAAAAAGAGAAGAATATGACATCTGGGCTATGGAGATGGAACATTATCTAGAGTATATTGACAGCGAAGTCTGGAAGGTAATACATAATGGGAATTCGAAGAAAAGGATTTCACAAGGAACAGATGGAGTAATTAGGGTATTACCACCAGTATCTGCTGAAGAGATACGGGCTGTTGAAAAGGAGAAGAAGGCCAAGACTATGCTGCTAATGGCAATTCCCAAAGAACATCTGAGAAGGTTTCATGGCATGAATGATGCCAAGGAAATCTGGGAGGCTATCAAGAAAAGATTTGGAGGGAATGCTAACTCCAAGAAGATGAAGAAGGCTGTTCTTAAACAGGAATTTGAAGCTTTTACTGTATCCAGTTCAGAAGGGTTGGAAAAAGCTTATGATAGGTTTCAACATCTTCTATCACAATTGGAGGTTCATGGTGCAGCTGTTTCAGAAGAAGATGCAAACCAGAAGTTTCTTAGAGCATTACCAAAAGAATGGTCAAGTGTGACATTGACCATGAGGATGAATGGTTAAATTGACACCATGACTACTGATGACCTGTACAACAACCTCAAGGTGTTTGAACAGGAAATCCAAGGAAAAGCATCTTCAAGTTCTACAAATGTTGCGTTTGTTTCTCAAAGCAAGAGCAGCACTAACAAGGTTAAGTCTGGCAGCGTTAATTCTGGTGGTTATGGAAATTCTCCTAACAGCATGAGAAAAGGGAGAGATGTTCCAGCAGGCTTTGCTGATGAAGTAATTCACTCACTTCTTGCTCAGGAACCAGAAGATCAAGATTTCATCAGTGAGGATTTTGAACAAATCAATGATGTTGAAGTTGAAGAAATGGATATCAAATGGCAAATTGCCATGATTGCTTTCAGGGTTAAGAAGTTTTACAAGCAGACTGGGAGGAACATTAAGCTTGATGGGAAGTCACTAGTGGGATATAATAGGAGGACTATTGAGTGCTACAATTGTCACAAGCATGGTCACTTTGCCAGAAATTGCACAGAAAAAGTGACTACTGATTGGAAAAAGAAGAAGGGTTCTGACTCTCAAGATGATGATAAGATTGGGAAGAATCAGACGAGCTTGATGACATTGGAAGCTGGAGCTGTGAATTGGGATGAACACACACCCGAGGATGAAGAGCCAAATCATGCACTTATGGCTATTGGGTCCAGTAATGAGGTATCTTTGTGCTCAAAATTATGCATTGATTCATATAATCATCTTAAAGCTTTGTGTGATGAGCAGTTAACACAAATAGGTGATCAGGAAGCAAAAATTCTTGCTTATACTAAAGCTGTTAAAACCTTAGAAGCACAAATAGATAACTATCAAAACAAACAAGCTTCCTTAAACGAAAAACTCACCTTTCAAGCTAATGAGATATATGAAAAAGATGAAAAACTTAAGAGATATAGGAAAGCAGGTTTAAAAGCTGTTAAGGAAAGAGATGAATTGCAAAAGAAACTAGATAAATGGACTCATTCTGCTAAGTGTCAGGATAAAATAATAGCATCCAGTATGAGCTCTACAAGTAAGATTGGCTTAGGTTATGGAATACAGTCAGATAGTGAAGTTCTAAGCTATGAGGAAGAGATGGACAGATCTGTGTTCAAATGTAGAAAAGAGGATTCTATTGGTAAACCAGTGTACAATAGGTTTGTTAAGTCTGATGACTTTAAAGGGGTGCCACCTCCATTAAGTGGAAATTACACTCCTTTATCAAAGAAAGACCTAGATGACTCCTTGTTTGTATATGGTAAAAAGGGTCCTATCTATCCTGAAACAGGCAACTCAGATGACAAATCTAGTGAATACTCCACTTGTCAAACCAATGACAGTGAAGGATCTACTAGAGATGTCTCTGAGCAGTCTGATTCAGAATCAGAAAGTGCACCTAAAAATGTTTCTGAGTCAAAATCAGTCAAACATAGTGAACCCAAACCTCATACAGATAAACCTAGTTGTGATACTCACATAAAATCTCCTAGGAAGTCTGTCAGAAATCATGAGTCACCAAAACCAGATAGGATGAGGAGAGAGTATAATAGAAACCACAGTTTTGGTCCTAAAAGATGCTTTGTGTGTGGTAGTCTAAGTCATTTGATTAGGGACTGTGATTTTCATGAGGTTAGGATGAAAAGAGAGGCTGAACTAAGAAAGAATAAGAATGTTAATGCTGGCCACATGAATGATAAACCAGTTTGGAATAATGCTAACAGGATTAATCATGCTAATAAGTTTGTGACTAGACCAGCACCATTTAATTCTGGTGTGTCTAATGTTAATTCTGGTTGGTCATCTGTTAGTTCTGGTAGACCAAATTTTAATTCTGGTAGACCAAATGTTAGTTCTGTTGGTCAAAATGTTAATTATGTGAGGCCAAGTGTTAATTCTGGGTGTTTTAATCATTCTGGACCCAGACAACCAGTAAATAGACCACAGGTGAATTCATATAATCAGAGAAACAATTTTTACAAACCTCATTCACCTGTGAGAAGTCCTTTTGTTAATAATACAGCACAAGTTTCAAGTTCAAATGCTGTAAGGGAAAATGGGGAATCTGCTGTTAAGACCCCAGCATATTGGTCTTGGGATCCTTTTAAGAACACACTTACCTATGAATCCAAGACCAAAGGTGGATCAAGCTCATATAAGACTTATAAATATGTTGATCCACAGGGCAGATCCAAGTCTTCTCAGGCTTGGGTCTTAAAGAGAAACTAATTTCTCTACTTTTGTGCAGGAACATCCACTGAAGAACATGGAAGACAAAGGAATATTTGATAGTGGGTGCTCTGGGCACATGACTGATAACAAGAATCATCTGAAGGATTTTCAAGAATTCCAAGGAGGTTCTGTTACCTTTGGAGGAAGTAAAGGACAGATAACTGGTAAAGGTATAATTGTTGTAGGCAATTTAGAATTTGACAATGTATCTTTTGTAAAAGAACTAGGGCAATTTAACCTTTTCTCAATATCACAAATTTGTGATAAGCAGCATAAGGTGCTTTTTAGTGAAACTGAATGTTTTGTATTGACTTCGGACTTTAAAATGCCTGATGAAAGTCAGATCCTTCTTAAAGTTCCTAGACAATACAACATGTACAGTTTTGATATGAAAGCACCTGAAGTTGCAAAAGGTTCTGCCTATTTGCTTGCAAAAGCCACATTGGATGAATCTAAATTGTGGCATAAAAGGTTAGGTCATGTTAATTTCAAGAATATGAACAAACTTGTGAAGGGTAATTTAGTTAGAGGCTTACCTTCCAAGGTTTTTAGGAATGACCATGCCTGTGTAGCTTGTAATAAGGGCAAACAACATAGAGCTTCTTGTAAGGCTAAGTTGGATAGGATTGTTACTGAGCCTTTGCATACCTTACACATGGATCTATTTGGCCCTACATCTGTTAGAAGTATCAACCATGCCAGCTATTGCCTTGTCATTACTGATGACTGCACTAGATATTGTTGGGTATTCTTTATGTCCACAAAAGATGAAACCCCTGATTTAATTCAAAGGTTCATTAGGCAGATAGAAAACTTACTAAATCACAAGGTTAAGATCATTAGGAGTGACAATGGCACATAATTTAAGAATAGGAGCATGATTGAGTTTTGTGGTGAAAAAGGAATTAAGCAACAATATAGCAATGCTAGAACTCCACAGCAGAATGGAGTTGCTGAGAGAATGAACAGGACCCTGATTGAGGCAGCTAGAACCATGTTAGCAGACTCATTCTTACCCACAACCTTTTGGGCTGAAGTAGTAGCAACTGCTTGCTACATATTCAATAGGGTTAGAGTGACCAAGCCTCAGAATAAAACACCTTATGAGCTTATTTTTGGCCATAAACCAGTTGTTAGCTATATAAGGCCTTTTGGGTGCCATGTGACCATTCTTGATACCTTGAGTGTGCTTGGAAAATTTGAAGGAAAATCTGATGAGGGGTTTCTAGTTGGGTATTCACTGAATAGTAAGGCCTTTAGGGTTTACAATTTAGTGACTAAGAAAGTAGAAGAAAATCTGCATGTTAACTTTCTTGAGGAAAAACCCAATGTGAAGGGACTAGGTCATAGATGGATGTTTGATCTTGATTATTTAACTGATTCTATGAACTATATTCCTGTCTCCAAGGAGAATCAAGCTAACCCTGATGCAGGTTCCATAGAAGTACCTAACAATGCAGGTACTCAAGATGCAAGCACTACTGATCAAGGCAAAGAAATTGAGGAGCTTATTGTGATTCCTACCACAGAAGTCAACCATGTTGCTGCTAATGAAGGATCAAAGAAATCTTCTACAAAAAGGAAGGAGACTGTGCTCAAGCCTCAACCAAAAGAAAAAGAGGGTTCTCCTACAAAAGTTTCAGAAGAAATCTTATCCTTCACAGAAGAAATGGATGCTTTGGCTGCCAAGTATCTTGGGAAAAAGGCTACCAGCACTAATTCGGTTAATTCTGGTAGTGCCTTGATTAATTCTGGTGGAGAGAAGGCTACCAGCACTAACCCTGTTAAGTCTGGTAGTGATGCTGTTAATTCTGCTCAACCTGAGTCTACTCCAAATGCTGATTTTGATGAGTCTGAGATGCCTGAACTTGAGGTCTTTGATAAACCAGATGAAGGCATTTTTGATGGGGCTTCTTATGATGAAGAAGGGGTATTTACTGACTTCAACAACCTACCCACAGAAGTGAATGTAAGTCCAGCTCCAACACTCAGAATTCACAAAGTTCATCCCAAAAGTCAGATAATTGGTGATCCTCAATCAGTTGTTCAAACCAGAAGTAAAGTGCAAAAGATTCCTACATCTCATGCACTTATCAGTCTCATTAAGAAGCAGCAAAGGGTCAACCACAAGGACCAACAACATTGCTTGTTTGCTTGTTTCCTTTCTCAAAAGGAACCCACCAACGTCTCTGAAGCACTTGAAGATGAGAGTTGGGTGGAAGCAATGCAAGAGGAGTTGTTGCAGTTCAAATTTCATAAAGTTTGGGTTCTTGTAGATCTACCAAGTGGAGCTAAGGTGATTGGCACAAAGTGGGTCTTCAGGAACAAAAGGGATGAAAGAGGAGTAGTTGTTAGGAACAAGGCAAGATTGGTAGCACAAGGGTATAGACAAGAGGAAGGGATAGATTATGATGAGGTCTTTGCTCCTGTAGCCAGGATTGAGGCTATTAGGTTATTTTTAGCTTATGCATCATATATGGGGTTCATAGTCTATCAGATGGATGTGAAGAGTGCCTTTCTGTATGGCACTATTAAGGAAGAAGTATATGTTCATCAACCTCCTGGCTTTGTTGATCCAGCAGAACCCAAGAAAGTGTACAAAGTCATCAAAGCTTTATATGGTCTCCATCAAGCTCCTAGAGCTTGGTATGCAACTCTCTCCAACTTCCTTGAAGAGCATGGGTATAAAAGAGGTGTAATTGACAAGACCTTGTTCATCAAGAGAAACAAGAAGGATATCATCTTAGTTCAGGTTTATGTGGATGATATCATATTTGGTTCTACTAAAAGGTCTTGGTGTGAGGAGTTTGAAGCATTAATGAAAGGGAGGTTTCAGATGAGTTCTATGGGTGAACTCACATTTTTCTTAGGACTGCAAGTGAAACAACAAGCAGATGGACTCTTTATCTCTCAAGACAAGTATGTTGCAGAGATCTTGAAGAAGTTTGAATTTACAACTGTGAAGACTGCAGTCACTCCCATGGAGAATAAGGTGCCTTTGACAAAGGATGAAGATGCTGCTGATGTAGATGTGCATCTTTACAGATCAATGATAGGTTCTCTAATGTATCTTACTGCTTCTAGACCTGACATTATGTATGCAGTCTGTGTTTGTTCACGTTTTCAGGTTAACCCAAAGACTTCACATCTTCATGCTGTGAAGAGAATATTTAGATACCTAAAGGGTAAACCCAATTTGGGCCTTTGGTATCCTAGAGAGTCATCTTTTGACTTAGAAGCCTATTCAGATAGTGACTATGCAGGTGCAAGCCTTGATAGGAAATCCACAATTAGAGGTTGTCAATTCCTTGGAAGAAGATTAATCTCTTGGCAATGCAAGAAGCATACCATTGTAGCTACATCAACAACTGAAGCTGAATATGTAGCAGCTGCCAATTGCTATGGACAAGTCTTGTGGATTCAAAATCAAATGCTGGATTATGGTTTGAACTTTATGAACACTATAATTCACATAGATAATGAAAGCACTATCTGTATAGTTAAGAACCCTGTTTATCACTCTAAAACTAAGCACATAGAAATCAGGCATCACTTTATTAGGGATTGCTATGAAAAGAAGCTAATTAGAGTGGAGAAAATACACACAGATTTCAATGTTGCAGACCTCTTAACTAAACCATTTGATGGCCCTAGGTTTAATTACTTAGTGGTTAGCATTGGCATGATGAACCCATAGCTGGACTTAAGGGGAGGCCAAAATATAAAGTTTGTATACTTACCAGCACTTAGAGTTTTTTTTTTTTTTTTTTTTTTTTTTTTTTTTTTTTTTTTTTTTTTTTTTAATTCTGGTAGTTTTAAATTTTAAGTCTGGTAGTATTAGAATTTAATCAGCATAGCTGTGATTGAGGGGAGGCTTTTTGTTATCCATTAACCATTATTTGTTTAGTTTGTATATTTTGGTTAACTTTGTTTTGCAGAAGCAAGCTTTTATTGTTGCTAGTATTATTGGGGCACAATAGTATCAAAGAAACATGGAGCTTTCATTCATTCAAAATGGTTGCATTCTCAGATGCAACTTACAAAAACAAGACAAAAGCCTATACATATTCATCAGACCCAAACATCTACATCAACAACCCAGACTACTACTCCATCTTCCTCTTTCCTTTCCCTTTGCAGTCAGGCATAGTTTTGTGGACTCTTCTGCCACCAATGGCATCATACACCTCCTTGGAAGGGAGTCCCAACACTACTGTTCTTGGCTTTGGATTTTGCTTCTTCTCAGGCACAGGGATCATTCTCACTGATGATGCAGCCTTTTCAAACTCCTTTGTTAGTAAGACTGATAGCACTTGGAGATCGTCATCATCAGATGAATCAGAAGAGGAGGATGAATCATCCACATATGGTGGAAGTTCATCTGCGGAAGGTTCTTCAGAAGAGGTTGTTTCAACCTTTTTCTTTGGATTTTTGTTTCTTGAGGTTGAAGTGTAGTTTGGTGGAAAATATCCTTTCCATCCTCCAGAAGATGAGTCCGAAGAAGAATCGGACGAAATCTCTACAATGTTTGTTGGGGAAGGATTCATTGTGATTGGGTGGATGCTTAAAGTTTGTGAAGTGTGTGATGAAGTTATGTTGAAGATTTGGGGCGTTTTATAGAGCCAATGTAGGCTTAAGGGAATTAAATGTTCGGTTGGTAAAGGATTTAATTCCATGCAGGCATAAATTAATTATAGTCATTATGGTATTTTTAGGGAGTTGACCAAAATTTTTTATAATTTTTTTAATTATGGTAATTAGTTGTTACAAAAAAAATAAATAAATAAAATAAAATTGGTAGCTTACATTTAAGGGGAGGATAATGTATAGTTTGTATATTAAATTTTTTTTCTTGAGTAGCTTTAAGTTTTAAATCTGGTAGCTAATCTCTTTGAATTTTCTTGTAAATTTGTTCGTTTCTATATTTTTCTTGGTGTTGAGACTAACGTTTGCAGAAAGAATGTGGATTGGTGATGATGTGAAGCGTTGCTAACGATCTCAGTAATTGTTTGTGTGCAAACTTGGTTAAGTCTGGTGAGTCCATGATTAAATCTGGTTGACCAATTTTAAGTCTGGTAGTGTTAAAGTAATTAATTTATTACCGTTAGGTCTGGTCAGTCAAATACAGATTTTTTATCTTATTCAAAATTTGACCGTTGATATTTTTGGGAAAAGAGGTATATATGGATAAGATTTATTTCATTTTTCATCTTTATCCATTATTTACTTCTCATTTTTAAAATCTTTATATCCGGCCAAGATTTACTCTGTTTTCTACTACCAGCACAAACCCTAGTTTTAAATTGTCAACCAGCACTTAGTCATTCTCTCTTCTATGGCTTCACTAAAGTTTTTTGACAAGCACAATCAAGTTGGTTTCTTGAAGAAACCACATCAAAGTGACGGCTTTGCGCAAATAGTAGATTTCTTGAAAGGTTCTAATCTTCGGTACGCGTTAACTCATAATCCTACTATATATGCATCTCTTGTTAGGAAATTTTGGGGGTCTGTGACCTATGAAACCCTTGCTGATGGTACACCACAGTTAAGGGCAATCATTGACACTCATGACTTTACCATTACTGAAGCCTCCATTAGGAGTAGTCTCCAATTGGGTGATGCTTCAGGGGAATACATCTTGTCTAATGATGATCTTTTTGAGGGTATGCGCACCATAGGATATCCCACTGATGGTACATTTACTTTTTGGAAAAGCCATTTTACACCACAGTGGAGATTTTTAATACATCATTTGCTCCATTGCCTAAGTCCCAAGAGTGGTGGATGGGATCAGTTTGGAAGCAACATTGCTTCTGCATTGGTCTGTCTTGCACTTGGAAGGAAATTTAATTTTTCAAAAATGATTTTTGATGGCATGGTTGCAAATGTCAAAAATGCAAAACATAAGTTTTTAATGTATCCAAGATTTTTGCAAATGATTTTAAATTTTGAACCTGAAGATAAAATGCAGATATACATAAGTGTGGCCTTTACAACCAAAATTTTTGCTAATATGAAAAGAGGTTTTGATGGGGCCCATTGGCCTTTATTGCCTGCTATGCTTCCTGGTTCCACTAACATTGCAGGTACATCTCATGTTGAACCACCAACCAATGAGGAGCAAGCTCAGGCACAACCAAGGTCACCATCACCACAACCAAGATCACCATCACCACAACCAAGTCCATCACCATCTCCAACCAGGGCAGCTACACCTACACCATCTCCTACACCCTCACCACAACAAACCCAGGTTCCAAGTCCCATTCAGGAGGAGGAATCTACCCTATCTCAAAGGGTGTCAGCTTTGGAAAAGTCCAATCAAGCTTTGGAAAAGTCCAATCAAGCTTTGAGCAATGCTGTCATCACCTTGGTAAAGAAGGTCAAGAAATTGGA
The DNA here is from genome assembly GCA_021014915.2 of Artemisia tridentata subsp. tridentata. Classification (NCBI taxonomy): domain Eukaryota; kingdom Viridiplantae; phylum Streptophyta; class Magnoliopsida; order Asterales; family Asteraceae; genus Artemisia; species Artemisia tridentata. Next base: position 110,447,351 of record CP139503.1, on the reverse strand, counting down.
GAAGCTTTTGAAGGACAAAGGGGTTCAATTTAGTGCTGAAGAAGGGGATGAAAATTCTTCCAAACAGGGGAGGAGTTTTGGTGAAGCACAAAGTTTTAAGACACCTTCTCAAGTCAAATCTGCTGGTACTAAGGATGTAAGCCCAGAAACCATGGAAGCAGCAGAGACCTTAGCTCAATCCTTCAGCAAGATTAAACTAAAAAGAAAGAAGCTAAAAAGAAAGTTAAGGATTGAAGAAAGTGAAGATGAAGGAGTTAATTCTGGTAATGAGAAAGATAATGCTGGTATTAATTCTGGTGATAATACTGGTGCTAATGCTGGTAACGATATTAAGTCTGGTGATAAAGAAAAGTCTGGTGAGGTTGATAAGTCTGTTGAAGAAGAGTCTGTTGGTGCAAAAAGAAAAGGAAAAGAGATTCTCATTGAATCTCCTAAGCCAAAGAAATCCAAAAGTCAACATAGGGAAGAACAAGCAACCTTGGCTACTATTGCAAGGATACAAGAAGAAGATCAAGCTGAAGCTGCAAGGGTAGAAGAACAGAATAGACAAGATGAACTGTATGCAAGGAGATTAGCAGAAGAATCTGATGATCCAGTTATGTCCTTGATTGAAGGAGATGATGAGTTAAAAGCAAAGTTTGAGGAGATTAAGTCTATTCCTGGTTTGACTACAGATGAGAAAGCAGCAGAACTAGCTAATTTCATGAATGCTAGAAGAGCAAATGAAGCTTTGGGGGATTTCTTGTCTAAGTTTAGAGAAGCTCAAAAGCAGGAAACAAAAACCAAAGTTTCAAAGAAGATGACCAGGGGTGAACAAATGAATTATATGAAGATTTATTTGAAGCACACAATGTACTCAGACTACAAAAGGATGCAAGGAAGACCATATGAAGACATTTTGGAAATGTTTCAAAGAGCTTATGAGAGAGATCATGGGTACAAGCCCATTGATTATGAAGATACTCTTCCTTTCAAAAGGCAAAAGACACAGTCTGAGCAAATTAAAGAAGCGGAAAAGGAGATTGAGAAAGAACCAGAGGTTGAAATGGCTTCAACTGAAGTAAGAAAAGAAGAAGAAGTGAAAAAGCCTATCATTGCATTTACAAGAAGGAAAAGTGTTGCAAGGAAAGGCAAGTATAAGAAGGTAGTACAAGATGAGGAATCAGAGGAAGAACCTTCATCTGAAGGGGTTACTATGGGAACAATTGAAAGCACAAAGGAACCAGCTAGGATAGTAAAGTATCATGTAATCAAGACTGGGAAAAGGGCTGCATATCAAATAATAAGGGAGGATAATTCTGATATTGTGTATACTAATTTCCCAGGGATCTTAAATGATGTGAGTAGAGAAGATCTCCAAGAGCTCTATAAGTTGGTGAACATCAAACATGGAGATAATCCACCTGAAGAAGAATTTGAGAGAGTACTTTGGGGAGATTTGAAAGTGATGTTTGAGCCTCCAATTGAGTCAGATGTAGTGTGGAAACTACCTGAGGAGCAAAGAATTGTTAGTTGGAGATATTTTCACAACTGTAAAGTACATTGTTTGTCTTTACAGAATGCTGATGTTTATATGCTTGCAGAAGTGGAATATCCCATCTCACCTTCAGTTTGCAAAGCAATGCTGGAAAAGAAATTGTTTGCTGATAAGAAAGATGAAGGATATGAATTGCTATTGGATCTGATTAAGGAAAAGTCTTTAAAGGAAACATATTGGGATGCTTAAGTATGTTTGAAAGAATTTTCATAAGTTGATAAGTAGGATTATTGGAATTTTCTACTTGGTGAAGGTGCATAGCACTAACACAACAAATGGTTATCAGTCCACCATGTCTAACCAACATAAGGACTGGCTAATCCTGAGCAAACGGCTACAGGTAAAGATATTCCAAATCCGTTAATGGTTGGCAATTTACCAAAAATTGTATGGTATTCAACTCACCATATCTGAGATAGTGAAGAGTTGGCTAGCCCATAAGATTATGGCTTGTGGTAAAGGCTGTGGAAATCCATAAATGGTAATCAATTCACCATGATGAGGTGCAATTCCATCAAAGAATTGGCTAGTCCAAAAGGGTACGGCTTTTGGTAAAGACAAAACAAATCCGTTGATAGTTGATGATTTACTAAAAATCATGTGGTTATCAATGTACCATGGTCTTACACACCAAACATTGGCTACTCTAGTAGTGATGGCTATTGGTAAAGAGACATCAAATCCATTAATTTTCAATGATTCACCTCTCACAGGAGTTAACACACCTGGAAGTGATGAGAATAGTATGAAACTTAACAAGAATTTGATGTACAAGTTGTCATTGTTGCTGTGAAGATCAAGTGGATTGCATATCAGATGGTTGCTGTGAAGATTAAGTTCAGATTTGCTGATACAAAGTGTTTTAAAGATCAGATCAGATGATGGAAAGATTATCAAGGTTAAAGTTGCTGAACAAGTTTAAAGTTTGAAGTGTTAGAGATAATTCCAAGTGTTGAAGATTAAATCCTCAGAAGCTTATTCAGAAGGAACTTGAAGTTCATGAAGCATGAAGATCAAGTTAGGGGAGGATTGTTGGGAATTATCACAAGACAAGAGAAGACTTAATGGAAGACCAGAATTAAGTCTTGTCAAAGTTAAGTCTGGTCGTTTAGTGTTAAGTCTGGTAGAGTAAATGTAAAGTTAAGTCTGTTTGACTTTAGTCATTAAGTCTGGTCATGATATTATAGAAGTCGGTTAGCTATAAGTTAGGAAAGGATTTGAACTTATCTTTGGAGAAGATACGTATATCCTTTAGCAAGTTTTGTATCTAGGGTTTCCTTGGTGTATAAAAGGAACCCTAACACATTAGTTTAGAGATAACGACGAAGATTGTAATTCATAAAGCAATTAGTAATAATACGAAGTTAGTTATTGTTTTATTGTGTTCTTCATAGTTGATTGTTTAGATTCCGCATAAACATTCAATTCGTGTTAGAGTCTCACTTAGATTGATTTGATTTATTCAAGTCGTCTACTAAGTTGTTAAGGCTACTTAGAGATCCATAATTCGTGTGGACCAACAGAACACGTGTAAAATAAAGTCGGAGGATAATGTGAAGTTAACAAGAACACGATAAGTGTAATGTGACAACTCAGATGAAATATGACGTGTAGATTCATATATTCGAAAGTATAAAAAGATAAGTATTACTAAGAGGGTGTTAAGGTAATGAAAAGTGATAGGTGAGCGATCGAAGGTGCTTGAGACAAAGAGAAGAGAAAATGAAAACATGGTAGTCTAAGAAATGCTTGCATAAGGAATAAATTGGTGATGCATAGAATTAGCAAACTAGAAGCGACTAACTAGTGATGACACGTAGTAAATTGTTTACCGTACACTTTGATTAGTGCCGGTGATTATACTATGATTATTCGAATGTATGTTAAAGTAACGGCAATGGAAAATAGGTAGGAACGATAAGCAGTATTAGAGATGGGCTAGCAAGTGAAGTAAGAAATAACGCTCTAAGTGCGGATCGTAATGATATTAAGTGTACTAAGGTATAGCGTGAAAAGACAAGATGAAACTAACGAAATAATGATTAAACGTTTAATGACTTGAAGGTTAAAGAATGAGGTTAGGAAATGATAGCACGAAATGAGACCAACATATGGTCTCATTATATTTAGTGACTAAAGACTAATATTGAGGAGGTATAGAGACGGGGTAATGGTAAGGTAAAGTATGTGAGGCCTAAGTGTGAACGTGAAGCGGTGATAAAGAGTGTTGATATATATATATATATATATATATATATATATATATATATATATATATATATATATATATATATATATATATATATATATATATATATATATATGATGGAACTCAAACGAACAAGTTTGAATGCTAAAGGCTAGATGCGATAAGCTAAGAATGTAAATGAGAATGAGATGAGTAGGTAGGAGAATTGAGCATGTGCAAGAACGTGTAGTAATGATAATGATGTACCCTTTCAGGGAGTCGTTCGGTAAATGTTTTTGTATGAAAATGAGCCCATTGATATACTAAGTAAATCTGGAAAGTTTGGTTCGATAACGAGTTCGGGAGGTCGGGTTTCCAAGCGCGGAACTTGAAAACATGTTTCGGGGATCAGCGGTTCAGACCTGTTTTTGGGGCTGAACCAGCGGTTGGGTTTTCCCAGCCGGCGGTTTGGCAAAATTTTTAGATTTTTGTAATTTTCGAAAAATCATATCTTTTAAACCGTAAGTCGTCACGGGTCGTGCCACCCGTCGTTTTGAAGGTAATTGAGTGTACTTTCATTTAAAAATAGTCTCAAGTCCTGAATGTGTACTAATTTTTGTCAGTTGTCAAAAGAGTGACCGCATGTTCATAAAAGTCAAGCGTTTTCGCGTAAAAAATTTTAATTTTTGGTCTAAGCGGGCACGGGGTGTAACAATTGGTACAAAAACTCATCACTCAATTAAAAGTTTATGACTTTAAGTCTTAAAAACATGTTATAAATTATAACCTTGCTAGTCTCGCCTGGGAGCAAATTACCGTGCGAAGCGAACCACTATCGGCACATAAGACTTTGTAAGATTCATAATTTATCACATCAAGTTTCACCATTATTTAGTCCATTTATTTTCTATTCAAAAATTACCCTTTTTTGCTTACAACGTGTCATACAATAGAACAAAAAACAAGTAATAATAAAAGTAAACAACTAAATAACGCACATAACTTAACAACTTTTTTTGAAAAACATATTAATAATCATTCTATGTTTAATTATGCATATACTAGCTTCATGACCCGCTCGATGGGCGGGCGAGCTTCATGAAAATCTTGTTTATGATTTAAAATATATGTACCTAAATCGTTGATATGATAAGTTTTGCAAACATAAACAGTAGCATGTGTTTCTTCTATGGAAAAAAATGAAAATAGTTGATATACAAAGCTTACATGAATACAATCATGAAATACAGCGGTTAACCAACATATCAATGTTCAAAAGTAATACGGTTTTATGCCACACGTTTGATAAGCCTCCTGTACTAATTTATGGTGATTGGATATTAAGTTGATTGCATAATTCAAAGAATCGAAATGCATGGTTTGTTAATGTAACATGTTCGGATTTTATGTTTAACAACATAAACTTAAATTGTATATGGACCACTTCCATTCAACTTGATGCCAACTTTAATATAGCAAAATCCGTACACTTGACCCTGTGGCTTGCTTAGTTTCTTTGTTCCATAAATCATTCAAAAACATGTCCCCTACATAATCAGGACGTCATATAATCAAGTTAAAGTTGAAATTAGATTGCTACACATTTTTTGCTTGCTTTATTTAGCTTCTTGGCGGGCTTCACTTCGCTTCTTGCCTCGGCACGTGTTGTGGCTTGCAACGCTTTACGTCTCTTCTCTTCTTGGATTGCTATGTATGACGTCTCGCTTCGCTTCGATTCCCTTCGATTTCCTTCCCTTTATGTGCTGAGTGTGTTAGTAAATCAAACATGAAACATTGAATAATAACTTTATTTTTGTTGATCATACATGATAAAAAAAATACTTTGTAGCTGTTAGTGCATAAGAGATTAATCATTTATGAAAGGAGTACTTTGTAGCTGTTAGTGCACAAGAGATTAATCATTTATGAAAGGAGTAACAAAATTTTACTTACTTGATGTTCTCTAATTGCAAAACTCTCCATACAATCGTATTCTTGTTTGGACTTCTTTTATATTGAATTCAGAACATTCAAATGTAGATAAACAAACAAAGTACCTGCCCAATGTCATAATATAATTCCATAAGAAAGGTGCATACCGGTCACCATTTGGTGGTTGTTTAATGTCAACTAAAGATATCCATGACATAATATAATTCCTCCATGACCCCATAAAATGCCCCTAGATCTGCGTTTGAAAATGCAGTTCTGCAGGAGTCACAAACACCACTGAAAAGACCCAAATATCCCTTTGAAACATAAGTTTTTAGCATCCCCATACACCCCTTAAAAGGCATGCCCAAAAATCCCTATAAAACTGCAATTTTGCAGCCTTGTGGATGAGTTAAACAACCAATAAACGGAAGTTTTAAAGCCAATCCAAACACCCCTTAAAACGACTCAATCTCCCCTTTATAAGTATTGTTTGGAATCAACCCAAACACTGCTTTAAGAGTTGCAAAAACCCTTTCTCTCTTAACAGTTTTAGACCACCATACATATATTATGGAATATTACCTTGATAGGTTTTGGATGATCTTTGTTATGTGCAACAGTTTTAAATATCCCAGCCATTAGACTACTTCGCACTACCTATAAAGTTGAGAATTGTATCATTTTGGAAATAATGTAAATGGCTATATAAGATATCAGACAATTCACACCACATGTTTAGGAAAAAAGTTATTAAATAAGTCAGCCAACCTCAAAATCTGCGGAGTGAGGATTTCCAAAGATAACTGCAGTTGATTTATTTCTACGGTTTAGCATGCTAAATATTTCTTTGTAAGAGCACATGATCCATGCTAACACCTCTTAATAGGCAGTCAGTGCGACCTAAGGGAAAAAACAACAAAAATCCTTGACTTATTATGGATTTATGATACATGTATTAATGAAGATAAAAGAACTTTATCACGCTCACCTCCAATCTGAGAAGGTCAATAAACTGATTTAAAGGCAAAGGCTTTACAGATGCAGGTGTCCGATGTGGATTTTTATTGAAACCATAAGCAATAGCCACGTCCTGTGGAATTTGTTACAAATATGTCAGTTGTGCTAATAACGGGGCACCGGTGGCAAATGTGCAAGTTAGAGAATGAATCTAGTCGTGTAAACGTTTTTAAAAAAAACATGACCACAATACTAAATCAAAATGCAATACATTAATTTCAATCCATAGTTGTTAACTGTGGGATAATATAACAGATATGTTACCACAAAGCCAATCAGGCCGAACCGTAGTGGTTGGTCTGGTTTTATTCAGAGGCTTCATATGACCAAGATTATAACATAAATTAATATCATCACTTACTTTCAGTTAAATGTCTGCATTGTGACAGCTTGTTGCATCCTTGACACGCTGCACATTGATTTTAACACATAACACACAACTTAGTTAGGCGTTTCGTCAAACACTTGGTCTACAATCTACACATACCATCCTACACATTTAGAGCACATTTTAAACACCATAACATTTCAAAATATAGGTATTATCTAGACTTATACTGTAAAATTCACAGCATTTGGCCATGATTTAGAAATATAGTTCTTGATAGATCGGTGCTCAATATAAATTAAAACAGCAAAACTAAGATTCTCAAGTTTCGATTCATTGGTGTTCATATAAACTTGAATCGTAAACCTAAGATTTTAAAGTTTGGATTTTTAAATTCCTAACGTTTTTTATATAAAAAAATAATCAGAATTAAAATCACAAATAACAAACATACATGGTTAATACATATAAAAATTTTCAAAAAATTGATTATTCATATTTACCTTCAAACACCCTGGTCCGATTCAGTCAAGCCATCGATTACATATTTTCTGAAATTAGGGTTCTTCATTAATTGATGAGTCGATCTCAATTGGGTGAAATTAGGATTCGTATATGTGCCGTTTAAAACACACATCATGAATTTTAATAACACATGTTTGATAAAGATGGAATTGATTGATCGGGCGTATGTGTTTATGGATTTGATTTAGCATTGAGTGATTGGAGGCGTGATTATAGGTTTGATTGGGTTGAAATATTGAATTCTGAGTGAAGATAAGAGCGAAAGTGAGGAAGGCGCGTGTTTTGCTGAGCTGGATTTCCAGCTGGCTTTAACGTGGCATTCTTTTTGGCCAACTGGCTTTAACGTGGCATTCTTTTTGTCCAAGTGGCTTTATCTAGTTGGCAGGTATTGCTAATATATATATGGGGAGATTTAACTAAGACTATCACTTACAAAGGTAAGTGAGCCACATGCATCGACGTATCGATTGTGTTAGTCATATCAAATATATACCATATTGCACATAATAGATTCATTAATATTTAATTGAGGTCTTCCCCAATTTTAGATCTATAAAAAATTACATGTGATAAAACAACTTAACAATTAATCAATCATAATCCATGACAAACATGCATGTTTCATCATGGATTAACACAAGTCACAAGATACACAACTAAACACATAAGCATGTTACAATTAGGGTTTCAAAACAACAAAATAAATTTTTTTATTTTTTATTTATAAAATTCCCCTAAAAAAAATTAGGGTTTTGATTTTTAAACCCTAAAAATCGACTAACATACAAACACAATCCAAGATTCGTTTTTTATGTGTTTCGGTAATTAATTACATGTTAAAACGGCTCGTGATGCCACTGTTGGAGTTTTAATAACATGACTACTTCATAAATTAAACACAAAACATCAAAGAGAACATGCGGAAGCGTAGGATCAATTTAACACATAAAGAATTAACCGAATTTAAACGTAAACTTACCTTTGATTCTAGCTAAACAAGAATCAACTTCAAGAATTCTTCAATCAAGATCAAGAAGCCTAAATAGGGTTTATAAGTGGATTAACGAATTACTCCTTACCGTTTTGTAATTCAATCTAAGATATTAACTATAGTGAGTTAATACCACGTTCTTGTACACACGTATTATAACGAATTAATGTTTACGCTAGTAACAAAACCACAAACGATTTATTGCTCAACAAAAAAGTCGATCAATCCCTTTTTAAGGATTTGGTTGATCGGTTTTGATCAATGAAAAGAGAAGAGAAAACAATTAGGGTTATTGTGTGTACAAGTAATGCAAAACAATGACACTTGATTTTGTATTTATACTAATTGTATCTTGGAGGACAAGTTGGATAAGGATTGGGTTACTACCCCAACCCTAACCACGACCGGCCATAGCCCAAGGGGGGCTTCCGGATCCATCTCGACTTCCAATTTACAATCTAGTCCTTCTCTTTAATATTTAACGGTCGTTAGTCAATTGCCTTTAATTACTTAACGCCCGTTAGTCGTTATTTTGTATTTATAATAATTATATAATAATTATTATTCATTAATTCTCATACGTAAAGTGTGCAATCCTGTGGTCTCGAGTTCGATTCTAGACATACATGTATTAATATTTGTCCACAAAACTAACACTATAGATCTCAAACAATGCATGAAGCATTTATATAGATAATGAGTTGAAAATCTCGATCACTGTAAGGGGAAAAGAAATTGTACTGCATGTTTAATACATGTAGAAAACATGAACTAGCAATCTTTCTAGACACCAGATAAACGTTCAACAAAGCGATTCTTGTGGTTCAGATCTGCAAGTCTGTGGTCCATGTTCCTTGTACACTTGGGTGTTTGGTAACATGTCTAGTCATGAGCTTTACCACCTTTCTTCCTAGTGAATTCCTAAGCCTGGTGGCACAAAGCAGTACCTCTTCTGGAGTCAAGTTCATAACAGATACAACCCGTTCGTTCTTGTTCTCTGCATGAAGCATTTATAGTTTAAAATTATTTATCCCTGATTCAAATATTACTGTAATGCAGCTTCATTATTGCTGCTTAAAGAAAACATTAGTTAACAAAACAAAACAAATGGCAAGGAGGAGAGTAATTCATAAAGAGTCTTACAATATAGTCGCTTCAAAAATGGATGTTGGCCACGGTTATGCTTAGTAACCACCTCTAACTGAGGATTGCTTTCCTTAAATGACGGCAACTCAGATTCCATGAATGCTCTACACATTGCATACATAGCTGTTAGCACCTTAATGATGTGAAATTCAAACTAAGTGTTATGCCAATTCTTTTTTGGGTAAAGGGCCTTCCACCCGTAAAATAAATGAGTTGAAGCAAACTGGTAGTTGACCAAGATTTTAGCAGGGCATTACTCTGTATATCTTAAGCTTCTAATTCAACGCAAACTGAAAAATGAGTAGAATGACCCAGAATTATATATGTTGATACTTTATTTGAGACTAGCACTTCTTTCTAATATTCTAATAATTATTACTGTATTAGGAAACATTAGTATTAGTATTTTTATTTATAAAGTCTTATTATTATATTAGCAACATGTTAACTGTTAACTAAGTTACTTGGTAACAAAATGTATACTAAAATTTATAATCATTAATTATTAATATTATCATTATGGCAAGTCAAGAGCAACTTACCTGCGAAAGTACGTCACCGAGAAAGATGATCGACCTCTCGAAAGTAGGTCATGTTAGAATTTAAATACCATAACAATTATATAATTAATTCTACATCACCAAAGCACGTAGCGGAAGCAAAGAATCAATATTTAACATGTAAAGTGATTAACCGAATATTAAAGATACGTACCTTTGATCCTAGCAAGAACAAGGATCTAAACTTCAAGTTCTTCTTCTTTATCAAACAATAGGATTAACGAGAAACCCCTTACCTTTTTGTTTCTCAATCCAAGATGGCATTAACTAAAGTAAGTTAATTACCAAGGTTTTGTACACACGTACTCTAACCAATTAATGTTTGGTGCTAGAAAAAGAACACAAGAATTAAACCAAACTATTTGTTTAATTATTAAAAGTCGACCCCCCTTCCTAAAGAGATAGGCCGATCGGTTTTAAGCAAAAGAAAGAGAAGAACAAAGTTAGGGTTATAGCAAGAGTGTACAAGATGTAAAACCCTAACCCTTATGCCTTTGTATTTATAGGCTACATATCTTGGAGGACAAGTTGGACCCGAATTGGGTTTGGAAAGCCCCAAACGACCGGCCCATCCCATATATGGGAATTCTAGAACTTTCTTTCCTCCAAATTTGCACCTATGGTCCTTCCTTTTGTTTACTAACGATCGTTAGTCAATTCCGTTAATTACTTAACGTCCATTAGTCGTTATTTCGTGTTCAAATAATTAAATACATAACGGTTATATATATATTAATTATTTACATTAATCATTCATACGTAAAGTGTGAAATCCCAAGGTCCCGAGTTCGATTCTGGTCATACACGACTTAATATTTTTCCAAAACTCTAACAGCTCCCACTTGAAAATTTATTAAAAGTGTAATGACATTGGTTAGCGTCTAGCAACACGCCAATGCCCCCAGTACAACTCGGGTGGTGGTCTCCTGGAAAAACCATTCAATGATTTATCATCATACTCATCATTTTGTTTCTAATACTACATTAATAAAGATATGGATCTCAGTCATTCTTTATTAATCATTCTGTTTCTCATTGTTTTTGATTGAGCAAGATTACCAAATCTTCTGAACATATTCAGGGGAGATCTTGGGTGCGGCCGCACAAACATCTTGTCAACCCTACGAGAGGCCCAGCAGTATTAAACTTCAAAAAATTTGAAGGAGCAAATTCTATCTTGACTACGAGCATAACCCATGAACTTTGCAACACTCCTGAAAACAATCCTTATAGCTACCAGTTACGTATAGCGGTAAATTGAATCACAGAAATGCACTACATGCATGACAGTTATTTGGCATCTCAAGTATGAGGATAACTATATACACATGATTTACTTGATGACAAGATCCATAAAGTAAACTCATGAAGTTGGGATAAGTCCTATATTCAATTCATTGAATATCATGTGAAATTGGCATGTCAACGCATCAATATACTTTCAAGTATATTCTACCAATACTCAGATTTGTCTTAATTTAATGATATTCCCATATCATTAATCGACAACGGACAATTTAGAATAACATAAGTTATTCACGGATTTAAACATGCAAATATAGGATACAATCTATTATTAATGAAAACAAACGTACCAAGTACTTTAATTCATTGTAAATAATAATTGCTTAACATCCCTTATCCAAATACTAAATAGATCAATGCATGATAATTCCCATTAATGAATTATGCCTCAAGTCATGTCAAACATACTTGTTGACAAGGCATAAATCAACTAATCTTGATCTATCGGAATTTTGAGAATACTTATTTCAAGAATTCAATTAGTGAAATTCTTGTATGTGTGCATTCAACTATCTTGATATTGCCACATAATATTTCATAAAATGTGTGACATCCTCAACCACCAATTTATGACAATTAAACTATCAAACCTTTTACAGTTTAAAGTATTCTAATTCTTTAATGTATAATGCAACTATCCTCACAGTTAAGCATAACTAGTACTCATGACCATTAACAAGGATGAAATCCTACCATGACTAGTATTGAGTGTCATCTCAATTTTATTAGCATCATTGTATGCAAACAACAATGTACTCTTTAAAATTTTTCGTAAACTTTAATATCCATTGTGTAATGTTTGATACCTTCCAATCTTTCAAGATTTATCGGCTATAACGATTACGCAACAATTTGCCATATGGTTCATGCTTAGAATTTAGTAGCAATTCCAGGATGAGGATGTTAATTCTATATCCAACCATATCCATTACACTTAGTTATCTAATAACTTTCAATTAGATATTAATGTTGTCAAATCATCTTTCATCCAAGCATGATACAACAAATAACATGATGTACATGAAAAATCCTTGTGTCAAACTTAGATTTCATTCATGTTATATCTTTTCAAAGATATGTTTCTATTCAAACTTTCTAATAGTATATCATGTTCTATTAGAATCAATTATTTTTACCGCTTTGTTTATAACAATAAACATATATTCCAAGGTTGTATGTTTATTTTCTAAATCATCGAGTGAAGTTTCATTCCAAACTAAGACTTAACATTTAATGTTAATGGAATGTTACTTCCTATATGTTATACAACATATATGAAATAAGAAATAAATATAACACTCCCACTAGCTTTCAGGAATACTAAGAAATCGTCTTATTTTAATTATAAATCATAACTGAATTTAATAATTAAACATAAGTATATCTCCAAGATGCATGCCTTAATCCATTCATGAATTATTGCACTTTGTATACTTCCAAAGATTATTTGAATTCAAATACTCCTTTCAATTACTTATCGTCCTGGCACAAGTAATTATTCAAGAAAGAGTTTTGATATTCCATTGTTAATTTCATATTTATGAAACTAAGAATGACAATCATAATCTTTATACATTTAATGTGCCTAGAAAGAATTTCAATCATAGTTAATTGCTTAAGTGTGATTAATAATTTTTCCATACATTAAATATGTATACAAAGTTTGTCCATATGATTTCTACACAAGAATTTAAATCTCTAGGATTTTCATTCCCTTTGAAGAAACTCATCTTTATTCTATAGTGTAACTATAGAGTTCAAGATTAACTAAGTTTCCAAAACTAGTTATGTTTCTGGACTGCATCTAAACATTCATAGTATGAGTAATTTGCCAAATTCAATATTTGCAATTCATCTTAATGATCAACAGGTTTACCATAATCCTGTAACTCATAATCCTCAACATATTATTCAAATATTTGAGATATCCTTACGGATCTATGAATGAGAATTCCATCATCTTGAGATTTAACATTAACATGTTTAATTCTCATCATGACATTTACTAGTGTATTTTTAGAAGATTATGTATCTTGTAACTTTATCTTTTCAAGATAAACCTCCCACTTGCCTTTTGCAATCTATAGACTATCTATAAATACTTTAGCAAGTAGAGCAACACAAAATTGTTCTCTTTTGGGACATTACAAATACATATTGACAGTTCCTTACATTAGTTTGTTAATAACCTACTCAAAAGCAGTTTAACAAATTCAGAACTTCAATTTTATGACTTAATGTGATTCATCACATTCTATAGTAAATGGTGTCTTATTAATCTTCTAGGTTGGAGTCTAATTGAGTATATACTACCCATACTCAATTTTCTAACCTTGATAGCTTTTGGAAGAAAGGAAGTTATAGTTATCTTTAATCAAACAATAATAATAGAGTTTGATTCTCCTAACTGAACACACCACAAACTTGAGGTATTTCATTAGAACTAATATTGTGAGACAACCTAACAATATGTAAGATAAACTTATACTCCTTCTGGCTTACCTATTTACCAACTAAATCAACTTAATGGTGAAATAGATTTTCCAAGCCAATTGCATGCTTTATAACACAAGTACTTTTTTAACTAAGTCACTTATCGTCCATGTCTCAATCAAGAAGACATAGACTGTTATAATCCCACTATACGTTATAAATCATTGATCATCTGAATGACTTCTTGTATATGTCTTAATTAAAAAACATAACAAGTTAACGTCTTACTTTATTATAAGTCTTGTAACAATTAAAAGACTTCATATTTATAACTTTACAATAAAATATAAACATGTATAACTAAAGTAATCATGATCACCACAATTTGGTTTCAATAGTAATTTCAAGTTAATTTATCACTTCATATATTTGTGACATTCCAAGAATACATAAATATTCAAATTTGAAGTAGTATTAGATTACTTCATTTATTTATGTCATTTCAATAATACATAAATATTTAGTTTGAAGTAGTCTTGTAATCCTTATTGACACTTGTTCTAATAGATATCTAATTTAGAAACAGTAATTATCCATGTACGGTCTCACGTAATCATGGAATTTCACCTTGTTGTTGTAATCTAGTCAAGGTCTCACTTAAGCTAAATTTCAACAACAAGTGTTTCTAGACTTTGAGGTGTATTAGTCATATTTAGAACTTTAGTTTCTTACCTTGCGGTCAAGACAGTTCTTTAAATCATATTCCTATATGTTGTACCTTGCACACAATATAAGATTTCTCCCACTTGTGCATGGAACAACATCATGTACCAGATAAACAACGCGTCACTCGTTTGTTTATGTGATCAATATGATTGTGTCATAGATATTAGTAGATATAGAACCACCTTATCTAGTAAGGAAATGAACATGACTATCCTTAAAACCACAAGTGTCTATAATTGAAAAGTAATTATCTCAAGACATTCTAGATAATTTGGGTTACTACCAAGATGACAAAGCTTGTAGCTCCCACTGAATTATAGATCATTACATTAATTCATTATTCAGTAATTACAACACAATGCTCCCACTGGATTTGACAACATTGTAAATGTTTCATAACTAGTCAAAGCAATTAGTGTGCTATTTAACTTTCCTACACCTTTGAGAAGACCCATTCGTAACAATTACTTAGGTACTAAAAAGAGTGTATTCTACTATGTAGACGATGGACTATCCATCAATGCAATTAACTTGAAAATTGGGCATGCAATTTTTCCTTAATATGTCTACCATCCCCACAATGGTATGTAGCATCTTTAAGTGGTCAAAACACAACAACTAGATAAATCATGCTAGTTTGCCTTTTACCAATTTGCGGTAACTAGTCTAGCTTCTAATTTAATAACTCATAAAATGTGCAATTTTCTTAACTATTAAAGTTTTGCTATGAGTTATTTCTTAGAATTTAGACAATTCTAATTTTCCTATCTTACCTTTCTCATTCATGAAAAAGAATAGGATTAAGTCTCACTCTTCTCTCAAAGAAAGGAGACTAGGTTTATTCTTTTAGTAAAGTTGACTCTATCCAAAAACTCCTACGGGTGTAGATCAATTTACCAATAAAGAATGTCCCACGTTTACGGTTTAACGTTGCATTAATACATTAAAAGAATTTACAAAATTCAATTTTAGTATTTTCGATAATACAATTTTTCAAGAAAAGAAAATTACCCAGGAAATATTCATATATCCATTTAATCTTCTTGAAAACTAGGATCCAAATTTCCATAGTTTCACTACATCAGTTGATCTGCTAGCAGTGAAAGTACAAAATATGGTAATCTGTCGTACAATAATCGGCAAACAATTTCTGACTCCTAGATCATAATGGGAATTACATTTGCCAAATACAATTTGCAAAGTAAGCATGTTTCTTCCCATCTCATGCCTTAAGTTTCAAGGTCTCACTTACAACTTAATTAAGTCGTCTAATTTAGAAACTGCAAATTCTCCATGTCACGGTCTCACGCCATGGAAATTTACATTGTCATTAATATCTAGGCAAGGTCTCACTTACGCTAAATATTAACTCCAAGTGTCTCTTATAATTAGATAACATGGACTTAAATTTTAGGGTATTGTATTTTGATGTGACAATCAAAATATGTACGAAGAAGCATGCACACATCTTCGTATCCTAAAGTTTTCAAAATAATTTTATTTACCAATTAGGCTAAGAGTTAAATCAACAAAGATATAATTGAGGTATTGGGTTCACCAATCAAAGAATTACCTCCAATTATCACCCACTATATCCTACTACTGCATGAGTCATAAAGACCCAAGTTATTCAGATAATTATCACAAAAGTGGCGTGTGGAATTGAGGTCAATTCACTCTCAAGATGATTTTGTACAAAAGAATAGCATTACTTGTTAGCTCCAATTAGACGCACAAAGGAGCGGAGAGACAAACGTCCGCCCGAAGGCTAATTAAAAACGCGTCTCTTTCGGATGACAATTTAATGTCAAGCCTCCTTATACCCCTCTTATAGTTTGTCTAAACTGGGTGATCCGTTCACACTATTGGTACAAAACTCACCATTCAACCAAAAGTTTATGATTCTAAGTCTTAAAAAAACATGTTATAAACTATAATATTGCTAGTCTCGCCTGGGAGCAAATTACCGTGCGAAGCGAACCACTGTCGGCACATAAGACTTTGCAATATATAATTTATCACATCAAGGTTTCATAGTTATTAGGTTAATTTATTTTCTTTTCTAAAAATTACCCTCTTTTTTCTTACAATTCAACATATAATTTAAACAAAAAAGCAAGTAATTTAATAAAAATAAATAACCACATAATAACTCATATAATCTTAACCATTAAATCATATAGCCACATGCAAACCTTTTGATAAATCCTATTAATAATCTATATGTGTTTTAATATGCATATAATTACTAAGACTCCCATTGGTTTTCGAGCTAATGGTACCAATGGACCACATACATCAAACAAGTTGGTTGCGTAAGCCTTAGCAAACATATACCACGTTGCACATAAAAGATTCATTAATTTAATTAATTAGGTCTTCCCTAACTTTAGATATATCTTTTTATTACATGTAGCAAGTAACTTAACAATTAATTACAAAACCCTAATCCATGATAAACATGCATGTTTCATCATGGATTAATTCACAAGTCAAGGAACGTAACCCTTTACACACATAAACACACATGTTCCTAATTTTAGGGTTACAAAACTAGCTTTTTAATTAAAGAGGGATCGACCCCCCCCCCCCTAAAAAAAATTAGGTTCGAAATTTTTAATGTTCTAAAACCCTAAAAAATTCGACTAACATGTTAATCCAAATCAAAAATTCGATTTTTATGTGTTTCGGTAATACAATTACATGTTAAACGGCTCGTGATGCCACTGTTAGAATTTAAATACCATAACAATTATATAATTAATTCTACATCACCAAAGCACGTAGCGGAAGCAAAAAATCAATATTTAACATGTAAAGAGATTAACCGAATATTAAAGATACGTACCTTTGATCCTAGCAAGAACAAGGATCTAAACTTCAAGTTCTTCTTCTTTATCAAACAATAGGATTAACGAGAAACCCCTTACCTTTTTGTTTCTCAATCCAAGATGGTATTAACTAAAGTAAGTTAATTACTAAGGTTTTGTACACACGTACTATAACCAATTAATGTTTGGTGCTAGCAAAAGAACACAAGAATTAAACCAAACTATTTGTTTAATTATTAAAAGTCGATCCCCCCTCCTAAAGAGATAGGCCGATCGGTTTTAAGCAAAAGAAAGAGAAGAACAAAGTTAGGGTTATAGCAAGAGTGTACAAGATGTAAAACCCTAACCCTTATGCCTTTGTATTTATAGGCTACATATCTTGGAGGACAAGTTGGACCCGAATTGGGTTTGGAAAGCCCCAAACGATCGGCCCATCCCATATATGGGAATTCTAGAACTTTCTTTCCTCCAAATTTGCACCTATGGTCCTTCCTTTATTTACTAACGGTCGTTAGTCAATTCCGTTAATTACTTAACGTCCGTTAGTCGTTATTTCGTGTTCAAATAATTAAATACATAACGTTTATATATATTAATTATTTACATTAATCATTCATACGTAAAGTGTGCAATCCCAAGGTCTCGAGTTCGATTCTGGTCATACACGACTTAATATTTTTCAAAAACTCTAACAGGTCAACCTTTACTTTATTAGTTATTTTGTTTGTATTTATCAAATGCGCAAAGTTGGGTCTAATCAATTGTTTATGACCGGGATAAGGTGTTGCAGATGAGTTCTTTCAGGAAAGAGTTGTTCTGAATGCATGTAGCACTGCGTACCACCCGCCAACGTGAGGACATACTAAAGAGCTTAACAGGAGTGATGGAAATTGACAGAGTTTTTATACTTCAAAGTTCAGACGCACCTAAGTAATCGTCAAGATAGTTTTGTCTTGGGCAGAATTCGGTACAACATCCCATCCTTTAAACTAACACCACTACCTTGAGGTTTTATATGGTTGCGAAACACCCTGTGCGGTACATTATGGTGGCAGTTCTTCCTAGGGGTGTAAACAAGTCGAGCTTTTGTCGAGTAACTCGACTCGAGCCTAGCTTTATCGAGCCTCAAGCCCAAAGAATGAGCTCAAAATGTTAGTCGAGCTCGAGTTTATATAGATTCGAATCGAGTTATTGTCGAGCTTTTTGAGCTTTTAAGTGTTAGCTATGTTTTTTATACATATTTTGTATATTTTAAGGGATTAAATGTAAATACGCTTGGCGTAAATACTTATTTATGAATGTTTGAGCTTTTCGAGCCGAACTCAAATCTTATGATACATTTCAATTTTAGTTGGTTTAAAAAACACATCATTACAAATAAATCGAGCTTTCCGAGCCGAGCTCGAGCAAAATCCAAACTTTCTCGAGCCGAGCTCAAGCTTTAGTCATGAAGGCTCATCGAGTTATCAAGCTGAGCTCGAGCCAAACATATTATTGTCGAGTCGAGCTCTGCCAAAGTTCAACTCGTAAACGCCCCTAGTTCTTCCCATTGTTCAAAGTCAACTGACACTTAAAAAAGAGTGACTGGATCCTCGATGATCTAAGGTATTCACTAGAGGGGCAATAAGATATAAAGTGGGGTACTAATCCGCATAAAGGATCTTGTTAGGAATATAAATATTCAGTTGAAGACTCGGTCACCCCGAGCACTCTCGTGTATTAAATAGCTCGTAGTAATACAAGTAATATTAGTAGTAAAGTAGTTAATTAATATTGTGGAGTGAGTCGGGTCTTTACCCACTGTCAGCTCGCTCCACAGTCCACTAGGGACAAAGTAAGTAGGCTAAGCATGTAAGTATAAATACCCCTCTCCACATGTGGAGAGGGTTGGACCTTTGCAAGCATTCAATTTATTTTTCTTTTTTGGTTTATCTCTCTAAAGGTTCCACTCCACTTTCTTTCTCTAGTTTCTTCCTAGTTTGATCCATAAGCACCCAATCTTGTGTTTATTAGTTCATGAATATCCTACAATTGGTATCAAGAGCCATGGTTAGATTCGTGTAGTGCATATTCAGATTCGTGTTTGGTTTTTGGGTGTTTTTTGGTTCGAACAAATGAGTAAGAAAAAGACCCTTGTTTGATCTTGTTTTGTGGTTAAAGTAGGGTAATACTTGTACTTTTAGGTTCATAAAGGTGTCTTAGATCGTTCTTGATAAGTCACAACAGTTTTGGTGAGTTATTTGTGGAAGATCTGTCGAGTTTCTTGCCAGCGGGTTACTGTTCGTACAAAGTTTCTTCGCAGCGGTTTGACAGTCTGCTTTAGTTTCTTGTTAGCGGCTTACCATATTCAGTTGTTCTGCTCCAGCGGCTTGACTAATAGCGGTTTGTAGTTTATCCGTTTCTGGAAAAGGACAAACTGTACTGAAAAGGACAGTTTGTCAACTAGTGGCAGCGGTTTGTCAGAAATTGTCAACTAGCGGTTTGTCGTTTTGTGGCAGAGGTTTACGGTTTGTCGATTTGTGGCAGTGGTTTACTGGTTTCAGCAGGTTAAGTTTCAGCGGGTTAAGGTTCAGCGGCTTTAGTCTCAGCGGGTTAATCATCCAGCGGTTTAGGTCTCAGCGGGTTAAGTATCAGCGGGTTAAAGTTCAGCGGCTTTGGTCTCAGCGGGTTAGTTGTCCAGCGGTTTAGGTTCAGCGGGTTAATTATCAGCTGGTTAGATTGTAGCGGGTCTAGTCTCAGCGGTTTAATTTTCCAGCGGGTTAGCGTTCAGCGGTTTAATCCTCAGCGGTTTAACTGTTAGCAGTTCTACCTTCAGCGGCTTGATACTTCTGGTTCAGCGGGTTGATACTAGCGGCTTAGTCTGTGTTTCAGAGGTTTGAGTTTAGCGGTTTAGTTAGCTATTTCAGCGGTTTACTTAAGCGGTTAGACTTGTGATAGAGGTTTGGTTCTCAGCTTTAGCGGCTTATTATTAGCGGTTTGTGTTGAGTTGCACTTTAGCGGTTTAAACTTCTGACTTAATGACGAGCACAGCTTCAGATGATATTCAAGCAGCTGGGTCCGATACCCGTCCACCTATGCTTGATAGGACAGACTATGAGTCGTGGGCACAAAGAATACGACTTTATTGCTTGGGAAAAGAAAATGGGGCAAACATCCTTAAGTCCATTGGTGAAGGACCATTTCAGATGGGTACTACCAGAGATGCTGTAACAACTGGTGAAGATGGCACAGTCACACTTGGTATTGACAGACCTCGCACTTACAATGATCTTACTGAGGAGGAAAAGAAGAGGTATGATGCTGATATTAGAGCCTCAAATATCATCATTCAAGGTCTTCCAAAGGATGTCTACAAACTCATCAACTTCAATACAGAAGCCAAGGCAGTATGGGACAATGTGAAGATGCTGTTGGCTGGGTCAGAACTGACAAGGGAAGACAGGGAATCTCAATTGTATGATGAGTTTGAACATTTCAAAATGAACCCAGGAGAGAATATTACAGACTACTATGCGAGATTCCATAAGTTGGTAAATGACATGAGGATAATTAGAATGACTATGCCCAACATCCAACTTAACTCCAAGTTTGTGAACAATATGACTCCAGAATGGGACAGATTTGTTACTGCTGTCAAACTCAACAAAGGTCTGAGGGATACCAACTATGAACAGCTGTATGCCTATCTTCAACAACATGAGAAGCATGCTGTCTTTGATCGGGTGTTAAGAGAGAAGTTGAATCCATCCACTTCCAATGATCCACTAGCATTTATGGCAACTACTGTACCAAACTTTCAACCATCATCCAACCAAGGACATCCTCAACTTCTATCACCATCATCTGCTATGAGTCCTCAACTTGACTCAGGCTATACTCAGACTGATAAAATGCTTGATAACCTCACCAATCAAGTATCTTTACTTGTTCAACAGTTCAAAGCTTCTCTTCCTCAGACCAACAATCAGTTAAGAAATTCATCCAACCCGCGAAATCTTGCAATGGTGGAGGATGGAAAAATTGTGGTTCAAAATGTGCAAGGGAGAGCTGGCAGAAACATGGGTCGAGGTATTATGCAGAACAGGGCTGGGAATGCCAACCAGGGGCAAGGGAAACAGATCAAGTGCTATAATTGTGGAGGTCTGGGACATATTGCAAGAAACTGCACTCAACCAAAACGACCTCAGAACTCAGACTACTTCAAGGACAAGATGCTGTTGATGCAGGCTCAAGAGAATGGAGCAGTATTGGATGAGGAAGAATTGTTGTTTCTGGCTGGTGATGGGGGTAATACTTTTGATGCTGATGTGGATGAGCAACCAGTCCAAGATATGGCACTCAATGATCCTAATATCTTTTAAGCTGATGATTGTGATGCGTTTGACTCTGATGTGGATGAAGAACCAACTGCTCAAACTATCTTCATGGCTAACTTGTCGTCCTTGGCCTCTCCATCTCAACAAGCTGGTTCTTCAAATGCTTCTATGATATCTGAGGTACTAAGATTATATGACACATATGAAATAGTTGATAAACAAAAGTTTTCCATCGAAGTACAACAGGCAATTGTCTCTGACTCAAATAATGTTGACATGGATAATAGCAATATGATTCCATATGAACAATATTTGAGTCAGAAAAATGTGTATGATGAACAAAATGCTGAATCTTCTGTTGTAAATGATGCTTGTGTTGTTGATGACTTGTGTGCCGTAGAAATTACACGTGAAATAGATAATGCATGCATACGTGAAAGTACAGTACTTGCACCTGATGATAACTTGATCACTAGACTAAACATTTATAAAGAACAAGTGGCTATGTATGAACAGCGTGCTAAGTTTGAGCTTAATGAACGTGAGCAGAAATTAGAAGGTCAAATGAGTACACTTATTAAAGAGTCTAGAGTAAGAGAAGAAACATTAAAACAAGAGTTGAATTCTTTGAAAAGTCAGCTAGAACAGTCTGTCAAACAGAAACAGGAAGTACAAAAGTGTATAACTACACTTAAGCTAGAATTCAAAGAAAAAGAAAAGGAACTCTTAAATGATTTCTCTAGGCTCAAAACCTTAAAAAATAAGCTTGAGGATAAGTTGTACACACAAGACCAAACCAGACAGACTGCCCAAATGATGTATAAGCACAGAAAGTTAAGTGACAAGCATAGTGAAAGCAATGTAGGTAGATCTAAATTAGCTATTCATGAGATTGCTAAGATAGCCCAACCTGCATTAAATGATTCTAATGTGATGTTTATGCCTAATCACGACCCGCCTGAGCATATCTACACTAAAGAGGAGGATGAGATAAGTGAGAGAACACGGGAAAGAATGAATGAGAAAATGAGGGATCCCGAGTGCATAGCCAGACGAATAATAATCAAGCCCCATGACTATAGTGAGGAAAATCGTTTGACTGTGTTTGCTCCTCAAAAGAAGTTAACACCTGAACAGATATTCTGGAAACAAGATAATGATAAACTTAAGGAAGAAAAACTTAAGGCCAACACCCCTCTCATTAGAAAAGTTGCGTCCATAACGGTGTATCCTCCCAATACACCTAGGAATTTGGTGCCGTTGTCTCTTCCCACTGAATGCAAAACCTTTATTAGCTTATATGTGCTTTGGCAACTGTTTGCTGATTTTGATAAAACATGTAAGAAGAGAATCACACCAACCGGCATTACTGAGGGGGAAAGGTGTTTTGAACATGCAAAAAGGTGTTACTTAACTGAGGTCATGCCATTCTTTAAACTACTCAAAGAGCATTTTGAAGGGCTGCAAACTGCCCTCAACACAGAAATAAAAGAAATGAAAGTAGTGTTTAAAGATATGGAAAATGAGGTGAATGAATATGCAATAGAACTTAAGAGCCGCGAAATTGAAAGGAAAAACATGCTCATCAATAATGATAATTTGATTGCGAGATGTATTGCACAAGATGTATTTTTTACTGCAACTGATTCTGCATTATCTGCTTGTCAATATCATGAGTATGCTATGGCTTTAAATGTTACCCAGAATCGTGTTGTGGAGCTTGAGGGGGAGAATTTGAAACTGCTTGAAAAAATTCAAAATGATGACCATGATGACATGGTCAAACGTTTTTCTAAACTAGAGGTTGAACATCTTAACTTACAATTAAAATATCAACACTTAGAAGAAAGATGTAAACTATCAAATACCAAGACATCTTCGGATGCTCCTGAGTTTGATACGTATTTTGAATTAAGCAAACGGGATGAGAAAATTCAAGCTCACACTAACACGATTCATCTGTTGAGGGCTCAAATTGCCCAATTGAAGTCCAACAAGTGTGATGTTTATGGCACCAATAAACCGTCGTCGTCAGATTCTCAGAATTTTCAATATCAAGACACCATAAACAAATTACATCATGAAAATGAGTGTTTTCGAGAAGAAAATTCTAAGATTAAACAACATTACAAAGAGTTATATGACTCAATTAAAGTTACAAGAAATAGTCATAATGAAAGGATAACTTCTTTGTTAAATGAAATTGAGAATCTGAAGACTCAGGTGAAAGGTAAAATGCCATGTACATCTTGTAATTGTGTTTCATCAAAGGTTTCTGCTTGTAAAATATATGATGTTGATGTGGGGCCTATTCCATTTCCCATAAGAAATAACAGACCTGTCCATCAGATGTATCTTAGTCACCTTAGGGATGGACTTGACACTCTTCGAGAGGTTGTGGAAGAGGACAAAATAGGAAAACCACATGATAAGGCAATAGGTTATGCATGTGTCCTCACAAAAAGGATCCAGGAACAGCTAGAATATGCTATTAGCTCAGGTCCTAGGTCCAGTTACCAAAAGGATAGCTTAGGTGCCTCATCGTCCACTATTAAGAACAAGCATGTGTCCTTTGATTTACCACCAAGAACATCAGAACCTAGCACATCATTATCAGGAAAGCATGTGTTAGTGAAGCAAACTAATGTTCCCATCATTACTTCTACAGGAGTAAGAAGTGACACCCAAGCTAGCGGGTCAAAGCCTAAAGGCAATGCAAGGAATGATAGGACTGCGCCGGCTAAGAGTGATCACAAGAAAAGAGTAGAAGTCCAACCTAGGAACAATAAGTTTGTAACGACTAGATGGAATCGTGTTGATTCTAGTATCAAAAGTACCGTAATTAATTCGAATTCTAAAATGGTCTGTAAAACATGTGACGAATGCTTAATTTCTGTTAATCATGATGAATGTGTTGTGTCGTCTCTGATATCTCATGTACCACCCCATATTATGCATGTTAGGAAAACTGAAAGTAATGTGAAAAGTTGGAAAGCCACAGGAAAAATCTTCACTAAGGTTGGGTATCAATGGAGACCCACTGGAAGGAAGTTCAGTTTAGGAAACAAGAATCCATTGCCTAAGTTGAATGAACATAAAATTGTGAAGATTAAAGAATGGAGACCAACGGGTCGAATCCTTCCATTAGGAACACATAGCCCTTCTAATAGGTCCCTTGATAACTCTAGAGTAGTTCCCACTGTAGAGGCATCAATATTAGAAAAGACTAATGCTCCAGAACTTGTGTGTGCTAACCAAACGGACCCCAAATTCCAGTGGGGATCCACATATTTCAGTTATCCATTGTTGTCTGGTTTCAAATGCAGGTCGTACAAATCGTCCTTTGGTATTTGGACTCAGGATGCTCAAAACATATGACTGGGGATCGCTCACGGCTCAAGAACTTTGTGAAAAAGTTTATCGGGACAGTTAGATTCGGGAATGACCACTTTGGTGCGATTATGGGTTATGGAGATTATGTGTTTGGTAACAGTGTGATCTCACGGGTTTACTATGTGGAAGGATTAGGGCACAATTTGTTTTCTGTGGGCCAATTTTGTGACTCTGATCTGGAAGTGGCTTTCAGAAAACACACATGTTTCGTCAGAGAATTGGATGGTATAGATCTTCTCAAGGGTAGTCGGGGTACGAATCTATACACCATATCAATTGAAGAAATGTTGAAGTCCTCTCCCATATGCTTTCTTTCAAAAGCCTCTAAAACAAAATCATGGCTGTGGCATCGTCGTTTGAACCACCTGAACTTCGGTACCATCAATGATCTTTCCCGCAAAGATCTTGTTAGAGGAATGCCCAGATTAAAATATGAAAAAGATCATCTCTGCTCTGCATGTCAACTGGGCAAAAGCAAGAAACAAACCCACAAACCCAAAACCGTCAACACCAACTTGGAAGTTCTTCATACCCTCCACATGGATCTATGCGGTCCAATGAGAGTACAAAGCATAAATGGAAAGAAATATATTCTGGTGATAGTAGATGATTTCTCTCGATTCACATGGGTAAAGTTTTTGAGAACCAAGGATGAGACTCCAGAGGTGATCATTAAGCTGATTAAACATCTGCAAGTAAGGCTTAACAAGACTGTCAGAATCATCCGCACTGATAATGGAACTGAGTTTGTCAATCAACAACTCAGAAACTTTTATGAAAATATTGGCATCACACATCAGAAAAGTATACCTCGCACTCCTCAGCAGAACGGAGTCGTTGAACGGCGAAATCGTACTCTAGTAGAAGCTGCAAGAACCATGCTTATATTTTCAAAGGCACCGATGTTTCTCTCGGCAGAGGCCATTGCAACTGCATGCTACACCCAAAACCGATCTCTGATTCATCCCATTCATGAGAAGACTCCCTATGAGTTAATTCACAACAAGCAGCCAGATTTATCATTTCTTCGTGTGTTTGGTGCTCTTTGCTATCCAACTAATGATAGTCAAGACTTGGGAAAGTTAAAAGCTAAAGCAGATGTAGGTATTTTTGTTGGATACGCACCAGACCGTAGAGGGTATAGAAGCTACAACCAGAGAACCCGACAAATCATGGAAACCATCCATGTCACGTTCGATGAGCTAAGTGAGCAAACTGTTTCAGGACAAACCAGTTCTGGACCCGATCTTAAACTTTTGACACCTGGACCAATCAGTTCAGGGCTTGTACAGAATCACACGCCTGCAGAGTCTTTCGTTCCACCAACGGGTGAGGAGTTGAAGAAGCTATTTGATCCTATGTTTGATGAATACTTTGAGCCAACAAATGAAACAATCACAAATGCAGTAGCTGCACCTGACGCTACGGATGTTCAAGTTCCACAAGGCTCAGAAAACCATCCAGCTTCAGTCTCAATCAGTTTCAATGCTCCTGCTGCAAGTTAATCACCCACAACGTCAAATACTCAATCCTCTCCGGTGCAACAAGAATCTGCAGATGATCATTCTTTGGAAGTTAATCCTTTTGCTCCTATCGATGATGTTCCTTTTGAGAACATATTTGCTCCTGAACCCTCATCAGACATGTCCTCTCACGAAGAACACAGCACGGCAACATCAATCCAAAACCCTCAACCTCATGACCATCTCAAAAAATGGACCAACGATCATCCAATTGACAACATCATCGGCAATCCTTCTCGTCCTGTATCCACTCGTAAACAACTGGCAACAGATGCATTGTGGTGTTTCTTCAATTCTGTACTATCTAAAGTCGAACCAAAAGATGTCAAAGATGCAATGACCAAAGACTGTTGGTTCGAGGCCATGCAAGACGAAATCCATGAATTTGATAGACTTGAAGTATGGGAATTAGTGCCTCCTCCAGAGTGTGCTATGATTATTGCTCTCAAGTGGATCTTCAAGGTAAAACTTGATGAGCATGGTGATGTTTTAAAGAACAAGGTACGTCTAGTTGCTAAAGGATACAGACAAGAAGAGGGCATTGATTTTGAAGAATCATTTGCTCCAGTTGCTAGAATTGAAGCTATTAGAATCTTCCTGGCCAATGCTGCAAGTCTAAATATGATAGTCTACCAGATGGATGTCAAAACAGCTTTCCTGAATGGGGACTTAAAGGAAGAAGTCTACGTGAGCCAACCTGAAGGATTTGTGGACGCTGAACATCCTACGCATGTTTATCGCTTGAAGAAGGCTCTTTATGGGTTGAAGCAGGCACCTAGAGCATGGTATGATACATTGTCCAAGTTTCTTCTAGATCATGGATTCTCAAAGGGTGTAGTTGATCCAACATTGTTCACCAGGAAGACAAGCAAACATCTACTACTTGTTCAGATTTATGTAGATGACATCATATTTGCTTCATCTGACCCTAGTGAATGTGATAGATTTTCAAAAGAGATGAGTTCCAAGTTTCAAATGTCGATGATGGGACAAATGTCATTCTTCCTAGGATTACAAGTATCTCAAAGTCCCGGAGGCATTTTCATCAATCAGTCCAAATATGCATATGAGATCTTGAAAAAGTTTGGATTTGATTCAAGTGAGCCAGTTGATACTCCCATGATTGATAGATCTAAGCTAGATGAAGACCCGTCAGGGATTCCAGTCGATCAAACAAAGTACAGAAGCATGATTGGATCCTTAATGTACATTACTGCAAGCAGACCAGACCTTCTGTTTGCTGTATGCATGTGTGCGCGATATCAATCCAAAACAACCAAAAAGAATCTAGAAGCAGTAAAAAGGGTTCTCAGATATCTTCAAGGAACAGTTCATATGGGTCTCTGGTATCCTAAGGACACAGCCATGGAGTTAACGGCTTATGCTGATGCAGATCATGCGGGGTGTCAGGACACTCGTCGAAGTACTTCAGGAGGAGCTCAGTTTTTAGGGGAAAAGTTGGTTAGTTGGTCTTCGAAGAAGCAAATGAGCACATCCATATCTTCTACTGAAGCGGAATACATTGCTATGTCGGCTTGTTGTGCACAAATTCTATGGATGCGATCACAACTATCAGACTATGGATTCTCATACAACAAAATTCCTCTATATTGTGACAACAAAAGCGCCATTGCACTTTGTTGCAACAATGTTCAGCACTCCAGGTCAAAGCACATCGACATCAGGCATCACTTCATCAGGGAACAGGTTGAAAGGGGAATCGTGGAGCTGTATTTTGTGAGGACAGAGTTTCAGCTAGCAGACATCTTCACTAAGGCTCTCCCGAGAGAAAGGTTTCAGTTTATTCTCCCGCGTCTTGGAATGAAGAGCTTATCTCCAGAAACTCTCAAGTGTCTTCAGGAGGAAAAGGAGGAGTAAAGGGTTATCCTCTCATATCCTTGTATATATCTTAAAACAAAAAAGAAAAGAGAAAAATATAAAACCTATAAAAAAAAAAAAAAAAAACCATAAAAAATCGAAAAATCAGAAAATACCAAAAATAGTCTCACCTAGGCATGTCTTCTGTTTATCGATAACATTTACGGGCCTAGAAATGTCATTCAATAACGACACGGGTCTTTAAATGAAGCTCGAGCAGAAGTTACAACTAATCGGTTAAAACATGTCTTAATGGTTTGCAGTTACTTCATACTGCAACCCGCTCTATACATTGGGGAAAGCACGTCGCCATAAGGACGGCTGTTCCACCGACTGGGTGATGTTCACCTGGGCATGGATTACTTTATATCCATGTTACTCGATCTGATGTACGTTTCAGTGCATCATTTCTTGTATAAGAAGAGAAGTCTTCTTTACATCAGACTCTTTATCTTGTTTGATTCTTCAAGAGAGTCTTGATGTTACACAAGGTGGTAAATTGAATTAAATTTTCACAAATACTCGTCGCTCAATTGAATGACTACAGCTCTTTAAATAGAAAACGGGTCATTAATTGAGGGGGAGAATATTTGTTCAAATTTCTGACACCTTGCCAAATTTGTGCAACATCAGCAGTGACACTCTCTCGTGGTTTAAGGGGGAGCATAGTATGCTCCTAAATCAGAATACATTTAAACCTGACTACATTTTCTCTCAAATTTTCTAAACTTATTTAAATCAATTGGGATCATAAATCTCAAATGATTTGAAATTTTTGATCGGGGGAGAGAATGTGATTTAAATATGAAATTCTGATAAAATGTGATGATTTGGAAATAAATGTAAGCTCTCCCGTATGTGCTAAACTGCTTTGTATATCAATGCACATATTAAGGGGGAGCAAAATGTTTTGGACGTAAAAGCAAGCTCTTCCATATGTGCTAAACTCTTTCGTATATCGATGCACATATTGAGGGGGAGCAAATGGTTTTTAACAAAACATAAAGGATTGGGCATCTTATGTGAGCAAGGCTCAGACTTCACCAATGAATTGACGATAACTAAAGTCAGTAGTCGAAAGGATATGTCCTGGACGGGTAATAATTTCAAGCCAGTTTATCTGGTGATGTAAGCGTGTCTCGCAAAGGACGTGTCTGAGTAGAATGTACCGATTTCGAGCGATCTTCCTTGAATGTGATCTGGACGGGTAATAATTTCAAGCTAGTTTACTAGTGATGTAAGCGTGTCTCGCGATGATCATGTTCTTGGAAAATCAATCAATTCAAAAGTGCGAGCTTCACCTGACATGTGCAAATTTATAAAACAATCATTTGAGCACATGTTGAGGGGGAGCATTTGAAAAATATAAAACTCTCAAGTGTTTGCAAAAATGTGTTTCAGAATCATGAACACTTTGAGAGATTTTTCAAAGATTTGGTTTGGCAATCGTGGAAGAACACCAAAGACCGACCATTTTAATTAATGTATGGAGTTATAAGGATGGTTAGGTTAGGCTCAAGTTCCCACGATCCCGCCAGAGCCGGAGGGATCTACCCAGGGACAATCCACTAGTTAGTGTAGAAGTCCTTAGGTATGATTAAAAAGGAGAAAAGTGGATAAGGGAAAAGTGCCCAGTGATACGCTGCACAACCCTCCCTAGCCACTCAAGGTCCCTCAAAGGATTCTTGTTTCAATTGTCACGGAGTTCAATACATTCCTATCGTCTCTCTCACTCCGAGTTAGATGATATTGAAAAGGTGGCAGTCCTCTCCAGCCTCCGCTCACTAAATCAAAACGCACTATAGAGTCTAGAGCCACGAGATGCATAATAAGATCTCATAGGAACACATACTACTTCTACACTGGTTGTTCAACATTAAGGACACCAGTTGTAAACTTAAGAGTCCTACGCAGATCTTAGCAATCTGCCAGAACATTTATGAGGGAATTTACAATTGTAATTCTCAATGATTGAATGGAAATTCCTGCCAGGGTCAACATCAAACAGCCTTGAAAGCAGGCCACTTCGGTAATTCCTTGTGGATTACGCCTAGTGGTCACGGCGGTTTCAAACGATCTACAGTCGTGGGGTGAACTCCAGCGACTCACCTAATCGTTGATGTACTAAGGTACGATCTTAAAAAGCCCTCTGTGGGTTTTCGATTAGGAACGGTCTTGGTAAGAATTAGAAAAAGTCTTCACACTATGCTGTTGACGATTTCGAAGTTCAAACCTGTAAGTACCGGACGATTTGTTGCTAACTGACGTATGCAGGAACATCTGGTGATTGTAGCTGTGGAATGCTGTAGCTGGTTGCTGTTGTAGCTAGTTTCAGAAAAGATGCCAAACATCTACCACATGTTCACACTACATTATCATTGTAACCCAACAAAGTCATGATCAACCTAAAAGACCTTCAACACGGCTTCTGCAAACTCTGATGCTAAAGATCATGACTCCAAAGAGTGTGAGCATGTCGGCTCAAAGAATACTTCATCACATGGAGACATACTGATAAAAGATAACTTGAAGATACATGTTGATGATATTTTCGAAGAATGATCAAAATCATCCAAGACAAGGAGAAGTCGTCATAAGTCCACTGCTGAAGGCACAATGATTACTTAAGACTGAAGAATCAATGTCTACGAGCTACAAAGTTAAGATTCATGAATAGAGTGCTTGATTTAAGAACATTGTTATCGGGGTGACCTCCCTTAGGGGGAGATTGTTAGGAATATAAATATTCAGTTGAAGACTCGGTCACCCCGAGCACTCTCGTGTATTAAATAGCTCGTAGTAATACAAGTAATATTAGTAGTAAAGTAGTTAATTAATATTGTGGAGTGAGTCGGGTCTTTACCCACTGTCAGCTCGCTCCACAGTCCACTAGGGACAAAGTAAGTAGGCTAAGCATGTAAGTATAAATACCCCTCTCCACATGTGGAGAGGGTTGGACCTTTGCAAGCATTCAATTTATTTTTCTTTTTTGGTTTATCTCCCTAAAGGTTCCACTCCACTTTCTCTCTCTAGTTTCTTCCTAGTTCGATCCATATAGCACCCAATCTTGTGTTTATTAGTTCATGAATATCCTACAGATCTTGTGTGGGAACTGTTCGAGGCTATTCAACAACAGTACCCATAGTTTCACCTCGAGTATAAAGTGATTGTTTGAGAGGGCTGTTAATTATTTGGGCCAAAGCTATGGCAAGGTGTAAGAGCGTGTCAAAGTAAGCCAGGGGGTCTGGGTATCTTTGCAATTAACTATTAAGTTAACTAGGGTAAAGGGTTGTTTAAGATTATATGTATTAACTATTAAGTTAACTTTCGATAGTCAACATCCTTTTAAGATACATATATACGTATAGATATATACTTTGTTGGGGGCTTGGTTTTATATCTTCAACAATTTGAAGTCTTGGACTTCGGGAGAGCCTGCAACTTACATGTAGGAACAATTGTGGTGTACTTCTCTATTTATCAATAAAGTTTCTAGTTTTTCGCATCAAATCATTATCATTTCATTTCGTCACAAATTTGGGTAAAGATGTTACGGAAACAATATCCGGCACATTGCTCTTGGGAGTCATGCGCCAACGCATTAAGCATTTATGAGGTATAGCTACTTTATCAATCCTCACCCTTGACAAGTATCAAATAATTCTTTGACATCTTTGATCTGAGAACTCCTTAATTGGGGCAACCCACAAAGGGAATATAATACAAACCAATGCTATGCAAAGGTGTACCAGCACCAATTGAAGGGAGGTCTAGGTATTTTTGCAATTCTTATGAAGGATAAAGGTCGTTTATTATTAAGTGATTAGGTTTCTTTCGTCAGCCAATTTATTTTAACTATAATAATTTGTCGGCCAAGAATCTTGCTAAACAAGTTAAGTATTTGTAGGTTACTAGAGCTCGTGGTTACATGTCATAAAAAATATGAGTATTATAGTTCCAAGTTATAAGGAACCTTTCATTATTGGTTTAACCGTGCAGAAGAAAGGGGGGGGGGGGGGGTAGACAATACTTGATAAGATGGGCATAAAATCCGTAGTGCTGTGATTGCTGAAAATCATTGTGGAAAACACATATCACGATCAACACATGATAAAACAAGTAGCTGTTGTGATTACTGTTACACACAACCTATAAATTTTTAACGTTAAACTACTCAAGATCACCATGACTAAACGAAAGGTATGGCATATATAAATTAACTAACTCGACAATCATAGACAAGATCAGAGTGAAAATAAGCAACACCGTAGTTAAAAAGAAGAAATAACATACCTAATGCCCCTACTACTTCCACCCCAGTTACAGTAGCGCTCACTACCAGCTTCTTAAGCTGCCAAACACCTCGTTGTGACATCTGCTAAAGATCAGATATCAGATCGCTGAATTACATTGACTTTTTATATTCTATATCTCTATCAAGGATTAACAAAAGCTAAATACAACAATAAAATGATGCACTCTGATACACAACAACAATGCCTAGATGGTTTTTGCTTGTTTTAATCATGAAAATATAGGTTGCCACAAATGGCTTATTAATTATATATCCAGACTTTGTCTTATTTTTACTTTCTTGTTTTATATTCATACATGTTACCAAATCAAAAAAACAAACAACGTTATATGATTCATATTTAGACTAATGAAGCACCTCTTAACAGTAGTCTTTAGACCCGGAACATCTTAATGAAACAAACAACAAAGTAAATACAAAAATAGTTAATGTGTTGGCATAAGAAAAAAACCTTGGATTTACAAAGTCAAAGCACACACGGCTAAGCTAAGCAAATATAAGTGAAAACAAAGAAATACAAACATACATCTAAAACAGGCATTCAAAGTAAAAGCATTGCATAAACATGTTTAGTTATCAACCCTAGAACAAAGTAAAATCACCCTAAAATTAAAATATTATGAAACAGAGTTAACAACATCTACATATTAAAGCATTGAAAAATGGCATATCCCTAAAAAAGATGGAATGATGGAAATAAAAGAATTATAAAGTTGAAGAAAACCGAGATACAAAAATGGAAGCTTTTGATACTTACTTGCAGATGTTGTGAAAAAAATGTTCTAGGGTGTTTTAGAGAACAAGTCGGCTGCTCAAACAACAAATGAAACTGGTTTGGCTAAAGTAGTAAGGATTAGTCACATAAAGGTAAAAAAAACTTTTTTTTTTTTTTTTTTTTAAATGTATTTTGGGGTTTTTGTTTTCGCTTACTTTTTACTAGTACTACGTGGTACATATTTTTACATTTTTAGATTTATATAAACTTATTATGACATATAAATTTATATAAGCTGAAAAGTTTTAAAATAAGCCATACAAAATAATATTCACCAAATACAGGTTAAAAGATGATACTCGTATGAATTTGCAAATTTAATTTAGAAATTAAATTTCTTCACCAGGTAAAGGTTAAAAGATGATACTTTTATCAATTTAATATTTCTTGTTAATCTCCTTTAATTGTAATTATACTTGCATCTGAATAGCTTGATCAACAAGTTACCTATACTTTTGATCATTATATGTTTTTTTTATCTACAATTCTCAAAAAAAATACGTGGTAAATCAAACTAAAATCTGCAAAAACGAAGTGGAAAAACGTCTTTTGCATCTTATGTTTGAGAAAAAAGAATCCAAACATTAAATTTTGTGCATCCGCAAACATAAAAAAGAAAAACAACTTTTATAAAAGGGTTTGCTATTTGTAGAGCTAAAGGATGCATTTAATAATTAAAAATTGCATTGAGGGTTTAATATTTAGCCGGTTGGAAGTAGAATAAAAGGGTGGGGTGGTTTACTAGCAAATAATATATGTACCGCTATTTTAATCATAGCTTTAAGTGCTTGAGTTGTGGCAACAAGGATTAGATTGTCATTTGGGTCTCACGGTATGCCACATCACTATAACACAACCCATTCTACAACCTTTACTTATCACAACTAAACACAACAACTTCATTTAGGTCCCACCACTTCCCATTTTATTTTATTTTATTCAATTTTCAAAATAAACTAAATTTATTTCATTCAAATAATACAAATAACATTTTTTTATTTAAAAAAAAAGTTACAAAATAATTATTTAAAAAAAAATAAAAAAATCTTCTAACTGTTAATGAACCAACCACCACCACCACCACCAAATAATGAACCAACCCTTCCACCCAACTTCCGTAGACATGGATGTTCCATGTGTGAGAGGACCGCCCACTTAACTCAACGAACCAACATTTTGGTTCACGAGTTACAAAACGAAATGCGGTTCATTTTGAACCACATCCTAGAGCGCCTAAATGCTCTTTCACACCCACCACAATAGACGCTAGGATTTTCTCTATTGTTTTTCTTTTATAAGATTTTTAGGACTCTTCTTTTTATTTCTAGGTTATTTTCCTTTTTATTTCCTTTGTAACATCTTAATTTGTGACTTTGGTCACAAATAATTTTCAATGAAAGGTGTTTGATGTTGTTCATGTGTTGATTGTGATCACTACTTGTGCATTATATGGTTGGTTTCAACCATTATACTTGGTTGACTTATTATACTTGGTTGACTTATTTGGTTGACTTATTATACTTGGTTGACTTATTTGAATGGGTTGAACTATTATGCTTGGATTGAACCTTTGTGTTATAGCTCTCATTCTCATGCATCATATTACTTGGTTGGATCATTTACAACTAACATTTGTCTTGTAGCATTTTTCATCCTTGGATCATATACGTTGGTACCCTAGCAACGGGGAGTATTGATCAAGGGGGAGTTAATCATGCACTAACCTTTATTTTTGTAGCATCATTCATCATTGAATCATATACTTTGGCACCCTAACAAGGGGGAGTATTGATCAAGGGGGAGCTCATATAGCACTAACCTTTGTTTTTGTAGATTCAAGCATCATAAACTTGACACTCCAATTAGGGGAGTATTGTCCATGGGGGAGCTAATAAGCACTCAAAATCCATTTCTCATCGTACTTGGCACTCCAAATTAGGAGGAGTAATCACCAAGGGCCATTCACTACATTTCGCTTTGCATTTCCTCTTTTTGTTTCGACAAAAAGGGGGAGATTATATTAAACTCATACATCATACATTTCATACAATTTAAAATGGCAAAATTGCTTTCAAAATTTACATAAAACTAGTTTAATCTATATTTTTAGAGGCTCGAGGAGTGGAGTAGGGCAAGAAAGAGATTCCTTGTAGACCGAACCACTATAAACATCCGTGTTGTGGTTTGATTGTTTCTTTCTCTACTTACTTGTTATATATCGTTTATTGTTTACATAACTTTGAAATCACGTTAAGTATTCAAAGCAAAAGAATTTTAAAACGGTAAAACTATTCAACCCCCCTTTTAGTTTTCCACAATATCCATTTGCCACTTTACCCAGTTTCTACCTATTGTTGCATGTTCATACAGATAGTTATAAGTGTTAACTTTTACAAAGTCAATTACTATCATTATACATGAAAATTGACTATTGAATAGTCAATTTACCAGCTTGCATTCTTACTTGGATAATGTTTCAGTATTTGACAAAGAGCAATGAAGAATCAACAATGAATGAACAACACCAGAGCAAGTTTACGTTCATACTTGAAAGTGGTGTCTGTTCATCCATCGTTGATACTTCTTCCATCTTTGATACTTGGTTCTGTCTTACTTGAATCTGTGTTTGTGAGTTGGATAATGTTATTTTATTTTTGATAAGACCAATGAAGAATTATAAATGGATGAGCAACACCAGATCAATTTTATGTTGATACATCCATCTTTGATCATTTTACTAGGATGTGTTTTGCATTGGATAATGTTTGTGTGGCTACTCATGTAGATGAAGTCAATATTTATACTGTTAGCCAAGGACCAAAGTAGTTGAAGTCAATATGTAGTAGTCAACCTACATTGAAGCTTCCTAATCACACAAAACAAACTACTGTACATAACTTCTACTTTCTAGAAGGGATCCAAAACACAAAAGCTAGTGACTTTCTAAAGCAACTAAATAAGCCATAGGCAAACTAAAACGATGACTATCCAGGAGAATACACACAAGTTCCTCAAACGGAAGACTTTCTCCTTTTCAAAAAGGAGATCAGCTAGGGATGCTTAGTGAGTAGCCTCTAGCTCGATTGCCTTGTCGCCCGCGTTGACAGCCTCCAATGTCTCAGCAATGAGGCCGGCTTGGCATTCTTGTAATGCCGCCTCATTCCGGTGAAGATGCCTCCGCAAGTAGAGGATCACCTCCCTTGCACTCGGTGGCATTGGTGGATTGTACCACCCATTTATGGGACATCTTAATCCTTAAAAAGCAAAAATCAAGACATTGAAACTTAAACTCATAACTTGAAAACAAACTTTTAATCTAAAACAACCATTACACTTAAACCATAATTAAACTATAAACGTGACATTTTAGCTTAAAAAAACCCAACCATCAACGCACCTCAACAGGACAACCATAGTAACGCCTTCCTGCGTTCACATTGTTCCAGCAGGTCCTTACAACCGCCCGCCTACCACATCAGCAACGCACCATTATTAAGATTTGATATGAAATATTTAGGATAAGATTTTATGATAGAGAGGAGAGTTTAGGGATGAGTGGTGAAAACCTTTAACTTTTATTAGCAAACAATTACTGTAGCAACCACAGAAGCCACGTGGTACTTACTCACACGGTAATGCGAAATGCCTATTATGCCCTCGGGCTAAAAACAAAATGTAACGGAAAGGAACGGCGTTTACCAGCGGATTACGGGTCAAAGGACGCAATCGGCCTCAAAAACTTGAAAAAGGGACTCATGGCGACGAAAATCTCAAGTTTAGGGCCCCTGCGATGCTTTTGGGCAAGTTTAGGGACCAACGGTGTATTTTTGTCTAAAAACCAAAAGCTAGAATTTTGTTGTACAAATCTAGAAGGCTAAAAGTTAAATGTCAAGTTGTCAAACACCGCTTGTATCCTTAACATATTACTAGCCGGGTACTTGCGCGTTGCGATGACAAGTACCAATGTAATTGAATCTTCCGACGAGTATACATTTTTATGTTATATCTCGTGAGAATATAACTTTATAGATAGTGTTACTAAAAAGTTCAGGATGATGAATAAATAAGAAGACTTTGTATTTGTAATTGTTAATTGTATTATGTGTAATGACTTTGTAACATTGGTCGCATATAACTTCAATGTTGTATAAATCTTCAAATTGACCGTGTAGTATAACTTTCAATATGTCGTACATATTATGTTAGTAACTAAATATCTTCAAATTGAAATAGTTTGTCCGGGTGTACACGTTTTTAATAATCATTATTGATAGTTATGATTTTTAGTAAGACTTATTGCAAGAAAGTAATATATCATTGATCAGGGTATTTATTAGTTTTGGTAGTTTTATTTGATAGCAAAAGTAACACATTTTCACATTAAGCAAGTGTGTTGTCTTAAAAATTAAGCCTTTTATTTTAGGAAGGTCCCAAATACATTATAAAATAGTATGGATATAAATACAGATATATCATCGTTCATTATTGTTGTTAAAAGGGCTAACGACGCAGCTTGTTGCCCATTTGCCTTCCACCTCTATGTAAATCTAAAAGTTAATTTTTAATAAACACAGATCCATCATCAAATTAAATTATTATTAAAAAAAAAAAAAAAATCCTCCAATTCCTAGAGTTTATTTTACTTGGAAATTAAAGCATGTTTATGGTATAGATACGACTCTTAACGTACATGTGTTTGATGTATGTGGAAAACTTGTGTAAGTTTAGTATGCAGGAAGGAAGGAATGACAATCAAAGAATAAATTTTCATTTCTGATGTTTGTTTAAAACTTTTGACTTTCAAAATAGAAATGATATACAAATATGTTTCATACTTGATAGTCATCAAATAAGTAGGATATAGTAGTTTCATATCTGGGCCATATTCTTCCTCTACATTATTAACAAGATAATATTAAAATACCAAATATCATAATCAAACCAAACAACAATATTGGATTTGAAATTTTGATTACTTGACTCATATCTATTCCCATTCCACATTATACCGAAACTCATATCGATTTTGATTTATGAGAGCAAACCAAACGTACCCTAGAAATGTGATTTTGGCATTCCCGTTTGGTGGTTATTGACTGATTTTTTTAGGTGATTACTAGTTAGGAGGAAAAAATATTGTAAATTGATTCATTAGTCGCAAAAAGTTCGCAATCGGGACCAATTTATGTTTACATGGTGCGCCATTCGTGTCTACAAAACTTGCACTCTTACACATACACTAAGGGTCTGTTTCGTTTGAGGGTTTTTCATCAGTTCTAGGTTACAAGCTTTAAATCAATTGTTTGGTTGCATTTTTAGACTGCGGGTTAAGATACTAATCCTAAATATTAGGGGATGTATTAAAGTTGTGTGTGTGTTCCGGGGGTGGGGGGGGGGGCGGGGGGGGGGGTGTTATGACAAGGTTGGCGATATTGTTTCTCATCCTCTTTTTCTTTCTTATTCCCACACTTTTAATATATATAATTTTTAATTTATATTTTAATATATAATATATTTTTAAATATTACTCCGTATTTTCTTTCTCTTACCTCAAATCCAAAACCATATTTAAATCTAAATCCAAATCATAATCATAAACCCATCTATAAACCAAACGGGCTGTAAGTCTGCTGAAATACTGTACTCGTGTCATACAAGTGACATGATTTTCTAAGCATGAGAAGTTCAAGGTATTTATAAAGTGTAAGACAAAGAGACTTTAGCACAATATGGCTGAAAACAATATTTCTGTAAGAAACAAATTCGGGTTGTCAATACAAAAGTACAACTATTATAATGATTGCTCGCAGAAAATGGTCACCACTTTTAGTTTTAAAATTACTACTGTATATAATACAGGAAAGTAGTTAGTTGAGCAATTTATGCAACTAACTGCACTTTATATGATGGTTAGTATTGGTTAAAAAAGTAACTAACAGGCAAAAACAAAAATAGCATAATATAGTATGGAATGTTTTTTGGTCACTATGTACTTAAATGGACCATGTGCCTTGTGGGTTTCCTTTAAAATTATGTTGTCACCCTTAAAATGTGGATGCCACCAATGGTTTGTATTCATTTATAATCATAGCAAATCATTTCACCTTAGCTTTCTTGTTTAACTGTTTTTATCTATATTTTACCAGAAATTTAATCAATACTCTTTTCCAAGGCCAAAAAAAAAAACCTATCATTGCCTTCGAATTAGCTAGTATCAATTTTTTTGGTTTTGGTCGTGGGTATTCTTTCGTTCTAAAGGTCTCACTGATGCTTGTTCCGCAGGATCATGTGGGGCATGAGTTTTCATATTTGATGTGAGTTCGCGTATGTATATGTAAATGCGTATGTATACGTGGATTAGATTGTTAGTTATCAATAAAGATGTTTAACAGTAGGCGTTAATTGTTTGAGGTTGAAGATAGGAAGCTCCATATGATCCAGGTAACAAGCGGCACCAGCAATACGATTCAAATTTCTTGTTTATTTTTCTCCTTCAAAATCCCTCACCATGATGAAAGGTTTACTCAGAAGCCTGCGTTGTTTATTCGGTAATATACTTATATACATATTCATACATATATATATTTTTATATTCACTTTTAACAAGGATCATGGGTTCATTAAATGGTTTGATGTTTTATAGACACAGATAATGAAAAAGAACCTGAAATTCAGATTGGAGCCCCGACAGATGTTAAACATGTTGCGCATATTGGATGTGATGGTCCATCTACCCCGGCACCTAGTTGGGTAAGTATGTTCTGTAACTCTATCCAGCGGTGGTAAACCTGCTGGTTACGTAGATTGGGTAATCTGTCAAAAATGGTGTTAACCAATTGATTGATAATTTTATAGCAGTGGTTCAGGTAGGCATGGCTGACCCGCATATACTTTGCAGTTCTTTTCTTGAATTTTTGTAAATAATAAATGTGTAAATATGACTAGGAAACAATTGTGGTACAACAATAATCTGATTATTGAAATAAAAAGACGTGGGAGTTGTATGCATCGTTGATACATTTTGTTG
Organism: Artemisia tridentata subsp. tridentata; assembly: GCA_021014915.2. NCBI lineage: Eukaryota > Viridiplantae > Streptophyta > Magnoliopsida > Asterales > Asteraceae > Artemisia > Artemisia tridentata. The sequence goes on along the minus strand of CP139503.1, from coordinate 110,406,602 downwards.
ACTTTTAACCCGATCAACCCCTCGACTGTACAACCATTTCAATTTAACCATCTTTTGAAATTTCACACATTTGACCTGTCACAGGCAAATAACATCAACCCGTTTACCATAGCAACTCAAAAATAGTTGCCTCTACCGTATCAATCTTTTTTCGTTTTTGGTTTTGTTTATACATGATTGTATTTTGGCAGATGAACGAGTATCAAGGTGGTTCCGAGTCTCAATCTGGTGAAACTGGATCAAAAGGTAAACTTGGAATAATAAATTAGGTGTTTTTGTTTGATGTTTAAAGTGTACACGCATAATATCAACATTTTACTGTGAATTCAAGATGCTGGGTCGACTGCTTCACCTAACCGCCCACACAAGACAAAGCAAGGCAGGCGTTCATCACATGGGAACGACTCACCTGGAAATGCAAATCACAAGCCCAGAAAGAACAAGAGCAGCAACACTGAATCTGCAGCCAGCGAAAGCAGTCGAACCAGAAGGCTAAAGAACTCGATTCTTGGGTCAGAGTCGCCCGCACTAGAAACAAATGTGAAAAAAAGGCGAAAGAAAAGAGGCGATGGAACCACCAAAAGATCTTCCAAAACCAGAAACAAAGACCCATCAACCGCAGATACTAATTGCTCAGATTCTGGTTGCAGTGTTGACTGAGCATGTGAAGAGCACAAACTTGATAAAAACCTTACATAAAGAGTTTTGTAACAACTTGATATTTGAATTATCTGACCAAAAATTCATCTTATTTATGAACCTGTAGATCACATTGTATAAATGAACATATGTATGCAGCAGTGAGATTTCAAATTACAGTTTTATGAAACCACAAACACTCTAAGCTCTCCTCTATCTCCTCTTGTAATGCGAAGATCAGAATCGAGGTAAGTTACTTCGAATTCACCACTTCCTCTATTAGTTGTTGGCCTAAATTGTTCTGGTAGCTGAGGTATTTCCAATGGTGGCAACTGTGATAAGTTTCCAGTTGTCTTTACCGTCGTTTTCTCGAATATGATTTTGATGGTAGAAGATCCTATCAAGATTATAACAATTATCAGTGTGTATCAGTATGATAAATGCTAGAACTGGAAACATGGGACGGTTGGATGGATGGGTAACGCCACAATCTCAGCAAGTTTTTAGTGTTTGACAAAATGATTTGGTTGGGCTGACTAACAAACGCATTTTTATCCATTTCTTTGAATCTTATAGATAATAAAATAAATAATGTGCTACATATGACTACAGAAATGATATTGTTACAAAACAACCTTTTCATAAAGAGATTTAGGTGGTATCAAACATTTGAATTCACTTCGGGTGACTTTCAACCCTTTAGACCCGTTAGAGACACAATATAACCAAATGCCCAATTAGAAGTGAATGGGTCAGATTGGGCACTGCTAGTAAATGCAAAAAGGTTCATAGATTCATAGAAATTAAGTTCATTGTGACCAACCTATGATCTCAAATTTATGGGCTAAAGTAGCAGTCACTTCTACCGGTTGAAGAGGCCATGGCGCACCAAGTTCAAGCTCGACTATATTATCAAAATCTTTGCTCAAGATATCAATACGTTGAAATACCTGTTTTTAGAAAGAAAGAAAAACAAAACTAAGGAACAGTCTAAACTGGTTCTGTTGGAAATTTAGTTCAATTGAGGGATATCATCATACTTGGAAATGGGTTTGGAGGCACGGAGTGTACACTCATTAAGTCCATGATTACCCTGACTCTTATAGTGGTTGTTAGCAGAGTTAATGCTGCTAGTATTAATGTTACTACTGTTAGGCAAAGATAATGCTGCTAGTATTGATATTAAGACTGTTGGCAGAGTTACTACTCCTAGTACTAAAGTTAGTACTGCTGGGCAAAGTTAGTACCGCTGGCAAAGTAAGTACTGCCAGGCAAAGTTAGTACTGCTGGGCATAAGTTAGTACTGCTGGAAGTTAGTGCTGCTCTTTTAACCACTGATCCCTGCTATTATGGAAACTATTATGGTATGATTAATGGGCCGTTAATCACTCATAATTCCATGGGCTAGGGTTTGAGTAATCTCTATTATAAATAGAGATCATAACACAACTGCATGGATATACAACATACAAACCCTAAACACTTGAAAGCGAAGTAGTTCTTGATTTGTGCCTAAAACAAGAACACCACTTGGTCTTATCCCATAGAGATATTCATAGAGATATTCGTGTAACCCAGTCATAGGGTCGAATAGTTTCTATTGGAAAGTGATAACACGATTTCAAGTGATATCCGGTACTCATTGATTATCTATACCCTGTTCTGGGAACACACGCAACACAAGAAACCAACAATCAATAGAAACTATTAGTGATAATCAATGGCTGCTGCTATGAAGCATATGGCTGCTAACTTTTCCAAACTGGAAAAGTTTGAAGGTGTCGATTTCAGAAGATGGCAAAAGAAGATGCACTTCTTGTTGTCAAGCATGAGTGTGGTGTATGTTCTGAGCACTCCTATTCCTGATGATGGGGATGATGCTACTGTGGAAGACATGAGGAGAAGGAACAAGTGGGAGAATGACGACTACATTTGCAGAGGTTTAATCCTCAATGGTATGTCTGATCCTTTGTTTGATATTTATCAAAATGTTGAATCTGCTAAAGAACTATGGGAATCCTTGGAAGCTAAATATATGGCTGAAGAAGTTCCTTGTAAGTAATTTTAACAATTACAAAATGGTCGATTCTAGACCTGTCATGGAACAATACAATGAACTTCTTAGTATACTTGGTAGATTCACACAACACAAAATGAACATGGATGAGACTATTTCAGTCTCTTGTGTCATTGATAAACTCTCCTTCTTGGAAAGATTTCAAGCATTCTTTGAAACATAAGAAGGAGGAATTAACTCTTGTTGAGTTGGGCAGTCATTTGCGTATTGAGGAATCTCTCAGGGCGCAAGACAGTGACAAGCCAAAGAGTAGCAATGCTACTGGTCCATCAGTTGTCAATATGGTGGAGCAAAACAACTCTACCAAGTACAATGACAACAAGGGCAAACATAAACATATTTTAACAAGAAGCCAAAAGCTACATGTTGGAAGTGTGGGAAACCTGAACACTTCAGAAAGGATTGCAAGGGTGTTAAAGTTGGCAATAAAGCCAATGGATCAGGCACAAGTGGATCAGGGAATGGTAATACCAATTCTCTAAAAGGTCAGAATATATTTAATAAGTCTTTTGAGATTTATTATGTTACATATATATCTGAAGTGTACTTTGTGCAGGATGATGTTGCGTGGTGGGTTGACTCTGGAGCAACAATCCATGTGTGTAAAGATAGAAGCTGGTTCAAGACCTATGAGTCACTGAATGATGGTTCTATTCTTCATATGGGAAATGAGTCAACAACCCTGGTGCATGGAAGAGGATGTGTGGATTTAAGATTTAGTTCTGGAAAGATTGTTTCTTTGTTTAATGTTTTACATGTTTCTAATATTAGAAAGAATTTGGTTTCTAGTAGTGTTTTGAATAATTGTGGTTATAAACAAGTTATTGAATCTGATAAGTTTGTTTTGTCTAAACATGGTGTGTTTATTGGTTTTGGCTATTTGTGTAATCAAATGTTCAGGCTTAATATCGTTAATGATATTGTTAATTCAGCCTTTATGTCGACCTCTAAACTAAATGATTCAACCCTATGGCATGCTAGACTTGGCCATGTACACTTTAAGAGAATGCGAGATATGACTAAGGATGGGTTAATCCCAGCCTTTGATATGGACACCGAAAAGTGTAAAACTTGCATGATGACCAAAATAACTAAGAAACCTTTTCAAAGTGTAAAACGTGAAACTGAAGTTTTGGAGCTAATTCATAGTGACCTATGTGATTTACATGCTACTCCCTCATTGAGGAATAAGAAGTACTTTGTGACATTTATTGATGATTCTTCTAGGTTTTGTTATGTTTATCTTTTACATACTAAGGATAAAGCATTAGATAAATTCAAGGTATTTAAAACTGAAGTTGAATTGCAACAAGGGTCCCTAATCAAAAGGTTAAGGACTGATAGGGGAGGTGAGTACATGGATACTGTGTATTTTCAGTCTGTTGGAATAATGCATGAAACGACTGCTCCCTATACTCCTCAGCAAAATGGTATCTCTGAAAGGAAAAACAGGGAACTAAAGGAGATGGTTAATTCCATGTTGTCCTATTCGGGACTGAGTCAAGGGTTCTGGGGTGAAGCTATGTTAACAGCTTGCTATTTATTAAATAGGGTTCCAATAAAAGGAACAAGGTTACCCCTTATAAACTCTGGACTAAAAGAAAACCCAGCCTGAACTTTCTCAGGGTTTGGGGTTGTAGGGCTGTTGTAAGACTCCCTGATCCAAAGCAGAAAACTTTGGGTGAAAGAGGCATTGAATGCATCTTTGTTGGATATGCTGAGCATTCCAAGGCATATAGGTTCTATGTTATTGAACCTAATGAGTCTGTTTCAATTAACTCAATAATTGAATCAAGGGATGCAATCTTTGATGAGAATAGGTTCTCATCAGTCCCTAGACCAAGTCAAAGGATTCCAAATGGAACTAATGACTTTGGTGTTTCAGAGGTCTCTGATGAGGTTGCGGTACAACCTGAATCTGAGGTCAGAAAGAGCAAAAGGGTCAGGACTCCAAAGTCATTTGGACCTGAGTTTCAATTATATCTAATTGAAGGAACAAGGGATGAGGTCTCTGACCAATACTCCCATTGCTTCATTGTTGAGGATGATCCCAAAACATTTGATGAAGCAATGAAGTCCAAGGATATTGCTTTCTGGAAAGAAGCAATAAATGATGAGATGGATTCCATCATGGGCAACAACACTTGGGTGTTGGCTGATCTACCACCTGGTTGCAAACCTCTAGGTTACAAATGGATTTTCAAAAGGAAAATGAAGGTAGATGGAACTATTGAAAAGTTCAAGGCTAGACTAGTCATTTAGGGCTTTAAACAAAAGTCAGGGATAGACTACTTTGATACTTATGCCCCTGTGGCACGTATCAGTACCATAAGATTGCTGATTGCTTTAGCATGAATTCACAATCTGATTATACATCAGATGGATGTGAAGACAGCTTTCTTGAATGGTGACTTAGATGAGGAGGTTTATATGAACCAACCTCAGGGCTTCATCAGGGCTTCATCATGCCTGGCAATGAAAACAAGGTGTGTAAACTGATTAAGTCTCTATATGGACTAAAACAGGCACCTAAGCAATGGCATCAAAAATTTGATGAAGTGATTTTGTCAAATGGTTATCTTCTTAATCAAGCTGACAAATACGTATATAGCAAATTTGATGAATCTGGTAAAGGAGTCATCATTTGCCTATATGTTAATGACATGCTGATCTTTGGCACTGACCAAAATCAGGTTGACCTGACAAAGGAATTTTTGTCATCAAGGTTCTCCATGAAGGACATGGGGGAGGCTGATGTTATACTTGGTATAAGGATTAAACATGAAAGTAACAAAATTTCTATCTCTCAGTCTCATTACATTGAGAAGGTGTTGAGGAAATTTAATTACTTTGATTACTCCAGTGAGTACTCCTATGGATACAAGTGAGAAGCTTATGCCTAATATTGGTAAGGCTATATCTCAACTTGAGTATTCTAGGGTGATTGGCTGCCTAATGTATGCCATGACTTGTACAAGACCTGATATTGCGTTTGGTATACTAGTAACCCTAGTGCTCATCACTGACAAGCAATTCAGAGGGTACTGAAGTATTTGAAGAAAACTATGGATTATAGTCTCTCATACTGGTTATCCTTTAGTATTAGAAGGATACACTGATGCAAGTTGGATCAGTAACACTGAAGACAATTCGTCTACCAGTGGCTGGGTATTCCTACTTGGTGGAGGTGCAATTTCTTGTGCATCCAAGAAGCAAACTTGCATCACCAGTTCAACAATGGAATCTGAATTTGTGGCTTTAACAGCTGCTGGTAAAGAAGCTGAATGGTTGAAAAACTTGCTTCTTGAGATTCCATTGTGGCCTAAACCTATAGCACCTATTTCTATCCGTTCTGATAGTGCTGCTACATTGGCAAAGGCTTATAGCCAGATGTACAATGGGAAGTCTAGACACTTAGGTGTCAGGCATAGCATGATTCGTGAGCTTATCATGAATGGGGTGGTATCTATAGAGTTTGTTAGATCTCAACAAAACTTAGCTGATCACTTGACGAAGGGTTTGGCTAGAGACTTGGTTTTAAAGTCTGCTAAAGGGATGGGTTTAAGGTCCAACTTAGTCACTGAATGCTAAGACACCCAACTCCCTGTTACCTGCTGAAAAGGAGGATGAAGTCTTTACTTCTCAATGGTTAATTTCTTTGAAAAAGTGCTTAGCAGGAGCATGAATAAAGAGGAACCACCTATGTAAATGTTGAAGTTTTGCCGCTTCAGGGAGCTTTGGACTTTTAGCTTTTACAACATTTATGAATTGGATATGGACACATGGCTTGTATAGTGTCAGGAGCATTTAAGTGTTTGAAAACTTGTGTGTATTTTATCTTCAGGTATTCACAGGGCCGTCTCTGAGGATTTATGGATCTAGGCCGAGCAAAAAAAAAAAAGGGCCCGGAGGCTAGGTGCAACAAATTATATAATATAAACTAAAATATAAAAACGATATGTAAGTGGGCTTTTTTATGTGGGTTAAGTTATATGGTTTAATTTTTGGATGATTGTTAAGATTTGTAATGGGTTTAGTTAATTACATGTACAATTTTTATATATATACATTAAAAAAAAATTACAATCGGGCCCCCTAAAAAATTGGGCCTCGGCCGGTCGCCCACTTCGTCCCACCCCTAGACCGGCCCTGTTTGAAAACTTGTGTGTATTTTATCTTCAGGTATTCAAATGGGTTGAAGGGTTCAATTCTTAGAACACCCTCATTCTCGAATATTTAAACGTGTAATGTACTAAGATGGGAATTAAATCTTCAAGATATTTTCATTTATGCACATGTTTTGTTTTATGTTTATTTTCATGCAAAAGGAATTGTACTAAATTGGGGAGGATTGTTGGAAATTTAGTTCAATTGAGGGATATGATCATACTTGGAAATGGGTTTGGAGGTACGGAGTGTACACTCATTAAGTCCCTGATTACCCTGACTCTTATAGTGGTTTTTAGCAGAGTTAATGCTGCTAGTATTAATGTTACTACTGTTAGGCAGAGTTAATGCTGCTAGTATTGATATTAAGACTGTTGGCAGAGTTACTACTGCTAGTACTAAAGTTAGTACTGCTGGGCATAAGTTAGTACCGCTGGAAGTTAGTGCTGCTCTTTTAACCACTGATCCCTGCTATTATGGAAACTATTATGGTATGATTAATGGGCAGTTAATCACTCATAATTCCATGGGCTAGGGTTTGGGTAATCTCTATTATAAATAGAGATCATAACACAACTGCATGGATATACAACATACAAACCCTAAACACTTGAAAACGAACTGGTTCTTGATTTGTGCCTAAAACAAGAACACCAGTTGGTCTTATCGCATAGAGATATTCGTGTAACCTAGGCAAAGGGTCGAATAGTTTATATTGGAAAGTGATAACACGATTTCAAGTGATATCCGGTACCCATTGATTATCTATACCCTGTTCTAGGAACACACGCAACACAAGAAACCAACAGGTTCAACAACATTATTGTAATAACCAATAAGTTGATATTGAAAACTAATCTCATATTCCTAGAAGATAAGTTTGCATACCTTATAAGTTATAATTTGTTAGCTACTAATAACTCCCACCATTGTTTTGAGTTTGATTTGGATGTTATTATGCCTCAACAACAACAATACCCAATCCCTTTTAAGCAAGGTATGGGGGAGGTGAAGTGTAGACAGATCATACCCCTACCCTAAGGTAAACCCGGGAGTAGGGAGACAGTTTCCATGAAGACCTCCGGAAAGTGAATGTGTGCGGGTGAATGTGTTCAAAATATATGAGGATATGTGCATGTGTACAACTGCTTATTTATAAAGGTTATTGAGCGAGTTTATGACTTTGGACTTGTGGTATTAGAAATTTAGAATACTGCATTTTATGGCTGTATGCATCAATATTCAAGCAATGCACGATTCCGGGTTTGTTAAAAGAAGGGAAATAAGCAATACTATTGAAAACCTTTGATATTCGTTTTTGTTGCAGCTGGTATGAAACTAACTACCCAAAACTCGTCATCAAAAATAATCACACCTAATCAGCTAAGTTAATCTAAGTATCATACAAAGTGATAAAACGCAAACCCAAACGCCCGAATGTTCATGTAAGATAACAATACCTGGCCAAGAGTTATAGGAAGTAGCCTCCCAGTAGGAGGGCCAGGGCGGCTTCCACCCAGAGTACGAGATGAGAAGGCACTGCTGTATATAAGTTTCCATCTTCCTTGAAGTTTGTCAATATCAGCTGAGAGATCAACGGCTCCTCCAAAATCTTCAATCTCTTTGGCTGCAGAATCTGCCTTTTGTAAATCTTCTTCGCTTGCAACAAGCCCTCTATTAAGCCCAGAAACAGCACTCTGCAATGGACCAATAGATAAATATATTGACTCATGAAGTACTAGTATCATGGTGAGGATTCAATATGAAATTTGGAAGGGGTAACCAAGTATGTGATAGATACCGTCATGTGACTACTTGTTGAAATTTGAACCAGTTGCATTCTTATTTTTTCTTATCTATTTTGTAAAAGATCAATACACTAACTTGTATTATATAACTATATTACCGCAATACGTTCTAAATTCCTGAAAAAAAAACCGATTTAGTAGCTTATAAGTAACAAAAATACACTTTTTGGACCATTTAAACCCCATTTTCACCATATTTTTCTTCATTTTACCCGCTTGAGATGAAAATGTAAACATAACCCAAATCTACACTTTCTTAAGTGGATGGATTAAAAGAATCATTAAGAAGCGCTAACTTGAATCAGACATACATTTTGAACAAATCCAGTTATGGGGTTCACATATCACATGCCTAGGAGATGTTTCTTTGCCTCCGATTACAAGTTTCCCCCAATGTATGAGAGCTTAAATTGGATTATGTTTTTGTTTTAATTCACATGAAACGGTATTTGCTTTAATCGCGCATCTTATCAGGAAAGCTAACTGCCATAAATGGTCCTGATCATATTGTTTGAGAAATCAAACTGATTACAGAAAAGAACTTCATAAGTTAACCAACGAGTAAGATGTAACATACTGTCACCTTATTTGATTTACATACAATAGCATCAAAATCAAAATGATAGTAAATGTTAACAAACTATGTTGTACAACAACAACAATACAAATGGCAAATCACACAAAAAAGTACTAGAATTTTGACCAATCTTGATTTAAGGTGTTCTTAACTGTTCTTTTTCGCAATTTAAGGTATCAAAGTTACTATAATTTCTTTTTGTGCAAGATAAGGTTTTTTGACTTTTTGAAAATGGTTATTGGTTATAATTATAGCCGAAATAACTTTAAAATAACCGAATAGAATGATACATCACATTAATTAACCATTTCAACTAAAAAATGAATCCTAACATCTTTGAAAAGTCTGAGAAAACCTTGAAAAGTGTTAGATTGCACAAAAATTTAGCTTTGATACCTTAACTAAAAAAGTATAGTAGTATAGTACCCTTTTACGCGATTTCCTAAAAAAAACATGTTACAGTTTGGTAAAACCAATTCTACTCTATAATCTTAACTGAAAACTACCACGTAATATTGGGCATAGTAAGTTCCTTCTTAAACATGAACAAACCACAGAAAATAAAATTATAACGATGACTTACTAGTAACTTAAACTTTAAAGACTTGAGTGTAGCATCCTTTGATAGATCAGGTAACTGAAACGCAGGAGCTTGTTCCTCAACAGCAGCGCATAAAGAAACGATGGGTGTTCTTCTTTTGGGTAAGTTAACATGCCTAGTATTATTATTATCAACGTTGAAACCAAATGTTTTGTTTTGTTTAATGAAACAAGATTGCGTGAGAGTGTTGGATGGTGAGATTGATGAGTGAGTCAGGAGAGACGCCATAACTGTTTTGAATATTTTGCTTGTTTGATGATGTTGGGATTTTGTAACGATGAGATGATTGGGTGGCTAGTATAGTTTAGACTCTCTGACTTTGTGTTTGAAGTACGTGTTTACCATTCTACCCGCTAGAACAATCCACTCACCCACTAGGGGTGAGCAAATGACCCGAACGGACCGGACCGACCGAGACCGGACCGGACCGACCACATTCGGTCCTGTCCTCGGTCTAGGTTTTTTGGCTAATTCGGTCTTCGGTCCGGTCGGTCCGGTCCGGACCGACCAAAAAAACCGAAAAAACTTGCCAAATCTTGCCTATTTGGACCGGACCGACCGAAGACCGGACCGGACCGGACCGACCTTATTCGGTCTTGGTCTCGGTCCCGGTTTTTTCCTTAATTCGGTCTTCGGTCTTGTCGGTCCGGTCCTGGACCGATGCTCACCCTTAGCTAGAACAATCCACTCACCCATTTACACTAGAGAAAGAGGGGAGAGGAAACTGAAAATAATCAAAGTTCCCAGAGTTTTTTTTTTAGAGGAGAGAAAAGAAGAGGAGAGAAGAGGAGAGGAGAACTTCACTCTTAATCTTCTTCTCAAATTGGGATGATCGGGAGAAAAGGAGGTTTTAAAGCCATTTTTTCTTACGTGCCCTTTCTTTTCTCTCCAACTAAAGAACACAAAATTAAAAATCATTTTTTTGCCTCTCCTTTTCTTTTCTCTCTTGTTTCCTCTCTTCATTTCTCTTCTTTCCGTTTTATACTCGAGAACAGAGTGTTAGACTAAAGGGAGTGGCAGGTGACTCGGTGAGCGCCACATCACCTTTCTCTTTCGTCTCAATTTCACTCGCTCCCGCTCAGCGTACATCCGTTTTGATAGCTAACTCACACCTTTCAATCTTATTTTTTATATTTATAAACTAAAAAAGTAAATGTGAACGTAAACGTAAATGTAATCGTAAGAACTTAAAAACATACACGTACGAAATTAAAAATATTTATTCATACATTAAAACATTACATAGATTATTAAAAACTTAAACCTACGAAATTAAAACATTACATGGATTATTAAAAACTTAAGCCTACGGTATTAAAAAATTACATAGATTATTAAAAACTTAAACATACGAAATAAAATACGTAAACTAACAGTTCAAACCCCACTTCGCTTTGATCCCCACCCTTATCTCTTCCATGACCCTGAGTGCATCCCTAGTCAAGTGATCATATGGCTGCATATAAAACATTAAGTCCTTTTGTTTTGCCATATATTCCTGCATTACCAACTCCTTTTTTTTTTTTTCCAAATTTTTTTTTTTTTTTTTTTTTTTTTTTTTTTTTTTTATCTCCAAAAATTCAGCGCGTTCTTTCATCTTCATTTCCATGGCACGTTCGTTCTGCTGTGTCAACTCGGAGATCATCAGCCTAGCCAATGTTTCATCATTCGTAGTTGCTGACGTTCCCGACGATCTCGCCCCTTTCTTCTTTGCTTTAGCTTTGTCCCTGCCTTCTGGTCGTCTCTGTTCCTGCACCTCATCTTCCTCGTCATCTCTAGCATCATTATTTAGATTAATACTAGCATCCACAGACTCTGGGCTGAAAGAACTAGACCCAGATAACTTGTATCTCTTGGACACTGATCCTACTCAGACACTTTCTTCAAAGTTAGGAACTTCAACGTTATTCTATTTCTCACACTTTCTTAAAACCTCCCAACAATGACAAAGCATAAAATGTACTCGATATTCAACTTCATAGTTAAGCATTGTCGTGTTGTAGTAATCTTCATCTCCGGTTCCACTTATCGACACCGTACGCTTGAGGTTATTGTACACTCCACAAAACCGAGCCACGTTCGGGCACACCGTCTTCCATTTCCTGTTCACCATGTTGTACTTTCGACGACCTTCTTTTTTTGTTTTGCTCTCCATGTATTTTATTACATCATTCCAAAATCCGTCTCCCTTGTGGAAAACTAGAAGGGGGGTTGAATAGTTTTACTGATTTATTTTCGTTAGTTATAAAAGTTTCTTTGTGAAAAACTTAGATTCAATTCTTTTGTAAAATCAATCAACATCAATATGAAACACTTATCTATACTATCAAGTCTAAAAAATAAATATAAAGAGTAGATGGAAAGATCAAACCGAGACAACGAGATTTATTGTGGTTCGGTAACGAAGCTCTTCTTTGCCCTACTCCACTCCCCGAGTACCCAACTCGAGAGTTCTAAGCACTATGTCAACAAGCTCCCTTCAGGCGGAGAAAACCGTACAAGGTCGCATATCACAATTTCCGACACTAAGCTAAATGTCGAGTAATAATCTAGCTAGTACCAATCTCACTCACGATCCACACGATCCTTACTAATCACACGATCCACATGATCCACACACTCTACTTTAGATCCACTTGATCTAAACACTCTCTACACAATCAACACAAGATCCACACGATCTCTACACGATCACAATGATCCACACAAGATGACTAAACAAGACAATGACAACTTGATGCATGTCAAGATATAAGTAAACAACAACTAATGCAAGTGCACTACACAATGACTCTAACACCTTGTATCTTCTTGATACTTTGTGTTCTTCTCTTGGACTAATAGAGGAATGAAGGTGATCTTTGGTTGGATGAAAGAATCACTCTTTAAACAAAAGAAAACTATCTAAATGACCAAGGAAATGTAAGTGTGAATGGGGGATTAAACTCAGAAAGTTTTGTGTGTGAAAGGATGCCCGAAAACTGTGAAATGGACTGGTATTTATAGGCAAAAGAAATTTGTCCGTTATGCATGGACAGTACCACTAAATATCCGACGGTACCACTAAATTTAGTGGTACCGTGGTACCGTCCTAGACAAGAACGCTCCGATTTTTGTTTTTAGTGGTGAAAGTTTATTTGGGGGAGTTTAGAGCTGATTTTTGTGTGTGTGTGGGGGGGATAGCTGTTGGGAATTTTAGACTTATTTTTTCAATTAAAACATTTCTTTATAATTCAAAAATAATTTGTAAAATGTATTTTTGAAAAAATGTTTTGTCACATAAAAAATGTGAAGATTTAAACACAAATTCACTTCTTTGATCATTTGTCAAGTTGTAAATTTGTTTGTTCTTACCTACAGTGATTTACGTAGAAACGGGATATTTCGAGTAAAAACTTGTTTACATTAATTTTGACGTAAAGTGTTTTTACATTTTGTTATCATCAAAACGTAAGGATATCAAAAGATAGAAATAAAGTTTTTAGACATTATTTGTATCAACAATCTCCCCCTTTTTGATGATGACAAAACATAAACTCATTTTAGGTGAAAGATTAATTTTAACAAGTTTTTAATATAAGTTTATATCACATTTCTCTCCCTTTTTGTCGAAGCAAAAAGATCGCAAAGGCTCCCCCTTTATGTATGCTCCCCCTCGTTTGGAGGGCACCAAGAAATCAAGCACTGGTTCTTGCTACAAAACAAAGTTAGATGACACACATACAATATCTAACATGTAGCAACCAAGACAAATATCTAACTATAAAATAAAAGGGCTAAGTAGCCAAGACATGAAAATATAAGGCAGCCATAAAATAAGCCCATGCATTCATAGAGGATCACACATAAGGTGTGAGTACAACATAAAGACAAGAAAATAAAAACTACATGAAGCAAAAATTAATCTTTAGTGACTTGAGAGGCCCTAAGATTTGCTTCTAGTCCAAAAGGGGTTCCTAATCATTTATTCTTGAAAACTAAACATCAATATGTTTAGTTGAATGCGCTATTGGTTGGTGGAGATTGTGACATGATTGGAGGTTGTGGGGGTGTCAAGAGATATTCAACATAGGAGAACATGAAGTGGAGTTCATCTCTCAAAGAGAAGATGAGGTTGCGGTTATGAAGACAACATAGGCAATTTGCACTATGTATATCAACCGGATGAAGTTGGATAGGTTGGCCCATGATTGGATATGGAGGTGGTGGTGAGTATGGTGGTGATGAAGTTGGCATAGCATAATCCAACGGGGTAATGGGTGATAGAGTGAATGAAATATCCATAGATGATAGATGAGTGCCAAAGGATGAGGAGGAAGATGAGGTAGTTCCATTGGATGAAGTCTTTGATGGAGCATTTGGTGGTGTGGGAGAGCAAGGAGTGCTTTGGGAAGGTGGTGTGCTAACTTCTTCATCATCATTGTCATTGGTTAAATCAATGAACATGGCGGCTTGTGGTTTTGGTGGTTTAAATGTTATTTTGTTTGGTGGATGATGCGTGCATGCGTATGCTCTAATTTATACCCACGGTATGTCGTTGTGGTTTTAGCAGTGTTCAAGTTTTAAATTTATATTTAGCCGACTTATCAATAACACACACACTTTAACGAGCAGTGTACCCGGTCAGTATGAATATAATGGTAAGTAGAGTGTCGATCACTAAGAGTGGAACGTATTATCTAGTTATCCTAATCAGTATTTTAATATCTTAAGTTAGCTATACAACCTAATCTAATGCAAGGGGGTTCAGCCTGAGAGACTGGCACAGTTTGGTTATGATTAAAGGTAAACTAAACTAATAGGCACGAATCAGCGAATAGCACACACGTACACAGATAAATACTCGAGACAATAAGAAGACCTGTCCTGATAGTTAAGTAGCTTGTCACTTGTTTTATTGCTAGTTTTATATGAAGTGTATAGTTCGATGCAACGCACTGAGATTAAGTCCTTTCTCGTTGGTTCTAATCTTATCGGCGAGTAAACCCTTAATGATTACTTATGACTATCCTATTTACCTTTTCTTCCTACTTTTCTACAGACGATAGAATGCATAGGTGATAAAATAAATAGGCGAGGGCAGAGGCATGGCGACCCGATCAACGCTCAGCTAGACACAGAGGTTATCAATGCACTAATAAAAGTCACCAAAGACATCAACATATAAACTTTAATTAATGGGAAAGCAGTTTTAAGGGAGTGCAACCTTTCCGTTGTCACATTACACAAGCCACCAATCCTGATGAATTAAAGTTTACTAATGCAATAAAACAAAACTACTTAATGAATTGAATACATGCAGGACCTTCTTACAGCTCTTGTATCTTCGTTCAAGGTGTGTCTTGTGCTGCTACTTCGACTGAATTCGTCCTAGGGTTTCTGTCTTCTCGTACTTCTAAATTGTCGAACCTTTGAAATTCGTCTGGTCTTGGGGTTTTTATAGTTTCTGTCTGAGGGCTAGATGCGGCGCATCTAATAAGTAGATGCGGCGCATTGACTTAACTTCGCGTGGGGTCCAAGATTAATATATTCAGGAATATTCGTACACCTCCAGAAGATGCGGCGTAACTCCATTCTTAGATGCGGCGCATGTCCTTGCTGTCTTGGATCGTATCTTATGAAATCTTGATAGTTATGCGCCGTATGTAATAAGTAAGATGCGGCGTATCTGGAGCAGAATGATCTTGATCTTGTACATTTCAGTAGACTCTTAACTTCTTGCTTGTTTTGCTCCATAATTAGTCCAAAATCGCCAAGTTTCACATAATACTTGTTTTTACCTGAGAATTACAAAAGTAAACATTAACGTATCAATTCTCACAGATAATATAATAAAACAAGTCAAATAAATAGGATAAATGATGGTAATAAAATGTACTTATTTGAGTTCATCAAATATCCCCCCACTTGAACTTTACTTGTCCCCAAGTAAACCTTAGAATTAATCTTATGAAAATGTATCCTAAAAGATATTAGGATTTATTTTTATATTTAAGCATGTATTCATTTTTGTCATAATCACACAACCAAACACTTAACGAATTAGAAGTAAAATAAAATATTCTGATAAAATCAAATCTAATCGTTTAACTGTCCAGTCGTGACGAATATTCTATCATAGGCTTGGCAAGTATACGCATCTCCCCCACTAAAGCCAAGGAATAACAATTCTAAAGCGGTAAAAAGGGTTTGTGGTTTAAGGGTTAATCATTCTTCTTAATCTCTATCGATCTCAAATTCCAGAAAAGGCGACAAAATCACAAATACATGATCGAATCCTCGAACACGATACTTGCAATTGCTCAAATCCTTAACTCGAATAGGCTAAAGATAGGACCAAGTAATCTTTACCAATAATATTATATCAAAAAGGGCGACAAAATCATAAATACATAGCCGAATCCACGACTACGATACTTAAGATTGCTCAAATCCCTAATCTCAATAAATCAAAGGTTTGGATAAAGAATAATATAGGGTATGGATAATATTTGGGATACAAATTGGTGTAAAATGAAAAATAAACGAAACAAATAAATTAAAATCCTAAGTGTGGTTAATCACTATCCCAACCATCCCATGAATAAGACTCATATCATAGAATAACTCACGCTTTAACACTTGAAACACACGCTTTAGGTAGACACGAATTATACTCAACAAGATCTCAATCAAAGAATAACCTTTAGTTGGCGTTCCCATAACGTTCAACTCCCATTCAATCCATAGATATAATATACAACAACTAGTGGTGATATCGACCACTTAATACAAAACTTTACATAAGTTGGTTAAAACAAACTTCCAACTTTTCCTTTTTTCTTTTTCTTTTCTTATTTTTTCGATTTTTTCGATTTTTATTTATTTATTTATTTATTTTTTATTTATTTTTTTTAAGACATCAACATAAACATAGATGTGTAAAATTTCACAACTTTTCTATCACTTTCTTTCCGGATAATTTTTCCATACTTTTCATACTTTCAGAAATAACGGTAATAGTGAAAGTAGTAAACACACGAAAAAAAAATAAACTCAAAGATATACAATATTTACTTTCACTCCAATTGCATTGTGCAATTTCCCGACCTAACCAAAGATAATGAATTACGCACGCGAACACAGGTAATGTAACGAAACACACTTTGCCTAAAGCAATTAACCAACCACGGATTTTAATCTACAGGGTAGGCTAAGGTGTAAGGGTGTAACGAAACATTATAACAAAGGTGTAAGAAACGAAATGAATGGCTCTGAGTGTTTTTCTAGGGGTATCTTACTCTAAAAGTGAGAGTAACAAAAGGGTTTATACGGGGGTTAACTAACCAGTGTAGTTAGCTAATAACACATAACATATAAAGGCTATTTGGGTGTAATCCTAGAAATTTACCAATTTAGACAAGTCATTCCAATTATATAAATAATACTTATTATGGTGGTCTCGAATAGTATACAAGCCAAGTTCTAAAGTTTACAAGTCACCGGCACACTCATAGATTTGTGAATTTTGAAAAATCACAATTTTTGAAAATAACGTTATGTGTGCAGCTATGCAACTTAGATCTTAAACAAAAACATGCTAAAAATTTTTAATTTTGATATATTAAGCACATTTTAAGCATATTTTGAAAAAGTTTAGGACAAGTAAGTGTTCTAATTCTCCAATCCCCCCACTTAAGTTAAACAACGTCCTCGTTGTTTGTATCAAAGGTTAAAAACTGGAAAATAAAAGAATTAGAACAGAAAAACTCCCCTGAGATTTGCTCGGTATGATCCTCCATTATTATAAGAGCAAAAATCATCTTTCTTGTGGATGAGAACGTTTAAGCTTCATAATTGATGTATCCACAGGAAAAGCAGGAATCTATAATACCACCAAGACTTTAACACACCTAAATTAAGAAGGTTCAAACTTGCATAATACATTAGTAGTTAGCAAAAATAAAACATAAAAATTAAAATTAAAAATCATCAGGTCAGTCGATACGCCGTATCTTATGGAAGAAGATACGCCGTATCGAGCCTGGAATAATTACGAATCAGAATAGAAGATGCGTCTCATCCTTAACCAGGGATGCGCCGCATTAAATAAACTGACAAAAAGTTTTAAAGTTAAAAATAAAAATGCAGAAAATAAAATAAGATATGACCAGTGCAGGAGATGCGTCGCATCTTGGGATTGAGATGCGCCGTATCCTCTGCGGGCCTGACTGACTCGACACAGAACAGAATAGTAAAAATTTTCCGGGTTGACTCCCGGTCAGCACTTGTCTTTATTCCAGAGTCTTCAAGTTAGACTCACGTTCAGCTCCTTAATATCGATCATTGAAGGAGTCGGAAGCATCGCGCTCCCTCATCGCCAATTCAGTAATATTGAACACTCCTTGCTCGTCCTTAATTTCCACGCCGTTCTTCTTTAATATCTGTATAAACAAAGTTCTGTCCCTTTCGGGCAGAGATGACAAAATGATAGACGGGAAATTCTTATTATCATAAAGGCATAAATAAGCAAGGTGGGGTGGTAGTTCAATAAACACATCATTTTTCAAATTCGTATTCTCAACTATCCTCTTACGTTTGTTAATTACTGCGCAATCATACCACTCATCATTAGAATCATTAACAATATCGCGTCTAAGTTCGGTAGGTACATTAAGGTCAATAAATTCCTCAAAGTTCTCATGATTAGGATTAGTTGAGTTGTTTTGAATCAATGTTTCTCCCATAAGCCTAGCTTCAAGATCGAGGTCCATACGTTCTCTTAATCCTAGCACATAGACGCTTCTCATTATGCTTTTAACAGGATCTTGGCACTTATAGACTAGTTTATTATTCCCTACCCTTAATGAGATTTTTCTTTTAAACGCATCAATCTTAGCATGGGCGGTAGACAAGAAAGGTCTTCCAAGGATTAAAGGAATCTTAACATCCTCGGGCATATCTAATATAACAAAGTCTACAGGGAAAACAAACTTCTCAATCTTAACTAGCACATTATTAGCAATCCCTTCAGGTCGTTTTACCGTTTTATCAGCCAATTCAATAAGCAACTTAGTTGGTGCTAATTTTCCTAGTCCTAGGGTAGTGAATGTCTTAAGGGGCATTACACTAACGCTAGCTCCTAAGTCAGCTAACACATTATTGAAAGATATATCATTAATTGAACAAGGTAAAGTAAAACTTCCTGGGTCCTTTTCTTTATGAGGCAAGGCATGTAAATCGGTTGCAGAGCTCTCTTCTTTCATTGTAGCCTTGATCTCTTCTTCAATCTTTGCCTTCTCTTTGAGTAATCTCCTTAAACTGATTGAAGAATTAAAGAAAAATTCGGGTCTTGCACCATCATTACCATTCATCAGTCTTCTAGGAAAAGGAATGTTAGGAGTGACTTTTTCAGTGGTGCTTATGGCCTTGACATGATCTCTTGGGTTGGTTTCAGTTGAGCTAGGTAAACTTCCGTATCCCCTTTCTTGAAGAACTTTGCTCATTTGTCCAATTTGTTGTTCCAATGCTTTGATCGAAGCTCCTTGATTTCTTGTAATAGTGTCCGTTGAAGCTCGGATTTCTTTGATCATAGCAGTATTCTCCTCATGTCTTTTAGCAGCATCGGCCATAATTTGCTTTAAAGTGTCATCTAAAGTCTGCCTCCTTTCTTGATAAGTGGGATTAAAATTGTTCTTTTGATAGAATCCCGGAGTAGCTTCCCTAAATCTTCCTGAAGGTCGGAATGGTTGTCCAAATTGTGTGTAGTATGCTTCTTCAAACGTCTCACTTTCATTCTTATTCGGGCAATCCTTAGTGTAGTGAGGTCCTTCGCATTTTTCACATCCAACTTGGGCAGCATAAACTTTTTCATCACGCTTCTTCATCTCTCTACTAATTTTATCCAATTGAGCTTGAATTGCAGCAAACCCGTCAAAATTAGTGCTGCTCTTAGATCTAGTAGAGGTTCCATCGTGCCATTTTTGAGAATGATCAGCAGCTTCTTGGATAGCTTTCCTAGCATTGGCTGCACTCATTTGAGGCACAACTCCCTTAGCATCCAAGATTTGTCTTGTAGGCACGTCCAATCCTTGATAAAACAATATTATCTCCTGCATTGGGGTTAGATAGTGTTGAGGACATTTCACCAGTAAGTCTTTAAATCGTTCCCAAGCTTGATAAAGAGTTTCATCAGGCTCTTGCTTGAAACTGTTGATAGCCTCCATCTTTTTAGCAGTCTTAGCAGGTGGACAATATCTTTTCAGGAATTTGCTCTTCAAATCTTCCCACGTTGTGATTGAACTAGCAGGTTCATTCCTTAGCCACTTATTAGCAGCTCCTTTAAGCGAGATTGGAAAGATTCTTAGCATGAGTTGATCGTCAGTGACTCCTTCCGTAGTAAACAAATCTGCAATCTCGAGGACCTTTTCAACATGTTCATTAGCATCTTCATGTTCTGTCCCACTGAAAGCATTTTCTCTTAGCTCCTTGAGAAACTGACCCTTCAACTCAAATTTTGACTTTTCATCAAACTTTGGTCTAGCAACTCCTGAACTGTAATCAGCACGGGTACTGTTCATGTATTCCTCCATAATAGTGTTTTCGCCCATTGCTTCTGTTTCTTCTTCCTCTTTCTCTTCAGAAAAATAATCAAGCTCGAATGAACTTGAAATATCAAAGCTTTTTGTGTTGAAAAGCCTTTTAAGCGAATGAAAGGCTCGTTCAGGATTGTCGAAAGGTGTAATCAAGTTCTTCGTAGAACTCCTGGTCATGCACTTCCTGAAACTATCACAAAAGCATCAGTAGGGTATGTTCAAGAAAGTAATATATCAGAAAATCAACAACGAAAACGGAATACGAAAAATTAAAGTTACTGATATCTGCAGACGATGCGCCGTATCCAAAAAGTTGGATACGCCGTATCTTATAATCGTTAAAATTAAATCAGACTTTTTTCAGAAAATAGATACGCCGCTTATAAATTTAGAATGCGCCGTATCAGTTTTAATTATCAAAAATCGATATTTATTTAAAATTAAATGCGTCGTATTAACAAAAGTTAATGCGCCGTATTTTCGTTACGTTTCAAAATACAAGATTTTTGATTCAGAAAGATGCGCCGTATCGATAGAAATTGATGCGTCGTATCTGTTTAATAATTCGAAAACTGTTTTTAATTAAAATAATAAATACGCCGTATCTGTTAAAACAGATGCGTCGTATGGCGTTATCGTTTAGAAAAATTTCTTATTAAAAACAGAATACGCCGTATCTTGGGGAAAGATGCGTCATATCGAATTAATTAAACGCGTTGTATTTTATAAAAATTAAACGCAATACGCTGTATCTATGAAAATAGATGCGCCGTATCGTTTATATTAGCTCAGTACAACGATAGCAGAATACAGAAAATACGAAAAAATAAAAACAAATATAAAAACAAACCAAAATAAACAAAAAATAAAAGAAAACAAATAACACTCAAAACAGAAAATATGCAAATAATAAAATGAATGCAAATTAATCTAATATACAACAGAGTTAGCGGTTAGAATAAAAATTAAAAAACCTAATTAAAATACTAATCAAATTAACAGATAATAACAATTCACTACCCGGCAGCGGCGCCAAAAACTTGATGCGTATGTGCGTATGCTCTAATTTATACCCACGGTATGTCGTTGTGGTTTTAGCAGTGTTCAAGTTTTAAATTTATATTTAGCCGACTTATCAATAACACACACACTTTAACGAGCAGTGTACCCGGTCAGTATGAATATAATGGTAAGTAGAGTGTCGATCACTGAGAGTGGAACGTATTATCTAGTTATCCTAATCAGTATTTTAATATCTTAAGTTAGCTATACAACCTAATCTAATGCAAGGGGGTTCAGCCTGAGAGACTGGCACGGTTTGGTTATGATTAAAGGTAAACTAAACTAATAGGCACGAATCAGCGAATAGCACACACGTACACAGATAAATACTCGAGACAATAAGAAGACCTGTCCTGATAGTTAAGTAGCTTGTCACTTGTTTTATTGCTAGTTTTATATGAAGTGTATAGTTCGATGCAACGCACCGAGATTAAGTCCTTTCTCGTTGGTTCTAATCTTATCGGCGAGTAAACCCTTAATGATTACTTATGACTATCCTATTTACCTTTTCTTCCTACTTTTCTACAGACGATAGAATGCATAGGTGATAAAATAAATAGGCGAGGGCAGAGGCATGGCGACCCGATCAACGCTCAGCTAGACACAGAGGTTATCAATGCACTAATAAAAGTCACCAAAGACATCAACATATAAACTTTAATTAATGGGAAACCAGTTTTAAGGGAGTGCAACCTTTCCGTTGTCACATTACACAAGCCACCAATCCTGATGAATTAAAGTTTACTAATGCAATAAAACAAAACTACTTAATGAATTGAATACATGCAGGACCTTCTTACAGCTCTTGTATCTTCGTTCAAGGTGTGTCTTGTGCTGCTACTTCGACTGAATTCGTCCTAGGGTTTCTGTCTTCTCGTACTTCTAAATTGTCGAACCTTTGAAATTCGTCTGGTCTTGGGGTTTTTATAGTTTCTGTCTGAGGGCTAGATGCGGCGCATCTAATAAGTAGATGCGGCGCATTGACTTAACTTCGCGTGGGGTCCAAGATTAATATATTCAGGAATATTCGTACACCGCCAGAAGATGCGGCGTAACTCCATTCTTAGATGCGGCGCATGTCCTTGCTGTCTTGGATCGTATCTTATGAAATCTTGATAGTTATGCGCCGTATGTAATAAGTAAGATGCGGCGTATCTGGAGCAGAATGATCTTGATCTTGTACATTTCAGTAGACTCTTAACTTCTTGCTTGTTTTGCTCCATAATTAGTCCAAAATCGCCAAGTTTCACATAATACTTGTTTTTACCTGAGAATTACAAAAGTAAACATTAACGTATCAATTCTCACAGATAATATAATAAAACAAGTCAAATAAATAGGATAAATGATGGTAATAAAATGTACTTATTTGAGTTTATCAGTGGTCTAACGATGATTCTAGGTTTCTTGGAGATGTGAGTTGGTGAAGCTTGAGTGGAAGACATGGTGAATGTGTAAGGGAAGGTTGAAGATGAGATGCAAGAGATACTTGCAATGGTGAGTGATGAAGCGAAAAGTGTACCGCTTTTAAGGGGTCATTTAAGCCCTAAATCGTATTTATTTGATCAAATATTGCCCTAAATCGTTCCTTTTGTCATTTTAGGTACTTTTGAGAAGAAATCTGGAAAAGGAAGCATTTTGGACGTTTTTGGAGCATAAAAGTGAAGAAAACGACAAAGTCTCAAAATCGGCTAAAAGTTACCTTAGACGGCGTCAGAAATTACCCTGGACGGCGTCATGGCTTGGCAAGAAAAAGGTGGATATGAAAATTACTCATGATAAGCCAGTGAAATTTGCATGGGAATTTTGATGGCGTCACCCTTTGGAGTGATCAAGGTCGTCACGGCTTAATTTAAAGAGGGACGGCGTCACGCCTAATTCCGACGGCGTCAAGCCTTGATAAGCCAGAACGGATTTTGGAAAGCTAAAGAGGGACGGCGTCAAGAAGGCCATCCGGGAACCCTAAAAGCGGCGAGGTGACGGCGTCACACTCCATAACGTGACGCCGTCAGATCTGAAAGTCTATATATAGTTTTGCAATTTTTTGTCATTAATGTGGAACTTATTGGGGAACTTTGTGTGTGTGAAAACCCTAAGACGATTTTAGCAGCTTTTTCAAGGCTTTTTGCCTTGAGATCTTCCATGTTACATTGAAGATAAGTTATCAATTAATCATTCAATATGTCTATGTGTTGTTTGATTCTATCTTGTTCTTGTCTTTTGTTTAACATGTTAGGCTAGATTTATCTTGTGTTTGCTTAGATCTAATGAAACCTAGCTATTGATTATTGGTTATTAGTGTGTTATTAGTTGTATTGGATGATTGTTCATCTATGTTAGGCTTAAGAAAACTGGCTAACTTCCTATTCGGTAACTTGCTTGAACGTCTTAAGAAACATGAACCAATGCGTACTAAAGGTTTTTATGGTTGTATTTAATGCACAAGCGAATTCTAGTGATCCCATGTTAGGAGCTTCCTAGCCGGCTCGACATAGGAGTGAAGTAGGAGCTTGTAGAGTTGGGGAAGTACGTACGCCACCCCACGATTGGTATTAAGGAATACACCCGTCATCCACGCAATTAATACACACTAATCAACCGGTAAAAGATAGTTAGGGAGTAAGGAAATCTAAGTAAACACATTTCTCTCTACATAAGTTTTACCACCTTTTCATTTTCTGTTATTTTATTTTATTTGCATTCGTAGTAATTTGGGTTAGTTGACTAGCAACTAATTCCGCCCACTCTTTCAAATCCGAGATTTTACTTGCTTTCATAAAAATATAAAAACATAAAAAGAATCTTCTCTCACCCTTAGACCTATTAGAGTAGTTTTTCATACCTAACGAACACTATTCCCTATGGAGAACGATCAATCCCCCGTACTTACCACTACACTATACTACATCGGTCAGGTACACTGCCTGGTGGGGTTGTAAGCCTCTTGAGATCCCTCGAGAGGTAAAACCTGTTGTAAGGTTGCAAAACCACGCATCAAGTTTTTGGCGCCGCTGCCGGGGAATAGTTATTGTTTAGGTTGAATTTTTATTTTATAGGTCTACTCACTAGATTCCTTTCTAGTGAGATTTTTATTTTATTTTTCTAGGTTTTCTTTAGTCTATCTATTTTCTTCGTTTCTTTGTTCGTAACCATTACCATCCGACATCATGGAAGGTGGTAATATCCTCAACCCACCACAACAACCACCACCTCCTAGAGCCCGTACTTTAGGAGAGTACTCCCGTCCTAGCCACCATGGCTATCGAAACACCATTGAGCTCACTCAAGGAGCCAATGTCACACCCTTGCGATCCGACACCATCCGGTTGGTGCAAAGCGGATGCGCATTCCATGGACTTCGTTCTGAAGATCCTAATCAACATCTCAAGGACTTTCTCAAAATCGTTGATTCCATAGACCTTGATGTTGCCACTCGAGAGACGACCCGACTACGTCTCTTTCAATTCTCTTTGCGGGACCAAGCTAGTCAATGGCTAGAGCGTCAACCCGCAGGATCCATCACCTCTTGGGATGATCTCACCACTCGTTTCCTTGCTCAGTTTTTCCCACCGGGAAGAACTACCAAGCTAAGGAATGATATCTTGATGTTCCAACAACGTCAAGGCGAAACCCTCTACGAGGCATGGACTCGATTCAAGGACTTACTCCAAAAAGTCCCTCACCATGGCATAGAACTTTGGCTCCAAGTCCAAATCTTCTATGACCATATCAATCTCTCCACGAGGCAAACCATTGACCAATCGGCCGGTGGTAAGCTACGTGATCTAATTGCGGAACAATCATGGGCTCTCCTAGAAGATCTTGCTCTTTATGACAACGAAAGTTGGAGTGACCCCCGTGATTTGAATAAAACGGTCAAGGCAATATCTTTGCCTTCGAACAATTCAAGCACTTCCGACCATAGGATCATAGAACTTGAAGACCAAGTCAAGTTTCTCATGAAATCCTACGAGGCTCCTAAACCTTCAAGCCAAGTGAACAAAATCACTTCTTCATGTGAATTATGTAGTGGTCCCCACGACACTCGTGATTGCATGGAACTCCCCGAACAAGCTTTTGTGGACTACGCATCCTCGCGTACCGACGGAGCGGGAGACAAGTGGTACACTTTCAAACCCGAGCCAAACCACTACGGTGATTCATACAACCCCTCATGGAAAAATCACCCAAACCTTAGGTGGAAGCAAACCCAAAACGCACAACAAACCAATTCTTCCAACCCACCTAATCGTTTCCAATCAAGCGGTTCCAACTCGAACCGTACTTTCAACAACAATCCTTCCGTCAATGGTAGTACCAATAACTTTGAAGGATTGATGTCCCAATTTATGGCATCTCAAGAAGCTCGGATAGCTAGATTCGAATCCGAATTCAATCAACAACAAACGGAGATGACCAATAAAATTGACAACTTGTTGAAAGCTCTCAATAACCAAGTGTTATCACCTCCACATAAGGACGCCAGGAACACAAATAGCGGACCCCAAGTAAAAGACCCCTCTTCATCCAAACACGTCCACTTCGTCAATATTGTCACTATCAAACCAATTGATAGGAATGAGGATAATAGTGAACCCGAGGATGAGGTTAAGAAAGTCGAGGTTGATAAAGAAGTTAGGAAAAGTGAGATTGAAGGAGTAGATGATGATGAGGACCACTTCAATAGGCTACCCACTAAGGAAGAGCGCGCATATCATACAGACTTATTCGATGACCCCGAGACACCATACTTCCTAGGTAGACCAATTATAAAAATAGGCGACCCTTCTAATATAAACATACCTTGCAACATCGGACATTTACATGTGTGGAAAGCCTACATCGACCTTAGGTCACCCATAAACATCATGACTAGAGCCCACTACAACTTGATAATGAAAAATCAACTTGGGTATAGGATGTTCCCTGACAAGGGTTGGATGAGTAACTTCACGGGAAGAGTTAAGGGATTACCGGTTTATGTAGGAAACTTCACCTATGTCACCGACTTTGTAATTGTTGAAGATATCCGCCCAATAGTCGATGCATCCTTAACTCAAGTGGTTTTTGGAAAACCATTTGTTGAGGTCTCTAGAATGACTTATGAACCTTCCTTAGGGATAGTTAGATTTAAGGATGAGACCGATGAGGTAAACTACCAAATGCCATATAAGATAGAACAATTCCAACACTTGTCAAATGTTGAGAAGGAGCTTAAGCAAGCGGTCTACTATAGGAATGATGAGGATAGAAATAAAGGAGTAGACTATGTTATGGAAAGGATATCCGGTTTCTACAAGGATTGTTTGAAATTAGGACCGGAATATAAAACCGGGAATGAAAATGGCCTAGGAACCGCGACCAATGATGGAATCACGTAATGTACGTGACTTTGAGTCTAGCTACAAGACTCGTTAATAAAGAAAAGCGCTTCTTGGGAGGCAACCCAAGTTTTATTTGCTTTGTGTGTTTATTTGTTTGTTTGTTTGTTTTTATTTATTTCCGTATGTGTGTTTAATTTTTATTATTATTGATTCATGTTCAAAAACTAATTTGTGAAAATGCTTTATCTTGTTTTTAACTTCGTCTTAACTACATATAAAGGTATTTTGCAAAAGTTAAGTGTAAGGGAAATCTAAATCGGTTTATTAGAACACAAATGAACATGAATCGTAATAATAATAAATTAACATACATATTCGTATTCGTTTAAGTCAAATGCTTGTATCGAGTCATAATGATGTTTTGCAGGATTTCCAGGAAGTAAGGTATAGGTTTTTCCAAAAATTTTCCGGAAACGTAACATGAGAATTCTGTCAGATCATTTCTGACGGCGTCAGGAGTTACAACCTGACGGCGTCAGGTTTAATTTTCTGGAAATTTTTGAAAGTTTTGTTTTCATAAAAAGTTTTTATTAAATCTCTAACTTATAATCTCCAGGAATCTGCAAAGTTATCATTCCACAAGCATTATATCCTTATATATAGAGTTTATCCCGCCGATGTTATGCAGGTTTTCGTGTTTGTTTTCTCAGGTTTAACAGGTTATTTTGGACAAGGAAATGTTTTGGATCAAGCTTATGGCGATGCATTAGTCATGGAGCTTCAACATTACTTTGGAAGAAGATCTAACCATGTTACTTCATTATCCACCGAACGAATCAGGGGAGTATTTGATTTCATTCTTTTACTTTTTTCTTTTACATCTTGTTATTTGAACATTGGGGACAATGTTCATCTTAAGTGTAAGGGGGGGTAAAAGTACGATTAGAGAATGCTCTTACGCTTGATTTTTGTTTGTTTAATAGTAGATGTGTAATAAAACTGAGATAAATACCTGATAGGGTAATTTTAGTGCCAAATTTAAAATTTTTTACAACATATAGGAGTGAAACTTTGGTCTTAATGAGCGTCTCACGGATAGGAGTTATATCACTAGCACAAAAACCGTACCACTAAAAAAATTTTCCACCCCCAAATATGTGAGGTTCGCCCCTAGAATTGGTAGGAAAAGCATTTTGCTATGATGTGTGTACCGGTAGCACTTAGATTCTAGAACTTGCGTCAGGACCATTCCGAGGCCACAAGTGAGACTACATTCGTGTAGTTAGATTTACTACATGATAAGAGGCATTAGGATTAACCCATTTTTTTACACCTGTGTTTTTGTTATAATTACTTTGGCTACATTGGTCAAGTAATTCTCCCACACCCTTTGCGTTGTACTCATTTTTAGTACACGATACCCCTAGTACACCCCTCAGAGCCTATCTTTTCGTTTCGCCCTTTAAGCATTTTACTTAAAGGAAGAATTTGTTACACCCCACTAAAATGTACACCCAAATCGCCTTAGCCTACCTTGTATACACTCATCTTTAGTGCATTATTGTGACAACATTTGTTTAAACCCAAGTTAATTATCTAGTTGATTACATGGTTGCTAAGTCGAGTCATATCCTTGTACATATTGTTTTGGGACGATTGGGACTCATGGGTAAAGTACTAGTGTAATGGAGTAATGGGGAAGAACATCATTTATTACCCCCATATGTGCTAAATATTTTAAAAGTACTCCAAGTTTTTCAATTTTCTTAATTCGAGTCATTAGAATAGTTATTTGTAAAGTTATGTAAAAATTCAAGTGTAAGGGGAATGCAATGCCCCTATGATGTATTATTTTGGATGGTAGGGCAAAAGTGTATGCAAAAAAAAAAAAAAAAAAAAAAAAATATCAAGAAAAATACAAAAAAAATGAGAAAAAGAAAAATAGAAAAAACATACGGACTACCATCCCGTTTCATTTTATGTTTTTTGTTATTTTATTTTTTTTAGCTTAAGATTGAGTCGAGTCTTGGCTTAGCAACATTGTATAGTACATGTAATTAATCAAGATCTTTAACTCGCCACCAGTAAAATATCCTTTATCCAACAAAACCGTGTTTTCCTTTTCCCTACACCTAACGTTATAACCCATGTAAAAGCCCTCTTTGATAGTTTATCTTAGGTGCTTACGCCTAGTGGAGGAGGTTTTCGATCCTTTCCCAAGCCTATGGTAATCTATTTGCTATGACAGGTAGTGAGAGATATTATCCGTTTTCATTTATGTGATTTATTTTTATGACACTTGAGAGATGTGAGTATCTAAACACTACTTGTGAGGTGCTAGTTTGTAATCTCCGTGCTTATTATGATTAAAGTGGAACGAATATTTGTTGTAATTACTTTTATGTTAGCATTAAATGACCCCTAACTTGTATTTTGATTAGAATAAAAGCGCATTTGCTTGAGGACAAGCAAATCTCAAGTGTAAGGGTATTTGATGAAGCGAAAAGTGTACCGCTTTTAAGGGGTCATTTAAGCCCTAAATCGTATTTATTTGATCAAATATTGTCCTAAATCGTTCCTTTTGTCATTTTAGGTACTTTTGAGAAGAAATCTGGAAAAGGAAGCATTTTGGACGTTTTTGGAGCATAAAAGTGAAGAAAACGACAAAGTCTCAAAATCGGCTAAAAGTTACCTTAGACGGCGTCAGAAATTACCCTGGACGGCGTCATGGCTTGGCAAGAAAAAGGTGGATATGAAAATTACTCATGATAAGCCAGTGAAATTTGCATGGGAATTCTGACGGCGTCACCCTTTGGAGTGATCAAGGTCGTCACGGCTTAATTTAAAGAGGGACGGCGTCACGCCTAATTCCGACGGCGTCAAGCCTTGATAAGCCAGAACGGATTTTGGAAAGCTAAAGAGGGACGGCGTCAAGAAGGCCATCCGGGAACCCTAAAAGCGGCGAGGTGACGGCGTCACACTCCATAACGTGACGCCGTCAGATCTGAAAGTCTATATATAGTTTTGCAATTTTTTGTCATTAATTTGGAACTTATTGGGGAACTTTGTGTGTGAAAACCCTAAGACGATTTTAGCAGCTTTTTCAAGGCCTTTTGCCTTGAGATCTTCCATGTTACATTGAAGATAAGTTATCAATTAATCATTCAATATGTCTATGTGTTGTTTGATTCTATCTTGTTCTTGTCTTTTGTTTAACATGTTAGGCTAGATTTATCTTGTGTTTGCTTAGATCTAATGAAACCTAGCTATTGATTATTGGTTATTAGTGTGTTATTAGTTGTATTGGATGATTGTTCATCTATGTTAGGCTTAAGAAAACTGGCTAACTTCCTATTCGGTAACTTGCTTGAACGTCTTAAGAAACATGAACCAATGCGTACTAAAGGTTTTTATGGTTGTATTTAATGCACAAGCGAATTCTAGTGATCCCATGTTAGGAGCTTCCTATCCGGCTCGACATAGGAGTGAAGTAGGAGCTTGTAGAGTTGGGGAAGTACGTACGCCACCCCACGATTGGTATTAAGGAATACACCCGTCATCCACGCAATTAATACACACTAATCAACAAGTAAAAGATAGTTAGGGAGTAAGGAAATCTAAGTAAACACATTTCTCTCTACATAAGTTTTACCACCTTTTCATTTTCTGTTATTTTATTTTATTTGCATTCGTAGTAATTTGGGTTAGTTGACTAGCAACTAATTCCGCCCACTCTTTCAAATCCGAGATTTTACTTGCTTTCATAAAAATATAAAAACATAAAAAGAATCTTCTCTCACCCTTAGACCTATTAGAGTAGTTTTTCATACCTAACGAACACTATTCCCTGTGGAGAACGATCAATCCCCCGTACTTACCACTACACTATACTACATCGGTCAGGTACACTGCCTGGTGGGGTTGTAAGCCTCTTGAGATCCCTCGAGAGGTAAAACCTGTTGTAAGGTTGCAAAACCACGCATCAGTGAGGCTTTATATAGGCAAGAGTTGTGGGATTTGAGTTAAAGTTGGTGGAAGTGTCATATGGTGTAGTGAGGGAATCTTAAGGTGCATGAGAATTTGCAAAACATTGCAGGTTTTGAGGTTAGGGATGCAGGAATCTAGAAGGAATAGTGAAAATTCATCAAACAAGGGTACGGTACCACTAAATACCACACGGTACCGTTAAATTTAACGGTACTGTGGCCTATTTAACGGTACCATGACCTGGGAGTCACGAATTTTCTTGTGTGCCTAGTTTTGGGCAGCTAAAAGGAGTTTTCTAGGGGGACTATTTGCAGGAAATGTTAGTGGCTCAAACCACTAAAGATTAATTTGCCAAATATATCCCATGTTTAGCTACTCCTAGCAATTAAAGGTTATCATGCAAACATCTAAAATAAGCTATAAGCATGCAATAAAAAAGGACAAAATAAGCTATCATCTAAGAATCACATAATTTAAAATCATGCAAGGTGATGGAGCAATAGTCAAGCATGCAAGATAGAGTTAAGAGAATAAGAGTTAAGTTAGATATCTGATGATGTACCCTCCGAACGGGTCGAAGGACTCCCCTTCGAGCCTGTAGAAAGCCCTCCATTCGGAGGCCCAGGTTAATCTCCTAACACGTTTCATTGGCGTAAAACCATTCGCCTGCGAACTGGTTACCATGTGGGAATCCGCCAATCGAAGCCTTAAGCCCTTCGGGGTATCTCCTACGAAGGAACTAGCACAAAGGACAATCCTGACCTGGTCAAACCCACGTCTCCTCTTCCCTTGGCTTTCCCACCAAAACAGAGATCGTGGGCTACAAAGCTCTAGCGGTTACCACAAATCATGGGACGCCCCCATGATCTCCGAAACATGTGCAAACCGCCCACTAAGGCCTATTTCTCCCCTATAAATAGCTTAGTCGGGCAAGAACAATGTAATTTAACTTCATTCTCGTCATTTACAACCTACATTACCCTTACACATACTTACTCGCACGCCGGAGGTGGTTCGCAGGGTCCAACCCCTGCGCAATCACTTAACGTAGTGTCTTCGTATTTCTTATTTCAGGTTAAGAACAAGCTTGGCGCAATCTCAACACCCCATTATTCCTTTGATCACCATCGAAGGCTTGGTCATGCAAATATTTGTACAATCAGTGGCGCCATCCGTGGGACCGCTACAATTGGTCTCGTTATTTCCAAGCTTATAACCAACCAACTACTTTCACTATTATTCCGGCATGGATCAAGGGAGAGAAGATACTCCCCCATCGGGTTTCTCTACCTTAGCACCAATACCAATCAACGACTCTAACAACCTTCCACCAATAACCGCTTCCACGTTCACAACACGTTCTCACCCAGAAACAACACCCAAACATCATGCTTCGACATCAGCCAATCCGGAGCCCATTATTAGCCCAGCCTTTGTCGAAGCCAACCACGAAGTGTTGGAATCCCTCCTAAGGGCTCGTAAGAGGCAATTCAGGAATGCTGAGATGCGAAGGGAGTTGGAATACTCAAGTGATGAGTATGATGAAGAAATGGAGATGGAACCTAGGCCTCCGACCCAAGGAGCAACTCTATCGGCCTTAAGAATTGGGTCTCCAGTCATTCGAAGGCTAAGCAGAAGTTCATTGGTTTTGAAGGAGTTCCCGAGAGGGCTCCGATAAGGAGAGAAGGGGCGGTTACCGAAGGCTCTAACGGTAGGAGCCAACGAAGGGAAGAAGTGGGGGTGACTTTGCCTCCATTGCTAGCAGCTCATCTTGGAAGGACTGAAGCTGGGGTTCCATTGCAGCCTTCTCACGCATCAGGCGTAGAAGGCAATCCGCCTACAATTAATATGGGAGGAAATCTTCCTCCCAATGGTATGTACCCCTCGTTCCAAACTCAGTCTTATCCTCAAAATTTATATCCTCCACTAAATGGACAGCCTAATAACCCAAGCCTCCCTCAAACTTATGGGAGCATACCCTTCGGGCATCCTATGGCGTACCCTCCGTATGCCATGGGAAACGGTTATCCGTTTGCCATGAATACACCTTATCAGTTTTACCCAAGTCAAACTCCTATGGGAATGCCCCAAAGCAACAATCCCTACAATCTTGTTCCCATGTATGCACCGCCTTACAATTATCTATACTTAAACCCTATGGGTTCAGCTACACCCTTCGTTAGGTGGATAGAAGATTACCCATTGCCTGATGGGTTGAAAATGCCTTCACACATTGGGACTTATGATGGGAAGGGGGATCCGGACAATTTCTTACACTTGTTTGAAGGGGCTATCAAAATGCAAAAATGGGTTATGCCAGTGGCCTGTCATATGTTTACATACACCCTACAGGATTCTGCTTGTATTTGGTGGAATGGGCAAAAGCCCCGTAGCATCGTCAATCTTGATGATCTTAAGGCTAAGTTCCGGTCACACTTCAGTCAGCAAAAGAAGTTCACAAGGACTCATTTAACGGTGCACAACATCAAACAAAAGGAAAACGAAAGCACAAGGGCCTTCGTTAATAGGTACACCGATGAGACTTTGCAGATTTTGGGTCTTCATGAAGATCAGCGTATTTCGGGTTTCGTACACGGTCTTCGAAATCGGAGTTTGGTGGAATTCTTGTCCACCGACCTTCCGACAACTTAAAAAGGGTTAATGGAAAAGACGTATACTTGGATCGAAGCGAAAGAGGTATCCACTAATGGGGCTCCGATAGACAGAGACAGCAACAACAAGTTTTCGAAGCATTCTTCGTGGGAAGGGTCAAAGAACAAGAACAAGAACAGAGACAGGTTTTCTCCGTACAACAAAGGTCCCAACCACGGTTTGTTAAGCAGTCTAACCAAGTCTCCAAAGGAAATACTTGCTACGGAGAGGGCTGCTAAGGCCTTCGAAGCACCCCCTCGTATGACAAGTAAGGGCAAAAACAGGGATACCAGCAAGTATTGTCACTTTCACGAAGATTATGGTCATGATACGAACAGTTGTAGAGAGTTAAAGAAACAGATAGAAGAAGCTGTGAAGTCCAGGCAATTGGCACACTTGGTGAAAGGAATCAAGAAGGGAAAGGAAAAGATGACCGACACTCAATTGGCTAAAGATACTACTCCTCTCGAAGCCCCAATACTCATGGTTCATTGGGGCGAAACCAGTTTGAAAAGAAAGGTGCCAGAGCCAGAGACTAACGAGATAAGGGAGATAACGTTTCCCCCTATCGCAGGCAAGGTCTCTTCGAATGATCCAGTGGTCATCGAAGTTCTCATTTCTAACCAGGAAATGAATGGAGCTTGTATGGACTGCGGAAGCCCTTGTGAAATCATATATGAGCATTGCTTCCGAAAGCTCGAGCCTTCGATCAAGTCTCAAAGGGTTGACTCGAAGATACCCTTGGTAGGATTCTCTGGCAAGCATTCGTGGCCTCTGGGAGAAGTTCCATTAGAAATAACCATTGGAGAAGGCAAGCTCACGAGAACAGAAACCCTCATGTTCACCATCGTAAGGTCCAACTCCCCCTACAACTTGCTGATAGGAAGGACAGCCATGCAAAGGATGGGCATCGTGGTATCCACCATACACGCGGCAATAAAATTCCACACACCTCATGGAATAGGAACCGTACTTTCTAGTTATCGTCATAAAAGGGAAAGAGAAATTGGTAGAAGGATCAAGGAAAGCCCTCAGGAGCCTTCGAAGGCTATTCCAAGTCATACGAGCACCAAAAAGAAAGTTGTGATAAATGAGTACCATCCAGAGCAGGCGATGGTCACCAAAGAGCAACCCCCTACTAATCCCAAGACAAATCTGGAAAAGCTGCACAAAGCCAACAAGGAAACCCTCGCGCGGACATGTTCTGACATAGCTAAAGCCCCTCAAACACTAAGGACCGAGGGCAAGTCCTCCGACGCAGAACATAAGCTTGATAAGTCCAAACACGTCGCACCAATTAAGCAGGGGGTCAAGGTTAATTCTTCAAAAGTCCAAGCTACCGATAATCTGCAAGCTTCGAAATCATCAAAAAGGCATAGGGGGTCAGACTCTGTCAGAAATAAGATATTCGCAAGTCCTCTCGCTAAAGTACCTTCCGAACACAGTCAGGACAAAAAACAAACCACCAGGACGAAGGAGAAGTGGAAATTATACATAGACGGGACCTCGAATTCCGATGGTTCGGGAGCGAGTCTAATCCTAATCAACCCAAAAGGAAAAGAGTACGCTTACGCATTGCGATTTGAGTTCAAGGCTACGAACAATGAAGCAGAGTACGAAGCTCTATTAGCTGGCCTCCGGCTCGCAAAAGGCATGGAGGCTGATGGCCTCTCCGCCTTCGTAAGCTCACAGCTAGTTACCAACCAAATCAAAGGCTCCCACACGGTAGAACAACCTACAATCAAGAAGTATTTGGACGTGACCAAGGAGCTTCTTCAGGAATTTAAACCATATGAGGTAACGCATGTTCGTAGAAGCCAGAACAAGAAAGCAGGCGCCCTGAGCAAGCTATCTTCAACGGCTATGGCTCACCTGCCCGAAGAGGTTCTAGTAGAAATATTGGTCCATAGGTCAATCGCACAAGATGAAGCCTCTGACGAAGGATCTAGCTGGATGGCTCCAATAAGGACATACTTGATAAGTGGTATTCTACCCGATAATCCAAAAATAGCACGAAAGATCAAAGTTAAAGCCCCTCAATATAGGCTTATAGGGGAAAACCTTTACAAAAGGTCTTGCTCGTCCCCATGGCTTCGTTGTGTGGGACTGAAGCAGGCTTCAAGCATCCTCTATAATATTCATAAAGAATCTTGTGGAAGGTATGTAAGCCCTAGATCCATCACCTCAAAAGTAGCAAGATGGGGGTACTATTGGCCATCTATATTGGAAGATGTAACAGAAGTAATCAAAACATGCGCGAAATGTCAGACATACTCAAGAGCTCGGAACCCTTTAAAGAATGATACGTCTTCTATCGCACCAGCAAGACCTTTCGGCCAATGGGGAGTCAGCATAATCGGACCCCTAGCAGCAGCCCCCGGAGGGGTACAATTCTTGGTCATAGCCATAGACCACTTCACCAAATGGGTGGAGGCTCAGCCTTTGGCATCAATAACAGGAAAGCATGTGGAAAAATTTGTGTGGGAACACATAATCTGCAGGTTTGGAGTCCCACAAGTCATCACTTCCTATAAAGGGAAACACTTTGCCGAAGGGGTATTCCCTCCTTTCTGCGAAAGCCTGAATGTGAAGCAAATATTCACTTGTGTCGACAAGGACATTGTCATTGAGATCGAGACAAAGTTGGGGCAGTATCAGCATGAGTGGGTAGATAAGTTACCCAAAGTCCTGAGGGCATATAAGAATATGTCCTTCAAATAAACGCAAGCAAAGCCAAGTCGAAGGGTCCAGTGGCAAAGAGAGATGCTGCGAAAACAAAGCATGCGAACCCGAAGAACTGGATACTAGCTTTCGTAAGTTTTTACATATAAGACTTATTATTTAAAAAAAAAAAAAAAAAAAAAAAAAGCACTTAGTTGTTTTTCAATTTCATGTAACGCATTCTTCTCACATGGGAAAGAAGCATTAATGATAGGTTTCCTAGTGTTCATTTCTACAAATGATGTAATCCTCCCTACCCACTTAATGATATAACGCATTTCCCTCAAAATCTCTTGTTTCGTTTTATACAACAAAGATTTGTTCAGCCAAGTACTTTAAAAGTTTCAATGTCGAAGGATGAAGCAAGACACATGTCTTGTATACAAATAGCATCCATTACAATTCACATTAACTTTCCTATAAAGTCTTAGGGTAATAAAAGCCCTCTGCAGCTTAAGGATAAAGACGGAGTGGGTCGCGACCCTCTGTCGCAGTCAAATTATACGATTGCCAAAATCTTGGTCCAAAATACACACAATGAGGATATAATCTCAGGATGTATGTTTACGTTTTTTTTTAAAAAAAAAACGTAAGAGAAGATAAGCATGATATCAAAAACGGGATGTAATCCCTATGATTGGCATTTATAAGGCCATATCCAACATAAACATGAGAATAATTGTCTAAGTTTCGGGTCGAAGCCCAGACATACGAAAGATAAATTGTTCAAACAGGCACACGCCTGACAAAAGCACCATAAATTGTTAAACACAAAGGCACATGCCTTCAACCATGGTAAATTGTTTAAAAAGGGGTACATGCCACCCCCAGAGACTGAATTAATGCCAACATGGCAACCTTCAAGCATTCTTAGAAGAGTTTGGATCCTCTTGGTGAACTGGAGACATAGGCTTCACAGATAAGGTCCTCTTGGTTGGAGACGGAGGCTGTATCTTCTTTGGTTTTTTGGAGAGGAGATCTTCGATGGAGGCTGAAGGATCTTTGGTGGCTTCGGCAAGGAAGGGGTACTCTGCTGTGGTGAACGCATTGCCGGCTTCATCATATTCTCGCACAGAATTCGGACGGTAGTATGGTACCTCCGACAGTACAACTGGTTTTTTGGTCTCAGCAATCTCCTCCAAAGTTGTGCACTTGCCATGGAATATAGCCGCATTCACTAGCTTCCCCACAACCTCTCCCACCTCATTTCTATGGTATAGCTCCATAGCAATGTAGGGGACAACCTTCGATACAACTTCAGCCCTCTCTTTCCTCAAACTTTGGCATTCAAACTTCAGCTTATCCAATTCTTGACAGCGCTCGACATCCTGCTCTACCAATATGGTCCTCTCAGTCTCTAAACCAGTACATTTAGACTCCAGGGCACTCACCTGGGTCTTATAACCAACAACCTTAGCCTCCTCCACCTTTAGCCTACCACACTCAGCCTGCGACTTCTTCAACTGCTCTTCAAGATCTTCCATCTTTGCTTGAAGGGCCTCGTATCTGGGATGCTTCTCAAAATCTGCCATTGCTTCATCACATCTGGACTCCAACTTAGCATAGTTCTCCTCCCTTTCTTTCTCCCTAGCTACGATGACGGTAATCTCCTCTTTCGCCTCCTTAACCTTGTTAATCAACGCCCTTGTACGAAAACTAAAATGGTTATCCAACATGGCATGCCTAGTGTAACTCTTGTCATAGAGATCACACAGCTTTTCAATAGACATCTCATTCATCGTTTTCCTCCAAGAAGCGGGAGTGACATTTTCAACAAGCAAGCGGCAGGACAGGGCATCAGGCAGCTCCTTGGTGTTGGGCAGCCCTAAATAAAGAACAAAAGCAAGAAAAACATAAGATACGGAGCATTTTAAGAAAAGAAAAGTGAAGAGTGGTTTGCTCACCATGGATGTCATCATCACCAATTTCTTCAGTCGAGTACATCAGGGTTTTCCCACGAGCTTTCTCTACTTTTTGTTTGATATTCCTCGATGTGGGGGTAGGAGCATTGGATTTCCTCTTTGGGGCAACCTTGATAGCTTTGGCAGTAGTACCTTTCCTAGTCCTCACCCTGTCTGCAATACCAGAGGAACCCATGATCTTCAGTTGATCAGAATCGAAAGGTGGGTCATCGGAATCAGAAATGTCCTCCACAAAAAGAGGGGTTTCCTCAGTACTCACTGGCTTAGTAGGAGGAAGTATAGAAAGAGGTTTCACTGCAGAGGCATCGACATCATTATTGTTAACAGATCTAGATGGAGATCCCACTCCATAGCTTGCATCTTGAGGGTCCCTTGGAATGAAACTAACTTCTTTGGCACTTCCGGCAACAACAAAATTTCTGAAAGCCATCTCAGCAAAAACAAATGAAAAGGAGATGAATATCAACAGATAAGTTATTTAAATTATTTAAATAAGATATATACATACTTTTTCCTTCACAAATTATTTCAGGATGCAAAGGAGAGCCTTCCCAACTCTCAGCAATACCAGCCATGAACAGGATAGGTTCGGGGAATGTCTGGACATTAGCAGGATGTCGTGCAAGTCACTGATACAAGGGCTCGCTCCTTACCTCGTAGGGCAAATGGTCATTATATTTCTTCTCATCATACATAAACGCTTCGTTAAGCAAAACTGGGTACTTGGACGGTATAATTGTACTTTCAACATAAAAGAATTGACCTTTCCAATTTCTTATATTCGAAAAGGGCTTCGTCACAAGGACGGGAACATCATGTTCACCTCTTTTGGCAATAGTCACCCAATCCCCGCCGGGATACAAATTTACAAAACCCCTAAGAACATCTAACGAGGGCTCATGCCCGTAAGCTTTACACATCACGATGTAGGTGGTCAGTTTGGCTAGCCCAAAGGGGTTAAATCTGGAAATGTGCACCTTATAATATTGCAAAAATTCAAGAATCAAAGGATGAAGGGGAATCCGAAGGTTTGACTGGGTAAATGCGTGCACATACAAGCCCACATACCCTGTGGGGGCATCAAAAACATTTTGTCTTTTACTGGGAAGTATGATTTTGAGCCCAGCAGGTAAGGGGTAATCATGAAGGAAATCAGATAATGCTGCTTTTGATAAAGTGCATGTTTGTTCCCTAATTATTCTTTTTGCTGCCATACTCATGTCACTATAAAAAAGTATAAAGATCAAAGAGATAGGATGGAAATTTTACCTTTTCGTTACAACGGAAGCACAAGAACACAGAGTGCTGTGTGTGTATTTTGGGCGAAAGGTTAAAGTGATCTAGGGTTTACCGTGCTAAGAGTTTAAATACCCATCATGCCTTTAAATCCTGGCCATACACGTGTTTATTTACCCCTCTTATGCAAACGGATTTCAAACGAATTCAAAAATTGAATTGACGTTTCACATTTACCGAAGATTGGGTTATTAAGGCTAATGGAAGGATAATCATTAACCCGCATTAAATGCGCGGGTTAGTTGGACATTTATTTTATTTTTTCACGAAAGTGTAATTTAATGGGTGTAATGCATGTAGATTTTTTGAGTCGAATGCAATATATACTCGTACGCATATATCACTTTTGACTGGGGGGCTTGATGATGTACCCTCCGAACAGGGTCGAAGGACTCCCCTTCGAGCCTGTAGAAATCCCTCCTTTCGGAGGCCCAGGTTAATCTCCTAACACGTTTCATTGGCGTAAAACCATTCGCCTGCGAACTGGTTACCATGTGGGAATCCGCCAATCGAAGCCTTAAGCCCTTCGGGGTATCTCCTACGAAGGAACTAGCACGAAGGACAATCCTGACCTGGTCAAACCTACGTCTCCTCTTCCCTTGGCTTTCCCGCCAAAACAGAGATCGTGGGCTACAAAGCCCTAGCGGTTACCACAAATCATGGGACGCCCCCATGATCTCCGAAACATGTGCAAACCGCCCACTAAGGCCTATTTCTCCCCTATAAATAGCTTAGTCGGGCAAGAACAATGTAAGTTAACTTCATTCTCGTCATTTACAACCTACATTACCCTTACACATACTTACTCGCACGCCGGAGGTGGTTCGTAGGGTCCAACCCCTGCGCAATCACTTAACGTAGTGTCTTCGTATTTCTTATTTCAGGTTAAGAACAAGCTTGGCGCAATCTCAACACCCCATTATTCCTTTGATCACCATCGAAGGCTTGGTCGTGCAAATATTTGTACAATAAGAGTTAAGTTAGATATCCATAGTTGAATCCTAATATGAGATAGACTCACTAATCCCACCCTAACTACTCATGAGGTTGTTCCCTAAGGATGATTTGAACTTGCTCCCATTACATCACACTCTCGACTTGAGCTTGCACATCTTCCTCATGACACGGATCATCAAAGGGTGCATAGTTGGTGGAGGATTCGGAAATGAGAATGGACGAGATGTATGACTCATTAAGGGGTTCCATGACGGGATTGAAGAGTGAGTATTGAGGACCACGAAGGTATGGATGAAAGTGCATGAAGTGATGATAAAGACGAGTCAGGAACATCCCATAGGGTATCAATTTATTTTTGTTACCCTTGAGATGTACAATTCGCTTAGCGAAGAAGTAGGCAAGATTATATGGTTGTTGAGTATGAAGACAATAAATCATATGAGCACAACACGCCGGAAGTTGCTCACAATTTCCTTTTAGAATGAGAACATTTTCTCGCAGGATGACTGCCCAAGAGAGCAATTCATGACGAACCTCTTCCAAACGAATTTTCGTTGGATCTGGGTAAGGAAAGTACTTATGTGTACGGATAAGTTTGGTGAGTTCTTGTGGAGAGGGTATGTAGGAACAATACAGACTATTCTCTTCTCGATAGTTGAAGAGAGACTCAAGACACCAATCTTCCGTATAGGCACATTGCCCATGATTGGGAATTCAGAGAATTTGAGAAAATTGCTCAAGAGTTAAGACAAACTTGAAGTTTCGGATCCAAAACCACAGTGACAAAGATTGATCCTTGTTACGTACGAGTTCAACTTGTTGGAAGAATTCTAACACAAAACGAGGACAAATGTGCTCGTTGATGTGAAGCAAGCAATAGAAGCCTATAGCTCGAAATGAGGTGTTGATATCCCTATGATAAATTAAAGAGGGGTCAACGATTCGACCTTCATGAAAATGACGAGTTTCAAGATTAACATAGGCACGAATGTGATTTCCGGGTGTGGTTGGTTCACGAGAGATATCGGGAGTGTAGGTGTTAGTTAGAAGGTGATCAAAATCATACTCGTGTGACATTTTGTTACCTATAGGAAAATAATATTGATATATAAGTTTATTTTACGTTAAAAGGTTGATGTACATGTGCCTTGTGTGTGCCTATATGCAAACTATGTGAAGGTGCGGTAATCTCGACTCTAAAATGAAAATAATGAGATTACCCAAACGCTCCTAACTTCACTTTTGCTCAAACAAATATGTCGAAGAGTACATATTAGTTATGTAATTTGATCAATATTCGTGAGATCATGCATGCATGAGAAAATGTTCTTAGTTTGTATCAACAATGCACGAAAAATGTTTCATGATCCTAGTTTCGTGAAATTTTTCAAAAACAATGGAATTGGGGTGTTTGGCGACTTCAATGTTTTGGCGCCAAGAGTTTTGAGTTTAAAAAGCTTGAGTATTAATGACTCCTAATCCAATTTCAAGTATCCTAGACATGATTCCTCTAAAAATATTCAATCTAATTCGAATTATAAAAGCAAAATTCGGACCAAAATGTATGATATAGGTGGGTTTATGCAAATCCTATGTTGAGGGAATCATGATGGTTATACATTGTCTAATCCTAGTCCTAATTTCATAAAAACTTAATCAAAATTGAAAAGCCCCAATTCAATTTTTGTGTATGAACAAACCCTAGACTCAAAATTAAAGAAAATTAGAGTTAAATGACTTACAATTGATGTAGAGAAAGTAGTAGTGGTTGATAATCTTGAAAATTAATGCCACGAATTTGATTTTGAAAGGGTGTAATTGAATTTGGGTTGTGAGGCTTGGTTTTGACAGCAATGGCAGAAGTTGGGAAAGTTTGAAAGTGAATAGTGAGGGAAAGAGGACTGAAATACGGGCTGTATTAGATCCACGGTACCACGATACCACTAAATTTAGTGGTGCCGTCGCCTGCTGGGACAAAATTTTTGTCCCGTTTTGATATTTGAAGAATAAATCTCGCTGATTTAGTGAGACTTTTTGACACGAGGAGAGAATTTATACCTAATAAATTCTTTTTTAACGAGATGAACGAGACTAGACAAGGAGAGATGACTTTAATATTTCCAAGGAAAT
The DNA here is from genome assembly GCA_021014915.2 of Artemisia tridentata subsp. tridentata. Classification (NCBI taxonomy): domain Eukaryota; kingdom Viridiplantae; phylum Streptophyta; class Magnoliopsida; order Asterales; family Asteraceae; genus Artemisia; species Artemisia tridentata. The sequence continues at coordinate 110,364,108 of CP139503.1, read as the reverse complement.
ACGTAAGTAGTCATTAGAGGGATACGAGGAATGACTTTAATATTTCCAATGAAATATTTAGATAGTCATAAGACAAGATTTACGGGATGTGTTCCATCATTCCTAGACCTAGACGTAGATAGTTGAAGGATAATCATTATTTATTAAACAACATGAAATTCCCACATTTTCTATCCGAATCATGCTAATATAAACTTACCTCGGCATAACCATATTAATAAAAAATAAACCCCTCATCAGAAACAGTTGCATTTTTATTTGTAACCATTGCATCATATTTGGAACAGTAAAAAATAATTGTTTTTATGAACATCATTGTTAATATTAACATCATTATTACCACAAAGTTATGCATTAGAAACCTTAAATACATTTGTAATGTACAATCGACAACATATTATATTCATCAACAACCCATAAACAACATGAAATTTACATACTTTTTATCAGAAACATACCAATAGGAGCATATATAGCTAAACATAAGCATATAAAAAATATAATTCTCTACGCTAGAAATCGTTGAATTATTAGGAGCAACAAATGAGACTTCATCATCATCTTGAAGACGTACTTTAAGTTTAATCCTGTATAATAAATAAAAGATTAATATTGTTACTTTATATAAGAATACTTATATTTATGTATAATTTTGCTTCTTTTTAAAGTATTTGCATATACATATGATTTACAATGTACCATAAGCATAATTTATATTCATCAACAACACATAAACAACATGAAAGTTACACAAATTGTATAAAAAATTACCAAATAATTCTTGTGGGTTCTTTTAATAAGAGGAAGTTCATTCCAAAGTGTGCATGGTATGTCACACCATTGTATATATTAAGAAAACATGTATCATCTTGAATACGTACTTGTACTTTGGTCATGTATAATAAATAAATGATTAATATTGTCAGTTTCCATAAGGATATAAAAAATGTTAGGGTCATCATAAAATTTATATTCATCAACAACCTATAAATAACATGAAATTTACACATATTTTATCAGAAACATACCAAACAATTCTTGTGGGTTCTTTTGATAAGAAGAAGTTCATTCCAAAGTGTGCATGAGATAGTCACACCATTGTACAAATTAAGAAAACCCGTATCATCTTGAATACGTACTTGTACTTTGATCACGCATAATAAATAAACGATTAATATTGTTAGTTTCCATAAGAATCTAAAAAAAACACAACATAAACATACTATTGTTACACCCCAACCCGACAAGGGTAAAGATATCACAACAATGGTGGCATTTCAGAAGTCACAGAACATTCAATAATTAAAAACATCAAAAGTCTTAACATTAAATCCAAGATAAGTCAACATGACTTAAATCAAAATGGAAGACAAAATAACTGAAGTACAACATCCAATATTCAAATGCCTAAACAATGGCATATCAAAATAAATAGAAGTTCAAATGGTAAAGCTAAATAACTAAGGTCAAAACTCCAAAATAGATTGCTCTCATCCCAAAGCTAAAACCCAGCTCCTAGCTTAAGTACCTGCCGCAGGAAAAAAATGCGGCTGAGCTTCAAAAGCTCAGTGAACAGATATATAGATAAATAAAGCACTAACAGGTAGCAGTACAAAAACAATTCAGGAATACCAATCATACTGATACAAAATCAAAAGGAAAGGAATAAGAAATGGAACAAGAACAAAGAAAAGAAAATGAATTATGAATAAGATTTAAGGAAAACAGGAACACAGCAATCCATCACGAGCTCAGATGACTGATAATACCATAGTACTACTAATATAATAAAACAAACCTGTGTAGAGTGATCATCTCTCAGACAAAGTGAAAGACGTGTATCGCACACACAATCAGTCACCAGATATAATGACCATAAACATATAACATATACAGATAACAGGTCAAATCTAGGATGCACCCATACGCCCCTGCAGACAATCAATAATCATAATCATAATGGCCATAGCAGATAATAAATAAGGGACGGAACAGGTCATCACTCTCCTGCCCTAGAGTCATGTCAGAGGTGCGTCAATGACATGGACATGAAACCCTCATGCCTAGTGATTGGCTCGTAATATCAAACTGTAGATCAAAGGTCAGGCGTACTATCAAATAATCAAAAGTTATGTCTTAAGGGTACTTGGCAAAAGATTCAAACAAGATCACATCAAAAGTTCACAAACAGGAGGGAACATAGCAATGGTATAGGAAATCCTAATAAGGAAAATGAAAAGCTGAAAGAAAAGGGAATGAAAACCCTTACTGAAAAAGGGCAGAATATCTGTACCTTATTAGCACAGAAGAAAGACAAGAAAGCAAACACGAAGCAGAAATCAGGGCTTCTCCTTCTTCACACCTAAAGAAGTAGAAGACGGAATTACGAAATATTCAAACTCAGATTATTACTTTTAATTTATCTTTCCATTTTAAGTAACTTTCTATTTTTAGTAACCTTCTGGATTTAGTAAGATGTTAATATCCCAGATTAGGTTAAGTCCTTATTTCAAGATTATTATGGAATTAAGGTACATTTTATCAGTTACAAAAGTTTAGGGTTAATTATGACAAGTATACATAGTTTAGGGTTTTAATTGTAAATTCATTAGATTCAAAGGTTTAACATGAAAATACTTTAAGTTACTGATTTAATACACACTTTATTCAGAATGACATTTCAATCTCTTAAGTTTCACAATTTACATTTTATACCCCTTAGTTATATAATTTACAAAATAAACCCTACATTTACATAATTCATGATTTAATCCCAATAATATTTATATTTACCAAACAAGCACCTTATTTTATAAAGTTATAGAACATAACCTCAGAATTATATGAAGTACGAATTAGACCCCTCAGAATTTAGTAATTACACAATTGGTCCCTTAACTTTACAAAACTTACAATTTAAATCATAATTTATTTATAATTACATATCAAGCCCATAAATACTCAAATTTACACATTATACTCTTTATGACATTATTTACCCAAAATAACTTCAACTTTCCAGAATTTACACTTTTAGTCCCTCTACTTTAATTAATTACAAATCGACCCTTATAAATATAATTAATTCATTTTCTTGCAACATTTACACTTAGGACCCTCAAGTTATATTTTTTCCACATTCCTACTGACTTATATGACATTACAAAAATATCCCAAAAGTTTCAAAGTTGGCAAAACAAACCCTTATAGTTTTAAGAACCAATCGTATAGACTTTTTAATTTGTAAAACCAAACCCTACTTCTATCCAATCATTATGCCATCATTATTCCTTCATTACTAGCATTAATTACATCAGATCTAATCACATAAACCCTAACCCTAATCGTTCTAGGGTTTTCTTCCTAATTTTCTTTATTTTTCTTTTAAATCTGATCCAAACATAAATCAAGATCAATTATTCTGAGCTTCTAAAAATCACATGGTTATTTTTTTAGGCTTATATTATTAGTATAGAACATGTAAAAATTATAGTTACACTCCAGAAAAATCGTATGACAATATTTGGAAATTACGCGTGTTTTATCTCTTTTAATTTTCGTACGCATGATTAAGCTTGCATGATTCATGTTTAACATTTTTACTGAGTTATATTCGACATAAAGATCATTAGAAAAATGCTAGATTAATATTAGAACGTAAGAATTAGTCGTGTGGATTTATACCTTTCGTATGCAACAAGTCGAACAAACAAAAGCACCACGATCGAACGAAGGCTTCAATACTCCAAATCTTATTTTTCATAGCTCCCTTACACCTTGATGAACTCCAGAAAAATGCTTGCTCAGGTCCAGAAGATCGAATGGAGGCTTGGTCAATTTTTGTGTGTGTCGATATTAGGGTTTCGGCAATTAGGGTTTTTAGAAAATAATATGGTTTGTGTTATACTTATCAAAACCGACTAGGAGGGGGGATAGGGTCCAGAAATTTGGCCCAAATATTATCACAATATCACACTTTGATTTCTTATATAATTCCTTAAATTAGTTTGTATTTATCTTAAATAAAATGATTTTACAAAATATAATTAGATTTATTTAATTTATTTTCGGCCCATATATATGTGTATATGTGACTTTATTATTTTTGGACATTCAAAAATAATGTAATGTTGTCCCAGAAATTTATTTACTTGATATGTAATTTGTTTTCAGAAGTTTGTAATCAATTCAGATATTTTGTAAATGATTTTATTAAGTTTTATGGTTTCAGGGGTAATTTGGTCATTTTACAGGTTATCTGAATTTCAGGTATTACAACTTCTTCCCCACTAACAAAAAAATTTCGTCCTCGAAATTTGCAAAAAGCAGAAAGAAAAGAGAGCGGAAAACAAAACAAAGACATACCAGACTAGAACGAGAATTGCGGATAACTAGCTCGTATCGATTCCTCGGTTTCCCAGGTAGCCTCACGCTCCGGGTGATTCTTCCAAAGAATCTTTATGAATGGAATAACTTTATTTCTCATGACTCGTTCCTGACGGTCCAGAACCGCTTCCGGTTCTTCAGACAAAGACATATCAGGCCGGATCTGATCAAGTGGATAAGACACCACATGCAATGGATGATAATTGTATCCCCTCAGAATAGATACATGGAAAACATTATGCACATGATATAGCTGAGGAGGTAAGGCCAAACGATAAGAAACCTCCCCAATGCGCTCTAGGATTTCGAACGGTCCAATAAATTGAGGACTCAACTTGCCCTTGATTCCAAAACGCCTGACACCACGGAAAGGAGATACTTTCAGGAATACTCGATCACCTACATTAAATTCTAGATCCCGACGGTGCTTATCAGCATAACTTTTCTGGCGCGCACGCGACTCTTTCAGTTTCTCTCTAGCAACAGCTACCTTTTCATTTGTGATCTCAATCATCTCAGGTCCCTCAATCAGACGTTCACCTACTTCATTCCAATAAACAGGAGCCCTACACTTCCTACCATACAACATCTCAAAGGGAGCCATTCGAATACTCGCATGCCAACTGTTATTATACGCAAACTCTACCAAACACAAGTACTCATCCCAATTACCTGTCCATTCCAACGCACAAGCCCTTAACATGTCTTCTAAGGTCTGAATGGTCCTCTCAGACTGACCATCAGTTTGGGGATGAAATGCAGTACTGAACTTAAGGCGAGCGCCCCAAGCTTTATGAAGTCCCTTCCAGAAACGCGAAGTGAAACGAGGATCACGATCGGAAACAATAGATGAAGGCATACCATGCAATCGAACGATCTCTTGCTGAAAAACTTCCACCAACTTACTGACACTATAGGTCATACGGATAGGTAAGAAATGAACAGATTTAGTTAGCCGATCAACGACCACCCAAATCGCATCATGTCTTTTATGAGTAACAGGCAGACCACAAATGAAGTCCATGGAAATCTCATCCCATTTCCATGTAGGAATCTCCAAAGGTTGCAATAGACCACTAGCTCGCTGATGCTCAATCTTAACTTACTGACAAGTCATGCATCTAGCAACAAATAACGCCACATCTTGCTTCTTACCATTCCACCATAAATACTGTTTAACATCCCGATACATCTTGGTAGAACCAGGATGGATAGCGAAAGGAGAACTGTGAGCCTCAGTCAACACAGCCTCACGCAAGTCAGAATCATTAGGCACGCATAAACGATCCTCATACCAGACAACTCCATCATCATCAACTCTAAATTCAGTTTGCTTACCCTCTTCAGTATTCTGAACAATAGCCCAGAGTTCACCATCATCTTTCTGAGCATCTTTAATACGCAACATCAGATTTGACTCAATCTTTAGGCTAGCCCAGTAACCAACATCACGCCCAACACACAACTCAACATCCAACCGCTCCAAATCCTTGAGGACACGCGGATCAATCTCCAAACTTGCAATCAATCCAGATTTCCGACTAAGTGCATCAGCAACCACATTAGCCTTACCTGGATGATACTGGATGTTCGTGTCATAATCCTTCAGAAGCTCTAGCCATCGCCTCTGTCTCATATTAAGCTCTTTTTGAGTAAAGATGTATTTGAGACTCTTGTGATCAGTGAAGATATCACATGATTCGCCATACAAGTAATGTCTCCAGATTTTCAACACAAAAACAACAACTGCTAACTCCAGATCATGAGTTGGATAATTTTCCTCATAGGGTTTCAGTTGCCTCGAAGCATAGGCAATCACCTTGCCGTTTTGCATAAGCACACAGCCCAAACCCTTCTTAGAAGCATCACTATAAATTTGGAAACCTCCAGAACCCGATGGTAAAGTTAGAATAGGTGCAGACACCAATCGCTTTTTCAACTCTTCAAAGCTCTGTTCACGTTCATCTGTCCATACAAACTTTTCACCCTTCCGCATCAATTGAGTCAAAGGCAAGGCCAACTTAGAAAATCCCTCTACAAAACGTCTGTAGTAGCCAGCTAATCCCAGAAAGCTCCTAACTTCAGTCACCGTGGTAGGTCTCGGCCACTTGGTGATAACCTCAACCTTAGATGGATCCATGGTGATACCATCTGCAGACACAATGTGACCAAGGAAAGCTACTTGGTTCAGCCAGAACTCACACTTAGAAAATTTCGCGAATAATTTCTGCTGCCTCAGGATACCCAGCACAATACGCAAATGTTGCTCGTGCTCCTCGGACGATTTAGAATACACCAGGATATCATCGATGAAAACGATGACGAATTTATCAAGAAATTCATGGAAAACCCGATTCATTAAATCCATAAACACAGCATGAGCATTTGTTAAGCCAAAAGGCATAACCAGAAACTCATAGTGTTCATAACGGGTGCGTAAAGCAGTTTTAGATACATCCTGCTCTTTAACTCGCAATTGGTGATAACCAGATCGCAAGTCGATTTTGGAGAAGACTTTAGCTCCTTGCAACTGATCAAACAAGTCATCAATGCGAGGAAGCGGATAACGGTTTCGAATGGTAATGCGATTAAGCTCACGATAATCAATACACAGACGCATAGAGCCATCCTTCTTCTTCACGAAAAGCACAGGAGCACCCCATGGCGAAACACTAGGTCGAATGAATCCACAGTCCAGCAACTCTTCCAGTTGCTCCTTCAACTCTTTCAGTTCAACAGGTGCCATCCGGTACGGAGCCTTAGAGATAGGTTCGGCACCGGGAATTAGATCAATAGAAAATTCCACTTCTCTAGCCGGAGGAAGACCAGGAAGTACTTCAGGAAAAACGTCAGCAAAATCCCGAACAATGGGAACACTAGAAATATCCGGACTCTCAACAGACGAATCCTTAACCGAGACTAGATAACCTTGGCAACCATGAGACATCAAGGTTCGAGCTTTCAAGGCAGAAATAATTTTAACAGTTTTAAGAGGACGAGATTCATGGTAAATGAATTCAGGATTATTCAGATCACCAAAAATCACATTTCTGGCATGGCAGTCAATGGTTGCTCGATGGAAAGCCAACCAATCCATACCCAGGATGACATCAAAGTCAATCATGTCCAGAGGAAGTAAATTCGCCGGACGAATCCGATCATCGAAGCGTAACGGACAATTCAAATATTCATGGTTGATAAGAATGTGGTTTTTCATGGGGGTAGATATAGCAATTGGGTTATTTAGTGGTGTTGAAGGTATGTTCAGTTTCTTAGCCAATTTCATAGATATGATAGAATGCGTTGCTCCAGTGTCAAATAACGCGAAAACAGTAAAATCACCAATATACAAAAAGCCGGTAATGGTACCTGTAGCCTTAGCCGCCTGATCCCGCGTAGTAGAAAACACACGCCCAGTATTCGGAGGTGGAGGAGGAGGAGGAAGAAGATAGTTCCTGGCAGATGCAGGATTCTGCTTTGGGCAGTCCTTCACCCGATGATCAGCAGACCCACATCGGAAACACGCACCAGACGCTCTACGACACTCTCCTGGATGACTTTTCCCACAAGTAGTACAGATAGGAGGTGGAGGTAAGTTCCCAGATGAACCCTTCTGAGAACTCGATCCAGAACCACGAGACTGCTGCTGAATACCCTTAGAAGCCTGTCGCCATCACGGTTTCGCTTGTAACCCACCTTCTCATGAAAAATCTCGATGTTGCGAGCTGCGTCGCAACATGCTGACGGATCAGCGAACTCCTGATTAAGAAGACGATCTAAAACCCAACTCTTCAGTGCCCACTTATAATGCTTAGCCTGATGCTCAGCATCCCCAGCAACCGGACCCACAAAGCTAACCAATCTCTGGAATCGCTCCAGAAATTCCCCTGCATTCTCAGAATCTAGCTGGGCAATAGTGTTGTACTCCCGAATAAATCTCTGCTGCTCAGACACAGGGAAGTACCTATTATAGAACGTAGTACGAAAGTTAGCCCAAGTACAACCAAGAACATAAGTATCGCCTCCCTTAGCTTCCTTGTGCGCCTTCCACCAGTTAAGCGCATCACCCTCAAGATTAAACGCAGCCAGACGAGTCTTAAAGTCGTCTTCACAACCCAGTACCTCAAACAGCTTCTCCATGTGAGTAATCCAGTCCTCTGCAGCGTGAGGAGTGGAAGCAGTACTGAAAGACAACGGTTTGAGTTTATTGAAACTCTCAAGCCAACCATTAATGGTAGTGGGTCGGCCCCCACCACCAGTACCACCAGAACCACCGGCACCACCAGAAACACTAGGACCACCAGAACCACTAGCACCACCAGAGGGACCAGCTCCATTATGAAAATCGTTGATCATCCGAGTGATCACCTCGTTAGCATTAAGCCCAGGTAGCAAATTATTGATAGCATTAGCCACCAACTCCTCCAGGTTAGGGATTTGCTCTTCCCCATCGGAATAGTCACCCCGACGAGTAACAACCATCTACAGGATTTTCAAACGATTAGAAAGAAAGAACAGGAAATGATAGAGCAAAGGAAAAACATGGCAGAGCAGGACAGGAAAAGAGTGCGCGGAAAGGAAACCTAATGTCTACCCAATCCTCACAGGTCGATAGCCTAAGCTCTAAGGTTTTCATGAATGCCTGTCTCTGATACCATAAATTGTAACACCCCAACCCGACAAGGGTAAAGATATCACAACAATGGTGGCATATCAGAAGTCACAGAACATTCAATAATTAAAAACATCAAAAGTCTTAACATTAAATCCAAGATAAGTCAACATGACTTAAATCAAAATGCAAGACAAAATAACTGAAGTACAAAATCCAATATTCAAATGCCTAAACAATGGCATATCAAAATAAATAGAAGTTCAAATGGTAAAGCTAAATAACTAAGGTCAAAACTCCAAAATAGATTGCTCTCATCCCAAAGCTAAAACCCAGCTCCTAGCTTAAGTACCTGCCACAGGAAAAGAAATGCGGCTGAGCTTCAAAAGCTCAGTGAACAGATATATAGATAAACAAAGCAGTAACAGGTAGCAGTACAAAAACAATTCAGGAATACCAATCATACTAATACAAAATCAAAAGGAAAGGAATAAGAAATGGAACAAGAACAAAGAAAAGAAAATGAATTATGAATAAGATTTAAGGAAAACAGGAACACAGCAATCCATCACGAGCCCAGATGACTGATAATACCATAGCACTACTAATATAATAAAACAAACCTCTGTAGAGTGATCATCTCTCAAACAAAGTGAAAGTGATGAAGCGAAAAGTGTACCGCTTTTAGGGGGTCATTTAAGCCCTAAATCGTATTTATTTGATCAAATATTGCCCTAAATCGTTCCTTTTGTCATTTTAGGTACTTTGGAGAAGAAATCTGGAAAAGAAAGCATTTTGGACGTTTTTGGAGCATAAAAGTGAAGAAAACGACAAAGTCTCAAAATCGGCTGGAAAAGTACCTTTGACGGCGTCAGGGATTGTTCTAGACGGCGTCATGGCTTGGCAAAAGAGGTGGATATGAAAAATACACGTGACGCGCCAGAGAGTTTTGCAATGGAAAGTCTGACGGCGTCACCCTTTAAGATGATCAAGGCCATCACGGTTTAAGTTAAAGAGAGACGGCGTCAAGCCCATTTCTGACGGCGTTAAACTTTGATAAGCCAGAGCGGATTTTGGAGCATTAAAGAGGGACGGCGTCAAGAAGGCCATCCGGGAACCCTAGACACGGTGAGGTGACGGCGTCAAGATCTATAACGTGACGCCGTCAACCCCTAAACTCTATATATAGTTTTGCAATTTTTTGTCATTGTGTGCAACTTTGTGAGGAGAAACCCTAAGACGAATTTCTGCCATTTTTAAGGGTTTTTACACCCTTGGATCTTCCATGTTTAATTGAAGATAAGTATTCATTTAATCAATCAATATGTCTATGTGTTGTTTGATTATATCTTGTTCTTGTCTTTTAATTAACATGTTAGGCTAGATTTATCTTGTGTTTGCTTAGATCTAATGAAACCTAGCTATTGACAATTGGTTATTAGTGTGTTATTAATTGTATTGGATGATTGTTTATCGATGTTAGGCTTAAGAAAACTGGCTAACTTCCTATTCGGTAACTTGCTTGAACGTCTTAAGAAACATGAACCAATGCGTACTAAGGTTTTTATGGTTGTATTTAATGCATGAGCGAATTCTAGTGATCCCATGTTAGGAGCTTCTTAGCCGGCTCGACATAGGAGTGAAGTAGGAGCTTGTAGAGTTGGGGAAGTACGTACGCCACCCCACGATTGGTATTAAGGAATACACCCGTCATCCACGCAATTAATACACACTAATCAACCGGTAAAAGATAGTTTAGGGAGTAAGGAAATCTAAGTAAACACATTTCTCTCCACATAAGTTTGACAACCTTTTCATTTTCAGTTATTTTATTTTATTTGCATTTGTAGTCATTTGGGTTAGTTGACTAGCAACTAATTCCGCCCACTCTTTCAAACACGAGATTTTACTTGCTGTCATAAAAATATCAAAAAAAAAATACAAAAAAGAATCTTCTCTCACCCTTAGACCTATTAGAGTAGTTTTTCAATCCTAACGACACTATTCCCTGTGCAGAACGATCAATCCCCCGTACTTACCACTACACTATACTACATCGGTTAGGTACACTGCCTGGTGGGGTTGTAAGCCTCTTGAGATCCCTCGAGAGGTAAAACCTGTTGTAAGGTCGCAAAACCACGCATCAAGTTTTTGGCGCCGTTGCCGGGGAATAGTTATTGTTTAGGTTGAATTTTTATTTTATTAGGTCTACTCACTAGATTCCTTTCTAGTGAGATTTTTATTTTCTTTTTCTAGGTTTTCTTTAGTCTATCTTTTTTCTTCGTTTCTTTGTTCGTAACCATTACCATCCGACATCATGGAAGGTGGTAATATCCTTGATCCCAACAACCCACTACCACAACAACACCCACCTCCTAGAGCCCGTACCTTAGGAGACTACTCCCGTCCTAGCCACCATGGCTATCGAAACACCATTGAGCTCACTCAAGGAGCCAATGCCACACCCTTGCGATCCGACACCATCCGGTTGGTGCAAAGCGGATGCGCATTCCATGGACTTCGTTCTGAAGATCCTAATCAACATCTCAAGGACTTTCTCAAAATCGTTGATTCCATAGACCTTGATGTTGCCACTCGAGAGACGACCCGACTGCGTCTCTTTCAATTCTCTCTGCGGGACCAAGCTAGTCAATGGCTAGAGCGTCTACCCGCAGGATCCATTACCTCTTGGGATGATCTCACCACTCGCTTCCTTGCTCAGTTTTTCCCACCAGGAAGAACTACCAAGCTAAGGAATGATATCTTGATGTTCCAACAACGTCAAGGAGAAACCCTCTACGAGGCATGGACTCGATTCAAGGACTTACTCCAAAAAGTCCCTCACCATGGCATAGAACTTTGGCTCCAAGTCCAAATCTTCTATGACCATATCAATCTCTCCACGAGGTAAACCATTGACCAATCGGCCGGTGGTAAGCTACGTGATCTAAGTGCGGAACAATCATGGGCTCTCCTAGAAGATCTTGCTCTTTATGACAACGAAAGTTGGAGTGATCCCTGTGATTTGAATAAAACGGTCAAGGCAATATCTTTGCCTTCGAACAATTCAAGCACTTCCGACCGTAGGATCATAGAACTTGAAGACCAAGTCAAGTTTCTTATGAAATCCTACGAGGCTCCTAAACCTTCAAGCCAAGTGAACAAAATCACTTCTTCATGTGAATTATGTAGTGGTCCCCACGACACTCGTGATTGCATGGAACTCCCCGAACAAGCTTTTGCGGACTACGCATCCTCGCGTACCGACGGAGCGGGAGACAAGTGGTACACTTTCAAACCCGAGCCAAACCCCTACGGTGATTCATACAACCCCTCATGGAAAAATCACCCAAACCTTAGGTGGAAACAAAACCAAAACGCACAACAAACTAATTCTTCCAACCCACCTAATCGTTTCCAATCAAGCGGTTCCAACTCGAACCGTACTTTCAACAACAATCCTTCCAGCAATGGTAGTACCAATAACTTTGAAGGATTGATGTCCCAATTTATGGCATCTCAAGAAGCTCGTTTGGCCAAGTTTGAGTCCGAATTCAATCAACAACAAACGGAGATGACCAATAAAATTGACAACTTATTGAAAGCCCTCAATAACCAAGTGCTATCACCTCCACATAAGGACGGTAGGAACACAAATAGCGGACCCCAAGTAAAAGACCCCTCTTCATCCAAACACGTCCACTTCGTCAACATTGTCACTATCAAACCAATTGATAGAAATGAGGATAATAGTGAACCTGAGGATGAGGTTAAGAAAGTCGAGGTTGATAAAGAAGTTAGGAAAAGTGAGATTGAAGAAGTAGATGATGATGAGGACTACTTCAATAGGCTACCCACTAAGGAAGAGCGCGCATATCATACAGACTTATTCGATGACCCCGAGACACCATACTTCCTAGGTAGACCAATTATAAAAATAGGCGATCCTTCTAATCTCAACATACCATGCAACATCGGACATTTGCATGTGTGGAAAGCTTACATCGACCTTAGATCGCCCATAAACATCATGACTAGAGCCCACTACAACTTAATAATGAAAAATCAACTTGGGTATAGGATGTTCCCTGATAAGGGTTGGATGAGTAACTTCACGGGAAGAGTTAAGGGATTACCGGTTTATGTAGGAAACTTCACCTATGTCACCGACTTTGTAATTGTTGAAGATATCCGCCCAATAGTCGATGCATCCTTAACTCAAGTAGTTTTTGGAAAACCATTTGTTGAGGTCTCTAGAATGACTTATGAACCTTCCTTAGGGATAGTTAGATTTAAGGATGAGACCGATGAGGTAAACTACCAAATGCCATATAAGATAGAGCAATTCCAACACTTGTCAAATGTTGAGAATGAGCTTAAGCAAGCGGTCTACTATAGGAATGATGAGGATAGAAATAAAGGAGTAGACTATGTTATGGGAAGGATATCCGGTTTCTACAAGGATTGTTTAAAATTAGGACCGGAATATAAAACCGGAAAGGAGAATGGCCTAGGAACCATGACCAATGATGGAGTCACGTAATGTACATGACTTTGAGTCTAGCTACAAGACTCGTTAATAAAGAAAAGCGCTTCTTGGGAGGCAACCCAAGCTTTATTTGCTTTGTGTGTTTATTTATTTGTTTGTTTGATTTTATTTGTTTCCGTATGTATGTTTTATTTTTATTATTATTGATTCATGTTCAAAACTAAATTGTGAAAATGCTTTATCTTGTTTTTAACTTCGTCTTAACTACATATAAAGGTATTTTGCAAAAGATAAGTGTAAGGGAAATCCAAATCGGTTTATTAGAACACAAATGAACATGAATCGTAACAATATTAAATTAACATACATATTAGTATTTGTTTGAGTCAAATGCTTGTATCGAGTCATAATGATATTTTGCAGGAATTCGAGATGGTAAGGTATAGGTTTTTCCAGAAATTTTCCGGAAACTTAACATGAGAATTCTGTCAGATCATTTCTGACGGCGTCAGGACTTACAACCTGACGGCGTCAGGTGTTAATTTTCTGAAATTTTTGAAAGTTTTGTTTTCATAAAAAGTTTTTATTAAATCTCTAACTTATAATCTCCAGGAATCTGCAAAGTTATCATTCCACAAGCATTATATCCTTATATATAGAATTTATCCCGCCGATGTTATGCAGGTTTTCGTGTTTGTTTTCTCAGGTTTAACAGGTTATTTTGGACAAGGAAATGTATGTGGAATCAAGCTTTTGGCGATGCATTAGTCCTGGAGCTTCTACATTCTCTTGGAAGAAGATCTAACCATGTTACCTCTTTATCCACCGAGCGAATCAGGGGAGTATTTGATTTCATTCTTTTACCTTTTCACTTTTACATCGTGTTATTTGAACATTGGGGACAATGTTCATCTTAAGTGTAAGGGAGGGTAAAATACGATACTTTAGAGAATACAAGTGCACTTGATTTTTGTTTGTTTAATGGTAGATGTGCAATAAAACTGAGATAAATACCTGTTAGGGCAATTTTAGTGCCAAATTTAAAATTTTTTACAACATTTAGGAGTAAAACTTTGATCTTAATGAGCGTCTCATGGATAGGAGTTATATGACTAGCACAAAAACCGTACCACTAAAAAATTTTTCCACCCCCAAATATGTGAGGTTCGCCCCTAGAATTGGTAGGAAAAGCATTTATGCTATGATGTGTGTACCGGTAGCACTTAGATTCTAGAACTTGCGTTAGGACCATTCCGAGGCCACAAGTGAGACTACATTCGTGTAGTTAGATTTACTACATGATAAGAGGCATTAGGATTAACCCATTGTTTTACACCTGTGTTTTTGTTATAATTACGTTGGCTACATTGGTCAAGTAATTCTCCCACACCCTTTGCGTTGTACTCATTTTTAGTACACGATACCCCCTAGTACACCCCTCAGAGCCTATCTTTTCGTTTCGACCTTTAAGCATTTTACTTAAAGGAAGAATTTGTTTACACCCCACTTAAATGTACACCCAAATCGCCTTAGCCTACCTTGTATGCACTCATTTTTAGTGCATTATTGTGACAACATTTGTTTAAACCCCAAGTTAATTATCTAATTGATTAAATGGTTGCTAAGTCGAGTCATATCCTTGTACATATTGTTTTGGGACGATTGGGACTCATGGGTAAAGTACTAGTGTAATGGAGTAATGGGGAAGAACAACATTATTACCCCCATATGTGCTAAATATTTTAAAAGTACTCCAAGTGTTCGATTATCTTAATTCGAGTCATTAGAATAATTATTTGTAAAGTTATGTAAAGGTTCAAGTGTAAGGGGAGATCCGAGGCCCCTATGATGTATTATTTTGTATGGTAGGGCAAGAGTGTATGAAAAAAAAAAAAAAATCGAAAAAATCAAGAAAAATACAAAAAAAATGAGAAAAAGAAAAGTAGAAAAAACATACGGACTACCATCCCGTTTCATTTTATATTTATTTTATGCTTTTGTTATATTGTTTTTAGCTTAAGTCGAGTCTAGTCTTGGCTTAGCAACGCCATATTGTACATGTAATTAATCAAGATCTTTAACTCGCCACCAGTAAAATATCCCTTATCCAACAAATCCGTGTTTATCATATCCCTACACCTCACGTTATAACCCATGTAAAAGCCCTCTTTGATAGTTTATCTTAGGTGCTTACGCCTAGTGGAGAAGGTTTTCGATCCTTTCCCAAGCCTATGGTAATCTATTTGCTATGACAGGTAGTGAGCGATATTATCCGTTTTCATTTATGAGATTTATTTTGATGACACCTGAGAGATGTGAGTATCTAAACACTACTTGTGAGGTGCTAGTTTGTAATCTCCGTGCTTATTATGATTAAAGTGGAACGACTATTTGTTGTAATTACTTTTATATTAGCGTTAAATGACCCCTAACTTGTATTTTGATTAGAATAAAAGCGCATTTGCTTGAGGACAAGCAAATCTCAAGTGTAAGGGTATTTGATGAAGCGAAAAGTGTACCGCTTTTAGGGGGTCATTTAAGCCCTAAATCGTATTTATTTGATCAAATAATGCCCTAAATCGTTCCTTTTGTCATTTTAGGTACTTTGGAGAAGAAATCTGGAAAAGAAAGCATTTTGGACGTTTTTGGAGCATAAAAGTGAAGAAAACGACAAAGTCTCAAAATCGGCTGGAAAAGTACCTTTGACGGCGTCAGGGATTGTTCTAGACGGCGTCATGGCTTGGCAAAAGAGGTGGATATGAAAAATACACGTGACGCACCAGAGAGTTTTGCAATGGAAAGTCTGACGGCGTCACCCTTTAAGATGATCAAGGCCATCACGGTTTAAGTTAAAGAGAGACGGCGTCAAGCCCATTTCTGACGGCGTCAAACTTTGATAAGCCAGAGCGGATTTTGGAGCATTAAAGAGGGACGGCGTCAAGAAGGCCATCCGGGAACCCTAGACACGGTGAGGTGACGGCGTCAAGATCTATAACGTGACGCCGTCAACCCCTAAACTCTATATATAGTTTTGCAATTTTTTGTCATTGTGTGCAACTTTGTGAGGAGAAACCCTAAGACGAATTTCTGCCATTTTTAAGGGTTTTTACACCCTTGGATCTCCCATGTTTAATTGAAGATAAGTATTCATTTAATCAATCAATATGTCTATGTGTTGTTTGATTATATCTTGTTCTTGTCTTTTAATTAACATGCTAGGCTAGATTTATCTTGTGTTTGCTTAGATCTAATGAAACCTAGCTATTGATTATTGGTTATTAGTGTGTTATTAATTGTATTGGATGATTGTTTATCGATGTTAGGCTTAAGAAAACTGGCTAACTTCCTATTCGGTAACTTGCTTGAACGTCTTAAGAAACATGAACCAATGCGTACTAAGGTTTTTATGGTTGTATTTAATGCATGAGCGAATTCTAGTGATCCCATGTTAGGAGCTTCTTAGCCGGCTCGACATAGGAGTGAAGTAGGAGCTTGTAGAGTTGGGGAAGTACGTACGCCACCCCACGATTGGTATTAAGGAATACACCCGTCATCCATGCAATTAATACACACTAATCAACCGGTAAAAGATAGTTAGGGAGTAAGGAAATCTAAGTAAACACATTTCTCTCCACATAAGTTTCACAACCTTTTCATTTTCAGTTATTTTATTTTATTTGCATTTGCAGTCATTTGGGTTAGTTGACTAGCAACTAATTTCGCCCACTCTTTCAAACCCGAGATTTTACTTGCTGTCATAAAAATATCAAAAAAATACAAAAAAGAATCTTCTCTCACCCTTAGACCTATTAGAGTAGTTTTTCAATCCTAACGACACTATTCCCTGTGGAGAACGATCAATCCAACGTACTTACCACTACACTATACTACATCGGTCAGGTACACTGCCTGGTGGGGTTGTAAGCCTCTTGAGATCCCTCGACAGGTAAAACCTGTTGTAAGGTCGCAAAACCACGCATCAGAAAGACGTGTATCGCACACACAATCAGTCACCAGATATAATGACCATAAACATATAACATATACAGATAACAGTTCAAATCTAGGATGCACCCATACGCCCCCGCAGACAATCAATAATCATAATCATAATGGCCATAGCAGATAATAAATAAGGGACGGAACAGGTCATCACTCTCCTGCCCTAGAGTCATGTCAGAGGTGCGTCAATGACATGGACATGAAACCCTCATGCCTAGTGATTGGTTCGTAATATCAAACTGTAGATCAAAGGTCAGGCGTACTACCAAATAATCAAAAGTTATGTCTTAAGGGTACATGGCAAAAGATTTAAACAAGATCACATCAAAAGTTCACAAACAGGAGGGAACATAGCAATGGTATAGGAAATCCTAATAAGGAAAATGAAAAGCTGAAAGAAAAGGGAATGAAAACCCTTACTGAAAAAGGGCAGAATATATGTACCTTATTAGCACAGCAGAAAGACAAGAAAGCAAACACGAAGCAGAAATCAGGGCTTCTCCTTCTTCACACCTAAAGAAGTAGAAGACGGAATTACGAAATATTCAAACTCAGATTATTACTTTTAATTTATCTTTCCATTTTAAGTAACTTTCTATTTTTAGTAACCTTCTGGATTTAGTAAGATGTTAATATCCCAGATTAGGTTAAGTCCTTATTTCAAGATTATTATGGAATTAAGGTACATTTTATCAGTTACAAAAGTTTAGGGTTAATTATGACAAGTATACATAGTTTAGGGTTTTAATTGTAAATTCATTAGATTCAAAGGTTTAACATGAAAATACTTTAAGTTACTGATTTAATACACACTTTATTCAGAATGACATTTCAATCTCTTAAGTTTCACAATTTACATTTTATACCCCTTAGTTATATAATTTACAAAATAAACCCTACATTTACATAATTCATGATTTAATCCCAATAATATTTATATTTACCAAACAAGCACCTTATTTTATAAAGTTATAGAACATAACCACAGAATTATATGAAGTACGAGTTAAACCCCTCAGAATTTAGTAATTACACAATTGGTCCCTTAACTTTACAAAACTTACAATTTAAATCATAATTTATTTATAATTACATATCAAGCCCATAAATACTCAAAATTACACATTATACTCTTTATGACATTATTTACCCAAAATAACTTCAAGTTTTCAGAATTTACACTTTTAGTCCCTCTACTTTAATTAATTACAAATCGACCCTTATAAATATAATTAATTCATTTTCTTGCAACATTTACACTTAGGACCCTCAAGTTATATTTTTCCCACATTCCTACTGACTTATATGACATTAAAAAAATATCCCAGAAGTTTCAAAGTTGGCAAAACAAACCCTTATAGTTTTAAGAACCAATCGTATAGACTTTTTAATTTGTAAAACCAAACCCTACTTCTATCCAATCATTATGCCATCATTATTCCTTCATTACTAGCATTAATTACATCATATCTAATCACATAAACCATAACCCTAATCATTCTAGGGTTTTCTTCCTAATTTTCTTTATTTTTCTTTTAAATCCGATCCAAACATAAATCAAGATCAATTATTCTGAGCTTCTACAAATCACATGGTTATTTTTTTAGGCTTATATTATTAGTATAGAACATGTAAAAATTATAGTTACACTCCAGAAAAATCGTATGACAATATTTGGAAATTACGTGTGTTTTATCTCTTTTAATTTTCGTACGCATGATTAAGCTTGCATGATTCATGTTTAACATTTTTACTGAGTTATATTCAACATAAAGATCATTAGAAAAATGCTAGATTAATATTATAACGTAAGAATTAGTCGTGTGGATTTATACCTTTCGTATGCAACAAGTCGAACAAACAAAAGCACCACGATCGAACGAAGGCTTCAATACTCCAAATCTTATTTTTCGTAGCTCCCTTACACCTTGATGAACTCCAGAAAAATGCTTGCTCAGGTCCAGAAGATCGAATGGAGGCTTGGTCAATTTTTGTGTGTGTCGATATTAGGGTTTCGGCAATTAGGGTTTTTAGAAAATAATATGGTTTGTGTTATACTTATCAAAACCGACTAGGAGGGGGGATAGGGTCCAGAAATTCGGCCCAAATATTATCACAATATCACACTTTGATTTCTTATATAATTCCTTAAATTAGTTTGTATTTATCTTAAATAAAATGATTTTACAAAATATAATTAGATTTATTTAATTTATTTTCGGCCCATATATATGTGTATATGTGACTTTATGATTTTTGGACATTCAAAAATAATGTAATGTTGTCACAGAAATTTATTTACTTGATATGTAATTTGTTTTCAGAAGTTTGTAATCAATTCAGATATTTTGTAAATGATTTTATTAAGTTTTATGGTTTCAGGGGTAATTTGGTCATTTTACAGGTTATCTGAATTTCAGGTATTACAACTTCTTCCCCACTAACAAAAAAATTTCGTCCTCGAAATTTGCAAAAAGCAGAAAGAAAAGAGAGCGGAAAACAAAACAAAGACATACCAGACTAGAACGAGAATTGCGGATAACTAGCTCGTATCGATTCCTCGGTTTCCCTGGTAGCCTCACGCTCCGGGTGATTCTTCCAAAGAATCTTTATGAATGGAATAACTTTATTTCTCATGACTCGTTCCTGACGGTCCAGAACCGCTTCCGGTTCTTCAGACAAAGACATATCAGGCCGGATCTGATCAAGTGGATAAGACACCACATGCAATGGATGATAATTGTATCCCCTCAGAAGAGATACATGGAAAACATTATGCACATGATATAGCTGAGGAGGTAAGGCCAAACGATAAGAAACCTCCCCAATGCGCTCTAGGATTTCGAACGGTCCAATAAATTGAGGACTCAACTTGCCCTTGATTCCAAAACGCCTGACACCACGGAAAGGAGATACTTTCAGGAATACTCGATCACCTACATTAAATTCTAGATCCCGACGGTGCTTATCAGCATAACTTTTCTGGCGCGCACGCGACTCTTTCAGTTTCTCTCTAGCAACAGCTACCTTTTCATTTGTGATCTCAATCATCTCAGGTCCCTCAATCAGACGTTCACCTACTTCATTCCAACAAACAGGAGCCCTACACTTCCTACCATACAACATCTCAAAGGGAGCCATTCGAATACTCGCATGCCAACTGTTATTATACGCAAACTCTACCAAACACAAGTACTCATCCCAATTACCTGTCCATTCCAACGCACAAGCCCTTAACATGTCTTCTAAGGTCTGAATGGTCCTCTCAGACTGACCATCAGTTTGGGGATGAAATGCAGTACTGAACTTAAGGCGAGCGCCCCAAGCTTTATGAAGTCCCTTCCAGAAACGCGAAGTGAAACGAGGATCACGATCGGAAACAATAGATGAAGGCATACCATGCAATCGAACGATCTCTTGCTGAAAAACTTCCGCCAACTTACTGACACTATAGGTCATACGGATAGGTAAGAAATGAACAGATTTAGTTAGCCGATCAACGACCACCCAAATCGCATCATGTCTTTTACGAGTAACAGGCAGACCACAAACGAAGTCCATGGAAATCTCATCCCATTTCCATGTAGGAATCTCCAAAGGTTGCAATAGACCACTAGCTCGCTGATGCTCAATCTTAACTTGCTGACAAGTCATGCATCTAGCAACAAATAACGCCACATCTTGCTTCATACCGTTCCACCATAAATGCTGTTTAACATCCCGATACATCTTGGTAGAACCAGGATGGATAGCGAAAGGAGAACTGTGAGCCTCAGTCAACACAGCCTCACGCAAGTCAGAATCATTAGGCACGCATAAACGATCCTCATACCAGACAACTCCATCATCATCAACTCTAAATTCAGTTTGCTTACCCTCTTCAATATTCTGAACAATAGCCCAGAGTTCACCATCATCTTTCTGAGCATCTTTAATACGCAACATCAGATTTGACTCAATCTTTAGGCTAGCCCAGTAACCAACATCACGCCGAACACACAACTCAACATCCAACCGCTCCAAATCCTTGAGGACACGCGGATCAATCTCCAAACTTGCAATCAATCCAGATTTCCGACTAAGTGCATCAGCAACCACATTAGCCTTACCTGGATGATACTGGATGTTCGTGTCATAATCCTTCAGAAGCTCTAGCCATCGCCTCTGTCTCATATTAAGCTCCTTTTGAGTAAAGATGTATTTGAGACTCTTGTGATCAGTGAAGATATCACATGATTCGCCATACAAGTAATGTCTCCAGATTTTCAACGCAAAAACAACAGCTGCTAACTCCAGATCATGAGTTGGATAATTTTCCTCATAGGGTTTCAATTGCCTCGAAGCATAGGCAATCACCTTGCTGTTTTGCATAAGCACACAGCCCAAACCCTTCTTAGAAGCATCACTATAAATTTGGAAACCTCCAGAACCCGATGGTAAAGTTAGAATAGGTGCAGACACCAATCGCCTTTTCAACTCTTCAAAACTCTGTTCACGTTCATCTGTCCATACAAACTTTTCACCCTTCCGCATCAATTGAGTCAAAGGCAAGGCCAACTTAGAAAATCCCTCTACAAAACATCTGTAGTAGCCAGCTAATCCCAGAAAGCTCCTAACTTCAGTCACCGTGGTAGGTCTCGGCCACTTGGTGATAGCCTCAACCTTAGATGGATCCATGGTGATACCATCTGCAGACACAATGTGACCAAGGAAAGCTACTTGGTTCAGCCAGAACTCACACTTAGAAAATTTCGCGAATAATTTCTGCTGCCTCAGGATACCCAGCACAATACGCAAATGTTGCTCGTGCTCCTCGGACGATTTAGAATACACCAGGATATCATCGATGAAAACGATGACGAATTTATCAAGAAATTCATGGAAAACCCGATTCATTAAATCCATAAACACAGCATGAGCATTTGTTAAGCCAAAAGGCATAACCAGAAACTCATAGTGTCCATAACGGGTGCGGAAAGCAATTTTAGATACATCCTGCTCTTTAACTCGCAATTGGTGATAACCAGATCGCAAGTCGATTTTGGAGAAGACTTTAGCTCCTTGCAACTGATCAAACAAGTCATCAATGCGAGGAAGCGGATAACGGTTTTGAATGGTAATGCGATTAAGCTCACGATAATCAATACACAGACGCATAGAGCCATCCTTCTTCTTCACGAAAAGCACAGGAGCACCCCATGGCGAAACACTAGGTCGAATGAATCCACAGTCCAGCAACTCTTCCAGTTGCTCCTTCAACTCTTTCAGTTCAACAGGTGCCATCCGGTACGGAGCCTTAGAGATAGGTTCGGCACCGGGAATTAGATCAATAGAAAATTCCACTTCTCTAGCCAGAGGAAGACCAGGAAGTACTTCAGGAAAAACGTCAGCAAAATCCCGAACAATGGGAACACTAGAAATATCCGGACTCTCAACAGATGAATCCTTAACCGAGACTAGATAACCTTGGCAACCATGAGACATCAAGGTTCGAGCTTTCAAGGCAGAAATGATTTTAACAGTTTTAAGAGGACGAGATTCATGGTAAATGAATTCAGGATTATTCAGATCACCAAAAATCACATTTCTGGCATGGCAGTCAATGGTTGCTCGATGGAAAGCCAACCAATCCATACCCAGGATGACATCAAAGTCAATCATGTCCAGAGGAAGTAAATTCGCCGGACGAATCCGATCATCGAAGCGTAACGGACAATTCAAATATTCATGGTTGATAAGAATGTGGTTTTTCATGGGGGTAGATATAGCAATTGGGTTATTTAGTGGTGTTGAAGGTATGTTCAGTTTCTTAGCCAATTTCATAGATATGATAGAATGTGTTGCTCCAGTGTCAAATAACGCGAAAACAGTAAAATCACCAATATACAAAAAGCCGGTAATGGTACCTGTAGCCTTAGCCGCCTGATCCCGCGTAGTAGAAAACACACGCCCAGTATTCGGAGGTGGAGGAGGAGGAGGAAGAAGATAGTTCCTGGCAGATGCAGGATTCTGCTTTGGGCAGTCCTTCACCCGATGTTCAGCAGACCCACATCGGAAACACGCACCAGATGCTCTACGACACTCTCCTGGATGACTTTTCCCACAAGTAGTACAGATAGGAGGTGGAGGTAAGTTCCCAGATGAACCCTTCTGAGAACTCGATCCAGAACCACGAGACTGCTGCTGAATCCTGTCGCCATCACGGTTTCGCTTGTAACCCACCTTCTCATGAAAAATCTCGATGTTGCGAGCTGCGTCGCAACATGCTGACGGATCAGCGAACTCCTGATTAAGAAGACGATCTAAAACCCAACTCTTCAGTGCCCACTTATAATGCTTAGCCTGATGCTCAGCATCCCCAGCAACCGGACCCACAAAGCTAACCAATCTCTGGAATCGCTCCAGAAATTCCCCTGCATTCTCAGAATCTAGCTGGGCAATAGTGTTGTACTCCCGAATAAATCTCTGCTGCTCAGACACAGGGAAGTACCTATTATAGAACGTAGTACGAAAGTTAGCCCAAGTACAACCAAGAACATAAGTATCGCCTCCCTTAGCTTCCTTGTGCGCCTTCCACCAGTTAAGCGCATCACCCTCAAGCTTAAACGCAGCCAGACGAGTCTTAAAGTCATCTTCACAACCCAGTACCTCAAACAGCTTCTCCTTATGAGTAATCCAGTCCTCTGCAGCGTGAGGAGTAGAAGCAGTACTGAAAGACAACGGTTTGAGTTTATTGAAACTCTCAAGCCAACCATTAATGGTAGTGGGTCGGCCCCCACCACCAGTACCACCAGAACCACCGGCACCACCAGAACCACTAGCACCACCAGAGGGACCAGCTCCATTACGAAAATCGTTGATCATCCGAGTGATCACCTCGTTAGCATTAAGCCCAGGTAGAAAATTGTTGATAGCATTAGCCACCAACTCCTCCAGGTTAGGGATTTGCTCCTCCCCATCGGAATAGTCACCACGACGAGTAACAACCATCTACAGGATTTTCAAACGATTAGAAAGATCGAACAGGAAATGATAGAGCAAAGGAAAAACATGGCAGAGCAGGACAGGAAAAGAGTGCGCGAAAGGAAACCTAATGTCTACCCAATCCTCACAGGTCGATAGCCTAAGCTCTAAGGTTTTCATGAATGCCTGTCTCTGATACCATAAATTGTAACACCCCAACCCGACAAGGGTAAAGATATCACAACAATGGTGGCATATCAGAAGTCACAGAACATTCAATAATTAAAAACATCAAAAGTCTTAACATTAAATCCAAGATAAGTCAACATGACTTAAATCAAAATGCAAGACAAAATAACTGAAGTACAAAATCCAATATTCAAATGCCTAAACAATGGCATATCAAAATAAATAGAAGTTCAAATGGTAAAGCTAAATAACTAAGGTCAAAACTCCAAAATAGATTGCTCTCATCCCGAAGCTAAAACCCAGCTCCTAGCTTAAGTACCTGCCGCAGGAAAAGAAATGCGGCTGAGCTTCAAAAGCTCAGTGAACAGATATATAGATAAACAAAGCAGTAACAGGTAGCAGTACAAAAACAATTCAGGAATACCAATCATACTGATACAAAATCAAAAGGAAAGGAATAAGAAATGGAACAAGAACAAAGAAAAGAAAATGAATTATGAATAAGATTTAAGGAAAACAGGAACACAGCAATCCATCACGAGCCCAGATGACTGATAATACCATAGCACTACTAATATAATAAAACAAACCTGTGTAGAGTGATCATCTCTCAGAAAAAGTGAAAGACGTGTATCGCACACACAATCAGTCACCAGATATAATGACCATAAACATATAACATATACAGATAACAGGTCAAATCTAGGATGCACCCATACGCCCCCGCAGACAAATCAATAATCATAATCATAATGGCCATAGCAGATAATAAATAAGGGACGGAACAGGTCATCACTCTCCTGCCCTTGAGTCATGTCAGAGGTGCGTCAATGACATGGACATGAAACCCTCATGCCTAGTGATTGGCTCGTAATATCAAACTGTAGATCAAAGGTCAGGCGTACTACCAAATAATCAAAAGTTATGTCTTAAGGGTACATGGCAAAAGATTCAAACAAGATCACATCAAAAGTTCACAAACAGGAGGGAACATAGCAATGGTATAGGAAATCCTAATAAGGAAAATGAAAAGCTGAAAGAAAAGGGAATGAAAACCCTTACTGAAAAAGGGCAGAATATCTGTACCTTATTAGCACAGCAGAAAGACAAGAAAGCAAACACGAAGCACAAATCAGGGCTTCTCCTTCTTCACACCTAAAGAAGTAGAAGACGGAATTACGAAATATTCAAACTCAGATTATTACTTTTAATTTATCTTTCCATTTTAAGTAACTTTCTATTTTTAGTAACCTTCTGGATTTAGTAAGATGTTAATATCCCAGATTAGGTTAAGTCCTTATTTCAAGATTATTATGGAATTAAGGTACATTTTATCAGTTACAAAAGTTTAGGGTTAATTATGACAAGTATACATAGTTTAGGGTTATAATTGTAAATTCATTAGATTCAAAGGTTTAACATGAAAATACTTTAAGTTACTGATTTAATACACACTTTATTCAGAATGACATTTTAATCTCTTAAGTTTCACAATTTACATTTTATACCCCTTAGTTATATAATTTACAAAATAAACCCTACATTTACATAATTCATGTTTTAATCATTATTCCTTCATTACTAGCATTAATTACATCAGATCTAATCACATAAACCCTAACCCTAATCGTTCTAGGGTTTTCTTCCTAATTTTCTTTATTTTTCTTTTAAATCCGATCCAAACATAAATCAAGATCAATTATTCTGAGCTTCTAAAAATCACATGGTTATTTTTCTAGGCTTATATTATCAGTATAGAACATGTAAAAATTATAGTTACACTCCAGAAAAATCGTATGACAATATTTGGAAATTACGTGTGTTTTATCTCTTTTAATTTTCGTACGCATGATTAAGCTTGCATGATTCATGTTTAATATTTTTAATGAGTTATATTCGACATAAAGATCATTAGAAAAATGCTAGATTAATATTCGACATAAAGTTAATATAGCCAAGTACAGGAAAAGTGGAGGAAAACACAAAGAAATGAAGAGATTATGCACATAAGGAGAATTACGAGAAAGAGACCACTTGATACTTCAAAGAATTCATTAGACCAAGACTTCTATGCTTAATATATCAAGAAAAGATCAAGTTCTATGAAGGAAATCAATGGTACAGCGAAGGATCAAGCACGTAACGAGAAATGAATAAAAGAAAATAAAAGTGCATGGCAGGATCATCCATCCGATCGGATGCTGCCCGCATCCGATTCAGATGGAGTGAAGTTGGAAACACCGAGAGCTCCAACCGATCGGTAGGAGCCAAATACCGATCGGTTGGCCGACACTGAAGTTACAAAGTTGCATTAAATGGTGAATTTAAGCCCCATAATCATTGAGGCTTATCATTTCTCAGCTGTTAAATCATATGGGACGTTTTTACTTGGATAATAAGGGTTTCCTCACTTATTTAAGGAACCCTTAGTTAGTTTACAAAGAGAGTTCTTTTGGGGAAGTGACATAACCTAAGAAAGCTACACCACTATTATTATTATTGCCCGAAAGCTTGTAGTTTCTGTGAAAACGTCCAGGAGATCTTGAGTTCGAGTCTCAAGAGTTGCGTCCGTGTGTGGAGTTGTTTACTTGTGATAATAGGCGATTGGAGGAGTGTGGATTGCTATAGTTCCACAATTCTAGTTCTTGTAATTCCTTGATAGGTATTTCTTGTTGAGTTATCATGAACTACTTTTACTTTTACTATATGATGAATGAAAGTTTGGTTAATTATTTGTGTTTGGTTATGATTGTTATGGAGTAATTTAGTTATACTTGTGTGTGGATGATGTGACAATTGTTGGAGTAATGTTATCATAGTGATGCATGAAAACATATCTTGTTTTATGAGTTTGTTGAGATAAAATCTAATCTTGCTTAATTGGTTGGTAAAAACAATTTCAAAGATTCACAAGGCCGAAAGGAGTTTTCTTTATGTTTTTATTCCAAAAAGTTAGTGCACGAATTAGTATGGATTGTGGTGTGTGACAAGCAACACCTTTACTCATTAAAATGGATTTGGAAACGATTTCATCACGAAAAAGGCCGAAAGGATTCGTAGGAATTCTTGAGATAAGACATGCTTTCAAACAACAAAAAGGACTTAATAGAATTATCGTAATAGTTAATAATGGCCGAAAGGAGTTAACTAGGAGATTGAATTCTTAGATATGATTTCTCATGACAAAAACCATAGATTGTGAATCATTCATTTTAAGTTGTGCATCATTACAAGTAACACCCAACTTGATTGGTTACTCTAAACAATTGTCATGGAACCTACACACAAGTATATTAGTTTTTGATTGATTGAACCTTGCTTGTTTGTTTTTAATTTGCTTCAAATTGGATTGACACTCCATTTTGCTAAAACTTATTTACTAAACCTAAACCCCAATTCCCTTGGGACGATCTCGACTTACCCACCTTTACTACCACGGACGAGTATACTTGCTCGTATGTGTGATTAGAGAATTGGATAAATCGTGTTTATAAATTTTAAAACTTGAACACAACGACACGCACATCAAATTTTTGGCGCCGTTGCCGGGGAATTGTTAAGATTTTCTTGGTAGTTGGGCTTAGTAGTCTTAAGTTTTTTTTTAAGAAAGTTAAAAAGGTTAAAAAGTATTTTAAAAAAAAAGTTTGGTTCGGACCAACCGAATCGGATGGATTTCCATCCGATCGGTTGGTGGTCTCGTTAATATTTTTTGTTTAGTAATTTTTGTTATTTTTTAGTTTTTATGATTTATTAATGTTATGTTTAATTAGTAGAGTAATTAGATTAATTAATTTAAGGTATTAGAAAGTTTTATTATGTTTAATGTTAGTTAATGTAGTTAATTTGTTAATTTTAATGTTTGGTAGTTTTATAGTTTTTATTGAATGAGTAATAATTAGTCTTTATGTTCATTAGTTAAAAAATTAAAAGTTAATTAGATAATTTAATGTTTGATAGTTAATTGTAGGATTATATTAATTAGTTTTAGTTATTAGTTTATTCTTCTTTTTAGTTTTTCTAAAAAAAAAAAAAAACACAAAAACAAGTTAAAAAGAGGTTGTCATTAGTTTAGTATTATTATTATTATTATTATTATATAAAAAAAAAAAATTATTTTCGATCGAACCGATCGGAGGCTGCCCGCATCCGATTCGGTTGGTGAGATTTAATCTTTTGCAGTTTACCCATCCGATCGGATGGAGAGAGATACCGATCGGATGGTTGCCTCGGTAAAAATTTTTATGAATTTTTATTTTTAGTTGTTTTGATGTTTTGATGATTTGAAGTTGTTTGTTAGCTTATTTTTGTTTGATATTTTGATATGGTTCGATTATAACTAACCCTCACGCTAATAGTTTGGAATTTTTGTTTTGTGGTTATGTTATAGTAGTGCTTAAGTAGAATGGAGAGTTTAAGCAATGTTTCGGAATATTTGAGACATTTGGAAGAGATGTTGAGAGATTCAGGAGATTCTTTGGAGAAGTTGGAAAGCATTTTGGATGAAGCTAAGATTGGTTTAGAAAGGAAAGAAGAGGTTGGCGAAAGCAGTGTTTGTTTACCTAAGGAGAAAAGAGTGGTTGTGTTTACGCAAGCACCACCTAAAGAGTTTGATGTACCATTTATGAGGTATGCTACACCATGTGGTGTGGAAGGAGTTAAGGCTTGGGATGCTCAACTTAATATGGAATATGGTGAGAATTACATTACGGAAGAAATGCTTAGTAAGCTTGGCTTTGTTAGGCTTGATTATGAGAATTATGGTAGGAAGATAGTAAGAGATGTGAATGTTAATATTCATGGTCATGTTTTCAAGATTGATTTTGTTGTGTTGGAATATGGAAATGTGGATGAACCGGAAGTTATGTTTGGTAGAAATTTCATGGTGAAAACTAAATGTAGGGTTGATTTTGCTATGGGAGAGATGAGAATTGATGTTGATGATGATATGGTAGAGAAGAAGGAAGGAAGAGGAGAGATTGTTAAAATGGGAAAGGCTAATCGCAAGAAAACACCACTTAACAAACTTACCCAACCCTCCACCCCTAAAAATGAGAGTAGTTCATCTAGTTCATCACCCAAATCACCTCAAGAAGTTAAACCATTGACTAAAGAACAAAAAGAAGCTGTTTTGGAGAACTTGGAAATGAAATTTAAGGAGCTTATGGAAGAGAAGCCGGTTATAGAAGTGTTGAACAATTACATGGTTTATCGTAAGAAGTTAGATGCGGTTATGATGGCAACAGCTAGGCTAGAGGATAAGAATTTTGATGAGTTTGCAAGGGAAAGGATAGTTGAAAATGGGTTGCCTAAGAAAGAGAGCGATCCAGGAAATTTTGTGTTACCAATTAAGGTGAATGGAACCGATGCAATGTATGCATTGGCCGATACAGGAGCAAGTGTGAATGTGATGCCATACCCGTTGTACAAAAGATTAGGACTTGGTAATCCTCAACCAAATCAATATAATCTTACTATGGCTGACAATTCAAGAGCAAAAGCAATGGGAGAAGTGAAGAATGTTAGAGTGCAAGTAGGATATCAAGCTTTCTTAGCCGATTTTCTTGTACTTAATATCCCGGAAGATAAGGAGTTACCTTTGTTGTTAGGAAGAACGTTTTTAAGAACTTGCGGAGCTATTATAGATATGGGTAGAGGTACTATGATTATTAGTGATGGGATCTTGAAGCATACCTATTATCCAAAACCTAGAGGCAAGATTATTAAGGAAATGCATGATGAAGAAGAAGAAGAAGACCATTTAGGTTGTTTTGAAGTTGGTAGAGATGAAGAGGGAAGACCTAAGTATGGACCGATTGTCCCTAGTTACTTTGGTATTGAAGATGAGTTGGAAAGAGCATTAGCTATGGAGGTTTTCTATAACCCATTCAAGAATGTTTTTGTGTTCCATAAATTGACAGATTTTCTTGGATCCTTACCGGTTCAATTGAAGAATTTGGAATGGGGACCCGAAGGAGCTAGTGTTTACAAGAAAGAAGAAGGTGATGGAGAATGGCATGTGAAGTTTGATATAGTTTGTCCGGATGGAAGAAATTTTGCAAGGAAGTTTAAAACACAAATGACTAAAAAAAAGTTATCCGGTAAATTTCAAAGTGAAGACATCTTGAAGCATGAATACTTTGAAGGTTGAAGGTTGAAGAGCAAGAGTTGAAGAATAAAGCACAAGGCTTGTGCTAATGTTTGTTTGTTTATTTTTAATGCATTTTTAATAGTAGTTTAATGTTTTGCATTTAAGTTTGATTTAAGTTTAAGACCTTTTGGTTACCTTATGGTTTTATTAAGTTTTAATCTATGGAGTTAAGTTTTATTTTAGAAGTTGTAGAGATAGTTTGGATAACAAGTTGGGAGAATAAGTGTGTTGGTGGTATTTCTTAAAGTGAAGTCTTTTAAGGGAGTCAAATACTTTCTATTTGTTCTTGCAAGTGTCAAAGTATTGAAGAAAGAAAGAAAAAGTGAAGTTTTGCAAAAATTCAATCCGAATCGGTTGGATGAAATACTGATCGGATGGAGTGAAGTATATATACCCAAGATTTCAAAAATCATAAAAACACACACACACACACTCATTCCACCACACTTGGGGTTCATTAATTCGACCATTAGGAGAGTTTTAAGAGTTGCAGGAGAGTTGAAGGATCATCAATGACACCAAAACAAGTAAGTAACATCATCAATTTGTGTCAATTAAGTTTTAATTCGAGTTGATTGAATTAGGTCAAAATTTAGGCGTTTTTGATGTAGTTCGAATTAAGGCATGATTTTTCTGGAATAGATGGGTAAATGATTGAGGAAGTCATTGCAAAAAGAATGAGATGGATTGATTAAGTCTTGAGGAAGAATGAATTAATTGACTTTTTTTGAATCATATGGGTCAAAACTTTGAATCGATTCTGGGTAGAAATTAATGATTTCCAGATGTTGTTTAGATGTTAATTAGTGTTCCTAGGATGATGCATTATGGATTAGAACATAAATACGGTTTGATTTTGAATATGTTCATAGGTTCTAAGATTGATCATGCGAGTATGTTATGGATATGATTTAGAGATAAGTGGGATGTGTAGAGACCATAGTGATTGATGAAATGTAGGATAAGGAAGAGTGGAACTAGATAGGATTGATTTGGAGTCGGAAAATTTTTGTTTTGAATACAGTGAGTACAACCGAATCGGTTGCGAATTGCTACCGATCGGCTGGACAAGGTCACAACTCCATCCGATCGGATGGAGAGAGATACCGATCGGATGGAGCCCTCGGTAAAACTTTTTGAAGATTTTCAAATCGAATCTTTTGGACTTCTTAATCATCTAACTTTGTTTCTTATACTCTTATACTAACAAATAATCATGATTTCTACAGAGTTATCTTGCAGGTGGATCAGGAATCGCGAAAAGAACGAGAGAAGGAACTAGAAAGAGAGAACAGATGCTGATACCGGAATGTCACCCCAATCTATTGTGGAAAGGGGAGGATGCGAGTGTTCAAAAAGCTTTTAGTGCTATACTTCTTAAGATTGGCGGATGGGTGATTCATTCACCAAGGATTATGAACTGGAATGACATGAAAGAGCTTGGTTGTGATGAGTTTCTGGAAGACATGTTTCTTATTAGGATTCTTTGGGATGGACGAATTTTGATTTCCAACATGTGGATGAAAGCATTGAGCATAAGGGAACCGATATACAAGGAATGGTGCTTAGAATTTTTATGTTCAATGAGGATGAAAGAAAAGATCACTGATATCGGTGTTACCACCGATAAATTCCTCGAATTCAGACTAGGGGGACAAAAACACGAGGTTACACTATTTGAATTTGGAAACCTATTAGGTTTATATTCGGACGAAGATTTAAGTAATAGGGATTTCAAATTTTTGGTAATGAGTGGAGGAAGAAATAAAAATAATTTTGATGCGAACGGATACTGGGAGAGGATTAGTACCTAAAGCAAGCTAGTGTTTGGAGAAAGTGAAGTGTCGACAATCAAGAAACCGATGTTACGTGTGCTTCATAGGATAATAGTGCAGTCATTGTTACATAGGACGTCTGGTGTGGAGTTGATTTATGAAGATGATTTATGGGTACTACACGCACTAGATGAGAAGCATCCCTATAGGCATTTGAATGTAGCATGGGTAATAGTGCAACATTTGCACAAACATGCAGCAGATGGGACAAGAAATTACATATGTGCGGGGCATTTTATTTCTCGAATTGCTAGGAATCTTGGGTTGTTTAATGAAGAAGAAATGAGCGATTTTGGAGAACCAGTTGTTCCATGGAGTATTGATATAAAAAAGTTCACAAACCTTAGAGAGAGCAGGAATGGAAAGTTAAGAGGGCTTCCAGAAGTCTTGGATATTCAGCCAATAACCACCTGGGATGGTTTATGATTATGGTTTCAAAACAATGATGGTTGAACTATTTCTATTTTCTATTTTCTACTACTTTAAACTTTAACTCTTGTAGGATTTATTTGTTTTAATTTCGGTTTGTTTGGATTATTTTTATTTTTGTTATTATTTTTGTTTGGTTTATTGTTTTTGGTATTTTGTTTGTTTGTTTCGAGCATAGTTTGCAGTATTTGCAGGGGAAGAATTGACGGAAGCTTAGTGTTGATCAATTTTGGAAGTTGGAAGAACTCATGAGATTACTTGTGATCAACTAGGCTTATGCTATTTTTTTCCAGGTAGTTTTTTTTTTTTCTATTTTTCTTTCCATTTCCTTTACTTTGAAGTTCGTTTTATTACATTGAGGACAATGCAAAACTTAAGTGTGGGGGAGGGAAGTAAATAGGAAAGATTTTGTTTTTTTTTTAAATTTGGATTTTTGGATTTCAAGGACTAGAATGTGTGAATTTATTCGCCTTTGATTTTTTCTAGTTGATAGACAAATTGATTCAATGGTAAATAATAAGGTTATTTTGAAATTTTTTTTTGGAATGTAGTCAAGTTTTGAGAGTTTTTGGTAACTATTGCTAAGTACATTTTACCACCACTTTAAATTGTGAGGATTCATGCCTTATATTTCGTATGAGCGTGCCGGTGATTATGTCGATTCTAGAACTTGTACTTGTTATGCATTACGGTTAAAATTACTTTCTAGTAATAAAATATATTCAAATGATAAGAGGCAAATTAGGAATTTCACCAAATGGCCTTCCGTTTACAATACATTTTTGCTAACCACATCGGTTAGTTGTCCTTAGTAATTGGAACCCATTTGTTAGCATTATATGCTAGATACCCTTAGTTACACCCTTTTGAGCCTATCTTTTCTTTTGATTTAACCCAGAAAATTATTGCACCATACACCTTAGACTTTCCCGAATCAAGTCCAAATGAAGTTCGAAATATTATTTTTGATGATTGCATGATTGACCACACCTTGTATGTGTATATGTTGTTCCAATGAAGAAGGAGGTCGCTACTCTTATTTATATTTTTTGTAGCGTGTGCTCATCCAAAGTGTGGGGGTGTAGAAAAAAAAAAAAAAAAAAAAAAAGAAAAGAAAAGCCAATGAGCTATGTATGTGTGGAAATAAGATAGTCAAAGAGTTATTATGGAAGATGGAGTTTATATGAAATGCGGAATAATGATCGAAGAAGTTTGGTGAATAATCATTTGTGATGTAAAGAGTTAGGATTGAATTTGGGCTTGATTTTTGTTTTTTTAGAACCAAATCAAATTCCCATGTCTTATCCCTTTCCCTTACCAATTACTTTATTCGAGCATTCGGATTTAGTGATGGCTTTGTTTAGATATGTAGCACATGTATGTTCTAGTGACCATCCGAGTTTTTGGGTAGTTGAAAAGCGTTGTTAGCGATCTGGTGAGTAAATTGGTGACCATCCGTTATGCAAGTAACGTCGTTAGCGAACCAAGGCACGATCTAGTGACCATCCGTTGCTTGACTACACAAGGATTCGTTGTTAGCGAATTATGATGTACTTGTATGAAATATCTATACATTAGCTAGGTAATCAAAACCCTTTTTGAAGCCTAAACCCAAATAAAGACCTCTTTGATGTTTTATTTTGTTGTTTTGATACAAGTACAAGCTTATGGTAAGAGACATGAATCGCGCCTGAGCAACTGAGTGATCTAAAATCAAATCTACCATCGAGAGTTGTGTGAATTTAAAATTTCCTTTGTGAGGTACTTGGTGATGTTAACAAAACTCAATTTAATTTGCATACATTTCAAGGATTTTTTCATGAACATAATGAAAATACCATTGAGTTCAGTTTTTCTAAAAATTAGACTTGCTCGAGGGCGAGCAAAACTCAAGTGTGGGGGATTTGATAACGCTTAAATCTAACATGTTTTTAGGTGCGTTATTGCTAGTTTTGTGCATCATATTTGGTTATATTTGCATGTATTTGTTGCTAAATGATGAAAAAGTGTGTATGCAAGTAAATATAGCCAAGTACAGGAAAAGTGGAGGAAAACACGAAGAAATGAAGAGATTATGCACATAAGGAGAATTACGAGAAAGAGACCACTTGATACTTCAAAGAATTGATTAGACCAAGACTTCTATGCTTAATATATCAAGAAAAGATCAAGTTCTATGAAGGAAATCAATGGTACAGCGAAGGATCAAGCACGTAACGAGAAATGAATAAAAGAAAATAAAAGTGCATGGCAGGATCATCCATCCGATCGGATGCTGCCGGCATCCGATTCGGATGGAGTGAAGTTGGAAACACCGAGAGCTCCAACCGATCGGTAGGAGCCAAATACCGATCGGTTGGCCGACACTGAAGTTACAAAGTTGCATTAAATGGTGAATTTAAGCCCCATAATCATTGAGGCTTATCATTTCTCAGCTGTTAAATCATATGGGACATTTTTACTTGGATAATAAGGGTTTCCTCACTTATTTAAGGAACCCTTAGTTAGTTTACAAAGAGAGTTCTTTTGGGGAAGTGACATAACCTAAGAAAGCTACACCACTATTATTATTATTGCCCGAAAGCTTGTAGTTGCTGTGAAAACGTCCAGGAGATCTTGAGTTCGAGTCTCAAGAGTTGCGTCCGTGTGTGGAGTTGTTTACTTGTGATAATAGGCGATTGGAGGAGTGTGGATTGCTATAGTTCCACAATTCTAGTTCTTGTAATTCCTTGATAGGTATTTCTTGTTGAGTTATCATGAACTACTTTTACTTTTACTATATGATGAATGAAAGTTTGGTTAATTATTTGTGTTTGGTTATGATTGTTATGGAGTAATTTAGTTATACTTGTGTGTGGATGATGTGACAATTGTTGGAGTAATTTTATCATAGTGATGCATGAAAACATATCTTGTTTTATGAGTTTGTTGAGATAAAATCTAATCTTGCTTAATTGGTTGGTAAAAACAATTTCAAAGATTCACAAGGCCGAAAGGAGTTTTCTTTATGTTTTTATTCCAAAAAGTTAGTGCACGAATTAGTATGGATTGTGGTGTGTGACAAGCAACACCTTTACTCATTAAAATGGATTTGGAAACGATTTCATCACGAAAAAGGCCGAAAGGATTCGTAGTAATTCTTGAGATAAGACATGCTTTCAAACAACAAAAAGGACTTAATAGAATTATCGTAATAGTTAATAATGGCCGAAAGGAGTTAACTAGGAGATTGAATTCTTAGATATGATTTCTCATGACAAAAACCATAGATTGTGAATCATTCATTTTAAGTTGTGCATCATTACAAGTAACACCCAACTTGATTGGTTACTCTAAACAATTATCATGGAACCTACACACAAGTATATTAGTTTTTGATTGATTGAACCTTGCTTGTTTGTTTTTAATTTGCTTCAAATTGGATTGACACTCCATTTTGCTAAAACTTATTTACTAAACCTAAACCCCAATTCCCTTGGGACGATCTCGACTTACCCACCTTTACTACCACGGACGAGTATACTTGCTCGTATGTGTGATTAGAGAATTGGATAAATCGTGTTTATAAATTTTAAAACTTGAACACAACGACACGCACATCAGTGATCACCCGCAGTTTGGAGGTCAAAGTTAGCATGTTTCAAGGCCCAGTAGGCTTTGTGCTCTAATTCGATCGGAAGATGTCGTGCCTTTCCGTACACAAGCTTGTAAGGTGTACACCCGATGGGTGTTTTGTAAGCTGTACGGAAGGCCCATAGTGCATCATCCAATTTATTCCGACCAGGATGCACGATTTTCTCCTATAGTCCTTTCCAGAATTCTTTTAATACCCCGATTTGAAACTTCTACTTGTCCACTTGTTTGTGGGTGATACGCAGTAGAAAGACGGTGAGTTACACCATACTTTTGCATGACTTTATCAAATTTGTCATTGCAAAAATGCGTACCACGATCACTGATTATAGCACGTGGAGTTCCAAAATGGGCAAAAAGAGCTTTCAGGAATTTTACAACAACTCGAGCATCATTGGTGGGTAAAGCTTTTGCTTCAACCCATTTTGACAAATAGTCAACAGCCACGAGAATGTATTTATTTCCTCGAGATGATGGAAATGGCCCCATAAAGTCAATGCCCCAGACATCAAAGATTTCACAAACTTGAATATCATTTTGTGGCATCTCATTTCGTTGTGAAATATTTCCGTGACGCTGACAAGCTTCACAAGTTTTGATGAGATCTTGGGCATTCTTATAGATTGTGGGCCAATAAAACCCGGAATCAAACACCTTTTTGGCGGTGTAGTTTGGACTATGATGGCCCCCAGTGGGTCCAGCATGGCAAGCTTTGAGAATGTCAATAGCTTCCTGTCCGTAAACACACCGTCGGATGACTTAATCCGCGCAGATTTTGAACAAGTAGGGGTCGTCCCAGAAGTAATGCTTAACATCCTTGAAGAATTTATTCTTCTGTTGGGTCGACATCCCCTTCACTATGAAGTTACCCGCATGGTAATTTGCAAAGTCTGCAAACCACGGGGTAGTAGAATCTCCACGAAAAGCAACCGCATTGAGTGTCTTAAGAAGAAATGTTTCATTTATTTCCTTTTTCTCGAAAACATCTTGGTGTGGGTTCTCTAATCGGGATAGATGATCAGCAGCTAGGTTCTCAGCTCCTTTTTTATCACGTATTGTGATATCAAATTCTTGCAGGAGGAGAACCCAACGGAGCAATCTCGGCTTTGCATCTTGTTTTGGAAAGAGATATTTGAGAGCCGAGTGATCTGTATACACTACACATTTCGTCAAGATCAAATATGGCCGAAACTTCTCAAAGGCATACACCACAGCCAATAATTCTTTTTCTGTAGTGGTGTAATGAGTTTGAGCTTCAGTCATGGTTTTACTTGCGTAGTGGATAGGTTGAAAGTGTTTGGCTTTTCGTTGCCCCAGGACTGCACCGATAGCAAAATCACTTGCATCGCACATGAGCTCAAAGGGAAAATCCCAGTCGGGGGCAACTAGAATGGGTGCTTCAGTAAGCTTTTTC
The DNA here is from genome assembly GCA_021014915.2 of Artemisia tridentata subsp. tridentata. NCBI lineage: Eukaryota > Viridiplantae > Streptophyta > Magnoliopsida > Asterales > Asteraceae > Artemisia > Artemisia tridentata. The sequence goes on along the minus strand of CP139503.1, from coordinate 110,326,008 downwards.
TTTAATATTTCAAAAGCTTTGATGCACTCGGGTGAGAAGATAAAAGGAGCATCCTTTTCAAGGAGATGAGTCATAGGCCGGGCGATTTTAGAAAAATCTTGTATGAATCTACGATAGAAACCGGCATGACCCAGAAAACTCCTAATACCTTTGACGGTAGTGGGATGAGGTAATTTACCAATGACATCAACTTTAGATCTGTCAACCTCAATCCCGTTCTTTGATATCTTATGGCCGAGGACAATGCCCTCTCTGACCATAAAGTGACTCTTCTCCCAATTTAGACAAAGATTGGTGTCTTTACACCATTTCAACATGTTTTCTAAATTGGAGAGACATGCTTGGAACGAATCCCCAATGACCGAGAAGTCATCCATAAAGACCTCCATTGTTTTTCCGATCATATCGGTAAATATGGCCATCATACACCTTTGGAACGTGCCTGGAGCATTACATAAGCCAAAAGGCATACGTTTATAAGCAAAGGTTCCATAAGGGCACGTGAAAGTAGTCTTTTCTTGATCTTGTGGATCAATGGGGATTTGAAAGTAACCCGAGAAACCATCAAGGAAACAATAGTACTCGTTTCCCGCTAATCTCTCGAGCATCTGATCCATGAAGGATAGAGGAAAATGGTCTTTTCGGGTGGCATCATTTAACTTACGATAGTCAATGCAAAACACGCCACCCCGTAACCAATCGAGTTGGAATCAACTCATTCTCCTCATTTGTGACAACAGTTATGCCACCCTTTTTTGGAACACAGTGAATGAGACTAACCCAAGGACTATCAGAGATGGGATAAATCAATCCGGCATCAAGAAGTTTGAGAACCTCTTGTTTGATAACATCGTGGATTTTAGGATTCACCCTTCTTTGATGTTGGACTGCTGGTTTAAAGTCATCCTCCATTAAAATCTTGTGAGTACAAAATTCAGGGTCGATACCCTTTATGTCGGAGAGTTTCCAAGCAATGGCTTGCTTGTGTGACTTCAAGACCTTTATTAGAGCAGTCTTTTCCTCATCACTTAAGTCTTTAGCAATAATGACGGGTAATTTATCATCACCCTCCAAAAATACGTACTCAAGATGAGGCGGTAAGTCTTTGAGTTCGACCTCAGGAAATTCATCGTTTTTCTCAACTAATTTGATTTCCTCATTATGAAGTTCAACGGGAGGGAGTGGAGGGGAATTGTCCTGATTCAACAATTTATCAAGAAGAAGAATATCTCCCTCCAGATCAATCTCAGCGTCATCAATTCCTTCTAGAAATGAATCACACTTGAGAAAAGCCTCGATCTCTTCCAAATTGAAATCACTTCCCTCAAACGGAGTGAGAGAAGGGGAAGAGTCGGAAATGACAGGTAGAGAAGATGTGGTGGGAACCCTACTCACAGAATTATGAAAATAACCAACACTTTCATGAGAGTACTCCTTTGAAACAACATCAATGACATCGATTCGGTTAACCGATTTAGAATCATAATTTGAGGAGTACTTCGATGTTTGATCATGGTTAAAGGTAACAGCTTCATTACCCACACGCAATGTGATCTCATGCTTAAATACATCAATAAGAGCATGGCCCGTTTTTAGGAATCCTCTTCCAAGAATGAGAGGAACCTTTTGATCTGCGTCGAATTCCACAACCACAAAGTCAGCTGGAAAATGGAACTTACCTACTTTCACAAACACATCTTCGGCAATGCCGCATGGATGAGATATGGTTCGATCTGCAAGCTCAAGAGTCATGCATGTAGGAGTAAGAGCCGGAAGAGAAAGTTTCTTCCATACTGAATGAGGCATCAGGTTGATGCTTGCACCTAGATCGGCCAAGGCATAGCATTCAACCATTCCCGGAAATACACAAGGTAGTAGAAACTTTCCAGGATCTCCAAGCTTCTCCGAAAGCTTTTTCAAGATAACCGCTGAGCAGTTCTCATTTAATGGAGTTTTAGCCATTTCAATCAGTTTTTCCTTGTTGCTTAACAAGTGTTTGATTGTTGATGCAAATTTAGGCATCAGAATGATAGCATCCGCAAAACTTATATCAAAATGTAATTCTTTAAAGATTTGAAAGAATTTGTCCATTTGTTGACTAGCCTTTTCGCGGAGCTTTTGCTCATTTAAGCGCGATGGGTAAGGAATGTAAGGTTTGGATTTAGGGGCAATGACTTCAGGAGTCTCAGCAGATTCAAAGACAACTCCTGGTTTGGATTTCTTTTTAGGGACAACCGGAGGATGGACTTGTACTGTACTTTGTGGGATTGGAATTTGCACTTTGTCCGTTGTATCCTCCGTCTCTTTTTCCATTTCAAACAACGGTGGAGGAATAGGACCAGAGGGTCCCTCATAAGCAGCACCACTCCGAGTGGTGATAGCTTTGACGAAAGTTGTATCCTCATCATCATCACTGTCATCAAGTACACTGACAGGAACAGCATTGAGCATATCGGAATAATATCTGGCTGTTCTTTGCTCACTAAGTTTGTTTGACAAACTTTTAACCGTAAATCGTGATAGAGTAGGATCTATTCTTGACGGTTGAGGAGCAATTGTGGGTGTAGAATTTTGGACAACCTTAGGTTGGACGTATTTAGCACTTTCATTGTTAGTGGGAAGTACCGGGTCCTTTATTACTTTGAGTCCAACATGAGCTTTACCACTACGTGTAGTGACAGCTTTGAGTTCACCCCTTGGGTTGACAACAGTGTTACTTGGGAGACCTCCCGAGGTAGAAGGTAGATCATTTAAAGATTTTTTTATATCATTTATTTGGGTAACCAATAACTGGTTTGTCTTATATTGAGTTCTATTTGTCTCCTCTTGAGATTTTATGAATTGCTTAAGCAACTCATCTGAGGACGTCTGATTTTGGTTTTGGACATTCCATGGCTTTTGGTTAAAATTACCCTGATTCTGACCTCGGTTTTGATTGAAATTTTGGGAATTGTTAAAATTTTGTCCCTGATTTTGAACAAAGCGATTTTGATTATTCTGATTTGGCACGGGTGGAAAACCAGGTGGTATCATAGCATTCGGTGCTCGGTACTGAGTCTCAGCATGCGGACGGTATTGATTTTGGTTTACTGCAGCTACTGGAGCCGGGTAAAGAGAAGCATCGGTTGCTTGACAATCATAATACGCATGTGGGCCGCCACAAGTTTCACACACTTTGTTTATTGCTTTGATTTGTTCCGGTTTATGAATTTCACTCTTTAATTCTTTCATTTCCTTCATCATGCAACGCATTGCGTCTGTTAGAAAGGCTAACTCTGATGAGTTACCGGATGAAGAAGAAGCAGGAGTAAGAGGAACATTCACTTTGTTTCGAGAAATAGGAACTTTTGATTTATTTTCACAAATTTCAACCACCTCTTTAGGTTTACGATTCAAGATATTGCCACCGGCGGCTGCGTTAAGTGCATCTTGATCGTTTTGGGTCAACCCATTATAAAACGTATTCATCTGTTGTAACTCCGTGAAATTGTGATGCGGGCATTTTCTTAGGAGATCTTTAAATCTGTCCTAAGCCTCTCTGAAATTTTCATCAAAACCTTGACGAAATCCAGCAATTTCATTTTTTAGATTAGTCGTCTTTGATGGAGGGAAGAAATAATTGACAAATTTCTTTACGAGATCTTCCCAGGTTTCAATGGATCGAGGGGGTTCTTTATCCAGCCAAATCCGGGATGCCCCTTCGAGTGAGAATGGAAATAGCATCAATTTGATAACTGTTTGCGGCACATTCTTGTAGTTGATTGTAGAGGTCAACTTGTTGAACCAACGAATGTGTGCATATGGATCCTCTCGTTCAAACCCGTGGAATTGGTTTGTGGACACGAGCTGAATCAAATGTGTCTTCAGTTCAAAATGATCAGAATCGATGGCTGGTAAAACGATGGCATCTCCGTAACCCTCGGTGGGTGCCTGGAGCATCTCAGCCATTGTGCGTTCGTCTGCCATATTATCAGTGAGAACAGTGCGAATCTCGGGTTTGACTATTTGGGCAGCACGTCTACGATTACGTCTTCTCGGAATATCTGCGAGTTCACGTAAAGGGCTTGATGACGTGGAAGAACGAGTGCGCATGCACTAAATAAAATATTTTAATTAAATCAAGAACGAAGCAAAACACAAGTGAACTTAAACCAATAATCAACAAGCGTACGGTAGCTCTCTAAAAGATAAACGCACAGAGTGGCGGAGAAGCAAAGGTGGGCAATTAATGCTCCTTAAAAACCCGCTTCTTTCAGTCCGACAATTTAATGTCAAACTATCCTTAAACCTCCGTTATAGTTTGTTTATCAATCAAAGGTGAGCCGATATTCGCAAGTGATACAAAGGCAAGTTTTAAATCTGATGTTTGGGAACTTATTATGGTCGTACCCCCAGTTAGGTAGTACTCTGTCTTGGTTCTCGATGGTAAATTTTATTGTTGTTATTATTAAACAAAGAAAACGGAAAATATTTTTGGTGTTTTTATTTTTTATCTGATATTATATATAGAAAAGAAAAGAAAAATATTTTTGTGTTTTATATGGTTTATGGAAAATAGGAACTTCTGGAAGAAGGATCTCAAATCACTAATCGCTTAAACTCTACAATATTGTCGCACACACCTCCCCGGCAGCGGCGCCAAAATTTTGATCCAGTTCCGAATACACTTATAAATAAATGTAGACAGCGGATACACGTGAATAATTACAAATCACCCCTTTGTGAAAAAGGATACTTGCAAAAACTCACGTTCGTGTGTAGTGTGAAACCAGGTAAGTGATTACCCGGATCGTTTTCCAACGAGGTATGAATGGGCAAACTGTGGAAAGCTTTGGATTAGAGTGATAGATAATTTAGATATTTTGGATTTTGCTTTTTATATCTAATTAACAAATTTAAAACAAATATACACAAGAAAATTAAACGCGAATTTAAATAAACTGAAAACGCGTAACGGGAATTCTAAAATGGGACTAAAAAGTGAAATAATATAAAATTAAAACCTAAAAGTGTAAAATTACTTAAAACTTATTTTAAAACTAAAATTATATTTTTTAAACTTTTTATCTAATTATTATTAATTATTTATTTAATAATTATTAAAAACTAATTTAAATTATAATAAATATTAAATGAACAAAGAAAAATCTAAAACTTTTTCTATAAATATTATAAGATGAAAAGAAGCTAAGAAAATTATAAAAATGAAAAATGCTTAATTAAAATTTAAAAAGATAAAATCCATTAAATAGAAGCTATCACTATTTTTTTGTTTTTGTTTTTCTTAAGGTCTAATAATTTAATTATATTTTTCCTAGATTATAAATGACAAAAGAAAATTATGTAAAAAAGATTTATATTTTTCTGATTAAAATTCTATTTATTATGAATTAATTACTATTTTAAACTAATTAAAAGATAAAAAATATTAAAACTATTAATAAAAATCTGAAACTTTTTCCTAAATTAACTTAAGTGATTACAAAGTTAAGAAAAATAAAATGGTGGTGGCAGCTTTTGTGGATAAGCTGATAATAAGCTAATTAGCTAAATAAGCTTAAACTGCTAATATTACTTAAATAATAAAGGATGCAAAGTTATAATGGAAAAGACCTACGGGCACAATGGTTGGGGTGTTGGTGTTGTGAGCAGGAGGTCTGGGGTTCGAACCTCACCCAGGCCTTTTGCTAAAACTATTTTTTTTTTGGACTTTTTCTTTTTGCTACTTACTTTTAAGCTATTAATGAACAACTTTAAAACTGGAAGTATTTTTGTAATAAGCTAAATAAGCTAGAAACTAAGAGCTTATTGAAACAGTTGGCTAGTTTAAGGTTTTAAGAACTAGAAATTTTCTAATTAAGCTATGGACTTTAAAATAAGCTAAGGGCTGATGAATTAAGTTACTAGGGTCTGAGTTGACTTTGAATAAGCTATAGGAACTAGAAAAAGCTCAGGCTTATAGCAGAAAAGCTCTCAACAAGCTCAGCTTATACTGAGTCTGCTGTGGTGTTTGTTGAGCAGGGCAAAAATGCCTTTTGCAGGCCTTGATTTGAGGGCTCAAAAGGGTTCTAAAAATCAAACTAAAAATACCACAATGAACACAAGCTGGGTGAGCTTAATTATCCAAGGTTTCAGCTTATGAGGGCTTATTATGTGGAAATGAAAAATCAAGGAAAATCCTTGAAAACCTGAAAATCTGCTATTTTGTCTCAGTATATACTGAGGATTTTCTTAAACTGATCTAGGCTTAAGGGACTTAATCAAGGCTATTTGGTTATCACTATATGGGTCAAAAGGGACTCAGAGACACCAAGTTTAAGGTCCAAAAGAGCTTATAGCAGCTTATGGCTTATTTGACTATATTGAGGTCTCAAATTTGCACAGATGACTCAAAAGTGCTAATTTTAACTATCTGACTAACTAGGACTAGGGAATGACTTATTATGGCTAATTTAAGCTGGTTTTAAGTTGGGATTATGGTAAATGAACAGTAAGTGCTGGTTTTGACCAATTAACTGCTTAAACCAAACACCCTTTAATAAGGTGTCTGTGGTGGATTTTAACTAGCACAGCCTAATTTGACTAATGATTTCTAGTTTTTACTTATTAACTAGCTTAGTATGACTCTATTAAGCAACTTTTAATATGAATTTAAGCACTACAATAAGCTACACTCTAATTGGCTATTTTTGGCTTTTTTAACTGTTTTTAAGTAAAATAAAGAAAAGGCTTTTTAACTACTGATACTACTGATGAAATATACTTATAAACTACTAAAAAGCTAAGAAGTGCAATAATAAGCTGAATTTAAGCTATTGTACAGTAACTTGGAAATTTTACAAAAAACTAGAAAAAGCTTACAACTGAGATGGGCTATTGGGATAGCAGGACTAGAACAGAACCAATCTAGCTTGTTAACACAAGCTAGAAAACCCAGAACAATCTTCCTGATCAGCTTATATACCTTCTAGAACTGCTTATTGACCAATTGTTGACTTTTGTTGACTTTTCTTCATATCTTGAAATTAAACTGATATGCACTAAATAAGTTTACACAAAGCTATGAAAAGCTTTCATAAGCTTATTACAAGGTTGTTTGGAGCTTTTTATGATTACTTAACAGGATTTAGAATTTATTAAGCTTAACAGTTAACTTAAAAATTGATGATCACTGAAATTTAATACTAAGTAACTTGAAATTAGAACAATATAACTGAAACTAACTTGTATTGATAACTGAAGTGAGAATTACAATAATTAAAAGACTGATAAAGAAATACAATTAAGCTAAAATTAACTACTACTTATTTAGGGCAACATACTGCTCTATTTATACTAAAAATCTCTGGGAAACCCTTAGTCATCATCTCAGATCAATCTTCAACCCTTGAATTGTCTTCATTCAATCTCAAACGTCCAAAGCAGTTTTGGCGGGAAAATCTGATGTGAGTGGAAAATTGCACATGGCTGGTGAAGTGTGATGAGGAAGAAGCTTTAAATGCTTCTTGGCATTTAGGTGAAGTGAGATAAGAGGAGATGGGTGGGTGTGTCAGGATAAGGGCGGTGGATGGTGGATTGAGGAGCTTGGGCGGGTAACTGGGAAGGAGGAGAGAGTTTGACTGGGGTCAAACTCTGGTTATGCTAACTAAGAAGATGGGTCGGGTTTATTTGTGGATTGGGTTATTTAGTGAGTGGGCTGGGTTATGTTTAGGATGGGTTGGGTATTTTATTTATAGCTGGGTTTATTATTTAGGATTAGAATTGGATTTAGGTTTTAAGTTTAGGGATCATTTGTGTAATAACCTGAAAATCCAAGGACTATTGCTGCCATAAATCAAAACTAATTCCAGGGACCAATATTGTAAAGTTTCAATAGTACAAGGACCATAAAATATAATTTTCCATTTTTTTGCAAACCAAGGACTATTTTTGACAACTTTTGAAACTCGGGGGACTAGACTTGCCATTAATGCAAACTTTGTTCATTTTTACTTGATTTTAATCATTTTGCATCTGAAACATATAAAAACACAATACAATGATATTTTCTGAATTTTAAAGCATAACTGCATGTTTTTAAATGTTTTTGCAGTTAAAATGTGACAGAAATGATGAGTATTTAGACACTCATCATTAGTTGTTGTTGTTAAAGGTGGTTGTCAGTGAGGATGAACAGTCCGGATCACGAAGTTAGTAGCGGGATCACGAATGGAGTGGGTTGGACAAATAAACGGGTTAAATGTAATATATATATATAATTGTGGGTTTTGCTAATTTTATAGTCTCAGGTTTAGGGTTTTGTTGCTGGTATTGGTTGATTTAGGGTTCTACTGTATCGCTTGGTTAATTATGTTTGGTTGGCCTTATTTTAAGCGCTTCAGAACTTATTTTAGTGGTTAAAAGAAATCGAACACTTTCAATGTGTTTGCTAAATGTTATGTCAAAAGTATTATCATTTTTGTCAACCAGATATGATAGCCATTGGTTTTTGACTCATTTGTTAGGGATATGGTTGGATTATGTTATTTTGTTACCTTATGACCTAATGCTAATGTGTTTATTTTATGTCATCTGTAAAAGTCTTTAACTGTTTACCATGTTTGCTTTGTAGGTTAATGTTATGTTAGTGGAACATCAGCTTTTGGCAAAGCTTTGTGGACCTCATTGCACTGTCAATGGTTTGATGGCATAAAAACAATGGTTGTGTTTGTTGCAAGAATGGATTATGAGTCTACGGGATAAGGGGATTAAAGTTTAGTTGGTCCATATCTTGGCGGGGCAGGTCACTAGATTTGCAGCCATGGTGGCCATATCCTCTTTTTCCGATTCTTAGCAGACTTATTTGTTGTAGGTGCCTACCAGTTTTATTTACATTTGTTTTGGTTGAAAACAAATGTTGTTGCTTTACGTACATTAGGCCTATGATGATTAACACCTATTTTCTGACACGGATTAAATGGGCCGTGAAATATTGGACCTGTAGCTTGGCTGGGCAAGGACTGGATGGCATCATTATGCAACCGTGTTTCTTTGCAGCCACGGCGGCGTCTAGAATTTTGCCGCCGTATTTGGTTTACAAATCAGAGCCTCATAACTGCTACTTATGTGTTATGGACGGAGCGGGTCTACTGTGAAATATTGGACACGTATGTTGGCTGGGCAAGGACCGGATGGCATCATTATGCAACCGTGTTTCTTTGCAGCCACTGCTTCGTCTAGAACTTTTCCACCGTATTTGGTTTAAAAATGTGAGCCTAATGATTGCTACTTATGTGTTAACGATGGAACTGGTGGGACAAAGAAACGGGTTAGGTGATCCCACTAAATGTAATATATATATGTAATGTTATGTTCATATTTGCTGTAAGAACGGACTATCAGTCTACAGGGTAAGGGGATTGTATCTTAGATGGTGCACATCTTCGCGTCCCAGGTCTTTGGATTCTTAGCAAATTTGACTAATTTGTAGGGGATATGGTTGGATTACGTTATTTTGTTACCTTATGACCTAATGCTAATGTGTTTATTTTATGTCATCTATAAAAGTCTTTAACTGTTTACCATGTTTGCTTTGTAGGTTAATGTTATGTTAGTGGAACAACAGCTTTTGGCAAAGCATTGTGAACCTCATTGCGCTGTCAATGGGTTTGATGGCATAACAACAATGGTTGTGTTTGTTGCAAGAATGGATTATGAGTCTACGGGATAAGGGGATTAAAGTTTAGCTGGTCCATATCTTGGCAGGGCAGGTCACTAGATTTGCAGCTGATGAAGCGAAAAGTGTTCCGCTTTTAAGGGGTCATTTAAGCCCTAAATCGTATTTATTTGATCAAATATTGCCCTAAATCGTTCCTTTTGTCATTTTAGGTACTTTTGAGGAGAAATCTGGAAAAGGAAGCATTTTGGACGTTTTTGGAGCATAAAAGTGAAGAAAACGACAAAGTCTCAAAAATCGGCTGAAAGTTACCTTTGACGGCGTCAGGATTTACTCCAGACGGCGTCATGCCTTAGCAAGAAAAGGTGGATGTGAAATTTACTCATGATAAGCCAGTGAAAATTGCATGTGAATTCTGACGGCGTCACGCTTTAACCTGATCAAGGACGTCACGGCTTAATTCAAAGAGGGACGGCGTCACGTTCAAGGTCTGACGGCGTCAAGCCTTGATAAGCCAGAACGGATTTTAGAGAGCTAAAGAGGGACGGCGTCAAGAAGGTCATCCGGGAACCCTAAAAGCGGCGAGGTGACGGCGTCACACTCCATAACGTGACGCCGTCAGATCCAAAAGTCTATATATAGTTTTCTAATTTTTTGTCATTAGGTGTGGAACTTAGTGTGGAATTTTTGGGAGAAAACCCTAAGACGATTTTAGCTTCTTTTTCAAGGCTTTTTGCCTTGAGATCTTCCATGTTACATTGAAGATAAGTTATCAATTAATCATTTAATATGTCTATGTGTTGTTTGATTTTATCTTATTCTTGTCTTTTGATTAACATGTTAGGCTAGATTTATCTTGTGTTTGCTTAGATCTAATGAAACCTAGCTATTGATTATTGGTTATTAGTGTGTTGTTAGTTGTATTGGATGATTGTTTATCTATGTTAGGCTTAAGAAAACTGGCTAACTTCCTATTCGGTAACTTGCTTGAACGTCTTAAGAAACATGAACCAAATGCGTACTAAAGGTTTTTATGGTTGTATTTAATGCACAAGCGAATTCTAGTGATCCCATGTTAGGAGCTTCCTAGCCGGCTCGACATAGGAGTGAAGTAGGAGCTTGTAGAGTTGGGGAAGTACGTACGCCACCCCACGATTGGTATTAAGGAATACACCCGTCATCCACGCAACTAATACACACTAATCAACCGGTAAAAGATAGTTAGGGAGTAAGGAAATCTAAGTAAACACATTTCTCTACATATAAGTTTCCACCAACTTTTCATTTTCTGTTATTTTATTTTATTTGCATTTGTAGTTATTTGGGTTAGTTGACTAGCAACTAATTCCGCCCACTCTTTCAAACCCGAGATTTTACTTGCTTTCATAAAAATTATAAAAACATAAAAAGAATCTTCCTCAACCCTTAGACCTAATTAGAGTAGTCTTTCATACCTAACGAACACTATTCCCTGTGGAGAACGATCAATCCCCCGTACTTACCACTACACTATACTACATCGGTCAGGTACACTGCCTGGTGGGGTTGTAAGCCTCTTGAGATCCCTCGAGAGGTAAAACCTGTTGTAAGGTTGCAAAACCACGCATCAAGTTTTTGGCGCCGCTGCCGGGGAATAGTTATTGTTTAGGTTGAATTTTTATTTTATTAGGTCTACTCACTAGATTCCTTTCTAGTGAGATTTTTTTTTTTTTTTTTTTTTTTTTTTTTAGGTTTTCTTTAGTCTATCTATTTTTCTTTGTGTGTTTGTTCGTAATTTCCATTGACTCTTCCGTTCACCATTATGGAGAACGCGAATCCACCATACTACCAACCACGTAATTCACCCACTCCATATGACACCTTGATGTTTAAACAACATAAAGATGAACCTCTCTATGATGCATGGACTCGTTTTAAATATTTACTCCAAAAAGTCCCTCATCATAACTTCGATTTTTGGTCCCTAACTCAAATCTTTTACAATCATGTCGACCGACATGCCCAAAGGGACATTTACCATATTGCCGGCAGGGATCTTAGGGAATTAAGTGCTGAGGAAGCATGGGAAGCTATTGAGAATTGTGCCCAATATTATTATATAGTAGACAACCCAACAAACATTAATACAAGTCAATTGACCACAAATTTCAAGGATCATGAAACAAGTTTGTTTGGGGATGAGGGTAGGGTTGAGCCACCTAGTTGCATTTCATGGTTAGGCACTACCATAATACAGGATGAACACATAGGTGACCTTGATGTGATGGAGGATTTAGCCGAACATGATCACATTGATCAAAAAGACCTAGGTTTTGTGATTGATGACGTCGAATCTCAAGAAACACATGATGAATCTTTTAGGCAGTTTGAATATAGCAGTCAGAATATTGAGGATGATCCTTATGATTCGGACATAGAAGTTGAGATGCCTAGAGAAGCACTTGAGATACTTGGGAAAATGTTAGGGTTAGATCCTACAAAAACACATGATGAGGATATAGGTGATCTTGACACAAGGAATGATGAGGTTAGTAACATAAGCCCGCTAAGTACCTCACAAGTCCTACCATCATTTGAGGCACACACACCGCCTGTGACTTACCCGGAAGAAGTAGAAGGGACTATAGGAACCCCAATTAAAGTAGAACCTTTGGAAGAAACAAAACTAGAAGAAATAGGTTTGAATACTTGTAGTCATAACCTTTCTTTTAGTTCTATGGAAGTTCCTAGTTTTGATGAATCGGAGCCTAAACCAAAACCGTTACCTAATCTTCCATCCTTAGATGTGAACTTAGGAATTGAATTAGGTCCCGATCCACCCATCAAACCATGTAGTCCGGGTAATGTTAAGATTAAGGTAGTAGACTCTAAGCCTTGTAGAGAGGAAGCTGACATAGGAGTGAACCATAACCTTTCATACTTACATCACCCATTCATGATTAATCACAAGAAACACTATGGGTTTAAACCGGGTTTATTAGGTCAAGATGGATTCCCAACTAGGAGTCTCTCGAAGTTGATAGAAGATGATCCCTTTCTAGGAGAAAACTTCAATTCACCCATTGACCCAATTGAACTAAGTAAGGTTATGATGAAAGGAGCACACCCCTTTGAGTATATAATTCATCCACCACTCTTTCCTCACGTGGCATATTTCCACCCTAAGGGTGTGTATCGCTACTTTCACCCACACTTAATCCTAAGTGTAGGGAAAACCTCCCCTATTTCCGTTAAATAAGGGTAGAGTCAGGCTCGTGACTCGAACAAAAACAAGCGCTTCTTGGGAGGCAACCCAAGCTTTATTTGCTTTGTGTGTTTATTTATTTGCTTGTTTGATTTTATTTTCCGTATGTGTGTTTAATTTTTATTCTTATTGATTCATGTTCAAAAGAAAATTGTGAAAATGCTTTATTTTGTTTTTAACTTCGTCTTAACTACATATAAAGGTATTTTGCAAAAGTTAAGTGTAAGGGAAATCTAAATCGGTTTATTAGAACACAAATGAACATGAATCGTAATAATATTAAATTAACATACATATTCATATTTGTTTGAGTCAAATGCTTGTATCGAGTCATAATGATGTTTTGCAGGATTTCCAGGAAGTAAGGTAAAGGTTTTTCCAGAAATTTTCCGGAAACTTAAAATGAGAATTTTTGTCAGGTCATTTCTGACGGCGTCAGGGTTTATAACCTGACGGCGTCAGATTTAATTTTCAGAAATTTTTGAAAGTTTTGTTTTCATAAAAAGTTTTTATTAAAATCTCCAACTTATAATCTCCAGGAATCTGCAAAATTATCATTCCACAAGCATTATATCCTTATATATAGATTTATCCCGCCGATGTTATGCAGGTTTTCGTGTTTGTTTTCTCAGGTTTAACAGGTTATTTTGGACAAGGAAATGTTTTGGATCAAGCTTATGGTGATACATTAGTCATGGAGCTTCTACATTACTTTGGAAGAAGATCTAACCGTGTTACTTCATTATCCACCGAGCGAATCAGGGGAGTATTTGATTTCATTCTTTTACTTTATGCTTTTACATTTGTTATTTGAACATTGGGGACAATGTTCATCTTAAGTGTAAGGGGGGGGGGGTAAAAGTACGATTTTTGAGAATACAATTGCGCTTGATTTTTGTTTGTTTGATAGTAGATGTGTAATAAAACTGAGATAAATACCTGTTAGGGCAATTTTAGTGCCAAATTTAAAATTTTTTACAACATATAGGAGTGAAACTTTGATCTTAATAAGCGTCTCACGGATAGGAGTTATATGACTAGCACAAAAACCGTACCACTAAAAAATTTTCCACCCCCAAATATGTGAGGTTCGCCCCTAGAATTGGTAGGAAAAGCATTTATGCTATGATGTGTGTACCGGTAGCACTTAGATTCTAGAACTTGCGTTAGGACCATTCCGAGGCCACAAGTGAGACTACATTCGTGTAGTTAGATTTACTACATGATAAGAGGCATTAGGATTAACCCATTGTTTTACACCTGTGTTTTTGTTATAATTACATTGGCTACATTGGTCAAGTAATTCTCCCACACCCTTTGCGTTGTACTCATTTTTAGTACACGATACCCCTAGTACACCCCTCAGAGCCTATCTTTTCGTTTCGACCTTTAAGCATTTTACTTAAAGGAAGAATTTGTTACACCCCACTTAAATGTACACCCAAATCGCCTTAGCCTACCTTGTATGCACTCATTTTTAGTGCATTATTGTTACAACATTTGTTTAAACCCAAGTTAATTATCTAGTTGATTACATGGTTGCTAAGTCGAGTCATATCCTTGTACATATTGTTTTGGGACGATTGGGACTCATGGGTAAAGTACTAGTGTAATGGAGTAATGGGGAAGAACATCATTTATTACCCCCATATGTGCTAAATGTTTTAAAAGTACTCCAAGTTTTTCAATTATCTTAATTCGAGTCATTAGATTAGTATTTGTAAAGTTATGTAAAAGTTCAAGTGTAAGGGGGATGCAATGCCCCTATGATGTATTATTTTGGATGGTAGGGCAAAAGTGTATGCAAAAAAAAAAAAAAAAAAAAAAAAAAAAAAAAAAAAAAACGAAAAAATCAAGAAAAATACAAAAAAATGAGAAAATGAAAAAAATAGAAAAAACATACGGACTACCATCCCGTTTCATTTTATGTTTGTTTTATGTTTTTGTTATTTTGTTATTTCGTTTCTAGCTTAAGATCGAGTCTAGTCTTGGCTTAGCAACATTGTATAGTACATGTAATTGATCAAGGTCTTTAACTCGCCACCAGTAAAATATCCCTTATCCAACAAAACCGTGTTTTCCTTTTCCCTACACCTAACGTTATAACCCGTTTAAAAGCCCTCTTTGATAGTTTATCTTTGGTGCTTACGCCTAGTGGAGGAGGTTTTCGATCCTTTCCCAAGCCTATGGTAATCTATTTGCTATGACAGGTAGTGAGAGATATTATCCGTTTTCATTTATGAGATTTATTTTGATGACACTTGAGAGATGTGAGTATCTAAACACTACTTGTGAGGTGCTAGTTTGTAATCTCCGTGCTAGTTTGTAATCTCCGTGCTTATTATGATTAAAGTGGAACAAATATTTGTTGTAATTACTTTTATGTTAGCATTAAATGACCCCTAACTTGTATTTTGATTAGAATAAAAGCGCATTTTCTTGAGGACAAGCAAATCTCAAGTGTAAGGGTATTTGATGAAGCGAAAAGTGTACCGCTTTTAAGGGGTCATTTAAGCCCTAAATCGTATTTATTTGATCAAATATTGCCCTAAATCGTTCCTTTTGTCATTTTAGGTACTTTTGAGGAGAAATCTGGAAAAGGAAGCATTTTGGACGTTTTTGGAGCATAAAAGTGAAGAAAATGACAAAGTCTCAAAAATCGACTGAAAGTTACCTTTGACGGCGTCAGGATTTACTCCAGACGGCGTCATGCCTTGGCAAGAAAAGGTGGATGTGAAATTTACTCATGATAAGCCAGTGAAAATTGCATGTGAATTCTGACGGCGTCACGCTTTAACCTGATCAAGGGCGTCACGGCTTAATTCAAAGAGGGACGGCGTCACGTTCAAGGTCTGACGGCGTCAAGCCTTGATAAGCCAGAACGGATTTTAGAGAGCTAAAGAGGGACGGCGTCAAGAAGGTCATCCGGGAACCCTAAAAGCGGCGAGGTGACGGCGTCACACTCCATAACGTGACGCCGTCAGATCCAAAAGTCTATATATAGTTTTCTAATTTTTTGTCATTAGGTGTGGAACTTAGTGTGGAATTTTTGGGAGAAAACCCTAAGACGATTTTAGCTTCTTTTTCAAGGCTTTTTGCCTTGAGATCTTCCATGTTACATTGAAGATAAGTTATCAATTAATCATTCAATATGTCTATGTGTTGTTTGATTTTATCTTATTCTTGTCTTTTGATTAACATGTTAGGCTAGATTTATCTTGTGTTTGCTTAGATCTAATGAAACCTAGCTATTGATTATTGGTTATTAGTGTGTTATTAGTTGTATTGGGTGATTGTTTATCTATGTTAGGCTTAAGAAAACTGGCTAACTTCCTATTCGGTAACTTGCTTGAACGTCTTAAGAAACATGAACCAAATGCGTACTAAAGGTTTTTATGGTTGTATTTAATGCACAAGCGAATTCTAGTGATCCCATGTTAGGAGCTTCCTAGCCGGCTCGACATAGGAGTGAAGTAGGAGCTTGTAGAGTTGGGGAAGTACGTACGCTACCCCACGATTGGTATTAAGGAATACACCCGTCATCCACGCAACTAATACACACTAATCAACCGGTAAAAGATAGTTAGGGAGTAAGGAAATCTAAGTAAACACATTTCTCTACATATAAGTTTCCACCAACTTTTCATTTTCTGTTATTTTATTTTATTTGCATTTGTAGTTATTTGGGTTAGTTGACTAGCAACTAATTCCGCCCACTCTTTCAAACCCGAGATTTTACTTGCTTTCATAAAAATTATAAAAACATAAAAAGAATCTTCCTCAACCCTTAGACCTAATTAGAGTAGTCTTTCATACCTAACGAACACTATTCCCTGTGGAGAACGATCAATCCCCCGTACTTACCACTACACTATACTACATCGGTCAGGTACACTGCCTGGTGGGGTTGTAAGCCTCTTGAGATCCCTCGAGAGGTAAAACCTGTTGTAAGGTTGCAAAACCACGCATCAGCAGCCATGGTGGCCATATCCTCTTTTTCCGATTCTTAGCAGACTTAT
This sequence comes from Artemisia tridentata subsp. tridentata, assembly GCA_021014915.2. NCBI lineage: Eukaryota > Viridiplantae > Streptophyta > Magnoliopsida > Asterales > Asteraceae > Artemisia > Artemisia tridentata. The sequence goes on along the minus strand of CP139503.1, from coordinate 110,309,090 downwards.
TTGTTGTAGGTGCCTACCAGTTTTATTTACATTTGTTTTGGTTGAAAACAAATGTTGTTGCTTTACGTAATTTAGGCCTATGATGATTAACACCTATTTTTTGACACGGATTAAATGGGCCATGAAATATTGGACCTGTAGCTTGGCTGGGCAAGGACCGGATGGCATCATTATGCAACCGTGTTTCTTTGCAGCCACGGCGGCATCTAGAATTTTGCCGTCGTATTTGGTTTATAAATCAGAGCCTCATAATTGCTACTTATGTGTTATGGACGGAGCGGGTCTACTGTGAAATATTGGACATGTATGTTGGCTGGGCAAGGACCGGATGACGTCATTATGCAACCGTGTTTCTTTGCAGCCACTGCTTCGTCTAGAACTTTTCCACCATATTTGGTTTAAAAATGTGAGCCTAATGATTGCTACTTATGTGTTAACGATGGAACTGGTGGGACAAAGAAACGAGTTAGGTGATCCCACTAAATGTAATATATATATGTAATGTTATGTTCATATTTGCTGTAAGAACGGACTATCAGTCTACAGGGTAAGGGGATTGTATCTTAGATGGTGCACATCTTCGCTTCCCAGGTCTTTGGATTCTTAGCAAATTTGACTAATTTGTAGGGGATATGGTTGGATTACGTTATTTTGTTACCTTATGACCTAATGCTAATGTATTTATTTTTTGTCATCTATAAAAGTCTTTAACTGTTTACCATGTTTGCTTTGTAGGTTAATGTTATGTTAGTGGAACAGCAGCTTTTGGCAAAGCTTTGTGGACCTCATTGCGCTGTCAATGGGTTTGATGGCATAACAACAATGGTTGTGTTTGTTGCAAGAATGGATTATGAGTCTACGGGATAAGGGGATTAAAGTTTAGCTGGTCCATATCTTGGCAGGGCAGGTCACTAGATTTGCAGCCATGGTGGCCATATCCTCTTTTTCCGATTCTTAGCAGACTTATTTGTTGTAGGTGCCTACCAGTTTTATTTACATTTGTTTTGGTTGAAAACAAATGTTGTTGCTTTACGTAATTTAGGCCTATGATGATTAACACCTATTTTTTGACACGGATTAAATGGGCCATGAAATATTGGACCTGTAGCTTGGCTGGGCAAGGACCGGATGGCATCATTATGCAACCGTGTTTCTTTGCAGCCACGGCGGCGTCTAGAATTTTGCCGCCGTATTTGGTTTATAAATCAGAGCCTCATAACTGCTACTTATGTGTTATGGACGGAGCGGGTCTACTGTGAAATATTGGACACGTATGTTGGCTGGGCAAGGACCGGATGGCATCATTATGCAACCGTGTTTCTTTGCAGCCACTGCTTCGTCTAGAACTTTTCCACCATATTTGGTTTAAAAATGTGAGCCTAATGATTGCTACTTATGTGTTAACGATGGAACTGGTGGGACAAAGAAACGGGTTAGGTGATCCCAGTAAATGTAATATATATGTGTAATGTTATGTTCATATTTGCTGTAAGAACGGACTATCAGTCTACAGGGTAAGGGGATTGTATCTTAGATGGTGCACATCTTCGCGTCCCAGGTCTTTGGATTCTTAGCAAACTTATTTGTTGTAAGTGGCTACCGGTTTAGCTCACATTTGTTTTGCTCCAAAGCACGATTTGTTGCTTCACGTACGGTAGGGCTATGATGATTACCACCTATTTTCTGACACAAATGAAGTGGGTCGTGAAATATTGTGTCCATAACTTGGCAGGGCAAAGGCCGGATGGCATCATTATGCAACCGTGTTTCTTTGCAGCCATGGTGGAGTCTACAACTTTTTCACCCTATTTGGTTTAAAAATCTGAGCCTAAAAACTACTACATATATAGCTGTTGAATCCGTACTTTTAAAACTCGATTTACTTATAAATGTTGTGCCTGCTATTGTTGGCAGCATAACAATTCTTTCTTAAATTGGGTACCTCAAAAGCAGCAAATGGTGGTGGTGTAGGACCAGCACCCAATGGCCATTCAGTGGGATTCATTTAACCCGTTTGTTTGTGCAACCCACTCCATTCGTGACCCGCCTAATAACTTGGTGTTCCAGACTGATCATCCTCACTCACAACCACCGTTGCCAGGTGTAGGCTTTCTTTACAGGTAGGGCTATGATGATTAACAACTATTTTTTTTACACAGATGAAGTGGGTCGTCGAAGATTGGATCTGTAACTTGGTAGGGCAAGGACTTGATGGTATGATTATGCAACCGTCTTTCTTTGCAGCCATAGGAAGGTCTAGATCTTTTTCACCGTATTCGGTTTAAGAATCTGAGCTTAATAGCTGCTCCCCTATGTCGCACTGTTATAAGTCATAACGGCTACATTTTTTGGTTACATCGTAAGTTGTGGTTATAACTAATGGAGATACTGTATTTTTAACATATGACTTACTTCTACTGTTAATCCCCAATAGGCAACTGTAGCTGAGACAAAAAAACATGTATTTGGATCATGGAAACGTTGATGTCTGGCAGGCTTCGGTGCCGGGCTTGCACTATTTTGATTTGAATGAGGTGGACATATCCTCTTTTTTTGATCCTTGGCAGGCTTATTTGTTGTAGTTGATTATCAATTTTAGGGCTATGATGATTTACACCTCTTTTTTGAGGCAAATGAAGTGGGTTGTCAAAGATTGGATCTGTAACTTGCGGGGCAGACCGTAGGCATATTAGCATCTGTTCTTGCGCATGGCGGGTTCTACCTATTTTTCAACCTGTTTGTTTAAATCTGAGCCTAATACCTGCTACTCTATGTGGCCTTTTGCAAGCAAGGTTTTGGCATCTACGTTGCATGATGTATATTGCAGCAATAATAACGGGTATGTTGTTTTCACAAAAGAATCTGTTCTGTAGGCGGGTATCTATGTAATGCATGATGAATATCGAGACAATGATGACAGCTGTTATTATTTCTTTTTTTGGTAAGTGTGCTTTGCCAAGGCCGTATATCATGGCATTACGGATACCGCCTTTTGGCATAAGCATACAGCTATGCACCCGTCATAGGCACCTTTATGCACAAAACCATATGGTTGCCTCGGAAACTGAATTTCCTCGAATTTACGTAATAGAGTTTGAGTCGGATCTCAAAAGGGTTGCCAAACATTGATCCATAACTTGGCAGCACAAACTGGGTGGCATATATTATGCACCGTGTTTGTTTCCCTCAATTGTCATCTTTATATCTTTTTGTACTCGTTTCCTCTAAAAATAAGCCATAACAACAGCTACCCTAGCTCGACCTTGTGTGAAATGGCCTGTTGTTGAAATCTTTTTTATATTTCTGAATTATTTTATTCTTATTATATTTTTATGATGTCTTACATGTTTCTGATCCAAAAATCATTTCCACAACATGGATCATCTATGTACTGCTACATGAATATTTAATATAAACACTTACTTTGACGTTTATAGACAAAAAAATATAAGTGTTAATTTAAATCTCTAAAAACATCTTCCCGACACATCTATGTATGACATGATACAAAAACCGGCTTCAGATACAGGTTTACAACCACATTCAAGTTTATGAGACCCCAACCCCGGTTCTAGAACTGTATTTGAAAACGGTTTAGATCTAAATATTGATGGGATGGATGTTAATTCCACTGGTGGCGCATCAACTTGGGAATCGAGTCATACTCCAGAAAATGGTGAATGGGCCTCAAAGAAATCAGACGACATAGTTATAGGATCTGCCACTATCTTCCGGAGCAGGACCCGATTCCCAAGTTGATGTGCCAGAAATGGGATGCCACTTGTTTAGAGGAGTATTTGAAGAGGAAAGTTATTATAAATGCTTACGTGGTGATCTCAACTATTATGAACTAGAAGATACTATTATGGTTCAAGTCAAATCTGCATTGACTTCTAGTTAGTTTTCATATATATACTTTCTGTGTCTGCCTTGCATTTACAAGTTTTATATCATACTTAGGTTAACTTCTATAAAAGCCTCTCATCATCAGCCGTGCGCATTTGAAAAAACATAGATGTCAAACAAAAGAGAATGCTGTGATAAGTGATTTGATAAGGGGATCCAAGTTGAGATGCTCCACGTCTTGGCAGGTCAGTTGACTACACCTCCAACCATAGAAGGCATATCCTCTTTTTTCGATTCTTACCAGACTCATTTGTTGTAAGTGGTTACCAGTCTTATTCACATTTATTTTCCTGCAAAGCCGCATTCGTTGGTTCAGCTAGGGTAGGGTTGTGATGATTAACACCTACTTTCTGAGACTAATGAAGTGGGTGGTGAAAAATTAGGACCGTGACTTGGCCGGGCAAGGACCGGATGACATCGTTATGCAACCATGTTTCCTTGCAGGTATGGCCAGTTGCACATCTTTTTCGCCCTATTCGGTAAAAAAATCTGAGCCTAATAAGCACTACCCTATTTACAACTGTTGCACCCCCTGGGTTTCTAATTGCTTCAATGTTGGGTTCTTAGGAATCTGAACTTTTAAACTCTTACAGATGAGACCCTTTTGATTTGGTGAATGGTCGTCCTTCAATTTGCTTATGACTGTTGCATGTAATGCATGATGAATATCACAGGCAATGATGAAAGCTGTTACAATATCCTATTTTGTTAAGTGTAGATTACCGTAACCTGTGTTTTGGCATAAAGACCAGATGGTTGCAGCCAACGCCGGTTTTGGGTACCACTTCTGTAATTGCTGATCTGAGCCCTATTATGTATATTATCATCATGCATTATTGTTGACCCATCATTGATCCTCTCTTACTACTTACTCTCTTTGGAGCTCAAAACTTTTTGTTTCGCTGTGTCTCAATTCATTTGGCATGTTGGTACATAACTAAAACAAAGAAAAGATAAGTATTGCTCTAATTTTTTTATGCGATACTCCAATATAAAACTGCTGCATTTATATATCCATGCTTATGATATCTTAAATTTACAGGCTTAATCAACTGCGGTACACGACTGTGTTTAGAATTTTTTTTACTGCCAACAGGTTTTTTATATTCAACAACCTGACTGCATACTATGGAGACAAGCTAAATATAAAAAATAGACGGAATATCAATGATGGATGTACCAAGACCGAGCACAACTATTACTGATTTCGCATGGTCTGTGCATCCATCATTGATACTTTGTCAATATTTTTGTACCCCTCAAGTGTTCACGCTCACCTACCTCAGTACATTATGCTTCAACTCAGATCAAGATCGGCTGTTGGCCAACTGCCATATATATACTTTGTATGTCTGCCTTTCGTTTACCAGTTTTATAGAATGCTTAATGATACCCTGTTCACTCCAATTACAGTTGCGCACCAAGGTCTGCTTATGTTTTATGTTTTTTTTTATTTTTTTTTTTTTCTGGATATTTATGTAATGCATGAGGAATATACCAGGCAATCATGAAAGCCGTTACTATTTTCTGTTTTGGTAAGTGTAACTTGCCATAACCCGTGCCTTGGCATAACGATCAGATGGTTGCAGCCAAGGCCGGTTTTGGGTACCACTTCTGTAATCGCTGACCTGAGCCTTATTGTGTATATTATCATCATGCATTATCGTTGACCCATTATTTTTTTTCCTGCCAACAGGTTTTATATATTCAACAGCCAAATTGCATACTATGGAGACAAGCTAAATATAAAAAATAGACGGAATATCAGTGATGGATGTACGGAGACCGAGCCGACCTATTACTGTATTCGCATGGTCTGTGCATCCATCATTGGTATTTTGTCAATATTTTTGTCGCTCCCAAGTTTTCACACTCACCTATCTATACTTTGTATGTTTTACTATATTCACACTTTACTAATACTCTACCTGCGCTTCCTTTTGGTCGATAGACACTGATCATCACTCATTATATTATTGGCAAGAGACACCTTCATTTACTTTATGTGTTTGTTACAATGGTTATCTGCTTATCTGATTGGTCTACATTTTTATAGAAACTGAAATTGTTTTATGCATGTTGCCAGGTTCAGTCCTACAAAAGGGTCTGATCATCGGTCGTGTGCATTTCACCACAGATAGATGGTAAACTAAAGAGAATGCTGTGACAAGTGATTTGGTGCAGATTACTTATTCGCACCATCCTCTTTTGTTACCCATCTATCTTTGAGAATTGCAACCTATTGTTGATCAGGGCCTTTTGTGGAACTGCAACTGCAAATATGCAACAACAAATTTGGTATGACAAACACGGAACATCCAACATAGATGGTTGCTCTTATCTTCCCCTCGAATTCCTTTTGCTATTTCAACGGGCTACCAATACGTCTGGTGCAGACCATTGTTTAAAGACCGTTTAAATAACAAAAGGAATTTCAGGGGGAGGTCAGCGTTTCCACCTATAATTATTGACACTGCTAATCTAATTGGTGTACATTTTTATAGAAACTGAAATTATTTTATGCATGTTGCCAGGTTCAGTTCTACAAAATGGTGCATTTTACCAAAGATAGATGGGAAAGTGAAGAGAATGCTGTGACAAGTGATTTGGTGCAGATTACTTCTTCGCACCATCCTCTTCTGTTACCCATCTATCTTTGAGAATTCCAACCTATTGTTTATCAGGATCCTTTGTAGAACTGCACCTGCCAATATGCAAGAACAAATTTTCTGTGACAAACACGGAACATCAAATGTTGATATCAGCAGATAAAGAATACCATGTAGTCTTCATTTACTAATATTGACACACGATGTACAACATAAATGGTTGCTCTTATTTTCCCCTCAATAGCAGATAAAATGTAATCGGTTATGTATGCTAGCCTCAAAATATCATTGCAACACATATTTTCGTCTTTCTGAAGGTGGAGGATATGAATACAATGTTAAGATATCAAATAGAATTAAAACCATCAATATTTTAGAAACGTTGTCGTTCATTTTGTTATTGTCAAACAACACAAGTGCTTACAACACTACAAATTAATAATGAAAAAATGCAATCAAATCAAGCAACACCCTCACATCATATGCATACAACAAACTAATACTCATAAACCTTATCTATGCAAATATCTTAAATATGCAAACATGTTACTCTCCTATATAACTACCCTAATACACATAAACCTTATCTAAGTTAACCTTATCTATGCAAATATCTTAAGTATGCAAACATGTTACTCTCCCATATGACTAGCCTAATACATCTAAACCTTATCTAGAGCTACATTTTTTTTTGCCATTTCAAGCTTACAACACTAGCAAACACGCCGTCACCGCCTGCTTTAGCAAAACAGCCCGCCGCGAAGCGCGGGTTTCACACCTCGTTTAAAACATGTGGCCGGGAACAAGAAACTTATGAAAATGAGTGAAACCCAACTCGTTTGTGTTTTCAGAATCAATTCCGTGTAATTAATGCAAATGATGTTTACCAAACAATAAGTTGCGTATATAATTAACTTAGACGATAAAGACTTATGAGGATGTGAGTTGTGCATGTCAAATAACGTGGTCTTGAAAAGTTTCCTAAGCGAATGGAAAGCTTGTTCAGGTTCTTTGTATGGTTTAACGAGGTTTTTAGTAGTACTCCTGGTCATGCACTTCCTGAAATCAACACAAAAGCATCAGTAGGATAGGTTTGAAAAAGTATAATAACAGAAAACTAATAACCAAAACGGAATACGAAAAATAAAAGTTGCTGATATCTACAGACGATACGCCATATCCAGTAATCTAGATACGCCGTATGTTCACTTCGTTTAAAGGTTCATAATTTTTTTTAGAAATATTATACGCCGTATCAAGGGAAATAAATGCGCCGTATATTTTATGTTAGATCTCCTTATATGAAAAAATAAATACGCCGTATACGCGAATGCGTATATGCCGTATGCTTGTTACGTTTCAAAGTATAAGCTTTTAATTAATACACGGTATCAAAATAAATCAATACGTCGTATTTTGATAAGAAAAATTCGAATATGTTTTTAATAAATAAATAGATACGTCGTATGGGCGAAAGCTCCTGCGCCATATGGCTTTTAGGGTTAAAAAATATTTTCTGATTAAAAACAGAATACGCCGTACCCAATAAATCAGATACGTCGTACTCGAATTTTTATATGATACGCTGTATGAAAGATAAAAACGCTATACGTCGTATCTAAAGAATTAGATGCGCCGAATCGTTTAGTTCTGCAAAATACAACAGACAGTAACAATGCAGAAAAACACAAAAACGAAAAACAAACAAAAATTACAGAAAACAAACAAACACGAAAACAGTAAATATGCAGAAAAATACAATGAATGCAAACAATACAAATACACAACAAAGTTAGTAAATTAGAAACTAAAAATCAAAAGCTAAATAAGCTTAAATCTAAATTAAAACATTAACAGATATTCAAGTATTAAACAATTCACTCCCCGAAAATGGCGTCAAAAACTTGATGCGTGCGTATATCGTTGTAGGTATAGATTATATTATCAAGTTTTAAATTTATATTTAGCCGATTTATCCTATAACACACACTAACGAGCAGTGTACCCGATCAATGTAGCCTAGTTGGTAAGTAGAGTGTAGAACACTAAGAGTGTAACGTTAACACCTAGATATCTATCAATATTTAAATCCTAAATTAGTTTTAATGACCTAATATAACGCAAGGGGGTGTTCAGCCTAAGAGACTAGCACAATGTGTAGATTAAGTAAATAGTAAATAAAACAAAGAAGTGAATGGCACACACGTACACAGATAGAAAACAGATACAGATAAGAGGCCTGGCCAATAGTAGGAAGATTTGTCACCTGTTTAATTGCTTAGCTGTATAAGATGAGTACTAAAATCTATTCTCTCTCAGTGGAATCTTAATGTACGCGTACAACTTAATGATTACTAAATTTATGTATTATTTATCCCTTTTACAGGCTTACATTAACTATGCAAACTATGTTAATGAAGTAATTGCGTGAGCCTACGTCGACAAGGCGCGATAAACTCAATATGTAATCAAAACATAAACATTTAGAAGGCAATAAAACATCAAATACTCTTTATAAAAGCTGGAAACAATTAAGTCTGATCAAATAGTGAAAAAGATGCTAACTCAATGATTAACAGACTGCTAATACAAATAAACGAATCTTCCTATGAATTAAAGTACAAGCAGGACCTTCTTACTACTCCGAATTTTCCTTTAGGTTGTGTCTTGTGCTGCCAATTCGTCTGGTTATCTCCCTTGTTATGTGTGTCGAATGTGGCTGTCGAATGGGGTATTTATACTTTCTGATAACAGGATCGATACGGCGTATCCATTAAGTTGATACGCCGTATCTAGGTAACTTCGCGTGGGGTCCAAGATTATTATATTCTGGAATATTCGTACACCGTCATAGGATACGGCGTACCTTCAATCTTCGTACGGCGCATTGTCCTTCAGTATCTTGGATTATCTGGTGAAGTCTTGAGATTAATACGCCGCATATCTGGAATGTAATACGGCGTATCTGGAGTTAAACAAGTCAGATCTTCTCGTTGAACAAGGTTTCATATACGGCGTATGGGATAATTCCGTACGGCGTATGCTTCAAAGTCAGGCAATGGTCTTCATAATCATCTAAGCCTTTATGTACGACGTATCTGTCTAGAATGATACGGCGTATCTTCCTTCAGTTCAGTAGAGTTTTCCAACTCGATCCATTTTGCTCCAATTTACGTCCAAAATAGCTAACTTTCACCAAATGCTTGTTTATAACTGAGATTTACAAAAGTAAGCAATTAAGTATCAATTCTCATATAAAATAATATAAAACAAGCGATATACATAGGATAAATGATTTCAATAAAATGTAGTTATTTGATACCATCAAATATCCCTCCACTTGAACTTTACTTGTCCTCAAGTAAACCTTAGATTTAAACTTATGAAAATCTATCCTAAATACAGTTTAGGATTTATTTTTATAGTTTTAAGCACTCATTCGTTTTAATCATAATTGCTCAACCAAACACCTCACGAAGTAGAAAAATGAAATCACTCAAATCACTCAACTAATCTATGTGGTAACATTTAAGTAATTTGCTCAATCGCTCGGTCGTGACAAATATTCTATCATAAGCTTGGCAAGCATACACATCTCCACCACTAAAGCTAAGGAGTAACAAGTCTAAAGCGGTAAATAGGGTATGATAAGGCTTAAGGGTTAAACCTAGCTTTGTTTAAACATCTCCTACACAAACTTAGTAGATCACTAGCGCGAGCCCTCGATTCCTCAAAGAACGGATGGTCACTAGTGTGTTCCTTGGTTCGTTGCGTTTCTGATGGATTGGAAAAGCCCATCGTGTTACAGCTTTTCCATGCATTTCTTGCCTATATGAGCATGTCAACAATGCCAATGATAAGTAGAATCCAAGTGAGACTAGACGCTCTTATTGCTAATGTTAAAAACAGAATTATTATTATAATTCGACACAAGTTCATGCATATCAATTTCAAACACACTATTCACAGGAATAACATTAAAGTAAAAAACATTATTTAAAGAAACTAAAATTTCATAACTTGTAAATGTCTGAACATAACCATTATCAATTAATAGAGAAACTGAAATGACACCTATAATTATAGAAGGTGAGTAATGAAAATTGTCTAATACTAGTACTAAGACCCAAGGCAAAACTAAATCAAACGTCCCTATGGCTTCAACAGCTGCACGTATTCCATTTCCCACGTACATGTATTGCTCTCCATAGGTCAGCTTCCTTGCTCCTCTAAGTCCATGTAATGTGTTACAAATATGAGTATCACATCCACTGTCATACACCTAGGAATTATATTTAAGAGGAAAAGAAAATAATTCTATCATGAAGATACCTGAAGTGCTGGCGACATGACCATCATTCTTTCTCTTCTTCTGTTGCAAATCTTGAAGGTAGAGAGAACAGTTCCTCTTCCAATGCCCTACCTCGTTGTAATGGTGACAAGCCTAATCCTTTCCAGGATGATCTTTCTTCTTTGGAGGGTACTTCTTGGGCATGGTTTGATAAGCCATAACCTGCTTACCCTTCCCCTTGCCTTTACCCTTGCCCTTGTTCGCTAGAGGCTTGTTTGGATGCAACTCACTTATTGTCTTCCCCGTGCAATGCATGTTATAGTTGCGCACAAATCCAGTAAATTCCTTATTAAGGGATCTGTTTATCAGGCCAGCACATACATCTTGTGGAAGATGGTAGTTGAGACGCTCAAGTTGATCCCAGTAACTTTTCATCTCAAGTACATGAATACTCACAAATTTACCCTCCTCCATTTTGTAGCCGTGTAGAGATTCAAGAAGATCATAGAGTTCTACACCTGCTTGCTTCTCAAACATGGACTTCAGTTCTGTGAGCATACCATAAGGAGAATGATTTTCAAATTGCTTTTGCAATGCAAAACTCATACTTCCAAGCATAAGACACGCGACCTCTTTGTGATGGTCATACTGAAGGTTCCATGCTTTGAAGACCTCATTAGGTGAGTCTTGAGGAGGAGTTGGAGCCAAAGGATGTTCTAATACATCTAGTCTCTTGGCAACTCTCAGGACTATCCTAAGTTGTCAAAACCAGTCATTGAAATTATTGCCAGTTAATTATTCTCGATCAAACATTTGTTTGAAAGCCGAACTTAGTGTGTGATTGTCGGGTTGAGATATTCTACAGAAAAAAGTTCAAAAGTTAGTACATTCAATAATTCAACCTTTAAAGAAAATTAAATACCTATTGGTTAATACACATAAACCATAGAATTTTCTTAAAGCTAGGATCCAAATTGACATAGTACCATTACATCAGTTGATCTACTAGTAATGATAGTACTCAATAAGGTAAGTGTTGAACAATAATTGCCAAACTTTTTGCAATTCCTAGATTATTATGGGACTTACTAATGGCTCTAGGGACAATCACATAGTGTCATGTAAGCATGTTTCATCCCATCTAACGCCTTGGGTTAAGGGATCTCACCATGTAACTAATTAAGTTGTGTAATTTAAAAAACTATAAATTTATTCCATTACTGTCTCACGATAAGTGGAGATTTACCTTGGGATTACAATCTAGCTATGTCTCACGTAACGTAAATGGTAACTGCAAGTGTTCCTTTAATTGGATGGCATAAACTTAAATTTTCAAAGGGTATGTTTAATTTGATGTGTAATCAAATATGTACGAAGAAGCATGCACACATCTTTGTATCATAGAATTTTAATAAAAAACTTTACTCAATTAGTTCTTTTATTATGGTGTATATTCTTTATGTGCCAATCCTGTGAACATAATAACTTTACACCTTTCAAATTGATGATTCAACATGAGTTTAAAAATAAAGTAATAAAGTTTTAATCGAGGTATTGGATAAACCAATCAAAGAATTACCACTAATTATCATATACTATATCATACTACTGCATGAGTCAAAAGACCCAAGTTATTCGGATAATTACCACAAAGTGGCGCGTAGAATTAAGGTAATTCACCCTTAAGATGTTTTTGTCAATCAAATAGTCCTCGGTAGCTCCATTTGACGCACAAAGAAGCGGAGAAGCGGGTCAGCGCGAAGCATATTAAAAACCTTCTTCTTTAGGGATAAACCCTCCTTATACCTTTCTTATAGTTTGTCACAATGGGTGAGCCGATTATGACTAATGGTACAAACAACATCAATCGAATTAAAAGTTTAAGACTTTATAGTTCAAAACACATTATAAACCATTAAATTTGCTAATCTCGACGCGAGGATGCATTTAGCGCATTACGGCATATAAGGCCAACCCCCACATAAGATTCCGAAAGATTAGTGACTTATAATAAATGAAATTTCACCATTATTAGTCCGGTTTATTTTGCTTTTCTAAAAACACCCTTTGCTTTACAAGTCAAACAATAATAAAGCAAATAGGAAAAATAACCAACTAATACAATTGACATGCGTAATTTAAAATCAACTAACATGTATATATTTAGCTAAGGCTCCCACTTGCTTTCGATCAAGGTGCAAGTGGACAACATACATCGATAAATCGATTGCGTAAGCCCTAAGTTAAATATATACAATAAAACACATAAGTTGATTAAATAACGATACATATGGGGTCTTCCCCAATTTTAGAATTAATTAAATATTAAATTATTAAGTGTCATACAATTTAATTACTAATAATACCTAATTAATTAATATATCGTCAAAGTTGGCATGTATAAGCACTTAACAATTAATGCACATAATATCATATATCAAGATTTATAGATCCATGAAAAAATATGCATGTTTTTATCATAGATCTCATGTAGTCACGTATTAACAATTAATATAAGGTAACAAGATCGCTTTTAACGTTATAAACCTAAGTTATACGTTACAAAACCGCATAAAAAAATTGCATGCAACCTAGGGTTTCTAAAATTTTCAAAACCTATTTTTTTAAATAGGGTCGATCGACCCATAATTAGGGTTTCAAAGACAAAAAACCTAGAAAACCTTGTAAACATGTAACAATCAATCAAGATTCATTTTTTTATGTGTTTAGGTAATTAATTACACTATATAACAGCTCGTGATACCACTGTTGAAATTTAAATACTATGACAATCATAAATCTAAACAATTAATCATAAAGCATGCAGCGAAAGCAATAGATCATATATTATAATTAACTAACCGTAAAATAAATGAAAACGTACCTTGTTAGCTTCCAGGCGAATCAAGTAATCAAGAAATCACAAAACCCTAAACTTAGGGTTTAGATAAATCAATTTATACTTAAATCGATTAGGGTTACCACCAAAAATCCAATATGGATTTCTCTACATTCTTTGGTTTCACTCAAAATCAAACACAAACCTTGTGAGGGTTTGTAATTCGTTCGATCTAGGAAAAAGAGGGGAGAAGAAGAGAAAATTGGCTAGCTAGGGTTTCACAAGATTACCAACTAATGTATACAAGGGTTTGTATTTATAGTGTGGTAACTTATTGTCCAATTTTGATAAGGATTTCCTTGGGGATCCTTATGGCCGGTCAATCATAGCCCAAGGGGGGGGGGGGTTCTAGAACCTTCTCCTTGGCTATTTTCTCTTAAGTCCCCCTTATTGACTTTTAACGTCCGTTAGACTAACTACCGTTAAGTACTAACGACCGTTAGTGTTTATTGTGATTTAATAATTAAAACATAACTATTATTTATTAATTATTATAATTGAATCTCATACGCAATGCATGCAATCCCATAGGCTCGAATTCAAATCGGACATACGACAATTAACTATGTGCACAAACTAACACTTTCACGTGAACCATACGTCCTAATATGATAACACCTAACAATCGGTGTAAAATCTGAAAAGTAGCCTCAATTTTGTCTTTTGCGTTCAAGTTTTCCTCTTGTAGTACACCTGTTATATCCAGTGTTGTTTTTGCCACTTGAAGCCCCCATCAACCCTCCCCCACCCCCATATTTTTTTTCAAGGTTCAAGTGGTTGTTTTTCTGTAATATATTACTAGTATATTACATTAGAGTCAGATGCGCGTGATGTGTCTTTGAATAAATGTGAAAGAAAACACAGGTTCGAAATTTAGGGATATTATACTGTTAGGTCACCATAATAGATTCAACACAAGTATATAAATGATAGAAAAGAGATAGAGAGATATAGAATAGGTCGATTACTTCAAGAGACAAAATGACAAAGGTTTATTAGCATAATGAAATAACCAACACCTCAAAGTGAGGTATACATGTAGTATTTATAGGACAAGACTATTAGGGCAACACTCTTGTGCATCTTTCTAGAAGCTAAAACAAGGCCACGGCCAATGGACCTTCTACAAGGCCGAACCATTAAAAACAAACATAAAGGCCTATAACTTAAGCAACCTATTACATAAAATAATGACCAAGACTTTATACTAGTTACACGTATTCCCAACAATCTCCCCCTAAGGGTTGGTCATCAAAGGTTGCTTGACGTCTTCTTTGCTTTTTTTTTTGGCTTTGACGTCTCTTGTATCTTTGTTCTTTGTTCTTGTTCTTTGTGATATGATAATGTCGTGGTTTTCCTTTCATCAACGTCATTGGTTTTGGTTGGTTTACGTCTTTATCCATAATGCTCATACTTCTTTTTGATTTTGAATCTTCATCCTTATGAGGTTCTCTTTTCTTCACTTTGATCTTTGTCACTTTACTTTGTAGATTCTTTGACTTTGACGTACAATCTTTCATAACTGAACTTTGCTTTGATCTTTGGTGATTACTTTATCTTTGTTAGTATGAGCATGTGGATCTTGATTGTGAGTTGATGAATCATGATAGTAACAATCTTTCCTCCAAGGATCATTCATCGTTATCTGCATGGTAAAGGTTAGTGATAATCCCCAATCGATCATTGTGGACTTTTCATAAAGATTCGACCACAACGATTGTTATACTGATGAATGTCTTGATTCCATTCACTTTGGTCGGGCATATCATCCGTCCGAGTCCCATTAAGGACAGTTATCAGTACTTTGGATAAAATCTAAGTACTGACCCACATTTTCAGGACTCGATTCGTGAAAGGAATCTCCTTAGCAGGATTTCCAGCACTTATAGGTTCAGACTTTGAGATAATCAACAACATAGTGTGAAGATTCTCTCTAATCCTTACAAAGGCTGTTCCTGAGTTGGATACCCTCAAGAAGGCTTACACAGGTGCACAGAAGTACACCAACAATTCAGGTGAGCCGCTGAAGTGTACTGAAGTATCACTCCATGACTGTAGACCGTTTGAAGCATAGTAACAACCACCATGATGAAAGTGGCAAGATCTGAAGATCTCATAAAAGACTCTTATACAAATTGTGTCCTTTTTTGGCGAACACAAGTGTAGATTATGGAAAGTGTATCATAAAAGATCTTTTAATGAATCTTATGGCTCTAGACTCAATTAAGTGCATTTTGATTTAAGTCATCAGAGGCATGGAGCAGAGTGCCTCCTTTTCAATATCAACACATCTCGGAATGAGAGGTCGATAGATTATGCGAGGTTCTCCATGAGAAATGAAACAAGTATCTTTTAAGAGATACCTGAGTGGCTAGATAGTTAAGTGCAGTGCGTCACTGGGTCTATGACGTCATGTCTTCAATACCAGCATCACCTTGGTGACAACCAATAGCATATGAATTGAACCCGGTTTCTGCCCTAAGGTTGATCATTTGGAGGGCTATTTCTTTTCACCCTTTCATTTAACTTTTCTTTTTAATTCTTCAACTCCTTCTTTCTCCTTTCATTTTTTACTCTTTTTTTTTTTTTTTTTTTTTTTTTTTTTCAATCATACCTAAGGACTCCTAGTTCTAAACTATTGGTGTTGTCCTTGGGTAGATCGCTCCGGCTCTGGCAGATCATATGACATAAACCTAACATTAATCACCTTATGACTCCATGATTATCCTATATTTATTGATCACATGCCGTAAAACTATTTGTAAAATCTCTCAAAGTGTTTATGATTATAAAACATATTTTGTTAACACTTTGAGAGTTTTCCTTTTTCTGAAATACTCCCCCTTCACATGTGCTCATAAGTTATAAAGAGAAATTTACACATGTTGGGTGAAGTTCGCACTTTTGAATTGATTGATTCTCAGTGAATATGACCGATTCGAGATACGCTTACATCACTAGTTAGACTAGCTTGAAATTATTACCCGTCCTGATCACATTCAAAGAAAATCTCTCGAAACGGTACACTCTACATAGACAAGTCCTATTCGAGACATGCTTACATCACTGGTTAGACCAGCTTGAAATTATTACCCGTCCAGGACAAGTCCTTTCGATTACTGACAGTTAAGTTTCGTCAATTCGTTGGTCATATCTGAGTCGATCTCATACGAGATTCCATATTTGTTATCATATTTTAATCACTTTTGTCTTTTCACCCTCAAAAATAGCATATCTATGTTGTTTTTGAAGAGAATTTTGATTAAAATACGCTTTTTTGAGGTTTGTGGGAAGAAACCAACAAGAACTTATCATTTTGAACAAAGATTGTGTCAAGTACTCCCCCTCAATGAGTGAAATAAGTTTTTGAGGTTTTGATTACGAGAGGGAATACTTGTTCTTTTGAGTAGAATTATGAAAAACGTTTAAAATTTTGATTAATTCTACTCAAAAGTACGAAGCCTTCGCTCCTTATATCAGGATTGAGGCACTGAAGCGTACCCCAGAGTCCTTTCTTTACAAAGAACGGGTTATGCATTGTTATATGTACATAAGCCATCATGAATTATAAGAAAAAATTATCAAGAAAAGTAAACCCAGTTCATACATCAATCAACGTTTCTGAAAATCGAGAATACTGGATCTGGTCGTCGAAAGTTTCTGATTGGAAATCATGGTCTGCCTCCAACATAGCATTCCAACCTTCGCATTTGATCTCTGAGTACAAGCCTCTTTTCAATCTTCAAGATAAATTGACGAACTTCTCGTAGTTGAGGAGTTGTCCACCTGCTTGTCTTGTACAACTCCTGATCTTTCAAGCGAATGTCTAACCCATCTCGAACCTTCTTGAGTGTGTGGTCGCAGAACTTATGAATTTCCTTGTATCCCATGAAGCAGTTGATGGTGAGATCAGTTTTGTAGATGAAACCAAAGGTTGGGTCTTTCTTCAGGGTATATGTTGGGAATTAAAGCTTCCAAGATGTTAATACTGCTCATGTGATTACAACTGCTCAGGTGATTAAAAGGAAAATGGTCTAAGTATGTTTCTACTGCTGGTATGAATATTACTACTGCTGGTGTATTTTATTACTGCTAGTGATGCTGAAGACTTTCAAGAAAATACACAAAGTAGTTACTGTTGCCAGACTAAAGGTTAATGCTGCTAGTTCAGAGTTTCAACTGCTGAAGGATTACTGCTGCTAGAGTTAGAATTAAGACTGCTAGAGTATTGTAAGCTGACTAGTTAATACTGCTGATAAGATAAACTTGTATAGTCGGTTAGATAATTATAGAAAAGATTCTTTAAAGATTTATCTTGTATAGAAAGTTATTGTAAGCCGACTAGGACTCCTTAGCCTATAAAAGGAGGTCCTATGGCATAGATTTCGATACGTATTATTCATAACTTCAAGGTTGTAAACCCTAATACTTAAAGAGTATTCGTATTAATAATATTGAAGTTGTTGGTTTGTTTATAATTGTGTTAATTGTTCTTCTTAATACTATTGTTTAGATTTCGCATAAACCTTAGTAATTCAACACAGTTTCTATATTAGTTGTGTTAGTTTATCTAGGATAACTAAACCTTTACAAGCTTAGGGAATTCGATCAAGTATATAGCTGGGATCAACAAGTGGTATCAGAGCTTGTGATCTAGAAGTTATGATAAAGAAGAACCTGTTTAAGCTCAAAGTTGTTCAGATCTTACTGAAGACATGGATTCAAAATCTACACATATAATTAGTGCATCGAAGGTTCCAATGCTCAAGCCTGGTGAGTATGAACTATGGAGAATGAGAATAGAGCAGTACATTCAGATGGTTGATTATTCTCTATGGGAGGTTATAGAGAATGGTGATTCCTTACAAAAAACTGAAGTATCTGCTGCTGGTGTTAAGATTGTTGTGCCTATTAAAACTGCTGAAGAGAAGGCATAAAGAAGATTGGAGGTTAAAGCCAGAAGCACTCTCATGATGGGCATTTATAATGAACATCATTTGAATTTCAATCCTATCAAAGATGCTAAGTCTTTGTTAGCAGCTATTGAGAACAGATTTGGAGGGAATGCTGCTACTAAGAAGACTAGGAAGAATATTTTGATGCAACAATATGAGAACTTTGCTGCTCCAAGTTCTGAGAGTCTTGATCAGACCTTTGACATACTTTAGAAACTTTTCAGCTAATTAGCACTTGTGGAAGTAATAATTCCCCAAGAGGATATAAATCAGAAGTTTTTAAGAAGCTTGTCACCAGAATGGCATACACATACTGTGGTGTGAAGAAACAAGGATGATCTAGATACAATGAGCATAGATGATCTGTATAACAATCTAAAAGTGTATGAACCTGAAGTCAAAGGGTCATCTAGCTCATCTTTAAGCACACAAAACTTGGCTTTTGTGTTCTCCTCCATTAGCAATTCTGGCAGTACTAATGAAGCAGTTAATACTGCTCATGGAGTTAGTACTGCTGGTACTCAAGTTAATACTGCTAGTTCTACAAACTTGGATAACTTGAGTAATGCTGTTATCTGTGCTTTCTTGGCTGGTCAAACTAACAGTTCTCAGATTGTACATGAAGACTTAGAACAAATTCATCCAGATGATCTTGAAGAGATGGACTTGAAGTGGCAGATGGCAATGTTGATAATGAGGGCATGGAGATTCTTGAAGAAAACAGGAAGGCAGCTCAAAGTCAATGGGCAGGACAACATGGAGTTTGATAAGTCAAAGGTAGAATGGTATAACTGTCACAGGAAAGGACACTTTGCAAGAGAGTGCAGGGCACCAAGAAGTCAAGATTACAAGAATGGAGAAAGCTCAAGGAAAGCTTTGTCTGTGGTACCTACAAATTCTACAGCTTTGGTGTCCTATTATGGTTTGGGTGGATATGATTGGAGTGACCAAGCAGCAGAAGGACCAAATTTTGCACTCATGGCCTATTCTTCTTCTTCATCAAGTTCTGACTCTGAGGTATCTAATGATTCTGGTTGTTCTTATAGATGTTTTTTAGATACCGTTGAGGAACTTAAGGCTAGGAATGAAAAATTAATAGAAGATTTAAAGAAGTCAGAGTTAGATAACTTAGGCTATAGAGTAGGTTTAAAGTCTATTGAGCAAAGAATTGAATTCTTTAAGAAGAATGAGGCTGAGTATATAGAAAAGGTTAATGTTTTAGAAAGCAAACTTTATGTTAAAGAGAACATTATTCAAGAACTTACTAAGTGGTCAGAACAGGCTCAAAAAGAAAAGGATGCAACTCATCAGGAAAAAGAAAAACATCAATGTAAAGTGAGTAAGCTTGAGTTTGTATCTGATGGTGTAAATAAAATAATTGAGTGTCAACTTATGAGGAAAGGTAGTGGTATAGGTTATATTGAAGTTCCCCCTTCTATTACAGGCAAATTTCCACCTCCTTTACCTGAATTGTCTTGTTTAATTGAGTCTGATGATAAGTCTGTAGGTGAGAGTAGTAAGTCTAATGAGGAGATGCCTAAAGTTGAAAAGAAGAATTCTAATGCTCCTATCATTGAAGATTGGGTGTCTGATGATGATGAAGATCATGTTGAGTCTACACCTAAAGTTGAAAGTAAGACTGTTAAACCTAGTGTAGAAAAGTTTAAGTTTGTCAAACCTAGGTTTGGTGATAAGTTGTCTAGGAAAATTGTTGATTACACTGAGCAACTTAGGAGCAACACACACAGTACTAGAGGGAATCAGAGGAATTGGAATAACATGATATCTTAAAGACTAGGAAGTGATTGGAAAATGTTTAACAAGGCTTGTTATCACTGTGGTAGTTTTGAACATTTACAGGATAATTGTTTTACTATCAGAAACCTGTTTGGGACTATGCTAGGAGGGTGAATCACCAAAGTTTTTCTAAAAATACTCACCCAAATGCTAAGAGAAATACAGTTCCATGAGTAGTGTTAATGAAATCTGGGCATGTATCAGTTAATACTGTCAAGCAAAATGTTTCTAAACCAGCAGTATTAACTAATACTGCTAGACAAGTTGCTCAGGGATACACTCAAGAAGAAGGCATTGATTATGATGAAGTCTTTGCCCCAGTTGCAAGAATTGAAGCTATCAAGTTGTTCTTGGCTTATGCTTCATACAAATATTTTGTGGTGTATCAGATGGATGTGAAGAGTGCTTTTCTTTATGGGACAATTAAAGAAGAAGTATATGTCTCCCAACCACCTGGATTTGAAGATCCTGACTTTCCTGATAAGGTATACAAAGTGGAAAAAGCACTTTATTGTTTACATCAAGCTCCTAAAGCTTGGTATGATACATTGTCAACATACCTGTTAGATAATGGTTTCAGTAGAGGGAAGACTAACAAGACTTTGTTTATCAGAAGACACAAAGATGATATCTTGCTAGTTCAAGTTTATGTTGATGATATTATCTTTGAATCAACAAAAAAGGAGTTATGTGTTCAATTTGAGAAGCTTATGCATGAAAGATTTCAGATGAGTTCTATGGGTGAACTCACATTCTTCTTAGGATTACATGTCAAGTAGAAGAAGGCTGGCATATTTATCAGTCAAGATAAGTATGTGGTTGAAATTTTGAAGAAGTTTGGGTTTACTGAAGTGAAGCCTGCAAAGACAACAATGAAAACTTCCAAGCCCCTGCTCAAAGATGAAGATCGTGAAGAAGTTGATGTTCACTTATAAAGATCAATGATTGGTTCATTGATGTATCTTACAGCTTCAAGACCTGACATTATGTTTGCAGTGTGTACTTGTGCTAGATATCAAGTTACACCAAAAGTTTCACATCTTAATGCTGTGAAAAGAATTTTTAGATACTTGAAAGGTCAACCTAAATTGGGCCTTTGGTATCCAAAAGATTCACCTTTTGATTTGGTAGCATACACTGATAGTGATTATGCTGGAGCTAGCTTGGATAGGAAATCCACAACAGGAGGTTGTCAATTTCTTGGATGCAGGTTGATTTCATGGCAGTGGAAGAAACAAACTGTGGTTGCTAATTCAATAACATAAGTTGAGTATGTGGCTGCTTCAAGTTGCTGTGGACAAGTGCTCTGGATTCAAAATCAATTACTGGATTATGGGTACAATTTTATGCATACCAAAATATTTATTGATAATAGCAGTACTATGTGCATAATTAAAAATCCTGTTTATCATTAAAAAAACAAAGCATATAGAGATAAGACATCATTTTATAAGAGATTGTTATGAAAATAAGTTAATTCAAATTGTTAAAATTCTTACTGACAAAAATGTTGCAGATTTGCTCACAAAAGCTTTTGATGTGGGTAGATTTCAATTTTTGATTGCCAGTATTAGAATGTTAAATCTTTGAAAATTCTTATCTCTTTGTGTTTTTATAATGTTTTGTAGGGATTAGTACTGCTATATATGTCAATAACTGTTTCTGTTTCTAAGTGTAGTTAGTACTGCTAGTTATACTTAGAACTGCTAGTTTATACTGCTTGTTATACTTAAAACTGCTAAGTATAATTGAGTATGTGATTATTGGAGAATGTGTGTTTGTTTGTGTTTTGGTGTTTTTGGACTAATCTTTAGCAGGATAAGCAATGAAACGTGTTGGAGTGCTGATAATTCAGTTGTTTGGAGTGAAACACTGACTTTGTGCTGTTGGGCATAAGTTAGTGCTACTAAGCCTAACTTACTACTGCTAGGTTTATGCTGCTATGTCTGAGAGTGCAGGGACGAATATGTAACTTATTCACTTAAGGGTTTAAATCCCCAATTGAATCACTTAATCAGTTTCATGCACACATAATTCTCTCTAATAACAAACCCTAACACCTTTTTATCATCTAATTTCAAAATCCCCAAATCACATACCCTAACTCACAATGTCGACACGCCAATTTGC
Source organism: Artemisia tridentata subsp. tridentata (assembly GCA_021014915.2). Classification (NCBI taxonomy): domain Eukaryota; kingdom Viridiplantae; phylum Streptophyta; class Magnoliopsida; order Asterales; family Asteraceae; genus Artemisia; species Artemisia tridentata. The sequence goes on along the minus strand of CP139503.1, from coordinate 110,286,503 downwards.
TGAGAGTCATAACATGGTTGGCTTTCTTGATAAACCCAAAGATTCTGAAGGGTTCACAGAAATCATTGATTTCTTGAATGCAAACCCTATAAGGTTTACATTAACCGTGAATCCTACTATATACATTTCTCACATTAACCAGTTTTGGTCTACTACTAAGGCCATAACTATTAATGGAGAAGTATAGTTAAAGGCTAATGTAGATGGCCAAGAAATACTCATCACTGAGTCATCTGTTAGAGAAACACTTCAACTAGCAGATGATAATGGTCTTGAGTGTCTCTTAAACTCTGCAATTTTTGATGGTCTTGAAAAAATGGGGTATGAGAAGAAAAATGATTTTTTGAAATTTTACAAAGGATTCTTCTCACCTCAATGGAAATTTTTAATCCATACCTTCTTACATTGTTTAATCCCTAAAACAACTGGCTGGAATGAGTTTGGTACTAACATGGCTTCTGTTGTAATATGCCTAACTACAGGACAGAAGTTTAATTTTTCTAAAATGATTTTGGAAGGTTTGGTTAAGAACTTGAATAAATCAAGCAACTATTTTCTATATCCAAGATTTTTGCAATGGTTTTTGAATCAACAACTTTCTCAACAGAAGGTTCACTAAAGAAAATTCGATGCACCCTTACTCACAAAGAAACTGTTTGCAAACATGAGAAGGGTGGGTAAAGATTTTTCTGGGACAGTGACACCATTATTTCCTAATATAGTGGCACTTGTTCAATCTCAAAACCAGGGTGAAGGTTCAGTAATCCCAACTGAAACCCATCACACACCCACAATTTTACCATCCACATCACAACCTAAAAAGACCTATACCCGTAGGTTCACCAAAGAGGGCACTCAGCTACCTCAGGCTAGTGCTAGAATGGATGCAGATAAGGCTACCCATAAGGAGTTGGGAGGTAGTTTGGAAAGGGCTACCACTACTGTTGCTAGCTTAGATGTAGCACAGGACAATGGCAACATAACTAAGACCCAATCCAAGGCAACTTCTAGTGAATCAAGTTCCCATGGAACTGATTCAGGTGCAGGAAACCCCAGGCGCCAAGACACCATGGGGGCTCAAGTGCTCAAACTAGGTTTGAGGTTGAGTCTAACTTTCCCAATGATGCACCACTCGGGAGAGGTAACACACTCCGAAGTGCTGAGGGTAGTATTGAACTTATAAATGAATTGATGGCAAAATGTACAAAGCTGTCAAAAGATGTTCTTGATATACAGCAGCTTACAACTTCTTAAGGAGCTGAAATTACCATGTTGAAGAGAAGGGTTAGGTATTTAGAAGGAAGACAGAGGTCAAGAACACAAAAACACAAATGGTTATACAAGATTGGTACTACTTCCAGAGTTGAATCTTTTGAAGAAGCACAGAGTTTGGGGGAGGATGCTCCCAAATAGGGGAGGAATACAAGCACAACTTCAGGGGAGGAAACAGGGGTAGAAATGAAGTATTAATAGATGCACAGTTGGTTGATGATGAGCAGGTGGTGTATGAGAGTAATGACTTTGTTGTTGCTAATCAGTAGGGAAATGAAGTGGTTTTGGATAATGTTAAGACTGCTGGGCTGTATGTTGATAAACTGGTTGAAGTGGCTAATACTGCTGAAGTTAATACTGCTAGTATATTAGTTTCTGCTGCTAGTGAAAAAGTTTCAGCTGCTGAGCCAAAAGTTACTACTGCTGGCAAAGAAGTTGTTAATGTTGCTGCTGCTACTAGTGATGATGATGAGCTCACTTTGGTTCAAGCTATGATTGACATAAAGAAGACAAAACCAGTCAAATCAAGTTCAAGACCCAAAGCCAAAGGTGTGATTATCAAGGAACCAACTCCAACAACAACAAAAACAACACAATCACTACCACAACCACAGGGCAAGGGCAAAGGAATATCGATTGAGGAACCTGTGGTTAAACCTTTATCAAGAGAAGCTCAACTCTTAGCAGATGCTGAAGCTGCTAGATTGTTACAAGAAGAGTATGAGGAAGAGAATAGGAAAATTGCAGAACAAAGAAGAATTGAAGCAGAGAAAGAAGCAAAGAAAATTGCACTTCTGGACAAATGGGATGACATTGAAGCAAAGTTTGAAGCTAATTATCTCTTAGCACAAAGGCTGCAACAAGAAGAAAGAGAACAATTTACTGAGGCAGAGCAAGCTAAGCTGCTTATGGAGTTCTTAGAACAAAAGAAAAAATTCTTTGCACAAAAGCTAAAAGGAACAAGCCACCTACCAAGACTCAACAAAGATCAATAATGTGTACCTACTTGAAGAATATGGATAACTGGAAACAAGCTCAGTTCAAGCACATGTGTTTTGAAAAGATCAAGGAAGTTTTTGATAAAGTCTTCAAGAGGGTAAATACATTTGTTCCTATGGAAACAGAGGTGGTAGGAGGTTCTAAGAGAGCTGGAGAAGAATTAGAAGTTGAAAGCAGCAAGAAGCAGAAATTAGATGAGCAAACTGAGCAAGCACAAGAGCAAACAGAGCAAGTACAAGAAAGTGATGCAAAAGAAATAGCTAATCTACAACAATTGATAGAACTTGCAAGTGATCATGATGAAGAAATTGTTGATGCTGTTCCTTTGAAGACTAAAGTACCTATCATAGATTGGAAAACTGGTTATCAAGGAAAGACTGCTTGGTGGGAGATAATCAGAGTTGGTGGATAGTCTCAAAGGTTTGTCACTTTTGCACAAATGCTTAGAAACTTTGACAGGGAAGATTTGGAGACCTTATGGGCATTAGTCAAAGAGAAGTATGGAGATTCTAAACCAGAAGACATTTTGGAGAGAGTTCTCTGGGGTGACTTGAAGGTTATGCTTGAAACTCATCATGAAGATAGAGTTTGACATGATCAGTATAGAAATAAAGTTATGCTTTGGAAGCTTTTTCAGTCATGTGGAGTTCATACTGTGATGATGAGAGGACTTCAAATCTACATATTAGTGGAGAAAGACTATCCTTTAGCTAAGCATACACTTGACATGATGCTCAATGGTACTATTAAACTTTAAGTTGATCATTGGAGTGAAATGGTATATCAGCTTCTCAAGAAAATGGAGAAACAACTTTATAGGGCTAATTATAAGAAAATGAGGGAATAGTGTTTGGAAGCATCCTCCTAGTGAAGGATTATACTTTAAAGGAAACTTGATGATTTTAGATGAAAATGTCAAGTTTAGGGGAGGATTGTTAGGAATTAAAGCTTCCAAGATGTTAATATTGCTCATGTGATTACAACTGCTCAGGTAATTAAAAGGGAAATGCTCTAAGTATGTTTCTACTCCTGGTATGAATATTACTACTGCTGGTGTATTTTACTACTGCTAGTGATGCTGAAGACTTTCAAGAAAATACACTAAGTAGTTACTGCTGCCAGACTAAAGGTTAATGCTACTAGTTCAAAGTTTCAACTGTTGAAGGATTACTGCTGCTAGAGTTAGAATTAAGACTGCTAGAGTATTTAGTTAATACTGCTGATAAGATAAACATGTATAGTCGGTTAGATAATTATAGAAAAGATTCTTTAAAGATTTATCTTGTATAGAAAGTTATTGTAAGCCGACTAGGACTCCTTAGCCTATAAAAGGAGGTCTTAGGGCATAGAGTGCGATACGTATTATTCATAACTTCAAGGTTGTAAACCCTAATACTTAAAGAGTATTCGTATTAATAATATTGAAGTTGTTGGTATGTTTACAATTGTGTTAACTGTTCTTCTTAATACTATTGTTTAGATTCCGCATAAACCTTAGTAGTTCAACACACTTTGTATATTAGTTGTGTTAGTTTATCTAGCATAACTAAACCTTTACAAGCTAAGGGAATTCGATCAAATATATAGATGGGATCAATAGTATACTGGGGTTGTTGATTGATTTCTGGCAGATGTAGTAGTGGTGCGGTTAATTTTGGCTTCCGTTGATAGTTCTCGACTCCAAGTTGTAGGTCTTCAACACGTTCTTGAATGATTTTTCTTCGAATGTAGTAAAGTATTGAAGTGCAGAATGCGTACAGAAGTTCGGTTGAAAAATGATGCATTTTGCCTTGTACCTTTATGAGATACATGTCTTCAATGTCGTTGAGGTTCAAATCTGGGAAGTCAACCTCTGAGAACGTGTTGATCTTCTGATCTTGTCTTCTAACCCTGATTTTGTGCAGAAAAGTGTAATCATACTTCTTTTGTGCTTCGATGCTAACAATGGCAATGACCTGAGATTGCTCATCACCGGTGTCGGTGACTTGACTACGAGTTTTCTTTTGTACCAGGTTTGTCTCTTTTCATATCAGTGGTAGATTCCCAGATGCGCATCTTTATCGTACAACACTTTGTTAGTAACGATGAGGCTAGTTGCTGTTTCTTCGATGGCCGATTGTGGGTATCTTGTAGCAGGAATCAAGGTAATTAACGTTGCATACTTGGGTTGACACTTGTTTCCGTGTTGGAGAAGTTCAAGATCATTGTTGAAGAAGAAGCTGTAGGGAATAGCAGGATGATCAGACGTTCCAACTACTGGCAACGGCTTTGTCTAGTCCGTAAAGTATGGTTCTTTATGCTGCGAGGTGTTATCGATCACATAGGTGTCAGGATTCATCCAGACGAGATCATTTGACATTGCACGAGCAATGTTTTCCAAGTGATATTCCAGTTTAGCTGCACTCGAGGACCGATCTTTAAGCAAGTTGAAAGAATCATTCTTTATACGACAAAGTTCTCCTTTAGTGAGCTTCTTGACGTGTTGATCATGTTTGAGTTTTTGAGTAAACCAAGTGTGCGTCCTTCAATCATTGTATCATTGTCAATGTAAGGTTGAGAACTGACAAGTTTATCAAACCATTCTTATCCCTCAGTCCTGTTATCTTCAAGCCATGAGACAACCTTAGACTTTTTGTCTTTTGGCTTCTTGTCTTTCTTATACTTTTTATCCTTTGACTTTGGTGGAGACTCTGGTCGATATTGAGTTTGTTCTAAGTCGTCCTCTTCAGTGAACTCAAAATGATGTTCCGTTGTTGTTGGCCCAGATCCTGATGCCTTTGGTGGAGACTTGACAGTTGTAATGGTTGCAGATAGGATAACAGGTTCCTTGTGTTGAGAGGATCCACTGACAGTCGTTTGTTTCTTTGCCTGTGAATTTGGGTCGGGGTCTTCGTCATCCCTTGGTCTTTTATCTTTCTCAGCATTGGCTTTGCATGTCTCCTTTGAAATATTTGCCACGATCGCATTAGAGAGTGCTATTTCTTCAGGAGTCAAGATTATGAGACCCGATAATCTATCAAACAACTGAATCTGAAGTTCTTCATGTGTTAGTTCCTTTGGCTTTGGAATAGTGTGAAGTGTAAGAGGAGTTGAAGAGATCACTTCATTGATGATTTGTTGGATGATTGGTGTGAGTTGCTCTTTCAATGGTTTGAGCTGATGCTTCAATTCTTTAGTAACAACTTTTTTTAGGTTCGTGCTAAGATATTTTTCTGTGTAGTTCATGATTAGATTATCCATGTCATTTTGGACATCTTTGGATAGATACTCATCTACCTGTTGCTTGGTCTGTTGAAGTTCAATCATTTGCTCGGTTAATCCCGTAACCATGCTTGTGAGAGTCTTTAGTTGATATTTCATATTGTCATTTTTCTTTTGTCGACCCTATTTAATAGCTTGCTTGACCTTTGCTGAAGCTTGAGAGACCAATGGTTTCAAGGGTTTCTTGATGGATTTGCTTTTCGATGTTGTTTTAGTTGGTGGAGGAGATGGATGAGTTGAAGACTCAATGATAGTTTCTTTGACGGTTTTGTCTTTTGGTGAGGTTAGTGGAGAATCTGGAGGTGAATCATCAGGAATTGGAGGAGAAGTTGGAGGTGTCTGTATGTAGTCGTCAATTTCCTTTTCTTCATCCATTTTCTTAGCTAACTCTTCATCCTCCTGCTCTTTTCGTTTCTTCTCTTCCTCTCCCTTAGCTTTCTTAGCTGACTCCATCTCTTCATCAACCTTTTTCACGTCATCATCGGTCACTAACTCCATATTATCATCATCGTCTTCATTTTTGCCATATCCAACTACTTTGGGCTTTTGTCTTAGTGAATGCACTAGGTAAATCCTTTTTCTTATGACTTGTGTTTATGGCTATGGGATCACATATTGCAACTTTAGAAACTACTTTTGGCTCTTTTCATAATGCAGATTTAGAAGCTATAGCGGGCCTAGAAAGAATGCCATTAGTATGTTTTCTAGTGCGTAATAAAAGAGAATTATCAACACAATGATCATGAGAACCAGACATCATACTTTTACAACAAAAGATACAAGAAGCATTGACATTTGAAACGTTCAACGACATAGCATTCGTTACATTGATATTAGAATTACAAGTTTTTAAGTTCGAATCTAAATCATGTGCAACATGCGTTTTATTCAAAGTCCTAAGGTGATCTTCTACTTCATTCTCTTCTAGAGGTCCGCTCCTACGTTTCCAGATCCTATTCTTCTTTCTGGTGCTCTTAATTTGTGATCTGCTAATGCTAGTAGTGGCTTCTAGTCCTGTAGAAGTAGAAGCATTCAAATTAGTAGTCTGACTTTGCTTGGTATCTGTGTGCCTAGATGATGTTTCGATTTTGTACATTCCTGGTGCAATTACGTTTGTGTTTCCTAATTTCCCTTTGTTAAGTGTACGTATTTTTTCTTCTAACTCACTAATGATGAATTGTTGATCTTGTATTTTTGCATCGAGTTCTCTATTTAAATTAACAGTGTCATTGCGATTTTGTCAACATTTATCATTTTCTTTCAAAAGTTCAGAACATGTCTTTTTCAAAGAATCATAAATTGTTTTATACTCATCTTTTAAATACTCAATTTCTTTTTCATATTTGAAAACTTGACATTTTAAAACCGCATTTTCATCATCAAGATTCTCAACTTTGGATGTCGGGTGGTTTTGAAAAGACATGTTTTCTTTTTGACGTTGCAATTCGAGTTCAAAAGTAAGACTTTGAGCCTGACACCATTGAAGTTTCTTTTGAAGTTGAGAAATCTCGAGTGAAAGTTTTGTTTGAACATCATCATTATGAGTCAGGATTCTCTCATTTTCAGCTTTTAAAATCTCAATCTCGTGTCTCAACGTATCACTTTCAGCATTTTGGTCGGTTATGAGCATGGAATTGCATGACAAATAAACAGAATTCATAAATACAGATATAATATCAGAACTCAGAATATCTTCCAAGAGTCGATCTACTTCTTTTTGAAGATTTTTGTTTTGACGTTTTCGTTTAGAAATCAAGTTTTCTATTGCTTTGAAAATGTTCATCATGGATGAAACTTCATTTTGTAGTTCCCGTTCCCAGTGTGTTACACAAAGACGCAAATGTTGAACATGAGGTAAAAATTGCGTTTGAAAATTTTGTCTCTGTTCTATTGCGTAAGCAGATTGAAAAGTAGAAATTTTTATCTCAGAACTACGTTCAATTGCTTGTTCCAAAAGTTTGATATCTTCCATAAAGGTATCAAAATACCGAAGTACAAGACATCGTTTAGGTAATGGTTTAATTTCACCCGATGATGGTAAAGGACCATTTATTTGTGACACTGGTTTGACGGGACCATCATCAGAAGCTAATTCATGAATTTCTGAAATATACCAAGGTTGTTATGTTTTTTCCTTTTGAGGAACAAAAGTTTCATGGATAGATGGTAATTTAGAATAATCAAATGGTTTAACCATTTCCTTTTTGCTCATTTTCAATCGACTCTCGTCTTCTTGTTCCCATTCTTCCTCACAATTATATACAATAACACGCTTAACATAATCATCAAACAATTGTTCTGCACTATACAACTTTGGATTTTCTCTGAGAACTGTGTGTAGAAAACGTGGTTTATCGTCACCAAGAGCAAAACCTTTTGAACCATTTGGATTTGATTTTAAAGTGAATTTTTGTATGGTTGTGACTGACTCACCTGTTTTGTAAACAACTTTTTGAAATTCTTTTATTTGTCTTTCCAATTCAACGATTTCATCAACGTGAGAATCAATTCGTTTCCTTGACCTTTGTTTGTATTCTAAAAAAGTTGCTTGACAAACCGACATTTACAAATTAGTTTTTGAAAGTTCAATTGCAAGATGTTCGACTTGTTGTTTTAACTCAAGCTTTTCTTGTTCTAATTTAGAAACCTGGTTGTTATTGGAAACAATTAATTCTCGCATTTGATGTTGTAATTATTGCTCTTTAACATAAGAATTTTGAAATGCAACTTCAAAACTTTTTTCTCGTTTTGCTTGTGTTTCAAGGTTTGTAAGTTGAGTTTTACAGCTCTCAAGTTCCGTAGTTAATGATGCAATCTTAGATTTTAAGTTAGGGAAAATTGTCTAAAAAAGCATTAAACTTGACACTTTTTACCGTTGTGTGTAGTGATGTTTTTTTTTTAATGTATGACTAAACTTTCGAATTTCGTACGTTGTGTGTACCCAGTAACCTGAGAAACTGGCTCATCCTACGTGGAGCCGGTTACTTGCCAACTCATTTTATTCCCTTTTTTATTTGTTTTCCCCCAACCTTTTATATTATTCCCCCTTACTTTTTACACAAAACCCTAATTCACACACCTCCCAAACTAAAAAGTCACATCCTTTTCACACCAAACCCTAATTCAATGGCATCATCCTCATCGACATCAAGATCACTTCGAAGAGACATGGAATACTATATCAATGCTACATATTGTGAATGCAGGCCACCACTACCAGTTGTTGAACAAGTTGCTTAGACCCCTACAAATCCGGGTAGAAGATTCAAGGCATGTCCCATTTATGTAAGTTCTTTAGCCCTTATTTATTTGCTTGGTGTTCTTATCTTTAACAACTTAACGAAATCCTTAATTTGTTAGGACAAGCACAAAAAATGTTCATTTTATGGGTTTACAGATGTCGAGCTACCAAATGATTTTTGCAATGATTTGTTCTTTAAGGAACATGAAGAAAACAAGAGATTGAATAAAATGGCAAAGAGTGCAACTTCAACTGAAGTTGTTGATGTTTCCAAAGAAGTTGTTGATGTTTCCAAATAGTTGGACACAATGAAGGAGTAGATGACTTTTATCAAGGGAAAAGTGCAATATTATGACAAAGGTTTCTTTGTAGTCAGTTTCCTTGTTGGGTTAATTGCTTTTGTAATAGCAGTCAGTTTTATGCAGTAATATGTAGTTTGGATCTTAGTTGTTTATGTATAATCAGTGGTTGTTTAATGGTTAATGAAAATCTATTTTGTTAAGTCTCAAAGTGTGCTTTTGTTAATGAAATTCCATGTACAAGTGATATGCAGAAGTGATATGCAATATTATGCACATTTGCCCAAGTGATATGCAGAAGTGATATGCAAGTATTATGCACATTTGGAGTGCATATGCAGAATAATTCAAACAAACAAGGATACAAAAGAGGTGCACATTTGCAGTGCACAATTTCATTAATCATTAGTGAAATACATCCAAGAGTGAATAGTCAAGAGTCAAGAGACCAATGTTTTAGTACACACCAATAAGGCACAAATATACAAAAGATAAGCACATTTTCAGTGCACATGAGACCCATAGTTTTAGTTCACACATAAAGTAATAACATTCATAAGTTGCATACATAAGTACATAACTGATATACATGAATTAGTCCAAGGTAAGTGCATTTGAAGTACATGAACCAATTCCAGTCACCTTCTTTGACAATTGTTTTTGGAGTATCCTTTGACTTTTTTCCCTTGGCCTGATGAAGTTGAACCTCCTCCTTGGTTCTTTAGCTGGAATAGGTGGTTGTTCTGCTACATGGACTTGATCTGCAACTGGGGTTTAATTGTTTTGTGTTGCTGCAACTGGGGTTTAACTGTTTTGTGTTGCTGCAAATGCTATAGTAGACAAGTTCATGCTCTTCTGTGTGACTGGAAAAGAACTTGTACCTGCATTATGGTTGAAACAAAAACCAAACTTGTGAGTACTTAATATAAGTGAATTTTTTGTTGCTGTGTGAATGGAAAAGAACATGTAACACCAACTTTGAAGCACACATAGAATCTATCAAAATATGTTTTTTCATCTGGGTTCACTTTAACACCAACTTTGATAGTTGAACCAGGATTAGATTCTAGGATTGCCTTACCATATGACCTAATATATCCATAGTGATCCTCAATGGCTGTTTCTCCTTCATCAAGAGCCCACCTCTTGGCATTTCTACATTGATTAGGGGTGACTATGCACTTATACTTTTTCAAAACAAGATCAGCTATTTCATGCAGCTTAATATCTGGATTTTTCTTACCTTTGAACCAAAATGCTTACCAATCCATTTAAAGTTAACTAAACTACCATACTTAAACTGTCTAACACAACTATGTTCATCATTCATTGATATTACCTGGATAGAATTCTCTTTAGTCATCTTCTTACCATAACACCTCCCTAAGAATAGGGCTATTAACTAGGTTCACAATAGGTATGTCTACATCCTCTTCCACAGGCTCTACTACTTTCTTTTTTGGGGTTCGCATTTTCGAATCTTCTTTAGCCCATGAAATAAGCTCATCTACAGACATATTGGAAGCATCTTTGACCATTATTTCATGAATCCTCAACCTAGATGTTGCCTCATCCCCTGACTCTTCCATGTTAAGGTTTTGAAAATAAAACTCAGCCAAGTTTTGATGGACATGAGTCATGAAAATGTGCAACTTCCCATATGACTCATCATACTCATACATTGTGGCTACATCTGAATCTCTTTCTATTATTTTCAATCCTACTTCTAATTGACATCCTTGTAAGCAAAAATACAAACCACAATGGCCTATATGGTCTGTCTTTTCATTCAGAAACTGACACACAGTCTTATAGTCCATTTTCTTACCCTTATACAACTTCCATTCATAAACTAAGCCATCATCATACCTAAGTGGGTTAAAATGAAACACACCATCATGGTGAACATCAAACCAAAATGCATTTGAACCAAATGGTGCCATCCTGTTTAAAAAAACAAAATAATTTGAATACCAAAGTTGCCATAAAAAAACCCTAAATGATATGCATGTAAACTAACAAACCCTAATAAATATGCATGTAAAAAGCTTAAAAAAAACAAAATAAGACGGGGACCATGAAGAATAAAGTAGTACGAACCTTTTGCACCAATCAATTTTAATAATTGATTGTAAGAGACAGCCAAATTGAACGAATTTAAAACTAGGGTTTGGTCGGGTATTTGGGGGTAAATGTGAGAGAGAAAGGTGTGGTCCAAGTGCAGTGTGTGTGTGTTTTTGTCGTTTGGGGTAAGTACTAGTAAGTGATAATCCACGTTGGCTTGTTCAGTTGGAATTAAAAATTCCAAGTGGCATTTCTTTTTATCACAAAAATAACTTGTAACCGGCTAACTGGCTAGCAGGTTACCGGGTACACACAACGTACGACATTCGAAAGTTTAGTCATACATTAGAAAAAAAAAACATCACTACACACAACGGTAAAAAGTGTCAAGTTTGATGCTTTTTTAGATAATTTTCCCTTTAAGTTACCATTTATTTCATTGCATTTTTCAACTTGGGATTGGGTGGTCATTAGTAAGGTAATAAGTTCTGGATCTGGACTGGGCAAAGTTTCAATTTGTTCAAGTTGATCATTGTATATTCGTCAATTTGATCATCAAAAGTAACAACTGGGATAATTTGATCATCATCATCAAATGTAACAACTGGGTTAATTTGATCATCATCATCAAATGTAACTACTGTATTAATTTGATCATCATCTCGAAGAGGTAACAATGGATCATCTTGAATAACTTGCTCCTTGTCGGGTGCAGATGCAGATGGAGATGCTATTTCATGTATGAGGCATGTGTTTGCATCAGGTACCTGAGACAGGCCATCAGTGTCATAAACTGGGCCTGTATCACTCATGTGAAGTCCTGCATATTTGCCATTAACATCACAGCAGCATTAGCTTCCAGATCTTCCATTTCATCATCTAAATTAGCAAAGGCCATGAAGTTTTGTTCGTTGTTGGTGAGAGTTCCTCCTACTTCATTCTTGAGTGCTAGAAGTAATGCTTGCTTGTGGAAGTCATTGTTTCTCATCCTTGGTTTAGGACATGCATTAGCCAAATGACCCTTGTCGTTACAGTTGTAGCACCTGATCACCGCATTCCCAGTTTGTGCATTACCGGTTTCAACAATTTTAACCTTTCTTTGAGGAGCACCAGCAGCCTCAGACGTTTGGCCATTTCTCGAATTCCCTGCATAACCACTATTTCCCATTTGATGTCCATAAGATCGATTCTGCACTTCAACTCGTCCCCCTTGAACAATAGCTTGATTCCTTATGTTTGATGAATTGCGAAGGCGGTTGTTTGACTTGTTTGCAAATTTGCTGAAGGCTCGAGCAATGAAAGAAAATCCTTGATTCAGTGTATTAAACGCTTCCTCTTCTTCATCATGTGCTTGTGCATAGAACATGTTGTTTGGCTGTTCATATGGAACAAGTTAATTGTCAGTTGATTGTTGTGAAGAATCATATGGAACGATCTGAGTGGAAGGTGATTGTTAAGGATAATTAAAGGGATGCTGTTGTTGACCAAACACATGATTCGACTGTGTATATGGAGCTTGATAAGATTGAGCCATAAGTGCTAGTGGATTCGACTGTGGAAGAGGTGTTGAAGGTTGATACATTCCACGAAGAGCTCTATCTTTGTTAACTTCAGATTGATGATGCTTCAGATAATCAAAAAACAACCCATACTTTTCATTATGAAGATTTTTGGCTTGACAAACAAATGTGACATATTTCTGCCAATCTTGACCTAAACACTTAAGAAATTTGGTGTTGATAGCAATTTTAGGTAAGATGATATTGTGTCGGTCCAAGTCATTGATGATGTTTGTGAAGTGATGATAGTATGACTCTAATCATTCCCCTGGTTCAATCATGAAGGTTTCATATTCAAGATAAAGCTTGGATTCCATGTCTTCTTGATATAGTTCAGTGCCTTCCATCAAAAGATGTACATGTTCCCACATATCCTTAGCAGTCTTCTGAGCATCAATGCTACGGTATATTGGATTAGGTATTCCCAGAAGAATATACTCCATTGCAAGTTCATTGGCCTCACAGTGTAGGATCTGTTCTGGTGTTAGTTGATTCTCTGGTAGAGTTGTCACAGTCTCAGGTATTGGAGGAACAGTAGTTGCATCACCGGGAACTGTTAAAGTTGGCATTTGAAAAGGACCTTCAAGGATGACGTGTTTCAGATATTTGACATGAGGTTTCCTAAGTTCCATGAACCTTAAAAATCGACTTGGCCATTGAACATAATTTCCTGGAGTGAGCATTGGAGGTCGTTCTAGTGAACCTGCTTCATGGATTGATTGTTGGCTGCTGATAGCTTCACACATTTGATCAAACGAGTGTGGTTGTTTTGGTGGAAGAGGCAATGGTTGCATTGGGAATTGTTGTGTTGGGTATTGAGGTTGTTGATGGAATTGTTGTTGAAAGAAGTGTGGGTTTTGTGGAGGAGGAAATGGTTGTCCTTGTTGATGAGGGTAATAAGGGAAATGATTGAAATAAGGATACGGTGGTTGAGACATAATTGATTCTTATGTTAAATTATGGATCCTGTAGATTATTGAGAAGTGTGTTGTAGTAGATGAGATTTGGTTTTGTTCTTGTTTTCTTTTTTTCTTTTGTTTTTTTGTTTTGTTTTGTTTTGTTTTGTTTTTTTTTTTTTTTATTATTTTTTTGTAAGTTCGATGTTACTGTTCACTGATATAAGTTCGATGTCACTTTTCACTGATGCAAAGTTTGATGTCACTGTTCACTAATGTAAAGTTCGATGAGTTTGATATGTTGCAAGTTCGATGAAGTTTACTAAGTCCAAGTTCGATGAGGTGAGATGCAAGTTCGATGAACACAATAAAGTAGATTAAACTGTAAGTTCGATGAACTCAGCAAGTTTATTGGGACAATATTTGACCCAAATGTCTCCAACAAGGATTTGAACATAAAATAGGCCAGACACTCACTGACAGAATATCAGTGATCATCTAACCCACTGATGATCAGTGAGAATGTCATCCCCATATACAGGGGAGAACCTCAATAGCATACTTCGAAGAGTTGGCAATAAGACCAACTGAAGGTGTGCCTACTCACTGATGCAGTCTTAGTGAGTTAGGTACTTGAGCAAAACATCAGGGACACTGAGATCTCACAAATGTCTCTATATCCCTGATGGCCTTTTTTTCTTTGTTAATGACCACCTCACCAACTATAATATAACTGCATGAAGGTATGGTGATCAACGTAACTTCATCATCAGGCTCAAAATTCAGAGACATCAGGAATCTAAGTTGAACTGATATAAAAGACAAATACATTGAAACATCAGAAGTTCAAGTCTTAGATATCGTCAAAGAGTTCACTTGTTCAAAGCTAGCCAGCCAGAATGATCAAGGAACTCCAGCACAGTCACTAGGGAGTCAAGGGTAGGTATACCTTGATGATCTCTCAGCTCTCTGATCAAGACCAAGGTAGTTAGGTGAGTCAATAAAGTTTAAGCGGGAAAACTCTTGGGAAGATAAACTTTGCTCCTTTCCAAGACACAAAAGAAGCTCATGGGAAATCGTAACTGCCAACTCCGGTAAACCAAAAGGACATCAAGGCTAGATGTATAGGCACGTGCCTACCTACGAACAGTTGGCATGTTCACTATTCCCACGTGAAGAAACAGTAACCGCTCCGCTATATAAACCCGTTCCAACAACGCAGAATGTGCGCATTCAACGAGAGAAAGAAGTGAGAATTCAATTAGCATAGTTAGAGTGTTAGAATTCTCAACACACTTAGAACCCAAGCCTAGCTTGCTTCTTTGTGTTCCTTAATTTGTCTCTCCACGGGGATAGCTACTGCAACTATCCCCTTGAAAAGCCAACCAAGTTATTAGAGTGTCTAAGTGGGTTCTTGAGTAACCATTGTAATTCCGCCTTATCATGAATCATAAACTCGTTATAAGTTCCATGTCCAAACGCCACGTGTTTATGTATATCTTGTCGATTCATGAGTTGCTCAAGTCAAACCGGACCAACAAGTGATATCAAAGCGGGTGGATTATTCTTATGATCCAGATCCGTTCTTAAATGACTACTAATAACTTTTAGCCATTCTTAAATGACGGCTAATAACCTACAACCACCATCCTCTACAAAAACCCTAACATCAAAATCCCCTTCATAACATCTTTGAGCATCTCCTCAAACAAGAAAACGACATTAAAGCTTTCTAACCGAACATCAAATCGGTGAGAGGTAATGCTCAAACTGCCTATCCACCATCATTCCATCCACTCCACCTTAGCACCACCAGTGCCTAAGGTACTGTTGGGAACTTGATGGGAACTAAGTTCCATGCGAGTTATGACAGTGGAAACATCCTAGGATGTAATATGGTTAATCTCAGTAAAAACCATATTTGGTACGAAAAATGGTGGATCATCAGAGGCTGTTAAAAGGGAACAGAGTAGGAAAGGGGATATGTCGTTAGGGATAGATACAAATCTGACATTAGGGATTACCCCAATCCCTGTTCTTCAAGGAACATCTCCTAACGACGTCAAGCAACTAAGGATGAGAATCTCTGATTCCCATCCTTATTGCTGCCCATCCGAAAGAACAAAGGACATGGTCACCGGCTGGGTCGAAGCTGATTGATTTGTAACGGTGAGACTACTTAAGCCTTTCTAACCGAACATCAAATCAGTCAGCGAAAAAAAACAGTCCCTTGACCAAGTAATCAAACTCACCCTTTGAGGCAAGATTAGTTGGGTGATCATGGCTGCTAGGTCACGAGGGACTGAAAAGACTAGATCAGGTGGTACTCACTTACTACCTGATCCATCTCAAAGACTTTGGCCAGAGTGGTTTCTATTTCACAGAGCACTGAAGTACGAAGACGCTGGACTATAGAGAAAAGGTTGCAGAACTGAAGATAGAAGAGTCAAGCTCCAGAGTTTATTTGTACTTCCTCAACATCAATAGAATTAGATATGTTAAATATTGAAATTCTTTGATGTAATAAGTTTAGAACACTTGTAAATTCTAGTTATGGAGAGGTTCATGTAAACTAATCTCTTCTTTCATGTAAACTATGAATAAAAGGTCCAAACTTCTCACTGATAGCTTATTCATAGCATCAGTAAAGACCAGAGAGTATGACTCACTAATAGCTTATTCATAGCATCAGTGAAGACCAGAGAGTATGACTCACTAATAGCTTATTCATAGCATCAGTTAGTCACTCTTTGAGGACCCTTCAGGGAGAAAATTTCTCCATGAAGAGGTCTCAGTGTCTATTATTCTAACTACTAGACACTACACAAAGGAACTAAGTTCCTTCTAGTTGAACCATAACCGTAAATGCAAGGACTCCAAAAATCTTTCACTGACGTTGCAATTTTTTAGGGGGACAAAGCATTTATGAGAATCTATGACAGCCATATCTGAAGAAGTGAACCTAATGCATAAATTATTGGGGACTGAGTTCATACGCAATAACTGATGCAAAGGCTGATTAGAACAAGCATCGGGGAACATGACCCTAAGCACCAAGAAGAAAAATGGCTCAAGACAACAAAAAGCCGGTTTTAATGTAATATTTTTTTGTTTCTTTTTTGTAAAACAGTTTGTAAGAAGAAGTCCTTTTGCTCACTTACAAACTAATAGTAGCTTAGGATATCTATGCTAGCAGAAGGTTGGCAAAAGTCTGCTAGAACCTACATGTAAACAAATCCTAAGTAACCCTGAGATTAAACCCTTAGGAGACCCTGAGCTAACAACGCTCAGGAGACCCTATACAGGAGAAACCCTGAGATTAAACCCTCAGTAGACCCTGAGAATCGACTCTCAGGCGACCCTACGCAGAAATGCTAGGAGACCTTGAGCACAAAAGGGCTCAAGAGGTCCTCATCAAAAATAAAGGAGAAACACCACTACCTGAGAAAGCTCGGAATAGTGAAGAACAAACCAGAATCAAGATGGTGACTCAAGATGAAGTCAATAGCCTAGAACTTTCATCTTGCACAAAAGGTATCGAAGATAAGAGTCTATATCGACAGTGTTACTTAAGGAAATACTTGTAAATCAGAATATAAGAAGAAGCCGTTATGCTCACTTATTTCTGATAAAATCCAACAAGTAGAATCACATGGAATCAATACATTAGGCGTTCATTATACCTTTTGTAAAATCATAGTATAAGAAGAAGTCGTTATGCTCACTTGTAACACCCCAACCCAGCAAGGGTAGAAGTATCACATTAATGGCTTCATATCAGATCAAACAAAGCATACATTCAAGTAATACAAAGATTCTCAAAGGTTACAAATGAAATACTGAATACACAAGGATACAAAGGAAACAAAAGCTAAATACTAAGTCTGCAAATGCAATCCTTCTAATGACTTCTACTTCAGATTAACTATCAAGGTCTTCTAAGTCCAAAAGTCTCTTCACTCTTACCCAGCTTCCAACTAAAACCTGCCGCACACGAAAAGAAAACGTGCGGCTGAGCTTAAAAAGCCCAGTGAACAGATATATAATAAACGGAAACAAAAGCAAACGGAAATGAACAGGCATATCATAATGAATGAGATATAGGAAAGGAAAATAAAGAGTAAGGTTTAGGACAGTAATCCACCACGAGCCCAAACAAATCATATCATATCATATCGTAACCAAATATCTTCAAATCATATAGAGGGGAGACCTCTCAGACAATCAGATAATATGAGGGGTGTCCTCATTCTTCAAATGGAGTAGCTAGCTCCCAAATTTTGTGAAAGACGTGGATTGCACCCATCATCAGTCACCAAATCAAATCATATCAAATTCACAAATCACACAAATCAAATCTAGGATGCATCCATACGCCCCCCAAACAAATCATATTGGCCATAACAAATCATAGTGAGCTCATATCAAATCAAAATGGGGACGGTGTGGTTAATCACTCTGACCACACAAGAGTCATGCCATTGGTGCATCAATGACACGGCCATGTTACCTTCATGGCTAGGAAACAAATTTGGCTCGGGTCTCAAACTGAAAGGGTCAAAAGTCAAAGGTCCAATCAAAGCAAAGGTTCAAATAGTCTAAGTCAAAGATTCATAGCAGAGGTTCATATCAAAAGTTTTCAACAAATGGATCATGGTAAAGGTTCACAAATCAAGGGGATCATAGCAAAGGTATAGAGAAATCCTAATATGAATCAAAATAGAGACCGAAGGCTCCTTATCAAAAGAGCAGAATATCTGTACCTTAACCGCCAACGAAACATATCATAAGGATAAGAAATCACTCTTCCTTCGGCAAATCTACACGAATCAATGATCGGCTTATCATTAATAACTGATTCAAATCAGAGTTCTCATTTTAGTCGGCTTTCCATTTTTAGTAACTTTCCATTTTTAACAGGTTTCCAAAATTAGCAAGTTTCCATATTTAGTAAGTTTCCATCTTTAGTCAGATTAAGGTATCATAGTTAAATTAAATCATTATTCAATAATATTATGGAGATAAGATGCATTTTATCAAGTTATAAAAGTCTAGGGTTAATTATGACAAGTTTACATAGTTTAGGGTTCTAATTGTAATTCCATTAATTACAAAGGTATAAAATGAATATACTTCAAATTACTGATTAAATACTTGTTTCATTCAGAAAGTCATCACAAACCCTTTAGTTTCATAATTTTACAGTTTATACTCCTCTAGTTACAATATTTACAAAACAAACCTTATACTTACATAATTCATGATTTAATCCCTCTAATATCCATATTTACAAAATAGGCATATTATTTTACCAAATTTCAAAATGTCACATGAGAGTTTACATATAGTACTATTCAGCCCCTCAGATTTCAGAAGTTACACAATTAGTCCCTTAAGTTTACAAAACTTATAATTTCAATCATAACTCCATAATAATTACACATTAAGCCCATAAATACTCAAAATTACCCAAAACACTCTTGATATTATTATTTACTCAAAATGTCTCCAAGTTTCCAGAATTTACATTTTTAGTCCTTCTATTTTATTCAATTGCAAATCGAATTATATGTTATTTAATTAACCAAAATAAATCTCTTAAATACCAAATTTACACATGACACCCCTATGTTATATTTTTTTCCACTTTAGTACTGATCTTAATAATATTCTAAAAATACCCACAAGTTTTATAAATTACAAAACAGCCCCTTATCTTTTATTTTTCAAATCGTTAATTAACAAAAACACTCCAAGCCCTAATATTAATTTCCAATCATAGGCTCATCATTACTAGCAACCTTAAACAATCATGAATGACCAGATTCCACACCAACAACCCTAACCCTAATTTCTTTCTCTTTTATTTTATTTCCTTTCTTTATTTTCTTAAAACCCGAAATACAAAATAATTCACCATGTTCGATCTAGGCCTCAACAATTCGAATTAGTATTTTTCTGAGATCATATGTATTGTATAGAGTCCACATAAAATAGATTTCATGCCAAGAAAATTCTTATAGAATTATTTAGGGTTTTAATTCGTTTTTAAGGTTAAATTCACAAATTAATTATAGATCATGAATGGTTCGATTCTAATATTTTTCATGAAGCTTATATGATGTAAGAATCAAGGGAAAAATACCAAACCAAATATTAGACGTGTAGAATAAGCGGCTCGAATATTGTTCCACAATAAACAAATCGACACCAAAAATTCCTCCACAAGCGAATGAATGATCCCACGACCTTGTAGCCATTTTTCACAGAGTACATACGTTATAAGGAGTATGAGAAAAATGATAAACAAATTTTTGGAGGTTCGAATGAATTAATTGGAAAATATACCTTACGGATGACAAACAATTCCTAGCGATCAACACAATGGCTCTAAAACTCCAACACTATTTTTCTTGACTTATTTTGATGATGAAGAACACTAGAAAAATAGCCAAGACCTCCAGAAAAATCAGATGGTGAAGAGAGGAATTTTTGTTTGTTATTTAGGGTTTACGGTAAAAGAAATATGGAATGAAATTCTATACTTGATATGGCCGGTTTAAGGGGGGGGGGGGGTTATGGGCTGAAATCATGGCTAATTGATGACTAAATCAAGAAAAATTAATTTGATTGGTTTCCTTAATTATTTGGTAATTATCTCCTTTATATTTGATTTATAAGCTAAATAATAATAATAGTAATATGACAAAAATTCGGCCAACATTTATTTTGTGTGCATTTATAATTTTTGTACTTTACAATTATTAAAATGTAATTGTAACAATAATTCTACTTCATATCATGCTCATTTCCAAAGGTTTGGGATTAATTTGGTACTTTAAATACTTATTAATCAAAATTTAAGATTGTAGGGGCAATTTGGTCCTTTTACACGTTTTAGATTTTAGGGTTTTACAACTCTTTCCCTCTAAAAGAAAATTTTCGTCCTCGAACATTGGAAGTTGCAAGGTTAGACGAAGTCGTAGCAAAGCGCAAAAGGTCGTCACAAACATTCTCACGCCCGGGGAGGTTCTTTCAAAAAGATCTTCAGACCAAATAGTTTCTCATAACTCAAGTCAAAACGAAGTGGGTTCAAATTTCTCAGAAGGAGACAAATTGGGTTGATTTTGATCAAAAGGTCCATACAACATGAAATGGATGATAGGTGAATCTTCAGGAAAGCTCATATGGGAATACGGACTAAATTTCAGATCAAATTAACTGTATCAACAGTAGATAGCTCTACAGAGAGTTCAAGATTTATAACTGAGGTCAACAGAATGAAAAATGAGAGTCCCAAGTCATCCCGGTTCCTAACGAACAGAAACAGAGTATACGCATAGGTAGAATGAATCTAAAGTCTCCCTAATCACGGTAAATCCAACGGAGGTCAAATTCTAACCTTCTTAGGTACTCCCCAAGATATCCTATGCCCACAACAAGTGCACGTTATATGATGTAAGTATTATCACGTTGGCCAGACGTCATAATACTGGCATCATATAATTATGCCCTCATGATGGTCATACTTTATCTCAAGTCGTAATCGAAACCACCTATCTTAATCCACCTAGTACTTCTACAGTCTCAAGGCCAACAAAATCGAATGCCATAGTCAAGGGGAAAATAAAACTATTCGCAAGAGTATCAACATCCCAGATTGCCTAGTAAAAGTAAGGCACACCGTCACAAGCATCATATCTTCCGCAATTCGCCCAAAATCTCTCAAAACAAGGCCATCACCGATCATACGAAAAATGAACACAGACAGAAATGCTTCTAGGAAATTTATTTTGTGTGCATTTATAATTTTTGTACTTTACAATTATTAAAATGTAATTGTAACAATAATTCTACTTCATATCATGCTCATTTCCAAAGGTTTGGGATTAATTTGGTACTTTAAATACTTATTAATCAAATTTTAAGATTGTAGGGGCAATTTGGTCCTTTTACACGTTTTAGATTTTAGGGTTTTACTCACTTATACCTGATTAAACCCAGGCCATCTTTAAGTTCAAATAGGGGGAGATTGTTGGGCCAATATTTGACCCAAATGTCTCCAACAAGGATTTGAACATAAAACAGGCCAGACACTAACTGACAGAATATCAGTGATCATCCAACCCACTGATTCTAAGTAAGAATGTCAACCCCTAATATAGGGGAGAACCTCAATAGCATACTTTGAAGAGTTGGCAATAAGACCAACTGAAGGTGCGCCTACTCACTGATGCAGTCTCAGTGAGTTAGGTACTTGAGCAAAACATCAGGGACACTAAGTTCTGACAAATATCTCTATATCCCTAATGGCCTTTCTCTCTTTGTTAATGACCACCTCACCAACTATAATATAACTGCATGAAGGTATGGTGATCAACGTAACTTCATCATCAGGCTCAAGATTCAGAGACATCAGGAATCTAAGTTGAGCTAATATCAAAGACAAACACACTGAAACAACAGAAGTTCAAGTCTTAGATATCATCAAACATTTCACTTGTCCAAAGCTAGCCAGCCAGAATGAACAAGGAACTCCAGCATAGTCACTAGGGAGTCAAGGGCAGGTATACATTGATGATCTCTCAGCTCTCTGATCAAGACCAAGGTAGTTAGGTGAGTCAATAGAGTTTAAGCGGGAAAACTCTTGGGAAGATAAACTTTTCTCATTTCCAAGACACAAAAGAAGCTCATGGGAAATCGTAACTATCAACTCCGGTAAACCAAAAGGACATCAAGGCTAGATGTATAGGCACGTGCCTACCTATGAATAGTTGGCATGCTCACTATTCCTACGTGAAGCAACAGTAACCGCTCCACTATATAAACCTGTTCCAACAAAGTAGAATGTACGCAGTCAACGAGAGTAAGAAGTGAGAATTCAATTAGCATAGTTAGAGTGTTAGAATTTTCAACACACTTAGAACCCAAGCCTAGCTTGCTTCTTTGTGTTCCTTAATTTGTCTCTCCATGGGGATAGCCGCTGCAACTATCCCCTTGAAAAGTCAACCAAGTTATTAGAGTGTCTAAGTGGGTTCTTGAGTAACCATTGTAATTCCGCCTTATCATGAATCATAAACTCGTTATAAGTTCCATGCCCAAAGGCCACGTGTTTATGTATATCTTGTCGATTCATGAGTTGCTCAAGTCAAACCGGACCAACAAAGTTTGATGAAAGTGCAACTTCGATGAACAAGTGCAAGTTCGATGAAAACTGCAAGTTCAATGAAAATGCAAGTTCAATGAGATCTATCTAAGTTATACAAGCTAGAACATTTTTCCCTTACTCGAAGTATTTCACAAGCTTATACAAGCAAGGAAAGTACTGAGTAAACCACAAATTGTGTAGAAGAAGTGTCGTCATTGAAGTTCGATGAGCCTTGTTCTCTAAAGTTTGATGAACCCTAACTGTGCAAAGTTTGATGATCCCTTATTGAAAGTTCGATGAACCCTTATGTTGAAATTTCGATGAACCTAGGTGAAAGTTCGATGGAAAGACAGTTTTATGGAGAACAATTTTAACGACAAAACACAAGCTTCTAAACTAAACCAACCGATCAAAAACCTTTAAAACTACTTAAAGAACAAGAAAGTTGCAAACTTTAAGCTTTAAACTAAAATTTGTGAAAGTTCAATTTGTGGCAAATCTTATACTACGAATGTAAACAACTTTAAATGATAAATAACTAAACTTTTTACTACTAACTAAGTTTCTAAACACTATAAGAGCCTTAAAACTTGTACAAGCTTCAAGAACAAGTGTAAGAAACAAAGTTTATGTCACGAACAAACCTAAAAAAAACCAAAATTGTTGCAAAAATTTTATACGAACTACCTTAAACACACTAAACAATGATCTTTAGGTGATTGATACCACTTGTTAGGTCACCATAATAGATTCAACACATGTATATAAGTGATAGAAAAGAGATAGAGAGATATAGAATAGGATAATTACTTCAAGAGATAAAATGACAAAGGTTTATTAGCATAATGAAATAACCAACACCTCAAAGTGAGGTATACATGTAGTATTTATAGGACAAGAGTGTTAGGGCAACCCTCTTGTGCATCTTTCTAGAAGCTAAAACAAGGCCACGGCCCATGGACCTTCCACAAGGGCCGGACCAATAAAAAAAAGCATAAAGGCCTATAACTTATGCAACCTATTACATAAAATAATGACCAATACATTATAGTAGTTACACGTATTTCCAACATATACTATATAACCTTTACAGAAAAATTAGGAGCCACATAAAAGTATTTAGAGTTAGAAATGCTGAAAAATGCTTATATCATAATAAATAATTAAATGGCCAGAAAAAATTACACGGATGGTCCTTGTGGTTTACACATATTGCAAGTTTGGGAGCTATTTCATTTTATTTACGCCAGACATACCTAACTTGGCAAACGTTGCACGAGTTTGGTCCCTAAGTTGGATGGGCGTTATCTTTGACCGTTAAGTATTTAATTAATGTTTGCCCGTTAGTCCATCAGTTAGTATTTTTTGCACCGTTAGTCCTTTTTTGCTTAAGTGTCATACTCGATCATGGTGAATGTACAGAAGTCAATGTTTGTAAAGGGTAAATCTTTACCACTATCTGAACAAATCAAATCTAGAACCGTACCATATCCAGAAACAAAATAAAAAACGAAAAATAGAAAGAGATTAACGAAATCCCATTTCAAAGAAGTGGCGAACCAACAGTCGGATGAGGAATACAACCATCCATCATGGTGGCAGCTGATGCAGATGAAGATCAAGATGAAATCAAATCCCAAACAAGAAAAGATCATGGCTTTTGAGATCGATTGGCATTCTTTGCACAATCAATTTCAGCCTCTATTTTAGCTATCATTTGGGGGATGTTCTTATCTTGGAGAGATCCACCACAAACAACCACAACCCACATCCCACCATCACCACAACCCACCACCACCAACCTTTGTAACCACCATCAGATCCACAATAACCACCACCCAAATCGATCTAACACAAAAACCCACCAATACGAATCTGAGATCTATTTCTTTATTCTTGTTTTCGACACAAGATCATTGATGGTTTTGGTTTATAAGAAGCTTACCCATCTTCCTCAACACCCATAAACCCTCATCAACAAGCTTACCCTCTCTACACGAAAATAAATTAACAAACAAAGATCTCAGTGTGGTTATTTCATGGTGTATAATGATCTTTTTAGATTCATACAAATCGAAAAAAACATAACATCATCTATCTTAACATGTTTAAACTAAAGAAAAACCAACAAAACCTATTCGAGTTGTGTTGATGGAGGTATAAGGATGATTTAATTTGTTGTGATTTTAAGATAAATGGAGGCTGCTCGTTTGTATGTGGAGGTATAAGGATGAAAACCGGCCATCATCACCAACCTCCGACCACCACAATCGGATTGATTTGGATTTGGAGTGGTGAGGTTTTTGTGTGTTTTTGATTGATAGTGTGGATCTGGGTTTGTAACCGAAAGACAACATGCAAGATAAACACTAATATCTATGGTTATGTCGCTATATAAGGGTTGGTGGGATTAGAAACTAGAACATCCTAGGACAGTATGGCGAGATGGAGAAGAAAATAATGGTTTGGAATGATTGATACTTATATTCATCGTAGACCCATGGATCAACAATCTCAACTTTGAGACATTTGGAAGTTGGATCCAACAATTCCTAATCACTTGAAACACGCATTGATTGATAGTGTGGATCTGGGTTTTTTTAGATCCGGACCCAACAATATATATTATAAAAGAAAAAGAAATAATGAAAGGGGGTATTTTGGTTATTTTGTGCTATTTAACTGGTCAAACTAATGGGTATTAAAAAATAGGACTAACGATGCAAAAAATACTAACGGAGGGACTAACGGGCAAACATTAATTAAATACTTAACGGTCAAAGATAATGCCCATCCAACTTAGGGACCAAACTCGTGCAACGTTTGCCAAATTAGGTATGTCTGGCGTAAATAAAATGAAATAGCTCCCAAACTTGCAATCTATGTAAACCACAAGGACCATTCGTGTAATTTTTTCATAATAAATAATTAAATGGCCAGAAACATGTAAGCTTATTGGATCACATACTTATACATAGAGGTAGTATTTAATATAACAGTATATATTGTATTTACATTATATAACGGGATCGAGTAATGGGCTACTAATTACCAAGGTTATAAATAGCGTGAGACGTGGCATGGCGGCATGGCTAAGCTTCACACCTTAGAAGCTATGGCGAAGCCATAGCGGGTTTCTAAGACGTAACTTAAAGTGGCAAAAAGTATGAAATATTTGTAGATTTATATATTATATCATATTTCATATATACCAAGTTTATAAAAAGTGTTATACATAAGAAATTAAAGAAACTATCATTGCATATTATTCATTTCTTAAAAAAAACATTTTTCATCGGAGTTAAATTCAAAAAAGGCACCATGTCTCGCGCCTTTTCATGCCTTATCTCACGATACGCCTAGAGCCGACACCTTGGTCTATTGTGTAACGTGGAGGTCACACCTCACGCCTTAGGGTCGTCTTGACGCGCCTTTTAGAACCTTGCTAATTACTAATTAAGACTTATTGAATTAGATTGGACCGAACCAAATGGCAAACCCATTTGGGGAGTGCCTATGGCCGGCCATGGGGGCTAATTAAAGGAAGTGAAAAGTCTTGGTATGTCACACCCCGCTAAAGCGGAAACACGAGGTGTAACTGGAAAGGAACACAAGCATAAGAGAATAAACATACCATCATTTAAGATTAAAAGAAAGAATACATTATTAGAATTTTGTTTTTTTAGCCAACAACGACAATAAAACATAAGACTTAGTTTTCAAAAGATAAAATCTTGTATTATGATGACAACAGCGATGACATATGAAGACTTCTAATGGCCTTTATGAAAACACTTACTGACGATCACCTGAAATGCATGAGAGAAAACGGGTCAACTATGAAAATAGTTGGTGAGTACACACATTTTATATAATATGAAAACCTTTAAGAGAGAGAGTCTAAGTTTTTGGCCTTTGAGAATAGTCCACAAGGCAAAGGCATTGTCAATCCATTCAGTTGCAAGTCCCATACAAGACTTGTAACCTATGTGTTCACAACCCATTGCATAAAAACTAGTATGTCTGGTAGTCAAGTACACGTGGTCAATATAGTTCACAATAAGGGCACATAGTATAAATCAAAGCCGCTCCGAACAAGGGAGACTTTATAGTGTTGCTCCGAACATGGGAGACTTTACGTCACTCCACCACCTAGGCGAGATTTATTCGTCACTCCACAGACATGGCGAGATTTATTAAGAATGCTCCGAACATGGGAGACATTAGATCAAGAACGCTCCGTAACATAGTGAGACGTTCTGCTCCGGACCTGGGAGGCTTTAGATTGAGAACGCTCCGTAACATAATGACACTAGCACAAAACTAGGATTTTGTCACACATGCTATTTTTTGAACGGCCACATAGTAACTTTTTTATGTGAATAAATGTACCAGAATAAAATAAATAGCCACACTTGATCCGACTTGTGTGATTATTTCAGAATTACATCTGAGGCTACAGCCACACATTTGAATATTTTTGTGACTAGAGGTATCTGGTAAAACTTGTTTTGATTATTTAGTCACTTATAAATTGGGACGTGTGACAGATACAAATAAGTTTTAAACATTAATCACACTATATATATACATATGTGACAAATATATGTCACACAATTGAACAGTGCGACCAAAATCCATATATGGTCACATGAAGTAATTGTGTATGTGGCTAAATCATATACTCAAGTTTGTCACACATTATTTAAAAGTGACTGCTAGTTTTTGTTGAAAATTTAGCCACATATGAATTTGAAATGTGTGACAACTGAAAAGTAAGTTTGAAGCATTAGTCACGATATGCATTTAAAAGTGACAAATATATGTCACACACTTGAACAGTGTGACCAAATGTCATATACGGTCACACTAAACCATAGGCATACATGATTAAGTGTAACCAAAATTCGATACATATGGTCACGTAAGTTAATATGTGTGTCTAAAGTTTAGTGTGTGTTTGCCTGCCAAATCCTAATGTGTATGGTCACATTTAATTGTAGCACAATCATGTGACTATAGGCTATACAATAGTCACACCATATCATAAATGTGTATCTAAATTATGTTTATGGCCATATTATAAGGGTATTATATGTGACTAATACATTCAAAATAGTCACATTGTGAAATATTCATGTGACTATTTTTTATTTTTTTTAACAAAAACTTTGTCCTAAATGGTCCTAGTATGCAATAGTCAAAAATTTAAAAATCTCAATGTTGTGGCTCCATTGTAAGCATTTATGTTGTCTTTAATCCTATCTAGTTGTTCAACAACCACATTGTACCATATTATATCCTTTTTTTTTGCATTATATAATACCCCAGTTATCATCAACTCTTTATCATATCAATTGCTTTTCACAATGGATGCACAAAATGGTTGTCAAATGGTCTGCATTGACTATTGGGTTGAAAGTGAAAACAAGGCTGGATTGACCTTTTTTGCAAGGTGTCCCCCTTATACGGATTTCAGGTGGTATGTTTGTCCAGTATGCCTTGAAAGAAGGGGAACCCCATCTTATACTGGTAGAGGTGGTGTTACAAGGGAAAACACAACTACAACAGATAGTAGTGGATATGTAATTGGCTTACATATTAATGCATCTACAAGAGTTGGTGCTTACTTGGGCAGTGGTGATGAAGAAACTGAACCAACTGCAACTCAAATAGCAAGTGGAGTATGCCCAAGTCAAGCACCAACTGAGGAACCTGCTACTAAAAAGCCAAGTGAAGAATCTGCAAGTCAAACACCTAATGAAGAACCTCCAACTCATAAACCAAGTGATTCACCTGCTAGTCAATTAACCAAGTGAATCACCTGCAAGAAATGCTATGTTGTCTTTCAGTGTAAACGTAATTTAACCGATATGTTTTAATTAATATGTTATTAACAATGCAGTATGGTTACTACTTTTTTTGTATGTGTTGACTTTATAAGTCAAACTGGGTTATTCCAAACACTCCACAATGTGTTTTTCAACTATACATGTTTATCTCATAAGCAGTACTAACTATACATTCTAGCAGTCTTAACTCTAACTCTAGCAGTCTTAATTCTATTTCTTGTCCTTGGGTCCTAGATACTTTTCCATCTTCTTGAGCAGTTGATATGCCATTTCATCATAAGTAAACTGAAGCTGGAGTCTTTTCTTCCCACACAACATCTGATCTAGAATGTCTTTGAAAATTTTTAAAGGGTAATCCTTTTCTACAAGCATGTAGATCACCAACTCATTTACAGTTAAAGCATGTACTCCACATCCTTGAAAAAGTTTCCATTCTTTAACAGTATTGTGCTTTAGTCTTCTCCAACATTCATCCTCAGGATTTGGTTCAAACATTACCTTCAAGTAATTCCAAACTGCTCTATCATAAGCTTGTTCTGGTGTCTTATTACCAAATCTTTCTTTGAGTAATTTCCATAGAGCTATCATATCTTCTCTATCAAAATTATAAACCATTTGAAGAAAGCTTACAAACCTTCTAGAAGAACCATCATGCCTCTTAATATCATAATAAACTGTTTTCCCATGAGATCCAGACTTATAATCAACAATGGGTTGTTTTAACACTTAAAGGTTCTGCATCCATGGCTTCTCCTTCAGGTTTTCCTACAGAGACAACTGCAAGTTCAGTGTGAGCTTGCATTTGTTCTTTAGCAACAGCTTGCTCAGTTTGTTCTTGTTCTCTGCTCTGTTCTTTCTCTGCTTTTTGCTCACTCGTCTTCTTTTTACTGCTTTTTCTTTCCAACTGTTCACCTGCTCTTTTTGAACTTGTTTTCTCTTCTTTCTTTTCTTCACTGCCCTTCACCACCTCAGCATTCAAGAAGCTTTCAGTTTTTCTCTTTGCAATTGCATATAATTCTTCAATTCTTTTATCATTCAAGAATTTCAAATCCTTTAGTTTCCAATTGTCCACATTCTTCAAATACCTGCACATGTAAGCTCTTCTTTGTGCTGGAGTGGGTGGCTTGTTCTTCTTAGCTGCATATCTTTGTTCTGCATAGAACTTCCTTTTTGCATCAATAATTTCTTTCAGCATCCTGGCTTTTTCATCTATTGAGTACTGATCTAGCTCTTCTTGGTGTAGTTTCTTAGCAAGCTTACAATCAGCGTCAACCTGAGCCCTTTCCTCATCCCATGCAGCAATTAACTCTGCATTTTTAGCATCTTTTTCTTCTTGTATTCTCTTTTGTTCCAAAATTCTCTGATTTTCTGCTTCATACTCTTTGTGCTAATTTCTTAGCAACTTCAGCATCAAGTTGCACTTGCTCTTCTTTTGATAATGGTTTCTCCACAGGCTCTTCAGTAAGAATCCCTTTACCTTTGCCTTGTACCTGTGGAGTTGATTGTTTAACTTTTGGCTTTGATGATGGCTCTTGTATCACAACATCTTTGGTTACTGGTTTTGTTGTCTTCAGCTCAGCAAGTACACTAACAGCAATTGTATAATCCGGTGTAGCAGTACTAGCTTTTGTACTACCAGTTGTAACTGGCTCACTAGCAGCAATAACTGGACAACTAGCAGCACTAATACCCTGATCAGTAGCACTATCAGCAGTTGTAACCTTGACCAAATAGCTATCAATCACCACTTGATTCCCTTGGTTATCAGCAACTACAAAATCCATTGGATCACTCTCTGCACCAATACTTTCACCCTCTTTTGCCTCCCCTGAAACTTTGCCTTCATTCCCCCCCCCTTTATGTTTGGGAGCATCCTTAGAAGCTTCAGAAGATTTAACCTTGTGTTTGATAATTCTTGATCCATTGACTCCTTCTAAATACCTAACCATTCTCTTCAAAGCCTTTATCTCCCCACCTTGAGCTATGATGAGTCCACCTTGAGCTTTGATGAGTCCATCTTTAGAAGCAGCTAGTTTTTGCAGATCAACAAGTTGTGCAGACAGCTTGGTACAGGTATCCTTTAATTCATTCAAAAGTTGCATACTATCCTCACCACTTTGGCTTGTGTTACTGTAACAACCTGTAATTTTCCATGACAACATTTATTTCCAAACTCTAATTTATTACTTTGAAATTTTACAATAACACTTTTATGAAAAACTTTTAAGCTATAGCAGTTAAGACTATTGAAGATAATAGTTAGGACTGTTGAAGATGGAAGTTAGTACTGCTGAAGAGTTTTGAAGACATATGCAGTTAGGACTGCTGAGTGAAGAAGTTTGTACTGTTTATGATTTATGTAATAGATAATTATGGAAAAGATATTGTGAATATCTTATACGTTTTAGTTGATAGTTATCTTGTAAAGGAATCCTTAGTCTATAAAAGGATTGCCTAGGTTAAAGTTTAGAGATACACATATACAGAGATATAGAAGTACGAATTAATTCATAGAGATTCAAGGTTGTAAACCCTAGTGATAGGAGATCACTCGTATTATTGTTTCAATAATATTGAATCGTTGAAGTTCATTATTCTGTGTTCATTCATTGTTACATACAAAACACAAACACATAAAGTCTTCTAAGTGCTAGCTAGTAAATTCCGCGTGCTAGACTACGTATAATTCTTAGTATCACATCTAACACAAGGCGTGTGTGTAGATCCGGTCAAGTGGTATCAGAGACAGGTTACTGATACTTAGATTTAGAAGATCTGAGAAGAACAAAGATGGACATGGAAACAACACCAAACACAACTAACATTGCTGCTAAGCTTCCTATGCTTAAACCTAATGACTTCGATATGTGGAGACTTCGTATTGAGCAGTTTTTCCAAGTGCAAGACTATGCACTTTGGGAGATCATTGAAGAAGGAAACTCTTTTACACCAGTAACAACAACAACTCTTGTTGAAGGAAAATATGAGACTACAGTGCAGACAAAGCCAACCACTAATGAAGAGAAGGCAAGGCACAAGAATGATGTTAAGGCTAGAAGTTTGCTTCTGATGACTATTCCCAATGATCAGTTGTTGAATTTTAGCAAGTTTAAGTGTGCTAAAACCCTTTTTGAAGCTTGATGCGTAGCGTGTGTCGTTGCGGTTTAGCAGTTTTAATGCCTACTCAAGTTTTAAATTTATATTTAGCCGACTTATCAATAACACACACACTTAACGAGCAGTGTACCCGGTCAGTATGAATATAATGGTAAGTAGAGTGTCGATCACTAAGAGTGGAACGTATTATCTAGTTATTCTAATCAGTATTTTAATATATTAAGTTAGCTATACAACCTAATCTAACGCAATGGGGTTTCAGCCTGAGAGACTGGCACGATTTGGTTGCAATTAAATAATAAACTAAACCAATAGGCACGAATCAGCAAGTAGCACATACGTACACAGATAAATACTCGAGACAATAAGAGGGCTGTCCTGATAGATAAGTAGTTTGTCACTTGTTTTATTGCTAGTGTTATATGAAGTGTATAGTTCGATGCAACGCACCGAGATTAAGTCCTTTCTCGTTGGTTCTAATCTTATCGGCGAGTAAACCCTTAATGATTACTTATGACTATCCTATTTATCTTTCTCCTACTTTTCTACAGACCATAGAATGCATAGGCGATCTAATAAACAGGCGAGGGCAGAGGCATGGCGACCCGATCAACGCTCAGCTAGCCACAGAGGTTATCAATGCACTAATAAAAGTCACCAATGACATCAACATATAAACTTTAATTAATGAGAAAGCAGTTTTAAGGGAGTGCAATCTTTCCGTTGTCACATTACACAAGCCACCAATCTTGATGAATTAAAGTTTACTAACACAATAAAACAAAACTACTTAATGAATTAAACACATGCAGCACCTCCTTACAGCTCTTGTATCTTTGATTTGGGTGTGTCTTGTGCTGCTACCTTGACTGAATTCGTCCTAGGTTTCTGTACTTCGGTCTTCTGTTAAAACTTCGGAACTCTTAATTCGTCTGGTCTTTGGGGTATTTATAGTTTCTGTCTGAGGGTAAGATGCGGCGCATCTAGTAAGTAGATGCGGCGCATTTACTTAACTTCGCGTGGGGTCCAAGATTATAATATTCAGGAATATTCGTACACCGCCAGGAGATGCGGCGTATCTTCATCTTTGGATGCGGCGCATGTCCTCTTGTATCTTGGATCGTATCTGGTGAGATCTTGATAGCGATGCGCCGTATGTGATAAGCAAGATGCGGCGCATCTGGAGCAGATTAGTCTTGATCTTGTCCATTTCAGTAGACTCTTAACTTCTTGCATGTTTTGCCCCATAATTAGTCCAAAATCGCCAAGTTTCACCAAATGCTTGTTTTCAACTGAGAATTACAAAAGTAAACGATTAAGTATCAATCCTCATACATAATATAGTAAAACAAGTCAAATTAATAGGATAAATGATCGTAATAAAATGTACTTATTTGAGTTCATCAAATATCCCCACACTTGAACTTTACTTGTCCCCAAGTAAACCTTAGAATTAATCTTATGAAAATGTATCCTAAAAGATATTAGGATTTATTTTTATATTTAAGCATGTATTCATTTTTGTCATAATCACACAACTAAACACTTAACGAATTAGAAGTAAAATAAAATATTTTGATAAAAGCAAATCTAATCGTTTAACTGTCCAGTCGTGACGAATATTCTATCATAAGCTTGGCAAGTATACACATCTCCTCCACTAAAGCTAAGGAATAACAAGTCTAAAGCGGTAAAAAGGGTTTTGAGGTTTAAGGGTTAATTATTCTTAATCTCTATCGATCTCAAATTCCAGAAAAGGCGACAAAATCACAAATACATGATCGAATCCACGAACACGATACTTGCAATTGCTCAAATCCTTAACTCGAATAGGCTAAAGATAGGTCCAAACTTCACCAATAATAATATATCAAAAAGGGCGACAAAATCATAAATACATAGCCGAATCCACGACTACGATACTTAAGATTGCTCAAATCCCTAATCTCAATAAATCAAAGGTTTGGTTGGATAAAGAATAATACAGGGCATGGATAAATTTTGGGATATAAATTGGTGTAAAAATAAAAATAAACAAAACAAATAAATTAAAATCCTAAGTGTGGTTAATCACTATCCCAACCATCCCATGAATAAGACTCATATCATAGAATAACTCACGCTTTAACACTTGAAACACACGTTTTAAGTAGACACGAATTATACTCAACAAGATCTTAATCAAAGAATAAACCTTAGTTGACGTTCCCATAACTGCCAACTCCCATTTCAATCCATAAATATATAGTACAACAATTAGTGGTGATATCGACCACTTACATAACTTTACATAAGTTGGTTAAATCAAACATCCAACTTTTCTTTTTCTTTTTCTTTTCTATTTTTTTTTTTCGATTTTTTTTTTTTTTTTTTTTTTTTTTTTTTTAACATAAACATAAACATAGATGTGTAAAATTTTACCACATCACTATAATGATAATTCTGGATAATTATTCCATACTTTTCATGACTTCAGAAATAACGGTAATAGTGAAAGTAGTAAACACACGAAAAATAAACTCAAAAATATACAATATTTACTTTCACTCCAATTGCATTGTGCAATTTCCCGACCTAACCATAGATAATGAATTACGCACGCGAACACAGGTAATGTAAGGAAACACACTTTGCCTATAGCAATTAACCAACCACGGATTCTAATCTACAGGGTAGGCTAAGGTGTAAGGGTGTAACGAAACATTTTAAACATAGGTGTAAGAAACGAAAGGAATGGCTCTGAGTGTTTTTCTAGGGGTATCTTACTCTAAAAGTGAGAGTAACAAAAGGTTTATACGGGGGTTAACTAACCAGTGTAGTTAGCTAATAACACATAACATATAAAGGCTATTTGGGTGTAATCCTAGAAATTTACCAATTTAGACAAGTCATTCCAATTATATAAATAATACTTATTATGGTGGTCTCGAATAGTATACAAGCCAAGTTCTAAAGTTTACAAGTCACCGGCACACTCATAGATTTGTGAATTTTGAAAAATCACAATTTTTGAAAATAACGTCATGTGTGCAGCTATGCAACTTAGACTTTAAACAAAAACATGCTAAAAATTTTAAATTTTGATATATTAAGCACATTTTAAGCATATTTTGAAAAGTTTAGGACAAGTAAATGTTAAGTGTTCTAATTCTCCAATCCCCCCACTTAAGTTAAACAACGTCCTCGTTGTTTGTATAAAAGGTTAAAAACTGGAAAATAAAAGAATTAGAACAGAAAAACTCCCCTGAGATTTGCTCGGTATGATCCTCCATTAGTATAAGAGCAAAAATCATCTTTCTTGTGGATTAGAACGTTTAAGCTTCATAATCATGTATCCACAGGAAATACAGGAATCTATAATACCACCAAGGCTTCAAAACACACCTAAGGTAAGAAAGGTTCAAACTTGCATAATACATTAGTAGTTAGGTAAAAATAAAACATAAAAATTAAAAATGAAAATCATCAGGTCAGTCGATGCGCCGTATCTTATGGAAAAAGATACGCCGTATCGAGCCTGGAATAAATACGGATCAGAATAGAAGATGCGGCGCATCCTTAACCAGGGATGCGCCGCATTAAAATAAACTGATAAAAAGTTTTAAAGTCGAAAATAAAAATATGCGGAAAAATAAAGATATGACCATTGCAGGAGATGCGTCGCATCTCAGGATTAAGATGCGCCGTATCCTCCGCGGCCTGACTGACTCGACACAAAAACAGAATAATAAAAAGATAAATCCGGGTTGTCTCCCGGTAAGCACTTGTCTTTATTCCAGAGTCTTCAAGTTAGACTCACGTTCAGCTCTTCATTCCAATACGTCAGGTTCAAACTCCACCACCTCGTTCTCATTATCCTCAATTTTATTATCAAAGTATTTCTTCACACGTTGCCCGTTTACTTTGAATATATAACCATTTTTATCGCATATTTCAATAGTTCCATATGGATACACTTTCTTGACAATGAACGGACCAGTCCATCTTGATTTAAGTTTACCAGGATACATCTTTAATCTAGAATTAAATAGTAGCACTTTCTCTCCAATAGTAAACGTTTTATCCCCACGTAACCTCGAGTCATGCCATCTTTTAGTTCTTTCTTTGTAGATCTTAGTATTTTTGTAGGCCTCATCTCTTAGTTCATAGAGTTCATTAAGTTCCATGAAACGGTTCTTCGTTGCAGCTTCCATATCCATATTACAATTAGTCAAAGCCCAATATGCACTTTGTTCAATTTCGACCGGGAGGTGGCATGCTTTTCCGTATACAAGACGAAAAGGAGTACATCCCGTTGGTGTCTTATAGGCAGTACAGAATGCCCATAAAGCATCATTTAACTTGTCAGACCACCCTTTCGGATTATATCCAGTCGTTTTTTCAAGAATTCGCTTAATAGCCCTATTGGTTACTTCAGTTTGCCCATTGGATTGAGGATGGTATGCGGTGGAAACCCTATGATATACTCCATATTTCTGCAAGGCTCTTCCCAGATGATGATTACAAAAGTTTGTTCCCCTATCACTAATCAATGCTTTAGGAATTCCAAACCTAGAGAACAAACTTTGCAAAAATTTGAGTACTACCTTGCTGTCGTTTGTTGGCAATGCTTGCGCTTCGACCCATTTTGATATGTAATCAACAGCAACCAAAATATATTTATTACCTCTAGATTCAGGAAACGGTCCCATGAAGTCCAATCCCTATATGTCAAACACTTCACACACATGGATATAATTTTGTGGCATTTCGTTTCTTGATGTTATATTCCTGGATCGTTGACACGCATCACATCCTTTTATATAATCTTTTGCATCATCCAACATAGTGGTCCAATAAAATCCCGCATCAAGGATCTTTCTTCTTGTGATGACTGCACCGTGATGTCCCCCCGTTGGCCCTGAATGGCAATGTGCCAATATTGCTGGGATGTCATCACCATCTACGCATCTTCGTAAAATATTGTCAGGACATAATTTAAAGGCATAAGGTTCATCCCAAATATACTCGCTAGCGCGAGTTAGAAACCTTCTTTTCTCATCGGATGTTAGCCCTTTTGGAATTTCATTTGCAACAATAAAGTTTATATAGTCGGCATACCATGGTCCATTATTATTGCTCTTAATTCCTACCATCATAAGGTGTTCATCAGGAAAGTCATCAGCTATTTCCCGTTCGTCAAGCACCTCCATATTAGGGTTTTCAAGTCTAGATAAGTGGTCAGCAGCTAGATTCTCGGCACCCTTTTTATCTTTAATTTCAATATCGAATC
This sequence comes from Artemisia tridentata subsp. tridentata, assembly GCA_021014915.2. NCBI lineage: Eukaryota > Viridiplantae > Streptophyta > Magnoliopsida > Asterales > Asteraceae > Artemisia > Artemisia tridentata. The sequence continues at coordinate 110,249,523 of CP139503.1, read as the reverse complement.
CTTGGAGCAATAAAACCCACCTAATAAGCCTTGGCTTGGCGTCCTGTTTATTGAACAAATACTTCAAAGCAGAATGGTCAGTGTAAACCATAGTTTTTGACAATATAAGATATGATCTAAATTTATCAAATGCAAAAACTACTGCTAAAAGTTCCTTTTCCGTGGTGGTGTAGTGTTCTTGGGCATTATTCAATGTTTTGCTAGCATAATAAATTGGCTTAAATTTCTTATCTATCTTTTGACCAAGTACAGCTCCAACAGCATAATCACTAGCATCACATATTAGTTCAAAAGGCAAATTCCAATCCGGCGAAATTATAATAGGTGCGGAAGTTAGTTTTTCTTTAAGTATATTAAATGCCTTTTTGCAATCTTCAGAAAAATCAAACTTCGCATCTTTTAGCAATAATTGGGTCATAGGCCTAGATATCATTGAAAAATCCTTTATGAACCTACGATAAAATCCAGCATGCCCTAAAAAACTTCTAACACCTTTTACATTAGTGGGGTAAGGTAGTTTAGCAATTACATCAATTTTAGCTTTATCGACTTCTATACCTTTCCCAGAAATCTTATGTCCTAACACAATTCCCTCTCTAAGCATAAAGTGACATTTTTCCCAATTAAGAACAAGGTTAGTTTCTTCACACCTAGCAAGCATTTTATCAAGTTTAAATAGACAATCACTAAATGAGTTACCGAACACCGAGAAGTCGTCCATGAAGACTTCCATAAAGTCTTCTACCATATCATGGAAGATAGCCGTCATACAGCGTTGGAAAGTAGCAGGGGCGTTGCATAGTCCGAACGGCATTCTCCTATAGGCGAAGGTTCCATAAGGGCAGGTGAAAGTCGTCTTCTCTTGATCCTCAGGGGCAATTGGTATTTGGAAGAAACCTGAAAAACCATCTAAAAAACAATAATAATCATGACCTGATAGTCTTTCTAACATTTGATCAATAAATGGAAGAGGGAAGTGATCTTTTCGCGTAGCATCATTGAGTTTGCGATAGTCGATGCAAACTCTCCATCCAGTAACGGTTCTTGAAGGGATAAGCTCATTGTCGTCATTGAGTACTACCGTCATTCCTCCCTTTTTTGGTACGACGCGGATAGGACTTACCCACGAGCTGTCGAAAATTGGGTAGATAAGTCCGGAGTCAAGTAATTTCACAATTTCATTTTTCACCACATCTTAGACTTTTGGATTCAAACGCCTTTGAGGTTGGATAGTTGGTTTGAATTCATCCTCCATAAGGATTTTATGCGTACAAAATGACGGGCTAATTCCCTTAATATCAGACATACTCCACGCTAATGCTCCTTTTCGTTTATACAGTACCTGCAAAAGTGATTCCTTTTCTTTTGGCGTTAAATCAGATGCAATAATAACGGGCGAATTAGTGTTCCCATTTAAATAGGCATACTCCAAATTAGAAGGGAGGTCCTTAAGCACAGGTTTAACAATATCAATTTCGGTAGCACTTGCGGAATAAACTTGTTCTTTAATTATATCGCTGCTGTCATTAGATAGATGCGCCGCATCGATATTTTCGATGCGCCGTATCGCGTTACATACAGCAGAGTCAGCAGCTAAATTATAATCAATAGTATTCTCATCAACTTGATCTTCTATAGCAATTGTGTTTTCTAAATTTTTAAGCAGAAAAGAATCAAGCAAATTACTTTTTAACAATTTCTGAGTAAATTGATTAATCGTGTCATCAGAAACATCGATATTATAGCATTCATCGTCATCGGATTTATCTTTACTCATAGATTGTTCCATATTAAACTCAACCTCATCTTTTCCTATGGTAAAAGTTATCTTTTTATTAAAAACATCAATTATGGCCCTAGCAGTGGCTAAAAATGGCCGTCCTAATATTATAGGAGTTCTAGAATTTTCAGGCATATCGAGGATAACAAAGTCGATAGGTAATTCAAATTTATCAACTTTTATTAATATATTTTCAGCTATTCCTAATGGGTATTGTATGGACCTATCAGCTAGTTCTAAGCACATCCTAGTAGGTTTTGGTTCACCAAGACCTAATTTATCATACATAGAAGAGGGCATAAGACTTATACTAGCTCCTAGGTCGGCTAAAGCATTTTCAATATGCAAATTTTTAATTTGACAAGGAATAGTGAAACTCCTTGGATCTTTTTCTTTAGACGAAAGTTTGTTGAGCAATGCAGCTGAGCTTCTTTTCCCCATTGTTATTGTGCAAGCCTCTTTAAGTTTAGACTTGTTTGTAAGCAAGCTCTTCAGATATTTAGCATATTTTGGCATTTGCACCAGGGCTTCCATAAATGGTATGCTTAGCTGCAGCTGCTTGAGATTCTCCAGGAATTTCTTTTGATAGGCATCTTCCTTCTCTTTCCTTACCCTATGTGGGAAAGGTAGTGCTGATCGTTTAGGTTCAACAGAAGGTTCTTCTCTAATTACTGGTTCTGGATCACTCTCATTTGGTTGCTCTTTCTCAGGTGATAAAGATTCAGGGGAAATCTTGTTTCTACCGTCATCCTCGGGTGTCTCTCCGATTTGAAAGGTTGACTTTCCGCCTCTAGTTGTAAATCCCTTTCAAGTCTTGCCTTACCAAAAGAACCTTGTTAAGCACCGTTGACAATTGGTGCACTTCAATTGCCAATCCATAAATCATGTTGTTTTGTTCCTTTAGTAAAAGCTCATGGCTGCCTTTAAATTCATTAATAAAGTTTCTTGCTTCATGATGTTCTTTTTCATTGGCTTGAGCGATTTGTAGTGCAAACTCTTCCATGGTAAGATTTCTTTGGGGTCATCCGAACAAGCTGGGGAAAATATCGAACATTGTCCCTGAAAATCAAAAAGAGGTAGATTTCAAAGTAAAAGTTTCCAGTGTAACACCCCCAAATTATCGCAGCGGAACGATAATGTCACTGGGATGCTACTTCAGGGCACAAAGTACAAGATATAGAGAACGACCTCTAAATGAGACGTTTTGAAAAGTTACCATTCGAATAGATAAAGTCATAGTTTACAAGCAAAAGATCCCAAAGTAGAATAGTACATAAGTTTTTAAAGTATATCGAATGGTAAATGATAAAAGCAAAAGTCTTCAGAAAAACGTGCCCTAAGACTCTCTGCTCCAAACATCTGCTATCACCTTACTAACCTGAGATAAACATGCTAAAAAGTGTCAACACAAAGGTTGGTGAGTTCATAGAGTTGTTATAAATAAGTTGAAAAGCGTTTAGAGAAAGTTTCCACAGCATAGGCATTGTAAATCCACTCAGTTCCAAGCCCCGTCCATAAGAGACTTGCAACCTGTGTGTTTACAACCCAATGCCTACATAGTATGAGTAAGACATGTAAGTATACGATATGCGTTCTATATCACTAATAGACCTTATGCTGCTCACTAGGAGACTTATCAATGCTGCTCACGAGGAGACTTATCAATGCTGCTCACAAGGAGACTTATCAATGCTGCTCACGAGGAGACTTATCAATGCTGCTCACAAGGAGACTTATCAATGCTGCTCACAAGGAGACTTATCAATGCTGCTCACAAGGAGACTTATCTACGGCTACCCCAAGTGTTTGATACTTAGGTCCGCGAAATGCTTTCAAGAGTAACGCAAATAAGTTTAACACAATCGTGTATGAACGCAAATAGTTTAAGCATGTAACTCCCCCAAAGAGTTTAAAACAAGAATTAAAGAATAAGAGTGGGGCTATGAAACTCACCTGATATGATAGCACAATAACCACTAAGGATATGATGAAATGAGGCTCGGTCTCAAACTGCGACCTATGATGGATGATATGTTCTAATATAAGTAAATGAAATGCTTCTACTCATGCATTTACGTATGTTAACGATACCACTCGTTGGTTTTGAAAATAATGTTTATCGTCGAAAACTACATTTTTGACATCTCGGCAAGTCATATACTATATTTCGTGTAAAAATGTTGGAATAATACTCCACGATCCTCTTTTGGTGTTTTATTGTCAAATAAAATAGTTTCGTCGTAAAATATTACTTTTACAACTGGTGAAAATATGACCGAACGGGCTCGCAAAGCTAGTCGCAAAATATTGTACGTTAAGAGTTAGGAATAGAACTTGACGTTTTTGAAATCCTTGTAACATAATCTCTCAGCCGTCTCTTTTGAGTTTTGATCATACACGTCTCGATCATGAAGAAAATCGGCTTTGAATATGGTGTCTTGCAAAACAATTTTCCCATACTTAGAAACATTTTCTTGAAATAGTTGTTTTTGGCGATACTAGGAAACTCATAACTTACTCGTTATAAGTTCAATCAACAAGCGGTCGATTGATTTGGAAAATAGACCGGGAATACTCCATTTCACCTCAAGGAGTTTATGGCTCAAACCGTCTCGCTCAACGGGAAAATAGCTCGTAAGATGGTGCCTCGCAAAAACTGTTTACACTTAGAAAATATTGGAATTATAGTGAGGCTGTCAAAATAAGTTTTGTTAGTCGGATTTTCAGAAATTCATATCTTGGTCGTTACAAGTCGGTTTTCAACGTTCTTTATATCCACGCGATCGTCATAACATGAACTAACATATTCTCAGTGGCTCGGCTCAGCTAGACTACGGCTAACGCCTCGTTCTGTCCCCTGAAGTTCGGCCAACAGCACGTATTTTCAGAAAATAATAGTTTTACGTTGCTAACTTTAAAACATCGTATCTCCTTCGTTATAAATCGGTTTTTAGTGATTCAAGCGACCACGTTTTCGTGTTTGAGAGTACTTTCTATATATGAAAGCTAAAATAACGCCATGTTTACTGATTTTTCCAAAGTTTACATTTCTGGACAGCGGGTATATATATATGTTAAAAACTCGTTTTCTTGGTTCGCGGCTTGATCAAACGACTACAACACAACTCCACAAGTACACACATCCTACCATACACCTTCTTAGGGTGTCATGGGTCCTAAACATCACTAAAAATAGTAGGCTTCGCGGGGATGTTAATAAAACATACAGATCTATGGATTGGGATAGTTTTAATGAAAAATAAAACAAGTGGTATACATAACATAGGTTTTGCATGGATAGCTCTCGAAATAAATAGGAAATACAACAATATAAGAACAAAGAGAGTATGAAAAGATCAAAAATAGTGTTCTTGAGCTTACTTGATGATTGGTGAGCTAGGATGAAAAACGACCACAACCTTGGAGTTTTTATTACAAAACTCTAACAAGGAAGGTATTCGGGACAAGAATGAAACTTGATCTTCAAAAATTTATGGAATCTCCTTTGTCTTGGGTTGGTGCCGTGAGCTAGGGAGGAGAGGGAGAGAGTTGTGTGTTTTAATTTTGCTAGTGAAATGTGTTATGAAAATGTTATGAAATAAATTTTAGTTTTTATACTAACTTTGCATTTAAAGCTTTTTAACTTATAAGGTAAAAAAAAATTAAACTAGGGTGGCACATGGTTTAATTAGAAGTGGTTTTGTGGTATTTTTGGCATATAAGATATTTTAGAGTAGGATTTAGTTAGTTTCGTGTATAATTTCGGCGTTATCGGGTACCGGGTTAACTGAAAATAAAACGTGACGAATAAAAATAAAATTTGACAAAGTTGTAAAAACTCATAAAATCATGTTACTGATAAAAATCGGGTGTTAAAATAGTGATCGTGATGAGATATCGCAAACCGATGGAGTTATAAGCCCTAACCGGGAAAATATAGCAAAAGGTTTCAAAACACCGGGTAATTAATAATATAAATTTTATATCATTAAAAATAGCATGAAAGTATATTAGGATCATAATCGGGAGTATTTGAGTATAATATTAGTAGTAATGACTGAGTGGTAACGTTTAATGAACATACGTAAATTGAAATGATGCAATCCCGAGCATAGTAAAGACTCGAAAATGCGAATTGTGACAGTCTCCACCCGTTAAGGAATTCAGTCCCTGAATTCAGCTCGTTCGTTCTACCTACGTACCTTCTCGTGGTCGGATTTGATGGGGGTAAACTTTCCCATTCTCGAGCGTAGCCCTCAAAAGACCTCTAGGTAACCGATTTTTACTTAATCCCACAACTCATCAAACAAGAACTGTCATGGGATTAGGCTAAATCGGTTTGAGGTTGTCGATTCAAATTTAATCTCACAACTCATCAAACAAGAACTGTCATGAGATTAAACTGAATCGGCTCGGGTAACAACTTGACTCTTAGCTTGATTTAGCAACTCATCAAACAAGAACTGTCACTAAATCAAGCTAGGAAACAAGTTGTCTGAAAGAATGGATTCAACATCCTGAAATGAGGTCTTTTGAAAGATTGGCTCGATTTTGGAATTGCTTACACCAATCAAATCAATATAACTAAGGTCAATAACATTTGGTATGAATTTAGCAGGGCAAAGCTATATCTTACTGGAATCGGACAATATGATAGAATGCTTAATCGTCTAGGGAAAACATACCCGTTACGCGTTGCGGGCTGCCTCGGTACCCAAATAGAATGCTCGACCCCTTGGTGGACTAATATTGATTTCCGGCTGTGGGTTGATTCCCTCAATTGCTAAAGCTAGAGTCGGGTTACCTTGTATTTGTCTTGGTGCCCTATTCAACCTAGGACAGGCACACCGGAGGTGATCCGGGCTGTTACACTCATAACATTTCTTTTGGTTATTCTTCATGTTGCCCAGATTCACTGGCGCTTTGCACTGATTTGTAAAATGACCCCACTGATTGCAATTTGTACACACGCGGCAGGGCGCAGACTTCTGATGATGATAAGCACATTTCGTACACTTAGGATGTGGTCCTTCATACCCCTTCTGACCAGAACTAGTTGCCGCAAAGGTTCTTGCCTTTTTGTTGTCAACCACCGTGCCCATTTTCTTTTCCGACTCACTCGGTCCCTTCCTTTTATCACTGCCTTTCGAAGTTCCATTCCTAACCATCTCATCTGTGAGGGCTCCAGCCTTCAATATTGCACTCTGGATTGTGAGAGGCTCAGTTGCCTTTACAGTTCCTCGAATTTCAGGAACAAGGCCATAGATGTACCTTTCGATCCTCTTAGATTCAGGGGTAACCAGATGAGGTACTAATTTCGCTAACTCATGGAATCGGTCCGTATAGTCTGCGTGGCCAGCTCCTATCATAGAATGATGCCAAAGTTCATTCTCCAGTTTTTGCATCTCATTGCCCGGACAATACTCCTCTTTCAGTAGTGCCGTAAAGTCGTCCCATGTCATACCTACGGCTGCTTCCCTACCCCTGGCTTGAATCTATGTGTTCCACCAAGTCAATGCCTTTCCCAACAGCAAGCATGCAGAATACTTCACCCTCTGATGTGCGGCACAATTACTGATGTCGATCACCGACTCCATCTTCTCTACCCATCGTGTATATGCCAAGGCGCCTCCAGTACCATCAAACTCTATTGGTTTACATGCCGTAAACTCCTTATACGTGCATCCAGTTGCACGCGTGGCAGTCTCATTCACACCTACCCCATTGGTGTCGTCGTTTCCGCTTTCGTGGTTTCCCGAGTTGTTGACATGATTGCTAACTTGAGTGACAATAGTGGGAAGCAAGTTTTGAAGTTGCTGAGCGATGATGGCGGCAAAATCAGGATTTCCACCGTCGTTGTTGTCATTGTTGTCAATGCCGCGACCACCTCCTCTACCTCCACGTCCACCAGTCCTTCCACCCCTTGGTGTTGCGCCTCCTCGGCCAGAACTACGAGTCACTCTCCTTGGTGGCATGATTTTCTGCGAGGAAGGACATTTAGTGAACGTCAGAGATGAGGGAAAACCGTTGATTATCCAAAGTCTATACTTAACATCCTCATTCATAATACCACGCCACCAGTTGTTTCCTAAGTTGTGCCAACACCGATCTACGTAAGCATAGTCACATGTACACGTGGGTCGTGAAGCACTTATAATTATGTTGGCCACCACAATTATAAATGTTTCCTTTCACAGGTGTACATATCACCAGGCACACATATCTCAGTGGTAGACATTGCTTAAATGGGTATCTAGGGAATGTCACACTCGGCATATATAAGCTTCTCTTAGGTGCTAAAGTCACGGTAAGGTTTAGTCTCTAAAAGTATCTTCAAGAGAACTCCCATCCTCCGCGAATCATCAAATATCTGCAGCTAAATAATAACCTTTATTTAACTCAATCTCATGTCTCATCAAACAAGAACTGTCACAAGATTGAGTTAAATAACCAGTTATTATTGAGCTCCACATTTCTGATGACTCGAATATAGTTTGGGACTTCCCCATCAGTACCATAAAATATCTAATAACGCAGGTCTAGACGAAAAGTTATCAGCAAGCGTACGTGTATGAAAAATGCAAGGCGATAGGGAGGAGAGTCTAAATGTATGCAGTTATAGTCTAGGCTCTAAAAGCAACCTAGTTCTCTATAACCAATTCTCTGATACCAATCTGTAACACCCCCAAATTATCGCAGCGGAACGATAATGTCACTGGGATGCTACTTCAGGGCACAAAGTACAAGATATAGAGAACGACCTCTAAATGAGACGTTTTGAAAAGTTACCATTCGAATAGATAAAGTCATAGTTTACAAGCAAAAGATCCCAAAGTAGAATAGTACATAAGTTTTTAAAGTATATCGAATGGTAAATGATAAAAGCAAAAGTCTTCAGAAAAACGTGCCCTAAGACTCTCTGCTCCAAACATCTGCTATCACCTTACTAACCTGAGATAAACATGCTAAAAAGTGTCAACACAAAGGTTGGTGAGTTCATAGAGTTGTTATAAATAAGTTGAAAAGCGTTTAGAGAAAGTTTCCACAGCATAGGCATTGTAAATCCACTCAGTTCCAAGCCCCGTCCATAAGAGAATTGCAACCTGTGTGTTTACAACCCAATGCCTACATAGTATGAGTAAGACATGTAAGTATACGATATGCGTTCTATATCACTAATAGACCTTATGCTGCTCACTAGGAGACTTATCAATGCTGCTCACGAGGAGACTTATCAATGCTGCTCACAAGGAGACTTATCAATGCTGCTCACGAGGAGACTTATCAATGCTGCTCACAAGGAGACTTATCAATGCTGCTCACAAGGAGACTTATCAATGCTGCTCACAAGGAGACTTATCTACGGCTACCCCAAGTGTTTGATACTTAGGTCCGCGAAATGCTTTCAAGAGTAACGCAAATAAGTTTAACACAATCGTGTATGAACGCAAATAGTTTAAGCATGTAACTCCCCCAAAGAGTTTAAAACAAGAATTAAAGAATAAGAGTGGGGCTATGAAACTCACCTGATATGATAGCACAATAACCACTAAGGATATGATGAAATGAGGCTCGGTCTCAAACTGCGACCTATGATGAATGATATGATCTAATATAAGTAAATGAAATGCTTCTACTCATGCATTTACGTATGTTAACGATACCACTCGTTGGTTTTGAAAATAATGTTTATCGTCGAAAACTACATTTTTGACATCTCGGCAAGTCATATACTATATTTCGTGTAAAAATGTTGGAATAATACTCCACGATCCTCTTTTGGTGTTTTATTGTCAAATAAAATAGTTCCGTCGTAAAATATTACTTTTACAACTGGTGAAAATATGACCGAACGGGCTCGCAAAGCTAGTCGCAAAATATTGTACGTTAAGAGTTAGGAATAGAACTTGACGTTTTTGAAATCCTTGTAACATAATCTCTCAGCCGTCTCTTTTGAGTTTTGATCATACACGTCTCGATCATGAAGAAAATCGGCTTTGAATATGGTGTCTTGCAAAACAATTTTCCCATACTTAGAAACATTTTCTTGAAATAGTTGTTTTTGGCGATACTAGGAAACTCATAACTTACTCGTTATAAGTTCAATCAACAAGCGGTCGATTGATTTGGAAAATAGACCGGGAATACTCCATTTCACCTCAGAGTGTTTATGGCTCAAACCGTCTCGCTCAACGGGAAAATAGCTCGTAAGATCGTGCCTCGCAAAAACTGTTTACACTTAGAAAATATTGGAATTATAGTGAGGCTGTCAAAATAAGTTTTGTTAGTCGGATTTTCATAAATTCATATCTTGGTCGTTACAAGTCGGTTTTCAACGTTCTTTATATCCACGCGATCGTCATAACATGAACTAACATATTCTCAGTGGCTCGGCTCAGCTAGACTACGGCTAACGCCTCGTTCTGTCCCCTGAAGTTCGGCCAACAGCACGTATTTTCAGAAAATAATAGTTTTACGTTGCTAACTTTAAAACATCGTATCTCCTTCGTTATAAATCGGTTTTTAGTGATTCAAGCGACCACGTTTTCGTGTTTGAGAGTACTTTCTATATATGAAAGCTAAAATAACGCCATGTTTACTGATTTTTCCAAAGTTTACATTTCTGGACAGCGGGTATATATATATGTTAAAAACTCGTTTTCTTGGTTCGCGGCTTGATCAAACGACTACAACACAACTCCACAAGTACACACATCCTACCATACACCTTCTTAGGGTGTCATGGGTCCTAAACATCACTAAAAATAGTAGGCTTCGCGGGGATGTTAATAAAACATACAGATCTATGGATTGGGATAGTTTTAATGAAAAATAAAACAAGTGGTATACATAACATAGGTTTTGCATGGATAGCTCTCGAAATAAATAGGAAATACAACAATATAAGAACAAAGAGAGTATGAAAAGATCAAAAATAGTGTTCTTGAGCTTACTTGATGATTGGTGAGCTAGGATGAAAAACGACCACAACCTTGGAGTTTTTATTACAAAACTCTAACAAGGAAGGTATTCGGGACAAGAATGAAACTTGATCTTCAAAAATTTATGGAATCTCCTTTGTCTTGGGTTGGTGCCGTGAGCTAGGGAGGAGAGGGAGAGAGTTGTGTGTTTTAATTTTGCTAGTGAAATGTGTTATGAAAATGTTATGAAATAAATTTTAGTTTTTATACTAACTTTGCATTTAAAGCTTTTTAACTTATAAGGTAAAAAAAAATTAAACTAGGGGTGGCACATGGTTTAATTAGAAGTGGTTTTGTGGTATTTTTGGCATATAAGATATTTTAGAGTAGGATTTAGTTAGTTTCGTGTATAATTTCGGCGTTATCGGGTACCGGGTTAACTGAAAATAAAACGTGACGAATAAAAATAAAATTCGACAAAGTTGTAAAAACTCATAAAATCATGTTACTGATAAAAATCGGGTGTTAAAATAGTGATCGTGATGAGATATCGCAAACCGATGGAGTTATAAGCCCTAACCGGGAAAATATAGCAAAAGGTTTCAAAACACCGGGTAATTAATAATATAAATTTTATATCATTAAAAATAGCATGAAAGTATATTAGGATCATAATCGGGAGTATTTGAGTATAATATTAGTAGTAATGACTGAGTGGTAACGTTTAATGAACATACGTAAATTGAAATGATGCAATCCCGAGCATAGTAAAGACTCAAAAATGCGAATTGTGACATCCAGGTATAAGGGTCAGAGTATTTTCCGTTAGGAGATAAGAAAAATAAAAGTTACTGATAACTGCAGACGATGCGACGTATCCAAAAAGATGGATACGCCGTATCTTATAATCGTTAAAATTTAATCAGACTTTATTCAGAAAATAGATACGCCGCTTTAGAAATTAGAATGCGCCGTATCTGTTTTAATTATCAAAAATCGATATTCTTATTAAAATTAAATGCGTCATATTAACAAAAGTTAATGCGCCGTATTTTCGTTATGTTTCAAAATATAAGATTTTTGATTCAGAAGATGCGCCGTATCGATAAAGATCGATACGCCGTATCTGTTTAATAATTCGAAAACTGTTTTTAATTAAAATAATAGATACGCCGTATCTGCTAAAGCAGATGCGTCGTATGGCGTTAAAGTTTAGAAAAAAATTTTATCAAAAACAGATACGCCGTATCTTGGGGAAAGATGCGTCGTATCGAATTAATTAAACGCGTTGTATTTTATAAAAATTGAACGCAATACGCCGTATCTGAGAAATCAGATGCGCCGTATCGTTCGATTTAGCTCAGTACAACGATAGCAGAACACAAAAAAATACGAAAAATAAAAAAAAATAAAAACACACAAACGAAAATAAACACAAACAAAAGCAAACAAATAACACACAAAAACAGAAAATATGCAAAATAGTACAATGAATGCAAATTAATCTAATACACAACAAAATTAGCAGTTAGATAAAAAAAAAATAGAAACCTAATTAAAATACTAATCAAATTAACAGATAATAACAATTCACTCCCCGGCAACGGCGCCAAAAACTTGATGCGTAGCGTGTGTCGTTGCGGTTTAGCAGTTTTAATGCCTACTCAAGTTTTAAATTTATATTTAGCCGACTTATCAATAACACACACACTTAACGAGCAGTGTACCCGGTCAGTATGAATATAATGGTAAGTAGAGTGTCGATCACTAAGAGTGGAACGTATTATCTAGTTATTCTAATCAGTATTTTAATATATTAAGTTAGCTATACAACCTAATCTAACGCAAGGGGGTTTCAGCCTGAGAGACTGGCACGATTTGGTTGCAATTAAATAATAAACTAAACCAATAGGCACGAATCAGCAAGTAGCACACACGTACACAGATAAATACTCGAGACAATAAGAGGGTTGTCCTGATAGATAAGTAGTTTGTCACTTGTTTTATTGCTAGTGTTATATGAAGTGTATAGTTCGATGCAACGCACCGAGATTAAGTCCTTTCTCGTTGGTTCTAATCTTATCGGCGAGTAAACCCTTAATGATTACTTATGACTATCCTATTTATCTTTCTCCTACTTTTCTACAGACCATAGAATGCATAGGCGATCTAATAAACAGGCGAGGGCAGAGGCATGGCGACCCGATCAACGCTCAGCTAGCAACAGAGGTTATCAATGCACTAATAAAAGTCACCAATGACATCAACATATAAACTTTAATTAATGAGAAAGCAGTTTTAAGGGAGTGCAATCTTTCCGTTGTCACATTACACAAGCCACCAATCTTGATGAATTAAAGTTTACTAACACAATAAAACAAAACTACTTAATGAATTAAACACATGCAACACCTTCTTACAGCTCTTGTATCTTTGATTTGGGTGTGTCTTGTGCTGCTACCTTGACTGAATTCGTCCTAGGTTTCTGTACTTCGGTCTTCTGTTAAAACTTCGGAACTCTTAATTCGTCTGGTCTTTGGGGTATTTATAGTTTCTGTCTGAGGGTAAGATGCGGCGCATCTAGTAAGTAGATGCGGCGCATTTACTTAACTTCGCGTGGGGTCCAAGATTATAATATTCAGGAATATTCGTACACCGCCAGGAGATGCGGCGTATCTTCATCTTTGGATGCGGCGCATGTCCTCTTGTATCTTGGATTGTATCTGGTGAGATCTTGATAGCGATGCGCCGTATGTGATAAGCAAGATGCGGCGCATCTGGAGCAGATTAGTCTTGATCTTGTCCATTTCAGTAGACTCTTAACTTCTTGCATGTTTTGCCCCATAATTAGTCCAAAATCGCCAAGTTTCACCAAATGCTTGTTTTCAACTGAGAATTACAAAAGTAAACGATTAAGTATCAATCCTCATACATAATATAGTAAAACAAGTCAAATTAATAGGATAAATGATCGCAATAAAATGTACTTATTTGAGTTCATCAAAGCTATTGTTGCAAGATATGGTGGGAATGAAGCCACCAAGAAAACCCAGAAGACCCTTCTCAAGCATCAGTTTGAGAACTTTACAGCAACAAGCAATGAGTCGTTGGATCATATGTTTAATTGGCTTCAAAAGCTGGTGAGTCAATTGGCTGTTCTAGGAATTGAGATGCCTCAGGAAGATCTCAATTCCAAATTTCTGAGGAGTCTACCTTCTGAATGGGCTATGCATGTGGTTGTATGGAAAAACAAGCCTGATATAGATTCCATGAGCTTAATGGATCTCTATAGCAACTTCAAGATAGTTGAACATGATATTAAGAAGTCTGCTGGATCAAGCTCAAGCTCAAGCTCAGGGAATTTGGCCTTTGTATCAACTCCCAGTTCCTCAAGTCCAGATGTAGAAGTGCAAGTTGCTGGAGCAGTTGGTACTGCTAGTGCAAACCTTGGTACTACTAGCACCTCAAGCAGTACTAGTGGACTTTTGAATGATGATACTTATTGTGCTTTCTTGACTACTCAGCACAATGGAAGTATATTGACTCATTCAGATCTTCAAGAGATTGATGAAGATGATATTGAAGAGATGGATATCTAGTGGCAGCTCTCTCTTCTTAGCTTGAGAGCTAGGAGATTCTTGAAGAAGACTGGCAAGAAGATTGTCATAAACAGTAATGATGTTGCAGGGTATGACAAGTCTAAGATTGAGTGTTTCAACTGCCACAAGAAAGGTCATTATTCAAGGGAGTGCAGATTGCCAAGCCAACATGATGGAAAGAGCAGAGGTTATGGAAACAAGTCAAGGGTTGTGGAGGTTACTGATTCAAGCTCGAAAGCCATGGTTGCCATTGATGGCTTAGGATTTGACTGGAGCTACATTGCAGAGGAGGAAGCAGAAGCATCTACAGAGGTTGCTCTCATGGCATTCTCAGATTCTGAGGTACAAGTTTCAAAATGTTCTAAATCTTGTGAAGCTTTAAAAGATCTAGAAACACTTAAGACAAGATATGAGAATCAGAGAAAAGAGTTAGTTGAAACTGCTTTTAGCTTAGCAAATCATAAGAGAGCTTTAGCTGTCTTAGAAGAACAAATTGTTCATTATAAAAGTAATGAGTCTAAGTTTTCTGATGATATGATTATTGTTAAGAGAGACTTAATGTTTAGAGAGAATGAGATCACTATGTTAAAACATGAGCTAGAACAGGTTAAGAAAGCTAAGGAGAACATTCAGATGAGTGTAGACACACTAGAATACACATCAAAAGGTGTTCAAAAGATAATTGAGTGTCAGATCCTTAATAAAGCTAAGTCAGGCCTAGGATATAAGTCAGTTCCACCTCCCTATAGAGGAATTCCAACACCCCCAGGCATAGACTTAGAACACACAAGACTCCCTGAATTTTAATTACCTGGGATTAACTATGGTCCTCAACCCAAGAAGGATGTAGTTGATAAACCTGTGTATGAAAGTGAAAGTGATAAATCACTATCTGAGGACAAGGTGTCTTCTGATAGGTCCTCAGCTAAGGACTCAGATGCTCCAACCATTGAGGAATGGACTTCTGATGATGAGGAATATCAGGCTGTGGTTAAGCCTGTTAGTGCTAAAGTGGAGGAACCAAAAGTTCCAAAGATGGTTAAATCTGAGACTGTTAGGCCTAGATAAAATGCCAAACCTTTTAGACCAACAGTTAGGTATGCAGAAATGTATAGAACCACAAACAAGCCAAGAGGCAACCAAAGGAATTGGAATGACCTCAAATCTCACCAATTAGGGGAGGATTTTTTCTGCTATAGGAAAGCTTGTTACTCTTGTGGTAGCTTTGACCATCTTGCAGATTATTGTGATAAATGGGTATCTGGATATACAAATCATAGGTTGAGAATAGCAAGACCTCAATCTTTTCTTAGGAATGATAGAATGATACCTAGATCAGTTCTTTTAAGGTCTGGACCTAAAGCAGTTCAAACTGCTAGACCAGCAGTTCAGACTGTTAGACCTATGAGAACAATTCACCCAAGGCCACCAGTTCAAAATGCAATAACTGTTTTTAAACCATCATACAAAACTGGTAAAAGAACTTTTTATGAGAAAGCAGTGGTGAAAAACCAAGTTTGGAAACCAAAGGTGACAACTACCAAGCCAGCAGTTCCAACTGCTAGCAGAGTAGTTGGTACTGGTATGAATAAAAACACTGCTAAGGGAAATATGGGTACTGGAGTGAATGCATCAGCATGTTGGGTTTGGAGACCTATTAAACCCAATGGTGCTAAGAATGTTTTAAAAAGAATGAATTATGTTGATGCTAGAGGAAAGCCTAAGTCTGTTTTGGCTTGGGTTCCACAAGGAAATTAATTTTTCTTGTTTTATGCATTGTTAGTCATATGCTTGTATCTTGTTTCTTTGTTTTTGGACTAACAATTGCAGGATTGGAGAGAAAACACCAAGGGATTATGAATGCTTGATGTTTTGGACTAAATGGTGTTCTGGAGATTAGTATGTGATCTTTGCATATAAAAAATGGTAATTGGTTCACCATGTCTTATCCACATAAGAACCAACTAGTCCAGAGCAAACGGTTTCTGGTAAAGACTAATCAAATCCGTTGATAGTTGACAATTTACCAAAAATTGTATGGTTATCAGCTCACCATATCTAAGTGTGAAGAGTTGGCTAGTCCAAAGCAAACGGCTATTGGTAAAGACATATCAAATCCGTTGATAGCTGATAGTTTGCTAAAAACTATGTTTGAGCCATGGTATTTTAAAAAAAATTATTTCAAAAGTTCATACGGCTCAACAAAATTTTTGCAACAGTTGGTACGGTTAGTACAAAGTTAGGACGGCTCAACTAGCCGTTGTAAAAATCTGTCAGTAATTAATTTTCTAGCCGTTGGGGTAAAACCTTTATTCTTAAGATACTTATAGGGATTTTTATAGACGATAATTATCTTTTTACCATAAATTTATTTATTCTCTTTCTAAAGATAATTTATCTCATACGCATATTTCGCAAAACCCTAAACAGTACCTATAAACCCCAAGCGACTACATAAAACCTCAATTCCAATTTACACGATCATTGTCTTGCTATAATCTTTCATTTTTCATCATTAAGAATGGCTGGATTGGAATTTGTTAAGCGTCACAACCAGGTTGCGTTTTTAGAGAAAACAGAGCAAGGAGATGGGCCAAAGTTTTATGAGATTGTGGACTTTCTCAACCACTCTCACATAAGGTATGCTCTAACTATTTCTCCTACTCTTTATGTCTCGCACATTACACAGTTCTGGCAGAATTCATCTGTCTTGACAAGTGATGACGGAGACATAGAAATTCATACTGAAGTAGATGGTATTAAGTTTGTTGTTACCGAGTCTATAATTAGGAGACATCTTAAATTAAATGACTCAGATGGTATCCACACTATGCTAAATACTAAAATTTGGGAAGAACTTACAAAAATGGGGTATGATACATCTGAAAACAAATTGACTTTTCAAAAAGGATGTTTCTCACCTCAATGGAGATTTTTGATACATACCCTTTTAAGTTGTTTAAGTCCTAAAAAGACTGCTTGGGAGCAGTTCAGTAGCAATATTGCTATTGCTCTCATTTGCTTGTCTACAAACAGAGTTTTTAACTTTTCAAAATTTATTTTTGAGGGTATGGCATCAAATGTTAACAGTAAAACAAAGTTTCTAATGTATCCAAGATTTGTTCAAACTCTTTTGAATAAAAAGAAATATTTGCTTACAAAACCAACAGAAACTTTTGCTACGCCTAGCCTTCAATCAAAAGTTTTTCAAAATATGGCTATGGCTAGTAGGCTTTTTCAAGGGGAACCAGTTCCATTGTTTCCTCAAATGCTTCAAACTGAGTTGGGTGAAGGTTCAGCAGTTCCAACTGATCCCCATCACACATCCACTCAAGAACTTGAAACAACCCAACCACCAACCATCACAACTTATAGGAGAAGGTCTAAACCTAGTTTAACTAGGGTTGTGACTAGATCCTTGCACAAAGATTCACCTCTCCTAGCAGGTCACACAGCTAGAAGTGATGAGGGTAGCTCTTCACAAACTGAATTGATGGAAATATGTACCAAGTTAGTTGACAGAGTAAAGACCTTGGAGGAGGAGCTTAAGAAGAACAATGAGGAGCTGAAATCTCATAAAGAAATGTTTTCCAAAGTCTACACCAAGCTAACTAAAAGGGTGAAGAAGCTTGAAGATCAGTTAAAGAAGAAAAGGGCAAAAGTGATATTGGATGATGATTCTTCTGATGATGATGATTCAGATGGTTCAGAAGGGGATGATGAAAATTCTTCCAAACAGGGGAGGAAATTTGGTAAAGACAAGGATAGATCAGGTTCTCAGGGGAGGCATGATAAAGGTTCAGAACAAGATGAAGGTTTTGGTAATGTTGCAGATATTGGTTCAGGTTCTGGTTATGTTCAAGAAGTAGTTCAAACTGCTGAGACAGAGCATCAAGCAGTTCCAACTGGTGAAACTTCTGCTGAGCAAGTTTATGAAAGAAGAAGAGCAGATAAAGGGAAGAAGCCAATGACATCTGAAGAAGTTGCTGCTGCTCAAGAACTTGAAAGGCTTAAGAGATTAAAACCAAAAACTCAAGATCAGATAGATCATGATGCAGAAGTTGCAAGGCAAATGATAGAAGAAGATTTGGCTAATGAAGAAGCTAAACAAGCTCAGATAGCTCAAGATGAGGAATTTGCAAGAAAAATGGCTGCTGATGATGTACGAAACATAGCTGAATTCATGGAAAGAACAAGATCAAAAGAAGTAAATCAAGAGGAGTTCAATGAACAGCTACAATATTTGTTGGATTCTGATGTGATTGTAAGAGCTCAAGCTTCAATGGTTCGCAAAGACAAACAGTTGAATGAAGAAGAAAAGACAGAGGAGCTTAAAGAGTTCATACTCAAAAAGAATGGAGTAGCAACATGGGAAGATCTGATTCAGAGGATAAGAGAAAGGGAGAAGTCAGGATACAAGATAAAGTTGCCAACAAAGAAGGAACAAGTTGAGTCTATGAAACATTATTTGAAGAACTCAGCAAATTACACTATGAATGACTTCAAGGGAAAATCTTATGCCATAATTGAAAGGGAATTCTATGAAACTTATGCTATTCTGAACACTCCAAGAAGAGGTTTCAAAACAGGTAAGAAGAGAGAATCAGAAACTATGGAATCAGATGTTGCAAAGAAACAAAAGTCTGAAGAAGAAGGATTAACAAATGAGAAGATCAGAAGTATGATGATGATTGTTCCAAAATCTTCTTATATCAAACCTTTTCAAGTAAAACATCCAATCATTGACTGGGAAGTGTTCATTGATGGAAGAATGAAAGGATGGAAGATAATCAGACTTGGAGATATTTCTGAATGGTACAAGTTGTTTGAAGATTTACTCAAAGGTTTTGACAGAGAAGATCTTAATCAACTATGGAGCTTAGTGAAAGAGAGATTCAGAGATAAAGATCCTATTGAAGATAAAGATAAAGAATTATGGGTTCAACTGAAGAGAATTTATGAACCAGATGGTGGAGAGTCAATATGGAGATTTCAATCACAAGTCATGGATGTCACTTGGAAGTTATTTGGAACGTGTGAAGTACATAGAGTGTCTACCAAGGATGGAATAGAGATCTATATGCTGGTTGAAAAAGATTATCCACTCAAACCAGGTGTTTTGACAATGATGGTAAGTGTTAGGCTAGAAGCTAATGAAGAATCTAAGATGGCTGATATGTTGGTGACAAAGATATTCAACCTTGCAGAAGAAGTGAAAGCTAGATCTAAGAGATTTGCTTGATAGGTGTTTGAAAGAATTTTATTCATATAAGAGATAAAGCTTAATTTGAAGAAACTTAGTGATTTGGATAGAAATCATAAGTTTAGGGGAGGATTGTTAGGAAATTAAGCTATAATAGTTAGAACTGTTGAAGATAACAGTTAGGACTGTTGAAAATGGAAGTTAGTACTGCTGAAGAGTTTTGAAGACATAAGCAGTTAGGACTGCTGAGTGAAGAAGTTTGTACTGTTTATGATTTATGTAATAGATAATTATGGAAAAGATATTGTGAATATCTTATACGTTTTAGTTGATAGTTATCTTGTAAAGGAATCCTTGGTCTATAAAATGATTGCCTAGGTTAAAGTTTAGAGATACACATATACAGAGATATAGAAGTACGAATTAATTCATAGAGATTCAAGGTTGTAAACCCTAGTGATAGGAGATCACTCGTATTATTGTTTCAATAATATTGAATCGTTGAAGTTCATTATTTTGTGTTCATTCATTGTTACATACAAAACACAAACACATAAAGTCTTCTAAGTGCTAGATAGTAAATTCCGTGTGCTAGACTATGTATAATTCTTAGTATCACATCTAACACAAGGCATGTGTGTAGATCCGGTCAAATTTTACAATAACACTTTTATGAAAAACTTTTTAGTTAAATAAACGTAAAATTAGGAACAACCCCTTGTGCACTAGAACTTAGGCTATATTTAGTCCCCAACGTTCCAGTACCTTGCTCCTACTCCGGTTCACAATTTTAAACCCTAAAACAAATTCCTTTTCTTTAATTACTTACGGTTGTCAATTCAACAAACGCAATTCGTAATTTAAAATTTAACACCCGATATACCCAATTCTCCCAACGATTATTTCTAACGTATTTTTATACTTCCAAAAAGATTACCAAAGTTCCAAAAATATTTCATTACGCCTAAGGTAAATTCTTTATATCTTACGTTTAATTACGTATAACTTTCGTTAATCACCAAATCAACAACCAATACCTATTTTTAACACCCAATACATACAACATATACACTTTTGTATCAAAACAACTCATCTAATCCCATTTTTACCCATTATGCCGCCCCCCCTCCTTGTCTTGTAAATAATGGTTAGACAAAAATGGTACATGGCATTAATTTGCCAAAAGAATCCCTAAAACATGGAAGTCTCATTTCAAATGGGAGGCTTGACCCAAAATTTGTCCCCTCCCTAAGACCCCTAATCGGCCACCCTCCTCCAACTAGCCAAAATGATAACCTTGACTTTACTATTGAACCTTTGAATACTTTTAGTATAAATAGATCCAAAGTATCTTCCTTTTGCACCTAGTTAGTTCAAGTAAAGAAAAAAAATATAATCATCTCCTCTCTATACAAACAATTCGACACACTATAAGGAGCAAGGAAGAAAATATCTTGATTTTGGTTAAGTTCAAGCATACTTAGGGTACT
The DNA here is from genome assembly GCA_021014915.2 of Artemisia tridentata subsp. tridentata. Classification (NCBI taxonomy): domain Eukaryota; kingdom Viridiplantae; phylum Streptophyta; class Magnoliopsida; order Asterales; family Asteraceae; genus Artemisia; species Artemisia tridentata. The sequence goes on along the minus strand of CP139503.1, from coordinate 110,228,530 downwards.
TTAGTAAGGGTTTGGAGCATTAATCTTGGGGTTAATCAAGTGTCTTACAACTCTCACCTCACTAATCTCTTTTGTAAGTATTCTTACATTTGCAAAACTTCATGTTTTTCATGTTATAATGCTAGCCCAAGTATATATACTTAGTTATCACTTGGTACATGTTGATAAAGTTTTACATTCACAATGATCCTTTAACAAAAGATTATGTTTTAGACAAGTTTTTATTACAAGAAAACTAGTTAGTAAAAATCTCCACAAGAAGGTGTTGAAAACATTATTGATGATCATTTACATGGACTCTTGAATATTGCTAAATTAGTGTTAGATCACTATTGTTATGTTGAGAAGTTGATGGATGAACTAGGACTAGATTTGGAGTTGTTGTTAAGAGGTTATAATAACTAGAAGATTAGGAAAATGTTTTGACACTCTTAAAAATGAATCTGTCCCGTTTTGATTAATACAGAAAAATCAGTAGTGTGGTGACAAGTTTATGCTAGAAATATAGAAAATAGACTCAATAACGAAAACGTAGCCGCTTGAATGAGTTAAAACGGGCTTATAACGAAAAAGATACGCTAGTTTCAATTTAAACGACGAAAACTAAATTTTCAGAAAATAGTTGAAGCTGTTAAGAATTTTGAGAGATGAAAACTGAGGTTAAATGGTAACTAGACTAGCCGAGACCTTAGAAATCCGATAGTACACTTAAATACCTTCGCGGGGATAGGTAAAACTTAAGAAACGGAGCTACGACGCAAAAGTTATGGCCTAACAAAAGTTTACGACGACATATACGTTGACAGCTTATATTTTTGCTATTAGAAAAGCTGTTAGGATTAATTGAAGTAGATTTTGGACACTTTAGGGTGTATTTTGGCTAAAATGACGCAAACGAAAATGGTAGAACCTTATATGCACTTATTAGGCGCGTTATAGATTTTTGAAATACTTATTAACATGACGACTAAAATTTGATCATGAGATAAACAAGTTACGTTTTCTAAAAGGGTAACTTTCTAAAATAAATGATCAAATTGACGCAACTACATTCTGACGATAAATATTGCAACAACATGTACAAGTGATAAAGTAAAGTATGAACTTGCGTGCATGGCCTTGTTTTTGAACCTAAGACATATGTATTATTTAGGTCGCGATTAGAGTTATCGGACTTTATTTACCATTTACCAACCGAGATTTACTTTTGCTAAGGTGAGTTTCATAGCCCCACTTTTTACTGTTTTACTAATGTATTTGAAATACTTGGGGTGGGAATACATAGCTTATTTTTACATATGGACATAAGTGCATTAAACATTTATTGATTGCCTAAGTTGTTGTCGTTTGCCATAAATTCCCCACAATCATGAACCATTAATTATTTTATAAGTGCGAATGTTGTGAATAGATCTATTGGGGGTAAACTCCCCTGTCCAGGTTGGTCGCTCCAACTGGTCAAACGGACGCATTTCATTTGATGTGGTACAGATGTTTGGCAAAGCACCTGTTTGGGGTGATAATATGAACTAAACTGTTAAGGCTTCGGTGTCATGAGCTTAGTGCCACAGTAACTTTTTTCATGAACATGTTTTGATATATTGTCTTTGAAATCTTGTAGTCCATGCATAACTTGATTACTTAAACCTATGAACTCACCAGCTTTATGCTGACCCCTTTTAGCGTGTATTCTCAGGTGTAGATCTTTACCACAGCACAATCTATTGTTGGAGGCGCTTGGTGAGGGCACAGTCGTGGGTTACTCTGATATATTTGGGACAACTGTTCATTTATATGGGCCATATTTCCGCTTCAAATTAAATGTTGTAAACTTATATGCTATGATATTGTAACTAATTTTGCTAAATAAATAAGGTAAATTTTCTCTTTACTTTGTGTTGTGATCCAATTTAGTAGCACCCCAGCGACATGTATGCTTCCGCTGCACCCGTTTTGGGGGTGTTTTAGATTGGTACCAGAGCCTTGGTTATAGAGAACTGAATATATTTTTACAAACCTAGACTATAACCACTTTTTACAAAAACAAAACCCTATGACTGCCACGTGCTCGCCTGCCAAGCCTTCTGCCTCACTACTGTTTGCTTGTCATAACTATGCATTATACGTTACTATTTGATCACTTATACTGATTTGACTTCCACTATCTACTATAAGTATTTTCTGTATATTTATACATACATACCGTACCTATTACAACGTTACGCCTTTTTCCCTACGTAATATCACTATTTGACTTTGAGTTAGGACACCCATCTAGGTCTTTCAAAACAACTTTTAAAAGCTAGAGAAGTATTACTGGTATAACTGAAATAACATACACACTTGTACTTTTTGAATATCCTCTAAACCTTCCGAGATATCATAATTAATACAAATGGTCTCTAAAAATTTTTACAATCATATGTGACATCGTTTTACGTAACATTAAAACCCGTTATAGTCTGCCAATTTCCCTAAATCTCCCGTGATAGCCTGCCAATTTCCCTAAATCTTCCGTTTTAGTCTGCCAATTTCCCTGATCACCTTATTAACCGTTTCTGAAGACTAGTTTGAATGCTCGTCCCATACTTTAGAACATCTACATCACCTCGTAAACCACCGCCCAGAAGTACGCCAGTTAATCATAACACGACCTCAAGCTTTCATCTTATGACATGCCATCTTAGAGCACCTACTTTTAGGAAACGTCTTTATTACGTCTCACTCTTCATTTCTTATTTTGAAGAAAAATGCCACCAAAGAAACAAAGCATGAGTGCAGCCGCTATCGATCGACTTGTTGCTCAACAAGTCGCTGCACAAGTTGCTGCTGTTATGGCTGAATACGAGACCCAACGCAACAGTGGTAACGGCGGAGAAGCTAGTGGAACGGCAACCAGGGTTGAACCCGCGGCTCGTGGGTGTACTTACAATGAATTTTTGGGTTGCAAGCCGCAGACTTTCAGTGGCGCGGAAGGAGCTGTCAGTTTGGTACGATGGTTTGAAAAGTTGGAATCGACTTTCCGTATGTGCAACTGCGCAGAGAACTGTAAGGTGAAATATGTTACAGGTACCTTGTTGGATGGTGCCTTATCATGGTGGAATGCTTATGCCCAATCAGTGGGAATTGATGCTGCTTTTGAATTACCATGGGCTGAATTCAAGGAGATGGTAACAGCTGAGTATTGTTCGAGGAATGAGGTTCAAAAGTTGGAAGTTGAATTTTGGAACTTAACAGTGAAAGGGTATGATATTGCAGCTTATACTAAACGATACCATGAATTGGCTACTCTCTGTCCTGAGATGGTTTCTACTACACAGAAAAAGATTGAAAGGTACATCTGGGGACTTCCATCTAATATTCAAGTAAATGTCACATCCTCTAAGCCATGTACTCTGGATGAGACAATCCGAATGTCTCACAATCTGATGGACCAAGTTGTTCAAGCAAGGGATGCTCGAGATGTCAACGACAGCAATAGCAACAAAAGGAAGAGGCATGATAACCAGGGAGACAAGCATACTCTACAATAAGATAAGAGACAAGAAGTGGTGAAAGCCAATGCTCCTGGGCCAGGTGATCAGAAAAGGTATGCTGGAACCCTACCTGAGTGCAACAAATGTAAGTATCACCACACTGGACCTTGCCCCGCTACATGTTGGAAGTGCAAAAGGGTTGGTCATCAAGCTAAAAATTGTAGGGTCCATACCCCGGTAACTTGCTTTGAATGTGGTGAAAAAGGACACCTTAGGAGTGATTGCCCAAAGTTGAGGAATCAAAATGGAGGAAGAACTCGTGTGGGAGCATACGCATCAATCGGAGGAGAAGCTTGCCAGGATCTTGTCGACGTTACGAGCGAGGATGATGTTTAAGGAAAAGTTTATGCTTGTATAATAAAACCGAAGTCTAAACCCTCTAGGGTTGTATTTCTTTTGCGTTTTACATTAAGTACTTTCGTATCAGTTTCATGTATTATTACGAATTTCTGTCTAATGAATGTTCTATCTTTTATTATCGCCGCGATACGACAACTCTCGTCCATTACACTCTTAATTTCACTACCTTTCCTCAATTGTTTTACGATAATACGATACTACTCTACTATAAACTAATTTATTTATATCCTGTAAAATGTCTGAATTTATCCTATAGGCTCTTGCCACCTTATGAAATGTTTTGCCAATTACCGAATAAATCTGTTTTGTTACCATTTCACAATCTACTTTACAACTATCCTGTAAACTACTTTTGTTATCGACCCATAAACTGTATTACTACTTTGAAAACTATCTTGACCGTCATTTTATAAACAAAACGATTAATACTATTAAACTATAATGTTGTTTTGACTAAACCAAGCATTACATCATTAGTCCTCAATTATGCATAGACTGGCCACCTATGTCTAATTCCGGAAGAATCATGTTATGATTGGAATAGTCACCCTTAAACCTTACCTAAAAATAAACTTTTGATGGGCAGAACTTATAAGCCATTCATTGGCACTCGCCTCAAGAAGCACCGTAACCGAGGAAACTTTTAACTCAACCCCGTCTTGAAAAGCTAGCCCCATTTCATACCATGTTCCGAGCCAACAAAGTTGAATTCCTATTGTAAAGGTTCGCTAGAATTCTCAACGAGGTCCCGAGATCACTTGGGAACGAGAAGACCAGATCCGTCAAAAATATCTACACCTCTTCACTGACTCCACTCCAACGACCAACACTGATTCAATCTCGCGGACGAGATTCCTTTAAGGGTGGCAGACTGTAACAACCCGTAATTTTCCATGACAACATTTATTTTCAAACTCTAATTTATTACTTTGAAATTTTACAATAACACTTTTATGAAAAACTTTTTAGTTAAATAAACGTAAAATTAGGAACAACCCCTTGTGCACTAGAACTTAGGCTATATTTAGTCCACAACGTTCCAGTACCTTGCTCCTACTCCGGTTCACAATTTTAAACCCTAAAACAATTTCCTTTTCTTTAATTACTTACGGTTGTCAATTCAACAAACGCAATTCGCAATTTAAAATTTAAAACCCGATATACCCAATTCTCCCAACGATTATTTCTAACATATTTTTATACTTCCAAAAAGATTACCAAAGTTCCAAAAATATTTCATTACGCCTAAGGTAAATTCTTTATATCTTACGTTTAATTACGTATAACTTTCGTTAATCACCAAATCAACAACCAATACCTATTTTTAACACCCAATACATACAACATATACACTTTTGTATCAAAACAACTCATCTAATCCCATTTTTACCCATTATGCCGCCCCCCTCCTTGTCTTGTAAATAATGGTTAGACAAAAATGGTACATGGCATTAATTAGCCACAAGAATCCCTAAAACATGGAAGTCTCATTTCAAATGGGAGGCTTGGCCCAAAATTTGTCCCCCCTAAGACCCCTAATCGGCCACCCTCCTCTAACTAGCCAAAATGATAACCTTGACTTCACTATTGAACCTTTGAATACTTTTAGTATAAATAGATCCAAAGTATCTTCATGTTGCACCTAGTTAGTTCAAGTAAAGAAAAAAAAATATAATCATCTCCTCTCTATACAAACAATTCGACACACTATAAGGAGCAAGGAAGAAAATATCTTGATTTTGGTTAAGTTCAAGCATACTTAGGGTACTTTAGTAAGGGTTTGGAGCATTAATCTTGGGGTTAATCAAGTGTCTTACAACTCTCACCTCACTAATCTCTTTTGTAAGTAATCTTACATTTGCAAAACTTCATGTTTTTCATGTTATAATGCTAGCCCAAGTATATATACTTAGTTATCACTTGGTACATGTTGATAAAGTTTTACATTCACAATGATCCTTTAACAAAAGATTATGTTTTAGACAAGTTTTTATTACAAGAAAACTAGTTAGTGAAAATCTCCACAAGAAAGTGATGAAAACATTATATATACATGTATTTTAGTAAGCTTGTAATTTTAAACATTCTTGATGATCATTTACATGGACTCTTGAATATTGCTAAGTTAGTGTTAGATCACTATTTTTATGTTGAGAAGTTGATAGATGAACTAGGACTAGATTTGGAGTTGTTGTTAAGAGGTTATAATAACTAGAAGATTAGGAAAATGTTTTGACACTCTTAAAAATGAATCTGTCCGGTTTGATTAATACAGAAAAATCAGTAGTGTGGTGACAAGTTTAGGCTAGAAATATAGAAAATAGACTCAATAACGAAAACGTAGCCGCTTGAATGAGTTAAAACGGGCTTATAACGAAAAAGATACGCTAGTTTCAATTTAAACGACGAAAACTAAATTTTCAGAAAATAGTTGAAGCTGTTAAGAATTTTGAGAGATGAAAACTGAGGTTAAATGGTAACTAGACTAGCCGAGACCTTATAAATCCGATAGTACACTTAAATACCTTTGCGCGGATAGGTAAAACTTAAGAAACGGAGCTACGACGTAAAAGTTATGGCCTAACAAAAGTTTACGACGACATATACGTTGACAGCTTATATTTTTGCTATTAGAAAAGCTGTTAGGATTAATTGAAGTAGATTTTGGACACTTTAGGGTGTATTTTGGCTAAAATGACGCAAACGAAAATGGTTGAACCTTATATGCACTTATTAGGCGCGTTATAGATTTTTGAAATACTTATTAACATGACGACTAAAATTTGATCATGAGATAAACAAGTTACGTTTTCTAAAAGGGTAATTTTCTAAAATAAATGATCAAATTGACGCAACTATATTTTAACGATAAATATTACAACAACATGTACAAGTGATAAAGTAAAGTATGAACTTGCATGCATGGCCTTGTTTTCGAACCTAAGACATATGTATTATTTAGGTCGCGATTAGAGTTATCAGACTTTATTTACCGTTTACCAATTTACCAACGGAGATTTGCTTTTGCTAAGGTGAGTTTCACAGCCCCACTTTTTATAGTTTTACTAATCGATTTGAAATACTTGGGGTGGGAATACATCGCTTATTTTTACATATAGACACAAGTGCATTAAACATTTATTGATTGCTTAAGTTGTTGTCGTTTGCCATAAATTCCCCACAATCATGAACCGTTAATTACTTTGTAAGCTCGAATGTTGTGAATAGATCTATTAGGGGTAAACTCCCCCGTCCGGGTTGGTCGCTCCAACTGGTCAAACGGACGCATTTCATTTGATGTGGTACAGGTGTTTGGCAAAGCACCTGTTTGGGGTGATAATATGAACTAAACTGTTAAGGCTTCGGTGTCATGAGCTTAGTGCAACAGTAACCTTTTTCATGAACATGTTTTGATATATTGTCTTTGAAATCTTGTGGTCCATGCATAACTTGATTACTTAAACCTATGAACTCACCAGCTTTATGCTGACCCCTTTTAGCGTGTATTCTCAGGTGTAGATCTTTACCACAGCACAATCTATTGTCGGAGGCGCTTGGCGAGGGCACAGTCGTGGGTTACTCTGATATATTTGGGACAACTGTTCATTTATATGGGCCATATTTCCGCTTCAAATTAAATGTTGTAAACTTATATGCTATGATATTGTAACTAATTTTTCTAAATAAATAAGGTAAATCTGTTCTCTTTACTTTGTGTTGTGATCCAATTTAGTAGCACTCCAGCGACATGTATGCTTCCGCTGGACCCCTTTTTGGGGGTGTTACAGTTACCTAGCCTGAGAGGTGGATCATTGGAAAAGTTAAGTTCAGTCTCACCCCTAGGATGAACATCTGAACCCCCCATTGTTTCCATGTGACTTGGTCATTCACCTGAATCAGTTCCATGTGGACCGGACTCATTAGAAGTTGTCTTGGTTCGGGTCTTAATAATGTTACCATTGTCCTGTACTACTGCTAAGCTAGACACAGTAATGGTAGCCCTTGCCAACATGTCACTCTCTCCCCCTATTGACAGCCTCATCTGCAACAGTTGGTATAGAACCACTAGCAGTAGCATTAACTGTGTACTAGCAGTAGTAACTTGTATACTAGCAGTATTAACAGCTTACTAACAGCAGTAACTGTGTACTAGCAGTAGTAAACACTTGGCATATTTTTCATTGAAGTTCATGAGCAGCAATAACTCCAGCTGAGCAGCATTGACACAAATATGAGCAGCAGTTACTCTAACAGCATCATGAAAACTTTTAATCCCAACATTTCCTATATTTTTTATGCAGAAAGAAGCTGATGACCAGATCAAGGAAGGAACCTTGAGTCTTGATAATGACACTGATGCCATGACAGTTGTGTTTGGTAAGGAAAAGGGCGGTTATGCAAGAGGAGTGGGAAGTGGAGTTACATACAAGAAGTATTTTGGTCTTTCTCGAAGAAAACAAGAAACCGATGAAAGACTTGAGTTACTTCAAACTCAACTTGATAATGAGAGACGTGAGCGTCAAGAATTGTCCACCGAGATGACCGAAAAAGATGTGCTGGTCAAGAAATTGTCCAATGAGATGAAAGAAACAAAGGGAATGCTTACTCTACTGATGGTAAAGTTGAGTCAACAAGGGGTGCAGTTAAATTTGGCATCTCAATTGCCAGTAGCCTCAGATGTAAGCCATTTTTTATGTTGTTAACAATTTCATTTTCTAATGCTAACACCACTGATGCTAATGATAGCAGGCATTGAACATAAACTAATGAGTCAATGTATTTCTTAATTTATATTGTAGGTGACTCCAATGGCCATTGACAATATAGATAGCAGCGCTAATGAGGTGGACGACACTCAGCCAAGTGATGTTGTAAGTGCTAAAGATGCGAGAATTCAAGAGAAGTCTAATGGCCTTGTAACTTCGGAAAAGGTAACGGAAACAATGATAAGTAATAAAACATCCCCCTTTGATTTTTGAATTTTACATCATGACTAATGTACCGTGTTTTATATATACGTATAGGAACCTGCTAAAACTGTCAGACCTAACAAAACGCCTAAGTCACGACAAAACGGGTCTACAGATTCCCAATCGCAAGGAAATGTGTCTCCAACACAAGGAGTACCAACAGTATGTATTTCAACATGTTTCTTGTTATTCTTTTGTTTAAATAATGTAACGCGTTTTATATATACATATAGGAACCTGCTAAAACTGTCGGACCTAAGAAAACGCCTAAGTCACGACAAAACAGGTCTCTAGATTCCCAATCGCAACAAAATGTGTCTCCAACACAAGCACTGCCAATAGTATGTATTTCAACATGTTTCTTGTTATTCTTTTGTTTAAATAATTTATGATATATACATGCAAAAATTCTTTTTTTTAGACATTTAAGTGCAAACTGTGGCTCTTAAAGAAATCAAATATCGTTGCTTTGGGTACCATATACAAGTCTCATGGAAAGCAAATACTGCATAACCAACCACTCCCAAATGATTGCTACAGAATGTCAATTGATTCAATGTTAGTGGATGCAGCATGCATACCGGATGTAGCAAATAATGGGTTTTAAAACAGTTAAGGAAGGCGTAGGTGGTTTCGTTGCATGGCCAAAGGATCAAGTTATTATTGAAGAGGAGGTACATACATGTGTTTTTTCAACCTACATATATATAATTCTTCATATTTAATTCAATGTTTGATACAAGCGTCTTTTGTTTACTACAGGTTACACCAACAAACCCTGTGACTAAATGTGGACCAACAGTACCATCGAAGCGCAAATATGTATCTATTAAAGACATAAAGAAACTGCAAGCTAAGCCGGCGAAGAGTCAAAAGTCTTTAAATTATGGTACTTGAGAATTTGATTATGTACGACATTACAATTGTATATTCTGTTCAGTTATATATATATATATATATATATATATATAATATATATATATATATATATATATATATATATAACAGGAGGCGTTACACATAGATAATGCCACATAAGTCCACGTCATTGCCATGTAATTGTCATTAAAAGCCATGTCATCACATTTAGTCCACCAAAGCAACTATTAATCAAATAAAATACGGATTGGCAATCTCTATTAAAATCGGAATAATTATTTAAAAAAACGAAGCTTGATGGGCTCGAACTTGGGACACATCCTCTAACATTAATAAACATCTCAACCACCAGACCAATCTAACTTTTGTTATTCAATTTCCAAGTCAAAATTGTTAAAGATGTGGAAGTTATTATTTCGTACATGTATTTAGTCTCAACTCTCTCTTCATTCTGTTATACCACAAAACCCTCATACCAGCCGCACATCAACAAACCCTACTTCACTAACCCCCTAATCCTCTTAGCAACAACAACCTACCATGGAAATATTGTAGAATGTGTCAGGAAAGAAAACGGTATTTATATGAACATTTACTTGACTATACAACTGTTATTAGTAGGAATGCATGCACGTAATTGTTGGCAACAACAACCAACCATGGAAATATTGTAGAATGTATCAAGCAATTAATAACACCGTAGGTTCAATTTAACATCAACTCTAAAGAAGATTCTATCGGATGGAATTTTTATTCTAGGTCGTGCACAACTTTCAGAATTATTGTTAAAAAGCTAAAGGTGATCCTTCCAGGATAAGATTTTTGTTTCTAATCTTTGAGTTACGATTTATATGATATTAACTTAACGATTGATTCTTGATACTTTCCAGGAGCAAATCCAACATAATGGAGATTTGATGTAAGAAAACAATGTCAAAGTACATAAATGGTCATCTTTTGGTTCTGTTTATATGTATTTGTACAAGAAGATATATTGTGTTCATGTGTATTTAAATAAATTCTATGCTATAGTGTCCTGAATTTAATATGAATCTTCTTTTAATGTTTCAGTTATTTACATTTAAATGGAACCGCTAGAAGTGCCACTATAATAGTTAAAATTATAGCATCTTTTCAACCTCTTCAAGATTGACAGGTTCGTTGTTGTTATTATTTGAGTTAACCTTTATTCTGAGAATTGGATTCTTAATAAATTTGGTGGTAATTGATAGAATTTGTAGGTATGCATAAACTACTAAATGGTCATCTTTAGGTTCCATGTGATAATTTGCAAGCGTAACAAGCGTGATATGGAAAAGGGTTGATAGCCATGGCAGTGATCAACGAGGTATCCTTTTGAGAGAACATTTTAGTTATTTCGAATTGTTTATTGAAACGACCTCTGCAAGAAGATGTTTAAAAAAACTCTCCCAAACAGTCCTTTATTACCAATAGTTTTAGTAGAGCAATTCTAAAACAGGGTCGTTATACCCAAATTCTTTAAAAAAAAATTACAGGTAGGATTTTATGTCTGCAAGTTGAGATTGCATATTCAAAAGGGATGTCCTTTTTTACGTAATAGGCAACTAAAGCAAGCAATTTCAAAGAATCCCTAATTTCATACAAATGAGCATGTAATGGAGTGTTTGGAATTGCTTCTTTAAGTGTGTGTATGAATTGCCTGTTGCTTTATAAAGCTTTTCAATCATGGAAGCAATCCTAAACACAATATGCTATAAAAACTTATCTTATAAATTTAGAACAGATAAGTATTACGTTGATCAAATAAAATTGACATCATGTTTTGTTCTTACTTGCAGACATTTAGAGAGCTCAGAAAGTAGATAGAAAAATGAAATTAGCACATCATCCAACTTTTGGTTACTGATACAACCACTGCTCCTATTCTTTCCAGGAAAAGGTGAACATGCTATGGACCACACATGAGCAGAGAAGAGCTAGAACGCTTTTATGCAACATATCGTGAGTTGGTGTGGGCTGAACAAACTGAGGAGTATCACTAACGATATAGGTCCAACAACGATGAATCTACTGCAGCTGGTGAATGTAGATAATCACCTTTAACAAATACATCAAATGGCAGCGCAAACCCCGACGCGCTGTAAGGTTCCAACCACAAAACAGTGAAGTGGTCACAACTGCTGCTGATTTTGCACATTCTGTGGAATTGCAGCCTGAGGTATTTTGAATTCATGTTTGTTGCTATGCAAGTTGTTTTAATACTGTATGAGACATATGTGGATTGCTGTGATTTGACGAATATTTGATTTAGCATATTCATCGGCATTTAATGTACACATATTCACCAATAACACCAACTAAGATCAGAGTTGAGTTCTCATATAGTGCGCTTAATATGCTGTAAATACTAAACCAACTTTAAAGAACATAAAGTGTAGCAAAAAGAATGTATAGATCATATTACAGAGTAATAATATGAGGCTAAGGAGGCGTTTGAACGGAATAGGAATGCACTCATATTCATTTTAAGTATTTGGTTTCACTTTTATTGTTTAACTATGATTCCAACAATCATAGATCCAAACCAAGGGAGAGAGGCGGCTTTTGTAAAGCATTCTTGTGGGGCAGCATTTATTATTATTTCCAACAAAATCAGCACCAGTTGCAACACCAGCAATTGTTGCAGTAGCACAAACGTTTGTGTCGTCCTCCAACATATTCTGATTCAGAATCAGAACAATACCAGGACCAGAAGATGCAAGGCGCTTAATATGCTGTAAAGGTTGTTTATTACTCCACTATTATTTTCATTTTGTAAAGGGCTAGAATGTGCATTAATTTATGTATGTTGTATAGAGTTTAGAGGCGCCCATTTCATTTAAGCAAGCCTAAATGAGTGGGTAAATATTTGTGAGCAGATAAATTTTACATGTTGACAGTCAAACCTTTCATCGCGTAGCATTTTTGGCCCATCTAATAAGCAATTAGATAACACATATTATGGTTCATATCATCATAATTATGCAGACAAGGTTGACCAGGGCCAGGGTCGTGATAATCAGGTATGGAACCGACATAGAAACTTTAACAATAGGTATAACAACATGCAACCTCAGAGGGGTATTAACCGCAAGGGTGCTTACATGCAACCCGCTGTACATAATGCAGCCCCATTTGTTCATCTACTAATTCGCCCATTTGGCAACAATGTCATGTACCCTGGTGAGGTTTATATCAGGGTCTTTTTTTTCTATTATTATTTTATTGCTATTATATTTATTCATTTTCCTTTGTCTTTTATATGTACTGGAAGATGTTGTACTTGCGATGATTTATGTTCAAGCTCCAGCTCCATTTGAAGCACACAAATCCTAATCCCGGTTGTCTTGCCGATAGATATCAGTTACCCAAATTTAGCATTATAGGTATATTCCTCATATCAGGTACTTAAGAAGCTACACTCTTTTACATTCTTTGTTGGATCGATATACTCTGACCAAACTAACTTGTAGCTTGTCTACGGTTTAACAACTTTGAATGAATTCAAAACTATTAATAATGAAACACTGATATACTTTGCTAAGTATGCGGAATCTACTTCAACAAAGCTAAGAAGAATTAATAAACGACTTTGAATATTATTAAAACCTTGAACCTGCTTTCTTACACAGATTCACTAACAAACTCTAAACTCTAATACTTTCTAATAATCGTATATCTCTAATCGCATATATTCGTCTCTAACTTATATCTCTAATGCCAACCTAGGGATCCTTTTATAGGCACAAGGAAAACCCTAGTCGGTTTACAATACTTGAACGACAAGTAATTCTAATTATAACTCTAATCTAATACGAACTTTCTAGAATTACACATTAGTCCTTAAACTATTTGCATAGCAGTCCTTAAACGAGCAGCAGTACTTTAATTGAACAGCAGTACTTTGACTTGAGTAGCAGTACTTTGACTTTTATAGCCCAACAATCCTCCCCTAACTTGAATTCTACTTGCTTGATTTCAAGTTTCTTTGTATGTCTTTAACTTCAACACTTTATCTTCAAGGAAAGGTTGTTTCTTTGAAATCTGACTCGTTGTTTTGTCATCATCAATACAAACAGTATCTTCAATCTTCATCAGCAACAATTCTTTTCAGCATCATATCTTTTCAGCAACTCAGCATCATATTGGCAATATGTACATCAGATCTTAAAAGTTTCATACTATTCTCATCACTTCCAGGTGTGTTAACTCCTGTGAGAGGTGAATCATTGAAAACTTAATGGATTTTGATGTCTCTTTACCAAAGCCATTAACTCTGGAGTAGCCAATGTTTAGATTTAGGAAAAACCATGGTACATTGATAACCATATGATTTTTAGCAAATCATCAGCTATCAACGGATTTGAGTAGTCTTTACCAAATAGCCGTTTGCTTTTGGACTAGCTAGTTCTTTTAGTACAATCACTACCATGGTGAACTAATTACCATATAATGGTTTTCCACAGCCTTTACCACAAAGCCATTATCTTGTGGGCTAGCCAACTCTTCACTAATATAGATATGGTGAGTTGAAAACCATACAATTTTTAGTAAATTGCCAACTAAAAACGGATTTGATAATCACATCAGAGCCGTACCCTCATGATGAGTCAAACTCTTTCTTGTTTATTAAACATGGTGAGTTGATTACCATTTGTTGTGTAGTACAAGTACTAACACCATGTTGTTGCTTTCAAAACCATTTGTTGCTGTTTAATCTTTGTGCTTCAAAATGTTTTTGCACTTTATCAAAAATTGCTGATTTTATCAAAAGACTTTACTGGTTTTATGCTGCAAGCAGTACTTTGAGAAAGTACTGTCTGACCAGCAGTACTTTGAAGAAAGTACTTATTTTTCAAAAGATTTATATAATAATTAAACCATACCAGTAGTTATGCATTAATCTTCAGATTCAGTAGTCCACTTGATGAATAATTTTATGACCATCAATGCTACTTCATCCTCTTGTTCCACTTCCATTCCATGCTCTAGCATCCTGATCATCAGATCTCTTGTGAGTGGATATCTCTGTTCTGCTAGCATATGAATCATAGTTCCATCTTCTAACTCCAAAACATGTATCCCAACTGATTCAAAGAATCTCCATCTGTTAATCTCCCAGTTATCTTGATTTTCCCACAAAGTACTGTCCTTTGATTCCTCTGTCTCCCAGATTGTTGTGAGATCTCCTAACAATATCAAACCTACTCCTTGTGGTGGAATATGCTCAAAATAAGTTTGCACTTGGAGATATAACTGAAGCATATCATCTCTATCAATCAGATGTAGTATATCCCATAATGAATTGAACACTCTAAAACTTCCATCTTGTCTATGAAAGATCATATAATCTCCTTCTTTAGATTCTACAACTGAAAAAGTAGATATCTTGGACTTCTTATCAGTATCTTCTTTCAATTTTGGATTCTCAAAGTCAACAACTCTAAGATAATTTCTGAACTCATCAACTGTGTCTGTTCTTAATTCAACAGCTTCCTTGAACTTCTTTGATGGCTGTTCATCAGTGATTCTTTTCCTCTTTGAGCTTCTTGTAACAGCTCTTTCCTTTCTTTTATCTTCAAGCTCCTTATCTTCAAAAGAAATAATGCTTGCAAGATCGTTTTGAATAGCTTCTCTAACAGCATCATACAGATCCTTCATCTCTGTATATGTCAATCTAACTAAACCTGTATATCCTTGACCTTTCAGATAAGCCATCATATCATTCCTTTCTCTAGCTTTACTAATTGGCCTTTTTGATTGAACATTCTTCCTTGATTCTTCAGCATCTATCTCTGCTTGTAATATTCTAGCTGCTTCCTCATTTTTGGCAACCTGAATTTGTCTTAACTGTGCCAATGTCATCTTCTTCTTCTTCTTTTCTACCAAGATCCCTTTGCCTTTATCTTTTGGATCTATCTCTTGTGTAGGTTGAGAAGAAGTATGATGTTGTTGTTCAACCTCATGAATACTGATGCCTCTTTGACTTGACATATTAAGCATGATGTCAGCAATTGTTTCATCATCACTGTTAGTATGAGCTATAACATCTTCTTCCTGAGCTGGTTTAGAAGGGCCAACTTCCTCTTGAACTTGAATTGAAGGACCAATATCTTCTTCAAAATCTAAAGTTCTAGGTGTAATAGTGAATTGCCTCTCAGTACCTTGTTGAGCAGTACTTTCAGCTTCAGCTCCTTCCAAGTTTATTTCCTCAGTATCACCACTCCTTACTTCAACAGTAGCTTCTTCCAAATTTATTTGCTCTGTTTCATCACTCTTCCTCTCAACAGTATCTTGAGGAATATTTTCAGGTGGTGTCCTCTGAGTATCATCCATAAATCCAGCATCTTGTTCAAAATCTTGTTCAAAACCAGCATCATCTTCATTCAAATTATCTAAATTCCTCCCCAATTGGAATGAAGATTGCTTCTTAGACTTTTTCTTCTTTGACTTAGAAATCTTTGTAGGTATCCTACCACTCTTCTTCTGAGACTTCACCCATAATCTATGGTGTTGAACTAGTGGCCAAACATACCTCTTCAATCTTTGAAACTTAGTCTTTAATTTGTCTATCTTAGCAGCTTGAGCCTCACTCTCCTTCTTTAGCCTCTTTAACTCCCTTGTTAAAGCATAATTGTCCAATTCTGCCTCTTCTTCTTCAAATTGCTCAGACATATTTGTGGAAGAATCATCATTAGGAGATGGTGGTTGGTTCATACCTTGGTTTGACTCCGCATGAGTAGGAATGTCCATAGGAGCAGTATCTTCCCTAGTAGCAGAATGTGGAGAAGCAGTATGTTGAGAAGCAGTAGGTTGAGGAATACTAACTTCTCTTGAAACTGGAGACTCTTGGCTTGCTGATTCAGAATTTGCTTCTTGCTCTTGCTCTTGCTCTGCATCTCTAACAACTTGTGCAACTCCCAATATATGAGCAGTCAAAGGTGTGTTGGTTCCAGAAAACTTGACACTTTGTTTAGATAGAAAAGTAAACACCTTTGATGGAAGTTTGACAGTGGGTAAAAAACTTTGAGGTTTAGGGACATCCTCAAGTTGATTGTTCAAGAATAACTGAACAAACCTTGGATACATCAAGAATGGCGAACCATTAGCAATATGTGTAAGCATACCATCCAGAATGAGTCTTGAAAAATTGAATCTTCGACCGGTAGCCAAACCCACTAATGCAGATGCAATATTTTGACCAAATTGATCAAAAGAAGTACTCTTGGGACCTAAACAATGAAGTAGAACGTGAATGAGGTACTTCCAATGAGAACAAAACAAAGGCTTTTGAAAAGTAAGTTTCGTCAGATCGCCTTCATAACCTATATCACTTAAAGTGTCCCAAAGCACTTGTTTTTCAAAACGAACAGCCCCCCCTTCATCATTAAACATCAAAACATCCCTAATCGTGGCCTCAGTAATCCTAATAGCTCGTCCAGCAACCGTAGCCCTAATCAACGAATCATCTTCAATCGTTGCAGTATCCCAAAATTCTTGCATCCAGGGACCAATAACATCAGGGTCAACTAAAATAGAGTAGTTGATGGAAGACCCAGTTAAGAAATCAATGATCGCATGAAAATCAACATTATCCCTTGTCTTGTCCAAATTAGCGATCATATTGTGTTTACTAACAGTGAGTCGATTAGCCATGATGAGTGGTAGAGAAGAATTCGCTTTGAGTGTGTGTTTCGATAAAAAGATTTATGGTGTAAAAGCGAATGAGGGATCTCAAATACGGTAAAAGGCGGGGAAATAGGTGTGAGTTTCTTTAAATAGGATGGAAATAAATCAAACTCATAATAATAAAGTTACCGTTTGGATTAACGTATTATCTCCGCCTTAAGGAATTAATTAACCGTAGCCCCACAAATTTTTGACCGTTGGAACAGTACGTCCACGTAAGCAGTACGTTGAAGCAGTACGTTGCTGAAGCAGTACTTTAAGCAACAAAGCAGTACGTTCCATCTTTTTATCCATAATCAATACTCCAAACTAAAACCAAGAACTTGTAAATGGTTCATGCTTAAGTTCTAACTAATAGCTAATGTTGCCTCCCCTCAAATACAACATATAGGCTAAACTAAACTACTAAAAACCAATACTTTCATTAAGAACTAATAGAAAGTATACTAACTAATACTAAAGCCTCCCCTCAAATGTAGCCTAGTAGTTAATCATCCCAATGCTCACAACTAAGTGGTTGAATCTTGAAACATCAAATCCCTTAGTGAGTAGATCAGCTACATTATCATCTGTGTGAACCTTAACCACATTTATAAGCCTGTGCTCATAACAATCCCGAATAAAGTGATGTCTAATCTGAATATGCTTGGTCTTGGAGTGATAAACTGGATTCTTCACAATGCAGATGGTACTCTCATTATCAATGTTGATAGGAGTATTTTTTGAAATTGAATCCATAATCCAAGAGTTGATTTTGCATCCACAAAACTTGTCCACAACAGCTTGCAGCAGCAACATATTCTGCTTCAGTAGAGGAGGTTGCAGCAATGGTTTACTTCTTACATTGCCAGGAGACTAATCTTCTACCAAGATATTGACATCCTCCTGAGGTTGATCTTCTATCATAGTTATCCCCTGCATAGTCACTGTCTGAAAAGGCTTCTAAGTGAAAAGGTGACTCCTTAGGATACCATAATCCTAACTTAGGTAGATGCTTGAGATATCTAAAAATCCTCTTGACTGCATACATATGGGAAACTTTGGGTGTAACCTGAAATCTTGCACACAAGCAAACAGCAAACATGATGTCAGGTCTTGATGCAGTTAAGTACATAAGACAACCAATCATAGATCTGTAAAGCTTGACATCCATAGCTTGTCCATCTTCATCCTTGCCTAAGGGTTTATTTTTATCAATGGGTGTGGTGGCAGGCCTGAGATTTGGAAGGTCAAATCTTTTAAGTATGTCTGCAACATACTTTTCTTGGTTAATGAAGATTCCATCTCTTGTTTGTCTAACTTGAAGACCCAAAAAGAAAGTTAATTCTCCCATAGAACTCATTTGAAACTCCTTCTGCATAAGATCTTCAAATTCTTTCACCATAGACTTCTTTGTAGCTCCAAATATAATATCATCCACATATACTTGGAATAACATAATGTCTTTCTTATCCCTCTTGATGAACAAAGTCTTATCAATTGCTCCTCTCCTATAACCATGTTGTAATAGAAAATTTGAGAGTCTCTCATACCAAGCTCTGGGAGCTTGATGAAGGCCATACAGTGCCTTGATCACCTTGTAGACTTTGTTTGGATGTGCAGGATCTTCAAAACCAGGAGGTTGTTTAACAAAAACTTCCTCAGAAATTGTACCATAAAGGAAAGCACTTTTCACATCCATTTGGTAGACAGGAAATCCCATGTATGATGCGAAGGCAAGAAATAACCTTATTGCCTCTATCCTTGCAACAGGAGCAAATACTTCATCATAATCCACTCCTTCCTCTTGGCGATATCCTTGTGCAACCAATCTTGCTTTATTTTTGATAACATTCCCTCTTTCATCTCTTTTGATTCTGAAAACCCATCTTGTACCAATGACTCTTTTGCCATCTGGTAAATCACATAATACCCAGACTTCTTGAAGCTTGAATTGTAGAAGCTCCTCTTGCATAGCTTCAACCTAACTTTCATCAGCTAAAGCTTGAGCTACCTTCTTGGGTTCTTCTTGAGATAGAAAGCAAGCACACAGGCATGTTTGTTGATCCTTGTGATTCATCCTGTTTTGTTTGTAAACAAAGCTAAGTAAAGCAGTATGTTGCTGAGAAAGTCCTTTAACTTTGTTTCTGGTAACCACTCCTGAAGAGGGTGATCCAATAATGTTACTTTGAGGATGAGCTTTATGAACTCTCAATGTAGGAGTTGGTGGTACTTGAAGAGCAGATTCTAAGTTAGTAAAATCAATGCCTTCATTGGAGAAAATACCTTCTGGATTAAGCTCATCATCAACTTCTTCTAATCCAGGAATGTTAGCATTAACTAAATCATCATCATCAACATTGGAATCATCAGCATTGTTCCAATTTGATTGCTCTAATACATCAGAAGTACTGTCAAAAAGATCATCAGTACTTTGACCAAAAGTACTGTGAACAGTATCTTGAATTTTACTCTTTTTCTTTGCAACTTCATAAGCCTTCCTTTGTTCATCCTCATAGGATTGTGCTATAGTTTCTTGAAAAAGCATCCTATCAAGTTCATCTTGTATGGCTTGATCTTCATCAGATACTGTATTAGTTGGTTGAGCAGTACTTTGTTCCTCATCAGGAACTTCAGGTTCTTTGTCAGGAACATCTTCTGGTGTAACATTGACTCCATGAACAATGTACTGTGTATCATCTTCTTTGTAATTAGCCTGATTCTCTTCTCTAACAGGAACATAATTCATAGATGGTGTGAACTTGAGATCAAGATCAAACATCCAATCAGGACCTTTACCTTTCTGAGTTTCCTTATCTTCCAAAAATTCAACATGAAGACAATCTTGTACCTTTTTGGTATTCCTGTTATAAACTCTAAAGCCTTTGCTATTTGTACAATAACCCAATAAATATCCTTCATCTGACTTACCATCAAATTTTCCCAGAGAGTCAATGGTATTTAGAATAGTCAGAGAGCAGCCAAAAGGTTTTAGAAAACGAATGTTTGGTTTCTTTCCCATTAGTAACTCATAAGGTGTCTTCATCTGAGGTTTAGTTACTGAAACTCTATTTAACACATAGCAACCAGTACTTATGGCTTCAGCCCAAAAGAGAATAGGTAATTGGGAATCTGCAAGCATTGTTCTAGCTGCTTCTATCAAAGTCCTGTTCTTTCTTTCTGCAACACCATTCTGCTGTGGTGTTCTAGCAATGCTAAACTCTCTCTTGATCCCTTTCTTGGCACAGAATTCATCCATATGCTTGTTCTTGAATTCTGTTCCATTGTCACATCTAATACCTCTTACTTTGAGTCTTAATTGATTTTCAAGGGCTACTATCAGGTCATGGATAGCATCAAAGGTTTCATCTTTGAATCCCAAGAAAAAGACCCAACTAAATCTGCTACAATCATCTGTCACAACCAAGCAGTACTTCTTCTTGTTTAAACTCTCTACTGAAACTGGTCCAAACAGATCCATGTGTAGCAACTCCAAAGGTTCTCTAATATCTCTTTCCCCAAACTTCTTACATGAAGCTTTATGTTGTTTACCTTTCTTGCAAGCCAAACATGAATGATCAATCTTGAATGTTTTGGAAGGTAAACCTCTAACTAAATTTCCTTTGACCAGCTTGTTGATGTTCTTAAAATTAACATGACCTAGTCTTCTGTGCCACAGATGTGCTTCTTCCAATGATGCCTTTGCTACTAAACATGTTGCTTTTCCAGCAGAATTGAGACTCTTTAAGTCTAAACTGTATACATCATTGGTTCTTGGTACTCTCAATGTCACCAAGTGATCATCAACAAATTTGAACTCAGGGGAGAGAATGAGACATTCTGTATCAGTGAACAGAATTGGGTACTTCTTGTCACAAATCTGAGATACTGACAATAGGTTGAACTTGAACTCCTTCACATATCTAACATTCTCAAAATCAATACATCCAGCCTTGATTGTTCCTTTGCCAGTGATTCTTCCTCCATCAGGATCATTACCAAATGCAACTCTTCCTCCATAATATGCCTTAAAATCTGACAGGATCTCCTTGTCCCCTGTCATGCTGCCAGAGCAACCACTATCAACAATAATATGATCTTTAAGCTCCTCCTCTGGGTTGCCCTCAGAGACATTGGATGAACTTGGTGAAGTAGCTACCATAGCAATCTGAACAGGTTCATCTTCATCTTCCATGCTCCAGTCAAAGCTTCCAAGACCATCTCTTGATTCCAAAGCAGCATATCCAGGTTCCTCATCAAAAGCTGTGCCCCAATCAAACTCTTCCATTGCAACCATAGAATAGGTTACAGGTTCATCATCAAATTCAGCACTCCAGTCAATCTCTGCTAAATTTTCTTGAGCCACCAAAGCTTTTGGTTGTGATTCAGTAATAGGAACCTCCTTTCTTTCAACCTTGGGTTGTTCAATCATCCTGTTTGCCTGATATTTTGTAAACTTGCATTCCCTTGCAAAGTGTCCAAGCTTTTGACAATTGAAACATTCAATCTTGGATTTGTCAAAAGTTATACCTTGTTTGGCTTTGAAATCAATTCCCCTTCCTGTCTTGTTCATGAACTTCTTGATCCTAGCAGTGATCATAGCTACTTGCCATCTTATGTCAATCTCTTCCAAAAGCATCTTCTTCAATCTGCAACAAGTCTTCTTGATAGGTAACAGGTAAAGTGGCTTGTTGTGCAAAGAAGGAACATACAACTTCATCAGAATTGGTTTTGTTTGTTGGTGATGGGTTGGGAGTAGTTGTGGTTGTGCAAACATGCTGTGAATCACCAACAGTACTTTGAGAAGGATAAGCAGTACTTTTAGTGGAAGTACTGCTTCTGTTTTCAGAAGATACAAAAGCTATGTTGTGAGTTTTCTGAGAACTGTGACCATTCATCACTTGCTCGTACACTTTCAAATTGTTATAGAGATCATCAAAGTCCATAGACTCCAATCCAGGTTGTCCTCTAATCATAGTAGCAACCACATGCCAGACAGATGGCAAACTCCTTAAGAACTTCAAATTTGCATCTTCAACAGATACCTCTGCTCCATACAGTTCTAGCATACTAAGGAGATTTTGGAATCTGTCATAAGCAGCATCAAGACTTTCTCTTTCACCAACAGTGAAGGTTTCAAATTGCTGCTTCAATAAGTTTCTATGCATCTTCTTTGAAGCATCATTACCTCCAAATCTTGTCTTGATCGCAGCCCATAATTGTTTTGCATCCTTAGCATCATGGAACTTCAGTAGGTGACCATCAGGAATAGCAGACAGCAGTATGTTGAGAGCCTTATCTTGATTTCTCTTTGTAGCTGCTGGTAAGGTTGGTTGAGGTGGTTTGGGTTGTCCTTCAACTTGTAGAGGTTCATCAAGAACAACATTACCATTGACAATTACATCCCATAGAGCATGATCAGTAATAGCAAGGTACTGCCTCATCTTCATACTCCAGAGATCATATTCTCCCTTCTTGATGATAGGAATTCTGAGTGAGGTGATGGATGGGATAGGTGCAGCTTCAGTCGACATTGTTGAGGGTTTGTTGATAAATCGGTTTTAAGGGTTTCTTCTTAATCAGAGTCTCCACACAAGCTCTGATACCACTTGTTAGATCAATATACTCTGACCAAACTAACTTGTAGCTTGTCTACGGTTTAACAACTTTGAATGAATTCAAAACTATTAATAATGAAACACTGATATACTTTGCTAAGTATGCGGAATCTACTTCAACAAAGCTAAGAAGAATTAATAAACGACTTTGAATATTATTAAAACCTTGAACCTGCTTTCTTACACAGATTCACTAACAAACTCTAAACTCTAATACTTTCTAATAATCGTATATCTCTAATCGCATATATTCGTCTCTAACTTATATCTCTAATGCCAACCTAGGGATCCTTTTATAGGCACAAGGAAAACCCTAGCCCCTTTTATAGGCACAAGGAAAACCCTAGTCGGTTTACAATACTTGAACGACAAGTAATTCTAATTATAACTCTAATCTAATACGAACTTTCTAGAATTACACATTAGTCCTTAAACTATTTGCATAGCAGTCCTTAAACGAGCAGCAGTACTTTAATTGAACAGCAGTACTTTGACTTGAGTAGCAGTACTTTGACTTTTATAGCCCACACTCTTTTACATTCTTAGTGTACAAGTTGTGTATATTGAACAACTTATGCTATACCTCAAAAACCCGTTTATAGATTGGTAATCAATGCTAATGTATCAAATCTCTGCTAAAAAGCATAAGCTTATAAGGAGTGAATATAAGATTATCCAAACGCCCCGTGCATATATTTGGAGTCCAGAACTTTTGAAACTGATGTTCAAGTGTTTCAAAATAAAGTGAAAATATAATGCCATCATCAAATGAATAAAAATAAATATATTTACTTGAAGTGCAGATGATTAGCAAGGCAAATTTAGATTCCAACTAACTAAATCATTTGTCTAAATATATTTTATACAATTCGACTATCTTTTGAAACAAATGGATTATAATACTAAATTCTATATAAGCTTATTATTTTTCTGTTCATGTAACTCCCATGCATGTTTCAAAGTCGGGGTATTAAGCGCAAGAGGGAGAAGGTTGAATAGTTGTATTTGAAATTTTATAATTTAGAACTTTTTGACATGTTAGTCACCGATTCGCTATATCCTGATTGCAGACACGCTAGATCGGATCGTCATGCGAATCAAGGCAAGTGAACTATTTAGTTTTCTATTGGAATGAACAACTATACATGATATAAATGACTGTTTGCTGATCCGTACAAATATGTTCCTGTAATAGGTGCTCTACTTTAAACACATTGGGCAAAAGGAAACCATGTCTAGATGTGGCCTGCAATGATGAGCTTATAACAGATTACGTGTCTGAAACTTCTCATGCTTCCGGAAAGAGGCATTGCACCAGAGGTGGGGTGTTCATTTTGCTTATGATATGCCTGTTATCAATCTTCATTTTACCGAACGCTTACATATGTTCTCAACAGCAGGCACAATCAAACTATAAATAAGTTTTTGGGTAAATTACAAAGAATATTGATTTAACTTCTGTTTTATAGGCCGCTTATTAGTATTAGTAAAATCTGATTATATATGATGTTGCAGGTACTGATGTTGGATCACCAAATGTCCAGACTTCTCGGGGTTACAACAGATGGCGCAATCAACTCGATACTGTTAACACATTTGCCTTTGACATTGTTATAATTCTACAGGTACATCCGGGTGAACGAATGTTGTATCATATGATTCGGGTTCACATAACAGTCAACAACAACCGTCACCTGCAGGCCAGTACGATACTGTACTTTTAGCGATTGCATACTATAATTGCAATTTTTATTCGATACATTTCCTTTAGATCTGCATTCACTTTATAAGCTAATGGGGGATGAAACAGGTGAGTTTGAGGGCTGATGAGTGGGTTTGGGTGCTAGAGTGAATGAATTAATATGCAAATCTTAGTAGTTTTTGCAATAAAATACTGAGTTCTGTTTTTTTCGGCTCTATTTATTACATGTTCTTGATGACAGTATGTATTCATATTACAAAATTTCAATACACATTTTCATTATATAGTGCGCTTGGTTCATATAAAGGAATGGGAAAAGGAAAGTCAAATGGTATAGGATGACTAATTCTTACCTTTTGAATAATTTAATTATCGCTTGACCAATAGTACTTTTGTAGTAGCATAGCGCGCCCAATAGCTTTATTTCGCATTTTAGTTTAAATCATATACTATATGTTGCAAAGAGCTTTGCATATTTTTATTGTTTTATCATTGTTAAAGTTCACTTATTTTTCATTGTCAATTAATTCAGTATTTCTCAACAACTATTAATAAAAGTAAACGCAAAGTATTTTCACAAGTATGCATGTCTCTTCAGTGGTGAGTTTTTTTTCTTCCCTGACAAACAGTATGCATGTCTCTTCTGTCAAATTGTTCAATAATTAATAACGCTCAACTAATTTTCATGTTTAATGCATTAACAAACAAGCCCTGCTTAACTAATACCTTACAAGGAACTTTATAAGTCATGCCCGCCCATCGGGCGGGCCATGAAAGCTAGTATATATATATATATATATATATATATATATAATATATATATATATATATATATATATATACACTCATTCCAGCAGCACTAGCATAGTACTAGCAGTAGTAACTCTGCTTCAGCAGGACTAACTTAGTACTAGTAGTAGCAACTCTGCTCCAACAGTACTAACTTAGTAATAGCAGTAGTAACCCTATGACTAAAAGATGCACTCACATAATATGGTCACGCTTATCAACATTATTGGTCACTCTTTGTTTAATTCGATATGTGACTAAATATTACAAAATGCCACACAAACTAAAAATTCATGTGACCATTGGATGAACAATAGTCACGCAAAATACAAATTTCTTCGCTTTAAACAGCATATGGTCACACTTATTAACACTTTTGGCCACTTTATGCTTAATTGTATGTGACTAATAAATACCCAAAACAAACATGCTTTGTGTGACTAAATATTACAAAAGGCCACACAAACATAAAATTCAAGTGGCCATTAGATGATCAATAGTCACACAAAATACACATTTCTTCACTTTAAACAGCATATGGTCACACTTATTAATACTTTTGGCCACTTTTTGCTTAATTGTATGTGAATAAATACCCAAAACAAACATGCTTTGTGTGACTAAATATTACAAAAGACCACACAAACATAAAATTCAAGTGGCCATTGGATGAACAATAGTCACACAAAATACACATTTCTTCACTTTAAACAGCATATGGTCACACTTATTAACACTTTTGGCCACTTTCTGCTTTTTTGTATGTGACTAAATACCCAAAACAAACATGCTTTGTGTGACTAAATATTACAAAAGGCCACACAAACATAACATTCATGTGGCCATTGGATGATCAATAGTCACACAAAATACACATTTCTTCACTTTAAACAGCATATGGTCACACTTATTAACACTTTTTGCCACTTTTTGCTTAATTGTATGTGCCTAAATACCCAAAACAAACATGCTTTGTGTGACTAAATATTACAAAAGTTCACACAAACATAAAATTCAAGTGGCAATTGGATGAACAATAGTCACACAAAATACACATTTCTTCACTTTAAACAGCATATGGTCACACTTATTAACACTTTTGACCACTATTTTTTAAATTGTATGTGACTAACTCCAAAAAACCAACACACGTTGTGTGACTAAATCATCACAAATGTCACATTTATTATATATTCATGTGGCCATAGGACGGGAAATAGTTACACAAAATACACATTTACTTGAATAAATCATCTCAAATGTCACATATATTATATATTTATGTGGCCAAAGGAGGAATAATAGTTACTCTTAAAAAACATTTATGTAACTATAAAGTGTTTACGGTCACTGATACTGATTAATCCAACAAAACTTATGCCTAATTTGTCACACATATTCGGGTTTTGGTCACTCTTTTTCAGTGAAAACGGCCACAAACTAAACAACGTCACCATATGCCACCTACGGTGGCGCGATCTTTGGTGATACACACAGAAAAAAAAACGTGTGTGACTATATGCATATCGTGACACATTTTTGGTGTGACGAAATCCCATATTTGTACCAGTGTAAGACCAACTGTTTCCTGTAAAAGCTTTTCCTGTGGGAATCCACCTAAGGTAAGATCTAGGAGTTGTTTTCTTTTCAGATGCAGCGGAAGTCTTATTTTGAGAAAAACTGTGTCCTGTAGAGATCCACCTATTAGGTTTCTTAGCCTCTTGCTTCTTATCAACGGGTTTGTTTCGATTTGGTGTCTTAGTGGATTGTACCTTAGTACGTGAATTTTCTTTCTTGATAAATTGTGCAACACATGCATCATGATTAGCTGAAAAGACACATTTTTGACATGTAGGACAAACAAATTCAACATTTTTGTTTAAAACAGCAACCTTAACTTTGTCACTACAATCATTTGGAAATTTTTTGTTGTTCGAAGAGAAATTTAAATTCTTAGTGTTGCATTCTACGTGCATAACATTTTCTTTTGATCAACTACTCTTAGATGCAAGCCAATCCCTAGTCTTTTGTTGAGTGTTCCTAGGTAATGGTTTACTACTACTAGTAGTGCCTTGTAATGTTGTAGAATTCATCACCCTAGGTTTTGTACCTAAAATTCCGTCTTTTCGAATATGTGCCTTTTTCCTAGCTTCTTCTAGATAGTGAATGTAGAACATGTCCTTAGAACTAACAGATTCTTTAACAGTTTTTGTGGTCACATTTGGTGAGCTATTCCTAGAAAGATCAGGTGTAATGACTTGTGATTCCTCGACAAACGCTTTTTCTTTTTCAACACCTTTTTCATCAATCTTTAATATTCTTTTCTTGATGGGCAAGGAATGTGGAGTGACTGGTTTTGACAAATCATTTTTGTCATCGACTTTTGGAACAACCTGAGAAATAGGCATTTTTTGTTTTTCAACCGGTTTTGAAGCATTTGGTTTCTCCGGAGTCGATAGTTTTGCAAACTTAGTATCCAAACCCTTCCCTTTTAGACTGTCCAGCTGAGCTCTCAAAAGATCATTTTGCTCTTTCATGTCCTTGTAGGTACGCTCATACGACAGTTTGTCATACTTGCATTCCTCAATTTTTCGTTCAAGTTGTTTAAAATAGGACAAGTTTTCTTTTTCAAGCTTTATGAGAGCATTTTCATATTTTGAAACAATTTCAGAGGTCTCAGCTCGCATTCTTTCATCGTCTTCAACAGAATATGTTTGTAAAATGATGGACATAATATCGGTCGACATAACTGCTTCGAATAGAGAGTCATTTAGGTTTTCCAAAACTTTGATGTTTTCAATATTTTCATTAGCTTCCTTCATCAGGGATTTGTGGTCCTTGACAAAGTCGGTTGTTTCTTTAAAAAATGCTTGTTCAAAATGAATTACTCTCGCATGGATGTTATTCAGTGGAGTAGTAATTTCTGTTTCAAACACCTTTTTCATTTCTGCATGAAAGCTTGAATACCAGTTGTTAACACTGATAGTAGTTTTGGATGCAACAATTTTTTGAAGTTTTTCAATTCTCGTTTTAACATCATCTAAAAATCCTCTAGCAGCACTTGTGTTAAAAGGATTGTTTAAGGGCATTTTCTCCAAGTTTGAAAGAGTTTTAGAAACAACTTTTTGTTTTGCAACTGGTGTCGTAACAACTGGTTTTTTGGAAAACTTTGGTGTTTGTTTTTGTGGAACAAAAGGAATTCCAGAAAGTTTTTTAAGTTTATTGTAATCAATTGGTTTTATCTCTGGGTTCTTTTGTTTCATTTTAATTCGACTCTCTTCAACAAGCTCAATCATTTCGTCAGTATCCCGAACAGCGGGAGGATCATGTTTAGCATATATTATATTTCCATTGTACAAAACATTCTGTTCTTTCTGAGCTTTCTTGAGAGTATAAGGATTTTCAAAACCGATAGCCATTTTCTTCCATTTTATGTAAAAACGGATTTGGATCTTTAATAAGCATATGAATGTTTTGACTTGAATGATCCGTTTTCACAAGCAAATCTTCCAACTTTTTGATTGTTTCTTGTTTCTAATTGATTTCATCAAGAAGATCGTTTTATCGTTTTGAAAAATCTGCTTTCAACTGTTTCTTTTCTTTTTCAAGATCAGAACAAGTTGATTTTTGTTTAGAAAGTTGGTTTTTCAAATCAGAAATTTCCGCGTTTAAGGATTTTATTTTCATGTGTGAATTAACATCAAGTGTGTCAAACTTGATTTGCAATTGTTTTTCCCTTGAAACGGAATTTTGATAACCAGTTTCTAATTATGACTGTCGTTTTTTATGAAACTCAAAAGCTTTTTCGTTTTCCTTATACCTCTCAAGCTCAGCGGTCATTTTCTCATTCGCGGCCTTAACATCGCGATTGACCTTTTTCACTTTCTCAATCTCAATGCTACAATTATTCAGTAATAATTCAAAGAAAGAACGGGTTTCCTCATCATTAGCACCATTTTGTGCAACTTGAACTCCATTAGGATCCATATCTGGAGTTTCGTAGTTAATATTGCGATTAACTTGCTCCTCCACATATGTGTCATAATTAGGTTCGGGAGGCACAAAATGTGGCTTTTCATGAGCAAACGGATTAGCATCATTACTATAATTTGGTACCTCATGGAGTGGTTCTGTGTTATAAGTAGGAGGAATATCATAATCACTCCTTGATGTTGTTTCTTGCTGATTAGCCATAAAGTTGCAGTTTCCATTGAGATCTACTGCATTCTCATTAACACTTGTTGTAACCATGAAGTCATATTCCTCAACAATCAACAGTATTCCTGACTCTTCTTTATTGGCTAGCATTAACATGTAATGGATCTTTTGTGTCTTCGTCATTGCATTGACATTGTAATCTCTACCAATATCACTACTGTGAATTTCAGATGTAGGTTTCTGAATCGTAGTCATAAAACAATCATTCCCATTTTGAATAACCACATTCTGATTCACAATCTGATCCATTTGGTTT
Organism: Artemisia tridentata subsp. tridentata; assembly: GCA_021014915.2. Taxonomy (NCBI): domain Eukaryota; kingdom Viridiplantae; phylum Streptophyta; class Magnoliopsida; order Asterales; family Asteraceae; genus Artemisia; species Artemisia tridentata. The sequence goes on along the minus strand of CP139503.1, from coordinate 110,198,513 downwards.
CCAGCATACTGCCCTGCATATTGCATCTGATTCCCCATCTGTATACCCGTAGCATTTTCAGGTGCATCTTCCTTAGACTCAATCAATTCTTCAGTACTTCGTTCCGTTTCTGAAAACTGCCTTTGCTTCATATGCTCAGCGAATGTAATTGGAAATCTTAGGTCAAGAGATTTTAAGTGATCTGGAAGATCATATTCTTCTACATCTTCTTCATTATCAGTCGAAATCGTCTCATTCTTAGTCACCGTCTTCTTAGTCTTAGGATAGTCTATAATTCCTTACTCGAAGTGTTACTGATTTCCTTACTCGAAGGATTTTGGAAAATTTTGAAATAGTAGTTCCTTACTCGAAAGATAATACTTAGGAAGGTCTGATTTCCTAACTCGGAAAGTGTAAATAGACCTTGTTACTCGAAAACAAAGAACCTTACTCGAATATCTTGAACCTTACTCGAAAATCGTGAACATTACTCGAAGAGTTTAAAGGCTTACTCAAAAAAACGCAAAAGAATGCAGATTTACGACTTGAAAACACGTTTTTATCCAAATTTTTTATCAAAACTGACTCAAGAGTACCAGATCTACTTTAAAAATCCAAGCGTTACTGTTTTTAACCACAAAATAAGCACAAAAGAAGCTACTGTTTGTACTATATAACCTCGAAATAAGTAAAATATAAACAGAAACAGTAAAGACACGATATTTTGACTAATAAAACACTTCTAAATCATCTTGTGGCTCTTGATACCAATTGTAGGACCCTAAATATCATATCATTTCACACATAAAAGATTAAAGAAGAGATTGAGATGAGAAGTAGAAGAGAAAAGAGAATATTAGATTAAGATAAGGAAGAAGATGAGATACAAGAAATTAAGGAAACCTAGAACCTTACCCCTAGTATTCCACACATAGAAAGGAGGGATATGGGTTCCTTTTATAGATAAGGAACCCTTACATGGTTTCCCTTCTAGACCAATGTGGGATAGGTTAGAGTTTTAGACAAAATAGAATGAATTACGGTTTTTACAACTTACATAAACCGTTTACATTCGTTAAAAGATAACTGCAAATCACGAGATACTAATCTAAGAATGACAATCACTTTCACTAAGTCTAACACATGCAAATGATGTTTTTGATATTATTTGTATTAACACTCTACTCTCACTCGAAAACTATCATTGTAAAATTATTGACGTATATTCTTGATACTTATTTGGGATCCTACAGAACTACTAGCAATCAAAGGGAAAAAGCATCTCTTCCAATTCCACTACAATCCTTCTCACAAAAAAGGCACGGCTGACTTCATCTTAGATAACATTCCAATTCCACTAACAATTTGGATAGAGTTCCAATTTCCCAAGAAAAACTACAAATTACATCTTCACCAATCCCATCGGAAAAACTGCAAATTACATCTTCACCAATACCTCCTTGATGACATGTTTGAAATAGGATTATGAACTACCCTTATAATAGTTCGAAGTGTGTAACACCCCAACCCGCCATTGGTCAAGATGCCACATTATGGTGTCAATCAGAACATACAAACGAAAGCGGAAGACTTATAAACATAATGGTTACAAAGGTGTTCTAATGATAATAACGAAATACTAACTTTAAACATAATGAGTTACAAAACTGAAAACAATATACAAGCTCAAATCCAACTGAAGGTAAATCCAAGTCTACTTCAAAAGCAAATGGTGTCTAATGTCAGGGTAGTCCACTAATAGCTCCTATGCACTCTTCACTCAAACCCAGCTTCCATCCTAAAACCTGCCGCAGGAAAAGAAATGCGGCTGAGCTTAAAAAGCCCAGTGAACAGATATATATATAACAAATAAATCATCAAATCATATATAAGTATAGGAAAAGGAACAAAAGCTCCTGCTGAAACAATTATCATCTGTCAAAAGAATGAGAGATCAAGATCATCTGAACAAATATCATAAGCCAAATGAAATAGAGAAATAAGATGATACGAATCAAATGGATCAAATGCATAAATATCAAGAGTAAGAATAACTCTAGATTCAAAGTAATAAACGTGAACGAACACGTCCAAACGAGCCACTCGAACGGACCAAAGATACCTAACAGATAGCCATGAACCTGTCTAAACGAGCCACTCGAATAGACCACATATCACATATACCTATCATATCTAAAGTGTACGGAGAGGGGAGGCCTCTAAGTACCAAATAGTGAGTGAGGTATAGGGCACATACAGCCAGTCACCAAACAAATCATATCACATATCAAATCATATTAGCCTAGGATGCATCCATACGCCCCCTACAAAATAAATCATATACGTACCAGGTACTAGACAAGTATACGCATATATCAAAATGGCTAGGAGATCTCATATCATATCAAATGGGGATGCCGTGGATCAATCACACCTCCACAGAAAGTGTCATGCCATATGGTGCCTCAATGACATGGCCATGGTACCTCCATGGCTAGTTAGCTCGGGCGGCAAAACAGAATCAAGCATATCATATCATATGATCATATCAAAGGGAATAATAGCAATGGCTTATATCAACCAAATCATAACAGAGGATCATATAAATGGGATCATAACAAAGCTCATATCAAAGGGATCATATCACAGGATCATAGCAAAGGATCATAGCAAAATAATCATATCATATCAAAGCAAATGAATCAAGTCAAGGATCAAAAGTCATGAGAAAAGACACCCTTACTGAGAAAGGGTAGAATATCTGTACCTTATGCAAATCAACCAACGAAATAAGAAAGCACACCGAAAATAGGGAATCACTCCTTCTTCACCGAACCTATACAAATTAATGATCACGAATTACTAATAAGCTCGTTTTACAAGTTTACCACTTATAGTTATTAAGGTTTCCCATTTATGGTTTCTTTCTATTTTTAGTAACTTTCCGTGTTTAGAAACCTGTCATATTTAGTAAGTTTCTCGATTTAGTAACTTTCTATATTTAGTATTTTAATACTTTAAGGTTATAATTGACACTTAATAATATTTAAGGGTTAAAATGACAATTATAATAGTTTAGGGTTAATTATGTCAATTTAGTAAAGTTTAAGGTCAAAATGTAAATTATCAAAATTAAATATTGAAAATGTCAAATAAAATTATTTTAAAGTTTATGCTATAATTTAAATTAAGATGATAATTTTAGACCCCGTCGTTCATAATTTATTAACGTATTCTTGACATTAATCTTAGACCGCGACGACCAAAATATGTTATTATTACATGCATAAACACACGGCTCGCATTCTTCCTATTTTAATCCTAACCATATCTACCAAAATCCCCTTTTTATTTGTCCATTTTAACGCCACACAACCAACACATAAAACAATCTTTCGACCATATCTTTTACCCGTATTTACCCACGTTTCTAGTCAATAAAAATATACACACCCACGTCTACTTGCTAGCCCATGTGACACCGCAACTTCGTTTCACCCATTCGAAATCCATGCAAGAACAAACCACCACAGACCCTATTTTGGACGCCACACACACCCATTTTAAATCCAGAATAGTAACCAGATAATACTCCATGTTAACCCCTATTCAACCTTGTTCCCCACCATTCGACACACCCACATTAACACCCATTTCAAAACTCTATAACACACCCATTTAATATATTTCAAAGCAACTGACCCTTTTCCTCCTTTGTTTGCCCATTTAACGACACAACACATGACATGAAATCACACACTTTAAACCATGATTGACCCAAAACTCAGCCATGAAAACATCCTTTCGACCCAATGTTTAACCCATTCGACCCTAAAGCCTTTTTCTCTTTTTCGACCCTATTAACGAGGCCAATATAAAGTGTGCGAGGGAACACAACAAGCAACAAGTAACAACGAACTCAACACCACTTGACCATGCTTAAACAGCATGCTATTTTCAGGTTTATATACTAGTCGACCCACACATACCTATATTAATCACAGCAAACTTTCTCACACTTAACCCATTTTAATTCTGATCACACGCGTTTTGTTTATAGGTTTATTACGCCACTCACATGCATGTTAAACGGACCCACTTGATTGACATTCTCATAATACACACTCACACCTACGTATGGCTCTTTTGATTCGAATGACACACACACACACCTTTTTCACAAAATAAAAACGCATGCCCTCTTTATTTCTTAGGTTTCTTTTCCAGTTTTCAGTACGTATAATATATATCATATGCATGATCTAAAAACCAAATCAAAGACTTATGTAACACTGATTCGAAACTCCAAAACAGAACTGATATTGACATGTATGTATTGCATCGTTTGCGTGCTTTTATGTTGGGTAGGATATGTTAGTCGTATACTTGTGATTAACGAAACTAGAAGATTAGTTTTCATGGCTTCATATGTATGTATATATATTATATATTAGATCAAAATACAAAGGGCGATCGTAGGAAAATACCTCCAGTCGGATTACAAGGGTAAAACAAAGAACCAGTTCCAAAATCCTTTCCTCGAATCAAATCAAAACGAATAAACCCAGCGATCACTAAACAAATGCTTGTACCCGCGAACCGATCACCAATGAAACTAGAGCACCAAGAACTGATTATTACTCTGATATGCCTCCTCGTACCACCTTTCTTGGAAGGAAAAAGAGAGCTGTCGTCTCCTTTGTTTTTAGGGTTTAATGTGTGAGTTTTTGGAGGTACTATAGATCGATATATAGGAGGAGATAAGAGAGAGTTGGGCTGGAAAATAGGCCGAGCATATGGGATAGAGAATAGACCAATTCACCTTTTAAATAAATATCACAATGTATTTAGTTTTAACTTCATATTCTAAATAGTGTACAACATTTAAAATATTTAGCCCTTTGTGTCTTTTTACGTGTGATATAAGTGAGGAAAATGAGAAAAAAATTCAGAATATCAAATGGGGAGAAAGGCCGAGTATTAAGGAGTGTGGGTAGACCAACTCTTCTTTCAACTTTCAAATATTATATCCATATCATCTAGTATCATGTTGTGTATCAAGTTTAATGCATTCGGTCCTTTTTACTTATATAAGTGTGACATTATTTTAGGCTATAAGTCGTGTACAATTTAAAATGCATTTGGTGACTTGATAACGTGTTACTGAAATTGTGTATATCATATCTTTTAAACTATGATGTTGTGTACATTGCTACTAAATCCAAATCGTATGACAAAATATTAAGTGGTATAAATTAGGTCCAATTTAACTTGTCATGTGTGATATTCTTAGAACATAGTATGCCAAAATATATAGAGTAAACTTCAAAAATCGTCCCTGTGGTTTACCGGGTCATTTGGAAATGGTCCTTGTGGTTTAAAAAATCCGGATTTCGTCCCTGTGGTTTACGACCCATACGGATCTGGTACTTTGACCAAAAAATCCGTCAGTTGACCAAGTTATGTGGTGACTTGGCTAATAAGTGGGGGGTAATAGGGTCTTTTTAAGTTTGTTGAAAGCTTTTAAAACTTCTTCTTCTCATTTTTTGAAAGTTACAAACACAAACAACAAACACAGAACTTGAACAATGGTTAGATGCAATCAATGTGGTTCAATCGCCACAATCAAAACTTCATGGACATCTACAAACCCAGGAAGAAGATTCTACTGTTGTGGCAAAAAAGTAAGTCTTTAATTTGTTAGTTTTTAAAAACCCCCAATTCGACCTAATTTGACCTAGTTTTTGGAATTGGTATATAGGTTGCAAATTGTGGCATAGTGGATTGGTATGATCCTCCAATGTGTCAGAGGGTTGTCCAAATAATTCCTGGTCTACTCAAATCAATGAATCGTCTAGAAGGAGAAGTACTAGCAAAGGGTCATGAAGCAAAAAGATTCAAGAACTTGTTGATTATCAGTTGGGTCTTTTTTTTCCTTTATTTGGTCTTAAAGTGATATCCTTTTTTTTTTTGTATGAATGTATGTTGGGTTGAACATGAATGTATTTTACCAAGACAATGTAGGTGATAGTCGAGTTGTATTTTGGGATCATCATGAATGAAAATGATAAGTTTCAACTTGACAAACTAGATATTTTATTTCATTTATTCATACATTGATGCCTTTTTCATAGCATAGGATGATTCATAGTTGCATTACAGATAGGTTCTTAAACTGCCATCATAGGAGGATTCATTTGCCTCCTCCTCTCTTCCACCTCTGTCCATCAATGACTTCCAGAGTGTGCCCATTAGGTAACCCAAGGACTTGAACCCTTTCATCATATGGTGGGTTAGGTTTCACAGGAGCATTGTTGACATGGTAGCTAGCATAAGCATTTTGCCTTTTTTGAGTCAGCTTCTTTGAGTGACCTACCAACTCTTTACCCTTTTTGGAGACACATTCCTCTTCCTCAGAGGTGGAATGGTAGCTGGACACCCATGATGGAAGGCTATTCATACCAGAAATGCTTGAGTCAGAGTAAAGCTCCATCTTTTCCTTGCTTTTTTTGTTAGCAGAGCTTGTTTGACAATAACCCTTTGGAAAGTACCCTTACCATGAGTCATTTTTAGGACTTTCAATACTTTCAAAACTTGAGTCACTGCTGCTAATGTTAATGATTTGTTTGTTCTTGGAAGTCATTGTTAAAGGGAGTGTTGGGAGAATGCTTGTTGTGATATCAGATGGTTTGGGTGTATGTCAATTTATAGCACAAATCACCACATGTTTCAATGTAAAACTTAAATGCAAAGCATTAAGTTTCAATGCAAAAATCACCTACACACTGCATAAGCATTTACTTGTTGAATGCTTTTGTACACTTTATCTAATTCCAAAGCATTCACTTGACAGTCAATGAGAAAAAAATAGTGTCAAAAAGAATCAAACCTGCAATAGTGTTGGCCAAATTAGTCTTTTGCAGACATGAAAACCTGCAATATTGTTGGCCAAATGAATCAATTTTGCAGACATGAAAAATGCAATACATAACATATGCCAATAAATGGCCATTGTTTTAACATAAGAACTTAAATGGCCAAAAACTTAACTAGTAACATAACATATGCCAATTAATGGCCATTGTCTTAACATAAGAACATAAATGGTCACAAGTAGACAGCCAATGATCTGGTGATCTTTTGGTTACACATAAACACAAGTTTAGTCTGGTTACACATAAAAACTAAAGAACAAACATCAACCAAGTCTTCTGGCAGCTGACTTGGTCCATTTTGATGGTGAAGTTTGGAGTAAAGGTAGAGGGGTCAACATACTAGGGGCACTTGAACCATGCGTGCCTGCAACATCATTTTGTGAAGCCATTGAACCCCCTGATTTGGTTGAACCACCTTTTCCTTTTTTTGAAGCACCACTTGCACTTGCTGTACCATCATCCCTTTGTGCTTTGCAGCTTCTCTGATTGTGCCCAACTTGCTTACACAATTTGCATGTGACACTCTTTCCTGACCTACTAAGCTTGGAGCCTTGAACCATCTTATCAGCAAGTTCAGCAGCACTCTTTCTTCTTTTCTTCCTTGGCCTTCCAATCTGGGGCTTATAGTCAGGAGGGATAATGGTATTCACAACATTGCATTTTTCCCAATAGTCTGGTGATCTTGTAGGATTAATCTTGCATCTGTACATATCTTCCCAAGTAGACAGCCAATGAGATGGATGACAATATGATTCTGGTATGGAAGTTTCAATCCCATTTGTAGCCATGTTCCATATTGAGGCAACTGCATGTTTGCATGGGATCCCACTCAAATCCCACCTTCTACAAGTGCAGTTCCTATCCTTGATGCTCACCACACACTGGTCACCCCAAGGACCATTAACCTGATAAACATCTGAACAGTTGTTGATTTGGCACACTTCCACAACAAATTTTTGTACATTGATATCCGGGTCGAAACACTCGCAAGTCAAACCTCTCACGAAGAAAAGTCAACTAGGAACGGTTCAACGCAAAAATCAAGTTATAATAACCGGATAAGTGAATACCCGGGTCGAGGTCCCAACGAGGCGTGAAATTGAGGATATCGTTTTTGGTTCGTAATTAAAGTGCTTGAAAAGACGAGAGTTTGTTTTAGTTTTTAAATAAAACGAAAATTAATAAACGCGAACGGTAAACTACGAACGAGTAAAAACGTCAAAATATTTAAAAATTAACCCTACGGGTACCAAAATAATTTTCCTACGACTTAAATATAAAAAGAAAATTTTGGAAAAAAGAAAAAATATTTTTTTGATTTTTTAATAATTTTTTATAAATTAAAAACTATTTAAAAGAAAATAATTGATTAAAAATACTAAATGGAAAAAGAAAATTCTGAAAATTTTTCCTAAAATACTTTATACTAAACTTGAGCTAGGAAAAATATAAAAAGTGAAAATGCTTTTTTAAATAAGCCGAAAATAAGCAAAAGCTCACAATAAGCTAAAAAGAAAAAAAAAATAAAAATAAAATGGTTTTAACTAAAAATGTTGTAAAGTTTAACAAAGAAGACAAGTTAGCGTAGTGGTTGGAGTGTTGTGTTGGGTTGCTGGCTGACCTGGGTTCGAATCCCAGGTTGGTCAGTTTTTGCTTTTAATTTTTTTCTTGGTTTCCCTTTTTAAACTTTTCTTAACAAGTGGTTTTTTAACTAAAAATGTTTTTAAAACTCAACACAAAACAAGAATCAGTTCATTCAGTTGGATCAAATACAGCAACATCAAACCAAACAACACCTAATAAAAACTCAACAAACAACAAAAGATAACTAAGATACTGATTCACAAACAGATAAGTTCACTATAATGGTTCTCTTTTTTTTTCTTTTTTTTTTCTTTCTTTTCTTGCAAAACTAACCGAACTAATCACTAAATAAAAGCAATAATTCTACCTAAGTTGCTTCATTCAATAAGCAGATAAAGAGAAACAAGAACAAGCAATAACAAGTATAAATAAGCATTAACATAAGCGAAAAAAAACAAATAAGCAAAAATAAGCAGAAAAATAATAAGCCGAATAAAAATAAACTTAAATTAAAACAAGAGTAAATTACAACTAAAAAAAATAAAATACAAAGTACCTTAAAAAAAAAACGCTAAAATAAACCTAGAGTCGACTTCGATTGCTACTACCCTATTTATACTAAAAATACGAAAAACCCTAGTTCTCTTGTGTGTTTGTTGTGTGAGTGTGTCCCTCATCGTGCCTTTGTGCTTCTTTATCGACCCTTGGATGTTAACTTGGTCTCCACATCTTCGAATCTCATCCGTTGATCTTTTTTGTAGCCTCGGATCGCTGAGGTGGAGGGGAGGGGACCAAAGGCAAACCCACGTGAAGGGTTTGGCTGGTAGTGGTGAGGTGGCGAGAGGTGGGATTAGCAAGAGGTTTGGTTTAATTGGGCGGTCATTTAGGGAAGAAGAAGAAGTGAGTTGGGGAATTAGCTAGGGATTTTGACTGGGGTGAAAGGGGATTTTGACTATATTTATTGACCGGTTTTGTTAAAGAGATGGGTGGGTCGGGTTTGTGTTTGATTGGGCTATGGGTATTGTGGGCTTGGGGTGTTTAGTGGGCTGGTTTTAAGGATATAATGGGTTAAGGGTTTAGTTGTGGTAACCTTTGGATCCAGTTGTGTTAATAGAATTAGGATGTGTTGGATTTAGTTTAGGGACCAAATTTGTAAACATGTAAACCTCAAGGACCAAACATGCCATTTCTTCAAAGTTAATCCAAGGGTCCATTTTTGCCAACTAAAAATAATCCAAGGGTCATTTTGGAATTTCTGAGCTCGAATTAACTCCAAATGAAAAATGTCTTTTCCGACTTCGGTTTTCGGCTCTTTTCCATATCATGCTCGGTTTTGTCTATATTTGCCTCGTTTTCAATCCTTTTGTACCTGAAACATACAAAACACAATCCAAGGATATATGTAACATTATATGGTCCATTTAGGTGTTTTTGGTCGTTTTTGTGGGGTTTTTCGGTATAAAATGATGAGTAAAAAGCCACTCATCAATCCCCCACACTAAGCAATTGCTAGTCCCTAGCAATCCGATCATATAAAGTAATGAAAGGATCAATAATGTCAATGTTACCAAAAATATACCACCCCGTTTTGACTTTATAAAATGCAAGTAACTAAAACGAGAACAAACGTAAATAATATGCTTGATTTTCAAAAATGGCATCATGGAACGGGAATCACACAAATTGGGTGACTCCGGGGAATTGTAATCGTCATCCTCTTTTTATACTTCCCAACTAAGTCTAAAACCCTTGTGCAAACGTTTTTGTAAAATGCCAACACTACTTATATTAGCAACCTATGTAAGCCGAGACTTAACTTTTCACTCCCACAATTATTCATAAGTTAGGTGTGTGTGCTTGTTTTCAAAGTTTTGATCGTAAAAATCGACATTTATTAGGGTTAAAAACCGACAATGATTTAGAAATTAGAGATTCAAAGGTGAGATCACTCCATGTAGCGACTTTCTTCTCAGCTTATCCTTAGTAAACTTAGGAGGCTAGGTTTTTACACCCTCGAGAATAGTATCGGAGCTCACGGGATCTTTGAAGTCAAAAATTTCTAAATCACCGTCCAACTTTTAGACAATATTGACGAATACTAGTTCAACTTTCGATTTAAATTTAAGAAGAAGCAAGTTTCTCACACTTATTCATAAACAAACATAAACATTTTTTTTTTTTTTCATTTTTCATCACTTTTTTCACTTTTTTTTTTTTCCACTAACTTTTTACTTGTGTACCCTAAACGACGGACCTTCACGGTTTAATTCCAAGACCTTACACCTTTCGGAATAAAGGATCCAAGGGCCGTTACAACGGAGTGTTCCAAGACTCTAGACATTCCTGAAATGAGGATCCAAGGTGGTTAGACCAAGACCTCACACATTCCTGAACTAGAGGTCCAAGGGCCGGTGCAAGAGGGTAGCCAAGACCTAAACGCCTTCCGGAAATAAGGATCCAAGGCCCGATCTCGAATCCGTAGCTTAGAGCACTTATTTATTCATACTTAAAACTTTAACTTTTGCAACTTTCAAGCAACGTCTCACTTTCATTTTGCATTCTTATTGTGTTTTTAAGAAAGTATGCTTGTTCCAAAATTTAAATAAAACTTTGAACTAGTATTCTAAATCAAGATTGTATAAAAATTTATTTGCTTAACAAAAACGGTTTTTGCGTTCAAAAGTTTGAAAATAGCACTTATTTTAGTCAGATTAGGAGCTCCTGGGAGGAAAAGCCATAGATTACTTATATAAGCTCTAAAGAGAACCAACTACTCCACGCTTAGCATTTTCATTTGCACAATTCATAAAAACTTAGCCTAAACGTTAAGGGTAGCAGCTAGATCAACACTCTAGCAGAGTCGGGATTCCCCTTGTTCTAGCCTAATCAAGTCTAAACTTTCATTAATACCGAAGCATTAATGTATAGCAAATTATTTTTATTGTGCAAAGCACTTCTTTTTCTTGCAAAATTTAACTAAAATACGATAAAATTTTTGAAATTTTGGTCAAAACGGGGTGCTAGGAGACTAGAAGGTACAAATTGTGAAAAAAAATTTTAAAAATTTGGTCAAATGAGAATTCCCCCCCACACTTAGAATTGAATATTGCCCTCAATATTCAAAGTACCGGCCTGAGCCGACACTATAGAACGTAAAAAGGTAATACTACTACCTAAGTGTGGAAACGAAATCTTGATTTCTCAAAAAGGATTAATAGGATATCCCTAGATAAGCATAAACACAAAGATAGGATATTGGGCGGCTGGATTGAAAACAGGCGCGTCAATCATCACAATCTACGGGAATCCTGAAAACAGAGGCAAACATACAACCACAAAGCACAAGTAGAGGAACTCCCCCACACTTAGTGTCAGAAAATAGAAAGAAGTCAAAAACATGGGTGTTTACCCATGTGGTGCTAATGTTTTTGTTAACCGAGTCACTAGCTTGACTCGACCCCGAATTCATTTGTCCATGGGGAAAGTTTGGAGATCCGGGACAACCATGGATGGTATGTCCCCTCCAAAATAATGCTTCAACCTATGACCGTTCACTTTGAAGTTGGGACCGTCGGTTTGAGATAACTCGACGGTTCCATATGGAAAAACTTGAGCAACGGTGAACGGCCCAGACCAACGGGTTTTTAATTTGCCCGAGAAAATCTTTAATCGAGAATTGAAGAGGAGGACTCGATCACCAACATTGAAGATGCGGTTTTTAATTTTGGAGTCATGAATTCTCTTTGTTTTCTCTTTGTAGATTAAAGAGTTCTCGTAGGCTTGATCCCGAAGCTCATTTAATTCATTCAATTGAAGCTTTCGATGATCACCCGCGGTCTTAAGGTCAAAATTTGCATGCTTCAAGGCCCAATAGGCTTTGTGCTCAAGCTCAATCGGTAGATGACACGCCTTTCCGTACACAAGCTTATATGGAGTACACCCGATGGGTGTTTTGTAAGCCGTGCGGAAGGCCCATAGTGCATCATCTAATTTGTCTGACCAAGAGGCACGATTTTCTCCTACGGTCCTTTCAAGAATTCTTTTTAAACCTCAGTTGGAGACTTCCACTTGCCCACTTGTTTGTGGGTGATACGCGGTCGCAAGACGGTGAGTGACACCGTACTTAAGCATAACTTTTGCGAATTGGTCATTGCAAAAGTGCGTACCGCGATCACTAATGATAGCACGAGGAGCTCCAAACCGAGCAAAGAGAGATTTAAGAAATTTCACAACTACTCGGGCGTCGTTGGTGGGGAGCGCTTTTGCTTCCACCCATTTAGACAAATAATCGACCGCCACGAGTATATACTTGTTCCCTCGTGAAGACGGGAACGGGCCCATAAAGTCGATGCCCCACACGTCAAAGATCTCACAAACTTGAATTGCATTTTGAGGCATTTCGTCCTTTTGTGAGATTTTTCCTTGACGTTGGCAAGAGTCACATGACCTCACCAAGTCGTGGGCATCACGATAAATCGTCGACCAATAGAAACCCGAATCAAATACTTTTTTAGCGGTGTAGTTCGGGCCATGATGTCCCCCGGTGGGTCCATTGTGGCAAGCCGTGAGAATGTCAACGGCTTCTTGGCCGTGAACACACCGTCTAATCACTTGATCGGCACATACTTTAAACAAGTAGGGGTCGTCCCAAAAATAATGTTTCACATCTTTAAAGAATTTCTTCTTTTGTTGGGACGACATCCCTTTCACAACAAAATTCCCCGCATGGTAGTTTGCAAAGTCGGCAAACCATGGGGTACTCGGATCATCTTTTAATGAAATCATCCCAAGTGTCTCGAGAGGAAATGTTTCGGTAATTTCCTTTTTCTCGAGATCACTTTGATGGGGATTTTCAAGTCTAGACAAATGATCGGCGGCGAGATTCTCCGCTCCTTTTTTATCACGAATAGTGACATCAAATTCTTGTAGGAGGAGAATCCACCGAAGCAATCTCGGCTTAGCATCTTGCTTAGCAAGAAGATACTTAAGAGCCGAGTGATCCGTATACACTATGGTCTTAGATAAGACGAGATATGGTCTAAATTTCTCAAAAGCATAGACAACGGCCAATAACTCTTTCTCGGTAGTAGTATAATGAGATTGAGCCTCGGTCATTGTCTTGCTAGCATAGTGTATCGGCTGAAAGTGCTTAGATTTCCGTTGCCCCAGGACTGCCCCAATAGCATAATCACTAGCATCGCACATGAGCTCAAATGGCAAGTCCCAATCGGGGGCAACTAAAATTGGTGCTTCAGTTAATCTCTTTTTAAGAATCCCGAATGCTTCGATGCATTCGGGAGAGAAGAAGAATGGAGCATCTTTTTCAAGAAGACGGGTCAGAGGCCGGGCGATTTTAGAGAAGTCTTGAATAAATCGTCTGTAGAAACCGGCATGACCAAGGAAACTTCGGATTCCTTTTACAGTGGTGGGATGAGGTAGCTTAGCGATAACATCGACTTTAGCTTGATCGACCTCGATCCCGGCATTAGAAATTTTATGGCCGAGGACAATGCCCTCTTTGACCATAAAGTGGCACTTCTCCCAATTTAGAACAAGATTGGTGTCTTCGCACCGTTTAAGCATTTTGTCTAAATGGGAGAGGCAAGAAGAGAAAGAATTTCCATACACCGAAAAATCATCCATAAAGACCTCCATTGTTTTCTCGATCATATCATGGAATATGGCCATCATGCACCTTTGAAATGTGCCCGGAGCATTGCATAAGCCGAAAGGCATACGTCGATAAGCAAACGTTCCGTAGGGGCACGTAAAGGTGGTCTTTTCCTGATCTTGGGGATCAATTGGTATTTGAAAATACCCGGAAAAGCCATCAAGAAAACAATAGAACTCATTTCCCGCTAAACGTTCAAGCATTTGATCCATAAAAGGAAGCGAAAAATGATCCTTACGGGTAGCATCATTGAGTTTTCGATAATCAATACACACTCTCCATCCCGTGACGAGGCGTGTAGGAATCAACTCATTTTCTTCGTTGGTAACAACGGTCATACCCCCCTTTTTGGGGACACAATGGATGGGACTAACCCACGGGCTATCAGAAATGGGGTAAATCATTCCGGCATCAAGGAGTTTTAGAACCTCATTTTTGATCACCTCATGAATTTTCGGATTCACCCTTCTTTGTTGTTGAACCGTGGGCTTGAAGTCATCCTCCATCAGAATTTTGTGAGTACAAAATCTAGGGTCAATACCCTTGATATCCGAGAGTTGCCAAGCAATGGCACTCTTGTGCTTTTTAAGCACATCAAGCAGTTGAACCTTCTCCTCATCTTTTAATTCTTTAGAGATAATGACGGGAAATTTGTCATCATCTTCTAGAAAAGCATATTCAAGATGAGGAGGTAAATCCTTGAGCTCGGGCTTCGGAGGATTAGTTGGCTCAAGTTCTTTGATTTCTTCAATTTGAATTATCTCCGGAGGGAGAGAAGGTGATGGATCATCATTAAGCATTTTCTCAAGCAAGAGAATATCTCCCTCCAGATCAATGTCAGCATAATCAATTTCCGGCGAAATTGAATCATCCTTAAGATAGGCCTCGATCTCTTCCAAAATGAAATCACTTCCCTCAAACGGAGTGAGGGAAGGGGAAGAGTCGGAAAGAATAGGTTGAGAAGAAGGAGGAGTGGGATTGCCACTCAAGGATTTGTTTATAAATCCTAAAACTTCCTGAGCATACTCCTCAGAAGCAACATCAATCACATCAATACGATTAACCGATGTATCATCGTGAATGGAGGAGTATCTCATAGTCTGATCAAGCTAAAATGTCACAGCTTGATCATCAACACGTAAGGTGAGTTCCTCACCATAAACATCAATCAATGCCCGACCCGTCCTCAAGAAAGATCTTCCAAGTATAAGAGGAACTCGGGGATCGGCCTCAAAATCTACCACGACGAAATCAGCCGGGAAATGGAACTTCCCCACTTTCACAAAAACATCTTCGGCTACACCTTTAGGACTAGTAAGAGTCCTATCGGCTAGCTCAAGAGTCATACATGTGGGAGTAAGTGGGGGTAGAGAAAGCTTGTTCCAAATGGAAAGCGGCATAAGGTTAATGCTTGCACCAAGATCGGCCAAGGCGTAGCATTGAACCATGCTCGGAAAATCACAAGGAATGAGGAATTTTCCGGGATCTCCAAGCTTTTCCGGAAGCTTTTTAAGGAGAGCTGCCGAGCAATTCTCATTTAGAGGAGTTTTTGCTAGCTCAAATAATTTCTCTTTGTTACTGAGCAAATTTTTGATTGTCGAAGCAAACTTTGGCATGAGAAGAAGAGCATCCGCGAAGCTAATATCGAAGTGTAAATCTTGAAAGATTTGTAAAAACTTCTCAATTTGGATACTAGCTTTGTCGCGGAGCTTTTGGTCATTAAGTCTAGATGGGTATGGGATAGAAGGTTTAGGTTGAGACTTCGGAACATCGGGTTCCGGAATTTGGGTTGGGACTACCGAAGGTCGGACGTGTGCGGTACTTCGTGAGCTTGTGGAATGCACCTTGTCCTTTGTCACCTCGGTCTCACGGTCAACTACTTTTGTAGAAGAAGAAGAAGTAGTAGTTGGAACCGTGGGTCCCTCATAAGCTTTACCACTTCGGGTGGTAATAGCTTTCAACTCACCCTTCGGGTTGGGAATGGTATTTCCCGGAAGAGTTCCCGAGGATGAAGCTTGGTGAAATTGGTTGATAAGGGTATCAAACATACTTTCAATCTTTGTTTGAGATTGATCGATTTTGTTCTTAAGCTCATTACCCTGCTTAATCATTGAATTTTCAAATTCATTTTTCAAATTTGTGATTTGATTTTGCATAGCCTTCATTTTCACCTCATTTGTCTTAATGTAATTTGAAAGATCATTAGAGGGAGCAATCGGGGCTGGGTAATTTTGAGCTTGATACCCTTGATTGTAATTGACCCCTTGGGTCGGGTATTGGTTAGTAGGGGCTTGATATGGAACATTTTGCCCCCTACTTTGGTTTTGATTAAATCTGGTTTGATTGTTTTGAGGAAAACCGGGTGGTCCTGCTTGATAGCTAGCACGATAGCTCGAGTCACCTTGAGGACGGTATTGAGTACCTCCTTGGTTGTAAGACCCGGCTACGACATTGATTTCAAAAGAACGGCCATCGGTGGCGGTACAATTGTAATAAGCATGAGGACCACCACAAGTAACACAACTTTCTTCCACCACTTTGATTTGAGCGGGTGGAGAAGCTTGTGGGGTAGAAGAGGGATTTTTCTGAGAATCGAGAACAAAAGCTTGGAACATATCCGTGAGCTTATCAATTTTAGCATCCGTGCTAGAAGCATTCACCGAATGTGAAGTAGAAGGTGAAACACTCACTTGAGAAACAACCGGTTTGTTTCGTGAAGTGCGAACCTTAGATTTGTTTTCAATAATTGATAAAGCATCCCTAGTAGTCCGACTCAAAATATAACCACCCGAGGCGGCGTTTAGAGAATCTTGGTCGACATGGCTTAATCCATTATAAAACGTATCAATTTGATGCAACTCAGAAAATCCGTGGTGAGGACATTTGCGAAGTAATTCTTTAAAACGATCCCACGCTTCACTAAATGATTCATCAAATTTTTGAGTAAATTTGGTAATTTCATTCTTAAGACTTGTGGTTCTAGAAGGGGGAAAGAATTCGTTCACAAATTTCGACACCAAATCTTCCCATGTTAAGATAGAACGAGGGGGTTGTTTTTCAAGCCAAGTCCGGGCTGCCCCCTCGAGAGAGAAAGGAAAGAAAAGCAATTTGATTGCTTCTTGGGGAACATTCCTACATTTGACGGTAGATGAAATTTTGTTAAACCATCGAATGTGGGAATGAGGGTCATCCCTCTCGAAACCGTAAAATTGATTCGACGTTACTAAGGATAGTAATGCCGGTTTAAGTTCGAAATTATCGGCAACGATCGGGGGAACAACAATAGCATCTCCATAACCCTCGGTGGGTGCTTGGAGAAGCTCAAGCATGGTGCGATTCTCCGCCATTATGTCAATGGGAGGATCGGGATTAGTACGAATCTCGGGTTCGACTAATGAGGCAGCACGTCTACGATTACGTCTTCGCGGAATTGCGACGAGTTCAAGAAAGGGACTCGATGACGAAGAAGAACGTGTGCGCATGCACCAAGAACATTAAGGTTAAAAAGGAAAGAAGAATATTTTTGGGTTTTTTGGATTTTTCAATTTTTTTGGATTTTTGGATAAAAAATATTTACAAGATATATACGAAACTTCACGAGGAAGGTTCTTCAAGTCACTAATCGTCAAACCGTGACGATATTGTCGCAACACACCTCCCCGGCAGCGGCGCCAAAAATTGATAATCGTGGTCGAACGACTCGCAAGTCAAACCTCTCACGAAGAAAAGTCAACTAGGAACGGTTCAACGCAAAAATCAAGTTATAATAACCGGATAAGTGAATACCCGGGTCGAGGTCCCAACGAGGCGTGAAATTGAGGATATCGTTTTTGGTTCGTAATTAAAGTGCTTGAAAAGACGAGAGTTTGTTTTAGTTTTTAAATAAAACGAAAATTAATAAACGCGAACGGTAAACTACGAACGAGTAAAAACGTCAAAATATTTAAAAATTAACCCTACGGGTACCAAAATAATTTTCCTACGACTTAAATATAAAAAGAAAATTTTGGAAAAAAGAAAAAATATTTTTTTGATTTTTTAATAATTTTTTATAAATTAAAAACTATTTAAAAGAAAATAATTGATTAAAAATACTAAATGGAAAAAGAAAATTCTGAAAATTTTTCCTAAAATACTTTATACTAAACTTGAGCTATGAAAAATATAAAAAGTGAAAATGCTTTTTTAAATAAGCCAAAAATAAGCAAAAGCTCACAATAAGCTAAAAAGAAAAAAAAAATAAAAATAAAATGGTTTTAACTAAAAATGTTGTAAAGTTTAACAAAGAAGACAAGTTAGCGTAGTGGTTGGAGTGTTGTGTTGGGTTGCTGGCTGACCTGGGTTCGAATCCCAGGTTGGTCAGTTTTTGCTTTTAATTTTTTTCTTGGTTTCCCTTTTTAAACTTTTCTTAACAAGTGGTTTTTTAACTAAAAATGTTTTTAAAACTCAACACAAAACAAGAATCAGTTCATTCAGTTGGATCAAATACAGCAACATCAAACCAAACAACACCTAATAAAAACTCAACAAACAACAAAAGATAACTAAGATACTGATTCACAAACAGATAAGTTCACTATAATGGTTCTCTTTCTTTTCTTTTTTTTTTCTTTCTTTTCTTGCAAAACTAACCGAACTAATCACTAAATAAAAGCAATAATTCTACCTAAGTTGCTTCATTCAATAAGCAGATAAAGAGAAACAAGAACAAGCAATAACAAGTATAAATAAGCATTAACATAAGCGAAAAAAAACAAATAAGCAAAAATACGCAGAAAAATAATAAGCCGAATAAAAATAAACTTAAATTAAAACAAGAGTAAATTACAACTAAAAAAATAAAATACAAAGTACCTTGAAAAAAAACGCTAAAATAAACCTAGAGTCGACTTCGACTGCTACTACCCTATTTATACTAAAAATAAGTAAAACCCTAGTTCTCTTGTGTGTTTGTTATGTGAGTGTGTCCCTCATCGTGCCTTTGTGCTTCTTTATCGACCCTTGGATGTTAACTTGGTCTCCACATCTTCGAATCTCATCCGTTGATCTTTTTTGTAGCCTCGGATCGCTGAGGTGGAGGGGAGGGGACCAAAGGCAAACCCACGTGAAGGGTTTGGCTGGTAGTGGTGAGGTGGTGAGAGGTGGGATTAGCAAGAGGTTTGGTTTAATTGGGCGGTCATTTAGGGAAGAAGAAGAAGTGAGTTGGGGAATTAGCTAGGGATTTTGACTGGGGTGAAAGGGGATTTTGACTATATTTATTGACCGGTTTTGTTAAAGAGATGGGTGGGTCGGGTTTGTGTTTGATTGGGCTATGGGTATTGTGGGCTTGGGGTGTTTAGTGGGCTGGTTTTAAGGATGTAATGGGTTAAGGGTTTAGTTGTGGTAACCTTTGGATCCGGTTGTGTTAATAGAATTAGGATGTGTTGGATTTAGTTTAGGGACCAAATTTGTAAACATGTAAACCTCAAGGACCAAACATGCCATTTCTTCAAAGTTAATCCAAGGGTCCATTTTTGCCAACTAAAAATAATCCAAGGGTCATTTTGGAATTTCTGAGCTCGAATTAACTCCAAATGAAAAATGTCTTTTCCGGCTTCGGTTTTCGGCTCTTTTCCATATCACGCTCGGTTTTGTCCATATTTGCCTCGTTTTCAATCCTTTTGTACCTGAAACATACAAAACACAATCCAAGGATATATGTAACATTATATGGTCCATTTAGGTGTTTTTGGTTGTTTTTGTGGGGTTTTTCGGGTATAAAATGATGAGTAAAAAGCCACTCATCATACATCTCTCCTCTCCATGACAGCTTCATGTTATCATAGATATGCTTTACACAATACCTATGTTTAGCAGAAGGATACAATTCTGCAAGTGCTGGTATCATACCCTAGTATAAAACAAGTATCTATGTTGAGATAACAATAAAGCTTAAAGTAATTTAAAAACAAGAAGATTAGTAAACATACCTTTTGCCTGTCAGTTATGAAGGTAAAGTTGGAGTTGCTGAATAGATTCAGATCATCACCAAGCCAATCCAAAAACCATTTCCAGCTATCTTTTGTTTCAGCCTCCACAATAGCATAAGCAAGTGGGTAAATCCCATTGTTTGGATCAACTCCTACTGCTGTCAACACTTGACCAGGGAATGGACCAGACAAAAAACAACCATCCAACCCCAACAAATCTCTCTTTCCTTTCTTAAATCCCTCTTTCAAAGCACCTAAACATATGTAAACCCTCCTAAACTTCCTTTCAAGAACTCTTATGGGGTCATTTGGTCTTTCTAGATCAATCCTGACAGTTGTGTCTGGATTCTGCTTTTCTAATTCAATTAGATAATCCCTCAACATTGCATACTGTTTTGTGTAATCTCCAATGACTATCTCTTTGGCCATCTGCTTAGCTCTTTGCATTTTTTGTCTTGAAATGCCAACCTCAAACTTTTTCTGCAACTGATCTTTAAGAGCACTAACAGGAATTTTTGGATTTGGTTTAATTGTTTCCCCTACTTCTTTTGACAAGAAGGTTGCTGTGCATTTCTTGACTGTAAACACTTGTGAACATCATGAAAAGTTTTCACTTGCCATGAATCCTCATTTGGCAACTTAGAGCAATGCAAAGACCAAGGGCATTGTGGTTCACTAGGTTGAATAGAGGCACTTTTTGACCTAGTTTCTGATCCACTATCTGTTTTTGTCTTAATGGGCTTACCCTTAACTTGTGGCCCATCATCTGGCCCATTTCCCTCAGGCTCATTGTTAGTTGTAAACATTGGTATCTTTCCCCTACACACTGCCCTGACCCTAACCTTGTCATTCTTCTTAAGCCATAACTCTCTTCTCTGTTCAACAGCCACCCTTGTGACCATTTCCATTATCAGTTTGCTGTTACCAAAAGTTTGACCAACATAGAAATTTTCTTTCCATATATTACCTTCACTACCAGAGGGAACTTTATTCAACTTACACACATTCCTTAAAGCTTTTCTCCTCTCACACTCATCATCTGAGTCACTACCACTAACCAACTCCTCATTATCAACATATTCATCCTGTACCACCTCATCATCTTTTGCTACAATATCTACACTTTCAACCCATTCTACATTTGTGTCTATGTTACTCCTAAACTCAGCCATGTCAACCTCAACATCATTCACCAATTGTTCTTCATCAACTATTACTATCATCACTGTCACTATATGAACCATGTTCACTATCTGAACTATGCTCACTCTCAGAATCATCCACATTCCTATTCAACCTTTTAACCTTCTTGGTGCAATTACTTAGCCACTCATCCTCACTAACATCAGTTTCCAAAGTCTCTAGTACCTCATCACTATTATCACTAACATTTTCTACAAACTTAGGATCCTTACTTTTAACACAGTGAAGAACATATAGATCAATAACCTTATACTTACCTACATTCTTCAACAATTGCAACACATCATCATCTTTTTCTAATTTTCTTAAACCATTATCTAAGTCACAGTTAGGTAACTTAAAAAAAAATTCCATACCTTCTGGTTCATACCCTAACTCTTTCATCATATTCCCAACCTCTTGAACAGAAAAATGGTCGGAATCAATGGTGTCAATCCAATTAACCTTCCCCCCTTTGTATCGTCTCTTGGGAAGGCTTGTGAACTCACCTCCATGATTAATCTTGAGACAAAAAACAGTCGGGAACTCACCTATTCAACCAAAATACCAAATAAAATCAGAAAATAAGTGTTACATTGAAAACAGAGTATCGAATTGCAAAAAAAAAAAAAAAAAAAAAAAAAAAAAAAAAAAAAAGTTTACTTACTATAATCATGGTATGGATTCGAAGATGAACCCTTTTTACGGACCCTCCATTCGCACAACATTGCTTAATTAGATTTTCCTATACCTAGGTTTTAGTGGATTTGGCGCGTTTTTGAGGAGAAGATATGTGTGTGACAAAAAACTGCGAACCTTAGGGATCAAAAGTGATCTGCTAGGGTTGGAAAGAAGAAGGATATTGGCGCCATGGGTGAAATGCCCAAAATACCCCCCGCATATTAGTATTATTTAAGATTTTAACGGTCAACTGACGTATCTGTTAGTCAAGGGACCAGATCCGTATGGGTCGTAAACCACAGGGACGAAATCCGGATTTTTAAACCACAGGGACCATTTCCAAATGACCCGGTAAACCACAGGGACGATTTTTGAAGTTTACTCAAAAATATATATACTCTTAAGTTATAGACTCCGTACTTATGATTTAGTATTTTCATTTCGTATCTTCACTTATGACATAAACATTTAAGTTAATCAAATGTTCAAAGATCCTATGAAATATTCGTATTCAAAAGTTAAAAAAAAAAAATGTCAACTCGTATTCAGGTTATTATAAAGTGACTCAACTGGCTAGGATTGAATATGACGGTCTATTCTAGTCGTTATGAGTAAAAAGAGAGAAAAGGCACTTAACAAGTGTAAACGTTTGTTAGACACATGTTTGTTAGTATGTATCATAAATTAGATCATTGTAGCAAAGTACCAAACATATATGTCAATTTATAAGAGCATAAGGGTAACACGAAATAACACCAAATTCCCCGACACATAATTTCAACACCAAATAACATAACACAAAAAATCAGTCGTTATCATAACACTAAATAACACCATCTTTTGAGACCCACCATTTTTAAAAATTACAATTTACAAATTCTATCATCAACAATTTCATTTATTAAATAAACCCTTAACTAATATTTCATTCAACAAATTAATATACAAATAACATTTTTATTAAAAAAAAAATTACAAAACGAAAATTTTAAAAAAATAAAATAAATAAATAATTGTTACAAAGTTGTTAAATTATTTGGGCCAATATTCCAGCCCTTGCCATACCATCGTTTACAGCCCAAAAAAAAAAAAAAACGACAACAACAAATCTCATCATCTTCCTCTTCTCTGCGCGCGCACACACACAAACGCAAATCATATACCAGTTAACCACCAGGAGTGTGTTTGTATATTGTTTTTTGGCCGTTTCTACGTTCCAACTTACATTGGTATACAACGTAAAACATAACGCCTTGGTAACGCAGCATAGCTCGGAGTGGTTAACGCACGTTAACATTTGCCACCTAGACAATAACACGGGTGTTACGTTATTACTCCGTATGCTCTAATGTTCAATTAACAAATAAGTGGACGCCTGCTTGATTTCGTTTTTGTTCGACCAAATCGAGCATACATCCTTAATTTACTAATTGTGATTACGACAGTTGCATAGTTATTAAATTTTTCTATTTACCCTAAAGTAAACCATCAAATCAACCTTATTATTATTGCCTATGGGTCCTATTTTTATGGGACCACATGACTGCATTCTAGACCGTTAAATCTCTCAACTTTTAATCTCAGCAGCTTTAATTCAACTTTGAATATTAGCCATAGATTTCATCTCATATAATCTCAACCATTAGATGTGTAGAAACTGATTAAAACCGTCAAACTTATCAAGTACACTTTTATCAAAATGCACAGTTAGAGCACTAGGTGTTATGACATTTGAAATCTACTCATTTGGGTCCCACGGGGTGCCACGTCACCATGACAAACCTCCCTTTACAACCCCCTTTATCATAACAAACCACAACTTACTCATTTGGGTCCCACCACTTCCTATTTTATTTTTTTTATTCAAATTTCCAAACAAACTAAATTCATTTCATTAAAAATAAAAATACATTACAACATACTAAAACATACGAAACATAAAATAAATACACGAAAAAAAACACGATACGAAATTTAAAACACAAATAACAATACGATACGGAAACACAAATCATCCAACGATTCTCATGAAGCTTTTATATAGATTTGTAATTGTCAATGAGATCTGACTTTTCCTCCCACACTTGCAACACTTGTTCCCTAACCATCTTCAAGGCGACATAAAGTTGCAGATCTGTTTTATCATTTCTTAATAGAGTTTGTAGATCGACCCTGATAGCTGGATGGTCTTGAGGCAGCTCACGCAACCTTTCGACCTCTAGAGCACGATTATGCATCTGTAGCATAATACGAGTTATCTCACCTAGCAAATTGTTAATCAGCTTGAGTTCTTTTTCTTGTTCATTGCGTAATCGGGTAAGGATAGCCTTTTTCACCTCAGCTGGTTCGTCAGCCATAGTGTTTGTGTTAAAATTAGTGATACTTGCGAGAGAGTTTGATAAGAAGTTGTGTGAGAAAACGAAGTGTTGTTAAAGTGGCATTTATAGGGAAACTAGCCGTTGGAGGATATTTTAAAATTCAAATTCAAACTAAAAGTAACAGTACGAACTAAAATTCAAATTCAAACTTAAAGTAACAGTACAACATATTAAAAACGATACGGAAAAAGATAAACACGATACGGAAAAAGATAAACACGATACGGAAAACAAATCATACAACACCGTTAAGCATTTCATTCATCCCATTTGGGGTGGTTTCTCAAAACCTCCCACACGTGAACATATTGGAAGCTTCTCCCCCCAAATCGTTGTTCAAAAATGGTCTTTGCATTCTTGAGAATCTCACTGTCATTTTCCCCGCTTGTACGCTGCAAATGTTTGTAAATAGCGTTGAATTTTTGACATTCACTGCTAAGTCTTGTCCATTTACCCGTGACCATTGATGAGTGTGTAAATACTCATCATTTTTGTCCCATCTGAAATGCAAAAATATTTAAAAACACTCAGAAATGCTTCAAAATACAGAAAATATCCTTGAATTGTGTTTTTATCTGTTTCATGTGCAAAAGGATTAAAAACGGAGCAAAAACGAGCATTTTTGGATCGACTCGACAATAATTGTGCATTTGATCAAGTAAAGACGAAAGTCAAAGACAGAGTCAAAGTCAACCCCCAAAATCCCAAAATGACAGAAGTGGTCCCTGGAAATAATTTTCTAAATTGGCATGATTAGTCCTTGGATTTTCAGCATTGTACAACTTTGGTCCCTTAAAGTTTAACCAAATCAAATTCTAATCCTAACCATTTAATCCTAAATAATAAACCCAGCTAAACAACCCTTCCAACCCAACCCACACTTAATCTAAACCCAAGCCCAACAAAAACAATACCCAGCCCACAACCAACACAAACCCAGCCCAATCCCAATTAAATAACCCAAACCCGACCCACTCTCTTTATTTTAAACTAATACCAGGTTTGACTTCGGTCAAACCCACCTTCTTCTTCCTTTACCGCCAAACCAAAACCAACACTACCCACCGCCTTATCCTGACACATCCACCCCCCTCCTAGCTTCCTATCCTACTCCACCTAACATGCCAAAAGGCATTAAATGCCTCTTCCCCATCACAAGTTACCAGGCCAAGACTTATCCCACTTATACCAGTTTTCCCGCCAAAAATCCATTTGGACGGTTAAGATGAGTTCAAGGCTATCTGAGGGTTCACAAGTGATCAGAGATGATGAGAAGACATTTCCCACTTAGTTTTTAGTATAAATAGAGACAATGTAACCTGTAATAGCAAGTAGTTAATTTAGAATAATCGTCTTTAATATTCAGTAATCATAGTTTGTAATTTCAAGTTATCAGTTGTTAATTCAAGTTAATTTCAGTCATATTGTTCTAAGTTCAAGCAATCTTGTATTAAATTTCAGTTGTTATAGAAATGCAAGTTTTTGTTAATTCGAATTAAGCTCAAGTCCTATTAAGAAACAATCACAAACACTCCACACCCTTGCTATAAGCTTATACAAGCTTATCATAGCTTTTTGTAAGCCTATATTAGATAGAATCAGTCTCATTCCAAGATATCAAGAAAAGTCAACAAAAGTCAACCATGATCCAATAAGCAGTTCTGGAAGGAATAAGCTGTAATGGAGGAGCTTATTTGGTTATCTAGCTTGTTTTTGACAAGCTAGATGTGTTCTGATCTAGTTTTAATGTTCTATAGGCCAAGTCAATTGTAAGCTCATTTTTCATATTTTGGCATTCTACTGTGCTTCAGCTTATTTACTGCTTATCTGCTTTTTCTATGCTTGTTTGATCTTATTAAGGTTAGTTGAAGTTAATGTGATAGGTTTTTATAGTTTAAATTAGTTTTTGCTTAAACTCACTTGATAAGTTTTAAACAGTCAAGATAAGCTTTAGCTTATCTTGTGCTTAATCAGCAATCTAATTAGCTCAAACATAGTTAAAATAACTTAAGTACTTAGTTTAAATCAGTAACATAGCTTATCTTAATCCTTGCCTTTGAAAATCACATATCAGTCCACCCAAAGGACTGTTTGGGTTAAAACAGTCAAAAGGGTCAAACTAGGTGTTACTGTTCATTTGCATATTGCTTAACTTTAATCTTGCTTAAATCAATTAGAATAAGCTGTTTTTAAGAACTTTTGATCTTATTTGAAGGATTTCATAATTGCTTATCCAGAGTGCTTATTTAAGCTTTTTCAGTTGAATTGTGCTTTAATAAGTGTATTACACTAGTTCTGAGCTTTTGGTAATTTTTAGAGCTTTTTAGCTTATTTTTGTGCTTATTTCTCAACTGCTTTTTAGCCCATTTGCTTATTAGGGCTTAGTTAACTTGTAATTTTATTTTTCCTAAATTAAGAATAATATTTTAGATTTTCCTGTAAAGTTTCATATTTTTCTAAAGTCATTTAGTATTTTTAATAATTTAATTAGTTTTTAATAGTTTTTAATTCATAATAAAAAATATAAAAGTCAGAAAAATATAAATCTTTTTTCTAAAATTTTCTTTTATTATTTAGGATTTAAGAAAAATAATTTTGCACTTTTAAGATTAGATTTCCAAATATTTCAGTTTTTAGCCCGTTTTTAGAATTCCAGTTTCACGTTTTTATTATAATTTAGTTTAATTCTTAATTTTGTTGTGAGAATTTGTTTCTCATTGGTTAAATTAGAATAATCAAGCAAAATTCCATATTCTAATCATCAGTCACTCTAATCCAAACCTCTAACGTTTGTCCATTCACACCTCGTTGGGACACGACCCGGGTAATCACTTACCTGGTATCACACATATCACAACGTGAGTTTTTGCAAGTTAGCCTTTTTCCTAAAAGGTTAATTTGTCTTTATTCACGTGTATCCGTCGTCTGCATAATATTTATATACACTATTTCGCACGAATCAAATTTTGGCGCCGCTGCCGGGGAGGTTGTGTTGCGACAATATCGTTGAGATTTTTAGCGATTAGTGATTTGAGATCCTTCCTTGTGAAGTTCCTATTTCCCATAAAACAATATAAAATACAAAAATATTTTTTCTTTTCTTTTATATATATAATATCATATAAAAATAAAAACCCAAAAACATTTTCCGTTTTATTGTAAAATAAAAGATAAAAGCAAAATTAATATAATATTCCTCAACTTGGGTATTATCATAATAAGTTCCCAAACATCAGATTAAAACTTGCCTTTGTGTCGCTTGCGAATTCGGCTCACCTTTGATTGATAAACAAACTATAACGGAGGTTTAAGGAGGGTTTGACATTAAATTGTCGAACCGAAAGAAGCGGGTTTTTAAGGAGCATTTATTGCCCACCTTTGCTTCTCCGCCACTCTGTGCGTTTTTCAGTCAGAGAGCTATCGTACGCTTGTTGATTTAAGGTTTAAGTTCCTTGTGTTTTGTTTCGATCATTGTTTTAATTAAATTATTTTATTTAGTGCATGCGCACTCGTTCTTCCACGTCGACAAGTCCTTTACGTGAACTCGTAGATATTCCGAGAAGACGTAATCGTAGACGTGCTGCCCGAATAGTCGAACCCGAGATTCGTACTATTCCCATTGATAAAATGGCAGACGATCCAAACAATGATGGGACAGCCCCCTATCTTCGAACGATGGAGGAGTTGTGCCAACCAACCATGCAAGGACGGGGTGGACCTATTGCTCCCGTTAACATCCAAGCCCCAGATTTTGGACTTAAACATCACATGATCCAACAAGTCCAAACTTCATGCAAATTTCACGGTTTACCGGGTGAAGATGCAAACAATCATCTTGATAAATTCATTACCGTCACCCAAAGTATGAAACAAAATGGGGTCACCGATGACGCCCTTCGTCTATATCTTTTCCCATATTCTTTGACGGATCATGCCACCGCATGGTTTGATCGTCTTCCCAAGAATTCAATTCATAGTTTCGATGAAATGACTTTAAGATTCTTGGCAAAATATTTCCCACCGTCGATGGTGACGAAATTGAGAAATGATATAAGTAACTTTCGCCAGCTTCCCGACGAATCTTTATTCGAAGCATGGGAGCGTTACAAACTTTCGATTGATCGTTGTCCTAATCACAATATGTTACTTGTCACCATTATAGACACGTTCTATAATGGTTTAACATTAAGACATCGTGACACGATCAATGCTGCGGCCGGTGGTACCTTTATGAAAAGGCGACCCGAAGAGTGCCAAGATTTAATCGAAAATATGACTGCCCACCACAATCATTGGGATTCCTCCGCCGAGAGGAACGAGTCAACTAAATCTATCACTACGGACTCTTCACCCGAGATAGCTTCACTCACTAAAAGGATGGATGATATGTCCACTGCTGTCTTGAGAATACATCAAAATCAGATTCAAAAGGATCAACAAGTCAATGTGGTAAATCAAAACTGTGAAACATGTGGTGGTCCACATCCTTATTTCGAGTGTCCAGCCATTAGTGGCAACACTCAAGAGAGCGTTTATGCTACTTCGGGATCCTATAATCAAGGAGGTAATGGTTACCAACCCCAAGGAGACCGTAATCTCCTCAGCTACCGTTCCAACAATTTTCTAGCACCACCCGGTTTTAGTCCTCAAAATCCAAATGGGCAAAACCGAAATACCCAATTTAACCAAAACCAAAGTCGAATAAATCAAGGTCAAAACCAAGGTTTTCAAAACCGAGGTCAAAATCAGGGGAATTTCAACCAAAATCCAGGGAATGTCCAAAACCAAAACCGAGGTCAAAATTTTAATCAAAACCAAGGTTCAAACCAAAATCAGACGTCCTCGGATGAGTTGCTTAAGCAATTCATAAAATCCCAAGATGAGACAAATAGGACCCAATATGAGACAAACCGGTTATTGGTTACCCAATTAAATGAGATCAAAAAGTCTTTAAATGATCGACCCTCGGGCTCGGGAACTCTTCCTAGCAACACGATCGCTAACCCGAGGGGCGATGTGAAGGCGATCACAACAAGAAGTGGTAAGAAAGTTGATGGACCCTCGACTCCTATGCCCCCTCCACCGGGGGAAGTGAATCGAGATGCCGAGGTGACAAAGGACAAAGTGCAATTCTCAAGCCCACAAAGTACCGCACACGTCCAACCTCAAAATGTCCAAATTCAAATTCCGGAACCCGATGTTCCGAAGACAAATCCTAAGCCTTCAATTCCATATCCTTCAAGGCTTAATGATCAAAGGCTCCATGAGAAAACTAACAACCAAATGATGAAATTTCTGGAAATTTTCCAGAAATTACACTTCGATATTAGTTTTGTTGATGCCTTGCTGTATATGCCAAAATTCGCTTCTCAATTCAAGAGTCTTTTAAGCAACAAGGAGAAATTATTTGAATTGACAAAAACCCCTTTAAATGAGAATTGCTCAGCTGTACTCCTTAAGAAACTTCCAGAAAAATTAGGAGACCCTGGTAAATTTCTCATCCCTTGTGATTTCCCGGGGATGGTTGAATGCTACGCCTTGGCCGATCTTGGTGCAAGCATCAACCTGATGCCGCTTTCCGTATGGAACAAGCTTTCACTCCCGGAACTTACTCCCACAAGGATGACTCTTGAATTAGCGGACCGCACTGTTACTACTCCTAAAGGCGTTGCTGAAGACGTTTTTGTCAAAGTAGGAAAATTTCATTTCCCCGCCGATTTTGTAGTTGTGGATTTTGAATGCGATCCCCGAGTACCTCTCATTCTCGGGAGATCCTTTTTAAGGACCGGGCGTGCTTTGATCGATGTTTATGGCGAAGAAATAACACTTCGGGTTGATAATGAAGAAGTCACGTTTAACATTAATCAAGACTCTAAACCTCTAACCACCAAAGGCAACGTTGCTATGGTTGATCAAAAATCTGATACCGTAATTGCTTCCAAAAGAAGTGATTCGATACTTTCAAGATTCACGGTTAAGAGTCTTTCACACAAACGTGCTGAGCTCAAAGCAAGGGAAATTACCCTTGGTTCAAACAAATGGTTTGAAAGTTGTACTACAGAAGTTAAAAGTGTTTTTGACTACGATGAACAAGAATCGGAGATCACATCGGAAGTGGTTAAGATTGCTAGCCTTAAGAGCACACCACTTGTCCCACCTCTGGAATCGGTTTATCGTGTTGAAATTATTGATTCTGTGGATGAAACTTCTAAAAATCCCACTCCTTATTCTGCACCAGTCATTTCCGACTCTTCCTACCCTTCTCTTACACCGGTTGAGGGAAGTGATCCCTTTTGGGATGAGGTCGATGCTTTTCTTGCAAGTGATGATTCAATTCCAACAAGGATTGATGATACTTACTTTGATTCAGAGGGGGACATCCTTTTTCTTGAAAATTTATTGAACGAAGAACCGTCCCCAACCCTCCCTCCCGGAATTTTTGTTGAAAATTACCATACAAGCTTCAAGGTTAAGCTACAAGTTCAAACAAATGGTGATTTTCCTTTTACAAATGAAGAATGGATTTTCATTGTGATACACACCTTTTTACCATTCTTCACATATTGCGTGATTTCTCTTTCCCTTTTCTCCTATGGGAATGAGGACACTATCTTTGACCCCGGTATCTTCCCTAATAGTTTCTACTGTTAAAATACCGTGGGTATCTCATCGGTGTGGAACTTTCATATGTCCAAATGTTAATCCAAAAACATTGAATGAAAGTCCGATGGAGATGGTTTCTTCCACTTGCTTTCCCCATGAACCAATGAATGCGGGGTCGAGTCAAGCTAAGTGACTCGGTGAACAAAAATATTAGCACACCATATGGGTTTTCACCCATATTTCTGTCTTCTTTCTCTTTTCTAACACCTAAGTGTGGGGGGAGTTGCCCCTGCTGTTGTATATTAAAAAAAAAAAAAAAAAAAAAAAAAAAAAAAAATAATAATAATAATAATAATAATAATAATAATAATAATAATAATAATAATAATAATTGTTGTTGTGTTTCCACTCTTGGCTAGTAGTATTACCTTTTTACGTTCTAAGTGTCGGCATAATAGCCGGTGCTTTGAATATTGAGGGCAATATTCAATTCTAAGTGTGTGGGGGGGGGGGGAATTCTGGCGAATTTGATCACATGAGTACTTTCTAGTGCCCTAATACCCCCGTTTTGGCCAAAATTTTAAATTTTTTTCATTTGGTGGAAGTGCTTTGCACTAACACAACAAATGGTTATTAGTCCACCATGTCTAACCCACATAAGGACTGGCTAATCCGAGAGCAAACGGCTCTAGGTAAAGATATCTCAAATCCGTTTATGGCTGACAATTTGCCAAAAATTGCATGGTATTCGACTCACCATATCTTTGATAGCAAAGAGTTGGCTAGCCCACAAGGTTATGGCTTGTGGTTAAGGCAGTAGAAAACCATAATTGGTAATCAGCTCACCAAGATGATAAATGTATTCTATCAAAGAGTTGGCTAGTCCAGAAGCAAATGGCTTTTGGTAAAGACAAATCAAATCCGTTGACAGCTGATGATTTGCTTAAAATCATTTGGTTATCAATGTACCATAGTATCATACTAAAACATTGGCTACTCCAGAAGTAATGGCTATCTGGTAAAGAGACATAAAATCCATTAAATTTTCAAAAAGGATTGCTAGGGACTAGCAATAGTTTAGTGTGGGGGATTGATGAGTGTGTAAATACTCATCATTTTTGTCCCATCTGAACTGCAAAAATATTTAAAAACACTCAGAAATGCTTCAAAATACAGAAAATATCCTTGAATTGTGTTTTTATCTGTTTCATGTGCAAAAGGATTAAAAACGGAGCAAAAACGAGCATTTTTTGATCGACTCGACAATAATTGTGCATTTGATCAAGTAAAGACGAAAGTCAAAGACAGAGTCAAAGTCAACCCCCAAAATCCCAAAATGACACAAGTGGTCCCTAGAAATAATTTTCTGAATTGGCATGATTAGTCCTTGGATTTTCAGCATTGTACAACTTTGGTCCCTTAAAGTTTAACCAAATCAAATTCTAATCCTAACCATTTAATCCTAAATAATAAACCCAGCTAAACAACCCTTCCAACCCATCCCACACTTAATCTAAACCCAAGCCCAACAAAAACAATACCCAGCCCACAACCAACACAAACCCAGCCCACAACCAACACAAACCCAGCCCAATCCCAATTAAATAACCCAAACCCGACCCACTCTCTTTATTTTAAACTAATACCAGGTTTGACTTCGGTCAAACCCACCTTCTTCTTCCTTTACCGCCAAACCAAAACCACCACTGCCCACCGCCTTATCCTGACACATCCACCCCCCTCCTAGCTTCCTATCCCACTCCACCTAACATGCCAAAAGGCATTAAATGCCTCTTCCTCATCACAAGTTACCAGGCCAAGACTTATCCCACTTATACCAGTTTTCCCGCCAAAAATCCATTTGGACGGTTAAGATGAGTTCAAGGCTATCTGAGGGTTCACAAGTGATCAGAGATGATGAGAAGACATTTCCCACTTAGTTTTTAGTATAAATAGAGACAATGTAACCTGTAATAGCAAGTAGTTAATTTAGAATAATCGTCTTTAATATTCAGTAATCATAGTTTGTAATTTCAAGTTATCAGTTGTTAATTCAAGTTAATTTCAGTCATATTGTTCTAAGTTCAAGCAATCTTGTATTAAATTTCAGTTGTTATAGAAATGCAAGTTTTTGTTAATTCGAATTAAGCACAAGTCCTATTAAGAAACAATCACAAACACTCCACACCCTTGCTATAAGCTTATACAAGCTTATCATAGCTTTTTGTAAGCCTATATTAGATAGAATCAGTCTCATTCCAAGATATCAAGAAAAGTCAACAAAAGTCAACCATGATCCAATAAGCAGTTCTGGAAGGAATAAGCTGTAATGGAGGAGCTTATTTGGTTATCTAGCTTGTTTTTGACAAGCTAGATGTGTTCTGATCTAGTTTTAATGTTCTATAGGCCAAGTCAATTGTAAGCTCATTTTTCATATTTTGGCATTCTACTGTGCTTCAGCTTATTTACTGCTTATCTGCTTTTTCTATGCTTGTTTGATCTTATTAAGGTTAGTTGAAGTTAATGTGATCGGTTTTTATGGTTTAAATTAGTTTTTGCTTAAAACTCACTTGATAAGTTTTAAACAGTCAAGATAAGCTTTAGCTTATCTTGTGCTTAATCAGCAATCTAATTAGCTCAAACATAGTTAAAATAACTTAAGTACTTAGTTTAAATCAGTAACATAGCTTATTTTAATCCTTGCCTTTGAAAATCACATATCACTCCACCCAAAGGACTGTTTGGGTTAAAACAGTCAAAAGGGTCAAACTAGGTGTTACTG
Source organism: Artemisia tridentata subsp. tridentata (assembly GCA_021014915.2). NCBI lineage: Eukaryota > Viridiplantae > Streptophyta > Magnoliopsida > Asterales > Asteraceae > Artemisia > Artemisia tridentata. The sequence continues at coordinate 110,164,749 of CP139503.1, read as the reverse complement.
TTCATTTGCATATTGCTTAACTTTAATCTTGCTTAAATCAATTAGAATAAGCTGTTTTTAAGAACTTTTGATCTTATTTGAAGGATTTCATAGTTTTGAATGGTCTGTGGGAATTTAAGGGTCCCAACTGTCAAAATAAGCTTTTAATAAGCTCTAGCTCATTTGGACCTTATTTGTAGCTTTTCTGAGGTCCTTTGGTTGCATTTAGAGTACTGCCAAAAGTTGGTTAAGGTTCCTTTTGGTTTGTGCCCTCTGTACAAACCTGCATACACAGACACCACAGACCACTTATAGCAGTCTGCAACAATTTTCATGCAATCATTTAAGTGCTTATTTGTTACATTCAGTTCCTGATTTTTGGTTTAGAGATAGCTTATAGTATAGGCTTTATGATTCTGAGCTTTGATTTCAATTTAGAGCTTATTTCATAGCTTATTATCTGTCTGCAATTTCCCCCATTTCACTGCCCTGAACCTGCACAAACCTCAGTTGATGAACACCATCTGATCTAGCCTCAAATTAGGGTTCAATTGGTTTGTTAGAATTGGGCATTTTTGGTTTTTAGGGTAGCCTATAGTACTAGGAAGGTTTTGCCCCCATAAATTCCCACTTTTCAGCTTAATTGAGTGCTTAATATCTGTCTGCAAGTAAGGGGTTTTTACTGATTTTACTGCATAAATAGTGAAACTGCCCTAGTGCTTAATTGCTTATCCAGAGTGCTTATTTGAGCTTTTTCAGTTGAATTGTGCTTTAATAAGTGTATTACACTAGTTCTGAGCTTTTGGTAATTTTTAGAGCTTTTTAGCTTATTTTTGTGCTTATTTCTCAACTGCTTTTTAGCCCATTTGCTTATTAGGGCTTAGTTAACTTGTAATTTTATTTTTCCTAGATTAAGAATAATATTTTAGATTTTCCTGTAAAGTTTCATATTTTTCTAAAGTCATTTAGTATTTTTAATAATTTAATTAGTTTTTAATAGTTTTTAATTCATAATAAAAAAATATAAAAGTCAGAAAAATATAAATCTTTTTTCTAAAATTTTCTTTTATTATTTAGGATTTAAGAAAAATAATTTTGCACTTGTAAGATTAGATTTCCAAATATTTCAGTTTTTAGCCCGTTTTTAGAATTCCAGTTTCACGTTTTTATTATAATTTAGTTTAATTTTTAATTTTGTTGTGAGAATTTGTTTCTAATTGGTTAAATTAGAATAATCAAGAAAAATTCCATATTCTAATCATCAGTCACTCTAATCCAAACCTCTAACGTTTGTCTATTCACACCTCGTTGGGACACGACCCGGGTAATCACTTACCTGGTATCACACATATCACAACGTGAGTTTTTGCAAGTTAGCCTTTTTCCTAAAAGGTTAATTTGTCTTTATTCACGTGTATCCGTCGTCTGCATAATATTTATATACACTATTTCGCGACGAATCAACCATATTTTTGTTACGATTGTCACCGTCAGTCTGATTGTTAAACATGTCTACAACTTGATTCTAAAAGGAGTATTCATTGTAGTTGTCTAGGTCTTGGGAAACTGCAACCCAAACTTCAGCTAGCAAGTTTTCTTCTTCTTTTGGCCAATGAGTATTCATTTCAAATGTTTGAACTTTGATATACAAGTGTGTGAAAAATAGTGTATTATGGTATGTTATTTATAGCCGTTTGAAACAATAAGAGCGAGATTTATTCAAATTAAAAATCAAAATTCAAATTAAAAAACGAGCGGGATATATTTAAAATTAAAATTAAAATTTCAACGGGTGGGATTTATTCAAAATTCAAATTCACTTTTCAAAATGTGCCTATAAATACCCATTTATATTCACAGACTTCTCACACACAAACACATTCAAAATAAAAATTCAAAATCAAAACTCAACATTCAAAATTCAATGTCTCGCAAAGATTTCTCACAACAATTCCCCAGTCCTCGAAAGGATTTCTCACAACAATTCCCCAGTTACCACGACTTCTCACAACAATTTCCAAATGAACATGACTTTTCACAGCAATTCCCTAGCTCAAACCTGATTCCAAATGAACCAGTGAACACTCCACCGGAAGATATCTTTCCGGTTTTCTGACCGAAAAATGAACCAGTAAACACTCCACCGGTTGTCGAACAACAACTCAATCCATTTGGACTCACTGAGGATGAACTCCGACTTCTTGAGCAGAATGAGGAAGTCAGGAGAGAAACAGAAGAAAGAGAACTACGAGAGGAAGCTGCTCGTTTGGAGCAGGAAGCCAGGGATGCAGAACATCTTAGGAACAATTGGTTTGACATCATAGAAGGAAAGTATTATGCTGGCGAGTTTAGGTCCTCTTCGAGTGAAGACGGTTGGAACTCAGATGATTCCTTTCATTAATTTGTAGTTTCATTTTCATTACTGTATCGTAGTTTCTATTAATCGTACTTTGTTTTTTCAATTCGATGTTTAATGTAATTTTCATTTGATGCTTAATGTATCTCAGCTTGTTAACCATTTCTTTTTCCTCAGACGCAACACACACAGTTCACAAAACACACACATCATAAACACTATTAGGGAAAGAAAAAAAAACATTTGATATTAAAAAACGGTCATACTTGTCAGCAAATTTGCTTCGCCATCTGCACGAGTAGGTTTAATTCTGCGAGCTATGGCGAGTTTGAGTGATGTCATGGCGAGCCATGACGAGCTGCCATGTCGCCAACCGGTGCTCTTACACAGTGGTTACAACTTCCCTCTATTAACTTGTATATTCAGACTGAGGGAGTATCTCTTTATCATGTTTCTCTCCCACATAATTCATTCTCAAAAAATATCACAAACAAAAAAAACACACACGGTCTCTCTCACAAAATTCCTTCATCTTTTTATCATACACGCACAAAACACACACATCTCATTTAGCTCTCACTTTAACACCATCAAACGCTGCTGCCACCACCATTAGACGCCACCACCACTATCATCTGAACCGCCACCACCAGTGTAGTTTAGATATGTCTATCTGACTGGTTTTAAAACTTGGTGTTGTGTTATGGTTTTGAGTTTTAATGGTTATGGAGGCGCTATGGTGGTTTTAGTTGATTCTTGGTGGCTTCGATGGTTTTTGACTGCTAAAAACGGGATTTTACAATCGGTTTAAGTTATGGTTGATTGGGTTTGTGTTCATCGGTGCTAAATTGAACTGGGATTTCGCTATGGTGGTTAAGTTTGAGTTTAAGTTATGGTTGATTGGGATTTTGCAATCGGTTTAAGTTATGGTTTAAGATGATGGAACTGATCTCCCTCTCGATACGTTAAATGGTACGATGGTTCTACATATTACTTGAATTTTTGTGTATGTTCTAATCAACTCATATCACCACCATCTTCTTAAGAAAATTGTAATAAAGAGACACTTTCAAATTTTAGTTAACGCTCATTATGGCAGGTGCAAGATGATTTCGAATATGACCAGGACACTTGGATCAGTGGCAATCTGAAAGGTGTTCAATGATGTATGTGTTAGTTCAGTGAGATGCAATCTGAAAAATGTCAGGTATTCACAAAGGCTGATTCGTTATGTTTGTTGCTATTTTTGGGGTGTTTGGGTCAAGAAAAAGGTATTCACAAAGGCTGATTCGTTATGTTGTTGCTGTTTTAGGGGTGTTTGGCTTAAGAAAATGGGTACTGAAAGGTGTCCAATGATGTATGTGTTAGTTCAGTGAAATGCAACAAACTGAACAAACACACTGAAGGCGAACACGCTGAAGGGGAACAATCTGAAGGTGAACACGCTGAACGCAACAATCTGAAGGCGAACACGCTGAACACAAACACAACAAACCCAACACGCTGAACGCAATCAATCTGAAGGCGATCAATCTGAATGCGATCAATCTGAACCCGACCAATCTGAACCCGACCAATCTGAACTCGATCAATCTGAAGGCGATCAATCTGAACGCGATCAATCTGAAAGCGACCAATCTGAAGGCGATCAAGCTGAAAGCCAACAAGCTGAACGCCAACAATATGAACACAACACCGAAGGCTACCAAGGTATTTTCTGTAACAAAGTATTAAAGGAGTAATTATACTAGACTAATATTTTGGGATTGCAAGTTCGATAAATATTGTTTCTGGGCTAAAAGGTTGCATATAGCAGCATAGTTTATGGGTTGAGAAGCATATGCCATAGGATTAAACATCAAACCCGAAGATAAATCATTATATGTATTAGGATCCATAGGGAACATAGGATTTGGAGTTATCCCTTGTGCCTGAAACTGAAGCATGTTACTCAAAACATCATTCACCTTCTGATTTGGATTTGGATTAGTTGTAGGATTTGAGAATAATGTCTCAGGGGTTCCCATTCTTCAATGCTGATGACTCATTCCCAGTAATATAGTGGGTCTACCAGATAAAAGGTTAAAATTAACCAACATGCCTTTGGCCTAGCGGTACCTTAACCAAGTGGTTGTGGGTTCAAGTCCCAAGTAGGACAAGGGTGTGTGTGATGGTTTGTGAGTTTGCTGAGAAGATTAATAAAAAGAGACCTTTGTAGAAAATGTCATTGCTTGATGGATCTGAAACCATTATTACTTATGAGAGCTTCACTTGAAGTCACCCGGCATCTTGCTCAACGCTATGATAGAATGCGACAAGAGGCTGAATCACAGGTCTTTCATTTTACTGTTGTCTGTTAGACTGTTGAGTATATCATATTGCTGAGTTTTTTATAAAATTTTCATAAATCCTGTTAATTTCATTGTATAATTTTTACCTTTCTTTCTCATGTACATATAGTGGTTCATTTTGTGTTGATTGTTTAGTGCTGAAACTTAGCATCTATGATCTTCGGGTGAATTTTGCAGGCTTTTGAAGTCTCTAAAAGACAAGCAAGAGTTAGAGAAGGGGGTGGAAATCCAGACATGATAGTTAAACTTGAAGCAGCAGAATCTAAACTGCAAGATCTGAAATCCAACATGGCAATACTGGGAAGAGAAGCCGCATCAGCAATGGCTGCTGTGGAAGCTCAACATCAAAAAATGACCCTACAGAGGTTAATTTCCATGGTAGAACCTCTTCACTTAATGAGCTAATATAATATAAAAATCTTATCAAGTGTTATCTGAAACTCATTTCTTTCAATAGATTGAATCAGAACGTGGCTACCACCAAAAGGTTCTTCAGATTCTGGATCGGCGACTTGGTATGTCTTTTCTATAATATTCTGATGTACATAGTTTTTAATCTAGCTTATGTTTTCAGACTAATATTGTACCCTCTATGTTTTCAGGGATTTCAATCTGACATTTAGCAGGATCACTTGATTGTTTTGGCTGCGAACTTGAATAAATCAAGGTCAATGATCTATCCTTCTCAAACAAAAGCATCAAAATTGAGTGCTATGCTTCCAAGTTTGCCAGGTATTGTAGATAAGGATCACAAAAGGCTTCTTGCTCGGAAGTCTATTATTGAAAAATGCAAAGAAGAACAGGAACATCACCTACTTGAAATGGTATTCATGCATTCACATTTTGAATTATCATTTTACGTTTTTGTGGAGATGGCAGAACCAGTGCGCTGACTAATTGTTTTTAAGATGAGTAGAGAACTATAATTAATTGTTAAGATGACAAGAAAACTATATTTACTTCAATAGATATGAAACTTATTTTGATATATTAAACCTATTTTATTGTTAGCTATATTTTCTAACACGCAAATAATGTTCTCCCCGTGATTCTGAACTCTGTTTACTTTGAAGGAACAAGAAGAGGAGACAAAAAGGTTGAAACTTCAGAAGAAAACTGAAGAGGCAGAAAAGAAACGACTTGCAACTGAATTTGAAGAAAGGAAGCATGAACGCATTTGTAAGGAAATTGAGGAGCGTGAGCGTGAAGAAGCACAAGCTACAATCAACGAAGTTGGAAAGCTTATTAAAAAAAAGGAAAGAAGCCCATCATTGAGGGGTGAGCGATTCATTTACTCGAATTTTTATGTTTTTATACCTAAGGGGCTTTAAGTCGATTCTTGAGGTTGACCACTGTTTTTTGCTCACAGGAGAATGTGACAAAGCAGGCTTTGATGGAGTTAGCAATGCAAGAACAAGTTAGAGAGAGGCAGGAGATGGAAATGAAAATGCAAAAACTAATAAAAACAATGGATCACTTTGAAAGAGCAAAGAGGGAAGAGGCAGCACCTTTGATTGAAGCTGCATTCTAATGTCGTCTAGCTGACGAGCAACTGCTTCATGAACGTGAGCAACATGTACCTTATTAACCTACTTTCTATAAAGGCAACGTATTTATTCTAACTTTCCACTCATGTAGCTATTAATCCTTAACAATGGGCTGGTTTGTTTGTTTGTTTTTTTTGTTTTTGTTTTTTTTTGTTTTTTTTTCAGCTTGAGGTTGAGCTGAGCAGAGAGCATCATGATGGAGATGTGAGAAGCGTAGGCTTACTCGAATTTTTGAACATAAGGTATGTTTTAAATTTGAACGTTTTGGTTTATGCTTCAGTTTTTAGTTAATTTTTAAAATACTCTATTTCCTTTGTATGTATTTGAGATCTCCTATTCAACTCAACCCAAACAATGGTGTGTTTTGTATAGATGCGGCAAAAGTGGGCTGGTTGGTAAAGTGTCAAACCAGATAATGCTGAAGTACAGGCTGACATGTGTCGAACCATCTTATAATTACTAATGCAATGTTTTCTATTAGAATGGTTGTCTTGGTTTTATGTATTTTGACTACGTTTTGGGCCAACTTCTACCATCTTTTACCAGTTTAAGTTTAATCTGGTTATAAAAGTTAACTCAATTGATCGTTAAAGAATAAGGTATATCCAAATTGACTCATTTACCTATAAATTCTACATTTAGGTTTGGAAATCATAATGTTTAATGCTGCTTTTCCTTGTATTTTAATGGGACTTTATATGGCCCAAGCATGTAGTTGGAGATTGTCTTTGAACTTATTTGAAAGAAGATTAGTTTGTTAGGAAGAGTATCTGTATATACAGGAAGACCTCTTGACTCTAAGACCAAGAGTAGTGGGCGTTGAATGGGGCTTCGTTGCCCTTTCAACGGGCGTTGGACCACCCCCAACCACCGTTGAAGCCCGTTGAATGTGTTTAAAATCAACGCCCGTTGATCCAACAACGGGCGTTGATTTATTATTTAACAAAAATTTAACCGTTAAACGTCTTTTTAACGGTTATATTTGATTTAAATAATCATTTTAATGCTTTTATTTTACTTATAATCATTTTAATGCTTTTATTTTACCTATAAATATAACCATTTAACTTCTTTTTTTTACACCTTCTTTCAACTTCTTTCTTCATTCTACACAACAAAATCACAATGAATCCTAATCATTTTAACATTCCCGGTTTTGGCTCAAACCGAAACTCACCGTATCAACCTCCACGAAGAGCCCCCGAGTAACAAAACGACCAAGAGCTCTTTAACAACCAATTTTTCGGCTACATGACGCACTTGCCTTACCCGAATCAAACCCAAATATGATGTACCAAAATTTTGTGTCATTTGGAAATTCGCAAGATGTTGTTAGTGAAACACAAATGTCACCAACACAACCTTCACCGACACAACCTTCTTAACAAGAAGCGTGCGGGTCATCAAAACGATCTCACAAGAAAAAACCTCGGGGTGGTGGCCGAGGCCGAGGTGGTGGTGATGAAGGTGGCGTTGAAGAAACTGTGAAAAAAGTAACACAAAAGAAGTGGTTGGCCGATGAACTTGAGGCCTTAACGTCTTCGTACATCGCGATATCCAAAGATTCCGATGTAGCGAATTTTCAAGTAGGAGGGACTTTTTGGTTACGTGTTCATCAACAGTTTGTCAAGAGACGTGCGAGGCCCGAGGATGAACGAACGAGAGATTGTTTAACGTCTAAATGGAGGGACGTTAACCAAAAGTGTTCGACATACAACGCAATTTACATGCGAGTTAAACGTGGCCGCCCGAGCGGGGGTGATGATGCTCAAGTGCAACAAGAAGCTTTGCTTGAGTTCCAAGAGACGGAAGGTAACTTTACTAACTATTTCCCGAGTTGGAAACTTTTAAGGGAATCCCCAAAATGGAAACCGATAAGCGATGGTCATCAAAGGCGTGCGAAAAGATCCAAAACATCTTCGCCCACCGTCGACGAGAGCCAATCGTTGACGCACATGTCAACTTTGATCTAAACAAAGAAGATGATGTTGATGTATTCGAAGACATGACACGACCAATGGGTAGGAATAAGGCTAGAGACAAACGACCGGTATCGTGCGCTACGAATGTTATGGAAGAAGAATTCAAGGGTGTGAGAACCCGAATTGATGATATATACGAATTAAGCCGACAACGTTTAGAGAAAAAAAAAACGAAGAATTAGCGGCGAAGATTGAAGCACGAAACAAGATGATCAAGTTGGAGGAGGATCGTCAACTAACCGAAGATATCGAGTACTTGTCAAAACCGATACCAACCGAACCCGGTTTGATACGAGACTTGATGTTGATGAAAATGGAGAAATCAAAGAAAAATATGGAATAACCGAACCCGTTAATCTTTAAGTTTTTTATTTTAATCTAGGATTTTAATTGTTGTTTTATTGTGTTCTATTAAATCAAGTTTTTTAATTGTTATTTTAAATCAAGTTAACAAAAAAAAAAAAATAATAATAATAATAAATAAAAAAATAAAAAAATGATTATTTGATACCATTCAACGCCCCAACCCACTACTCCAAAATTTTAAAAAATGCCCCATATGACACACATGCCACTTGTTAACATTTGCCCCAACCCACACCAAATAACTCCCTCACCACTACTCTTAGTCTAATAATCTCATTACATGAACTCTTATCAAGGGTTAATTGCATTTCTGTGTGTTAGGATCAGAAGGAATTTCAAGAAAGAGTTGAAAAACGCCGGAAATTAGAGTTTAACATAATGAAAGACGTGTTAGTTTTGTGGACATAAAATAATAGTTGTATGTTAGGATCAAACTCGAGATCACGAGATTGCACATTTTACGTATGAGAGTTAAAGTTTAATAATTAAATGTAAAAAGTTATGTTTAATTATTAATTACATAAAACGTGTAACGACCGTTAGTATTTAACGGATAATTACTAACGACCGTTAACCAATAAAAGAAAAGAATTATGTGTGAATATTTGGTAAGTCAAGAAGGTTCCGGATTACCCTTTGAGGGTGAATGCCGATCGGTTATGGGGAGGGGAAACCCAACCCAAACCTAACTTGGACTCCAAGATATCTCACACTATATAAACAAAGGCAAGAGTTATTGTTTTGGTACTCTTGTGCACACATACATAACTCTAACTTTGTTTTCTCTTTTCTTTCTTGTTTGGCCGATCGACAAACACCCTCTATAAGGGTCGATTGGTTTGGTTTTCCAAACTAAAACGTTTTGTGTTCTAAACCTAGCATTTACTTTAACTTGCTATTAGTACGTGTGTACAAGAATGTGATTGAATCACACTATTGATTGAATCTTGGATTGAATTACAAAAACGGTAATGGGTAATTCATTAATACACTTATAAACCCTAATTAGGGTTTTTGGTGATTTATTGAAGAATTGATTCTTGTTAGGCTAGAATCAAAGGTACGTATTCGTTTTAATTTGGTTAATTAATTTACATGTTATATGATCCTTTATTCGCTTCTGCATGTGTACTTGATGTTTATTGTTTATATTTATGACTAGTCATGTTATATAATTCAACAAGACGAAAGGGAGGAACGGCTTAGCCAAGTTAGAAAAGCATGAAAAGTGGAGAGAGACATCAAGAGGAAAAGGTTGTACTATCTCAAGACTGAAGAAGAAAGGCTTAACAGGTTGCGTGAAGAGGAGGAAGCTCGCAAATATTAAATAGAAAAAATTACACGTTTGGTCCCTGTGGTTTGCTCAGATTTCATGTTTAATCCCTAAGTCGTTTTAATTACACCAGAGATACTTATTTTTGAAACCTTGCACTCATTTAGTCCCTATTTTGGATGAACTGTTAGTTTGACCGTTAAGTGTTTAATTAATGTTTGCCCGTTAGTCCCTCCGTTAATATTTTTTGCACCGTTAGTCCTCATTGTATAAACTAACGTTGACCACGTTTTTTTGCCTAGGTGCACCTTTGACCCATGTTGACCCCGTTTTGTCCACTTAACAAACACCCTTTTTCTCTCAACTTCACTCCACCACCCAACAGCACCACCAGTACAGCAGCACCACCACTACCAACCACTTCCTCCCCACCACATGCCCTACCCACATCCATCACTTCAGCACCACCGCCATCACTATATAATTTTTTTTGTCAGTTAAGATGCCAAAACACCTCATTTCTCCCTTTTCAAAAAAAAAAAAAAAAAAAAAAAAAAAAAAAAAAAAAAAAAAAAAAAAAAAAAACAAACAAACAACTTGCGCTCCATTTTTCTTTTTTAACTAAAAACCTGCAACCTTCTCCAAAATAAGATCCATTAAACCCGCCACTACCCTCTCCAAAATGTCATTAAGCTACCCTATCTAATTTATGATCACGGTGACCAAATTTTAGGCGAAAAGAATTCTTATGCAACAAAGAACTATATCCAAAAAACTTAGAATCATTACAGATCAAAACATAAATCTAAAAATTCGTTTCCTTTCAACATCAAAATCCAAAATTCACTCTAAAAAACAAGCCATATGCGAATCTTAACTTGTATCGGTGACAGTGAAGAAATATCTTTGCGGTCCTATACGCCGCTCCCATACAGGAGAAGACTAGTGCGGCAGCGGCATCATGGAAGCCTAAGAACGGTATCGTTTCATCTCCGAAAAAAAGTTGAAGACCTGACGGTTTTTAAATCTGAAGCAGTTGTTATTATGACTGGATATGATGTTTTTGGTTTGAGTCACTTTTAGTATATGATTTTAAAGGTTTTTGATTGAATAAAGTTTAATGGGTTTTTTTACTTTGATTATAGTGGGTTTTGATCTAAGTGTGTTTAAAGTTGTGTAATTGCATATGTGTTTGATTTGTAAAAGTATAGTAGGAAAAGGTGAATATTTGTTTATGTTAGTGTTTAAATCAGGATAAACATTTAGATTTGTGAGGATGTAGAAAACTTTGGAAGAACATGAAAATACAGATGAGGAAGTAGCTATGGTTTCTTGGCAATATAACGGGTCAACGCGGGTCAAAGTGCCGCCGCCTAAGCAAAAAAAAAAAAAAAAAAAAAAAAAAAAAGGGGGGTCAACATGGGTCAAAGGTGACACCTAAGCAAAAAAACGTGGTCAACGTTAGTTTATACAATGTGGACTAACGGTGCAAAAAATATTAACGGAGGGACTAACGGGCAAACATTAATTAAACACTTGACGGTCAAACTAACGGTCCATCCAAAATAGGGACTAAATGAGTGCAAGGTTTCAAAAATAGGTATCTCTGGTGTAATTAAAACGACTTAGGGACTAAACATGAAATCTGAGCAAACCACAGGGACCAAACGTGTAATTTTTTCTATTAAATAATTACCGTCTCAAAAGTAGAAAATTAAGAGCTACATTTTCAGTGATTATTTTTTATTTTTTGACCCATTTCTTATTTCTGGTTCTTCATTGTATTTGTTGGATTTGAGAGAGAAAAATTGTCATCTCATAATTTATGTTTTCTGATTCCCTAATGTTTGGTTTGTTTCACTATTTGGGATGCCAGTTGATGCAGCGGGTGCTGCTGCTGGAGCGTCGGACCCTGGAGGTGATAAATGGAGACCATCTTTTGGTGGTGGAAGTGGTGCTAGCACTGGTGATGCAAAGAGTTGGTCTTCATCGAAGTTTTCACGGTGAAGTTTCAAAGTTGGGTTTTTGACTTTATCCTGGGTTTGTATTTTGTAACTCGGGTTTTTGAGTATGTTAGCGAAGAATGATGAATGATGCAACTCTTTTTAAAATTTGGAAGAATTAGAACAGACCCTTTGTAATAAGACATTTTCTGTCTTTGTGAAATGTTGCTTGGGCACTCATGGGTTCTCAAGATCCGTAATGTTATAGATTTGTTTTATTTGAATCTTATTTAAATTTCAAATATCTGTGCATTGAAAAAACAAAAGAATATTTTTGCTTCAAATGTGCCACTGTGCCAGATACACTTTTTTTATACGGAAGTTTGTTTATCTCAAATATTGATTGCCTATTCGAGGGAATGCTTTTGCTTCTGAAAGAACGCATTCGCTTTTGAAAGAATTTGAAGTAATTGTGTCACAGTTGAGCCTTATTGTCCAATCGCTACATACACGCAAGATTATAAGTTCTCGCTTACCACGGCCTATAGGAACCGGGCTATCTATGCTTTTAACTCAATAGGCTAAGAACATCTCCAATGTTAGCATTAAAAGTATTTTTTGCACATATTTAGTGTCGAAAAGTATCAAAAATTTTTTCTCTAAAGTTAGCGGCTTAGCGCTAAACTTTGCACTAATTTAATGTAATTAATAGTAAAACACCAAATATAGTGCAACACTATTCATAGCACAAACACTATTAATTTTAGATATTCATAACTTTTTGAGTTAATTTCATAAATGGTCCCTGTGGTTTGTCGGGTTTAACGGGTTTAGTCTTTAAACTTTTTTTCTAACGGATCCAGTCCTTGTTAATTTCATAAAAACGTGTGTATAAAAATGTGTATAAAAAACATGTGTATAAAAACGTGTATAAAAATGTGTATAAAAACGTGTGTATAAAACGCGTGTATAAAAAATGTGTGTATAAAAATGTGTGTATGAAAACGTGTATAAAAATAGTGTATAAATTTTAAAGATATTTAGAAAAAAAAAATTATGAGAAAACCATTTTAAATTTTTTTTTAATTGTTTAGAAAAAAAAAAAAAAAAAAAAGATTTTGAGTTAAGTATAAACGGTCATTTTGAGTTAAGTATAAACGGTCATTAGTATAAAGGACTAACGATGCAAAAGTTTGTTGAAAATGGTCGTTAGCTAACGGAAAAAACTAACGACAGTTAGTCTCAGGGACCAAACCCGCTATGGGTCGCAACCACAGGGACTGGATCCGTTAAAAAAAAAGATTAATGACTAAACCCGTTAAACACAGCAGACCACAGAGACCGTTTATGAAATTAATAACTTTTTTGGTCATTTTACTCTATTACAAACACTATTAATTTTAGATATTCATAACTTTTTTGGTCATTTTACTCTATTACAATTAAGTGTTTAGTTTATTCGTGTGTTATGTAAATGAAAAATTATTTGATATAAAACTTTTCCGATGCAAAGCACGGGTATTATGCTAGTTAGGCTTTTGTAGTGGCCTAACGAAGGTAGACACCACTTTTTTAATTCCATGCCTTGATATGAAAATTAATTTCGATGACTTCAAGAGGCAAGTTTTAAAGAAAAACAAGTAAAGTAATATAAAATGAGTGGTGTTAGGGTCACTGGGTCATGTTTAGCTACCAGTCGTTGTCGATAACCATGGGCCATGGGGACTAACCCATTCACACAATATTGAAGATATAAAATATCGACAAATTGCTTCCATTTTATATTAACATATTTATAGCTACGAAAAAGTTAATAGGATGGTGATCGAACCCGCTACGATCTCTTGGATTTGCCACTACTTACACGAGTGATGGTGATATGTTTAAGTAAGGTGGTTCGAAATGAAAGATACATATACAAGGCATTCATGCGGACATATATGTGTATATTGATGATGGTCATACGGTTTTTATTATTCATGGTTGACATAGTCTGTAAAATCTTGTAACTATTTTTTTTAGAACAGGAATTAATAATCTCAGAATACAAACCACAAACTATCTCACATGTATTAAGCTGGACTTGAACCTACAACTATTAGTTTGTAATTCCGTTAATGTGTGACTTGTGAGTGTTCTTAAGTTCAAATCCTAGTTATATGGCACAAACACATTTGAACATGACAACCCATTCGGAAGAGAAATCTTTTCTCGATTTATGTTCGTGTAACGGTGGAATTAAATAGCATAAAATACTCGATCAAAATTGGCATTTACATATATTTTTTCTCCAAACTCTTTTAATTTTTTAAATTATTATTTATTATTTTTTTTTTTTTATAACTTTATTGCATCTATATATGAGTAAAAATTATTATTACCTTCTATATACATTTATGGACTTTGGTTAATCATTCATAAGGTTTCCGATAATGTTGTTATATATAAGTAATGACGTACACTTCGAGCAGGCCGAAGATCTCATCTTCGCACTCAATTCGGAAACCACACTCAGTTCGAAGTTCTCATCTTCGCACCATTAGGGAATTCGTCAATTGAAGGCTCACAACCTTCGGGATGTACCCTTCGAAGATATTATTGCAGAGACTCTTCAAGACTAAATCAGCCCACGTTCTAGTGCCTACTCAAGGTTTCCCGGCCAAGATAGGGAACGTGGGACATTATACCCAGAGGTTACCAAAATCTATGGGACACCCCCATAATCTCCGGTTTTAAAGCAGGAGATTGCCAGAGCCTATTTTCTTCTACTATAAATAGGATGGCAATGATTCAGGTTTGGAAAAGTATTTTGCACCATCATTTCATACATTAGCACACATACAACCATAATCACATACTTACTCTCACGCCAGAGGTGATTCGTAGGTTCAACCCTTGCGCTTCATTTAACATAGTGTTTTGGTATTTCTTATTTTCAGGTTACCAAGCAACTTGGCATACAACACTTACCCCCTAATCCTTCGGTCAACAACGATAGGTCTGTTAGTGCGTTTTACTACACAATCAATGGGCCAATTCATGGGACCCGCTACTATAATTCCCGTTATTTCTAAGTTTGTAACCATAAACCACCACTAGCTACTAATTTGACATGACAGACGGTAGAGAAGATACACCCCCACTGGGTTTCTTGACCTTAACCTCATTACCCGTTCCTAACTCGAAAAACTTGGCACCTATAACCGCCACAACCTTTACCACCAGAACTCATCATGAACTCCGCCTACGAACCGTGGCTCTTCCTCGGCTAATCCTGAACAAGTTATTAGTCCTGATTTCGTAGAGGCTAATTTCGAATCTCTAGAGTCTCTCATAAGGGAACGAAGAAGGTATGCACGTATAAGGAGTTCAGGCTGAACTCGAGTACTCAAATGAAGAGTATCACAAAGAAATAGAGGCGGAGCCTAGACCTTCTAACCTTCTGCAAACTAATGAGGCAACTGATGGTGTGAATATCTAGCTTTAAATTTATAATACCGAATCCCTTAGACTTTCACCAACACTTACGGGTAGTGTACACGTTTGATAACATCAAATAGTCCTGATATTTTAGTGTCAATTTCCCCCTAATATGCTCATCAATTGTATCATTTTATTGGAATATATACTCTTATTCGTTTATATTTCATTTTCAGGCTAATAATGAGCATTGGAATGAAGAGACGCGGATTTGAAAGGTTATTAATGAAAATATACTTGAGTATGCTGACCGGACAAGAGTTACGGCGTAAGTCAACTCTGTACTTACGCCGCAACAAAGATTTATACTAGAAGACTGAAGTCAACGCTGACCAAGATGTTACGATGTAACCACATCAAAGGTTACGGCGTAAACTCGGGTACGAGAGTTTTACGATCGTAACTTACTTTAAGGTTACGCCGTATATTTTCCTTCAACAGTTAGAAGAATTTCGTGATCCAAGAAAGTTACGACGTAACCAATATGGAGGTTACGGCGTAAAGTGGTGTACGAGTGTTCTACAATCGTAACCTATCCTTAGGTTACACCGTAGTTTCACCACTGAGGATAATATCGTCCAAGATACAAAGGTTACGGCGTAACTAACCCTAGAGGTTACGCCGTAACATAGTCGAGGCTATAAATACAAGCCCTAATTCTGCATTTTTACATATCTCTTACACACACAACAACCAGAGGACGAATTAGGGATCCAAGGAGGACGTATTTCAGCAGCATACAAGTCATTTCTGTTGGGAATTATCACAAGGGAGAATTCACGCTTACGAATCATAAGTTTTAGTATTTCATATTACATTTGTGTATTCAATTCCATGTCTCCATTTATAATGTTAAACATTGAATTTTCTGCATGTTTTAATATGATTGGCTAAACACCTTTGGTGTTAGCCTTGTTATGAAATTGTTATTGTTATGATGTAGTTTTCTCATTTCTTTATCGCTTTGTTTGTATACTTTCTTAGCTTATTTTGGGACATCTTTGTTTCGGTAGCATGGAAGTTTGGGTAGTATCTAGGAAGCTAGGAGAATTGACCATAGGACCCTAGTGAATCAGGTTGCGAATAGTGATAGGAATTGACCATAGGACTGTCACTATTTGCGTAAGAATTTCACCCGACGATCACCTTCCAAACGGAAATGCTTAAGAAGTTAGGGGGAATCTAAGTTTCGAGAGGTCGGGTTCCATTAAATAAGTCTTGGTTAGTAGAGGTGCTTATTGACTCTTCCATTTCGTAAACCCACGAACTCTTGTAATCATTAGGTTATGGAATAGGACGTTATGGAAGATAGGGCTAGACGAATTGACCAACTGAGTCTAGTCGAATTAAAACCCCAGATGAAGCGATCAGACACACTAATTAGAAAACATAATCATGACATAACAAGAGTAGTAACTAGGCTAGCACTTTTCTCTCTACTGATATCTCGCATTTATTCACTCGCTTTTATTTAATTTTTTAGTTTAATTAATCAATCTACAAAACCCTTTTAAAATCAGTAACATTAGGACTTTGATTTAATCCGCACACATAGCTCTTGGGACGACCTCGGCTTTACCGACAACTACACTATACACGACCGAGCACACTGCCCGTTAGTGCATTAGGTAGACCTTAGGTAGGCGAGACAATTATAAATAGTAAAACCTGGTCAGAAATCCTGCATCAACGTTCGTGTAGTATAAAGAGTCGGCAAGACCAGGTTGTTCGCTAGGAGCGAGGGATCCTAAGTGTCTAACTCATAGTTTTAAATTAACTAACTGCGTTTTAAATCCACCGATTATGTATTTAAACTAATTAATAAAAGAAAAAAAATTAAATAAACATAAAGGTAAATTGGTGATGAGAAAATCAAGAGAAAGAGGCACGCTTACCTCGCTAATCCCCTAATTTAATCAATGACATAGTTCTAAGTACAATGTTCATCTAGTGTGTTTCAGTGAGTCTTAGGTACAGGAGGTCGAGTATTGTCGCTTCCACTTACTTCTTCCTAAAAGTTGGGCACACCCTTTTGGGAACTGCTACCCTAACTAATTATCCAAGCATCAAGCTTCTCAACTGATCTATGTAATCTATGTTTTTGTGTGGTTACCAATCGACTTAGTTTTCTTGATAAAGGAGAAAGCGCCCTTTCGGGTCCAATAACGCCAGTATCGCTACTAAATATTAAACCCTATTGTCTACCACTTTTAACCAGGTGAGCGTCCTTTCGGAAACATGCCTCACCATTAAAGATACTCTCCAAGGTATTTTAATGCTTCTTATAGGTGTCGTTCATGTGGCCTATATACTAAACAACTATAGTCAACAAGTAGCCATGGTCTTCGCAAAGGCGTAAGTCTTTAACAGTACATAAATCATCCAAAACACACATAGAATAAACTAAAGAACATATATCATTGAATGAAAAAGGTTCATAACAAGGCAAGCACAAAAGGCTTAGCCTTCGATAACAAATGATAAGCCAAGATAATCGAAATCATATTGAAAAATTGATAATCAATGGTTTATGATGTGTAAAACCTCTATTCTTGGTGTCTTCCTTCGTTTTTCAGCCTCCACAAATGACCTAAGGGATTAGGGTTTCAAAAAATTTCAGAACTCTCTAAGTTGTATGGAGAAAATTGGTATTTATAGGCAAAATGGGCTTGGCCACGTCTGGTGTTACGGCGTATGCACCAAGATGAGCATACGTCATATGCCTCTGGATAAACTTGTCCACGTCACTTAGTCTTCAGGTCCTTATGGCGTATGGTTAGATGGGTCACACGGCGTAAGCTTCTTCAACACTTGGTATTTAAATCTTGACGAGAGCTCATCCGCCGTATGCACTAAGGGTGGTATACGGTGTATGTATCTTCAATACTTCATTATTTCTTGACGAGAGGACATCCGCCATATGCTCTAGGAGTGGCATATGGTGTATGCATATGGTTGGATATTGGCTTCATTACATTTAAGCTGTTTCGGGTCGTTCTCCAGTCTTTTTTGCAAAAATTCTCCTTTTGATCCAAATATGAAGGAAAACCGTGGTGTAACGAGCAGTAATTTTAAAAATTATTTAGCCATTAAAATGAACAGCGGATTCTATCAGATATAAACTGTGCAGTGGAAGTCTTTTACAAAATTACTTTTACACATATGTTTGATGTCCCTGTTAGCATAATCGATGTTATTTACGACGTGACTCTGCGACATATTTTTTTCAATTTTCTTTTTATAAAACCTAAAAAAAATCCAAAATTCTTCTACGATATGTCTCTCGTATAATCGATATTATTTACGTATCTAGAAATGTCATTCAACAATAATACGAAGATGTAGATATGCTTGAGTGAGAGTTCATATACAAGATGTTTTCAAAACATGTCATCTCTAAATTTTTCTTAATGACTTGTGTACATATTACAGTGCACAACTCGAACCATAAAGAAAGAAAGTGTTACGCCAAATGAACTATATATTTTGTACACTTATCCTAAAAGGACCTTATTGCACGCATCAGTGCAACAATCCTATCGGAGTCAAAGAGAGATCTTTGTTGTTGGGAATTAAAGCTTCTTGATGCTGTTGATGATACTGCTGCTCTAAGATGTTATGACTGCTCAGGTATTTCAAGGGAATTGTTCTAAGTCATTACTGCTGCTGGTAAAAGACTTAAGACTACTAGTTGAAATTAAGACTACAGGAGTACATTATAACTGCTGGAAGACTTCAAGGAAAAATACTCTAAGTAGTTAGTACTGCTGGAACAAAAGTTAATGCTAGTTCAAGATTACTACTGCTGAAGGATTAATGCTGCTAGAACAAGAGTTAGGACTGTTAAGCTATATTGTGTCATAGTTAATGCTGTTAATGAGATATACATTGTATAGTCGGTTAGATAAATATAGAAAAGATATAGAAAAGATTTATCTTGTATAGAAAGTTATTGTAAGCCGACTAGGACTCCTTAGTCTATAAAAGGAGGTCCTAGGGCATTGAGATAGATACGTGATTCATATAGAGTTATAGCTTCAAGGTTGTAAACCCTAATACTTGCTAGAGTATTCGTATTATAGTCAATAATATTGAAGCCTTGTTTGTTTGATAATTTTATGTTCATAACTGTTCTAATATACGAAGTTCTTCTTAAGATTGAAGTTTATATTCCGCATAAACTTTAATATATTCAAAGACAGTTTCTACTTAGTTGTGTTGAATTTATTCAATATAACTTAACCTTTACAAGCTAAAGGAATTCGATCAAGTACATAACTGGGATCAACAAGTGGTATCAGAGCTTTTGATCTAGAAGCTGTGATCAAGAAGAACTTGTTTTAATTCATAAAATATTACTAGAAGACATGGATTCAGAGGCTGTACATATGGTTGCTGCATCTAAGGTACCAATGCTCAAGCCTAGTGAGTATGAGATTTGGAGAATGAGAATTGAGCAGTATATTCAGATGATTGACTATTCTCTATGGGAGGTCATAGTGACTGGTTATACCTTGCCAAAAACAACAACATCTGATGCTGGTGTTGTGTCTATTGTGCCTATTAAATCTGCAGAAGACAAGGCACAAAGGAGATTGGAGGTACAAGCATGAAGCACTCTTATGATGGGCATTCCTAATGGACATCAGTTTACTTTTAATTCTATCAAGGATGCTAAGTCATTGTTAGAAGCTATTTAGAAGAGATTTGGAGGGAATGCTGCTACTAAGAAGACCAAGAAGATTCTCTTGAAGCAACAGTATGAGAACTTTCCTGCTCCAAGTTCAGAGAAGCTTGACCAAACCTTTGACAAACTTCAAAAACTTGTGAGTCAATTAGAGCTTTTGGGTGAAAGTATTTCCCAAAAAGACATTAACCAAAAGATGTTGAGAAGTTTGTCACTAGAGTGGAACACACATGTTGTTGTGTGGAGAAACAAACCTGATCTGGACATAATGAGCATAGATGACCTTTACAACAATCTTAAAGTGTATGAACCAGAGGTCAAAGGGATGTCCAGCTCCAGCTCAAGTTCATAAAACATGGCTTTTGTGTCCTCCTTAAACAATGACAGTTCTAGCATTCCTAATGAAGCAGTTAATACTGCTCATGGTGTTACTACTGCTAACACTCAAGTTAATTCTGCTAATTCTACAAATGTTGATAACTTAAGTGATGCTGTTATCTATGCATTCCTGGCTAGTCAACCTAATAGTTCTCAGATTGTACATGAGGACTTGGAACAAATTCATCCAGATGACATAGAAGAGATAGATTTAAAGTGGCAGATGGCTATGTTGACCATGAGGGCAAGAATATTCTTGAAGAATACTGGAAGAAGGCTCATAATTAATGGGAATGACAATATGGGGTTTGATAAGTCCAAGGTTGAATGTTACAACTCTCACAGAAGGGGAAACTTTGCTAGAGAGTGCAGGGCACCAAGGAGCCAAGACTAAACGAATGGAGAAAACTCAAGGAGAACTGTGCCTGTGGAAACAACTAATCCACAACTTTGTTATCTTGTGATGGTTTGGGCGGATATGATTGGAGTGATCAAGCTGAAGAAGGACCTAACTCTGCTCTTATGGCCTATTCATCTTCAACTTCAAGTTCTCACTCTGAGGTATCAAATGATTCTGGTTGTTCTTATTAATCTTGTTTAGATACTGTTGAGTCACTTAAAGCTCAGAATAACAAACTTGTAGAAGATTTACAGAAAGCTGAGTTGCATATTTTAGGCTACAAGGTAGGCTTAGAGTCTCTAGAACAAATACTTGAATTTTATAAGAAGAATGAGGCTGAGTATGTAGAAAAGGTTAATGTTTTAGAAGGTGAACTTTTCGTAAAAGAATCACTTATTACAGATCTTAGGACAAGGCTTGAAAAAGCTCAAAAAGAAAAAGATGTAGTTCAATAGGAAAAAGAAATCATTCAATTTAGAGTGAATAGACTTGAACATGCATCTGAAAGTGTGAACAAGATAATAGGGTGTCAAATTATAAAGAAGTGTAGTGGTTTAGGCTATAATGAAGTTCCCCCTCCTATTAAAGGAAAGTTTGTGCCTCCTACACCTGAATTATCTTGTTTATGTGAGTTAGTTACTAAGACTGTAATTGAGAAAGAGGAAGAGTCTAAAGTGATTGATAGGAAGTATACTGATGCACCAATTATTGAAGATTGGGTGTCTGATGATGAGGACCAGGTTGCGTCTACACCTAAGGTTACTAGTAAAACAATTAGACCTAGTGTTGAAAAGATAAAGTTTGTTAAACGTAATTCACAAGATCAAGTTGAGCAACCTAGGGAGAACACTAACAGGCCTAAAGGAAACCAAAGGAATTGGAATGGTATGATGTCTCAAAGATTAGGAAGTAATTTTGAGATGTTTAATAAGGCTTGTTATCTATGTGGTAGTTTTGAACATTTGCAGTATGATTGTCATTACTATTAAAAACCTGTGTAACTATGCTCAGAGGGTGAATCACCAAAGTTTTTCTAAAAATACTCACCATAATGATAAAAGGAATATGGTTCCAAGAGCAGTGCTAATGAGATCTGGTCAAGTATCAGTTAATACTGCTAAGCAAAATGTTTCTAAAATAGTAGTATTGACTAATACTGCTAGACAAGTTAATACTGCTCATAAAAACTCAACAATGAATGGTGCTAAATCAATGACACATCTTTCAAAAACAGCACATTCATCTATAAAAAAGTCCATTCAAAAGACAACAACAATTAATACTGCTAAGCCAAAAGCAGTAGTTAATACTGCTAGGCCTAAAGCAGTAATTAATACTGTTCAGGGAAATTACTTTTATGCTGGTAAGGCCTCACCTTGTTGGGTTTGAAAATCAAAGATTAAAGTTTTAGACCATGTTTCCAAACATAAAAGTGCATCAATAGTTTTAAAGAAATTTGATTATGTTGATGCACAAGACAGATCCAAGTCAATAATGGCGTGGGTCCCCAAAAGAAACTGATTTTCTTACCTTATGTGCAGGGCAATCCACAGATGGAGTTACAGGATCAAAGAGTGATTTATAGTGGATGCTCAAGGCACATGACAAGAAACATGTCCTATCTTACTGATTATGAAGAAATTGATGGAGGATATGTTGCCTTTGGAGGTAACCCCAAAGGAGGGAAAATCACAGGCAAAGGTAAAATAAGAACTGGTAAATTAGATTTTGAGAATGTGTATTTTGTAAAGGAGTTAAAATTCAATCTCTTTAGTGTCTCACAAATGTGTGACAAAAAGAATAGTGCTCTCTTTAATGACACAGAATGTATTGTCTTGTCTCCTGACTTTAAGTTAACTGATGAAAGTCAAGTTTTGCTTAAAGTTCCTAGAAGAGATAATATATATATAGTGTTGATTTAGAGAACATGGTTCCCAAAGGAGGTTTAACTTGTCTCTTTGCAAAAGCCACATCTGATGAATCTAAACTTTGGCTTAGAAAGCTAGGTCACTTGAATTTTAAAACAATGAATAAATTGGTTAAGGGAAATCTTGTAAGAGGTCTTCCTTCCAAACTTTTTGAACATGATGAAACCTGTGTGGCTTGTCAGAAGGGAAAGCAACACAGAGCCTCTTGTAAGTCCAAAATAGTGAACTCTGTCAGCTTACCTTCACATATGTTGCATATGGATTTGTTTGGACCAACATTTGTAAAAAGTTTAATGAAAAGGATGTATTGCTTGGTTGTCACAGATGATTATAGTAGGTTTACTTGGGTTTTCTTTTTAGCAACTAAGGATGAAACCAGTGGAATCCTTAAGTCATTCATAACAAGGGTAGAAAATCACAGGGTTAAAGTGATAAGATGTGACAATGGAACTAAGTTCAAGAATAAGAATATGAATCAGTTTTGTGAGATGAAGGGTATTATGAGACAATATAGTGTAGCTAGAACTCCTCAACAAAATAGTGGTGCAGAGAGAAGAAATAGAACACTAATTGAGGCTGCTAGGACAATGTTAACTGATTCTAAATTGCCAACTACCTTTTGGGCTGAAGCAGTTAGTACTGCTTGCTATGTGTAAAATAGAGTGTTAGTTGTTAAGCCTCATAACAAGACCCCATATGAACTTTTTCATGGTAGAACACCAACTTTAAGTTTTATGAAACCATTTGGGTGTCCTGTTACAATTCTCAATACCATAGATCACCTAGGCAAGTTTGATGGTAAGGCTGATGAAGGATTCTTTGTTGGATACTCATTGAATAGTAAAACCTTTAGAGCATTAAATAGTAGAACCAGGATAGTGGAAGAGAACCAGCATGTTAAGTTTAGAGAGAGTACACCAAATGTTGCAAGTAGCGGACCAAATTGGCTGTTTGATATTGATGCACTAACAAAGACAATGAAGTATGAGCCATTTATTGCAGGTACACAGTCTAATGGTTTTGCAGGTACAAAAGCAAATGATGTTTCAGGTCAAGCTAGAAAGGAGACAGAACATGCACAGAAGTACATTCTGCTACCATTATGGACCGCTGATCCACCAATCTCAACCCAAGATTCAAAGAGTTCTCAAGATGATGAAGTCAAGCATTCAAGTGCTGATGAAGAGAAGGATGATGAAGATCCAAGAAAAGACAGCAAGAATGATGATCAGGAGAAAAATGATGGTGTTAACATGTAACACCCCCAAAATCTGGCTTTGCGGAAACATTCGGGTCATGGGGTGCTACCGAGATGGAAATCATAACGCAGGGTAACGAAGAACAGCATACATACTTTGAAATTAAATATATTCAATTATTTAAATCAACTTCTATTTAAGATCCTTATTTTACAAATAAGCCCAAGAGTTTAGTGGTCCCTCAAAAACAAGTCTTGAAAATTTATGAATAACACTTTGGTAAATAGTTTAGGTCCACCGCCTTGCCATGCCTTGCCAATATTGACTTGCCTAGATACCTGAGAAAAACATGCTAAAAGTCAGCTAAAAGCTGGTGAGTTCATAGGTTTAAGTTTAAAGCAGTAACTAATAAATTTGGACCAATAGTTTTGCATGTGAACATTATGATGTATATAATGTCACATAAATACTCTATTACGCTAGCACTAAGTTCATGCAACCGAAGCTATAACAGTCTTGCATGCTCTAGAAGCATGTTAAAATATAAGGCCCGACAAGTGTTTATCCCAGACACTTGTATTTTGACATGGTATACGTTCGTTTGCCTATCTGGTCAAACCAAATAGGGACGTTACTCCCAATAGATATATTTATAACATTCACGCTTCCTAACGGGAATTAACGGTTCATGAATTTGGGCAGTAGGGGACATAGCAGGGCTTAGGCTAACCTACGTAATAGTTTGATTAAAACAGTAATGATGGTCCGTAAAAATAGTTTTGTATGTTTCTCACCCCAATTATAAAACAAGTATAAATAGAATGGGGCTATAAACTCACCTTAATAATGGATGTAGTGGATGAAAGAGTGTACGGCACCAACATGCAACCTAGATTAATAATGTATGTTTAGTTTACAGTCTATTTAAGTTTCCATGATAATTTAACTCAAAAGTTTTGAAGCAGTTATGTTGTTGTTGTTGCTTGTGTGGCAGCAATTAAATTTAAAAGTAGTTTTCTAAAGATCAGCGGGTTTTAACTCATAGAAGGGTTTAGATGTATGACAAAGAAGACATCGAAGGCGAATAAGATTTTGATTGACGATGACCGAGAGATGATGAATGAAAAGTGATTGTGAACGATACTAGATGTTGTCATTGTTAAGAATGAGTAAAATTTTCCGTTTTAGAACATATAAATATGTATATATATATATATATATTATATATATATATATATATATATATATATATATATATATATGGTTTGGATTGTAGGGTAATTATGTGTAAGTGACGATTCTTTTTTAAATAATTTGTGAATTCGGAAATTAATGTATATCGGTTGTACATGAAATGTTTGTTTGTCCCGTTTTAATATAATGAGTACATTTATTTAATAGAAGTTGGGTATGTCCCGTATATATGAGTTGATTCCTTTGTTGATTACAATTTTTACAAGTTTAAGAAATGGTCGCTCTAAAATTGTTATATGACTTAAGCATGTTTCCTAAAATTTCGTTTAGGTGTTCACAATTTGTTAAACCATTTAAATAATTTGATTGTCCACTTGTTTAATTTAAAACAAAGGTTTTTGCGTATCAATATGTACGTGTTTAAAATGGAGGGGTATATATATGTGTGTGCATATATGCATTTTGTGTCGAGTTTTAATGTTTGTCAAAAATTATTGTTAGTTTATGACGAGATTTTGTGAAGAAATATAAACCGAGATCGAGTTATGACATAATTTATATACGAGATCATGACATTTCATATTTTAAAACGACGGCTACAATATAAACTTTCGATTTGTCGATTATAGACAAGTAAAGGTACGGCTAGAATATGAACTTTTGTTTTGTCGAATTTTCATTATGTGTATATATATATATATATATATATATATATATATATATATATATATATATATATATATATATATATATATATATATATATATATATATATATACATGATCCCACCTTCTTGTTGGGCTGCGGCCCAACTTAA
This sequence comes from Artemisia tridentata subsp. tridentata, assembly GCA_021014915.2. Classification (NCBI taxonomy): domain Eukaryota; kingdom Viridiplantae; phylum Streptophyta; class Magnoliopsida; order Asterales; family Asteraceae; genus Artemisia; species Artemisia tridentata. The sequence goes on along the minus strand of CP139503.1, from coordinate 110,138,869 downwards.
GTCAAAGGAGGGGGAAGAATTTCGATGGGCTGGGCTGAGATTTAAACAGCTAATGCCTCAAGTGGGCTTGGTGGGCTGTGAACAGCCCACTCGATTCTCATAGAGTGGACTGGATTTGAATCTACGAAACGGGTTGGGCTAAAATGGAGTGGGCCGAACTGAACTTCTATTAGAAAACACACATAACCCAATGGGGTCTGTGTGTCTTGCTAAGAATACCAAGACCTATGTCGACGCTAGAGTGGTTTTTAGCACACAAGGATTTTTATGTCAGGGCAGAGTGCTACTCGACCACATGACTTAACGGTCGTCCAGATTCACATGAGGCGGGGGATTGGATTTTGACGATCTGGTACCATTCTTAAACCAAAGTCTTGATTTAAGACTTTGGTGTTGAGTTTAAGTGGGAAAATAAAACAATTTAACTTCTCCACTCTAAGTTTCGCTCACAGAACAGGACACAACACTACCTAGTTGGGTCTTGTGTAAAACTTGAACTTGCCGACAAAATGTGGGTTAGAATTCGAGCTGTGCTACGCACACACCCTTGGGGTTCTAATGGAGTTGGACTCGAAACATCCCTTCATGGGTTGTTCTCAAGCCAAGGGGGGGGGGGAAAGGGTTCGACCTACAACCTTATTGCCGAGTTTCATCACTAACTTGTGCTGTCAAGAGAGTGAGTTGTAGACTGTTTTACTTGCCCGAATAAGGCTTGAACCAAGGCAAACACACTCGTTAGGGTGGCTGCCTGGTGAGGGTTGTATCGAACCATATCAAACCTTTTTTGGGGTAGCTTTTACTTGAACCAAGGATACCTACAATTTCCTCATTCTAGAGCGAGTTCTACGGTATCAAATATATCCATTCGAGGGGATTTCGACATAGCTACGAGTAATCACAATAACTCCAGGTTCTCTTTCGAGAACCTTTTGCCTAGGATGTACTAATGACCAACCTGCGATTATTTAACCCGAACAAATGTTAACAACAACAAAGAACAAGGATGGGTCTAAAGCTAATGAGCCGAGTTTTAGATTTCCCTAAGTTCTTCAAACCCCAACAACGGCAACAACAATCATAATGTTTATACAATATAAATTTGACACCATATTAAATTCAATTAAATTCGAGTCACGAATTATAATGAACCCGTTTAATGCTAACCGAATACAATGAATGTTAATAAGGAATATGAAAGAAAGTGATTTATACCCAAAGAGAAATTCAACAGAAGACTTGAGGGTTTAGAACACCGCAGCAAATTGAGCAATCCCAATCCAACCCTAGCTATTCCAATCGAACCCCAGCCAAATCCACTCCTAAACCAAATCGTTGCCCTTCGAATTTCTTCGAGTCTCAGTAAGCCCTTGAGTGAATGTATGGTTTTGTGTGGATCGACTGGTTTGGAATGACCATTAAATAGGGAGACTTGAGAATGGCTTTAATTCTTCTTTCTTGGCTTCGATACTTGAGATGACCAAATCAAGTAATACTCGTTATCCCTTGGCCTTCTTCAAGACATCCTCGTGATTTCCTTTGGGGAAGAGGGAAAGGGGAAAGCGATTTATGCATGCCCGTGTTTTGGCCTGGAAAGGGGTTAGGAGATTGATGGTGACGGTTCGGTGGTGTTTCTGGGTTTGTGGAATCGCAAACAAGAAAAGGGAAGGAGATAAGGAGGTGTGGGAAAGTGTGTGAGTCGAGGGTAAGAGATTTATTATAGCCGGTATTGTTTTATTAGAAGGGTGGGTAATGTATACCCCGTGTCCCGCTGAGCTGGGGTGAAATCGGGTTTTTCCCGGATTCGATGTGGAAAAATAGACTTCGGGGATGTTTCTATAAAGCTGACATAGTAATAGAGTTTTTTGACTAAAAATTAAAATTATGAGATTAATTCTTTATGGATGTGGTGTCGGTACGCGTGTGGTGTTGTTTCTTAGGGGAAACGAGATAACCTCTCGTTTATATTAGGTTATAGTCTATAAATGTGAGAATGGGGAAAATTTACTGTCTCTGGTGAGATTGAATAGTTTTGGGTGAGTTATTGTATGCTAAATGGACGGGTTTGTTTTCCCGAAATAGTTATGTAGGCTCATGTATGCCTAATTTTTATTAGTCAGATAACAATAAATTATCATTTATTATTTAAATAATTGTGGAAAATTGTTGTTTGTCACATCCTCCCCGCCTTAGGAGGAAAACCGTCCTCGGTTTTCACTTAGAGTTTCCTTATGAAGTTGGGAAAATTTGAGGGTATTAACGCTTGATTTTGTTCTTCACATTCCAACGTGAATTTGAGACCTCTTTGAAAGGTGGTTGATTCTTGATAGTCGAGATGGGTATTGTTAGTTCTGAAGCACAAAAATTCTCAAGGTGACTATTCCTATCATGGCATGACCCTTCCTGAATTCAACATAGATGATCAGGCTATGCTTAATTGAGGATTGATGATGCTATGCTTGGTTTAGTCAAAATGACATTGGGTTTCTATAAGTTTGGAATTACAATAGTTTTTAAAGATGAACCACCTTATATATGATGACAGCATGATAGTTGGCGGACTAGTTCAAATATGGTTGATATAATGGATGTGTAACGGAAAGAAGCCGTCATAACAACTAGACATAAAGAGCCTATCTCCGGAAAAATCCATACAAAGCAACAATACAACAGGTCCTTAGGAAGTAAAAATATTCGAGGAAGTGCAATCTAAGGAAATCTAGTATGCGAAGAAAAGATTCCAAGCTTCATTACTACCTGCCATGCCATTAGGGTTCTAGCAGACCCTTTCATCTTTACTCCTCAGTTCTGGGCAGTTATTCCTGTAGTGCCTAATTACTCCACACTGAAAGCACGTGACAGTGATCTTTCGGTCAATCACATAGGTAGGAGCTTCACAGTCCTTAGCTTGGTGACCGATTCTCCTGCAGTTACCGCACCGAATGAGGCAAGGTCCACGGTGATGAAACGGGCACATGTTGCACTTGGGTAACATTCCAGCATACCCTATCTTTGTACTGGTGCCTGTAGCATGGACTTTGGTCACTCCTTGTCGCTTGTTTGGACCAGTATTGCTGCAGTTCTTGAAGTGATCTTCCCACTTCCTCTTACCGTCAGCCACCTTCTCGGCGCTAGTCTCGACTACTGGACCCATCGGCTTGTGAGCCGCATCCTTAGGTTCTTGGAGGCGGTGTCATTTCCCCTAATGTAAGGGGGAAATCCTCCAAGGTATCTCTCCCATAGTCGGGCGTCCGTCTGGACAATCTCAGGGCCTACCGGTGTCATCCTTTGGCTGTCTGCAGCAATGCTAGTACTCTGCACCTTGGGATTCCAAGACTTTTCCTGCAACTTTTTAATTTCATTGTAGGAGCAGTACTTTCTAAACACTATCTCCTTGAAATGTTCCTATGGCATTGCATATGTGGCATCAATGCCTGCAGACTTCAAATAATCATTTCACCAGGTTAGTGCAGCGTCTGTGAAGGTGAGTGATGCATACTTAACCTTATCTTCTTCCGCACAACCACGTGCTCGAAACATAACCTCTAGCTTTTCAATCCATCTGATCACAACAATAGTTCCCTCAGTTCCCTTAAGACCCCCAGTCATGGTCTTTCGGAACTCCTGATAGGTGCATTTGCGGATGCTGTCTTCCTTAGGTTTTAAGCTCTCGATATTAGTAGTTGAGTTGTTGACCTCTAATGCAGCCAGTGTTGCTGTCACACGGTGATTAACTAATAGGTCTAGCATGGCTGGATTTATGATAAGCATATTTGCTCCATTCTCAGTTGGAATAGTAGCAGCAACAGGTTGACCATGAATGGCCTTGGCTGTCCTTCCTGTAGGAGTCATTTATCTATACCATGTAAGAGCAGTTCTTAAAGAAGGATCATTGAAGAAATATGTGTAGTTGGGTATGTATACCTACATATGTTTCAAGTGTCCTATGACATAATTTAGTTGTCCAGGGTGGGTAGAGCTTGATGTTTAGCAGCAGGCGAAACTTATAGATTTGAGTATTCGATTTACCTCAAGTCTTGCTTAAGAGGTGTCCTGACCTAAGTTGTTTGGTCAATGGTTTAAAGTGAATAAATCGGTCGGACACTATGTTGAGAAATGTCTTGCTTGCTACTAGCGAGAACTGTGTATGAATCATCATTCAGTATGTTAAGACTCCCATTTATCCTGGCATAGAAGTGAGGTCTTATAGGAAACGATGAGGCCCTACAATCTAGACTCCTAGAGTGCTTCATGTTTAAGGAATGAAGGTAATAAATTGTTCTTCGATGAACATCATCTATAGTTTGAGGTGGAGGCGTTTGATTTGCGTCTTAGGCTTGGTTTAGTGAGTAACGATGTTCTGGTAAAACTCCTTGTCCTAGGTCAGCTTGTATTTCTAAGGGATTAATAAAGGGTCAGGCTTTTGCTCTTACGATAATGGTTCAGGTTATTCCGTGATGTTTTAAGGCTTCTAGTAGGTTACTAATCAATCCCCAGTAAATTTTCGGGTTCTTAAAAATTTAGTGGTTCACCTATTGTGGGTGTTACACCTGCTGAGAGGTCCTTCGTTTGTAGCTAGAGTCTTATGAGTTACATGAACAGGTTTTGCTTCCCGTGGATGTTTATGGTAGGGCATTTTGACATCCATTATACACTGGAGACGCTGTCTAAATTCCCAAGTTTTGTGGGCATCGGGTCACCCAAGTTAGTACGGGAAATCTCTTAGATCTAGGTTACGGCCGGAAAGAATGGTGTTAATTGCTATTAGTAGTCAATCAGTTGGCTTAGTAGGAAACTGAGTATCCAACGCAGAGAGTATAATTCTGCAGAACAATGTTGATTGCTACTAGCAATCGGTCAGTCAGTTCATTCGAATGCTCAATGTCCTGTACAGAAGGTACAATCAAGGATCTGAGTATAACTATTTTAGTTATTAAACACGTTTGCTATAGAGCAAGAATATGTCCCAGTTGCATGCGGGGTTATGAGATACCCAGTAGCTATCAAATTTAAAGATTGGTTGAATTGATGTTGAAGTGGTTCAGAATTGGAAAGAGATAGTATATGATGAGATGCTAATTGGTGGGGTTGTTCGATGAAGGATTAGGAGTGTGGATTACCCTATTGAATTAGAGTGTGGTTTGAGACAAGAAAACTTCTATGTAGTAAGGTGATATTAAGGTCCATTTGATTACTGTGCTACTAGCACAGATGCCCAAATCTCATATTACCTTCATATGTGAGTTTTTGATTTCTCAGAATGGAAATAGAGGATTTGCTCTACGACAAGAATTTAGGGTTACTATCCCTAGTGCATCACTATTTTACTTGGATTATATGTGGATGATTAGGCTATGTAGGGTTAAGGTTTGGTGAGGAAATGTTGAGTTTAGTTGCCAGGAATTTATCAGTTATTTGTTTGTGAGGGTGGTAATAAGAAATATTGTTCGTGAAGGTAGTTGGTCCATAGTTTGATAGCGAGATAATTTATAGGGCGGTTAAAATATACTTTGTTATTTGTGGGTTAGTAGGAAAGTTGTTGTTTGATTTGTGAATAAATAGTGAGGTAATTTCGTAGGATAATAATAAAATGATTTGTGAAATATCTGTAAAATAATTTGTAGAGTCAGGGTTTATTGTTTTACGAGATAATGACTAAAGTAGCTCATAGGGGAGCAAAATAATTTATAAATCGATGGTAAAACTTGTGGGATAACCGTAACAGATTTTATATATTGTTAATTACACTATTTGTTGGCTTGCGAGTTGGTTTATTACATGGTAGCACTATAGTTTATAAAATAAGTTATGAAATGTTTTATAGAGCAATAAGAAAACAATTTGTTGTTTATGAGGTAGTAGTAAGGTCGAAATTTCTCATTTTATGATATGGTAATAAAATAGCTTGTAGGGTGCTGAAAAATTGATGTATAATGTATAGGTGGAATAGTTTATGAAGTGGTAGTTATGTAAATTTTTGTTGTTTTGAAAATTTGTTTCTAAGGGGGTTTTTAAGTGGACAAAACGGCTTATAGGACATTAGTAAAGTTTGTAGGGTAATTGTGATATAGTTTATAAAATAATAGAGAAGCCATTTGTTCATAAGAGAAGACAATGGTGAGATTTTTGGAAAAAGGCAAGGAAAAGTCATCATACGAATGGATAACGTCACGGTAGGTTATGAAAGGAAAGGATTTAATCAGTAATGGAGATAGATGACAAAATGAGCTTGTTATAAATTAAGAGTTGATTACAAGATCTGAAAATTACAAGCTCTCTAATAATATCCTACACTTACTGAGAACTCCCCAGTTAAGTGAAACAACTACAAATCATAACTAAGACTGGCCCCTGGTCCTGTCCAGGTTCCGGAACCTAAAAGCATACTCCCCAAGCTGTGCCTTAACCTCGAGAAGGCGAGTCCTTAATGCTAAGTTCTCCCTGCGGTGTGCCTGATCTGCCTTCAACAATGGTGCAACCTGAGCCTCGAGGATCAGCATCCTCCCATGCATCACATGGGCTGCCTCTTGGGCTACAACCTGTGTCTGCTCAAGTCTACCCGATCTGTCACCCAAGTCAAGGATGTCTTGACTGTTGGAGTGTGTCCTAGGATAGAGTCTGCTGAAGTCATCATCATACTGTTCAAAATAAGCCGGATGTAACTCGTCAAACATATCGTAGTGGAGACCTAGTATATCAGTCTGTAAATCTAGCTGGGTCTGAATATGTGAAATAGCATCGGTCTCTGCTGGCGGTGCTACTGGAAGTGAGGAATGTGATATCTCCGTGTTATCCTCTGTCTCCCCCTGAGCTCTCCTCGAGCTCTCTCCAGTCTCAAAAGCGCTAGGCACATCCTCCAGTATTATGCTAATTCGGGGCACAACTGCTCTGTGCTCCATACCCGAATCCAAATTAGCATCAACCTCTGTACCCTCGGCAGGAGTTCTCTCAGCTAATGTCTGCCCAGTAACTATCTGCTTAGTCTGCTCATCCCTCCTCTCTAGAATCTCTGCTGAGCAAGAGTCATTGTTCCTTCTGAGCCTCTGACGTGGAGGTGAGTGGGTAGGTGAATGTGGTGATAAGGTGGGTTGTAGTGATGCTGGAGTAGTAGAGATATCCATGCGGGTTCATAGGGACTTATAGCAGGATGGAGATAACAGAAGAGTGTGAGCAGGGCTTTGGGTACCCTCTGTAGTGTGAGATGATGGTCTAGTAGATGGGCGAATGATTATGCGTGTAGTATGGCGAGGAATAGTAGGAGTAACGTGAGTGGCTGGTGTGGTATGAGTATGTTGTGGTGGTGGTGGTGGTGGCTCAATAGTGTTAGGGTTTGATGTATGATAATCCTGGAGCATCTGTATGCTGGAATTATTTGAGCCCGGTGAGGTTTGAGAGATGTTGTGGGAAGGCATAGTCTGTGACAAAACGGTATATATGTGTAAGTATATAGAAGATACTTGTGATAATTTGTGTAAATTGAGTATATATATATAAGATATTTATCGTACGTGCAGTTGAGTAAAAATTAATACCTCCGTCCCAAAATAAGTGTCCAGTTTGACTTTTCAGAGTCAAACTGGTTCAACTTTGACCTTATCTATTTTTGCGGGTATTATATAATACTTGATGCAAAATATATGAATGGATTGGGTTTTAAGTGTATTTTTCATAGGTATAATTTTTAATCAAGTATTATATAACACAAAAAAAAAAATTTAAGGTCAAAGTTGAACCAGTTTGACTCTAAAAAGTCAAACTGGACACTTATTTTGGTACGGAGGGAGTAAAAATTAATAAATAGTAACATATAATTAAAACAAGTAAACAGCAAGTATAGTGGCAAGCAAGGTAAGTGGCGGTCATAGGGACTTGTTTTTGTAAAATGGTTATAGTTTAGGTTTTATATGTACCTATCCGGTCAAACCAAACGGGGACGTTACTCCCAATAGATCTATTTATAACATTCACGCTCCCTAACGGGAATTAACGGTTCAAGAATTTGGGCAGTAGGGGACATAGCAGGGCTTAGGCTAACCTACGTAATAGTTTGATTAAAACCGTAATGATGGTCCGTAAAAATGGTTTTGCATGTTTCTCACCCCTATTATAAAACAAGTATAAATAGAATGGGGCTATAAACTCACCATAATAATGGATGTAGTGTATGAAAGAGTGTACGGCACCAACACGCAACCTAGATTAATAATGTATGTTTAGTTTACAGTCTATTTAAGTTTCTATGATAATTTAACTCAAAAGTTTTGAAGCGTTTATGTTGTTGTTGTTGCTTGTGTGGCAGCAATTAAATTGAAAACTAGTTTTCTAAAGATCGACGGGTTTTAACTCTTAGAAGGGTTTAGATGTATGACAAAGAGGACATCGAAGGCGAATAAGATTTTGATTGACGATGACCGAGAGATGATGAATGAAAAGTGATTGTGAACGATACTAGATGTTGTCACTGTTAAGAATGAGTAAAATTTTCCGTTTTAGAACATATAAATAGTGTATATATATATATATATATATATATATATATATATATATATATATATATATATATATATATATATATATATATATATATATATATATATATATGGTTTGGATTGTAGGGTAATTATGTGTAAGTGACGATTCTTGTTTAAATAATTTGTGAATTCGAAAATTAATGTATATCGGTTGTACATGAAATGTTTGTTTGTCCCGTTTTAATATAATGAGCACATTTATTTAATGGAAGTTGGGTATGTCCCGTATATATGATTTTATTCCTTTGTTGATTACAATTTTTACAAGTTTAAGAATTGGTCGCTCTAAAATTGTTATATGACTTAAGCATGTTTCCTAAAATTTCGTTTAGGTGTTCACAATTCGTTAAACCATTTAAATAATTCAATTGTCCACTTGTTTAATTTAAAACGAAGGTTTTTGCGTATCAATATGTACGTTTTTAAAATGGCGGGGTATATATATATATATATATATATATATATATATATATATATATATATATATATATATATATATATATATATATATATATATATGTTTGTGTGCATATATGCATTTTGTGTCAAGTTTTAATGTTTGTCAAAAATTATTGTTAGTTTATGACGAGATTTCGTGAAGAAATATAAACCGAGATCAAGTTATGGCATAATTTATTTATGAGATCATGAAATTTCATATTTTAAACGACGGCTACAATATAAACTTTCGATTTGTCGATTATAGACAAGTAAAGGTACGGCTAGAATATGAAATTTTGTTTTGTCGAATTTTCATTATGTATATATATATATATATATATATATATATATATATATATATATATATATATATATATATATATATATATATATATATATACGGTTACATATACATGATCCCACCTTCTTGTTGGGCTGCGGCCCAACTTAAGTCAAAGGAGGGGGAAGAATTTCGATGGGCTGGGCTGAGATTTAAACAGCTAATGCCTCAAGTGGGCTTGGAGGGCTGTGAACAGCCCACTCGATTCTCATAGAGTGGACTTGATTTGAATCTACGAAACGGGTTGGGCTAAAATGGAGTGGGCCGAATTGAACTTCTATTTGAAAACACACATAACCCAATGGGGTCTGTGTGTCTTGCTGAGAATGCCAAGACCTATGTCGACGCTAGAGTTGTTTTTAGCACACAAGGATTTTTTTGTCGGGGCAGAGTGCTACTCGACCACACGGCTTAACGGTCGTCCAAATTCACATGAGGGGCGGGATTGGATTTTGATGACCTGGTTCCATTCTTAAACCAAAGTCTTGATTTAAGACTTTTGTGTTGAGTTTAAGTGGGAAAATAAAACAATTTAACTTCTCCGCTCTAAGTTTTGCTCACAGAACAGGACACAACACTACCTAGTTGGGTCTTGTGTAAAACTTGAACTTGCCAACAAAATGTAGGTTAGAATTCGAGTTGTGCTACGCACACACCCTTGGGGTTCTAATGGAGTTGGACTCGAAACATCCCTTCATGGGTTGTTCTCTAGCCAAAGGGGGGGGGGGAAAGGGTTCGACCTACAACCTTAATACCGAGTTTCATCACTAACTTGGGCTGTCAAGAGAGTGAGTTGTGGACTATTTTACTTGCCCGAATAAGGCTTGAACCAAGGCAAGCACACTCGTCAGGGTGGCTGCCTGGTGAGGGTTGTATCGAACCATATCACACCGTTTTTGGGGTGGCTTTTACTTGAACCAAGGATACCCACAATTTCCTCATCCTTGACCGAGTTCTACGGTATCAAATATATCCATTCGAGGGGGATTTCGACATAGCTACGGGCAATCACAATAACTCCAGGTTCTCTTTCGAGACCCTTTTGCCTAGGATGTACTAATGACCAACCTGCGATTATTTAACCCGAACAAAGGTTGACAACATCAAAGTACAAGGATGGGTCTAAAGGTAATGAGTCGAGTTTTAGATTTCCCTAAGTTCTTCAAACCACAACAACGGCAACAACAATCATAACGTTTATATAGCATAAATTTGACACCATATTAAATTCAATTACATTCGAGTCACGAATTATCATGAACCCGTCTAATGCTAACCGAATACAATGAATGTTAATAAGGAGTATGAAAGAAAGTGATTTATACCCAAAGAGAAATTCGACAAAAGACTTGAGGGTTTAGAACACCGCAGCAAATTGAGCAATCCCAATCCAACCCTAGCTATTCCAATCGAACCCCAGCCAAATCCACTCCCAAACCAAATCGTTGCCCTTCGAATTTCTTCGAGTCTTAGTAAGCCCTTGAGTGAATGTATGGTTTTGTGTGGATCGACTGGTTTGGAATGGCCATTAAATAGGGAGACTTGAGAATGGCTTTAATTCTTCTTTCTTGGCTTCGATACTTGAGATGACCAAATCGAGTAATACTCGTTATCCCTTGGCCTTCTTCAAGACATCCCCATGATTTCCTTTGGGGAAGAGGGAAAGGGGAAAGTGATTTATGCGTGCCTGTGTTTTGACCTGGAAAGGGGTTAGGAGATTGATGGTGACGGTTCGGTGATGTTTCTGGGTTTGTGGAATCGCAGACAAGAAAAGGGAAGGAGATAAGGAGGTGTGGGAAAGTGTGTGAGTGGAGGGTAAGAGATTTATTATAGACGATATTGTTTTATTAGAAGGGTGGGTAATGTATACCCCGTGTCCCGCTGAGCTGGGGTGAAATCGGGTTTTTCCCGGATTCGATGTGGAAAAATAGACTTCGAGGACGTTTCTATAAAACTGACATAGGAATAGAGTTTGTTGACTAAAAATTAAAATTATGAGATTAATTCGTTATGGATGTGGTGTCGGTACGCGTGTGGTGTTGTTTCTTATGGGAAACGAGATAACCTTTCGTTTATATTAGGTTATAGTCTATAAATGTGAGAATGGGGAAAATTTACTATCTCTGGTGAGATTGAATAGTTTTTGGTGAGTTATTGTATGCTAAATGGGTGTGTTTGTTTTCCCGAAATAGTTATGTAGGCTCATGTATGCCTAATTTTTATTTGTCAGATAACAATAAATTATCATTTATTATTTAATTAATTGTGGAAAATTGCCGTTTGTCACATAACAACACTAACAGTACTAACAAAGTTAATACTGCTAGTTCAACTGTTAATACTGCTGGCATACAAGATGATGCTATTGGTGAAAAAGATAGCAGTGAATATTCAGATGATCCAGAGATGCCTATATTGGAAGACGTATAGACTAAGACTGATGATGAAGATGCTGGTAAAGAGGCTGACATGGGCAATTTGAATAAAACAATTCAAGTCAGTCCTATTCTAACTACAAGAATTCACAAAGATCATCCACGTGAACAAATTATTAGTGATGTGCATTCAGCTGTACAAACAAGGAAGATGACCTAGAATTTGACAGATCAAGGGCTCTTTGTTAGAACTATTAAACAAAGAAACAGTCATAAAGATCTTCAAAATTGTTTGTTTGCTTGTTTTCTATCAAAAGTGGAACCTAAAAAGACAATCCAAGCCTTGACTAATTCAATATGGGTAGAATCCATGCAGGAAGAACTTCTACAATTTAAGTTGCAAGAAGTTTGGACTTTGGTAGATTTACCTAAAGGAAAGAGGGCTACAGGTACAAAATGGGTTTTTGGAAACAAGAAGGATGAAAGAGAGATTGTGATCATAAACAAAGCAAGATTTGTAGCTCAAGGGTATACACAAGAAGAAGGGATTGACTATGATGAAGTCTTTGCCCCTGTTGCAAGAATTGAAGCAATTAGGCTGTTTCTAGCTTATGCTTCCTTTAAATACTTTGTGGTGTACCAGATGGATGTAAAAAGTGATTTTCTGTATGGAAAGATTGAGGAAGAAGTATATGTTTGTCAACCAGCAGGGTTTGAAGATCCTGACTTTCCTGACAAAGTTTACAAGGCTGAAAAGGCACTTTATGGGTTACATCAAGCTCCCAGAGCATGGTATGAAACATTGTCAACATACCTATTGGACAATGGGTTTAAAAGAGGGAAGATTGATAAGACTTTGTTCATCAGAGGACACTAAGATGATATTTTGTTGGTCCAAGTTTATTTAGATGATATCATCTTTGGATTTACAAAGAAGGAGCTGTGTATTGAATTTGAGAAGCTTATGCATGAAAAGTTTCAGATGAGTTCTATGGGAGAACTTACTTTCTTTTTGGGTTTACATGTAAAGCAGAACAAGGAAGGCATATTTGTCAGTCAAGATAAGTATGTGGCTGACATTTTGAAGAAATTTAGGTATACAGATGTCTGCAAGTACACCAATGGAAACTTCCAAGCCTTTTCTCAAGGATGAAGATGGTGAAGAAGTTGATGTTCACTTGTATAGATCAATAAATGGTTCATTGATGCATCTTACTTCTTCAAGACCTGACATTATGTTTGCAGTGTGTACTTGTGCAAGATACCAAGTTACTCTAAAGGTTTCACATCTACATGCTGTGAAAAGGATCCTTAGATATTTGAAAGGTCAATCTAAATTGGGCCTTTGGTATCCAAAATATTCTCCTTTTAATATGGAAGCATACACTGATAGTGTTTATGCTGGAGCAAGTTTGGATAGGAAGTCAACAACAGGTGGTTGTCAATTCCTAGGATGCAGATTGATCTCATGGCTGTGCAAGAAACAGACTGTGGTTGCAAATTCCACAATAGAAGCTGAGTATGTGGCTGCTTCAAGTGATGTGGACAAGTGCTTTGGATTCAGAATCAATTGCTGGATTATGGGTACAATTTTATGCATACAAAGATTTTTATTGACAATAACAGTACTATGTGTATAATTAGAAATCCTGTTTTTATTCAAAAACAAAGCATATACAGTTCAGACATCATTTTATAAGAGATTGCAATTATAAAAAGTTAATTCAAATGGTTAAAATTCATACTGACAAGAATGTTGCAGATCTGCTTACAAAAGCTTTTGATGTAGATAGATTTCAATATTTAACTGCCAGTATTGGAATGCTCAATCTTTAAAACCCTTGATCTATTTATGTTTTTGTAAAGTTTTGTATGAATTAGTACTGTTATTCAAGTCTTAAGTTGTTTCTGCTGCTAAGTAGTGCTGATAGTTATACTTAGAACTGCTAAGTTAATACTGCTATTAAGTATGATCTTGTGATCATTGTGAATATGGTTATTGCTTGTGTTTTTGTGGTTTTTGGAATAACATTTTGCAGGATAAGCAAAGACAAGTGATGGAGTGCTGATAAATAAGGTGTTTGAAGTGGAAACCGAGTTACTACTGCTAGGCATAAGTTAATGCTGCCAAGCATAACTTAATGCTGCTAGGTTTCTACTGCTGAGTTTGAGAGTACAGGGGACTGTTCAGTAACTTCTTCGATTAAGGGTTTAAATCCCCAAATCAGTCATTTAATCAAATTCACGCTCACATAATTCTCTCAAATACAAACCCTAACACCCTTTTTATCATCAATTTGTAAAAACCCACCATCGATTACAACAAAATCACAACAATGTCGAACCTTACTTTTGCCGAAACTCACAACATGATTGCATTTTTACAGAAACCAAAAGAGTATGAAGGGTTTATAGAAATCATTGATTTCTTGAATGCAACTGTCATTAACTGTGAATCCTACTATATATATTTCACACATTGAACAATTTTGGTCTACTGCTAAGGCCATGACACTCAATCGTGAAGTACAAATTAAGGCTGTTGTAGATGGCCAAGATATACTCATTACTGCAACTTCTGTTAGAAGATCTCTTCGACTAGCAGATGCTAAAGACAGTATTGAGTGTCTCTCAAATTATGCAATTTTTGAAAACCTTGCACTGATGGGATATGAGAAGAAAACTAATTGCTAAATTTTTTTCAAAGCAAACTTCTCCCCACAGTGGAAATTCTTAATTCATACTATCTGATGCGCGTCACTCGGTTATATATAATATCTTAAGTTCTACTCAAATTTTATATTTATAAACACCTTTTTATCGATTATTTAGAAAACGCATATGAGCAAGTATACTCGTCCGTGTGTATTATGGTTTGTGGTAAATAGGGATCATCCCAAGAGACTATGTATTAGCAATTGCGTACCACAAGAATAGCACAATAGATAGTCACACTCTAAAGCACCGTAATTAAACAAACAAACAAACAAACAATGGTTTCCGAATCCAATCAATCAAACAAACTAGTACTTTTCTAGGAATAGTAACCAATCGTGATAGAATGTTGAACATCTTTGGGTGAAACATATATGTAGAAGGCACATATCAATTTTACATGGTTTTCAAGTCAATGGGTAATATCAAGAAAATCCCATGTTTATACTAGTCTCACGGGTGAGTCCTTTCGGCCAATACTCATCCTATAGACCTAGTTACTTTGCATATTCAAATGTATGAAAAAGATTATTAGAGTCATTAGTTCCTACGAGTCCTTTCGAGCCATACTCTCGAATTCATTTAAAAACTTGACTACTTGATAGTTGTCAATTATCAAGCACCAATCCATTTGTGCACCAACTTCTTAGAATTAAGCAATATTAGAAATCCTTTTGACCTTTAAATCCAACAATGTTAAATTAACAAGTTGAACAACACGAATTATATTTAAACAAACTTGTGAGAACAATCACTTTTTCTAACCGACTAATCATTCAACATTCTCACGAAAGTCTACATAATTCCAAAACAAGTATCACGAATTATTCCATAACAAGTTTCATCAATAAACATAACATTTCATTAAACATCAAATCGTTCAACATAATAATTAAGTAAATGATGAAGCGAAAAGTGTACCGCTTTTAAGGGGTCATTTAAGCCCTAAATCGTATTTATTTGATCAAATATTGCCCTAAATCGTTCCTTTTGTCATTTTAGGTACTTTTGAGGAGAAATCTGGAAAAGGAAGCATTTTGGACGTTTTTGGAGCATAAAAGTGAAGAAAACGACAAAGTCTCAAAAATCGGCTAAAAGTTACCTTTGACGGCGTCAGGATTTACTCCAGACGGCGTCATGCCTTGGCAAGAAAAGGTGGATGTGAAATTTACTCATGATAAGCCAGTGAAAATTGCATGTGAATTCTGACGGCGTCACGCTTTAACCTGATCAAGGGCGTCACGGCTTAATTCAAAGAGGGACGGCGTCACGTTCAAGGTCTGACGGCGTCAAGCCTTGATAAGCCAGAACGGATTTTGGAGAGCTAAAGAGGGACGGCGTCAAGAAGGTCATCCGGGAACCCTAAAAGCGGCGAGGTGACGGCGTCACAACTCCATAACGTGATGCTGTCAGATGTAAAAATCTATATATAGTTTTGCAATTCTTTGTCATTAGTGTGGAACTTAGTGTGGAATTTTTTGGAGAAAACCCTAAGACGATTTTAGCATCTTTTTCAAGGCTTTTTGCCTTGAGATCTTCCATGTTACATTGAAGATAAGTTATCAATTAATCATTCAATATGTCTATGTGTTGTTTGATTTTATCTTATTCTTGTCTTTTGATTAACATGTTAGGCTAGATTTATCTTTGTGTTTGCTTAGATCTAATGAAACCTAGCTATTGATTATTGGTTATTAGTGTGTTATTAGTTGTATTGGATGATTGTTCATCTATGTTAGGCTTAAGAAAACTGGCTAACTTCCTATTCGGTAACTTGCTTGAACGTCTTAAGAAACATGAACCAAATGCGTACTAAAGGTTTTTATGGTTGTATTTAATGCACAAGCGAATTCTAGTGATCCCATGTTAGGAGCTTCCTAGCCGGCTCGACATAGGAGTGAAGTAGGAGCTTGTAGAGTTGGGGAAGTACGTACGCCACCCCACGATTGGTATTAAGGAATACACCCGTCATCCACGCGACTAATACACACTAATCAACTGGTAAAAGATAGTTAGGGAGTAAGGAAATCTAAGTAAACACATTTCTCTACACATAAGTTTCCACCAAACATTTTCATTTTCTGTTATTTTATTTTATTTGCATTTGTAGTTATTTGGGTTAGTTGACTAGCAACTAATTCCGCCCACTCTTTCAAACCCGAGATTTTAATTGCTTTCATAAAAATATAAAAACATAAAAAGAATCTTCCTCAACCCTTAGACCTAATTAGAGTAGTCTTTCATAACTAACGAACACTATTCCCTGTGGAGAACGATCAATCCCCCGTACTTACCACTACACTATACTACATCGGTCAGGTACACTGCCTGGTGGGGTTGTAAGCCTCTTGAGATCTCTCGAGAGGTAAAACCTGTTGTAAGGTTGCAAAACCACGCAATCAAGTTTTTGGCGCCGCTGCCGGGGAATAGTTATTGTTTAGGTTGAATTGTTATTTCTATTAGGTCTACTCACTAGATTCCTTTCTAGTTAGATTTTTATTTTCTTTTTCTAGATTTTCTTTAGTCTATCTATTTTCTTCTTGTCTTTTTTCGTAACCATTACCATCCGACATCATGGAAGATGGTAATATCCTTAATCCCAACAACCCACCACCACAACACCCACCACCACCTCCTAGAGCCCGTACTTTAGGAGAGTATTCCCGTCCTAGCCACCATGGCTATCGAAACACCATTGAGCTCACTCAAGGAGCCAATGTCACACCCTTGCGATCCGACACCATCCGGTTGGTGCAAAGCGGATGCGTATTCCATGGACTTCGTTCTGAAGATCCTAATCAACATCTCAAGGACTTTCTCAAAATCGTTAATTCTATAGACCTTGATGTTGCCACTCGAGAGACGACCCGATTGCGTCTCTTTCAATTCTCTTTGCGGGACCAAGCTAGTCAGTGGCTAGAACGTCAACCCGCAGGATCCATTACCTCTTGGGATGATCTCACCACTCGTTTCCTTGCTCAGTTTTTCCCACCGGGAAGAACTACCAAGCTAAGGAATGATATCTTGATGTTCCAACAACGTCAAGGCGAAACCCTCTACGAGGCATGGACTCGATTCAAGGACTTACTCCAAAAAGTCCCTCATCATGGCATAGAACTTTGGCTCCAAGTCCAAATCTTCTATGACCATATCTATCTCTCCACAAGGCAAACCATTGACCAATCGGCCGGTGGCAAGCTACGTGATCTAAGTGCGGAACAATCATGGGCTCTCCTAGAGGATCTTGCTCTTTATGACAACGAAAGTTGGAGTGATCCCCGTGATTTGAACAAAACGGTCAAGGCAATATCTTTGCCTTCGAACAATTCAAGCACTTCCGACCGTAGGATCATAGAACTTGAAGACCAAGTCAAGTTTCTCATGAAATCCTACGAGGCTCCTAAACCTTCAAGCCAAGTGAACAAAATCACTTCTTCATGTGAATTATGTAGTGGTCCCCACGACACTCGTGATTGCATGGAACTCCCCGAACAAGCTGTTGTGGACTACGCATCCTCGCGTACCGACGGAGCGGGAGACAAGTGGTACACTTTTAAACCCGAGCCAAACCCTTTTGGTGATTCATACAACCCCTCATGGAGAAATCACCCGAACCTTAGGTGGAAACAAAACCAAAACGCACAACAAACAAATT
Source organism: Artemisia tridentata subsp. tridentata (assembly GCA_021014915.2). NCBI lineage: Eukaryota > Viridiplantae > Streptophyta > Magnoliopsida > Asterales > Asteraceae > Artemisia > Artemisia tridentata. The sequence goes on along the minus strand of CP139503.1, from coordinate 110,120,815 downwards.
CTTCCAACCCACCTAGTCGTTTCCAATCAAGCGGTTCCAACTCAAACCGTACTTTCAACAACAATCCTTCCGGAAATGGTAGTACCAATAACTTTGAAGGATTGATGTCCCAATTTATGGCATCTCAAGAAGCTCGGATAGCTAGATTCGAGACCGAATTCAATCAACAACAAACGGAGATGACCAATAAAATTGACAACTTGTTGAAAGCTCTCTATAACCAAGTGTTATCACCTCCACATAAGGACGCTAGGAACACAAATAGCGGACCCCAAGTAAAAGACCCCTCTTCATCCAAACACGTCCACTTTGTCAACATTGTCACTATTAAACCAATTGATAGGAATGAGGATAATAGTGAACCTAAGGATGAGGATAAGAAAATCGAGGTTGATAAGGAAGTTAGGACAAGTGAGATTGAAGAAGTAGATGATGATGAGGACTACTTCAATAGGCTACCCACTAAGGAAGAGTGCGCATATTATACAAACTTATTCGATGACCCCGAGACACCATACTTCCTAGGTAGACCAATCATAGAAATAGGCGACCCTTCTAATCTCAACATACCATGCAACATCGGACATTTGCATGTGTGGAAAGCCTACATCGACCTTAGATCACCCATGAACATCATGACTAGAGCCCACTACAACTTGATAATGAAAAATCAACTTGGGTATAGGATGTTCCCTGACAAGGGTTGGATGAGTAACTTCACGGGAAGAGTTAAGGGATTACCGGTTTATGTAGGAAACTTCACCTATGTCACCGACTTTGTAATTGTAGAAGATATCCGCCCAATAGTCGATGCATCCTTAACTCAAGTGGTTTTTGGAAAACCATTTGTTGAGGTCTCTAGAATGACTTATGAACCTTCCTTAGGGATAGTTAGATTTAAGGATGAGACCGATGAAGTAAACTACCAAATGCCATATAAGATAGAACAATTCCAACACTTGTCAAATGTTGAGAAGGAGCTCAAGCAAGCGGTCTACTATAGGAATGATGAGGATAGAAATAAAGGAGTAGACTATGTTATGGAAAGGATATTCGGTTTCTACAAGGATTGTTTGAAATTAGGACCGGAATATAAAACCAGGAATGAAAATGGCCTAGGAACCATGACCGATGATGGAGTCACGTAATGTACGTGACTTTGAATCTAGCTACAAGACTCGTTAATAAAGAAAAGCGCTTCTTGGGAGGCAACCCAAGCTTTATTTGCTTTGTGTGTTTATTTGTTTGTTTGATTGTTTGATTTTATTTTCCGTATGTGTGTTTAATTTTTATTATTATTGATTCATGTTCAAAAGTAAATTGTGAAAATGCTTTATTTTGTTTTTAACTTCGTCTTAACTACATATAAAGGTATTTTGCAAAAGTTAAGTGTAAGGGAAATCTAAATCGGTTTATTAGAACACAAATGAACATGAATCGTAATAATAATAAATGAACATACATATTAGTATTTGTTTGAGTCAAATGCTTGTATCGAGTCATAATGATGTTTTGCAGGATTTCCAGGAAGAATTTGTTACACCCCACTAAAATGTACACCCAAATCGCCTTAGCCTACCTTGTATGCACTCATCTTTAGTGCATTATTGTTACAACATTTGTTTAAACCCAAGTTAATTATCTAGTTGATTACATGGTTGCTAAGTCGAGTCATATCCTTGTACATATTGTTTTGGGACGATTGGGACTCATGGGTAAAGTACTAGTGTAATGGAGTAATGGGGAAGAACATCATTTATTACCCCCATATGTGCTAAACATTTTTAAAAGTACTCCAAGTTTTTCAATTAGCTTAATTCGAGTCATTAGATTAGTATTTGTAAAGTTATGTAAAAGTTCAAGTGTAAGGGGATGCAATGCCCCTATGATGTATTATTTTGGATGGTAGGGCAAAAGTGTATGCAAAAAAAAAAAAAAAAAAAAAAAAAAAAAAAAAAAAAAAAAAATCGAAAAAAATTAAGAAAAATACAAAAAAAAATGAGAAAATGAAAAATAGAAAAAACATACGGACTACCATCCCGTTTCATTTTATGTTTATTTTATGTTTTTGTTTTTGTTATTTCGTTTCTAGCTTAAGATCGAGTCTAGTCTTGGCTTAGCAACATTGTATAGTACATGTAATTGATCAAGATCTTTAACTCGCCACCAGTGAAATATCCTTTATCCAACAAAACCGTGTTTTCCTTTTCCCTACACCTAATGTTATAACCCATTTAAAAGCCCTCTTTGATAGTTTATCTTTGGTTCTTACGCCTAGTGGAGGAGGTTTTCGATCCTTTCCCAAGCCTATGGTAATCTATTTGCTATGACAGGTAGTGAGAGATATTATCCGTTTTCATTTATGAGATTTATTTTGATGACACTTGAGAGATGTGAGTATCTAAACACTACTTGTGAGGTGCTAGTTTGTAATCTCCGTGCTTATTATGATTAAAGTGGAACGAATATTTGTTGTAATTACTTTTATGTTAGCACTAAATGACCCCTAACTTGTATTTTGATTAGAATAAAAGCGCATTTGCTTGAGGACAAGCAAATCTCAAGTGTAAGGGTATTTGATGAAGCGAAAAGTGTACCGCTTTTAAGGGGTTATTTAAGCCCTAAATCGTATTTATTTGATCAAATATTGCCCTAAATCGTTCCTTTTGTCATTTTAGGTACTTTTGAGGAGAAATCTGGAAAAGGAAGCATTTTGGACGTTTTTGGAGCATAAAAGTGAAGAAAACGACAAAGTCTCAAAAATCGGCTAAAAGTTACCTTTGACGGCGTCAGGATTTACTCCAGACGGCGTCATGCCTTGGCAAGAAAAGGTGGATGTGAAATTTACTCATGATAAGCCAGTGAAAATTGCATGTGAATTCTGACGGCGTCACGCTTTAACCTGATCAAGGGCGTCACGGCTTAATTCAAAGAGGGACGGCGTCACGTTCAAGGTCTGACGGCGTTAAGCCTTGATAAGCCAGAACGGATTTTGGAGAGCTAAAGAGGGACGGCGTCAAGAAGGTCATCCGGGAACCCTAAAAGCAGCGAGGTGACGGCGTCACACTCCATAACGTGACGCCGTCAGATGTAAAAATCTATATATAGTTTTGGAATTCTTTGTCATTAGTGTGGAACTTAGTGTGGAATTTTTGGGAGAAAACCCTAAGACGATTTTAGCATCTTTTTCAAGGCTTTTTGCCTTGAGATCTTCCATGTTACATTGAAGATAAGTTATCAATTAATCATTCAATATGTCTATGTGTTGTTTGATTTTATCTTATTCTTGTCTTTTGATTAACATGTTAGGCTAGATTTATCTTGTGTTTGCTTAGATCTAATGAAACCTAGCTATTGATTATTGGTTATTAGTGTGTTATTAGTTGTATTGGATGATTGTTCATCTATGTTAGGCTTAAGAAAACTGGCTAACTTCCTATTCGGTAACTTGCTTGAACGTCTTAAGAAACATGAACCAAATGCGTACTAAAGGTTTTTATGGTTGTATTTAATGCACAAGCGAATTCTAGTGATCCCATGTTAGGAGCTTCCTAGCCGGCTCGACATAGGAGTGAAGTAGGAGCTTGTAGAGTTGGGGAAGTACGTACGCCACCCCACGATTGGTATTAAGGAATACACCCGTCATCCACGCGACTAATACACACTAATCAACCGGTAAAAGATAGTTAGGGAGTAAGGAAATCTAAGTAAACACATTTCTCTACACATAAGTTTCCACCAAACATTTTCATTTTCTGTTATTTTATTTTATTTGCATTTGTAGTTATTTGGGTTAGTTGACTAGCAACTAATTCCGCCCACTCTTTCAAACCCGAGATTTTAATTGCTTTCATAAAAATATAAAAACATAAAAAGAATCCTCCTCAACCCTTAGACCTAATTAGAGTAGTCTTTCATACCTAACGAACACTATTCCCTGTGGAGAACGATCAATCCCCCGTACTTACCACTACACTATACTACATCGGTCAGGTACACTGCCTGGTGGGGTTGTAAGCCTCTTGAGATCCCTCGAGAGGTAAAACCTGTTGTAAGGTTGCAAAACCACGCATCAGTAAAAAAGTTTCCCAAAGTTAGACTATAATAAGCAAGAATTGTAAAGAGTTATAGCACTCCTTAAAGCCTCCAATCGAACAAGGCAATCTTCCAACTCTTCTAATAAGTGTCACCAACACTTCCTTTGTTTCACCTTGGCGTCTTCTTAAGAATGGCAGAAATTATTTAGCTCTTTCGGGTTTAGAAAATATGATCAAGTCCTTATGGTGTAAGGCTTGATTGTAAGTGTATGTAAATGTGGTGATACTAAGGTCTATTTATGCTTGGATTATGACCAAAAAGCTATTACAAACTCCCACTAATCATAATGAAGAGGTAATGATCGGACTTGGTGATTAATGGTGATTAAAACCAAGTTTTAATGCAACCTTTTAGTTCAGACACGTCTCAACCTCCGGTTGGGACCTCCAGCCGGCGGCTGGGCTATAGAACCTTGGTTTGGGACCTCAGCTTCAATCTTGGGATGGAATAAAACTCCATCTTTTAATAATATTTTTAAGCTCTTAATCTTGACTCATTCTTTCATTGAAAGTCTTCATAATCTCCACTTGTACTCGGAAATAATCATAACATGAATCAATATCTTCGATGACAATCTTTTCTTGCATATTTTCTTGATTTATCAGTTTTTCTTCGTCATTCTTGATATTTCCTTGTACCTAAACCTGGATACATCTTTTATACCTTTTAAGCGCAAAATGTTCATTAACATAACTAAATAATATACAAAAATATACAAATAACGCGACTCTAACATAGACAAAATGAGCGTTATCAAATCCCCCTCACTTAAGTTTTTGCTTGCCCTCAAGCAAAGTAATCTTTTGAAAAATAGTTTTCCAATAACCAACCAATCATGATTCTCAAAAGGTTCACTAATCTTTCTTTCACCAAGGTAAAAGATCAAAAAGTGAGTTTTATCTTTTATATGTGAAAAATTAAACGTAGTACTCAATCAAGCTAGATAACACAACTAAGCTCCTCACGAAAAAAAAGTAATAATATAATTCATTCACACTCAATTCTTTCGTTGGAGGTGTATTTCACTCAATTGCTCAGTCATGATTTCATTTCATACCATAAGCATGAATAAGTATCAAAACTAATCCAAATCATTTAAGCAATAAATAAACTTATCAAAGAGGACTTTTATTCGGGTTGAAACGTTAGGCAAATGGTTAATATAAAGGTGTGGATAAGACATGGGATTAATTTATGAGTTAGTTGTACAACAATAATCAAGTCAAATACCAAAATCAATTGTTGCAAAAAATATCGAACCATGTATCCCAAAATGATTATAGCCTCCGAGTCAATATTCCTCCTTTCTTTGCTTTCTTTTATCGATCACCATATTTATTTGTATCACGTCCTAGCTCATTGGCTAATCGATAACTCAAAATGCTTCATCTTCATAATTATAGCACATTGGCTATCTTTGTCATCACACATTTATTTTTTTTCATTTTTCTTTTTTTTCTTCGATGGCTTATTCTCCTTTTTTTATATATACATCCCCCACACTTTGGATGAGCATATACCTCAAAAATAAAAATAGGAAGTAGCTACATTCATCTTTGTCGGAACGGTATATCCGAAATACAAAGTGTATGCTAATAATCATCAAAAACTCCTTCTCACCAAACAACAAGCAATTCATCGATTTGACTTGATAAAAAGGGTTAGGCTAAGGTTTAAAGTGTAAAATCTTTTTGTATTTTTTTGGCTGTAATCAAAAGAAAAAAGAATGGCTCAGAGGTCGTACTAAGGGTATCTAACGCTAAAAATGAGTGCTAACAAATGGGTTCATATGGGTGGTTAACTAACCGATGTGGCTAGCTAATATATCATTAGATGTAAAATGGAAAGCCATTTGGTTGAAATCCTAAGTTGCCTCTTATCACTTAAATTTATCTATATCACACAAATGTGACCTTACTTTGGAATTCGTAATGTATGACAAGCACAAGTTCTTGAATCAATTCAATCACCGGCACACTCATAGCAAGAAAATAGAATTTAAGCATAAAGATATATGCTTCAAACAGTAGGCTCAAATCCTCACATATTTAGTAGAATAGGCTATAAATGCACAAGTAATGTTATCAATCTCAAGAATAGATCGCTTCACTTAATCAAGATACGTTCAAAATTTCAAATTGCCATTTTATGCTATTGGAAAATTCCAAGTTGTTTTAATTAAATAAGACTTTTTAGGTGTAAAAATAACTAATTTCCTCAAGGGCAAACAAACAAAATCCAAAATAATCACAAAAATTTTAAAACAAGACCATTTTCACTATTTACTTCCCTCCCCCACACTTAAGTTTTTCATTATCCTCAATGTGAAAAATTAACTTTAAAGCAAAGGAAATAGGGAAAATAAAATAGTAAATGATATCACCGAGAAATCATGCGAGATCCATATTTGGTTTTTCTAAATACTTAATAATCCTAATTAAAACAAATATGATCCGTCAATAATTCCATGGTTCCTTAAACCTATAAAATAAAACAAATATACAAAAAAACAAACAAAACAAAAACAAACACATAAAATAATAATAACCATAATACTTAATAATCCTAATTAAATAGTAGTAGATCCTAGAAAACCTTTGAAATATCGTATATGACATTATAAATTTTTTACAGAATTAAAGTACAAGGGAGAAAATAGAATAGTTATCCGTTACACATCATAATGAAACCTCAAATGATCATCAAAATCATTCGTCATCCATGTTCTCGTAATCGTCATCACCTTCGTAATCAACCAAAGCTCCCATGCTAACAACTGCTGAAGACTTTCCTACTTCATAACCACTTGGTCCCATATTAGAAGAATAATATCCCATGAACCCCTCGTGATTAACATTTTACCCTTCACTTCTTTGAAATGCATTAGATGATGTCGGGTAAGGTACATGTTACAATGGATATGGTGTATATGGGTAGGGATAAGGTGGAACACTAGGTGGGTCATAAGTCATTGGAAAAGAATATGGCGGAACACTTTGTTATCCAAGGTGTGTGAGAATCGGTGCACAATAATCCATTTGGTGTCTGATCCTCATCATAGTCATATCTCTCCAAACCTCTCTATTCTTAACTTATGGCAAGTTTGCATGCCATTCTCCCCATCATGATTCAAGCCCCGATGGTTCTTCCATTTGTTTTGGTGGTGGTGGTAGATTACGAACTACATTGGCTATAGTCGCAACCAATTGCACCTTGTCATGATCAAGCAAACCCATAAGAATCTTCTTATCAAGCTTTTCACAATCTTTGACTACCGTGATCTTGTTCAACTCTCTTGGTATAGCATATCCCAAACTCCTACCAATCTTTGACACGTAATGGCCTCCATTAATGTACCCATGCTCAGTAATAAGAGTTGCCTTCTTAGAAAAATAAGTTGCCAAAGTCCATGCCACATTCAACTTGCACTTCTTCCCATCAAGAGAACTTGTTATCATCTCAATCAACCACAAATCCGGTCCATGAGCTTTGTCTTGACTATTACCCCGGTGTACAAATGTGTTCACAAGTATCTTATGCAAAAGTCTTGCTACTGGTTGATGAATTTCCACTACCTTTGGTCTAGGACTATTCGGGTCTCCAATCTGATCCCAAATATGAGTACCATCATACTTTGGTTGTTCCCTCTCTAACCTAGCAAAATGAACAATGAACCCCGGATCAGAAATATCAACATCATTATATAACTCAAGTAATTTTGCAAATTCTAGTAAACTCGTCACATGTTCTTCTCCACACAAGCGAAACCATATACATTTTTCTTCCACAATGTTTTCCAAATCCACCGCTTGATTGAAGTAAATGGTGGAAAAGAACTCCAAACACCATTATTTGTAAATTTGCTTTTCATTAATCTTAAGAGCAGCCTCCAAACTAAAATCCTCATAGACATTTCCATCTTCATCTTCCGTGCTAATGTCCATAAACCTATCAAGACCTTGATAAATCCATATTTCTTAAACAAACTCCAATCAATCAACTTTGGTACCGCAATCTCCTTTGTGGAAAACTAGAAGGGGGGTTGAATAGTTTTATGTCTTTTTAATTTATTATAAAAACTTTGTTTACTTTTAAAATCTTAGATTCAAGTTTGTTAAAACTTAAATCTTTTTGTTAGTTATATATGTATTCTTTTAAATTGATTGTAAATGTTTTGGTTTCTTGAATGGATTTTCAAATTGATCTTTATGTGAAGTCGATCTCTAATAAATACTAGAAGTTATATAATCCTATGTGTATGAATGTAATGACGATATAAATAAAGAAGTAAATAAGGTATGGAAAGATCTAACCGAGACACGAGAGATTTATAGTGGTTCGGCTACAAGGACACCTTCCTTGCCCTACTCCACTCCCCGAGCACCGAGCTCGAGAGTTTTCTTCACAACTTCAATAAGCTCCCTTATGGCGGAGAAAACCTTACACGACTTTGGCTTACACCGGCTTAACGACACAAAGCTAAATGTCGAGTTCTAATCGTAGCTAGAACCAATCTCATGACTTCACAACACAACTTCTTCACGACTTATTCACGACTACTTCACAACGGCTTCACGACTGCTTCACGACTTCAACACGACCGCTACACAACCTCTATGCTACGGCTTCACGACTTCAACACTATGTCTTCACGACTAAGACTTCACGACTTCAACACGACCGCTACACAACCTCTATGCTACGGCTTCACGACTTCAACACTAGGACTTCACGACTAAGACTTCAAAGCTTCAACACGACCGCTACACAACCTTTATGCTACAGCTTCACGACTTCAACACTAGGACTTCACGACTTCAACGCTACGGCTTCACGACTTCTACTCCGCGGCTTCACACCTTCTACACTATGTCTTCACAACTTCTATACCACAACTACTTATACAATTTCTTCACTACTTACATACAACACAAATCTACTATACACACCTTACACAAATGAATGAATGATTTACAAACTTTGTTAAACTAACAACTTAAGTAACAAGAAGATACTAAGTTGTAATACTTCTAATCTTGATTGATAGAAGTATTCTTCTTTTGCACTTGAATGAGGGAAGCTTGGATCACTTGGAAACCAAAGCTTAAGATTATATGATCAAAGGATTATTAGAAAGTATTTACAAGATTTAGATCAGAAAGTTTGGGGTGCAAAAGGTAAGTGAAAGTCCAGGAGAAGACTGGTATTTATAGGAGAAAAATTGGACAGCTGGAAGTCTACTGGAGCGGGGGCGGTCCCCTTAAATAGGGGGCGGTCCCCTTAATAATTAAGGGGGCCGCCTAGTAAAATTAAGGGGGCCGCCCCTTCTGTCCGTTGGCCAATTTTGTCCTTTTGTGGGGAAGGTTTTTCTGGTACATTTTAACTGATTTTGGTTAAAAATTTGAATTCATATTTTTATAAAAGATTAAACATTTTTATTTAATGCCAAAAATGTTTTTCAAAAATATATAAAATGTTTTTGATGTTTTATAAAAAATCTAGTTATTAAGAAAATGTTCCTTTGATCATATAATACATTAAGCATTAGTTCATTCATACCTTAAGTGATTTGAGTTGTAGAAATAGATATTTACAACTAAATACTTGTTTACGTCATAATTTTCCGATTAATGATTTTACATTTTGTGATTATCAAAACGTAGAGATATCGAGAAATATTAATAATGTGTTTAGGCATTATTTATATCAACAATCTCCCCCTTTTTGATGATTACAAAATCTAAACTCATTAAATCTAAAAATTAGTTTTTAGACAAGTATTTAGTGAGTTTACATCTATTTCTCCCCCTTTTTGTAGAATCAAAAAGGTTAAGCCGACAATTTTTAGAATCAAATATGTCGGGACAAAAACTCCCCCTTGATGTGTACTCCCCCTCGTTTGGGGGCACCAAGGAAACGAGCTATGGAACGCTTGCGAGAAAAATGTTAGAAGCACAAGCATATACATATAGCACAAAGAATGAGCATGCATGAAAAATAAAGACATTCATAAAAATAAATGTTGTGTATAATAACACAACCATACATGAGTACAAGCATTCCTACACTAGCTAATAAGTCCAACTACATAATCATCCTAGACAACATAATCTTCCATGGAGCTTGCTTACAAAATGGGTGGAAAATTTATTTTTGAGTAAGCATTGCATGTGCTTACTTGGGTGACAATGGAGGTGGTGGTTGTGTAGTGGGTGAGGATGGTGGTGGTGGTGGTTGAGGTTGGTTGGTAAGTATGTTTTCAAGTGATGAAAACCTATAGAATATCTCATCTCTAAGACCAAAGATTATGGTCCGGTTATGGATGCAACAAAGACAAGTGTCACCATGGGTTTCAAGTAGTGGCCAAGGAATGGGAAAAAATGGTTGTGGGTTTGGTGGAGGTGAAAAGTGAGAATCAAGTGGTGTAATGGGTGATAAGGAAATGGCAAGTTGAGTGGATGGAGGTTCTTGAGTGGATGGTGGTGATGATATTTTTGGTGATGATGTTAGGTGAGTATGGATGTAGTCATTGATGGATGAAGTGGATGGAATGGAGGAAGATGAAGCTCCATGGGTAGAGGGTGTTTTTGATGGTGCATTAGGTGCACTTGGGGATGAATTTTGAGGTGGTGGTGATGGAGTTTTGATGTCATCTTGGGTGAGGTCAATGAAGAGTTGTTTTGGTGGTGTGATGACAAGTCTTTGCTTTCTTGGAGTTTTAGAGATGGATGATTTTGGTGACAACATGGTGGATGAAAATGGGTGTTTGATGAAGGTGATGGTTAATGAGGTGAAAGGTAATTGTAAGGAGGGTATTTATATTGTGAAAATGTGGTTGATTTAGGCAAATTGTGGAGGTTTTGTGGTAATATTCCAAGTCCAGCTCGTGCATTAAGGGTAATGGTAGCTGGGGCTAGGTAAAAGTGGTCACAAGATGCAAAAGGAAACAGTAAAATTTACTGTCCAGATTGCCGGTCCCCTTAATTGTTGGCCGGCCCCCTTAAAATTAAGGGGACCGCCTAAGGAATTAAGGGGGCCGCCCATCTGGTGATTTCCCAGGCGACCAAATTTGAAAAATTTCAAAAAAAGGTCAGTTTTAGGGTGTTTTTGCAGCAAGTTCCATTTGGATTATGTATATTAAGAATGATTAAATAATAACAAAAACTTATTAAAAAGAAAAATGGTTATATGTAAACTACTAAAATCATATTATAAGCATGTCATAAGCATATATCTTAATTAAACAAGAAAAGAAACAACACATTCATAGCAAACATATATAGGAAAGAAAGAAACAAACATTCATTAATTAAAAATGATTATGTGACAAACATAATCATTGTTACAACATACATAGTGCTTAAAGCAAACATTTGTTAGAGAATTCTAATTTGCCAAAGAAATCCATTTGACTTGCTTGATAATGAAGGTGGTTTTTGAAACGAGGGACAAATGAAAGGATGAGTGAATGGAATCAATGAAGGTATATGTTTGGGTGTGTGGAGGTTGTGGATGGTGATGGTGGAGACATTTGAGGTGGAGAGCTTGGAGTGGACCATGATGGATGAAGGTTTTGATGTTGTTCAATTGGGGATATTGGATTGGATCTAGTGAGAAGATACTCAATCCAAGTAAAGTGCTCATTAAGAGCAATGGTTTGTTGTTGAAGAAAGATGCAACAAGGACAATTGTTGACATGTTTCTCAACTTGGTTTTGGTTGTGGGGTGATGTGGGAGAGCTAGATGGAGGTTGATCAAGGTTTCTTTGGGCTAGGTGTAGGGCAAGAAGAGCACTAAGCTCATGAGCATCCTTGAGTTCCTCAATGAACTTCAAGTGTTCGGATGAAGGTGTTGGTGGTAAAGTGTTGTTGTTATGAGGGATGGATGTTTGCACATGCAACATAGGAGTAGCATGTGAATTGGTAGGAAGTGGTGGTGACACTCTTGGTGGTGGAGATGTTTGTGAACTTGGGTAATCATGAGTGGATGAGGATGGTGATGTGGATGAAGTGGATGTTCCAAGATTGGTGAGTGTTTTTGATGAATAGGTGGGTTGAGTGTGGATGAGGTTTGGATTGAGGTTTTGGGAATGATCAAAGGGAGATGAAGGGTTAGGAGTGGATGATTGGTTATGTGTTTGAACAACATCATTAGTTGGGGTATGGCAAGTTTCAAGCTTCCTTCTCCAAATTGGTCTCACCGAAATTTTGGCAACTCTTGAAGGTTTTGATTTTGGGTAGTTGGAGGATGACATGTTTGATTGGATGATGTGAATGGGCATTTATGATGGGAAGGTGCATTTATAGTGAAGGAATGATGTGGTTTAGGAAGGTAAATTTTGGTGGGTGGTTTATGACAAAATGTGTTTGTGAATTTTGGGAAGTATGGAATAAAATGGGTTGGAAATTGAAAAAGGAAACAGTAATCCGGATCTCCAGATGGCCGGTCCCCTTAAATAGGGGCCGGTCCCCTTAATGATTAAGGGGGCCGCCTAGTTATTTAAGGGGGCCGCCCATCTGCTGACTTCCAGATTCCTAAAAATGGGTTTTTGGCAGAAATTTGTAGAAAAAGGTTGTGTTTTTTAAGTTCAGTTTTAAGCAAGTCCAACTTCTTTTTGAGGCAATTTAAAATTTAATGACTCATGTATGCTAAGCACATTCAATTAAGCAATTTTAATTATCATGCAACCTACTCATTTACCAAGAAGCATATATGTATATATGAACAAGAAGAACAACATATAATTACCAAGTAATTTATGCTATCATTATTATGAAGATTAATTAGCTAGTTAATTAATCCCAACAAGTGTCTATGTGATGGGAAATTAGTGATAGCATGGATTTCTAGACTTGGATCAAGCATGATTTGAGTAAGTGTTTTTGGGCATTATTCAACAATGTTTGAGAAAAAGGTTTTGTGAAAATTGTTTCAACAATGTAGATTCGAATTTGTTTCAAAGGTTTTTATAAGGATATAAAAATAGATTGTTACACTTTTTGGCTTTGATAAAAACATGTTTAGTAGAGAAGTGACAAAATCTTTTGGAAAGATCATTTTCCAAAATATGAAGATTTGCATGTATAAAAAGATTTGAAAAAAAATTTTCATGCTTGATTGATCAAGACTATTGTTCTTATGCTATTTCTTTCAACAAATTATGCGATTTAAATGATCGTAATGACTAAATTTTATATGTTCAACATAGAACACTTTATTTAATGCTTAGGAGGATTAACTTAAGGTTTTCTAGCTAATTAACAAGTAATATAACAACTAGTGTGAGGGCATAGCAACCAATCAAACTAAGCATATCTTAAGGCAATGAATATCATAACTATATGCAAGGAGTAACTACTTAGGAGAGTTTAAAAAGAGGACTTATCTCAGGTCCAGTATTTCTTCATGATATGAGGTAGTGAATAATAGATGAGTACCACTTCGTTCCATCCTCATTATTGTAGATAAAAAAAAATCCTCATGCGCATGTTTTGAATGTGAGTAGGTTAACGCAAGATTGAGTATCATTTCATTTTGCGTTCATCACCTAATCAAATAAAACAACTTGGTACCCAGATTCTCATGGGTCCGAGATGGTTAGTTGGGGACATCCATTGCATTTATATGCACGTGGAGAGAATGTCACCAAGAAGTACAAGAATTCCTTGATAGTTTGTTTTGATGAACAAACAATGGATTTCTTGATTCATAGATTATAATCACAGTAAATAGCCTTATATCTAAATTTCTCTACTAGGTTTTTTAATTATAATTTGTTTTGATTTACTTGTTGAAGAGTTATCCGAATTAAATCCTAATCCGGTTTTATCATTAAATGGCTTTTGACAACTTAGTAGGAATTTAAGATTTTTGGAACTTTCTTCAAATTTAGCTAATATTTTTGCTCTTTCATTTAATCTTTTAATTTCAAGTTTATAATCTTGACATATTTTGCATTCTAGATCAATTTCAATATTACTTTCTAATCTAGACATTTTATCTTCTAAAATAATTTCTTTTTCCAGATTATTTTCAAACGTTTTTGATGATTTATGTTTAGACATAGTTTTTAGATCTATGTTGCAAAGATGTTTAAACTCATTTTCTAGTTTTGAAAATTCTAAAATGAATAGATCATAGCAAAAATGTTCGGTTTTGGATTGTACCTTATTTGGAGCTTTATCTAGTTTGCATACGTCACATATCGGATGATGATCTTCTCCTTTGTCTGTGTCACTCCATGACATTGGATTAAGCTCACTTAGGAGTTGATCCATGTAGCCTTCGTCGTTAATACCTTCATTAACAACATTTGAACTAGTAGCACATGTATCTATTTTATCTAAGTGTTCATCTATTAATTTTTCTAAAATAAACAATTCATGTACAAGATTAAAATCCTCATCTTTGGCTTGACATTTTTCTTGATGAAAGTTTAAGAGATTTTTCCAAATATCATTTGCCGTTCTACAGAAAGATATTCTTTCATATTCAACTTTCGGCAAAGTTTTGTAAATAATTATTTTAGCTTCATTATTTTTGTTATTATTTATTTTTAAATAATCGTTTTGAGTTTCAAAATCCGTTTTTGTTTGACTTTCAAAAATCGTTTTAGTTGGTTGAAAATCACCAATCGAAATGACATGCCAAAGATCTAGATCAATTGATTTCACATAATTTTCAAATTTATTTTTCCATTCAAGAAAAGTATAGTTTTCAAATAGTGGTGGTGTTTGCAAAAATTCCCCTTCTAAATATTTTTCAGATTCCATAGATCCTTTCAAGTTTTAAAATACAGTATATTTTAAAAATCTTGATTGACGTGGCTCTTGATACCAATTGTGGAAAACTAGAAGGGGGGTTGAATAGTTTTATGTCTTTTTAATTTATTATAAAAACTTTGTTTACTTTTAAAAACTTAGATTCAAGTTTGTTAAAACTTAAATCTTTTTGTTAGTTATATATGTATTCTTTTAAATTGATTGTAAATGTTTTGGTTTCTTGAATGGATTTTCAAATTGATCTTTATGTGAAGTCGATCTCTAATAAATACTAGCAGTTATATAATCCTATGTGTATGAATGTAATGACGATATAAATAAAGAAGTAAATAAGGTATGGAAAGATCTAACCGAGACATGAGAGATTTATAGTGGTTCGGCTACAAGGACACCTTCCTTGCCCTACTCCACTCCCCGAGCACCGAGCTCGAGAGTTTTCTTCACAACTTCAATAAGCTCCCTTATGGCGGAGAAAACCTTACACGACTTTGGCTTACACCGGCTTAACGACACAAAGCTAAATGTCGAGTTCTAATCGTAGCTAGAACCAATCTCATGACTTCACAACACAACTTCTTCACGACTTATTCACGACTACTTCACAACGGCTTCACGACTGCTTCACGACTTCAACACAACCGCTACACAACCTCTATGCTACGGCTTCACGACTTCAACACTATGTCTTCACGACTAAGACTTCACGACTTCAACACGACCGCTACACAACCTCTATGCTACGGCTTCACGACTTCAACACTAGGACTTCACGACTAAGACTTCAAAGCTTCAACACGACCGCTACACAACCTTTATGCTACAGCTTCACGACTTCAACACTAGGACTTCGCGACTTCAACGCTACGGCTTCACGACTTCTACTCCGCGGCTTCACACCTTCTACACTATGTCTTCACAACTTCTATACCACAACTACTTATACAATTTCTTCACTACTTACATACAACACAAATCTACTATACACACCTTACACAAATGAATGAATGATTTACAAACTTTGTTAAACTAACAACTTAAGTAACAAGAAGATACTAAGTTGTAATACTTCTAATCTTGATTGATAGAAGTATTCTTCTTTTGCACTTGAATGAGGGAAGCTTGGATCACTTGGAAACCAAAGCTTAAGATTATATGATCAAAGGATTATTAGAAAGTATTTACAAGATTTAGATCAGAAAGTTTGGGGTGCAAAAGGTAAGTGAAAGTCCAGGAGAAGACTGGTATTTATAGGAGAAAAATTGGACAGCTGGAAGTCTACTGGAGCGGGGGCGGTCCCCTTAAATAGGGGGCGGTCCCCTTAATAATTAAGGGGGCCGCCTAGTAAAATTAAGGGGGCCGCCCCTTCTGTCCGTTGGCCAATTTTGTCCTTTTGTGGGGAAGGTTTTTCTGGAACATTTTAACTGATTTTGGTTAAAAATTTGAATTCATATTTTTATAAAAGATTAAACATTTTTATTTAATGCCAAAAATGTTTTTCAAAAATATATAAAATGTTTTTGATGTTTTATAAAAAATCTAGTTATTAAGAAAATGTTCCTTTGATCATATAATGCATTAAGCATTAGTTCATTCATACCTTAAGTGATTTGAGTTGTAGAAATAGATATTTACAACTAAATACTTGTTTACGTCATAATTTTCCGATTAATGATTTTACATTTTGTGATTATCAAAACGTAGAGATATCGAGAAATATTAATAACGTGTTTAGGCATTATTTATATCAACATCCTTCCTTTGTAAATTGGCTAAACGGCTATTGAAACAAGCCTTAGCCTCCTTGCTTAGCTTTCCCTATTTTAAATGATCACTAGTAACCGGCATGAGATTAGTACCTTTCTTGCTTCCACCTTGCTTAGCGTACAACGCAATGAGTGGGTTTTCCTCTTCTTTAGGAGCTTCCTTCAGAAATTTCTACACAACAAAAATAAAACAAGCACACAAGAAATATTGGAGCTAAAGGATTAAACATGGAAGGCAAGAGCAAATAAGTAATAAAAAAAATAATAAAAAAATTATATGAACCTCACCAACCGCCGCGGTTCAACCCCTGAACCGGCGGTTGGTTTGGATTTGGGGTCACAGCCTCCTCCAGCCGCCTAGGTTGGGTGTCCCAGCCGGCGGTTTGAGTGAGTTGGGTGTGTCTGAGCCGCCGGTTGGCTATGCTAGCCGCGATTCGCTGCACTCAAAAATAAAAACGGGATTTTAACTCCTCCCCAATCCTAGTCAAGTTAGTTCCTTTCTCCTCTTAGCTTATTTGTGGCTTATTCTAATTGCTAAATCCTCCAAAACCTCTTAACTTCTAAACCTCACAAATCCTTGAATCAAACCAAAATTTAAACAAGGAAGTGGTCCATATAATCAATCAAATAGCATATGAACACTAATTCATAACCATATACCACAAGAAATTCAATCAATCTTGATTCTAAATCCATCCAATTCATCCTTTATATACTTGCATTCTAAAAACCTCAAGATCTCATCCAATACTTAACCAATTCATCTCATTTCACTTGCAATCAAACCTATTATCAATCATCTAGTAACCCCACCAAAGCAATTCAATCAATTCGAACTATATAAAATTCGCTCAAATTAAAACCCTAGAAATCAAATTCAAATTAAGAACAAATTAAAGTTATTGAATTGTGTTACTTACTCTCTTAAGTGCCATGGAATCCTTAGAAACTCAACGCAATGGATAATCTCCAATCTCCCAAATAATTGGATTAATGTTACAAGTGTTGGTGCTTGTGGTGTTTTTTCTTTTTCTCTTGTTTGGTAAAAATGAGTTCCAAACCGTGGGTTGGGTATTTCAACCGTAGGTTGGGTGTCAACCGTGGGTTGGTAAAATCTTTTAGAAAAAACCCGACTTAATAAAAACGTTCATCATATCTCATTGACAATTCCAAATACTTTTGAATGATTACCATAACTCATAAACACTTCAAACATTTCCAATGAACTTAAACTAAACAAACTAAAATAAACTAGAACACTAAATTATTAAAAATATTAAAAATAGATAAAGCTATAAAGCTTAGAACATACTAAAACACACTAAACATAACATAGAAATGAAAAATATTACGGAATTTAAAAATCCTAAATGCAAATAATAAAAAGGCTCATCATAGACAACATGAGCGGAAGCTTAACGATAAGCTTCTTTATTCTTCCGACTTCTTTCTTTAATCAAAGTAGTTCCCAAAACGTAGAATATCCTCCGAATTGAACTTTCCCGATAGTATCCTATCCGTTTCCTTTGTTTTAAACCCACGAGTGAAACGACGTCCACTTGGGCTTGTAATTTCAATCTTGGTGTGCCAAACTTTGTCTTCCTCAACTTTTTGATACTTACTATACCCATCAGATGTCCACTCAATATTCTTGAGTTGTAGGCATAGAACCAAGAAATTCAACCATTTTCTTGTACACAATGATATTTTTGAATGGGTTGAAATAATTTTACATAGCCAAGGCACATTCCATATCATCCTTTATGTGCAAACGACGGTGCAGTTATACCATACTCCGGATTTCCTTCACTATCATGACCAATGTCAAACATATCCAACCAATCTTCCTCGTCCGAGTCTTCATCCGCTAGAATCTTGTTTCTCTTCTTAGCATGATAGATCCTTTTCACAACTCCATCATCTATTTCCATCGTCCCTTTTCCATTATCTATGATTGCACCACATGTGCGCAAAAATGGACGTCCAACCAACATAGTCATTTCCCTATCAATTGGAACATGTAAAATCAAAAAGTCACATAAGTAGGTTTGAAAGCCTACTTGAAGCCTCACATTCTTAACCTTTCCATACGCTTTAGCCATGGTATTGTCCGCCATTAACAAAACATCATTAAAAGGACAAGCTCTTCCTAACTCCAAAAGCTTATAAAGTTTATAAGGCATGATGCTCATACTTTCCCCAGTATCCGCCAAGGCATTAAGTGTGGTGGTTCCATTAACTTTGTGCGGGATAAGATAGTTTCCCGGATCCTCCATCTTCTTTGGCAAACCTTTTTCCATGACTTTTTCTTCTTCCTCTTCCTCAATCACACTTTTCTTATCAAGCTTCATCTTCTCAACTGAAATCTCATCAAGTAACTTTCTATATTGAGCATAATGTTCTAACACATGAAGTATCAGCTTCTCACTGAGTAATTCCTTAAACTTAGTGGTAATTTCTTTCACACATTTGGCTTCATCAATTATTTCATTGGATGGTGTTTCTTTTGTTAGGGGTATTGGTTTGGAAGAAGTTTCTCTCTTGATTACTGTAGTAGGATGTGGTAGTGACGATGGTGAAGGTATAAGACCTTTGAATGGTGGGTATTTTTGTTTGAGACGAGAAGATTTTCCCATCTTTACCATTTCCGTGCTCCTAAAAGTACCATATTCATCATTATCACACGCTTCCTCCATTTGTTCTAACAACCAATCGACATCCTTGTCGTCTTGAAGCTTCCCAATTTTAACTTGCAATTCTCCTAGCCTAAAGTTAAGAGTACACTTAGTGGCTACCAAGAAATTCCTTCCAAACACAATGGACGGATCCGTAGTGTCTTCATACTCATCAATGATCAAGTCCATGGTAAAAGTGTAACCATGAATGTCAATCTTAATATCTCTTGCAATCCTTCTACCATACTTTTCCGAGTCATACTTTCTATTTCCAAACTTCTCATAAAATGCATAAGTCATATAACTATCATTTTGTGCAATGTTGCACTCGGCATCCCAAGCTCCAAATCCCTCTAATCTACAAGGTGTGGAATACCTCATACTTGGCTCATCATATTCCCTTAACTTAGCTCGAGTGAAAGTGATCACCCGTGGCTTTTCCGGTTCACATTCCATTGATTCAACATCTTTCCCTTTCGCTTGCAATTCCACTTTCTCTACTTCAACCATTTTCTTCATTCTTTCCAAAACATCTCCAACGTCCATCAACTCCGTTTCCAAATTATCCAAGTAATCCGAAACCTCACTTAGCGATTCCATAATGCTAAAAGTAAACTAAGAAATTCATAAACAACAAATCCAACATAAACATTAGAGGTTAGTTAATAAAAATCTAAACTATTCTAAACAAGAAAACATATAGAACTAATACAAGAAAAATTAGATTAATTAAAATTTTTAGATTTAAAATAAAAAATAAAACAAAAACTAAAAAAAAAATTTAATCAGCAATTGGCGGTCGAAGGCCCGAACCGGCGGTCCGTTCAGTTTTGCATTCACAGAAAATTTGGGCCGGCGCGGCTGGGGTATCCAGCCGCCGGCTGCTACACTTTTTTTCCGAAAATATTTTTTTTTTATAAACTTTAATCAAACTTATACTAAATTTAGAACATGAAATGGAATAAAATGAAATAAACACATCTACTAAAAAACATATTAATCGAAACACTCAATAAATCATAAATGGAAAAAAATCAAACAAGGACATAAACGAAAAGAAAACTAACACTAAATTCATGCAAAAAAAATAAATAAATAAGAAATAATACTTTATATGCTACTATATACAACTAAACTAAAAAACTAAACTAAGTCCCCGGCAACGGCGCCAAAAACCTGATGCGCGTCAGTCGGTTATATATAATATCCTAAGTTCTACTCAAATTTTAAATTTATAAACACCTTTTTACCGATTATTTAGAAAACGCATACGAGAAAGTATACTCGTCCCGTGTGTAATATGGTTTGTGGTAAATAGGGATCGTCCCAAGAGACTATGCAATTTTTTATTAGCAATTGCGTACCACTAGAATAGCACAATAGATTGTCACACTCTAAAGCACCGTAATTAAACAAACAAACAAACAAACAATGGTTTCCAAATCCAATCAATCAAACAAACTAGTACTTGTCTAGGAATAGTAACAAATCGTGATAGAATGTTGAACATGTTTGGGTGAAACATATATGTAGAAGGCACATATCAAATTTACATGGTTTTCTAGTCAATGGGTAATATCAAGAAAATCCCATGTTTATACTAGTCTCACGGGTGAGTCCTTTCGGCCAATACTCATCCCATAAACCTAGTTACTTTGCATATTTAAATGTATGAAAAAGATGATTAGAGTCATTAGTTCCTACGAGTCCTTTCGACCCATTCTCGTGATTAAATATTCTCAAATTCATTTAAAAACTTAACTACTTGATAGTTGTTAATTATCAAGCACCAATCTATTTGTGCACCAACTTCTTGGAATTAAACAATATTAGAAATCCTTTCGACCTTTAAATCCAACAATGTTAAATTAACAAGTTTAACAACACGAATTATATTTAAACAAACTTATGAGAACAATCACTTTTTCTAACCGACTAATCATTCAACATTCTCACGAAAGTCTACATAATTCCGAAACAAGTATCACGAATTATTCCATAACAAGTTTCATCAATAAACATAACATCTCATTAAACATCAAATCGTTCAACATAATAATTAAGTAAAAGAGTTACCCAAAGTAAGACTACAATGAGCAAGAATTGTAAAGAGTTATAGCACTCCTTAAAGCCTCCAATCGAACAAGGGAATCTTCCACCTCTTCTAATAAGTGTCACCAACACTTCCTTTGTTTCACCTTGGTGTCTTCTTGAGAATGGCAGAAATTATTTAGCTCTTTCGGGTTTAGAAAATATGATCAAGTCCTTATGGTGTAAGGCTTGATTGTAAGTGTATGTAAATGTGGTGATACTAAGGTCTATTTATGCTTGGAATATGACCAAAAAGCTGTTACAAACTCCCACTAATCATAATGAAGAGGTAATGATCGGACTTGGTGATTAATGGTGATTAAAACCAAGTTTTAATGCAACCTTTTAGTTCAGACAAGTCTCAACCTCTGGTTGGGACCTCCAGCCGGCGGCTGGGATGACTACTCAGCCTTAGGTTGGGCTATAGAACCTTGGGTTTGGACCTCAGCTTCAACCTTGGGTTGGCTTCAACCTTTCAGTTCAGACACGTCTCAACCTCTGGTTGGGACCTCCAGCCGGCGGCTGGGATGACTGCTCAGCCTTAGGTTGGGCTATAGAACCTTGGGTTGGGACCTCAGCTTCAACCTTGGGTTGGCATAAAAATTCATATTTTAATAATCTTTTTAAGCTCTTAATCTTGACTCATTCTTTCATTGAAAGTCTTCATAATATCCACTTGTACTCGGAAATAATCATAACATGAATCAATATGTTTGATGACAATCTTTTCTTGCATATTCCCTTGATTTATCGGTTTTTCTTCATCATTCCTAATATTTCCTTGTACCTAAACCTGGATACATCTTTTATACCTTTTAAGCGCAAAATGTTCATAAACATAACTAAATAATATACAAAAATATACAAGTAACGTGACTCTAACATAGACAAAATGAGCGTTATCACTATCTTACAATGCTTAAGTCCTAAAACAACTTCATGGAATGAGTTTGGCACTAATATGGCTTCTGCTATAATTTTCTTGGCTAAAAACCAGAAGTTCAATTTTTCAAAGATGATTTTTGATGGTATGGTTAAGAACTAGGATAAATCAGCAAACAAATTTTACATATATCCAAGGTTTTTACAAGTTTTCTTGGATAAACAATTTACTTATAAGAAAACACACAAAAGAGTTTATCCTGCACCCTCTTATACCAAACAGATTTTTCAAACATGAAGAGGGTGGGATAAGATTTTTCAAGGAGAGTGACACCTTTGTTTCCAACAATGGTGGCACTAGCCCAAACCCAAATGGGTGAAGGTTCGATAATCCCAACTAAAACCCATCACACACCTACCATTTTACCTTCATCATCATAACCTCAAAAGACCTATAAACGTAGGATCACAACAAAGGGCACTGAGCTACCTCAGGCTAGTGCTAGTGTGGTTGCAGATGAGGATACCCATAAGGAAAGGGGAGGTAGATTGGTGAGGGTTGCCACTACTTCTGCTAACTTAGAAGAAAAGCAGGACAGTGGTAACATATCTAAGACTCAATCCAAGGCAACATCAAATGAGTCAAGTTCCCATGGAACTGATTCAGGTGATGGTCCCAGCCAAAAGGAAACTATGGGGGGTTCAGGAGCACAAACTAGGTTTGAGACTGAATCTAACTTACCCTATGATTCACCACTCGGGAGAGGTAACATACTCCGAAGTGATGAGAGTAGTATGCAACTTTTAAAGGAATTGATGGACACATGTACCAAACTTTCAAAGGAGGTTCTTGACCTTAAGAAGACTACTTCTTCTAAACAAGATGAAATCACATATTTGAAGAAGTGAGTAGCTAAGCTTGAAGGGAGGAAAAGGTCAAGGGCTCGGAAGCTAAAAAGATATTTTAAAGTGGGTACAACTGCCAGGGTAGAGTCCTCAAATGAAGCTAAAAGTTTGGGGGAGGATGCTCTCAAACAGGGGATGAATACTGGAAATATTGGCATGGGAACAGGGGAGGACATGGAGATGGTTAATGAAGATGAACAGATAGTTGGTGATGTATATGAGGCTGAAATTACTGAAGATGTTGTGGAAGAGCAGGTGGAGTTGATTAAAACAGCCAAGGTTGTGGAAGATGCTGCTAAGTCAGTTAGTACTGCTAGTGTTGATGCTAGGCTTGGTGTTGATAAAATGGTTGAGGTTGCTAAGTTAATGGTTAGTATTGCTGAAGTTAATACTGCTAGTACTGAAGTTTCTACTGCTAGTGTAGAAGTTAGTACTGCTGAACCAGAGATTAATACTGCTGCAACTATAACAACTGTTGAAGAACTCACAATAGCTCAGACACTTAAGGAGTTAAAGAGCACAAGACCTAAGGCAAAAGGGGTGGTAATTAATGAACCAACTCAATCCATAAAAACAACAAAACCAACAATCACTTCACAATCACAGGATAAGGGAAAAAGCATTCTAATTGAAGAACCTGTGGTAAAGCCTTTGTCAATGAAGGCTAGACAAGCTCAAATTGAAGCAGATGAAGAGCTAGCAAGACAAGTGCATGCTGATCTTATTGCTGAAGATGAAAAGATCAGAAAAGAGCAAGCTCAGAAGGAGGAAGAAGACAGTATTGCACTTATTCAGTAATGGGATAATGAAAGGGCTCAATGTGATGCTGATTGGGAGCTGGCTCAAAGATTAACTCAAGAAGAGCATGCATTACTTACCATTGAAGAAAAGTCTAAGTTGCTGGCTGAATTTGTTGAGCAAAGAAGAAAATTTTATGCAGTACAAAGAGCACAAGCAAAGAGAAACAGACCACCCACCAGAGCTCAAAGAAGGAAATTCATGTGTGATTATCTGAGAAATATGGATAGCTGGAAACTCAAAGATTTGAACCATTTTGATGATGGGAAGATTGAAGAGTTGTATGATCTAGCTAAGAGAAAAACAGACAGATTTGTGCCCATGGAAACAGAGGTGGTGGAAGGGTCTAAGAGAGCAGGAGAAGAGCTAGAGTCTGAGAGCAGTAAGAAAAAAAAAGATTGATGAGCAGACAGAACAAGAAGGTGTTGACAAAGAAAGAGCTGAAATGCAACAATTAATAGTGCTTGCTTTAGATATTGAAGAGGAAATTGTTGATGCTGTTCCTTTGAAGACTAAAGTTCCTATTATTGATTGGAAAATTGGCTATCATGGAAAGACATCTTGGTGGGATATAGTTAGACTTCAAATTGATGTTTTTGATGAAATGACCTATCAGCTACTCAAGAAAATGGAGAGAATACTCACTCCAAAGAAAAGAAAAAGTATAAAGGTGTTTGGAAGCATGGTTAAAGCTTTGAATGAAACTTGATGATTTTAGGAGAAAATATCAAGTTTAGGGGAGGATTGTTGGGAACTAAAGTTTCTTGATGCTGTTGATGAAACTGATGCTCTAAGATGTTAAGACTGCTCAGGTATTTCAAGGGAATTATTCTAAGTCATTACTGCCGCTGGTTAAAGAGTCAAGACTGCTAGTTGAACTTAAGACTGCTGGAGTACATTATAACTGCTGGAAGACTTCAAGGAAAAATACTCTAAGTAGTTAGTACTGCTGGAACAAAAGTTAATGCTGCTAGTTCAAGATTACTACTGCTGATGGATTAATGCTGCTAGAACAAGAGTTAAGACTGTTAAGCTATATTGTTTCATAGTTAATGCTGTTAATGAGATATACATTATATAATCGGTTAGATAAATATAGAAAAGATTTATCTTGTATAGAAAGTTATTGTAAGCCAACTAGGACTCCTTAGTCTATAAAAGGAGGTCCTAGGGCATTGAGATAGATACGTGATTCATATAGGGTTATAGCTTCAAGGTTGTAAACCCTAATACTTGCTAGAGTATTCGTATTATAGTCAATAATATTGAAACGTTGTTTGTTTGATAATTTTATGTTCATAACTGTTCTAGTATACAAAGTTCTTTTTAAGATTGAAGTTTATATTCCGCATAAACTTTAATATATTCAAAGACAGTTTCTACTTAGTTGTGTTGAATTTATTCAATATAACTTAACATTTAGAAGCTAAGGGAATTCGATCAAGTACATAATTGGGATCAATATTTGTTATATGAAAATTCAGTACAATATAACACTTTTCTCCCTATTAGCTTTCTGAAAACGTCTTTTAATCACTTGGTATAAAAAATACCATAGAAATGCTATTTTTGAGAGGGAGAAAATGTGATTAAAATGTAATCGACTTTATCTTAAAATGGTTCGACTTGGTTTATCACCTAACTTAAACCAAGGTTTGATTGAAAATTATCTCAAAAGTGCGAACTCTTCTCTTCATGTGCAAAAAGAATTCATAATATTTGTGCACATGTGTATGGGGAGTATTTCTGAAAAATGAAAACTTTCAAAGTGTTATCAAAACGTTTTCATATATAATTTTTTATTCATTTTTCAAATGGTTTTATGGCTACGATCTTTATGACTACGATAGGTATAATCCCATGATCCAGCCAGAGCCAGAGGGACCTACCCAGGGACATTCCAAATAGATAGAATATAAGTCCTTAGGTAATGGAGAAGTATGATAAAAGGGGATAATGCTATCAATGTACGAGCTATCACTAGAAAAATCACAACAAGGTGATAGTGAGGACGACATGATACGCATTGAAGGGGTTAAAGAATGAAAAAGAAAATTTATGAAAGGGTTAAAAGAAATGAAAACCCTCCATACACTTAGGACAGAAACCGGGTCAATACATCTATTAACATCAAGATCCAACTTCGGGAGGTCGGGGAGACTCAAAATACGTGAAATACATATAAAGAGTTAGAGAAAGAAAGTTGTGAGAGAAAGGAAGAAAAGATGTGTATGATTAGCTTAGATAGAAAGATGGAAATACACACACATACATTATGAGAGTCTCACCCTCCTACTGAAGTCTAGGAGGCTATGTATAGCCCTTACACACCATATCTATACATAATTTTCTACTCTAGTCCTTGCGTGTTGGCTTTAAGTAAACTAATGTAAATCTGGTAAATGTCATCACATTTAAGGCTAACAATCTTCCCCCAATTTGATGACATACGTAAATTACTTACAATGAATCCTACAAGTAAAATAAACATTAAATACAGCAGCTTCAAGGATGACGTGACAAATTTTGAACTTCTATAATCTTGAGCTTGCTCTTCTTCTTCATTACTTTCAGACGAAACATTGTAAAACATATGAACTGGATAAACGTCCCCCCAATTTATACACCATGTCTTTAGAAGCTTCTTCATACTCTTCTTTTCGGAGAAGTTTCTGAATCAGCTTCCCCCAAACTAACAGCCGTTTTTTGCAAATTCAAAACTTGTTGTGTGCGTCTCTTCTATCTTGACTTTGAATGCATAACTGAACTGTAGAAGATACCGTATCTTTGACTTTGATGTAGCAGTGGAAACTCTTGTAGATACTGTAGTACACGTGGCAAGCTTCTTTGTCTTCTTCATTGAGATAAACTTTCAAGCATACTTTATTAGTCTTTGACTTTGTCTTGAGCTTATAATGTAAATCCCGTAAATTTTGTCACATTTAAATCTATCAACATCTGTTATCGGTTATCAAAAAGGCGATACTAATATTGAAGACAGACATCATGGACCCGGTGTTGCAATGTACAACCCTTCCTTAGCTACTCAAGTCCCTCTCGAAAGGTTCTTGTTTTCATTTCTCACGGAGAAAAGAACGTAATCTATCGACCTCTCACTTCGAGATGTGTTGGTATTGAAAAGATGGCAGTATGCTCCAGCCTCCGCTCACTAAAACCGAAGCGCACTTATAGAGTCTAGAGCCATGAGATTCAACAAAATATCTCTTTAGGACACAAGTTCCAAATATATACACTTGTTGTTCACCAAATAAGAACACAAGTTGTACGAGAGTCCTTCGCAGATCTTAGTAATCTTGCCAAAACAGTTATAGTGGTTATAAATTACTATTCCATGGTGATTGATTGGAAATCCCGCCAGTGTCAAGATCAAACAGCACTGGTAGTGGGTCTCCTAGTTAATCCTTTATGAATTGAGCATGGATGTTCTTTATGGTGGTTAGTTTGTCTCAAACTGTCTACAGTCGTGGAGTGATACTTAGGTCACCTGTGTTGTTGTTAGCTAACTTGAGGCGTCCAATTCAGCAAACGGTAGGTGGGGTAATCCTTTTGGATTATCTGGACTTTGAGTTGGAAACCCTACCAATGAGATTCTTTTCAAGAATCAAATCCTGATGACGTAGATCTATACTTGGATTTATCCAATGTTTTAATAACTATCCTTAACGGGATTCGGAGGATGATTCGCTGGATCATGGTGAATGGAATCAAACACTCATCAGTAAAACAATCGTAGTGGAACAATTCTCTAAGAAAAGGTCCACAATGATCGATTGACCTAACATTATTCTCTTCTACATTTTATGTGACATGTAATGATGAATGCTGCCACTCTTGAAGCACCACCATATAATCAGCATCTTCAAAATCTGCATACTCATACTCATACTCAAGTGATCAATCCTCAAGGAGTTCAAGACAAAGAGATACATAAATTTGAAAGTCAAGAACAAGTCAAAGTCAATAGAAGATACGAGGAAAGTCATAAGAGTAAATATCAAAATATAAAGACCTACGAGTGGTATGAGTATGTCAGAGAGGATAATACAACAAATCAATTGAAGATGTTGATTAAAGGCAAGATGAAAGATCACAAGCATGAATGGAACGAAATAGTCTACCAAGTCTATTACAACAAAGGTTCAAGTTCAAGATACAAGTGCTGAAGATCCAAGATCCATGTTCAAAGACTGAAGATGCATTTATAAACGACCACCCTTTAGGGGGAGATTTTTAACATTAGAAAGTGATGGTCATTTATATGATAGGACCTTGTAACATTGCAATAAATTAGTATAGATTAAGTAGTGGGCATTTGGACTTGGTATGGGCTTAGTTAAGCTAATAGGTTACTAGTTTAGTTACCCATAACTAACTAGTTCAAGTCCATAACCAATCTAAGCCCACCAAGGCCCATACTTGGGCATTCCTATGTATAAGTATAGGGCACCTAGCTCATTTCCATGTGAGTTTGGTGTGTAAGTGCTAGTTACTGTGTGTAATACAAGCATTTTCACCTTACTTCTCCCACCACTCCTCCTTTCCACCTTTCTCTCTCTAGTTCTTCCATTTCTCTCTCTCTTAAACTTCTAAAACATACTTTGGTGATTGAAACACTATGTAAGAGACCTTATAGTCCCATTAAGATCCATATACACCAGCTGTTAGTAAATCATGTAAAGCAATGTAAATTACATACATTTATGCAACCAGTAAAACATGAACAGAAGAAACTTATATAGGTACCCATTTCTAACTTAAACACACATCAACAATCTATATATTTAGAGAGAGAAAGGCGGACGTTGTTAGAGAAAAAAAGAGAGAAATAGGTGGAGAGCAAAAATCACAAAACTCACACTTCACTATGTGTAATATGAAAACATACATTGAACTCCCACACTTCCTTACAAGCTAAGGAGATACCCACTATCATGGGTTCTCCTGGGTTTGTAGTTGGGCCGGTTATTGGGCCGTAACACTTAGCCAATTAGATTGTTATTTGGACTTTTACATTAGCAACCTATTACATATATCTATTACTAGCCAACACAAGATTTGTTTAGTTGGAATGACCATCGTTTTAATTCCTAACAATCTCCCCTAAGGGGTGGTCATTCATAAATGATGCCTCTCACTGTTTTGTTCTTGAGTCATTCATGACTTGATCTTGAACCTGGTCTTGTAATAGGATTAGCTTTAGCCCTTGTTCCTTCATGCTTCATGATCTTTGTGTAAAATATCGTATCCTTCTCTTGCCATCGATCAACATCTTCAGATGTAATGTTGGTGTGTCCTCTCCAGCATACTCATACGACTTGAAAGTCTTTGATCTTCATACTTATATCTTCCTCACTTTATACTTGAACTTTTTCTTGACATTCTTTGATTAGCTCTTGACTTTGATGTAAATCTTTGACTTTATATGACAACCCGCTAAATTACAAGTCAATACTATTCAACAAACTCGAATTTCTTATCTTGACATTTATTTGAAAACAATTTACATATAACTTTTTACTTGAACCAACGTGAAATTTAGAATATCTTTCAAGTGCACTAGGACTTAGGCTATATTTAGTCCACAATGTTCCAGTACCTTGCTCCTACTCCGGTTCAAAACTTTAAACCCTAAAACAATTTCCTTTTCTTTATTTACTTACGGTTGTCAATTGAACAAACACTATTCGCAATTTAAATTTAACACCCGATATACCCAATACTCCTAAAGATTATTTCTAACGCATTTTTATACTTCCTAAATTATTACCAAATTTCCAAAAATATTTCCTTACGCCTAATGTAATTTCTTTATTTCTTACGTTTAACTACGTATAACTTACGTTAATCACCAAACCAATAACCAATACTTATTTTTAATACCCAATACATACAATATATACACTTTTGTACAAAATTAACTCATCCACTCCAAAAACCTCCATGTTGCCACCCCCCCCCCCCCCTTTGATTCCATAATAATTCTTAGGATAAAACTTCCACAACATTAAATGCAAGACCAAGCCCTAGAAACATGGAGTTGCCAAGACATTTGGGTGGCTTGACCAAGCCTTTGTTCCCCCCAGACCCCAATCGGACACAACCAATAATAACCTAGCCAAGATATTTTTGATTCACTATTTCATCTTTGAAAACCCTTTAGTATATATATAGGCACTTGTATCATTTTTTTCATACTTTAGTTCAAGAAGAAGAAAAAAAAAATATCTCACTCACTCATACATACAATTCGACACAACTAAGGGAGCAAGGGAAGAAGAGAGTTTGATTGTGGCTAATTCAAGTGTCATTAGAGTATTCTAGTAAGGGTTTTGTAACACTAATATTGGGTTAATCGAGTGTATTGCATTCTCAACACACTAATTCCCCTAAGTAAGTAATCTTACATTACTAAATTTCATACTCTTCATATCATGTTGTTGTTCAAGTTGCATATAATTAGTTTATCACTTTGTACATGTTAACCAAAACCTTATAACCACCAAAAATCTTTTAACAAATGGTTATGTTTTAAACAAATCTTTATTATGAGTAAACTAGTTGGTATAAATTTCAACAAGAAAGTAAGGATAAAAACATCATATATATATATAATATATATATATATATATACATATATATATATATATACATATATATATATATATATATACATATATATATACACACTAGTGAACTTGTAATCTTAACTATCCTTGATGATCATTTACATTCATGAAAAATGGACTCTTTAATATTGCTAAGTTTAGTGTTAGATCACTATTGATATGTTGAGAAATTGGTGGATGAACTAGGATTAGTTTTGGAGTTGTTGTTAAGTGGTTTTGATAACTAGAAGGCTAGGAAAAATGTTTTGACACTTTTAGAAAGCAATCTGTCCCATTCGACCTTCCATAGAAAACTCAATAGCTTGGTGACAAGTTTAGGCTAGAAATATAGAAAATAGAATTTATAATGAAAACGTAGCCACTTGAATGAGTTAAAACGGGCTTATAACGAAGAAGATACGTTAGATTTAAGTTATGCGGCGAAAACTAATTTTTCTGAAAATGTTAGATGCTGTTGGGAATTTTTGAGTGGTAAAAACTGATGTTAATAGTTAACTTGACTAGCCGAGACACTAAAAACATGTTAGTATACTTAAACACGAATCCGGAGATATATAAAACTTAAGAAACGGAGCTACGACGAGAAAGTTATGGCCTAAAGAAGATTACGACGACATATAAGTTTTGACAGCTAACTATTTGGCTATTAGAAAAGCTGTTAGAAATATATAAAATGGATTTTTGGACACTTTAGAGTGTATTTTGGCTAAAATGACGTAAACGAAAATGGTAGAACATTATGTATACTTATTAGGCGCGTTAGAGGTTTTCAAAATACTTATTAACAAGACGACTATGGTTTAGTCACGAGATTAACAAGTTACGTTTACTAAAAAGGGTGATTTTCTAAATAAAAGAACACATTGACGCAACTACATTTTTGATGATAAATATTACAACAAACATGTACAAGTGATAAAGTAGTGTATGAACTTGCGTGCATGACCTTGTTTTCGAACCTAAGACATATGAATTATTTAGGTCGCGGTTAGAGTTATCGGACTTTGTGTACCGTTTACCAATTTACGAACCGAGATTTGCTTTTGCTAAGGTGAGTTCATAGCCCCAATTTTTACCTTATTTATACATGATTTCTAAACCTTCGGGGTGGGAATACATTGCTTATTTTTCGGACACAAGTATTAAAACCGTTACTTTGCCTAAGTTACCACATTGCCATTAATATCCACTTGAATCATGAACCGTTAATTACTTGTAAGCGCGGATGTTATGAATATATCTATTTGGGTTGACACCCCCGTCCGAGTTGGTCGCGCCAACCAGTCAAACGGACGCATATCATTCGGATTATTTCTGAGTGTCTGGCAAACACTTATTTGGGGCATTTATTGGTTCTTATGTGGGTTAGACATGGTGAACCAATAACCATTTGTTGTGTGCAAAGATCACACACTAAGCTTCCAAATCACCATACAATCCAAAACAAAAAGCACTTGAAATTCGTTGGTGCTTATCATCCATACCTGCAAGTGTTAGTCCAAAAACAAAGAAACAAAGTGCAAAGCACTTGTCTCACAACAATATATGCATATGACTAACATTGCACCCAAACAAGGAATTAATTTCCTTTTGGAACCCAAGCCATCACAGACTTAGGTTTGCCTCTAGCATCAACATAATTCATTCTCTTTAAAACAATTGAAGTACCATTAGGTTTGATAGGTCTCCAAACCCATGATGCTGATGCATTAACACCATTGCCCATATTTCCCTTAGCAGTATGATTAAGGTGACCAGTACTAACTATTGGGCTAGCAGTATGAACTGCTGGCTTTGTGGTTTGTACTCTTGGTTTCCAAACTTGTTTGTTTAACACTGCTTTGTTATTAAAGGGCCTTTTAACAGTTGTTGGTGCTGATTTAAAAGTTGTTTTTACACCTTGAACTATTGGTCTTGGGTAAAAGTTCTGATTTGGTCTAGCAGTATGAATTTCTGGTCTAGCAGTATGAACTGCTCTTGGTCCAGACCTTAAAAGAACTGATCTATGTATCATTCTAGCATTTGTAAGGTGAGTGGGAGGTCTAACTGAGTTAACCCTAGGACTTTCAT
Organism: Artemisia tridentata subsp. tridentata; assembly: GCA_021014915.2. Classification (NCBI taxonomy): domain Eukaryota; kingdom Viridiplantae; phylum Streptophyta; class Magnoliopsida; order Asterales; family Asteraceae; genus Artemisia; species Artemisia tridentata. Next base: position 110,088,104 of record CP139503.1, on the reverse strand, counting down.
ACCTAGTTACCCTATTGTTGCAATAAGCAGCAAGATGGTCAAAGCTACCACATGTAAAACAAGCTTTCCTATAACAAACAAAGTCATCACCTAGTTGGTGAGACTTGAGGTTGTTCCAATTCCTTTGGTTACCTCTAGGCTTGTTTGTGGTTCTATACCTTTCAGCATACCTAACTGTTGGTCTAAATGGTTTAGCATTAGTTTTAGGCCTAACAGTCTCAGTTTTGACAACCTTAGGAACCCTTGTTCCTCCTATCTTAGCACTATCAGGTTTAGCCTTAACCTGATCATCCTCATCATCATCAGAAGTCCAATCTTCTATGTTTGGAGCATCTGATTCCCTACTTGAGGACATATCAGAGGACACCTTGTCCTCAGAGAGTGATTTATCACTTGCACTCTCAAAGCTTACTTCTACAGGCTTGTCTACTACCACATTCTCCTTAGGTTTTGGACCATATTCCATTTTAGGTAGTTGAAATTCCTCTAAACCTGTATGTTCTAGGTCAATGCCTGGGGGTGTGGGAATTCCTCTATAGGGAGGTGGAACTGACTTATACCCTAGGCCTGACTTAGCTTTGTTGAGGATTTGACATTCAATTATCTTACTGATACCCTTAGATGCATACTCTAATGTGTCGACACTCATTTGAATGTTTTCTTTAGCCTGTTTCAACTTTTCCAACTCATGTTTTAACACACTGATTTCATTATCTCTAAACATTAAGTCTCTCTTAAGTATAATAATATCATCAGCAAACTTAGACTCATTACCTTTATAATGAACAATTTGTTCTTCTAACACAGCTAAAGATCTTTTATGATTTGCTAAATTAAAACTGGTCTGGGTTAGCTCTATTCTTTGTTCATCATATCTTTTCCTAAGAGTTTCTAGATCTTTTAATGCATCACAAGAGTTTGAACACTTAGAAACTTGTACCTCAGAATTTGAGAAAGCCATAAGAGCAATCTCTGTAGATGCTTCTGCTTCCTCCTCTGCAATGTAGCTCCAGTCAAATCCTAAGCCATCAATGGCAACCATAGCTTTTGAGCTTGAGTCTGTAACCTCCACAACCCTTGTCTTGCTTCCAAAGCATCTGCTCTTGCCATCTTGTTGTCTTGGCAATCTGCACTCCCTTGGATAATGACCCTTCTTATGGCAATTATAACACTCAACTTTTGACTTGTCATACCCAGCAACATCATTGCTGTTTATGATTATCTTCTTGCCAGTCTTCTTCAAGAATCTCTTAGCTCTCATGCTGAGAAGAGAGAGCTGCCACTTGATGTCCATCTCTTTAATGTCATCTTCATCAATCTCTTAAAGGTCTCCATGAGTCAACATACTTCCATTGTGCTGAGTAGTCAGGAAAGCACAATAAGTATTCTCATCCAAGAGTCCATTAGTACTGCTTGAAGTACTAGCAGTACCAATATTTGGACTAGCAGTACCAACTGCTTCAGCAACTTGAACTTCTTCCTCTGAACTTGAGGTACTGGGAGTTGATACAAATGCCAAATTCCCTGAGCTTGAACTTGTTCTAGCAACCTTCTTCACATCTTGTTCCATTATCTTGAAGTTGCTATACAGATCCATCAGACTCATAGAATCTATGTTTGGCTTGTTCTTCCAGACAACTACATGCATAGCCCATTCTGATGGTAGACTCCTCAGAAATTTGGAGTTGAGATCTTCCTGAGGTATCTCAATACCAAGAATAGCAAGCTGACTTACTAGTTTCTGTAGCCTGTTGAACATATGATCTAGTGATTCATTGCTTGTAGCTGAGAAGTTCTCAAATTGTTGCTTGAGTAATGTCTTATGAGTTTTCTTGGTGGCTTCATTCCCACCATATCTGGCAACAATAGCTTCAAACAAAGTCTTGGCACACTTGAACTTACTGAATTTCAATAATTGATCATTAGGAATGGTCATAAGCAGCATGCTTCTTGCCTTAACATCATTCTTGTGCTGGGCCTTCTCTTCAGTAGTCATAGGTTTTGTCTGCACTGTTGTCATAGTCTTACCCTCAACTACAGTTGTAGTGGTTATAGGCTTGAATGTGTTTCCATCTTCTATGATCTCCCAGAGTGCATAGTCTTGCACCTGGAAGAATTGCTCTATTCTCAACCTCCACATATCGAATTCATTAGGTTTGTGAATTGGCAATTTTGCAGCAACATTGGTTTTGGTTGTTGTCTCCATGTCCATCTTCCTTATAGATAAAGTTCGTCTTGGATCTTCTAATTCAAAGTACCAGAACCTGTCTCTGATACCACTTGATAGGATCTAAACACAAGCCTTATGTTAGATAGATACTTTGAGTAATATTAACTAGCACGCGGAATTTACTAGTTAACGCTTAGAAGATTATTTGTATGTATGATCAATGAACGGAACAGTGTTTATGTATATGAACAATAGACAATTGTTTAACCAAAACGATTCAATATTATTATATCAATAATACGAGTACTCTTGCTAGTACTAGGGTTTACAACCTTGAATCTTCACAAAAACTGATACGTATAACCTAACCTAGGAGATCCTTTTATAGACCAAGGATTCCTGTACAAGATAACTATAATCTATATCAATAAGGATATATACTAAATCCTTTCTATAATTATCCTTTTACACGTTTACAAAAACATAAGCAGTACTAATGTCTATACCAGTAGTACTAACTGACTTAGTACTGTTAGTGTATTCTTTAATAAATCTTCAGCAGTACTAACTCATAACCGACAGTACTAACTGTTAGGTTTAATTCCCAACAATTCCCAACTTGCCTAAGATTCTTCTATTAAATTCCCAGCCATAGGATCTTCAAAGACTGGCCCAAATCTCTTCAAAACTTCTTATTCATACAACTCCCATGGACTCCCCTTACCATATCTTCTAACAAACTGTTAGTGCCAAGTTATTGTTCTGTCATACACATGCATTGTTGCCAATTCAACTTTCATTTCATCTTGAATATTTTCAATTCTGAAAAACTGCCTACATCTTAATATCCGCCCTTTGATATCCTAACCAGTGAATTTTGGAAATTCAATCTTGGCTACCCTTCCATATTGTGTGGTTGGATTTCCACCATTTTTGCCCATGTTTCCATTACTACCATGGATACCATTGCCAATACCTTCCCCATTCTTGATTCTAGCCAATTCTTCCTGGAAGATTCTTTGTTGCACAGTAATCCTTCTAATGCTTTCGTTAATGGCTTCCATAGTGTTTTGCAACCCACCAACAGCTTCTCGAATGGACTCCATTTACTAAGTTGGAACCATTGCATTAATTCTTGTATTTACCATATGTATTGATATTATTACTGCTCATCAACAATGGAGTAATAACTATCAAATTTGTTGATCACTTAAACCAAATACCACTGACGATAGGTTCGCGAATAGATAATTTAACTACTAATGGGCTATTCACGTGATCGATATAGATGTTTGACACTGATCAGATTAAGAACAAAGTTTCTTGATTTTAACTTTGCCAAAAAATTAACAAAGTTATCAAGAATAGTAACTAACCACCCAAGAACTTAAACTGACTCAATTATTGACTCATTTGACACGTTATTTTCAATTGGGAAACGGAAAAGAGTTTGAATTAAGTACGTTTTTTAGATTGGGCGTGGATTTGGAAATGTCTAAAAATGGATGATATTATGGAGTTTGACCGAAAAACTGAATCTTGTTGCCAAGATCACAGCTCTGATACCAATTGAAACATACGTATCTCAAAAATCACTTAAGAAATGAGAAATAGTTATTCAATTGCAACAATCAATTAGGAATCCATTTAATGAGAATCAAGATCTGAAAATGATTTGTTATTTGGAATTATGAATTGTACAATGATTATAGTGATTGGAAAGAGTTTGTTACAAAGTAACTGATGAAAAATGATTACAAAATGATAACGGGTATAAAAGGGTGGATTGTTTGCTATAACATACTTTCCCGCCAGAAACCAAACTAACTAAAATTTGAATTTCATTGACTTTTGTTGATTCTTGCTTTGGCTTGTATCAAAAACCAAAGTTAAAATCGGGAGTGTTCAAAACACACCCCATCATCATCAACAAGAAAAACCCCCCACCATACCACTACTTTCAAAGTTAAATTCGTAGTCATAAAACCATTACTTTTCCCTTCTAAACCCACCCCAACAACAAGAAAAACCTACCAACACCCATTCAAAGTTGGAAACCCACCACCATCAACAAGAAAAACCCACCACCATACCACTACTTTCAAAGCAACTTAACTATCTAATATAATTGTTCTATTAAGACATCTTACCGGAGGCGGTGGCAGCGGTTATGGTGGTTCCGATAGTGGAGGTCGTCGGTGATGGTTATGTCGTATTTAAAAATATTCATTTTTATTTTAGGCTTTTTGAAATTAATCAAATTTGTTTTAAAAATATTTTAAGATCTTAAAATGTTTTGGTTATGGATGAGTTGTTGTTGTTCTTAGGTGAAAAAGAAAATTGGTTTTGATTTTGTAAACTAGTGGCAGTTGAAAGTGTTTGTGTCTGTAACCATGTGTATGGGTAAGAAAGAGAAAAATAAATTTTAAAAAGAAAAAAGATAAATAAAAACTTATTAATTGACTATAGTACCCTCATGTGACATACACATGAGGGGATTTCATAAACTAAGTTAACTAAATTCAAGACCAAGGAGTATTGGTGTGATTCTTTGCAAAGATATAGATGGTCTATGCAACTCAAAGTTTCAAGAATGACAGATTTGACAAACCACAATGATAATCCATGTAATTCACTCTTTATATAATTACACAAATACTCATTTTGAGAAATTATGCTACAGAAAATTTTTTCTGCAACTTAAATAAAACAATATGAAAAGTATTTTTCTATAATGTCACAAAATATAGTAAATTTATTAGCTAATAAAAGTCAAACTATTTGTTTACAAAATTGAGTAAACGCTGAATCACATTGGTAAAACAATTTGAAAATACAAACTTTTCGAGTTTAATTTTGAAGAGAAAGAAAGAAAACTTAAATATACTTATGGAAGGAAAAAAATATGAGAAAGAAAATGAAATGAAAATTTGGGCTAAAACTTTTCTTCTCAAATGGGAGGAAATGAAAGGAAACTAAGGTTAAACATGTCAAATAACAAAATTGTATTTAATTTTTGAACTTTAAACCATTAAACATGAGTATAATTATAAATGAATCAACTTTTTTTCATTCTTTCCTTTCAACTCAAGAACACGTATATTTTTTATAACTTTCTAAATTTCTCTTACTTTAATATTTCTTTTCTTTTACTCTACTTTCTTTTCTTTTGGTCTAAATCTCAAAAACGCGATGTTAGAGGTGACCTAGTGGTAAGAGCTTGTAGTAATTATTGAGAGGGCTCAAATTCAATTCCTTCTAGGTGCAAATAACTCTAAGTGGTCACGCCAACCTTCTTGAAAATGAAGGCTTTACCCGGTTTGAGTTTGTGTAGGCAGTAGGCTCAAATCCCGTAAATTAGTCGACAAAAGGTCAAAAACCATAGTTACAAAAACACCATTAAGTACACAGATCCCGTAAATTAGTCGACAAAAGGTCAAAAACCATAGTTACAAAAACACCATTAAGTACAAAGATACTGGCGAGGTTTTTTTTTTTTAATTTTTTTTTTTCATTTTTCTTTTTTCTATTTACATGAAAAATTGCTATATTTTTATTGATCTATAAATATGACTATTAAGGGTATGTTTGGTGAAAATAGGCTGGTGCTAGGGCTAGGGCTGGAGTTGAGGCTAGGGCTGGGGATGGAGCTGAGGCTGAGGCTTATATTATAAGCCGAAACTGAAATTTGTATTTTCATAAACTTGTTTGGCAAGTTAGCTTAAACTTGAGCTTATCATTGCTAAATTACTAAAAAGGACATAATTAAATAAACATATTGTGTTCGTTTGATATTTTTGTGGGTAAATAAGTAATTAATAGTTTAAAATCCTGGTCTAAAATTTTTAGCCCCTTTTATTTGGCTGAGGTCCATACGCTTTGATGTCAAACAAGACTTATTATACAAGGCGGTTTATTTAAAATTTTAAGCCCTCGTAAGCCTTCTCCCAAACACATCCTAAGCACAAGACTTTGATAATTAAGCTAATCTTAACTCGAATTTCTGGACTTATTGTAGTGAAAAGTATCTATAACTCAACTTTTGTAGACTAAAAGTTTAAAGACAGTATCTACAATTTGCATCCAACCAATAAGAAAAATAAAAATATAACGGGTAGGTTTGGCGAAATGAGTTAGAGCTGAAGCTGTAGTAGGGATTAAGGCTGGGCTGAAGCTGGATCTTATATAATAAGCCGAAAGCAGGTGTTTATATTTTAATTATAGCTGATATCAAATTAAATTCAAATATATTTCAAGCTTTTACGTATTAAACCATTATATTTTGAAGAGTATTTAAAAAATTTAACTAACTATAAGCCTTTATAAGCCCGTTTCAATGAGCTTGGGCTTATGAAGACTTATGGGCTATAAAAGCTTCCATTAGCCAGCATGCCAAACAAAACTTATTTTATAAGCTAGCTTATTATAAACTCAAACTCCTATAAGCCTTGTTTCAAACACAACCAATTTCTTTATTATTATTATTATTATTATTATTATTATTATTATTATTATTATTATTATTATTATTATTATTATTATTATATTATTTTAATAATAATAATAATTTTCATTAAACATAACAAAATTTACATAAAGTTGGATGGGAGTCTAGACACAAGTTGTGCTCCCACCCCTTTCTGAATACAAAAGCTAACTCTATGAAAGATAAAAACACCACTTTTAGCATTATTTGAGTGACTATTGGCAATAGACTTAATGCGCGAAAGTGTGTTCAAAGCCTCTGTATCAAATTCCCCGAACGTAGAAAAGGCAAAAGGTATGAACTTGTATCCATTGTCCTCACATTTGGATGCATACTTTCTATTTTTCTTCTCCACCGCATTGTGTAAGGCTACCCCAGGAGCCCATGAAGTCGCCCCACTACCAGCAAATGGAGAGATGCCAGTCACATCCAAGCATGCGTCTTTACCTTGAAGCCAATTAATTATTATTATTATTATTATTATTATTATTATTAAAAGTATATGTTGATGCAAATAATGTTCTAAAAACGTTATTTATATCTTTCGATAACTCCACGTTTTGATGATAACAAAATGTGAAAACACTTTACGTCAAAATTAACGTAAACAAGTTTTTAGTCGAAATATCCCGTTTCTACGTAAATCACTCTAGGTTTGAACAAACAAATTTACAACTTAACAAATGATCAAAGAAGTGAATTTGTGTTTCAAACTTCACATTTTTAATGTGACCAAATATTTTTTCAAAAATATACCTTACAAATTATTTTTGAATTATAAAGAAATGTTTTATTGGAAAAATAAGTTTGAAAATCATAACAGCTATTTTTCCCCCCAAAATCAGCAACAAACTTCCCCAAAAAAATTTTCACCACTAAAAACAAAAATTAGAGCGTCCTTGTTTGGCACGATACCACTAAATTTAGTGGTACCGTGTGGTATTTAGTGGTACCGTGACCCTATAATGGGCAAATTTCTTCTGCCTATAAATACCAGTCCAATTCTCATTTTTTGGGTATCCTTCTTCACACACAACTTTCTGAGTTTAAAACTCTTATCACATCTTCTCTCCTTTGATCATTTAGTTAGTTTTCTTTTGTTTAAAGAGTGATCCAATCATCCAACCAAGTGATCACCTTCATTCCTCTACTAGTGCAAGAGAAGAACACGAAGTATCAACAAGATACAAGGTGTTATAGTTATAGTTAGTGCACTTGTAACATATTGTTACATACTTGTTGTATCCTAGCATAGACCAAGTTGAATTTTCTTTTGTGTAGTTTGTGAGAGTAGATCATTGTGATCTTGGAGATCTCTTGTAGCTTGTGGGCTTGTGTGTTGATCAAGTGGATCAAGGGTAGATCGAGTGAAGTGTGTTGATTGTGTGATTTAGTAAGGATCGTGTGGATCGTGGTAGATTGGTACTAGCTAAGATTAGTACTCGACATTTAGCTTAGTGTCGGAAATAAGGATAAGCGACGTTGTACGGTTTTCTCCGCCTGAAGGGAGCTTTGTTAACATAGTGCTTAGAACTCTCGAGTTTGGTACTTGGGGAGTGGAGTAGGGCGAAGAATAGCTTCGTGACCGAACCACTATAAATCTCCTTGTCTCGGTTTGATCTTTCCATCTCATTTATTTATATTTATTCTTTGAGTAAACTCCAAAATACATCCCTGTGGTTTACCCCATTTCGCACCATACATCCCTCTCGAAAAAGTTGCAACATATACATCACTCCGTTAGTAAAAGTTAACCTATATACATCCCTCCGTTAAAATAAGGACAAACGGCGCAAATCATTTTCCGTTATCTCCTAACGAGATAGAAAATATTTACACCGTCAGTCCTCTGGGTTAATTGTATTTGCACCGTTAGTCCCTTTTTACGTTTTCGTCCATTTTTTTACGTTTTCGTCTATTTTTTTACATTTTCGTCCGCTTTTTTACGTTTTCGTCCGCTTTTTTACGTTTTCGTCCATTTTTTACGTTTTCGTCCCTTTTTTTACGTTTTCGTCCATTTTTTTACGTTTTTGTCCCCTTTTTTACGTTTTCGTCCATTTTTTACGTTTTCGTTCTTTTTTTTACGTTTTTTTTTCAGTTTTTTAAAGTTTTCGTCTGCTTTTTTACGTTTTTGTTTGATTTTTTAACAAGCAAAGCGGCGGCCGGCCGCGTTGCAGCCTAGCGGAGTTTTTTTAATCAATTCATATTAGTATATGTCCAGGAATTAATTCAAAAGTAAACCAATTGTTACATGTAAGAAACCGGTTTTCCGAAAAATTGTTTTTTGAGAAACCGGTTTTCGGTTTTTTTCTTGGCCGGATTGATTTTTTTATTTATTTATTTATTTTTTTTGGGTAAGAATCACTATGGATATAGGATTGGTACAGTAACAATGAAAATATACATGGATCAGAACATTTCGTAGAATACATTTAACTACTCTGTAAAAATTAGTAACGGCAGATTGGGATGGTAACAATATCGTTTTTCCAGTTGAGGGGCTTATTTTGTAAAACGCGAAATGCAAGGTTTGTTTTGTCATATTGGCAAAGATAATCTTAAACACTTTTGCATGGGAAGATGAAATGATTCAGTTACTGCAATCATTCTTTGCATTGTAACTAAGTTGCAATGGGAAATTGTTTTTTGCAATCAATTAGTTCTCCGGTTACATTTTTATTTATTTATAAGTCGGGTTTTAGATTTTATTGGTTTATTATTTCAACAACCCTAATTCCTAAGTGAAAAAAATGGCGGATACTCCAAATCTTAACGAATTGAAAGAAGCATGTGGATCCGATGATCTAGCAAATGTGTTTAGGTTTTTAATTTCACATGAAGTGGCGGAGGAGGAAGGATTCCTCGTTCGTATTGGGGAAGAATGCAATCAGATAAGGGCAAAGATTCAAAAGCGGGAGCAAACATTGAATGAAGCTGATTCTTTTGGACCTAATCACGATGTTGCCACTTTTGGTTATGATTGTTTGCTTGAGATGCAGATGCAGGATTGTCAGAAGCTCGAAGCGTTGATCGCAATTCTTGTGGCGGCGCGTCAAGGAGTGAAGGATAAGGATGGGTATCTGGAGCTGATGGAAATTGATGTGGAGTAAGGTGGTGGTTAGGGTATGTTGGTAGCTGTCTTTTGTATTTTGATGTTATTACATGGTGGTTTTTATGTACTTTTTAATGATGTTCTTGGATGCTAAATTATGTAATTAGTTGAATGGTATCAATGGAAAATCACTGTTTTAACATATTGTTCTTGGCGCTTATATTGTAAGTGTTTTTTGGCTACTATAGTTGCTGGCAAAAGAAAGTAGTAGAGATTAAAATTGAGGGTAATGATTTTTGGATTTTTAGTTTTCGTTAGCATTTAGTACTGATTTACGGTGAAAAAATGGTGTCCGAGAAGTTAATCTAGAAATTAGTTGTCAATGTGATACGGTAGCACACGTTTGAAAAGTTACGGTTGCCTGTAAACATTGGCAAAAGTCAGTGTTGCTGGAAAATGGTGTTTACTGATGGTGTTTGTGTAAGTTTGTTGGAAGTGTAATGTAATATAGTATACGTCGCAAGAGTCATGTTGGTTTGTCATATGATTTAATTAATAATTGGTTGGCAGTTGTGCTTTCAATTTGTCATGTGATTGTAGTGTAGGAAAATTTAGTTAATAAGAATTTTGCAGCAATTGATCGAACATATGGTTAGTTGCTTCTTGTGAATACAACATTTGAAAAAGTACAAACTTTTTCTGATATAATGATATTTCTTATATGTAAATCTTTAGCAAGTAACTGGCATGTTCAAGATTATTTGAGGAGATACACGTTGAAGATGTTTTCTGCAGCCGAACAACTGATGATAGTACAAATATTTCATACGAAATCTGTTCTATATATAAAAGACATTAGATATATTTGCTAAGAAGATGTACATTAGTAGGTTCGATGATATCCTTCTAACAAAAGACATTTGATAAGTAGCTATAGCAGTAGTACATAGGAACATGTCTTTAACATAGGTAGATGTCTTTAAAGGAAAGTTGGTATTTGCCATGATATCTTACATCATAGATGGCAGGCATGTGCCTATATAATGTACAAAAGTAGGCTGGCAACATTGCTACCAACATGTGATTTGCCATACATTTTGATTAACTGTCTTTTTTTGTTCTTTTACGATCCGTTTGTGTGGCTGAGCTACCTTGTTGTGGGGAAAAAGATTTTTACGGGCCGAAGTTTTTCTGGGACCATATTTGGATTTTGACATGTCTGATGAGGCGGTGGTTTCTTCTTGTGGTGTTGTTATCAGCTGGTGTTCTTCCACTGTTTGTGATACTGGTGTTGTTGGTCTTGGAGTTGCAAGAATACTTGGGCTGCTTTCCTTTTCTGCAATCGGTGTGGTCGGTATTTTGGTTTTTTCTGCTATTTTGTTAGCTGATGCTGGTACAACACTGCTTTCTGGAAACGGTGATACAACTTCTTCTTTTTTGACAATTGGCGGCTGTTGAAGATTTGTTGCCATCGGTGTCTGTTCTGCTGCGTCTGTGCTTGCTGCAGGGTGTGGTGTACTTTCAACAATGTTGTTGTTTCCTTGGGTGAGCAATGGTGTGTCATCCCAAGCTGTGTCCAGAAAGAATTCTCTTTTTTCTTTAGTGCTTCCAGGAGCAAAGTGGAGTTGAAATATTTTTGTGCGGCCTTCTAAAGCAAACAATTCTGCCGGATACTCGTAGGGATTTTTGTCTTGCAGGCTTCGTATGATGTCGTTGCAATCACTGACCATTGAGTTTGCTTCGTTGCTGAAGCATGTCAAGTATAAACTGCCAGTGTCATCTGATATCAATATTCTGAAGCAATAACTGCGAAAAAAAATATTTGTGTGATTTGTATAGTTTACAGAATATATATATATATATATATATATATATATATATATATATATACATATATATATATATATATATATATATATATATATATATATATATAAGGATCAAAATGCATAAATATATTGTTAACCTGCAATTGGGCTCTGTTTCAGAAAATGAACTTTTGCAATGGGCATGCGGGAAGTCTTCGGATATTTTTTGTTTACATGTGAAGCATTTTCTAAAGAACCATGGTCTGTTGGTATCGAGCTCGTCAATGGTAGCAGTGACAGTAAAGCGTACATTCTGCATTCGTATAATTGTAAGTAATTTAGGAAATTTTATCTGGTAATGAATACATTGCAGTAGTTAGATACCTGCTGGTTTTGCGGATTTTCTATCAAAAGCTCATTAAGTGTCACCCTGTTTCTTTTTTTTTCCTGCTCTGTATCCTGACAACGCTGCCGTTGCACATTGACTATGACAGGCGGGTCTATAAATTGGTCATACCTGCAGATGTATGGTATGTTACGTTAGTATGGTTTATGGTAGCATCTATGGTAATTTGATAGGTCATTAGTAACTTACACATTGCGAATTTCAAAAGCCTCTGGTATATTTGGATTGAAATAGTACTTTGTTGCAGCTGTGTTAGAAAGCTGCAGGCCTGATTAAGTTCAAATAAAGGTTAGTGCAGCAGTTTGTTAAGGTATATAATATATGTAGGTCGAGGAACATACCACCATAGTTTTTCACCAAACATGAAGTAATGGCTATAACAGCTGGTTTTTCAATGCTCTCATATTCTTTCATGTTGAAAGCTTACACGTCACTTACTCGAGATTCTGGATACCGATATCTATCCAACGAACTATTTCACCTGTAGTTTTTACTGCTTGTTGGATACCAGTTACATATTGAACACAGCCTATATAATCTGTAAAAAGGAGGTATACTTAAAAAAAATTGTCATACGTTTGATAATTATATATAGATCACGTACCTGTGAGAAGGCCTTCTTTTGCATCAACTTTTGTATACAAATCTTTGTATTGTACAAAGTTAAAATAATGTTCAGGGAAGCCGTCGTCGGGTATTGGTTGAATGTCTGTGAGAGCTCCAAAGACCAGTGCCAGCGAATGTGGTAAGCTTTGCATCCATGTTTTTGCAGGCTGAAAGCCAAAACCAGTTATTTTATATGTTTGGTTGATCTGCAGACAGGCATCAAATTTAGCTTTCTCGCGAATGTTGATGTTTGCTTGTATAGCTTCTCCCTGGGAATGAAACACAAAGTTACAAACTGGGTATAAGGTTTTTTTACTGTTTCAAGGGAATATGAATATACGGATGATGTACCTGTCGATCTATCAGCATGCAACAAAATAAAACTGGTTTTCCATCTTTGTTTGTGACCGTCCATTTGCGGTATGCTTTTACATAGATGGCTTTGCCTGTGTCCGATGCCTTTAGACTTGCAAGGCTGACGATTTCTGGTTGCATCATAATTTTCTTTCCTTTATATGTTGCTGGTACGACAACGCTAGAATTCTCGGCCATTTTCTTGCAACATATGTATGATAAGTATATTTGCATTATAGTAATAGATTGCTAAGTTAACCAAAATATTTACACGAATGAAAATAGGACATGAATGCGTTTACATAGCAAGAATAATAAGACATGGAAAGCAAGCAAATGCACGACTACTTCTTGTAAATACATAGCGAAACTATGACGCAAATCTAATAGTTGGAAAAGCAACATAATCCATGCTGATTATAGAAGGCATTAAGTTAAGGAACAGTGTCACCTGAGGTTTTAAACAATAGTGTATATGTGCATCTAAACAATAAATATAAGTATGAATGACCTGTGCAGATATGACTATGTCTAAAAAATCTTTGTAGACTATGTTTTTAGTTGCATTGACTCTTCTTTACTCCTGTTGCTTGATGAGAATTTTAAAGCCTTCAAGAGATGTTGCTCTCGACAATGCAACATACAATTGTCCATGGCCGAATATAGGTTCCGGTAGATATATGCCAATCTTGTTGAGCGACTGGCCTTGGCTTTTATTTATCGTCATTGCATAGCACACTTTAACAGGAAATTGCTTTCTCTTAAACACAAACGGGAGCTTCTCATCTTTGTTTTTCAATACAATCCTTGGGATGAAAACCTTCTCGAACATTCTTGTGCCTGTTATGATCTTCACTTAAATAAGTTTGCTGTATACCCGAGTAACAATCATCCTTGTATCGTTACACAACCCGCCACCTAGGTTAAGGTTCCTCATCATCATTATTGGAGCACCTATTTTGAGCTTAAGATCATGTGGGGGCATTCCTGTAAACGAAAGGGTGTTGAGATATTCTGTAGGATAGAGCAGTTCTGTTGCTCCTCCATCGTTTGTTTTCGGTATGGCTTCGTCAAAACTTTTGTAACTATAGGTCTCACCATCTAACATGTCAAGAATAGTCGAGTTAATGATGTCTGCAGTTTCGTTCTTTGGACACACTATAGCTTTTTCTTGTAATGCTCTTGCAGTTGGCCTTTGGAGCGTTTCTTCGTCATATATAAAGTTAATGAGGTTTTGAATGCCTGCATCATTGTCATCAATACAGTATCTATCCGGAATACGTATCCACGATGCATTTTCTGGATCACAATTGTCTGGATCTCCAATAGTTCCGTCGCCAACCTGCAGCAGCCATTCAGAAAATGCACGAACACCTTCTTGTTCTTCAGTCGACATTCCTGGTCGCTTAAGCCTCATATTTTCTTTAAGACGAATGACTTTGAAATGCGGCCACAGGTACGATAGTGTTATGGAAGATGCTATAATTTCCTGTTTTGTAGCCTTTTTTTTAACAGGAAGCGTTTGCCTGAAATCTCCGCCTAATATAACTGTTTTTTTCCCAAAGATATCGACTGGAGCGTTCAATATATCTCTGAATGTATGATCAAGCGCTTCAAAACACCTGCGATCGTTCATTGGAGCCTCATCCCATACGATAAGATTTGTTTGTTTGATTAAGTCTGCCATCTGTGTATTTTTTTTATGCTGCAAACCGACTCGTCTGTCAGATCGAGTGGTATTTTAAACCTTGTGTGAGCTGTTCGTCCTGATGGTAGCAGGAGGGAAGCGATACCAGAAGAAGCAACTGCCAATACTATTTTCCCTTCCGATCTTAGTGTGGAAATTATAGTCTTCCAAATGAAAGTTTTCCCTGTTCCTCCATGACCATAAACAAAGATGAGCTTTTGGTCATGACAACTTATTCCATTAATGACCTGATCGAAAATTATTCATTGTTCAGGGTTGAGCTGCGCCACTAATCCTGCACTTTCACTTCTTAACAATTCACGGTCATAGTTTCGTTCTTCCATTATAATCCTATTTGTCAAGATCTGAAGCAGTTGAGGTGGAGGCAATTCCATGCCAAAATCTGTGACAGATTTGCCGTAGAAATTTAGAATCGCCTGGATTTCACACATAAGGCCGCCTTGCAGATCGTCAATATTTATCTGAACTTCTGGTATGTGTAGCATATTTGAAAGTATGAGAGGAATGTCTTCGGACATACTATCAGCATGTGATTGGAGCAGCGTTGTTGGGCTTGACACGTCAGAAAATATAAGTATTTGACAAAAAAGTTTTTGCATTTCAGATGCAGTAGCTGAAAAAGAAGCTTCTTGTAAAGCTATGTTCCACTCCTGATCATTTCCTAACAGACCCATTGCTTGTCACGCGTCTCTGTATGAAGAATGAAGATGACCATCAATTGTTCTGGCATGGCGAAACGATGTGCAACCTTTTTGGTGACAGAGCAGCATCCATAAGTAAAATGCATCACCAGAGCTTGGATGGATATATGCTAGTCTGCCAATTGCGCCAGAGCCTGGTCTCCGCCTCCGTTGCCAGTATTTCCCATTTTGGTACCACACGAATTCTTTTGGAAAATTTACGTACGTTAAGTGGCGACCATCTGTATTGTAGGTGTTATACCTGAACCATTCGGTTAATGTTGTTCTTTTGTTGCATTCATTGTCGACAACTGACTGTAGCGAATCGGTTGCTCTGAAAGTAACATGCTGCATGTTCTGAAGATGTACTGTGAGTATCTGAACAGGCGGATCTCTGTTGTGTATACTAAAACCAAGAATCCTCCAACATGCTTCGTGCGGACCAACATATCTAGCATCCTGGAAGTTTTTGATTTCGTTGACTTGTGTTGCATTGTGACTGGTACTTGCCTCTCCATCTCCAAGGTTTCTTGTGATTTGAGTCATTATTCGGTCAGTACCTTTGGAAATGTACTTGAAGAGATATTTTATAAGCATCGTCCATTCGCAATACTCAACATTGATGTGGGCATAGAAACGCATACACAATAAACGATTGTATGGAACAACATAGCCATTGTCAAGTTCAACATTGTGCCGCATTTTTGTTATGCCAGTATCTCTTCTACGGTAATGAACGAAACCTTTTTTGTCAATAAATGTATCGGCACAAAATGGTTTTGGAAACGACTTGCTACATTCGTCCCCTTGCTTCATACATGGTGCTGACTTATTGACCAACCCGCAAGGGCCATGGATCATGAACTCTGAAATAACTCGATAGCCTTCAAGGTCAGTTGCTGGGTCTGGCAATTCTGCAGATACATATGTATCTATATCTTCATTTCTTTGGATACGCAAACTTTCTTTGACCCATAATAATAAATGACAATGCGGTAAACCTCTTTTCTGGAATTCGACTGTATACAAAACTGCAATGAAAGAGTATTAAATTAGGCGTTTGCAGAATATAGACTGTTAGTAAACGCACACACATATAGGTAATGTAAGCAATACCTGCTTCCACATCACCAAAAGGTCTGCGGTCTCGTAAGAATTTTATCAAGTCATGTATCTTTCTCTCAAAAACACGATCGACTACGTCAGGCCTGTCAGCGACCGTCACGTGGGGGAAATTTTGCATGTATTCTTCGATTTATGGCCAGCCTACATTGCATGTGAATGTAATAAAGAAGGACGGGTTACCATGAACACGACATATAGCTAGTGCATCTAAATAGTGGCTATACATGTATCGCGGGCCTCCGATGAAAGATGAAGGAAATATTGTCCGTGAGCCTGCATCCGAACCATTAGAGTTACCACGTGAGTTTGCATCGTACAAACCTACCATGTAGTCATTCCTTATGTCGTTCTGCTTCTCTCGAATATAGTCTAACCGTGACTGTTCAATGCTGCAATACGCAGTTACAACATATTCCTGAAACAGGAGACCACCTCTTGTTATTAAACTATACTGGTTCTGTCGGTCATGGAGCTGGTAGGCATAGTACATTTTCATTGACATCTTCCTTGGGGTGTCAGATGTTTCATTGCTTGTATCGGCTAATGTAAGACCCAAATGGTACCCCTGCTCACCGTAGATAAAAAGGAGTGGGAAGTGTAATGACATGTATAAAGGATGTAGTTTGTTGACTCGTTGTGGAGTACCATTGTGTTTCTCAACAATAACATCATAGTCAGTTGCCACTTCCGGTCCACTTTCGAATACTATTGCGGCAATTGTATCTCCTGAAGGTAATTCATATTGCCTTGAACCAACAACACCAAAGAGCCTGACTTTAAAGTCAGGGATATCAGCCTCTGCCATCTTGTTCCTTGCTGTTCTAAACACTTGCACCAATTCATTGTGATTGTCCAAAAAATGTATCAAGCCCTCTACAATTTCTGTCTGCAGGCCTTCACCATTTCTGCGAAAATTTTCCAAACGATTGGCAACTTCGTTATCTGTGTCGTATATATAAAGTTGTAAAAATTTAGGATCTTTGCCTGGCTCTGGACACATACTTCCTATCCAATGGTAAATCTGGCCTGAAATTTTGAAGACATAAGGACCGCGACCGTTGTTAACAGACTTATCGACCTCAGCACCTAAAGACGTCATCGCAAACATCTGATTGTAAGCTCTAATATTCTCCATAAAATATCTGTCAGCGAATAGTTGTTTTATATATTCTGGGTAGTCACCGTGCGCAGGCAGTTGCACCTGACCTTTGCTGCAACACCTGGGGTACTGTGGATGTAGGGGCGAACTATGTGTGATCCTTTCGTCAGACCAGAAAAGAGCATTGCAATAATTACATTTGTTATTGCAGTGACCCATAGACATGTATGTGGCTGGAGGTCCTGCGTATAGAATCTGAGTTTTTTAGAAATTGGAGGAAACACATTAGCTAAATAAGGTGGAAATAAGTAAGACTACACAAACCTTGCCTGGCACGCACCCTTCTATTTGGTACGGTATCTGTGCGACGTCGTAGGCCCAATGAAGAAGGGAAACTGGCTGTAACAAAAGTTAAATACTGTTAAGAAAATGAAAGAAGGCCTTGTCATATGACAACATAAGAATCATTTAAACTGAACAAAGCATGTGGAATAAAAAAGCCAAAAAGGAAAACTCGAACCTTGTAAACAACGGGACTGTCGATTTGGCTGGACACCTGCATGGTTAGCGGCAGATGACGAAGAACATGGATCACCTGTACCGGGGATACATACATTAAGAAATATGCATGCTTTATAGAGTATGTAATTAAATGGCAATAGATAGTTTACCTGCATCTTTACTGGCAGCTGATGGAAAGGATGCGTTACCTGTAATAGGGATGCATACACTAAAAAATATGTATGGCCCATAAATGATAATGTAATTAGATAATAATATATAGCTGTAATGCACCAAGAAAGTTTAGCAAAAATCAGGAAACCTCGCATACGACGGGGCGAGGTACGTGGTGTTCGTCGTGCAATGGTTGCGTTTGGTGGCAAAGGATGTACGCTACCTGAAACAAACCAAATAGATATTAGCAGGTACACAAAAGAAGAGGAATGTAACTGAAGAAATGGAGGAAACAGAACTGGTAAATAAGATGTAAAAAACCAAGAGTATACAAACCTCGGTTGCCATGTGCAAAAAGAAGATTTATTTCAGTATACACAGTCGAAACAATTATAACAATGTGCTAACAAATGAGGGAAAAAAAAAAAAAAAAAAAAAAAAAAAAAAAAAAAGAGAGGGGAAAAAAAACTGCTAAAATGAAGAAATAAGAAAGCAATACCAGAAGATGCAAGGGCCAATACTACGGTGCGATACCCAGGCAACTCGGGTGTGTCTGAAGAAACTATTGGAAATGTCAAAAAACACAAAAATGTTATTAAGAAGGTCAAAAAGTGGCCAGCCATATGATAAAGGGCAAATACAAAAAGCAACGGGTTTTACAAATGGAAATCACTAAAAAATAGAAAAATGAACCAATAGCAAAGCAATACCAGGAGCAGAAAGCGCTAACACTGTTCTGGCATGTGCAGACAGGTCGGTTGTCTTTGAAAAAGGCATAGCAGCTGTAACAAAAGACAGAAAATTTTCTTAAGAAAGCTAAAAAATATATAAACATATGATAAAGGGTAAACACAAACCCTGTGCAACACGTGCTGATGCATTGTTCCTGATATACGTAGACGGCTCAGTTCCTGCAGAAGAAGGTAAATGCACTATAAAAAGAGGGAAAAATGTTGCTAAGAAAGTAAAAGAGCATCCGATCACATGATAAAGAGCAAATATAGCAGCAGTTGAAAATAAGGTCCGTAACATACGAAAGCTTGTCAACTGTAATGTCAATGCATACACAAAAGAGTATGTATGGTGCATAGATTGTTTAATTAAACAGTAAGAAATAGCTCACCTGCACGGTCACTGGCAACGGATGGAGAACATTGGTTACCTGTAATACGGATGCATAGGATAAGAAATATGCGTGCTTCATAAACAATGCAAGTAAAGCGACGTTAGTGACAAATGGCAAAAAAAAAAAAAAGGGTATAAAACGAAGAAATAGGAAACCAATACCAGATCCTGAAGTCGTTTTCTTTCTCTGCTGAATGCAGGCATCTGTATCATTGTGTTCAAAAAGTTTCCGCTTTCCTTTATCAACTGGTACTGGAGTTATGGGACCAGATGAGTCGACATGAGCCGAATATACTATATCTGTATATTGGCCAGCGACCATACTGGTATGCGCTGAAATAACAACAATCATAACAACTCATACTCAGACAACCTATCAAAAGCAACGGCAAAGATAAAAGTAGAAAAAATAGGAAAGGATGAGTATATGTACATATGTTTTTGGTCGGCGACCAAAGCAACAACCCACTAAGACAGTCTTTGGTATAATCGGCATTAATTGTTTGCTGGCTATGACGCACATCAGCAGCGCCAATTTCAGATGAAAGTATATGAGGTTTCTCTAACGGCATTTCAAATAATCCATAAACCTGTGATGGTGCCCGTTCTCGTGTGCAAGTTAAGTCCACACCAGCATTGAGATCTTCCGAAGGTCCTCCCACCAAATCATGGTGTAAAATTTCGGTTGGTTTTCTATTTGGCACACACTCACAACTACGAAGCTCCTTAACAACAGAAGCTAAACATGCACCAATTTCATCTACACAACTGAATGACCTCTTACCTAGCATAGTCACATCCTGAGTCTGCGTTCCTTCAGCAGACGCAGATTCTAATGACCTAGGAGATGCAACCCTACGCCTAGCCATATCTTTCGTACGCATACTAATAATACTAAACTACAAACTTTTTAATGCAAAAGGAAATAGGTCGTTTGCTAAAGGCAGACGTAAAAAAAAAAAAAAAGGAACGCGATAGCAATAGCAGTCACATAAAAGCAAACGACCAGCATGATACACAAAGGAATTCCATGCAATTGTTAAAAGGAAACATAAATATAAGGGATTGTCATGATACACATGCAAATGAAATGTGCCTGTAAATGAAAAGATTAACACCATAACAAAGTTCACAAATGTAATAAGCAAGTCCATAGGTATTTCAGTATACCTTTACAGAAAGCGGAATCGCGAAGTTCACCTGCATACTCAAAAGCATAGGCGTCAAAACATACACACAACAAAAACACAAAACACATACGTAAAAAAATGATAAAGCACCCACCAATCGCCTCCCCTCCTTTTTTATTTTTCTTTTTATTTTAGGTCGATGACAATGTGTGCAGAGAAGACTGATATGTAGAAGCTTCCAATTGCAGGTAAAGTGCACGTGTATATGTATCGTACCTCAAACACAATCCCAGCCATACAATAATAAAGTTAGGTGAGGAAGTACAACGCACCAATATGACGTAGCATTCTAATGCATCAACCCGAGGGAAATGGGCCAAAGGTCCAACGTTTTTTGGGCTAATAACGCAGGCCCAAAGGCAATTGCGCCAGCTGCGGCAGAAGGAACAGTGGTACGACGTCGTAGCCGCTGTCATTTAAGATATAATTATAATGTGTTGTGGTGCATTATGAGAAAAATAATTCAATTGTTATATTGTATAAGTTCTTTTGTATATATAGTTTGGGATGGGAAGTGCATTAGAAACACTATGTGGACTAGCTTACGGTGCCGGCAATATCAAAATGCTTGGTATCTACTTACAAAGATCATGGATTGTTCTCCACACCACAGCCCTAGCCTTAACATTCACCTACATATTCGGTGCCTCAATCCTCTATATGCTTGGCCAAACACCCGCCATAGCCACAACAGCCGGTGCTTTTGCGATATAACAATTGAATAATTTTTCTCATAATGCACCACAACACATTAAAAAATAGAACGAAAACATAAAAAAGAGGACAAAACGTAAAAAAAGGGGAAAAAAAAAAAAAAAATCGAACGAAAACGTAAAAAAACAAACAAAAACGTAAAAAGATGGACGAAAATGTAAAAAAGCATACGAAAACGTAAAAAAGCGGACAAAAACGTAAAAAACCAGACGAAAACGTAAAAAAAGCGGACGAAAATGTAAAAAAGGGACAAAAACGTAAAAAAATGACAAAAACGAAAAAAATCCAACGAAAACGTAAAAAAGCGGACAAAAACGTAAAAAAATGGACGAAAACGTTAAAAATGGACGAAAACGTAAAAAAGCAGACGTAAACGTAAAAAAGCAGACGAAAACGTAAAAAAGCGGACGAAGACTTAAAAAAACCGGACGAAAACGTAAAAAAGCGGATGAAAACGTAAAAAAGCGGTCGAAAACGTAAAAAAATGGACGAAAACGTAAAAAATGACTAACAGTGAAAATATAGTTAACCTAGAGGACTAACGGTGTAAATATTTTCTATCTCGTTAAGAGATAACGGAGAAATGATTTGCGCCGTTTGTCCTTATTTTAACGGAGGGATGTATATAGGTTAACTTTTAATAACGGAGTGATGTATATGTTGCAACTTTTTCGATAGGGATGTATGGTGCGAAATGGGGTAAACCACAGGGATGTATTTTGGAGTTTACTCTTATTCTGTATATTAGATAGTATAGTTTAGTGTTCATATTGGTGTTGATTGATTTCACAAAAGAATCGATTCAAAGTTTTTCACAAGTAAAGTTTTATCACTAACGAAAAACCGGTAAAACTATTCAACCCCCCCTCTAGTTTTCCACAATTGGTACCAAAGCCACGTCAGGCAAGATTTTAAAATAAATTGTATTTTAAAACTTGAATCGATCAATGGATTTTGACAAATATCAAGAAGGGCAATCTATGCAAAGACCACAACTTTTTGAAACCGATTGTTTTATATATTGGAAAACAAGATTCGAAACGTATGTGAAATCAAAAGACATTGATCTTTGGCATATTATTACCGAAGGTGACTTTCAACCGATTGAAAAGAATCCGGAAACAAAAAGGGATGAAATAGTTCCTTATAATAAACAAAGTGATAACCTTAAAAGAAAACTAGCCAACAATGATGAGGCTAAAATGATGATTTATAATGCTTTGCCGAAAAAGGAATTTGAAAGAATTTTTATGTGTAACACGGCAAAGGAAATTTGAAAAACTTTGTTACTCACTCATCAAGGTAATAATCAAGTCAAAGAAAACAAGATAGATCTTCTTGTGCAACAATATGAACAATTTTCCATTCCGGAAGATGAATCTATTGATAATGCCTTTTCTAGATTTAATACTATTATTACTAGTCTTAAAGCTCTTGATGAAGGTCATTCTAGCAAGAACCATGTTAGGAAGTTTCATAGGGCTCTACATCCCAAATGGAGAGCAAAGATCACCGCCATTGAAGAGTCAAAGAACTTGGCGATATTATCACTTGATGAACTAATAGGAAACTTGAAAGTTCATGAAATGATAATCAAGAAAGACTCCGACATAGTCAAAGGCAAAAGTGAGAAAGTTAGATTTTTAGCATTGAAAGCCAAGAAGCAGTCTAGTGATGAGGAATGTTCGGATTCCGATAGTGAAGAAGAAGAATATGCACTAGCCGTTAGAGATTTTAAGAAGTTCTTTAGGAGAAGAGGTAGATTTGTTAGACAACCTCGTGATGAAAAGAAGTCGTTCCAAAAGAACCGAGATGAGAAGAAAGGAAAGAGTGATAGGAAATGCTTTAGATGCGGAGATCCTAATCATCTCATAAGAGAATGTCCTAAACCACCGAGAACCAACAACCAAAGAGCTTTCGTAGGAGGCTCTTGGAGTGATAGTAGTGAAGAAGAAGAGAAGAAGCCCAATGACGAAACATGTCTTATGGCTCAAGCTTCAAATGAGGTACATTCCGACTTTTCTTACTAAAGTGATGATAATTCGTCAATAGATGATAATAGACTATATGCTGAATATAATAAACTATGTGAAGTAAGTTCTAAATTCATAACTAGAAACAAAACACTAAAAGTAACATTGCATGAACTTGAAGTGCAAATTTTAGAACTAAAAGACCAAGTAAAAAGACTTGAGAAAAATAAAGAAGTAGATGTTGGATGTAGGTCATGCATTTGTCTTCGAGTAGAGAATGAAAACTCAAAGAAAATGACGCTAAAATCATTAGGTTTAAAAAAGGAACTAAGGCAGTTAATGACATGCTTGAAAATGTTAGGTATTGTGAACATGCCGGAGCGGGCTTAGGATTTGACCCAAAAAAAGCTTCTACAAGTGAAACTAAACAAGCAAAATTTGTAAAATCTGGAGAATTTGAAATAGCAGAGGACGGTACCATTAAAGGTACAGACGACACCACTACAATTAGTGGTACCGTGGTACCGTCTGGTGCTAAAGTCAGAACATGGTCAATTTTAGAAAATAAATTAAGTCCTAAACCGAGTCACATAGTAGTTAATAATGTTGAAGTACCTAGCACTGGTAAAAAGGAGGTCAAAAGCTTTTACAAACCTTTGTCAACCCTCGGGCTTGGATTTGTAAAAATCGATACTAGATCAAAAACTCCTCCACCTAGAAAAATAAATGTTCCTAAACCTCGGTCAAGAACTCCTCTACCGAGAGGTAACTTTAGGAGACAAAGTTATCCAAGTAACTATCCCGTAACTTGGAATAACCGTCAACTACAAAGTTACTTACCATGGGAAATTTGTCCTCCGTTCCAACATCCTAACCAAATGCAACAAATGCATGGGATGTTTAACACTAACAACTTTGGATCCATGAGATATTGGGGGCCAAATGGTTGAGTTTTTGTCTTGCTAGATAGATATGATTGAGAATCGACTTGGAGTCCGACGAATGGATTATGATCAGTGAGTCCACTAATCTCATGATGGAAAATCAAGTCTAGTCTCATCCTATTTAGCATACAACAACGGTAAAGTCACGTTCACTAGTTAATAGGCAACATCTCAGGCTAAGGTACGTTTTCTCTAAACTTCCTTACTATTAGATATATTAAGCATGTAGAGTTCTTAGAATCTAACTTAGTGAGCACTAATATAACGGACGTGAAAAGTGAATCCCTAAATGGTTTTATCAACAAGGAGGTACATGTAATAAAACCTGCGGGATTTGTTGATCTATAAAAACCATATCATGTTTATAAACTGAAGAAAGCACTCTATGATGTAAAACAAGCCTCCAAAGCTTGGTACGACATATTAAAGGCTTTCTTGCTTAAACATGAATATACCATGTGAATGGTTGATAATAGACTTTTCATGAAGAAATGAAATTCGCATCCCATCATTACTCAAATGTAACCACCGGTAAATTTCCACTTGTATTAATATTCTAACAAAAGAATACTTATCCATTTTCCACGTCTAATTTTTTTTTAGATTAAACGTTTTCAGTTTATCTTATCACAACAACAAACTAATGTGACGTAACTCACATTCTCACCAACACCAACATGTCTTAAGTACGTTTCAAATAAACATTCCTTATATGTCAAGTATAAAAGTTTTCAACTTTTATTTACCACTTTACGTTATTTCGTTAGCATACGATTATTAAACATTCAAACTAAACATTTGCCAATTATTAGAGTTTTCGCAAAACCCTAATTTATTATATATATGATTTTATATATTTAAATTATAAATGTTAAAGTACAATACTTTGAAGCATGAGTACAAGTCTATAATGCATAGAAACCTTAACTTTAATTTCATTATGAACCTAAGTATACACATTTTAAAGCACGCCTTACAAAACTATAATACATTAACCTTGAACTTGATTTTCTCATAATATCATAAGCCTAATGTACAACTTCCTAAAGCTCATGGTACAAGTATATAATGCATAAACTCAAAATATATTTATTTCATCACGCGACCAAGTAACCAAACAAGGATTGCACCTCGCATATTTCAGGTCTATTTGTAAATATTTAATGCCAATTATTATTACGTTTTTATTAAATGATATTACTTTTAGTAACGATCACAAAAGTTTAATCGTGTGAATTTTACTCACGACCAACACAAGATTAGGATGAGTCTATATATTCAAAATACTCAAATTCATCAATAGTCATATTTTATATGAACTATTGCCACTTTGTTATTTTTACATTATACTCTTTACGTAATACGAGTACTCAAACTTATGTTATTAGGTTTTATCAACGTATACGCTCTCCGTTAAACTTATCACACGTCTAATATAATTAGTTGGAGTATATTGATAAACTTTGACATTTTTATAAGTATTATACTTTTATGTTACCCGGTTTTAAGTTTCGTGACTTAAGGACTTAACGTTATTAATTACCGGGATCAAACTACACCTTAAACTATTAATATGTGTGTATAATTATGCCACATAGCCAAATCTCAGGCAAACCATATGTATATAATCCTATGGCATGCAACTGATCATATATTATATACATAACATACGTGACATGTAAACTAACCATATATCTGTGTGTAGGAAATTCTGCCATATATATATATATATGTATATATATATATATATATATATATATATATATATATATATATATATATATATATATATATATATATATATATATATATATATATATATATTACAGTGCTCCATAATCATGCGTGTATAATTCTTTTACTATAACATGCCATAAACTAATCATATATGAACGTGTATGCATATTCTCCATAAAATCATATATGAACGTGTATGCATATTCTCCATAAAATCATATATGAACGTGTATGCAAATTCATCCATAAAGACCCTAGATGTACGTTGCCATATGACTCTATATATATATGCATACCATACGTGTTCTTACAAGACCTTCAAATTAACATGCATGGTTCGAATTCTTACAACTCAATCACATATACATGGATGCTACCTAGCTACAACATTTACCATACAATTTCATATGGTATATATATATATATGCACGTCTACATATATCCTTAAACTAGTGTACAAGGCTTGATCTTTGTGGCTACATATATACGATCTAACACACACGCTTTTTGTTCATCCTTTACTTTCAAACTTAAAAAACAAACCCACACACTCTCAATAATACTGAAATCAATCCCTAAAGGAAGATTGTACTCTAAAAATGGAGTTGGAAAGCTTTGGTTCAAGTTCTAAATCGATTGGGAACTTATTCCTATTAGCCGATCCAAAATTAATTACCATAAGGTTTTGTAAGTGTTCTAACTTCTTGTAATCCTTGTTACATACTCTTATACCATTAGTATATGTTTATAAGTAGACAATATGTTAATAACAAGATCAAACATGATTTTTCTTTCTTTTCTTTCCTTAACGAGAAAAACCAAACATCCTCTTTCAATTTGATTTTAAAGCCCATAAGCTAATTTATAAGCGAATAAGCTTCCCACAGCTTATTCCCAATATAAAATAACTTATATTAATAAGCCATGACATGCTATATATTTTTCTAAAAACAAAAACGCAAATTTACAAAAATAAGGACTAGAAATGTAACGACAAGCATGCATGGGGTAAAAATACTAAACTTATTATTCTTGGTTCAAAACTGTAAATTTAGTTAATAATAAAGAATAAGGACTATGCATGTAAATTGCAAAATGCATGGAGGGCCTGTTTTGCCAAATTTTTACAGCTATATATAAAAGGGATTAGATTTAAAAATTAATTAATGCTTGGGGATAAAAAGTGTAAATAATGATATATAAATTACAAAAAGGACACCGGTGCATATTATATATTTAACCAAGGGGTAAAAAGCGTAACTTTTGGAAAGTACAAGGTAAAAACTGTAAATTGCGACTTCTGAAACTGAAATAATTAAATATCAAGGTAGAAACGGTAAATTTTCAGGAAGTGTGAATATAAAGTTAAATTTTATACTTTTGAACTAAAAATATAAAACTTTTAAGTTTTGGGTAGGAAGTGTAAATTTTTATAACCTAAGGGTTAATTTTGTAACTTCATAATATTTTTGAAATACTTATATTTACAAACTTATGTAGTCAAAGTTTTATAAAAACTTTCATATAAGATTTAAAAACGACAATATCAAAATATAAATAACGATGCTATTTTCAACTGAATAATAAATCGAATTGCTCAAAAACAAATAATACAAACTTCTTAGCAACTTAACGTTCACCAAACTTAAAATAGTTAGAAATAAATATTTTAACTTATCATGTGCTAACCTATATTAAATCTTAAACGATTTCATTATTAAATCTCGATAAAAAATTACATACACACAAGTTATATGGGTATATAACTTTATTTTTGAAATTTAAGCATTTGCCACACAAGTAACAATGATACAAATACTTTTCAAACATTGTCTTTTGAACATTAAAGTCATGAACATAAACCCTCAAAATCTAAGGTTTACCGTATCAATTTAGGTAGCGTGATTTGAGCCGTTCCCATCCACACTTGACATATCTATATCTGGACTACTATACCACCAAGGTGAGTTCATGACCCCTATTTTCAATTATTTCGTACTATCTTTGGGGGAGATACATGCTCTTTTTACTTACAACTCTTTTCATAAACATTCTACTCGATTTATGAAACACTATATTTGTTTACTGAAACTTATTACTTGTTGAACACAAGTATTTTCTGTATGCTATCCTGATTAATATTGCCTAAGACACACTTTTGCCATTAAAAGTCCCTCATATCATGAGCCATTAATCACTTGCGAGTGAACGCGAATTTAGTGAATAGATCTATTGGAGGTTGACAGCCCATTTATGTTAGCCGGATAGATAGCCTTTGTGCTAGCCGGATTGATAGCCAAATGCACTTTATTTGAGAAAACAATAGGAAGTTGGCAAGCTCCTACCCGAGGGCATTTTACTTACATCATCCTTATGATGTCAGTAATTTATATAATTTTTATGATATCACACACGTTAACGTTTGAGTTCATGAGACTTAGAGCGATAACATGGTACTGTAATGATACGGTACTACTACTACTGAATTTATGGGTGCAACAACCGGGCCCATTATCTAATAAACTTGAAACTTTTGTCCAACTGATAGCTAAGGGTGTAAAACAACGTAGCCCACTATTCATTTTATCGATATTTGTATTTATTGCAATTATCACTCAAACTCGAAACTACAAAAATCAACTTCTTTACTTATAAACTCTATGAACTCAACAACCTTTGTGTTGACACTTTTAGCATGTTTATCTCAGGTCTATAATGAACGAGGATGGCACGGAGGGGCACAGATACAGATAGAAGGCTAAAATCTAATTATCATTCGAAACTTATTTAACAAAATGTAAAACTACGGGGACCTCATTTTGTAAACTCTGATATTTAAAAAATTCGAATGATAAATCTTTTAAAACGACTCAATTAGAGTTTGTTTTCTATTATTATAACTGTTGTGCCATCGAGTAACACCTAGCTTGAATTTCGCTGCGTATCACAAAATTGGGGGTGTTACAGATTGGTATCAGAGCTATAGTTATAGAGAAACGGGTCTAATTGAGACCTAAACTATAACTGCTTTTAACATTTTACAGCCTTTCACTCTCCGTGCCTTCCATCCTCAAGATGATTATGTGACTTCTAGGTAATTTATGCTACATAAACACTTTAGTATATTGATATATGTACATATTCGACATACATTCGATCACTTTATACAAAAAACGGAATCAACTTACTTGCGTATGCCTATTCTAAGGCATCAGGACTCAATCACATTTCCTCGAGCATGTACTTACTTCTATATTTTTTCAATTCACGAAACCTTCCAAAGACATTGTGGGTTGCACAATTCTTACCTTATCTACGTTAAATATAAACTTACCAACTATTTTGAGTACTATGTCAACTTTCCTTGATTATCTTACTCCCATCTCTAGAGATGAGTGTAAATATTCCTTCCGTACTCTCGGAACACCTACACACTAAATTACCTTATCAATTAAGTATGAGTGTTGAGTCAGAAATTCTTAAGTAGGATGATTTACAATGTCTTTATTTAAATGGATTGAGACGCCTTTTTATTTAAACAAAGAAATTATGAATCACCGAACCATAAGTTTATACTTCTTTATTTACATTGTTTGGGATGCCTCTCTATGTAAGTAATGAATTATAAATGAGTGGGCTTATTTGTATCTGAAATGACATGAGTACGAACTCGAGGATCACAATAATTCATAAAAATATATGAAAAACACAAATAACGTAAATTTTATTAGAATCCACGAATATTAATACATAACGATATAATTAGCATCGATAGTGCTAATGTTACAAAGATCACTAAGTAAGGTATAGAATCACCAATTGGTTGACCCGCCAAGCCAATGAAAAACACCACAACACCTACGAGAGCGAGAACCACGACAGGATGTAACACCTTGAGTATTATGTACGATAAATACAAACAAATCATTAACGCGGTATCAAAAGGCATGGTCTTATGCATAAAAACAAACAAATCTTATTATTTCATTAAAGATTACATGGAAACACAACAAATATTTATTTCAACACTCCTACTATCTATTACCCCCATATTTTATCCACGCCGATGACTAGAACCACGAGTGGTACGAGAATCACTAAAACCCCAGACAAAAATTCATAATCTTCATATGGAGCGTAGGCCAAGTAGATGGCAGCGGCAACAACATACACAATCGCAAGGATGGTAATAACATGCGGCATTTTGAAAAATTAATGAGAGAAATATGGGTGGTGGAAGAATGAAAAATTAAAATGGGGTATTTATAAAAATAAAAGTAGCCGTTGGGCTACTGTTCATAGCCGTTGAGCTACTGTTCATGACCGTTTGAAATTACTGTTCATAAAAAAAAAAAAAAGGAACAAACTAATTTATCATCTACAAAAGCTGAAATTCAACAACTTTCTCTACATTCATCAAGTTCTCATCCGAAATCTTCATTTTTAAAAACAGTTTTCGACGTCAATAATTTGATTTTCACAAAACAAGTAATTAGGAACCGCGTTATTTTCAATACTAATTATCAAAACATGATAAAACTTATAAAATAACAATCTTCATTCAAAATGAATTTTTTCAAAATTTATTAAACCTTCGGAATAGTATTTTTCTCATGTAATAAAATAATTCTAACTTATAAATTTTCACAAGTGAAACCAGAATCAAATCTGCTCACCTAGTCACATGATTAACATAAATCAAATCAGGAGAAACATTTATGTGATAAAACACTCAGAGGAAATTTAGTACAATGAAACGACAATTTAAGATACCTCACTAGTTAGCTCGTAAACCAATTGATACAAGGAACTACATTTTTTAACTTCTAACACGGACTGAATCGCGGGACGAGATTCCATTTAAGGGGGTGAGACAGTAACCACCGGTAAATTTCCACTTATAATAATATTCTAACGAAAGAATACTTATCCATTTTCTACGTCTATTTTTTTTAGATTAAACGTTTTCAGTTTATTTTATCACAACAACAAACTAATGTGACGTAACTCACATTCTCACCAACGCCAACATGTCTTAAGTACGTTTCAAATAAACATTCCTTATATGTCAATTATAAAAGTTTTCACATTTTATTTACCACTTTACGTTATATCATTAGCATACGATTATTAAACGTTTAAACTAAACATTTTCCAATTATTAGAGTTTTCGCAAAACCCTAATTTATTATATATATGATTTTATATATTTAAATTATAAATGTTAAAGTACAATACTTTGAAGCATGAGTACAAGTCTCTAAAGCATAGAAACCTGTTGGGAATTAAATTAAGAAGTTAGTACGGTTCTTTATATGTTAGTACGGTTGAAGAATACAAGAACAGTTAGTACTGCTGATGAAGAGAAGAATACAAGAACAGTTAGTACTGCTGATGAAGAAAAGTTCATACTGCTTACAAGATTAAGGTGAAACCGTATGAAGATAAATATGGAATGGATATGATGTATATCTTATTTGTATAGTATGATACGAATATAGTTTACTTGTAAAGGACTCTTTGTGCTATAAAAAGAGATCCTCAGTTAGGGTTTTATAATTGATATATATACATCCTATACGTACAAGCATTGTTAAGAGCTTCACGTTTAATCGTTCAATATATTGAAAGCAAAGTGTTTGGTTAAACAATTGTCTTGTTTATTATTATTATTGTTACATTCATACGATCATACAATCACCAAACACATATTCTTCTAAGTACTTGGTAGTAAATTCCGCGTGCTATCAAGTATATACTCAAAGTATCCCCAACACAACGTGTGTGTTTAGATCTGGTCAAGTGGTATCAGAGCCAAGTTTCTGATACTTTGAGTTTAGAAGATCCAGAAGTATTTACTCACTAGCAACCAAGAAGATGGACATGGAGACACCTCAAACCTCAATCCTTGCTAAACTCCCCATGCTGAAACAGAATGAATACGATTTATGGCGGCTCAGAATAGAGCAATATTTCATGGTGCAAGACTATGCATTATGGGATATCATTATCAATGGTGATTCCTTCAAACCAATTGCTGTTGAAGAAACACGTGCTGATGGTTCCAAGATCACAAAGCTTAACACTGAACCAGTTACAAACGAGGAGAGAATCAAAAAGAAGAATGATCAGAAGGCTAGGAATTTGTTACTAATGGCAATTCCTAATGATCAAGTGCTGAATTTTAGCCATTACGAGACTGCTAAAACTCTTTTTGAAGCAGTGGTGGAAAGATTTGGTGGCAATGAAGCTACCAAGAAGGCACAGAAAACCCTCCTTAAGCAAAGTTATGAGAACTTCACTGCATCAAACAATGAAACTTTGGACCATATCTTTAATAGGCTTCAAAAGATCATCAGTCAACTTACTGTGTTGAAGATTGTAATTCCACAGGAAGACCTCAACATGAAGTTTCTAAATAGTTTACCTGCTGAATGGAACACTTATGTTGTGGTTTGGAGCAATAAACCAGAGCTGGAGAAAATGACAATGAATGAGCTTTACAACAATCTTAAGATTGTTGAGCAGAAGGTGAAGAAGAGTGGTAACACCAGTTCTAATTCAGGGAATATGGCTTTTGTATCTTTTTCAAACAGTTCGAATCATGAAGATGAAGAAACAGTTGGTACTGCTAAACCAACAGTTAGCACTGCTAGTGTAAAAACTAGTACTGCTGGATTGACTGAAGAGACCATATATGCATTTGTGTCAGAACAGTCTGGTGGGTCTAAGATCTTTAATGAAGATCTTCTTCAAATTGCTGAAGATGATTTGGAAGCTATGAATTTAAAGTGGCAGTTGGCTTTGATAAGCATCAGGGCTAAGAAGTATTACCAAAGGACTGGGAATAAGATTACCTTCAATGGAAGAGATATTGCTAGGTATGATAAGTCTAAGGTCGAATGCTTTAATTGTCACAAGATGGGGCACTTTGCCAGGGAATGTAGAGGTCCAAGACAACAAAGCAACCAGGGTCAAGGGTTTAAGAATCAGTAAAGAACAAGGAGAACATTTAATGTTGAAGAGCCTTCTTCCAAGGCTATGGTAGCTGTAGATGGAGCCGGATTTGATTGGAGCTTCATGGAGGAAGAAGAGGAACCAGCTAACTTGGGTTTGATGGCTTTCTCAGACTCTGAGGTTCATATACTTCAAAAATGCTCAAACTCTTGTCGTGCTTTAAAAGATTATGAAAATGTTAAGAAACAGTATGATGATCTTAGAGTAGAATTTAATCAAGTAAATTCTAGTCTGACAAATCATAAAAGAGGACTAGCTGTTTTGGAAAAACAAATTGTGTTTTATAGACAGAATGAGTCAAACTTCTCTGATGAGATAGGTGTTTTAAAGAGGGAATTGCAAATAAAAGATAATAAAATGAGTGGACTTGTATATGAACTAGAGAAGCTTAAAAAGGAAAATGAAAACATCCAGTTAAGTGTAGATACTCTTGAACATACTTCAAACGGAGTTAAGAAGATAGTAGAGAGTCAAATACTTAACAAAGCTAAATCTGGTTTAGGCTATAAGTCAGTTGCACCCCCTCTTAGAGGAATGTTTGTTCCACCAGGAATTGATTTAGCTCATACAGGTTTAGAAGAGTTTAAGGATATGGATTTTCCTGGATATGGTGTTAAGATTAGTGAGAATCCTGTTAAATTTGTTAAGGCAGAAGATTCTTTTGTGAGTGCTAGTGATAAATCTCTTTCTGAGGAAAAGATGTCCTCTGATAGGAACTCAGATGCACCAACTATTGAGGATTGGACATCTGATGATGAGGATGTAGAGATTAAGGACAAACCTAGTGTTGTTAAGGTAGAAGTTAAACATGCTCCTAAAGTGGTTAAGACTGAAAACATAAAACCAGTTAGGAAAAGTGTTCGATATGCTGAGATGTATAGGACTAAGAACATATCACCAATTTCTGAGGGTAGTCATAGGAACTGGAATCACTCAAAATCTAAGAAATTGGATGATAAGTTTGATATGATTTGAAAAGTGTGCTTTGTTTGTGGAAGTTTTGATCATATGGCTGCTTATTGTGATTCTAACCCATGGAAAAAGAAGGTCTCTGGGAATACAAGGGTGAATAGGAACAATGCTAGGGTAACTCAAAACAGTCCAACTAGATTGACAAGCCCTAATGCAAATCATAAGATGTCACCCAAAGCTGTTATGTTAAAGACTGGCATCAAAACAGTTTCAACTGCTAGTCAAAATAAGTGGTTTAATAACAAGCAAACTGTTTCAAGTGCAAAACAATTTTCAAATCATGCACAAACAGTTAAAAGGCATTTTTATGAGAAAACATCAATGACCAATCAGAAGTGGGTGCCTAAATTTAAACAAGCAGTTCCAACTGCTAGACCAGCAAATCCTACTGCTAGGCACTTAAATGTTAAGGGAAAAAGGGGCAATGCTATCAAGGCATCAGCACATTGGGTTAGAAATTCTACCAAACCCAATGGTGCATCAAAGACCTCCAACAAGTTTTCTCATCTTGATGCACAAGGCAGATCCAAACCAGTAATGGTTTGGATCCCCAAAAGAAACTAACACCTTTATTTTGTGTGCAGGAACATCCTTCAAATGGTAAAGAAGATAGAGGATATTCAGACAGTGGATGTTCAAGGCACATGACTGGCAACATGTCATATCTTTCAGACTTTATTGCTCTGGATGGAGGACCAGTTGTCTTTGGTGGTGGTATTGGAGGAAGGATTACTGGTAAAGGGGTAATTAAAACTGGTAATCTTGATTTTGAAAATGTGTATTATGTACCAGAACTTAAGTACAATCTTTTTAGTGTATCACAAATTTGTGATAAACAGAACAAAGTTTTATTTACTGATACTGATTGTCTTATTCTTTCTCCTGATTTCAAGCTACCTGATGAAAGTCAAGTATTGCTTAAAATCCCTAGAAAGGATAATACATACAGTGTTGAGATGAATAAACTAGTTCCTAAGGTTGGACTTACTTGTCTTGTTGCAAAAGCCACATTGGAAGAATCAATATTGTGGCACAGAAGGCTTGGTCATGTTAATTTTAAAACCATTAACAAAATTGCTAAAAATGGGTTGGTAAGAGGTTTACCAAACAAAACTTTTCTCAATGACCAAACTTGTGTTTCTTGCCTTAAAGGTAAGCAACACAGAGCCTCATGTAAGCCAAAGACCCAAAAACTCTATTTCTCAAGCTTTATATATGTTGCATATGGACTTGTTTGGTCCTACCTCTGTGAATAGCTTAAATTTAAGAGATACTGTCTTGTTATCACTGATGATTATAGTAGGTTTTCTTGGGTATTCCTTATGAAAACTAAGGATGAGACTAGTGAAATCCTTAAGACCTTCATTGTTGAAGTAGAAAACCTAGTTGATAAGAAAGTTAAAATAATCAGATGTGACAATGGGACTGAATTCAAGAATTGGGTGATGGATGATTTTTGCAGAGAAAAAGGTATTAAGAGGGAGTTTAGTGTAGCTAGAACCCCACAGCAAAATGGTGTAGCTGAGAGAAAGAATAGGACTCTTATAGAGGCTGCTAGGACAATGTTAACTGACTCTAAGCTACCAGTTTCATTTTGGGCTGAAGCAGTTAGCACTGCTTGTTATGTATTGAATAGGGTTTTAGTTGTGCAACCTCACAATAAGACTGCTTATGAGCTTCTTAGAGGTAGAACCCCTGCTTTAAGCTTCATGAGACCTTTTGGTTGCCATGTTACTATCCTTTATACCAAAGACCAACTTGGAAAGTTTGATGGGAAATCTGAGGAAGGTTTCTTTTTTGGTTATTCTCTGCACAGTAAGGCTTTTAGGGTGTACAATACAAGCACCAAGCAAGTAGAAGAAAATCTGCACATAGAATTTTTAGAGAATAAACCAAATGTTGCAGGTGTAGGTCCAGATTGGATCTTTGATATTGACAGTCTTTCAGATTCCATGAATTATGTGCCTATTACAGGTACAAATACTAACCATGATGCAGGTTCAGAGGAGGAAGATGATGATTGCATTTTCATACTAGTCATGGAAGAAAGTCCAGTGAATGAGTCTTCTACAAAGAAAGATGATATTCCTTCATCAAGCGGTGTAGACAAAGAGAAAGATGTTGCTAAAACTACTGGTCAGAATGGTAAAGAAGCTGAGAATCCAACGAGCAGTACAAATGGAGTTAGTACTGCTCAGCCACAAGTTCCAACTGCTGAGCAAAATAGTGATGCTGCAGGACCAAGTCAACCTCATCTTGATTCACCAGTTGATACTGCTTCTCAAGTTGATGAGTTTGATTTCTTTGGAGATGGTCTGTAAAACATGCCTACCAGCTATGCAGCTCCTTCTACTCCCCATACTATTGTACATAGGAATCATCCACTTACCAATATCATAGGAGATGTACAATCTGGAGTCAAGACCAGAAGGCAAATACAAGACCCAGATAATCATGGATTTCTCAGTGTAGTATATGAGGAGAAACATCATGATGATGAGCATGAGTGTATGTTTGTATGTTTTCTATCTCAGGTAGAACCCAAGAATGTGCTAAAGGCTTTAGAAGAATCAAGTTGGGTTGAAGCTATGCAAGAAGAACTGCTTCAATTCAAAATTCAGAATGTATGGGTTCTGGTTGATCTACCTAAGGGAATGAGAGTGATTGGTACAAAGTGGGTATTCAGGAACAAGAAGGATGAGAGGGGCATTGTGATAAAGAACAAAGCAAGATTGGTTGCTCAAGGCTATACTCAGGAAGAGGGTATAGATTATGAGGAAGTTTTTGCTCTAGTTGCCAGGATTGAAGCAATAAGATTATTTCTTGCTTATGCTTCATTTATGGGGTTTATGGTCTATCAAATGGATGTGAAAAGTGCCTTTCTGTATGGTACTATTGATGAGGAGGTCTATGTTTCACAACCTCCAAGTTTTATAGACCCAGAGCATCCTGACAAGGTTTATAAGGTGGTGAAAGCTATATATGGATTGCATCAGGCTCCAAGAGCTTGGTATGAAACTCTTGCTAAATATCTTCTGAAGAATGGGTTTCATAGAGGGAAAATTGATCAAACTCTCTTTATTAAAAAGAACAAGGGTGATATTCTACTAGTACAAGTCTATGTAGATGACATCATTTTTGGTTCTACAAAGAAACAGATGTGTAAGGAGTTTGAAAAGCTGATGAAAGACCAGTTTTAGATGAGTTCTATGGGAGAGCTTACCTTCTTTCTAGGTCTTCAAGTACAGCAAAAGCCAGATGGTATATTTATCTCTCAGGATAAATATGTTGGTGAAATGTTGAGGAAATTCCAATTCACAGATGCCAAGGTTGCTAGTACACCAGTTGACAAGGAGACACATTTGCTATTAAAGGATCACAGTGGTGAAGATGTGGATGTGCACATGTATAGATCTATGATTGGGTCTCTGATGTACCTTACATCATCTAGGCCTGACATTATGTTTGCTGTTTGTGCCTGTGCAAGATTCCAAGTAAATCCTAAGGTGTCTCATCTCACAGCAGTAAAGAGAATCTTCAGATACCTTAAAGGTCAACCTAACTTGGGGCTATGGTATCCTAAAGAGTCTGCATTTGATCTAGTGGCATTCTCTGATTCTGATTATGCTGGTGCTAGCATGGATAGAAAGTCTACAACAGGTGGATGTCAGTTCTTGGGTTGTAGATTAATTTCTTGGCAGTGTAAGAAGCAGACTATGGTGGCCACATCTACTACTGAAGCAGAATATGTGGCAGCAGCAAGTTGTTGTGCTCAAGTTCTTTGGATTCAAAACCAGATGCTTGATTATGGGTACAATTTCTTAAACACAATTATACATATAGACAATAGCAGTACAATGTGTATCATTAAGAATCCAGTTCAACATTCAAAAACTAAACATATTGAAATTAGACATCATTTTATAAGAGACTGTGCTGAAAAGAAGTTAATAAAAGTTGTTAAAATACACACTGATGACAACTTCGCTGATCTCTTAACAAAAGGTTTTGATGTAAGCAGATTTTAGTACTTGGTAACAGGTATTTGAATGCTTAATCCTTCAAAAGATTAATGTCTAAATGTTTTTGGTTTTTGTACTGCTAGTTGTGCTATTTGTATAGTTAGTACTGCTTGGTAATTTTTGGTACTGTTAGTCAATTGTGATACCTGTTAAAAGAGAATATTGTGTATTGTGTTTTCTTTGGTTTTGGACTAAAATTTCAGGTTAAGAAAAGCTTTTTTCTTTGGATTGTGCTTTGGAAAGTATGGTGGTTTGGATTGTCAAGTGTGTATGCTTGTCACACAACAAATGGTAATTGATTCACCATGTCTAACCAACATAAGAATCAACTAGTCCAGATCAAACGGTTTCTGGTAAAGACTACTCAAATCCGTTTATGGTTGACAGTTTACCAAAAACTGGTTGGTTATCAACTCACCAAATCTAAGTGTGAAGAGTTGGCTAGTCCATAGCAAACGGCTATTGGTAAAGACATGTCAAATCCGTTCATAGCTGATAGTTTGCTAAAAACTATAAGTGGACAAAAATGTTTTCAAATCCACATTAAACTTACAACTTGATTTTATCTCTGAAAACTTTTTGCTAACAGTTTGTACTGCTGGCTTCACCAGTTTGTACTGATTGTTCAAACTTAGTTCCTACTGAGTTTATGCTCTGTGACACACCTCTCTCAGAAGGTCATACATCTGGAAGTGTTGAGAGCAGTTTGAAACTAAACAACTAAATTGATGGTAACTTGTACAAATTGTCATATTGGATGCTGAGCTTGAATGTCATATGTTCTAATTCATCTGATGGTGAAGATTCTTCCAAACAGGGGAGGAATAAAGTTTGTTCTAGTTGCTGTTAAAGATGATTATGTAATTCAGGGGAGGAATTAAGAGTCAGAGATGAATTATAAACAGGTGCATAAAATTTATTCATTACAGAGGTGGATTCATTACATATAAAAAAACCAACAAAACCAACCAACTCCTAACATCACAAACCAATCAACTACCAACACACAAACCTAAACCAATCTAACACATAACCACTACTCAAGCTTCCTTTTGCCTTTCTCCTTGAAGTCTGGCATGGATTTGTGAACTCCTTTGCCATTGATTGAGTTCCACACTTTCCAACTAGGAAGTCCCAAAACTTGTTTGTCAGGTCTTGGAAGTGGTTGATGTTTTTCGGGCACTTGTACCTTACTCATTTTTGCCACAGCTTTCTCTATCTCTCTTGTCAATACAACTGACAGTGGAAGTGCTTGTTGATCATCATCATCAGAGGAAGTTAAAAGGTCATCATCAGAAGATACTTCTTGAGCTTTTGGAGATGGGTTTCTGATAGTCAGATTAGTGTAGTTTGGTGGAAAGTAAGATCTCCATCCATCACTTTCTGAATCTGAAGATGAATCTGATGAAATCTCAACAATATTTGGATTGGATGAACTCATTGGGTTTGATAGTTGTGATTTGAAGAATGATGGGTTATATTGAGAATTTAAGGCTTTTTATAGAACCAATGGAATTTTAAAGCAATTAAATGCAGGGTTGGTATTAGCAATTAAATTCTTTGGGTTGGTATTTAGAATTAATTCCTTATAGGAATAAATTTATTTATGGTAATTTTTGAGGAGTTGACCAAAAAGAGTACGATATGTGAAGAAAATTCCCAAGTGTATTGAGATTAAAGATAAGTGTTTGAAAGAATCCACCCCATCAACATAAGCAGAAGTTTAATTTAAGAAACTTGTTGATTTGCATAGAAATCATAAGTTTAGGGGAGGATTGTTGGGAATTAAATTAAGAAGTTAGTACGGTTCTTTATATGTTAGTACGGTTGAAGAATACAAGAACAGTTAGTACTGCTGATGAAGAGAAGAATACAAGAACAGTTGGCACTGCTGATGAAGAAAAGTTCGTACTGCTTACAAGCTTAAGGTGAAACCGTATGAAGATAAATATGGAATGGATATGATGTATATCTTATTTGTATAGTATGATACGAATATAGTTTACTTGTAAATGACTCTTTGTGCTATAAAAAGAGATCCTCAGTTAGGGTTTTATAATTGATATATATACATCCTATACGTACAAGCATTGTTAAGAGCTTCACGTTTAATCGTTCAATATATTGAAAGCAAAGTGTTTGGTTAAACAATTGTCTTGTTTATTATTATTGTTACATTCATACGATCATACAATCACCAAACACATATTCTTCTAAGTACTTGGTAGTAAATTCCGCGTACTATCAAGTATATACTCAGAGTATCCCCAGCACAACGTGTGTGTTTAGATCCGGTCAAAACCTTAACTTTAATTTTATTATAAACCTCAGTATATACATTTTAAAGTATGCCTTACAAAACTATAATACATTAACCTTGAACTTGATTTTCTCATAATATCATAAGCCTAATGTACAACTTCCTAAAGCTCATGGTACAAGTATATAATGCATTAACTCAAAATATATTTATTTCATCACGCGACCAAGTAACCAAACAAGGATTGCACCTCGCATATTTCAGGTCTATTTGTAAATATTTAATGCCAATTATTATTACGTTTTTATTAAATGATATTACTTTTAGTAACGATCACAAAAGTTTAATCGTGTGAATTTTAGTCACAACCAACACAAGATTAGGATGAATCTATATATTCAAAATACTCAAATTCATCAATAGTCATATTTTATATTAACTATTGCCACTTTGTTATTTTTACATTATACTCTTTACGTAATACGAGTACTCAAACTTATGTTATTAGGTTTTATCAACGTATACGCTCTCCGTTAAACTTATCACACGTCTAATATAATTAGTTGGAGTATATTGATAAACTTTGACAATTTTATAAGTATTATATTTTTACGTTACCCGGTTTTAAGTTTCGTGACTTAAGGGCTTAATGTTAGTAATTACCAGGATCAAACTACACCTTAAACTATTAATATGTGTGTATAATTATGCCACATAGTCAAATCTCAGGCAAACCATACGGATATAATCCTATGGCATGGAACTGATCATATATTATATACATACCATGCGTGACATGCAAACTAACCATATATGTGTTTGTAGGAAATTCTGCCATATATATATTACATTGCTCCATAATCATGCGTGTATAATTGTTTTACCATAACATGCTAGAAACTAATCATATATAAATGTGTATGCATATTCTCCATAAAATCATATATGAACGTGTATGCATATTCATCCATAAAGATCATATATGAACGTTGCCATATGACTATATATATATATATATATATATATATATATATATATATATATATATATATTTAATATATATATATATATATATATATATATATATATATATATATATATATATATATATATATATATATATATATATATATGCATACCATACATGTTCTTATAAGACCTTCAAATTAACATGCATGGTTCGAATTCTTACAACTCAATCATATATACATGCATGCTACCTAGCTACAACATTTACCATACAATTTCATATGGTATATATATATATATATATATATATATATATATATATATGCACGTCTACATATATCCTTAAACTAGTGTACAAGGCTTGATCTTTGTGGCTATATATATACGATCCAACACACACCCTTTTTGTTCATCCTTTGCTTTCAAACTTAAAACACAAACCCACACACTCTCAATACTACTGAAATCAATCCCTAAAGGAAGATTGTACTCTAAAAATGTAGTTGGAAAGCTTTGGTTCAAGTTCTAAATTGATTGGGAACTTATTCCTATTAGCCGATCCAAAATTAATTACCATAAGGTTTTGTAAGTGTTCTAACTTATTGTTTGTTACATACTCTTATACCATTAGTATATGTTTATTAGTAGACAACATGTTAATAACAAGATCAAACATGATTTTTCTTTCTTTTCTTTTTTTACCGAGAAAAACCAAACATCCTCTTTCAATTTGATTTTAAAGCCCATAAGCTAATTTATAAGCCATTTAGCTTCCCACAGCTTATTCCTAATATAAAATAACTTATATTAATAAGCCATGACATGCCATATCTAAACTTATAATTCTTGGTTCAAAAATGTAAATTTAGTTGACAATAAAGAATAATGACTATGCATGTAAATTGCAAAATGCATAGAGGGTCTGTTTTGCCAAATTTCTACAACTATATATAAAAGGGATTAGATTTAAAAACTAATTAATCCTTGGGGATAAAAAGTGTAAATAGTGAGTTAATAAATTATAAAAAGGACACCGGTGCATATTATATTTAACCAAGGGTAAAAAGTGTAACTTTTGCAAAGTACAAGGTAAAAACTATAAATTGCGACTTCTGAAACTGTAATAATTAAATATCAGGGTAGAAACGGTAAATTTTAAGGAAGTGAAATTTTATACTTTTGAACCAAAAATATAAAACTTTTAAGTTTTGGGTAAGAAGTGTAAATTTTTATAACCTAAGGGTTAATTTTGTAACTTCATAATATTTTTGAAATACTTATATTTATAAACTTATGTAGTCAAAGTTTTATAAAAACTTTCATATAAGATTTAAAAACGACAATATCAAAATATAAATAACGATGCTATTTTCAATCGAATAATAAATCGAATAGCTTAAAAACAAATAATACAAACTTCTTAGCAACTTAACGTTCACCAAACTTAAAATAGTTAGAAATAAATATTTTAACTTATCATGCACTAACCTATATATGGGTATATAACTTTATTTTTGAACTTTAAGCATTTGCCACACAAGTAACAACGATACAAATACTTTTCAAACATTGTCTTTTGAACATTAAAGTCATGAACATAAACCCTCGAAATCTAAAGTTTACCGTATCAATTTCGGTAGCGTGATTTGAGCCGTTCCCATCCACACTTGACATATCCATATCTGGACTACTATATCACCAAGGTGAGTTCATGACCCATATTTTCAATTACTTCGTACTATCTTTTGGGGAGATACATGCTCGTTTTACTTACAACTCTTATTCATAAACATTCTACTCGATATATGAAACACTCTATTTGTATACTGAAACTTATTACTTGCTGAACACAAGTATTTTCTGTATGATATCCTGATTAATATTGCTTAAGACACACTTTTTCCATTAAAAGTCCCTCATATCATGAGCCATTAATCACATGCGAGTGAACGCGAATTTAGTGAATAGATCTATTGGAGGATGACAGCCCATTTGTGTTAGCCGGATAGATAGCCTTTGTGTTAGCCGGATTGATAGCCAAATGCACTTTATTTGAGAAAACAATAGGAAGTTGGCAAGCTCCTACCCGAGGGCATTATTAGTTACATCATCCTTATGATGTCAGTAATTTATATCATT
Source organism: Artemisia tridentata subsp. tridentata (assembly GCA_021014915.2). Taxonomy (NCBI): domain Eukaryota; kingdom Viridiplantae; phylum Streptophyta; class Magnoliopsida; order Asterales; family Asteraceae; genus Artemisia; species Artemisia tridentata. The sequence continues at coordinate 110,044,873 of CP139503.1, read as the reverse complement.
TTTATGATATCACACACGTTAACGTTTGAGTTCATGAGACTTAGAGCAATAACATGGTACTGTAATGATACGGTACTGCCACTACAAAATTTATGGGTGCAATAACGGGGCCCACTGTCTAATAAACTTGAAACTTGTTTTCAACTGATAGCTAAGGGTGTAAAACAACGTAGCCCACTATTCATTTTATCGATATTTGTATTTATTGCAATTATCACTCAAACTCGAAACTACAAAAATCAACTGCTTTACTTATAAACTCTATGAACTCACCAACCTTTGTATTGACACTTTTAGCATGTTTATCTCAGGTCTATAATGATCGAGGATGGCACGGAGGGGCATGGATACTGATAGAAGGCTAAAATCTAATTATCATTCAAAACTTATTTAACAAACTGTAAAACGACGGGGACCTCATTTTGAAAACTCTGATATTTAAAAAATTCGAATGATAAATCTTTTAAAACGACTCAATTAGAGTTCGTTTTCTATTATTATAACTGTTGTGCCATCGAGTAACACCCAACTTGAATTCCGCTGCGTATCACAAAATTGGGGGTGTTACATAAAATATTTGTCGACGATAATTATATAAGAATCAACTTGTCCAGAAATGTACAATGATAGTTCAAAGATCATGCGTTATAAGTTTGAGATGAGCATGATGAGCGAGTTAAGTTTCTAGTTCTCATATAATACTATTTGAAGATAGTATCTTCTTAAATCTAAGTATACTTAAATATGTATGTATGTACATATATATATATTATATATATATATATATATATATATATATATATATATATATATATATATATATATATATATAAGAAATTTAACTTAGAACAATCTTAATCGATGAAAACGCCTATGTCCGTGGAGACGAATCTCACAAGAGACGATGAAGGTGAGTACGCGGATAGTACTAAGTTTAGGGGCATGATAGGTAATGTATTCTACCTAACGGCAAGTAGGCCCGATATCATATCTAGTGTCTGTCCTTGTGCTCGCTTCTAAGAAGGATCCCAAAACTTCTTACCTTGAAGCGTTTAAGTATCTTCCGATGCATTAAAGGCGCTATACACTTGGGATTGTAATATCCCAAGGAGACTAGTATAGAAACTATCGTCTATACCAACTCTGATAATGCGGGAGATCATGTGGATCGAAAAAGTAAGATTGACGTTGTTATTCATGGGTTGTTATCAAACTTCTTGGTTCCCCAGGAAACAAACGACTCTTGCTATCTCCAGGACCGAATCCGAATACGTAAGCACCGAAAAGGCATGACAACAAGCACTATGGATGAAACAAGCTCTAATCGACTGCGACATCCATCTCAACGACATTCCTATGAAGTGCGACAACCGAGGTGCAATTAACTTGACCAAGAACCCCGTGCAATGCTCATGTACGAAGCACATCAAAGTACATCATCTCCTCCGTCGTGATAATGCCCAAAGAGGAAACATTTCTATCGAAAAGTTTCCCTCAAAGGACAACATCGTCGATATCCTAATCAAACCTCTCAAACGAGAATCCTCTAACTATCTTCGTCTAGGTCTAAGAATGATGGAACACATTCCATGAATTTCACAATTCCCATGTGTTCAAGTACGTCCTTCACATCCCTCTTATGGCTACTTGAATATTTCACTGGAAATATTGAAGTCATCTCTTATGTCTCGTCTCATGACTTTTTAAATATTTCACTGGAAATAATAAGTAATCATTCACATCCCTCCAATGACTATTTACGTATTTCCTTGGAAATATCAAAGTCATCCTTTCACGTCTAGCTTCATCGTTCAAATACCAATGGACTCATTTCGTAAAAGAGTTTATGACTATCTATTTCATTGGAAATATTAAAGTCATACCTCGTATCACTCTAATGACTACCTATGTATTTCCTCAGAAATATTAAAGTCATCTCTTGTCGTCTAGCCTAGTCGTTTTTGTTAAAAGAGTTTATTAGGTATAAACTCTCCCCTCGCGTCAAAAAGTCTTACTAATTAAGTAAGATTAATTCATCAAAAATCAAAATGGGACAAAAATCAATCTATGTAGTGCACGACACCACTAAAGTGGCACAACACCACTAAACATTAGTGGTACCGTGCATCTGATAGTCCCGTTCTCTTCCTCTTTCCCTCTGCATACTCATTCAAAACAAAACACCAACTTCCCTTTTTGCTGTCAAAACCAAATATCACACCCTAATCCAATTACACTCTTGTAAATCAAGATCGAGGCATTGCATTTAAAGATTATCAATCACTACATCTTAGCTAACATCAATTGTAAGTAAATTAACTTTAATTTCTTTCTAATTTGAGTCTAGGGTTTGTTCATATATAGAAAATTGAATTGGGGCTTTTCAATTTTGATTGAATTTTTATGCAATTAAGACTAGGATTAGACAATGTATAACTTACATGATTCCCTAAACATAGGATTTGCATAAACCCATTTATAATATATACCTTAGTCCGAATTTCACTATTTAAATTGAAATTAGATTAAATATTTCTAGTTGAATCATGTCTAGGACACTTAAAATTGGATTAGGAATCATTAACATTCAAGCTTTTCAACTTTAAGATTTTTGGCGCCAAATTGTCACATTAGCCAAACACCCCAATTCCATTATTTTCGAAAATTCTCACACATCTAGGATCATGAAATATTTTTCATGCATTGTTGATGCAAACTAAAAACGTTTTTGCATGCATATATGATCTCACAAATATTGATCGAATTACATAACTAATATGCATTCTTCGACATATTTGTTTGAGAAAAAGTGAAGTTTGGAGCGTTTGGGTAATCTCATTATTTTTGTTTTAGAGTCGAGATTACTGCACCTCCACATTGTTTGCATATAGGCACACACACTAGAGATGTGATCATCAATAATACAAAAGTTAACACATATATACTTATATATTTTTGTAGGTAACAATGCCTCGTAACGATTATCAAGACACCAAATCCTATATTCCTTCACTAATCAATGATCCAAACATTCCTGATGAGCAAAAAGCTTATCTTCAAAAAGTCCAACATCGATATATACACGAAGGACATGTAGTCGATGCTTATTTATCTCCTTTGAATGGCATAAATGTATGCTTTCCAGCAATCGATTTTGATTGTTTATATAAAATAAATGTTCAAATTTGTCCTCGTTTCATCCTTGAGTTCTATAGTCGTGTTCGTACCTTCAATGATCTCGAGGGCAATGTCTTCCTAGATTTTTGGATTCAAAATCAACATATCGTTTTGTCCATCACCGAATTTGGTGACATTCTAGGTGTTCCTTCCTATGGTTAATGTTCCTACACAGAAGACCATTCCTTAGAGTCCCTTTACTATCATCTTAAAAGTGAAGGTCCATATCTAACCAAAATTCCCGATCTTCAAAGCATAAAGCATGTGGAAAACTAGAAGGGGGGTTTAATAGTTTTTACCGTTTTAAACTTTTCTTCGCTTTGTATACTTAACGTGATTTCAAAGTAAAGCAAACAATCAAGCAATATATATAAAGCAAGTAAGGAAAGTGTAAAACCCTAAAATGATCAAACCACACAACACGGATGTTTATAGTGGTTCGGCTACAAGGACTCTCTTCCTTGCCCTACTCCACTCCTCGAGCCTCTAACTAGAGAGTTTTTCTTCACTAAGAAACAAGCTCCCTTCTAGGCGGAGAAAACCTTTACACGTTGCTTACTCTTTATCTGGTACTAAGCTAAACACCGAGTTCTTTACAAGGGTACAACTACTCCCATTGGTTCTTTAACAAGGGTACAACCACTCCCGTTACTCTATGTGTTTTGAGGACTAAAACACTAACCGAACTCTACTGAATGAATGGTATAGACAACGATGTGTGAATGATGCGTGGTTTTGCAACCTTACAACAGGTTTTACCTCTCGAGGGATCTCAAGAGGCTTACAACCCCACCAGGCAGTGTACCTGACCGATGTAGTATAGTGTAGTGGTAAGTACGGGGGATTGATCGTTCTCCACAGGGAATAGTGTTCGTTAGGTGTGAAAGACTACTCTAATTAGGTCTAAGGGTTGAGGAAGATTCTTTTTATGTTTTTATAATTTTTTATGAAAGCAAATAAAATCTCGGGTTTGAAGGAGTGGGCGGAATTAGTTGCTAGTCAACTAACCCAAATAACTACAAATGCAAATAAAATAAAATAACAAAAATGAAAATGTTGGTGGAAACTTATATGTAGAGAAATGTGTTTACTTAGATTTCCTTACTCCCTAACTATCTTTTACCGGTTGATTAGTGTGTATTAGTCGTGTGGATGACGGGTGTATTCCTTAATACCATTCGTGGGGTGGCGTACGTACTTCCCCAACTCTACAAGCTCCTACTTCACTCCTATGTCGAGCCGGCTAGGAAGCTCCTAACATGGGATCACTAGAATTCACTTGTGCATTAAATACAACCATAAAAACCTTTAGTACGCATTTGGTTCATGTTTCTTAAGACGTTCAAGCAAGTTACCGAATAGGAAGTTAGCCAGTTTTCTTAAGCCTAACATAGATAAACAATCATCTAATACAACTAATAACACACTAATAACCAATAATCAATAGCTAGGTTTCATTAGATCTAAGCAAACACAAGATAAATCTAGCCTAACATATTAATCAAAAGACAAGAACAAGATAGAATCAAACAACACATAGACATATTGAATGATTAATTGATAACTTATCTTCAATGTAACATGGAAGATCTCAAGGCAAAAAGCCTTGAAAAAGATGCTAAAATCGTCTTAGGGTTTTCTCCTAAAAATTCCACACTAAGTTCCACACTAATGACAAAAAATTAGAAAACTATATAAGATTTTTGGATCTGACGGCGTCACGTTATGGAGTGTGACGCCGTCACCTCGCCGCTTTTAGGGTTCCCGGATGACCTTCTTGACGCCGTCCCTCTTTAGCTCTCTAAAATCCGTTCTGGCTTATCAAGGCTTGACGCCGTCAGACCTTGAACGTGACGCCGTCCCTCTTTGAATTAAGCCGTGATGCCCTTGATCAGGTTAAAGCGTGACGCCGTCAGAATTCACATGCAATTTTCACTGGCTTATCATGAGTAAATTTCACATCCACCTTTTCTTGCCAAGGCATGACGCCGTCTGGGGTAAAATCTGACGCCGTCAAAGGTAACTTTCAGCCGATTTTTGAGACTTTGTCGTTTTCTTCACTTGAATGCTCCAAAAACGTCCAAAATGCCTCCTTTTCCAGATTTCTCCTCAAAAGTACCTAAAATGACAAAAGGAACGATTTAGGGCAATATTTGATCAAATAAATGCGATTTAGGGCTTAAATGACCCCTTAAAAGCGGTACACTTTTCGCTTCATCAGTGAACACTAACAAATCACACAATATCTAACTATCAAGACTTGCAACAGTGTGTTGAAGCTTGTATGCTTGATCTTCTTTGCTACAAAAGAGAGATCACTACGAATGAAATGAATGAATGAATATATAAATTAAGGTATATGAATGATGATTGTGCTTGAATGATCAACTTGCTATTTATAGGAAAAACTGAGCAGACAAACCACGAATTTGGCGGAACCAAAATCCGGGGTCCGCCAGTTATATGGTTTGGTTCCGCGGGAACATGCCAGCTAAGATATTCCCAAATCTTTCCATATTTTGTCAAGTCTTGTCAAGATCTTACAAAGTCAACTCTTTAGCTTCAAGATCTTTCCAAAATATATTGTAAAGTCAACTAAGATATGTAAATGATGCATGCCATAATGTCATGTGTATTTCCATTTTTAAGAAATAAAAATAAACATTTAAATGTATATATCTATGTAATGTGTAATTCCTAGTGATCATGTGAAATGTAAATGTATTTTAAAAAGCTTGTTACTAAAATGTAAAAGACTTTAACATATACATATGCTTTGCTAAAGATAAACCTTATAATTGTTATTAACAAAATAAAGCAAAGATCGTAAAATATAAATAACGTTTTTAGGATGATATTTGTATTAACAATCTTCCCCTTTTTGTTGATGACAAAACATAATGTTTATTTTTAAGAAATGGTATAAGTAGAGTGAAAGTCTTTTAAAAATATAGATTAAGTTAGTTTTATGCAAGTTTTGAAAACTATTTTAAGCATAAAAACATGTACTGTGATGTTAACAGTGATGTATGAAGTTAATCCTATCTCCCCTTTTTTGTCGAAACAAAAGAAGAAATGCATTGCGGAATGTGGTGAACATTTCTTGATTATAACTCCCTTCAATGATTTTAAGAAGTTAAAGCTCCCCCTTGGATAATACTCCCCCTAATGGGAATAACAACTTCATGATGCATGAATGATCCTACAAAACAAAAGTTAGTGTATTATATGCTCCCCCTTGATCAATGCTCCTCGTTGCTAGGGTACCAACGTATGTGATTTAAGGTTTGTGAATGCTACAAAACAAGGGTTAGTTGTATATGAATCAATCCATCCAAGTAGCATAATGCAAATGTAAAGGCTCAACCAAACATTGTAGTTCAACCCGTTTGACTTTAAAAAGTCAACTAAGTAAAATTGTCCAAACCAATCTCAAAGTTCAAACAAAGATACTTTTATCCAAACATATAGATAATGATGTAAATCAACCAAAATATTATGCCAAATAGTGATCACCTATAAGCATAAATATAACATCCATTAATTGAAAATTTGTTTGTGACATAAGTCACAAAACATGATGTTACAACATTAAAAAGAAAATAACTAAAAATTCTAAAAAGTCCTAAAAGTTCCTATAAAAGGAAACTAGGAAGAAGCTAAAAACTCCTATTATGGAGGATGAGAAAGCGCATTTAGGCGCTCGAGAACGTGGATCAAAATGAATTGCTTTTCGTTTTACAATTCAAGAATCGAAATGTTGGTTCGTTGAACCAAATGAGCGGTCCTCTCGCACATTGTAGCAACCGGCATTTTTAGGGCAATATTTATTTAAAAAACTCGAAATGAGTTGCGGCAGACGATGATTTTCAAAACTTATTTTAATAATAAGTTTCATTTATTATTGCCCATTATACATTTTCGAGCTGTTGGACATCATTTGAACTAAGAATGTGAGAATTTCTTGTGAAACGTGAAAGTAGAGCACAACGCGAATTGGCACGAGTCTAAACCTAATAATACGAGAAATGTTTAGTTTTGATGCGTTTATCAAATATGGACATATTTATAGTCAATCTTAACGGAAAAACTAATCTATAAATAATGGCGCGACTTAGAAAATTTCACGGTCACTATTGGAGTGTCAAACGAGGCTCGAGAATTATAACGGAAAGTTTAGCTAAATGACGACTATGACCCTTACTTGAAATTATACATTTAATCCCAAGGTTAGCTAGGGTTGACACATTTGGTCCTTATGGGGATATGGAGAATATATAAACCCAACTATAACCAAATTAGGTCATTTGATGCTCCTCCAACACACCTAGGCACCACCACCCTATCCCCCACCGTCGGCCACCCCTCTCACCACCCTCACCGCCTATCTCCAACATACACCACCACCACCAAACGTCATCTAGTGACCTCTACGTCACACACCACCACTGTATGCGCCCTATATCACCACCCACCAACACCACGCGCCTCAACCGTCATTCCCCTTATAGATCCGAGCAATCCAAAGGTAGGTAACACCGATTCACACTCGTGTGTAACTCTGTGTGGGTCAAACTTGTGTATAACGCATTGACTTTTAAGGTTTTGGTTATATATGGGTATACAACAAAGTGGGAAAGTTGCTTTTATTAAATAAAAACGAGTTTGTTATCTCGTGTTGTGTTTTGTTTGTCGAATTAAAGTCCAAACCTTGAGTTCACGCTCACGGCCGTATGGTATGGTCATTGTGGTTGTGGTGTCGAGTCTAGCTTATGGTCCTTGTGGTTACTTTGTTGTTTATATATTTTCTTGAATCGGATTGAAGGGTTTGGAGGTTGTCATAGCCGAGTTTAGGTTAAGGGTTGGTTAGTTGTGGATTTGGTTTTGTGGCGAAATGGTTATCGATATGGTTGTTGTCGTTGGGAATTGAGGCCGAGAATGGACTAGGTCCGTTTAGTTTTGTGTTGATGCCGAGAGCAGTAGGCCGAGAACACTAGGGTCTCGGCATTGTTGATGTTGTAGTTGTTGTTATTGTTCGTTGTTGTTGTCGTTGAGGATTGTTGGTGCCGAGTAGGTGTAGGCCGAGACCATTAGGGTCTCAGCAACATATTGTGTTGTTGTTGAAGTTATAACTTGGGTCGAGTGGAATTGATTTCGGATTAGTGTTGCCGAGCCGTAGGATTAGGGCCGGTAACCGATATATAGATTTGATTCGTGATATATATATACTTGTGTTGATTTGTGCCACGTCGGTGTCACCGTGACTTTCTAGTCTCGGTATGACCCCGACCGGACTTGTGACTCGAAACAAATAATAACTCAAAATGAATTATTCGAAAACTTATAAATATATGTATATAAAAACAAGAAATGTAAATAGATAAAAATGTTTCATTTAAGAAATATTGAATAACGAGAAATTAACTTGTTATTTAATATTTAAAATGAAACTAACAACTTAAAACGAATTTTTTTATAATAAAGAGTTATTAAATGTTTCGAGGGCACGCAAATCTAAATGTGCCATATGTGGTAACTATATAGTCATTGAGGAATTTATGTCGGGTTACGGATAATTTGACATTAATATATTTAAACCACATGGTTAACGGACTTATTGGTTTAACAAATCCGATAAGAGCCCGTTAAGTATGTCGGAAGAACCTATTAATGGACGACTTATCCTTATGATTCATTAGGTATTGGGATCTAGTTTTCGGAATAATAAGTGAGACGAACAAGTTGTCAGATTTATCGAGTCGACGAATTCGATAAGTTTCGACAAATTATCCGGATAACTTATTAAGCTATAAGACTTATCACTCAGTTAGCTGTGTCTTGCGTTGTTTAGCTCTTTTGTAGCATGTGTTCACTTGAGTCTCGTCGAGTCGCCACTGCACACACGAGGATACCAAACGCTAATAACTAATTTGAGAAAGAGATTTTTGGAAATAGAAATGTATATTCAAGGATAGAAAATATTGTTTGGAGATATATTTTAAGACAAGTCTATATTATTAGGTTGTGCCAAGTCCGTTGTGCCGTGAGACCCTAGTTGCCGTGAGATTTTAGATGCTGTTGCGTTAGGCTACCTTTGAGCTGTTGTGCTGTTCTACTCTCTGACATTGTTGTGATATTGGATTGCTGGACTGAGGTGAGTTCTCGTAGCCCCACTTTTAACGTGTTTTATCTTGGGGGAAAATGGTACTCAATGCTTTACAAATGTTTTCATGCTGTGAATTACTGTTTTATATGATTTTGGACATATACGTGTGATGATGCAATTATATGCTGTGACGTGTTTGTTTTGTGATTACTTGACTGCGCCACTGTTAACTCTCTGCTGAGAGCCCACAGGTTATAGGTTCAGTTGGTGTAACTGTTAACTCTCTGTTGAGAGCCTACGTGTTGATAAATCTATCGGGGTAGCTCCCCACGTGATATTGGTTATGAGTATGATGGACATTATAGGTTCGGTTGGCGTGACACTATTACTGTTTGGATAACATGCTTGTAATTGGTATTCATGTGCACTATTGTCCTATGTTATATTTCACAGCTCAATGGTTTTGCTTTTAAACCTACGAGCTCACCAACATTATGTTGACGTTTTCTAGTACCATTTTCAGGTGGATCATTACTAAAGTATTTGAAGGCACATTTATCGGAGCCAGACTATTTGATACTTATTACTATGTTTGTCAAGATGTCAAGATTTCAAATGAGACATGCTTCTCTTTTAAATTTGGTCGAAGAATGTTTTGTAAACTATTACTGAAATAATTGTAAGGTATGAATCTATGATGTTATGCAATGTGCCTTTCTTTGTTACATCCCGTGTTTCCGCCTTTGACGGGGTGTGACAAAACGGTATCAGAGCCTAAGGTTATAGAGAATACCGGTTTTACAAAAATAAAAACCTCAACTATAACCAGATTAAAGTTTTATAAAACCCCAAACATGGTACGAGTCGATTAGCCCGAGCATTCCATCATTTTTCCTAAATTACGCATAACCTGATCAACTATGCTTAATTCAGGAGCGATCATGGGATGATGGGGGTAGTTTTTGGAATAATAAGTGAGACGAACAAGTTGTCAGATTTATCGAGTCGATGAATTCGATAAGTTTCGACAAATTATCCGGTTAACTTATTAAGCTATAAGACTTATCACTCAGTTAGCTATGTCTTGCATTGTTTAGCTCTTTAGTAGCATGTGTTCACTTGAGTCTCGTCGAGTCGCCACTGCACAAACGAGGATACCAAACGCTAATAACTAAAGGTATGAATCTATGATGTTATGTAATGTGTCTTTCTCAGTTACATCCTATTTTTCCGCCTTTGACGGGGTGTGACACACATGATACAATCATGTCTTGGTGGAGGAAGGGTTTGTTCTTGAGTTGGAGGTGGTGGTGGTTGGGTGTTTGATGGTGGAGGTGGTGGAATGTATTTTGGGGACATAATGGAGGCCATTAAAGTGGATTGGAGGTCCATAGCCTCATGGATGTGGGAATCCACCATATTTGAGAAAGCATAGAGGCGATCTAACTCCTCGTTGATTTCTTGTTGAGATTGGGGTTGGTTGTTCCACATTGTCTCATCAATGGGATTGAGTGTGGATGTTGGTGAGGGTTGTTGAGGTTGTGGTTGTGGTTCCTCTTGGTCACGGTATAGAGGACCGTAGATATCCCAATAAATGGGATGGAAGAGGAGAGGTCGTTGACCTTCAAAGGTCATAGGAAAAGGATTGGTAGTTCTTGTTGGAAGGTCTTCCAAAGTTTCAAGATATGGGTGTGGAGAGGTTGGAAGAGTAGCAAATAACTCCATTGGTTGTAGTTTGGGTGAGTGTGATGGTGATGGTGATCTAGCAGGCTGTGATGGAGCGGGTGGTGGTGTGGTGGCTATTGGAGTGATTGTTGGTGGTGGAGTATGGATGACTACATTTGATGGTGTGGGACTGGAGAGTGTGAGAAAATTCTCATCGGCTATGGGTGAAGAAATGTTGAGAGGTGATGACTCCTCTGATGAAGTTGCTATGTTGACAAAACAAAACTGTTTAACACTTATGCGAGCAGTCCTGCGTGGTGGTCTGTTGGTGGAAGAGTTGTTGGATTTTGTCATGGTTAAAATGGGAAGGATTGCAAACAAGTACAGAGATGATACTTAGAGTTGATGGTGAAGGTGTGAGTTTTGATCAACTAAAGGTTTCAATTTATAGGCAGGAAGGATTATAGAAATTGGTGTTTGGATTTGATGTTCATCCATAGAAGGATGAAGGTTCCTAATGATTTGGATCAAAAAATTGTGCTAGTCACATCATCTAAGTCAACCCATAGAGATGGAGTTGAGTAAAGTATTGAGGATATGCAGTTAATGCAAGGTTTGAGTGGAAAATCTATTGATGTGATGTTTCCATGGATTGCAAGGAACCAAATTGAGGGTTCCTTGCTTGTTACAGAAAGGTAACTTGCAAGAAAATTTGAATTTTCAAATTTTGGGGGGAAATGGATTTCTTATGATTCTAAGTATTCCTAAATGATCCTAATGTGCCTAATGATTAGAAGAATTATCCTAAGAACTAGAATTAACAATCCAAGGATTGGGATTAGTCGGGAAATTTGAAAAAGTTACTGTTGAATCGGCGGATCAAAATGACAACAAGTGCGGAACCAAATTTTTGGTTCCGCGGAATCCGCACGGTGAATATTGGCGGAGCCAAGAAATACAACAGACGGAACCCAGAAATTGGTTCCGCCATATCCACCAAACGAAATTCCTTAATAGTGGGCATTTTAAACTACCCGAAACCCGTTGAAATCCCGAAAATTATCCTAAATCATATGTAATTAAGTAGTTGTGATTGTTTAGAAACAAAAACACAGGTTTTAACAAATGAGAACACATAGATCAAACTGATGAAATTGAACTTACCATAAGAGGATATTAAGCCAAACGGTGGCTTAAACATGAAAATCGATAACAATACGTGTTATCATCCTAAAAATTTATGTTAGTTCACAGAAATGTATCATACCAACATAATATTCTAATAATACAAGAATTCAACACATCATTGTCTCAAGATTGTCTTATACCAAACATTCCCTAGCCCTCACTTTTTGCTAAGCTTTTTGTGGAGCTTCATGACCCACCGTCCAAGATTCTTCATCATTCCTCGAGTTTGACAAAACTCCTCAGATTGGTTGTTGATGGGTGGTAGTTGACTCATATACTCGGGTGGAGGAATCCTAGAATTTGGCAAACCATCATCCTCGCTAACCGATGATGATGATGATGATGAGGTGGGAGGATGAGCTCATTTTCCCTTTGCTACGGCTACCCTATGATAACTAAGTGGAACAAAGGTGTGGTTAATCTCGGTGTAGTCAGGAACAAAACCTCTAGCGTTTCGAGGAATGGGTGCAAAAGCTCTATAAAGACAGGTGAGAAGCATCCCGTAGGGCATGGCGGTGGTGCCTTGAACTGGAATATCGGTCATTTGTTTGGTGATATAGTAGGCGAGGTTGAATGGTTGATGGTTTGACACACAATAGAGCATATAGCAAAGACTTGCGTTGACATGGTCTCTATTTCCTATGGTGCTAATCAGGTTTGCCCTAAGAACTTCCTCGAGCTTCTTGAATTGGGGCCTAAGTTCGTTTAGCTCCATGCCAAATGGATCACGATCTACCTCTTTTCCTGGACTAGTTCTAGTGTAAGAGGTTCTAGGAACAAAAAGATGAGCACGGATGTCCTCTTTTGGGGTTAACGGTGTATTGTATGGTGGTGTACGGTCAAGGTTGGAATCGAGGATGGATAATGACCATTTTTCCGAGTAGAAGCAAGTTCCTTGACTTGGAACACCTAAGACTTCTCCAAATTGATCTAAAGGGATGTTGAATTAGTTTTGGTTTACTTTGAAATGGATGTTCATGTATCCATAATCATTTGTGCTAAGTCCTACACTCGCATAGAATTCTAGTATGAACCTAGGGATTATGGGTTCATCGATATCTAGGAGACAATCGAATTGTATTGCGGCAAGTTGTTCTCTAAGAATGGTTCCTTCTAGGAATGAGGGGTCTACGGTTCTACCCTCATGTACATAGCGTTTTTCTAAGGCTTTAAAGATTTCAACTTGTTCCTCAGTGAGTCCTTTGGTTTTATGGTATTTAGGTAGATATTTGACGATTTCTTTTTGATCATAATAAGTCATGGGAGGCATGATTATCCTAGACACGAAAATGACATAGTTTAGTTAAAACTATTGAAAATACGTATATAGATTTCTAGTGTGTGCCTATATGGGGACAATGTGGAGGTACGGTTATCTCGACTCCTTTTGATGCATGAAAATTTTGTTAATGCAAGTTTTATAACAAAATTAGAGATAACCCAAACGCTCCTACTTTAATGTATCTACGATTGAATGAACCCAAAAATATATATTAATTATGTATTCCTTTTAGCATTCAAGAGATATTATGCAAGTGTGTTTAAAAACATAATGTTTTTGTATTTGTATGAACAATGTTCAAAAACCATTTTTCCTAGTCGTGAGAAGATTTTGATAATAATTTCTCATGGGGTTTTTGATGAATTATGATAATGTCCTATAAGATGCAATTCTTAACTAAGAAAAACATGATTAGTGATGCAATTCAGTAAATATGTTTCATGATTTAGCTAAAAATATGTATAAACCCCAAGTTTTGATTTTGTGCATGAAATAGAAATCCTATACTCAGATCAGGAATGTAGACGTGATTAGGATACTTGCAGAGATGATTATAACACAAATTGGTGAAAGGAGATGACCTAAATTGTGAGTTTGGTTGATTTTGAGTCGAGTTCCAGTAGGTGATATGTTTTTGGGATTGTGATGTACAGTACATGGTGTTTATTTAATATACTAAAAAACTGACTCAGGGGCTGCAGATCTGGCAGAACCAAAACAAGGGGCCCGCCCTTGTTGTCGGTTGGTTCCGTGGATCAGGCTCAGATTTTTGGTCTTTAGTTAATCTAAGGTTCAAGCTAAGGTTTTATCTACTCACTAGGTTCCATTAGTCCTAAACCAAGTCTAAGAAAGTTAAAGGGTGCTCTCTTAAGAGGTTTAGTGAGAATGTCGGCAATGTTGTCATTTGAGGAAACTTTCTCGATTGAGATGTTTCCCTTCTGAACATTGTCGCGTAGGAAATTGTGATGTATTTCTATGTGTTTGGTTCTAGCGTGTTGGATTGGATTTTTGCTAAGGTCGATAGCTCCTTTGTTGTCGCAAAGAATGGGAATGTTGTTGAGTTCAATTCCATAGTCGACGAGAGCTTGTTTCATCCACAGTGCTTGTTGACACGCCTTTCCTGTAGACACGTACTCGGCTTCAGTTGTTGATATTGCTAGGGCCGTTTGTTTCTTGGCAAACCTTGAGGTGAGATAATGCCCAACGAAAGTACAAATACCACTTGTACTTTTTCTATCGACATAGTCACCAACATGCTCTGAGTCGGCATATAAAATGGTTTCCATTCCCGTTCCTTTGGGATACCATAATCCTAAATGTGTAGTACCTTTGATATATCTAAATATCCGTTTAACGGCCTCAAGATGGGATGTTTTGGGATCTTCTTGAAAGCGTGCACATAGACAAACACTAAACATAATGTCAGGTCTACTAGCCGTGAGGTAGAGTAAGCTACCAATCATTCCTCTATATTTAGTGCTATCTACGGATTCACTTTCGTCATCCTTGGTGAGTTTGGTTTCGGAGGACATGGGAGTTTTCATGGGTTTGGAATCTTCAAGACCAAATTTCTTAAGCATATCCCTTATATACTTAGATTGGTTGAAGAATATCCCGTCTTCTAATTGTTTTATTTGGAGACCTAAGAAAAAGTTTAGTTCCCCCATCATACTCATTTCAAACTCATCATGCATGATTTTTGAAAATTCATCGCATAACTCTTGACAAGTTGAACTGAATATAATGTCATCCACATATATCTGGACTGTGATAATATGTGATCCCTTTTTCTTGGTGAAAAGAGTATTTTCTACTAGGCCTATGGTATACTTATGGTCAACTAGGAAAGTCTTAAGTCGATCATACTAAGCTTTTGGTGCTTGCTTAATTCCGTATAAAGCTTTCTTAAGTTTGTAGACATGATTAGGTTTTTCAAAATCGGCAAAGCCGGGAGGTTGTGCAACGTACACTTCCTCATTAATAAAACCATTTAGAAAAGCAGTTTTAACATCCATTTGGAATAGTTTAAAGTCGTGTGCACATGCATATGCAAGTAGAATTCTAATTGACTCAAGCCTAACAACGGGTGCAAATGTCTCGTCGTAATCTATACCTTCTTGTTGACTGTAGCCTTGAGCTACTAGCCTAGCTTTGTTTCTAGACACTACTCCATTTTCATCCATTTTGTTCCTAAACACCCATTTAGTTCCAATTATGGTTTGATTTTTAGGTTGAGGGACCAATGTCCAAACATCATTCCTAACAAATTTATTTAATTCTTCTTGCATTGCTACGACCCAAGATTCATCTTTTATGGCCTCATTTATATTTTTAGGCTCAATAGTTGAAACAAAACAAAAGAAATTACTTTGGTTTTGGACTTTTGATCTTAATGTTCTTGTTGGATCGATATACTCTGACCAAACTAACTTGTAGCTTGTCTACGGTTTAACAACCTTGAATAAATTCAAAACTGTTAATGGTGAAACACTGATATACTTTGCTAAGTATGCGGAATCTACTTCAACAAAGCTAAGAAGAATTAATAAACAACTTCGAATATTATTAAAACCTTGAACCTGCTCTTTACACAGATTCACTAACAAACTCTAATCACTAATACTCTAATAAGCTTCTAATATTCGTATGAACTTGTCTCTCTAAAACACACGTATCTCTAATGCCAACCTAGGGATCCTTTTATAGGCACAAGGAAAACCCTAGTCAGTTTACAATACTTGAACGACAAGTAATTCTAATTATAACTCTAATCTAATACGAACATTCTAGAATTACACATTAGTCCTTAAACATATTTGTATAACAGTCCTTCAACGAGCAGCAGTACTTTGACTTATTTAGCAGTACTTTGACTTCCAGCAGTACTTTGATATTCCAGCAGTACTTTAACTTTATAGCCCAACAATCCTCCCCTAACTTGAATTCTACTTGCTTGATTTCAAGTTCCTTTGTATTCTTTAACTTCAATACTTTATCTTCAAGGAAAGGTTGTATCTTTGAAGTCTTTCTCGTTGTTGTTTTGTTATCATCAATGCAATCAGTATCTTCAATCTTTATCAGCAACAATTCTTTTCAGCAACTTTATCTTTCCAGCAACTCAGCATCATATTGGCAATAGGTACATCAGATCTTAAAAGTTTCATACTATTCTCATCACTTCCAGGTGTGTTAACTCCTGTGAGAGGTGAATCATTGAAAACTTAATGGATTTTGATGTCTCTTTACCAAAGCCATTAACTCTGGAGTAGCCAATGTTTAGGTTTAAGAAACCATGGTACATTGATAACCATATGATTATTAGCAAATCATCAGCTATCAACGGATTTGATTAGTCTTTACCAAATAGCCGTTTGCTTTTGGACTAGCTAGTTCTTTTAGTACAATCACTACCATGGTGAACTAATTACCAAATAATGGTTTTCCACAGCCTTTACCACAAAGCCATTATCTTGTGGGCTAGCCAACTCTTCACTAACATAGATATGGTGAGTTGAAAACTATACAATTTTTAGTAAATTGTCAACTAAAAACGGATTTGATAATCACATCAGAGCCGTACCCTCATGATGAGTCAAACTCTTTCTTGTTTATTAAACATGGTGAGTTGATTACCATTTGTTGTGTAGTACAAGTACTAACACCATGTTGTTGCTTTCAAAACCATTTGTTGCTGTTTAATCTTTGTGCTTCAAAATGTTTTTGCACTTATCAAAAATTACTGATTTTATCAAAAGACTTTACTGGTTTCATGCTGCAAGCAGTACTTTGAGAAAGTACTGTTTGATTAGCAGTACTTTGAAGAAAGTACTTATTTTTCAAAAGATTTATATAATAATTAAATCATACTAGTAGTTATGCATTAATCTTCAACTTCAGTTGTCCACTTGATGAACAATTTTATGACCATCAATGCTACTTCATTCTCTTGTTCCACTTCCATGCCATGCTCTAGCATCCTAATCATCAGATCTCTTGTGACTAGATATCTCTGTTCTGCTAGCATATGAATCATAGTGCCATCCTCTAACTCCAAAACGTGTATTCCAACTGATTCAAAGAATCTCCATCTGTTAATCTCCCAGTTATCTTGATTTTCCCACAAAGTACTATCCTTTGTTTCCTCTGTTTCCCAGATGGTTGTGAGATCTCCTAGTAATATCAAACCTACTCCTTGTGGTGGAATATGCTCAAAGTAAGTTTGCACTTGTAGATATAACTGAAGCATATCATCTCTGTCAATCAGATTTAGTATATCCCATAATGAATTGAATACTCTAAAACTTCCATCTTGTCTATGAAAGATCAGATAATCTCCTTCTTGTGATTCTACAACTAAAAAGTAGATATCTTGGACTTCTTATCAGCATCTTATTTCAATTTTGGATGTTCAAAGTCAACAACTCTAAGATAATTCCTTAGCTCATCAACTGTGTCTGTTCTTAATTCAAATGTATCCTTGAACTTCTTTGATGGCTGTTCATCAGTTGTTCTTTTCCTCTTTGAGCTCCTTGTAACAACTCTTTCCTTTCTTCTATCTTCAAGCTTGTTGATGCGTGGTTTTGCGACCTTACAACAGGTTTTACCTCTCGAGGGATCTCAAGAGGCTTGCAATCCCCACCAGGCAGTGTACCTGACCGATGTAGTATAGTGTAGTGGCAAGTACCGGGGGATTGATCGTTCTCTAGGGGAATAGTGTCGTTAGGATTGAAAAACTACTCTAATAGGTGTAAGGGTGAGGGAAGATTCTTTTTTGTATTTTTTTATATTTTTATAAAAGCAAGTAAAATCTCGGGTTTGAAGGAGTGGGCGGAATTAGTTGCTAGTCAACTAACCCAAATAACTACAATTGCAAATAAAATAAAATAACTGAAAATAAAAAGGTTGTGGAACTTATATGGAGAGAAATGTGTTTACTTAGATTTCCTTACTCCCTAACTATCTTTTACCGGTTGATTAGTGTGTATTAATTGCGTGGATTACGGGTGTATTCCTTAATACCAATCGTGGGGTGGCGTACGTACTTCCCCAACTCTATAAGCTCCTACTTCACTCCTATGTCGAGCCGGCTAAGAAGCTCCTAACATGGGATCACTAGAATTCACTCATGCATTAAATACAACCATACAAACCTTAGTACGCATTGGTTCATGTTTCTTAAGACGTTCAAGCAAGATACCGTATAGGAGGTTAGCCAGTTTTCTTAAGCCTAACATCGATAAACAATCATCCAATACAATTAATAACACACCAACAACCAATAATCAATAGTTAGGTTTCATTAGATCTAAGCAAACACAAGATAAATCTAACCTAGCATGTTAAATAAAAGACAAGAACAAGATATAATCAAACAACACATAGACATATTGAATGATTAATTGATTACTTATCTTCAATTGAACATGGGAGATCCAAGGGTATAAAACCCTTAAAAGTAGCAGAAAAATCGTCTTAGGGTTTCTCCTCACAAATTTGCACACTAATGACTAAAAATTATGAGAATATATATAGAAAATCAGATCTGACGGCGTCACGTTATAGAGCTGACGCCGTCACCCTCGCCGCGGTTAGGGTTTCTTGATGGTCTTCTTGACGCCGTCCCCTTTTAATCGTCCAAAATCCTCTCTGGCGTGTCAGAGGTTGACGCCATCACAATGGAGCTTGACGCCGTCACAAGTACTTTTCCAGCCGATTTTGAGACTTTGTCGTTTTCTTCACTTTTATGCTCCAAAAATGTCCAAAATGCTTCCTTTTCCAGATTTCTTCTCCAAAGTACCTAAAATGACAAAAGGAACGATTTAGGGCAATATTTGATCAAATAAATACGATTTAGGGCTTAAATGACCCCCTAAAAGCGGTACACTTTTCGCTTCATCAAATACCCTTACACTTGAGATTTGCTTGTCCTCAAGCAAATGCGCTTTTATTCTAATCAAAATACAAGTTAGGGGTCATTTAACGGTAATATAAAAGTAATTACCACAAATAGTCATTCCACTTTAATCATAATAAGCACGGAGATTACAGACTAGCACCTCACAAGTAGGGTTTAGATACTCACATCTCTCAGGTGTCATAAAAGTATATCTCATAAATGAAAATGAATAATATCTCTCACTACCTGTCATAGCAAATAGATTACCATAGGCTTGGGAAAGGATCAAAAACCTCCTCCACTAGGCGTAAGCACCTAAGATAAATTATCAAAGAGGGCTTTTAAACGGGTTATAACGTTAGGTGTAGGGATATGATAAACACGGTTTTGTTGGATAAAGGATATTTTACTGGTGGCGAGTTAAAGATCTTGATTAATTACATGTACAATATGGCGTTGCTATGCCAAGACTAGACTCGAATTAAGCTAATGAAAAAAAAAATAACAAAAAGATAAAATAAACATAAAATGAAACGGGATGGTAGTCCGTATGTTTTTTCTACTTTTTTTTTTTTTTTTTTTTTTTTTTTTTTTTTTTTGTGTGTGCATACACTCTTGCCCTACCATCCAAAATAATACATCGTAGGGGGTTTGATCCCCCTTACACTTGAACTTTTACATAATTTTACAATTAACTATTCTAATGACTCGAATTAAGATAATCGAAACACTTGGGGTACTTTTAAAATATTTAGCACATATGGGGGTAATAATGTTGTTCTTCCCCATTACTCCATTACACTAGTACTTTACCCATGAGTCCCAATCGTCCCAAAACAATATGTACAAGTATATGACTCAACTTAGCAACCATGTAATCAATTAGATAATTAACTTGGGGTTTAAACAAATGTTGTCACAATAATGCACTAAAAATGAGTGCATACAAGGTAGGCTAAGGCGATTTGGGTGTACATTTAAGTGGGGTGTAAACAAATTCTTACTTTAAGTAAAATGCTTAAAGTTAGAAACGAAAAGATAGGCTCTGTGGGGTGTACTAGGGGTATCGTGTACTAAAAATGAGTACAACGCAAAGGGTGTGGGAGAATTACTTGACCAATGTAGCCAATGTAATTATAACAAAAACACAGGTGTAAAACAATGGGTTAATCCTAATGCCTCTTATCATGTAGTAAATCTAACTACAGGAATGTAGTCTCACTTGTGGCCTCGGAATGGTCCTTACGCAAGTTCTAGAATCTAAGTGCTACCGGTACACACATCATAGCATAAATGGTTTTCCTACCAATTCTAGGGGCGAACCTCACATATTTGGGGGTGGAAAATTTTTTAGTGGTACGGTTTTGTGCTAGTCATATAACTCCTATCCGTGAGACGCTCATTAAGACCAAAGTTTCACTCCTATATGTTGTAAAAAATTTTAAATTTGGCACTAAAATTGCCTTAACAGGTATTTCTCTCAGTTTTATTACACATCTACCATTAAACAAACGAAAAATCAAGCGTAATAGCATTCTCTAAGGTATCGTACTTTACCCCCCCCCCCCTTACAATTAAGATGAACATTGTCCCCAATGTTCAAATAACAAGATGTAAAAGTAAATAAGGTAAAAGAATGAAATCAAATACTCCCCTGATTCGCTCGGTGGATAAAGAGGTAACATGGTTAGATCTTCTTCCAAGGTTGAAGCTTCAAGATTAAAGCAGCGCCAAAAGCTAGATTCCACATACATCTCCTTGTCCAAAATAACCTGTTAAACCTGAGAAAACAAACACGAAAACCTGCATAACATCGGCGGGATAAATCTGAATAAGGATATAATGCTTGTGGAATGATTATTTTGCAGATTCCTGGAGTTTATAAGTTAGAGATTTAATAAAGCATTTTATGATTCCGGAAGAAAAACAAAACTTTCAAAAAAAAATTCCAGAAAACTGTTCCTGACGCCGTCAGACTGGGGTCTGACGCCGTCAGAAGTGATCTGACAGATTTTTCATGTTAAGTTTCCGGAAAAACTCAATCCTTATTTCCTGGAAATCCAGCAAAATATCATTATGACTCGATACAAGCATTTGACTCAAACAATTACTAATATGTATGTTAATTTAATATTGTTATGATTCATGTTCATTTGTTCTAATAAACCGATTTGGATTTCCCTTACACTTATCTTTTTGCAAAATACCTTTATATGTAATTAAGACGAAGTTAAAAACAAGATAAAGCATTTTCACAATTTAGTTTCGAACATGAATCAATAATAATAAAAATTAAACATACATACGGAAGCAAATAAAATCAAACAAACAAATAAATAAACACACAAAGCAAATAAAGCTTGGGTTGCCTCCCAAGAAGCGCTTTTCTTTATTAACGAGTCTTGTAGCTAGACTCAAAGTCACCGTACATTACGTGACTCCATCATTGGTCATGGTTTCTAGGCCATTCTCATGTCCGGTTTTATATTCCGGTCCTAATTTCAAACAATCCTTGTAGAAACCG
Source organism: Artemisia tridentata subsp. tridentata (assembly GCA_021014915.2). Classification (NCBI taxonomy): domain Eukaryota; kingdom Viridiplantae; phylum Streptophyta; class Magnoliopsida; order Asterales; family Asteraceae; genus Artemisia; species Artemisia tridentata. The sequence goes on along the minus strand of CP139503.1, from coordinate 110,023,035 downwards.
ATATCCTTTCCATAACATAGTCTACTCCTTTACTTCTATCTCCATCATTCCTATAGTAGACTGCTTGCTTAAGCTCCTTCTCAACATTTGACAAGTGTTGGAATTGCTCTATCTTATATGGCATTTGGTAGTTTACCTCATCGGTCTCATCCTTAAATCTAACTATCCCTAAGAAAGGTTCATAAGTCATTCTAGAGACCTTAACAAATGGTTTTCCAAAAACTACTTGAGTTAAGCATGCATCGACTATTGGGCGGATATCTTCTACAATTACAAAGTCGGTGGCATAGGTGAAGTTTCCTACATAAACCAGTAATCCCTTAACTCTTCCCGTGAAGTTACTCATCCAACCCTTATCAAGGAGCATCCTATACCCAAGTTGATTTTCCATTATCAAGTTGTAGTGGGCTCTAGTCATAATGTTTATGGGCGATCTAAGGTCGATGTAAGCTTTCCACACATGTAAATGTCCGATGTTGCATGGTATGTTGAGATTAGAAGGGTCGCCCATTTCTATAATTGGTCTACCTAGGAAGTACGGTGTCTCGGGGTCATCGAATAAGGCTGTATGATATGCGCGCTCTTCCTTAGTGGGTAGCCTATTGAAGTAGTCCTCATCATCATCTACTTTTTCAATCTCACTTTTCCTAACTTCTTTATCAACCTCGACTTTCTTAACCTCATCCTCAGGTTCACTATTATCCTCATTCCTATCAATTGGTTTAATAGTGACAATGTTGACGAAGTGGACATGTTTGGATGAAGAGGGGTCTTTTACTTGGGGTCCGCTATTTGTGTTCCTAGCGTCCTTATGTGGAGGTGATAGCACTTGGTTATTGAGGGCTTTCAATAGGTTGTCAATTTTATTGGTCATCTCCGTTTGTTGTTGATTGAATTCGGATTCGAATCTAGCTATCCGAGCTTCTTGAGATGCCATAAATTTGGACATCAATCCTTCAAGATTATTGGTACTACCATAATTGTTGGAAGGATTGTTATTGGAAGTGCGGTTTGAGGATGAACCGCTTGATTGAAAACGATTAGGTGGGTTGGAAGAATTGGTTTGTTGTGCGTTTTGGTTTTGTTTCCACCTAAGGTTTGGGTGATTTTTCCATGAGGGGTTGTATGAATCACCGTAGGGGTTTGACTCGGGTTTGAAAGTGTACCACTTATCTCCCGCTCCGTCGGTACACGAGGATGTGTAGTTCGCAAAAGCTTATTCGGGGAGTTCCACGCAATCACGAGTGTCGTGGGGACCACTACATAATTCACACGAAGAAGTGATTATGTTCACTTGGCTTGAAGGTTTAGGAGCCTCGTAGGATTTCATAAGAAACTTGACTTGGTCTTCAAGTTCTATGATCCTACGGTCGGAAGTGCTTGAATTGTTCGAAGGCAAAGATATTGCCTTGACCGTTTTATTCAAATCACGGGATCATTCCAACTTTCGTTGTCATAAAGAGCAAGATCTTCCAGGAGAGCCCATGATTGTTCCGCACTTAGATCACGTAGCTTACCACCGGCCGATTGGTCAATGGTTTGCTTCGTGGAGAGATTGATGTGGTCATAGAAGATTTGGACTTGGAGCCAAAGTTCTATGCCATGGTGAGGGACTTTTTGGAGTAAGTCCTTGAATCGAGTCCATGCCTCATAGAGGGTTTCGCCTTGACGTTGTTGGAACATCAAGATATCATTCCTTAGCTTGGTAGTTCTTCCTGGTGGGAAAAACTAAGCGAGGAAACGAGTGGTGAGATCATCCCAAGAGGTGATGGATCCTGCGGGTAGACGCTCTAGCCATTGACTAGCTTAGTCCCGCAGAGAGAATTGAAAGAGACGCAGTCGGGTCGTCTCTCGAGTGGCAACATCAAGGTCTATAGAATCAACGATTTTTAGAAAGTCCTTGAGATATTGATTAGGATCTTCGGAACGAAGTCCATGGAATGCGCATCCGCTTTGCACCAACCGGATGGTGTCGGATCGCAAGGGAGTGACATTGGCTCCTTGAATGAGCTCAATGGTGTTTCGATAGCCATGGTGGCTAGGACGAGAGTAGTCTCCTAAGGTACGGGCTCTAGGAGGTGGGTGTTGTTGTGGTGGTAGGTTGTTGGGATCGAGGATATTACCACCTTCCATGATGTAGGATGGTAATGGTTACGAACAAAGAAACGAAGAAAAAAGATAGACTAAAGAAAACCTAGAAAAATAAAATAAAAATCTCACTAGAAAGGAATCTAGTGAGTAGACCTAATAAAATAAAAATTCAACCTAAACAATAACTATTCCCCGGCAGCGGCGCCAAAAACTTGATGCGTGGTTTTGCGACCTTACAACAGGTTTTACCTCTCGAGGGATCTCAAGAGGCTTGCAATCCCCACCAGGCAGTGTACCTGAACGATGTAGTATAGTGTAGTGGCAAGTACCGGGGATTGATCGTTCTCTAGGAGAATAGTGTCGTTAGGATTGAAAAACTACTCTAATAGGTGTAAGGGTGAGGGAAGATTCTTTTTTGTATTTTTTTATATTTTTATAAAAGCAAGTAAAATCTCGGGTTTGAAGGAGTGAGCGGAATTAGTTGCTAGTCAACTAACCCAAATAACTACAATTGCAAATAAAATAAAATAACTGAAAATAAAAAGGTTGTGGAACTTATATGGAGAGAAATATGTTTACTTAGATTTCCTTACTCCCTAACTATCTTTTACCGGTTGATTAGTGTGTATTAATTGCGTGGATGACGGGTGTATTCCTTAATACCAATCGTGGGGTGGCGTACGTACTTCCCCAACTCTATAAGCTCCTACTTCACTCCTATGTCGAGCCGGCTAAGAAGCTCCTAACATGGGATCACTAGAATTCGCTCATGCATTAAATACAACCATACAAACCTTAGTACGCATTGGTTCATGTTTCTTAAAATGTTCAAGCAAGTTACCGTATAGGAGGTTAGCCAGTTTTCTTAAGTCTAACATCGATAAACAATCATCCAATACAACTAATAACACACCAACAACCAATAATCAATAGTTAGGTTTCATTAGATCTAAGCAAACACAAGATAAATCTAGCCTAGCATGTTAAATAAAAGACAAGAACAAGATATAATCAAACAACACATAGACATATTGAATGATTAATTGATTACTTATCTTCAATTGAACATGGGAGATCCAAGGGTATAAAACCCTTAAAAGTAGCAGAAAAATCGTCTTAGGGTTTCTCCTCACAAAGTTGCACACTAATGACTAAAAATTATGAGAATATATATAGAAAATCAGATCTGACGGCGTCACGTTATAGAGCTGACGCCGTCACCTCGCCGCGGTTAGGGTTTCTTGATGGCCTTCTTGACGCCGTCCCCTTTTAATCGTCCAAAATCTTCTCTGGCGCGTCAGGGGTGGACGCCGTCACAATGGAGCTTGACGCCGTCACAGGTACTTTTCCAGCCGATTTTGAGACTTTGTCGTTTTCTTCACTTTTATGCTCCAAAAACGTCCAAAATGCTTCCTTTTCCAGATTTCTTCTCCAAAGTACCTAAAATGACAAAAGGAACGATTTAGGGCAATATTTGATCAAATAAATACGATTTAGGGCTTAAATGACCCCCTAAAAGCGGTACACTTTTCGCTTCATCACTTGTTATCTTCAAACGAAATAATGCTTGCAAGATCCTTTTCTATAGCTTCCCTAACAGCATCATACAGATCCTTCATCTCTGTATATGTCAATTTCACCAAACCTGTATATCCTTGACCTTTCAGATAAGCCATCATATCATTCCTTTCTCTAGCTTTACTAATTGGCCTTTGTGATTGAACAATAAGCTTCCTAGATTCTTCAGCATCTAACTTAGCTTGCAATAGTCTAGCTGCTTCCTCACCTTTGGCGATCTGAATTTCTCTTAACTGTGCCAATGTCAGCTTCTTCTTCTTCTTTTCTACCATGACCCCTTTACCTTTGTCTTTTGGATCTAACTCCTGGGTAGGTTAAGAAGAAATATGAGGTTGTTGTTCAACTTCAAGAATACTGATGCCTCTTTGACTTGACATATTAATCATAATGTCAGCAATTGTTTCATCATCACTGTTAGTATGAGCTATAACATCTTCTTCCTGAGCTGGTTTAGAAGGGCCAACTTCCTCTTGAACTTGACTTGAAGGACCAATATCTTCCTCAAAATCCAAAGTTCTAGGTGTAATTACAAATTGCCTCACAGTACCTTGAAGAGCAGTACTTTCAACATCAGCTCCTTCCAAATTTACTTCTTCAGTATCACCACTTCTTACTTCAACAGCAGCTTCTTCAATATTGATTTGCTCTGTTTCATCACTCTTCCTCTCAGCAGTTTCTTGAGGAATATTTTCTGGTGGTGTCATCTGAGTATCATCAATAAATCCAGCATCTTGATTAAATCCAACATCTTCATTCAAATTCTCTAAATTCCTCCCCAATTGGAATGAAGACTGCTTCTTTGACTTTTTCTTCTTTGACTGAGAAGGCTTCTTAGGTTTCTGACCACTCATCTTCTGAGACTTTACCCATAATCGGTGGTGTTGAACTAGTGGCCAAACAAACTTCTTCAATCTTTGAAACTTAGTCTTTAATTTGACTATCTGAGCAGCTTGAGCCTCACTCTCCTTTTTCAGCCTCCTTAACTCCCTTGTCAAGGCATAATTATCCATCTCTGCCTCTTCTTCTTCAAATTGCTGAGACACATTTGTGGAAGTATAATCATTAGAAGATGGTGGTTGATTCATACCTTGGTCTGACTCCTCATGGATAGGAATGGATATAGGAGCAGTATCTTCCCTAGTAGCAGTATGTGGAGAAGCAGTATGTCGAGAAGCAGTAGGTTGAGGAACACTATCTTCTCTTGAAACTGGAGACTCATGACTTGCTGATTCAGAGTTTTCTTCTTGCTCTTGCTCTTGCTCTGCATCTCTAACTACTTGTGCAACTCCTAATATATGAGCAGTCAAAGGTGTGTTTGTTCCAGAAAACTTGATACTCTTCTTAGATATAAAAGTAAACACCTTTGGTGGAAGTTTGACATCGGGTAAAAAACATTGAGGTTTAGGGACATCCTCAAGCTGATTGTTCAAGAATAACTGAACAAACCTAGGATACATTAAGAATGGTGTACCATTAGTAATGTGTGAAAGCATACCATCAAGAATGAGTCTTGAAAAGTTGAATCGTTGATCGGTAGCCAAACCCACTAAAGCAGATGCAATATTTTGACCAAATTGATCAAAAGAAGTACTCTTGGGACTTAAGCAGTGAAGTAAGACATGAATTAGGTACTTCCAATGAGAACAAAACAAAGGCTTCTGAAAACTAAGTTTCGTAAGATCTCCCTCATAGCCTATATCGCTTAAAGTGTCCCAAAGCACTTGTTTGTCAAAACGAACAGCTCCTCCTTCATCATTAAACATCAAAGCATCCCTAATTGTGGCTTCAGAAATCCGAATAGTTCGTCCAGCAATCGTAGCCCTAATTAAAGAATCATCTTCATTCGTTGCAGTAGCCCAAAATTCTTGTATCCATGGACCAATAACGTCAGGATCAACTAAAATAGAGTAGTTGATGGAAGATCCAATCAAGAAATCGATGATCGCATGAAAATCAATATTGTCCCCTGTCTTGTCTAAATTAGCGATCATGTTGTGTTTGCTAACTATGAATCGATTAGCCATGATGAATCGTAGAGAAGGATATGTTTTGAATGTGTGTTTCGTTAAAAAGATTGTGGTGGAAGAGTGAATGAGGGATCTCGGATTAAGTTAAAAGGCGGGGAATAGGTGAGAGTTTCTTTAAATAGGATTGAAACAAATCAAACTCAAAATAATAAAGTTACCGTTTTGATGGACTTATTATCTCCGCCATAATGAATTAATTAACCGTAGCCCCACAATTTTTTGACCGTTGGAACAGTACGTCCACGTAAGCAGTACGTTGAAGCAGTACGTTGCTGAGCTAGTACTTTAAGTAACAAAGTAGTACGTTCCATCTTCTTATCCACAATCAACACTTCAAACTAAACCAAGAACTTGTAATTGACGCATGCATAAGTTCTAACGAATAACTATGTTGCCTCCCCTCAAATACAACATATGTTCTAAACTAAACTACTAAAAACCAATACTTTCATTAAGAACTGAAAGAAAGTATACTAACTAATACTAAAGCCTCCCCTCAAATATAGCCTAGTAGTTAATCATCCCAATGCTCACAACTAAGTGGTTGAATCTTGAAACATCAAATCCCTTTGTGAGTAGATCAGCTACATTATCACCTGTGTGAACCTTGACCACATTTATAAGCCTATGCTCATAACAATCCCGAATGAAGTGATGCCTAATCTGAATATGCTTGGTCTTGGAGTGATAAACTGGATTCTTCACAATACAGATGGTACTCTCATTATCAATGTTGATAGGAGTGTTTTTGAAGTTGAATCCATAATCCAAGAGTTGATTTTGCATCCACAAAACTTGTCCACAACAGCTTGCAGCAGCAACATATTCTGCTTCAGTAGAGGAGGTTGCTGCAATTGTTTGCTTTTTACATTGCCAAGAGACTAATCTTCTTCCAAGATATTGACATCCTCCTGTGGTTGATCTTCTATCATAGTTATCTCCTGCATAATCACTATCTGAAAAAGCTTCCAAGTGAAAAGGTGACTCCTTAGGATACCATAATCCTAACTTTGGTTGATGCTTGAGATATCGAAAAATCCTCTTGACTGCATACATATGAGAAACCTTAGGTGTAACCTGATATCTTGCACACAAGCATACAACAAACATGATGTCAGGTCTTGATGCAGTTAAGTACATAAGACAACCAATCATTGATCTGTAAAGCTTGACATCCACAGCTTGTCCATCTTCATCCTTGCCTAATGGTTTATTGTTATCAATGAGTGTGGTGGCAGGCCTGAGATTTGGAAGGTCAAATCTTTTAAGTATGTCTGCAACATACTTTTCTTGGTTAATGAAGATTCCATCTCTTGTTTGTCTAACTTGAAGCCCCAAAAAGAAAGTTAATTCTCCCATAAAACTCATTTGAAACTCCCGCTGCATAAGTTTTTCAAATTCTTTCACCATAGACTTCTTTGATGCTCCAAATATAATATCATCCACATAGTATTGGACTAACATAATGTCTTTCTTATCCCTTTTGATAAACAAAGTCTTATCAATTGCTCCTCTCCTGTAACCATGTTGTAATATAAAATTTGAGAGTCTCTCATACCAAGCTCTGGGAGCTTGATGAAGGCCATACAGTGCCTTGATCACCTTGTAGACTTTGTTTGGATGTGCAGGATCTTCAAAACCAGGAGGTTGTTTAACATAAACTTCCTCAGAAATTGTGCCATAAAGGAAAGCACTTTTCACATCCATTTGGTAGACAGGAAATCCCATGTATGATGCAAAGGCAAGAAATAACCTTATTGCCTCTATCCTTGCAACAGGAGCAAACACTTCATCATAATCCACTCCTTCTTCTTGGCGATATCCTTGTGCAACCAATCTAGCTTTATTTTTGATAACATTCCCTCTTTCATCTCTTTTGATTCTGAAAACCCATCTTGTACCAATGACTCTCTTGCCATCTGGTAGATCACATAATACCCAGACTTCTTGAAGCTTGAATTGTAGAAGCTCCTCTTGCATGGCTTCAACCCAACTTTCATCAGCTAAAGCTTGAGCTACCTTCTTGGGTTCATCTTGAGATAGAAAACAAGCAAACAGGCATGTTTGTTGATCCTTGTGATTCATCATGTTTTGTTTGTAAACAAAGCTAAGTAAAGCAGTATGTTGCTTAGAAAGACCTTTAACTTTGTTTCTTGTAACCACTCCTGAAGAGGGTGATCCAATAATGTTGCTTTGAGGATGAGCTTTATGAACTCTCAATGTAGGAGTTGGTGGAACTGGAAGATCAGATTCCAAATTAGTAAAATCAATCCCTTCATTGGTAGTTGAGAAAATACCTTCTTGATTAAGCTCATCATCAATTTCTTCTAATCCAGGAATGTTAGCATTATCCAAATCATCATCATCAACATTGGAATCATCAGCATTGTTCCAATTTGATTGTTCTAACACACCAGAAGTACTGTCAAAAGGATCATCAGTACTTTGATCAAAAGTACTGTGGGCAGTATCTTGAAATTTACCCTTTTTCTTTGCAGCTTCATAAGCCCTCCTTTGTTCATCTTCATAGGATTGTGCTATAGTTTCTTGAAAAAGCATCCTATTAAGTTCATCTTGTATGGCTTGATCTTCATCAGATACTGTATTGGTTGGTTGAGCAGTACTTTGTTCCTTATCAGTAACTTCAGGTTCTTTGTCAGGAACATCTTCTGGTCTAACATTGACTCCATGAACAATGTACTGTGAATCATCTTCTTTGTGATTAGCCTGATTCTCTTCTCTAACAGGCACATAATTCATAGATGGAGTGAACTTGAGATCAAGATCAAACATCCAATCAGGACCTTTACCTTTCTGAGTTTCTTTATCTTCCAAAAATTCAACATGAAGACAATCTTGTACCTTTTTGGTACTCCTGTTATAGACTCTAAAACCTTTGCTATTTGTACAATAACCCAATAGATATCCTTCATCTGACTTACCATCAAATTTTCCCAGAGAATCAATGGTATTTAGAATAGTCAAAGAACAGCCAAAAGGTTTTAGAAAACGAATGTTTGGTTTCTTTCCCATTAGTAACTCATAAGGTGTCTTCATCTGAGGTTTAGTTACTGAAACTCTATTTAATACATAGCAAGCAGTACTTATGGCTTCAGCCCAAAAGAGAATAGGTAATTGGGAATCTGCAAGCATTGTTCTAGCTGCTTCTATCAAAGTCCTGTTCTTTCTTTCTGCTACACCATTCTGCTGTGGTGTTCTAGCAATGCTAAACTCTCTCTTGATCCCTTTCTTGGCACAGAATTCATCCATATGTTTGTTCTTGAATTCTGTTCCATTATCACATCTAATACCTCTGACTTTGAGTCTCAATTGATTTTCAAGGGCTACTATCAGGTCATGGATAGCATCAAAGGTTTCATCTTTGAATCCCAAGAAAAAGACCCAACTAAATCTGCTACAATCATCTGTCACAACCAAGCAGTACTTCTTCTTGTTTAAACTTTCTACTGAAACTGGTCCAAACAGATCCATGTGTAGCAACTCCAAAGGTTCTCTAATATCTCTTTCCCCAAGCTTCTTACATGAAGCTTTATGTTGTTTACCCTTCTTGCAAGCCAAACATGAATGATCAGCCTTGAATGTTTTGGAAGGTAAACCTGTAACTAAATTCCCTTTGACCAGCTTGTTGATGTTCTTGAAATTTACATGACCTAGTCTTCTATGCCATAGATGTGCTTCTTCCAATGATGCCTTGGCTACTAAAAATGTTGCTCTACCAGCAGAATTGAGACTCTTTAAGTCTAAACTGTACACATCATTGGTTCTTGGTACTCTCAATGTTACCAAGTGATCATCAACAAACTTGAACTCAAGAGAGAGAATGAGACATTCTTTATCAGTAAACAGAATGGGGTACTTCTTGTCACAAATCTGAGATACTGACAAAAGATTGAACTTGAGCTCCTTCACATATCTAACATTCTCAAAATCAATACATCCAGCCTTGATTGTTCCTTTGCCAGTGATTCTCCCTCCATCAGGATCATTACCAAATGCAACTTTTCCTCCATAATATGCCTTAAAATCTGACAGGATGTCCTTGTCCCCTGTCATGCTACCAGAGCAACCACTATCAACAATAATATGATCTTTAAGCTCTTCCTCTGGGTTGCCCTGCACAGTAAAAGAAAAGGGTTAGTTTCTTTTAGGAACCCAAGCCATTACTGACTTGTGTTCCCCTTGTGGAGTGACATACTTGAATTCCTTCAGTATGTAATCTCCACTGGTTTTAAAGGCATGGTCAATGATTATTTGCGTTGGTCCCATGTCCTGTGTTGTATTATCAACAACACTCCCTGTTTCACCCTTATCTGATGAAAGTACTGCTTGTTCCCCATCAGTACTTTCTTTCTTAACCCAATTTCGTTTGACTTTAGGTTTCTCTGATCTAGGTACTTTGCTTGAGGTGTAAGACCTTTTATATGAATTGAATCTCTTAGGTCTTCTATATGAAAAAGTGTTAGCAGTACCATGATTGGGTGAAAATTTATCAGTCCTTTGAGAAGGTACTTCTTGAGACTTATCAGTGTGTGAAGGTACTGGTGGTTTGGAAAACAATCTTTTTTGGTGAGGGTACCTATAGTTTTTAGAGAAATTACTATGGTTAACCCTATTTGAGTGACTCCAAACTGGTCTAGTGTCTCTTGGCATATGGGTGGCAGGTCTATTCTTTGGGAACTGACTTAAATATTCTGAGTGTAAGTCACAGTGCTTAATCAAATGATCAGGACTATAGCATACATAACATAATTTTCTCTCCATATTCCCAAATCCTCTTCTATGATTAAAAGGTTTCCTATAGTTAGCAGTATTTTGAAAGGTTTCTCTTAGAGGTACTGCTGAATGTCTAGCAGTACTTTGAAAAGTTTTTGGAGGTACTGCTTGTTTTTGAAAGGCTGTAGGAAACTTTTGATCATTACCCCTTTGAAAATCATCCTTGGGTTTCTCAGAACTAGATTGACTATTAAGCTTCTTCCTAAACTCTAGGTTGTCTACACCATAACGAGAAACATCTGTCCTAAGTGGTTGAAACCTACCAGTGGGTGGAGGAACTGAGTGGTACTCCTTATCTTTCTTAAACTCAGGAGGTGATTCACTAATTGGTTCCTCATTCCTAGATGTGTTTTCTTCTGAGCTAGTAAGTTCATCATCACTAGGTGAGATCTCTTCCTTATCACTAGGTGGAGTCTCTTCCTTATCACTAGGTGGGGTCTCATCTGAACTACTATCCTCACCATAACCTAGTCCAGTTCTACTGTTTATTCTTCTTTGTTTTTCAACAAATTGAACATGTGATAGACCAGCCTGTTTAATACTACCAAGTTTTTCTAACAAAGCATCTCTTTCCTTAGTAATCTTTTCTAATTCAGACACCTTACATCCTAACTTCCATTCACTTAATTTTAATTGGTAATCTTGTTGCTCATATTTTTCTGCCCAAGCCATTTCATTATTTTCATGTGTTAATATTTTGGCTTCCATTGACTCTAAAGTTAATTGATAACCAGCTACCTCAGACCTAGCTGTTCTACAATTATCTCTTTCAGTCACATATTCTTTAAGCAACTTTTGATACACATCATTACACTTAGAGCATACCTCAGAGACATTGGATGAACTTGGTGAAGTAGCTACCATAGCAATCTGAAGAGGTTCATCTTCATCCTCCATGCTCCAGTCAAAGCTTCCAAGACCATCTCTTGATTACAAAGCAGCATATCCTGGTTCCTCATAAAAAGCTGTGCTCCAATCAAACTCTTCCATTGCAACCATAGAATAGGTTACAGGTTCATCATCAAATTCAGCATTCCAGTCAATCTTTGCTAGATTTTATTGAGCCACCAAAGCTTTTGGTTGTGATTCAGTAATAGGAACCTCCTTTCTTTCAACTTTGGGTTGTTCAATCATCCTGTTTGCCTGATATTTTGCAAACTTGCATTCCCTTGCAAAGTGTCCAAGCTTTTGACAATTGAAACATTCAATCTTGGATTTGTCAAAAGTTATACCTTGTTTGGCTTTGAAATCAATTCCCCTTCCTGTTTTGTTCATGAACTTCTTGATCCTTGTTGTGATCATGGCTACTTGCCATCTTATGTCAATCTCCTCTAAAGCATCTTCTTCAATCTGCAACAAGTCTTCTTGATAGGTAACAGGTAAAGTGGCTTGTTGTGCAAATAAGGAACATACAACATCATCAGAATTGGTGTTGTTTGTTGGTGATGGGTTGGGGGTAGTTGTGGTTGTGCAAACATGCTGTGTATGACCAACAGTGCTTTGAGAAGGATAAGCAGTACTTTTAGTAGAAGTACTGCTTCTGTTTTCAGAAGACACAAAAGCTATGTTGTGAGTTTTCTGAGAACTGTGACCATTCATCTCTTGCTCGTACACTTTCAAATTGTTGTAGAGATCATCAAAGTCCATAGACTCCAATCCAGGTTATCCGCTAATCATAGTAGCAACCACATGCCAGACAGATGGCAAACTCCTTAAGAACTTCAAATTTGCATCTTCAACAGATACCTCTGCTCCATACAGTTCTAGCATACTAAGTAGATTTTGGAATCTGTCATAGGCAGCATCAAGACCTTCTCTTTCACCAACAGTGAAAGTTTCAAACTGCTGCTTCAATAAGTTTCTATGCATCTTCTTAGAAGCATCATTACCTCCAAATCTTGTCTTGATCGCAGCCCACAATTGCTTTGCATCCTTAGCATCATGGAACTTTAGTAGGTGACCATCAGGAATAGCAGACAATAGTATGTTGAGAGCCTTATCTTGATTTCTCTTTGTAGCTGCTGGCAAGGTTGGTTGAGGTGGTTTGGGTTGTCCTTCAACATGTACAGGTTCGTCAAGAACAACATTACCATTGACAATCACATCCCATAGATCATGGTCAGTAATAGCCAGGTACTGCCTCATCTTCATGCTCCAGAGATCATATTCTCCCTTCTTGATGATAGGAATTCTGAGTGAGGTGATGGATGGGATTGGTGCAGCTTCAGTCGAAATCGTTTAGGGTTTGTTGATAAATCGGTTTTAAGGGTTTCTTCTTAATCAGAGTCTCCACACAAGCTCTGATACCACTTGTTGGATCGATATACTCTGACCAAACTAACTTGTAGCTTGTCTACGGTTTAACAACCTTGAATAAATTCAAAACTGTTAATGGTGAAACACTGATATACTTTGCTAAGTATGCGGAATCTACTTCAACAAAGCTAAGAAGAATTAATAAACAACTTCGAATATTATTAAAACCTTGAACCTACTCTTTACACAGATTCACTAACAAAGTCTAATCACTAATACTCTAATAAGCTTCTAATATTCGTATGAACTTGTCTCTCTAAAACACACGTATCTCTAATGTCAACCTAGGGATCCTTTTATAGGCACAAGGAAAACCCTAGTCGGTTTACAATACTTGAACGAGAAGTAATTCTAATTATAACTCTAATCTAATACGAACATTCTAGAATTACACATTAGTCCTTAAACATATTTGTATAACAGTCCTTCAACGAGCAGCAGTACTTTGACTTATTTAGCAGTACTTTGACTTCCAGCAGTACTTTGATATTCCAGCAGTACTTTAACTTTATAGCCCAACAGTTCTTTCATTAATTTCACCTATGACGTTATCTAATGGATGACTTCTAGATTCTTTTATATTGACTATTTCTCTTTTTACCGGTTCATCTTCTTTGTCATTTTCTATGCTTTCTTGGTTTTCAACCATTTTACTTTCAACTAAGTCATCATTTACCAAAGGTGATGTCTTAGAGGGAGGTGGTCTTTCGTCGAATGTTACGTTCAACGATTCCTCGACTCTTGAGGTTTCTTTGTTCAAAACTATGTAGGCTTTACTATTTTGCGAATACCCAAGAAACACAACTTCATACGACTTTGAGTCGAACTTGGTGAGATAGTGTTTAAAATGAAGAACTTGCTTCCAAAAACTTTAAAATATCCTAAAGTAGGCTTTTTGCCTCTATATAACTCATATGGAGTCTTTTTCAAAAATGGTCTAATTAATACTCTATTTAAGATGTATGTAGATGTATCTACGGCGTGACACCACAACTTTTGTGGTATGTTTTGTTGGGAATTATCACAAGAGAAGACTTAATATGAAGAACAGACTTAAGTCTGTTGGGTTACGAAGTAAAGTCTGTTAGTTAAGTCTTGTCATAGTTAAGTCTGCCAGTTCATTGTTAAGTCTGGTAGACATAATAGTTACTTAGTTAAGTCTGGTTGACTGTATTAGTTAAGTCTGTTTATGATTTATAGTAAAGTCGGTTAGCTATAAGTTAGGAAAGGATACGTAGTTATCTTAATAGAAGATACATATATCCTTCTACACATTTTGTATCTAGGGTTTCCTTAGTGTATAAAAAGAACCCTAAGGGCTCAAGAGTTGTACGCGTATTGATTGAAAGTTAGTAATATACGAAGTTAGTATTATTGTGTTCTTCATAGTTGATTGTTTAGATTCCGCATAAACATTCAATTCATTGTTAGAGTTTCTCACTTAGATCAATTTGGATTTATTCAAGTTGTCTAACAAGTAACAAAGGCCACTTGGATCCATAATTCGTGTGGACCTACAAGTGGTATCAGAGCCTGTAAAGAGACTCTAAGTTCGAAGAAACACAAAAACCACAAACTCAAATTCACTCCAATAAACCCTGCACAATGTATGAGTTTGAGAAGAAGACTGATGATTTCTCAAACCATCCCAGTGATGATGAGAAATCAACCCATGAAGATAAAAAATCTGAAGCTGGCACATCTAAACCACAACAAACTATCCCTGCAACAGCAACCATATCCAACATAAAACTCCCAATCCTGAAGAAGGAAGAATATGACATCTGGGCTATGGAGATGGAGCACTATCTAGAGTATATTGATAATGAAGTCTGGAAGGTCATACAGAATGGGAATTCGAAGAAGAGGATTTCGGTTGGTAAAGATGGAGTGGTTAGGGTGCTACTACCAGTATCTGCTGAGGAGATACATGCGGTAGAAAAGGAGAGAAAGGCCAGGACTATGCTGCTGATGGCAATTCCCAAGGAGCACTTGAGAAGTTTCATGGCATGAATGATGCCAAGGAAATTTGGGAGGCTATCAAGAAAAGATTTGGAGGGAATGCTAACTCCAAGAAGATGCAGAAGGCTGTTCTTAAACAGCAATTTGAAGCATTTAGTGTATCCAGTTTAGAGGGGTTAGAAAAAGGTTATGACAGGTTTCAACACCTTCTATCACAATTGGAGGTTCATGGTGCTGCTGTGTCTGAGGAAGATGCAAACTACAAGTTTCTCAGATCACTACCAACAGAATGGTCAAGTGTGACAATGACCATGAGAATGAAGGAAGAAATCAACACCATGACAACTGATGATGTAATACCCAAAATTTCAAAGCATGCAAAATTACCAAATTGCCCTTGTAACTTTAAAATTTAATTAAAACTTACATAAAAAACCAAACAAATCCCAAACGCTTGGAAATTAAACGCATATGAAGTAAGATAAATTTGGTTACAACATTTTAATATTTTACAATGTACAAAAAAATACTTGTCACCCATAAGATACAAGATAGGCCGAAAATTACATATTTAATTATTTGTTTTATATTTTAAAATGTATAAATTAAGGATAAACATGCAAATAAATTAGGAAACAATGCAAAATCTGGAAGATTGATATCAAAAGTAAATTGGGCCGAGATTCATGCTCTCCCTATCCCATTCACACGGTTCTATAATTATTTTCTCATTTACTTCACTCGCAAAACCCTAAACACCAACTAAAACTCCAAACCGGCCACCACAAAATTTCCACGAGTTCTTAGCAATTTTCCTGAGTTCCTTGGTGATAGAAAAAGCCTAGAAAAATGGGTGTTCGATTTATAGAAGCTTGGTTCGTTGGTTTTTGATTTTTGTTCGAATTGGTTCTAGCCGAGAGGTGCGAAACCCTCACAACTCATCCAATCATTTTATGATCCATCTGGTATTTTTCTTGTGTTCTTTTCATCACTTATGATCTGTATAAAATGATAATCACACCCCATGCACGTTAAAATCGATCATGCTAATTATATGTAACGAAATGGGATTAAAATCATAAACGTGTTCATACGATTTTTCTGGGTTGTCTACATATTTTATTTGAGTCCCATACATGTTATATGAATCTGGAAAAATGATAAATGATGTGATCGAAGCCTAGAACATCTTGGTCGAATTTTTGTTTAAATCGGGTATAATATTGAAATCGGATAAAAATAAAAAGAAGCATGGATCGAACGATTTAGGGTTTTTTTTTGTGACCTTGAATCTGGTATACATAAGATGTTTAATGATGATTTTAATGATTGAAAGGATTTGGATAATTTTGATTAGGGTTTGTGGTGTTTTGATTCTATACCGATCGGATTAAAAGAATTATAGGGTTTGATTTGTAATTAATAAAACTTATGGGTTATTTATGTAATACACTGTAAATCAGGGGTAAAATATATAAATTATGAGATGAGGGTATTTTGTGTAAAAATAGTAAGATAAAGGATTAATTTGTAATCGCATAATATTTAGAATCCGAATTGTAATTTTTAAAAGTAAAGGACCATTTTTGTAAATTCTGGAAATTTAAGGTTGGATTCGTAAACTTTAATATAAGGGGTATAAAATGTACTTTTGATTAATTGAAGGTAAAATGTGTAAATATGAATATAATATGGATCGGATTCATATTTATTTAATTAAAAGGGTTTGTTTTGTAATTAAATTAAATTGAGGGACTTGTTGTGTAAATTATATATGGTTGGGGCTATTTTCGTACTAAAATTTAATTAATGGGTTTATTGTGTAATTTTGTAAAACTTAAGGGCTTGATGTGTAAATATAAACATGGAAAGGGTTAAATTGTATTTCATATAATTATAAGGTTTATTTTGTAAATTTATAAACTAAAAGGTATAAAGTGTAAATTCGTAAAGATAAAGGATGGAAATCTGCTAATTATAGAAACCTGCTAAATAAGGAAACTTTCTAAAAATGGAAACTTACTAATTGAGGAAACCTGCTAAAAATGGAAAGCCGACTAAAATGAGAAATCTGATTTAAAGAAGATATTAATAATAAGACGACCATGTATTCGTGTAGATCAGCTGAAGATGGAGATTTGCTTCCGATCTTTATTATTCTGTTGTGTGTTTTCACTTGCGGTATAAGGTACATATATTCTACCCTTTTTCAGTAAGGGTGTTTTCCCTCTCATGACTCATTGATCTTGATTCGTTTTAAGATTCCCTAAGCCATTGCTATGTTCCCCTACACTTTGGTTCGTTTGTTTGATTCATTTAGACTTTGATGTTCGATATGACCCTTTTTGCTTTGAGCCTCTATAATGATCCATTTGATATTCGTTCGTTACCTTGTGTTATTAGTATTCGAAACACTTGATACTTCGAAGGTTCATTTGATTTTAGTAACTAGATGTGAAAACCTTTTCAATTATATCATGGAAATGTTTTGAGGAAAACTTATTTTAAAATGATGTTTATGAAATATGAGATACCACTTTTATTTGGAATTTTACTAAACGTTTATGAGACTACTTTTGTGAAAACCGTTATTAAAGATCATTTTATGAAAATCATTTGATAAAGATTTAATTTAAATGAACCATTTGATTATGAACCTTTGATCCGTTCGTTTTGACTCATCGACTTTGATATTGGAGATGACCCTTTGCTATGAACCTTTGATATTTGGACTTTGACTATGATTCGATGACTTAGACTATTTGAACCTTTGCTTTGATTTGGACCTTTGACCTTTGACCCTTCAGTTTGATACCCGAGCCAAATGTGTTTCCTAGCCATGAAGGTAACATGGCCATGTCTTTGATGCACCAATGGCATGACTCCCATTTGGTCGAGTGATTGTGATATGCGCGCTTTATATTATTATGGCCAATGTGATTTGTGTGGGGGGGCGCATGGATGCATCCTAGGTACATATTTGTGATGTGATATGTGATATTATTCGGTGACTGATGCATGGGTGCAATCCACGTCTTTCACAAAATGTGGGAGCTGATCACTCCAATTTGATACATGAGGACACCCCTCATATTATCTGGTTACTTGAGAGGTATCCCCTCTAGATTGCTACAGGATTGTGATATGTGATGTGATTTGTGTGGGCTCGTGGTGGATTACTGACCTCTTTTCTTTTCTTACTTTGTACCTTTGTCTATACCTTATGTTATTCCATTGCACTATACCATATATGTTCGTTTCCTTTTGCTTTCGTTTTCGTTTATATATATCTGTTCACTGGGCTTTTTAAGCTCAGCCGCATTTCTTTTCCTGCGGCAGGTTTAGTAGGGAGCTGGGAATGAGTGGAGAGTACCTTGGACTTAGAAGACTTGATAGTTATTCTGGATTAGAGTTGATTAGAAGATATTATATTTTTAGAATTTGTATTCGCATTTGTAACCTTGTAATTTCAGTATTTCATTTGTAACCTTTGAGATTCTTGTATTACTGTAAATGCATGCTTTGTTTTGATCTGATATGAAACCATTTTTGTGATATCTTTACCCTTGTCGGGTTGGGGTGTTACAATTATGGTATCAGAGACGACAGGCTGCGATTCGTAATACAATTACCCTTGGCCTGTGTAAGTTAGGACCACTAAGTTTTCCCTGTAGGCGCTCGTAAGACAACCTTTGAAAATTGCTTTAAGATTACCCTATAAGAACGTAAGTTTTGACCAGTGAGGAATGGGTAGACTATAAGGCATTCGTTTAAGTATCTTTGCTTCCGCATCACTCTGATTCGTGCCTTGCTTTTGGTTAGATCCTGTTGATATCACTTTTGGAAAGCGAAAGCTTATGTTTTGCACCACCTAAGATTTGAACCTGATTAAATCTTGAAGGCATTGAGAATTTCATAATAATTGCCTGACACTATTTGATCCTCATCTTCAGATTTTGACTCTGATCTTTGATCCTTTCGTTAATCATTTTGATACCTCTTCGGGCATTCTGAGAACCTCCATGGCGATGACGTATTTGATATATTTTGTTATTTATCTCTTGCTTTTGATAAATATCTATGAATCTTCCGACACTATTTGATTTCGTTTCACCCATCTCTGTCCCTATGAGAAGTCTTGTGGTGTGTAACCACTAGTATAAGAATGTTTCCCCCCTCACTTTTGGATGATAAAGATTTGATTTGTGATCCGTCTTTTTTTGGATAGTTAACTTCGGTATTATTCTAATAAGGAATTGATTGATCGATCACTCAAATACTGACAACTACCTTTCTAGGTCTCACCTTTGACGTTTGCAACAATTTTGAACTCCCTACCATGATTACCGATTGTTAAACCCTTTGCTATCACTATTACTCTGGAGACTCGTATGTTACTTTCGCGGCTATGAAGTTTTCCTGGAACCCATTTCGTACCCCAATAAATGAATCTTACCTTGAGAGGTATTTGGCACCCTGAGTTTTCTGAATATGATTCGTGACTGAACCACATGTTTTTCCACCGAAGTGTGAAGTAGGATTTGACATGATACCGAGAGATTGTCTAGTCACTAAGCGAAGGTGTCTTTCAGATGTGTTCGGGATCATATAAATTGATTCGAGCAACCGGGAAGAACAGCAACCGAAGACCAGGAAGTGAGTTTACTTAAGTGTATTTCCTGGGCGTGTTTTAGTTCATTCGTGATAAAAAAGGATGGTGACTTGAGATATGTATTGATTACAGGAAGCTGAACCGTAATACTGTTAGGAGCCAATATTCATCCACCCTGAAACGACTATGTATTTGTTTAATTTCGGAGCGCGAAGTTTCGTTTTGATGAAGTGAAGTTATTCTTGAAATCACTTCCGTATTCGTAACGACTGCTATGACGGTTAGTGACGCTAATAGTATTAGCTAAAGCTGTGACTGTTTCGTGAATTTGATAAATAGTGTTTTCTCGTGAGTACTTGGGCAAATGGTCATTGTATGACTTAATAGTATGTTCGGAAACGAGGAAGAGCATGAAAATCATCTTTGCACTTGCTAGGAAATTCGTCGATCATTTGTGCATTCTGAATGATTGATATTTGTAAAGACAACGATGCCCTTATTTGAGGATACCTCTTTAAATCCCGCAAGTTTTGAAAACTATCACCAATTGGTCAAGACCGATAGCAGAACGGAGAACTGAAACCTTTTGAACCTTGCAGAAGAATTCTGGAAGATGTTTGCAACTGATGATACCATGGAGAAATTTCATGAACAGAGAGAAACAGCTTAGTTTGATTGAGAATGGAGTTTTGGAAAAGCTGAAATAGAGATTAGCTTCCATATCTTCGGGCGGAACGAATTTTGGGGCATTCCAGAAAGAGACTCGATTATACTCCCTTACAGCACAGAAGGTTTTGCGTATGCATCAAGACAACTAGAAGCGCGTCAGAAGAAGTATTTCACTGCCTGACCTGGAGTTGACAACAATGGCGGCTACCCTGAAGAGTGAAGACATTCCTTACAAGGTAGGAGTGTTGGCGATGCAGAAGAAGAGATTCTGGTCAAGATGGCGAACTTGGAGCTGATGAAGACATGCAGTCTCACTTCCCTATTCACCTTGGTTGTACTAAGATGAATTGAGAGCGGAAGCAGACTGGATGATGAAGAGATTTAAAGAGCATGCCAGGAATCTACATTACTCCATCACATTCCAAGAAGAACTGCAGGAGGCTCGACGAACCATACACAAGTTCCCGATTTTGGTTTCACTTCCCGATTGATGGACAGACGAAGACAGATTAACCAGACTTGAAGAGATTGGATGTGTTGAATGAGCGGATTTTGAAACAGACCTTTCATGTTTGGAAGAATTGATTCTGTGAAGACCGAAGTTATTGGCGACTAACTTTCATTTCTGTTGACCCTCTTAAGTTTCGTTATATCGTAATAAGATCCTCTTATGATTTAAATTCCCTAGAAGCATTTTAGTTTCGTGTTCATCTTTTCTTTGTATGTTCGGTGATGACTTTGTTTTGAGAGATTTTGGCGCATTGTGGAAGATATGATGCTTGTGACGGCGTACCTCACTTCTGCTAGGCAATCTGGGATTTTAGATACTCTTGCGAATAGTTTTGTTTTTCCTCTTGACTATGGCATTTGATTTTGTTGACCTCTGAGACTGTAGAAGTACTAGGTGGATTAAGATAGGTGGTTTTGATTACGACTTGAGATAAAGTATGACCATCATGAGAGCATATTTATATGATGCCGGTATTATGACGTCTGGCCAACGTGATAATACTTACATCATATAACGTGCACTTTTTGTGGGCAAAGGATATTTCGGGGAGTGCCTAAGAAGTTTAGAATTTGATCTCCGTTGAATTATCCGTGATTAGTGAGACTTTAGGTTCATTCTACCTATGCGTATAATTTACTTTCGTTCATTAGATATCTGGATGAGTTTGGACTCTCGTTTTGCATTCCGTTGACCTCAGTTATAAATCTTGAACTCTCTGTAGAGCTCTCTACTGTTGACACAGTAATTTGGTTTGAAATTTTGTTCATATTCCATATGAGCTTTCTGAAGATGCACCTATCATCCATTTTATGTTGCATGGACCTTTTGATCAATATCAACCTAATTTGTCTCCTTATGAGAAATTTGAACCCACCTTGTTTTGACTGAGTCATGAGAAACTATTTGGTTTGAAGATCATTTTTGGAAGAACATCTTCGGGCGTGAGAATATTTGTGACGATCTTTTGCGATTTGCTACGACTTCGTCTAACTTGGCGACTTCAAATTTCGAGGACGAAATTTTCTTTTAGAGGGGAAGAAGTTGTATTACCCAAAATTTCAAAGCATGCAAAATTACCAACACTAGTACAAAAATGGGATTTAGTCACACATGCAGTTTTTCGAACGGCCACACAGTAACTTTTTTATGTGACTAAATGTACCAGAATAAAATAAACAGCCACACTTGATCCGATTTGTGTGACCATTTCAGAATTACATCTGAGGCTACAGCCACACATTTGAACATTTTCGTGACTAGATGTATCTGGTAAAACTTGTTTTGATTTTTTAGTCACTTATAATTTGGGACGTGTGACGGATAAAAATAAGTTTGAAAAATTAGTCACACTATATATATACATATGTGACAAATATATGTCACACAATTGAAAAATGTGACCAAAATACATATATGGTCACATGAAGTAATTGTATATGTGGCTAAATCATATACCCAAGTTTGTCACACATTATTTAAAAGTGACTAAATCATATAGTCAAGTTGGTCACACATTATTTAAAAGTGACTAAATCATATAACCAAGTTGGTCACAAATTATTTAAAATTATATAAAAGTGACTAAATCATATGACTAAATCATATGAATTTTTTCCAAAATAAAATTTCCCACTCTCACCTTTTCACAAGCCCGCCTAATTTTTTTCCCCAAAATCAAATTCACCTCCTTAACAAATATTTCATTATAACCCGCCCATTTTTTTCTTTAGTCCTTCTCAAATATCATTTACACCCAAAAGCAGATCTGGTCTTCTTCCTCAACACACTCCTCACAAACGCCACCGCTCGCACCACCACCACACTCGCACCAAGTCCACCGCTCGCACCACCACCACACTCGCACCAACACCACGCACTCGCTTCAAGAAGAGCTGTTAACAATGAATGGGAATAAATCGTGTGGCATGATTGAGTAAGTGTAATCTATCTCCATCCTATTCTATAAAAAAAGTGTTTTTGACATGTTCAATTTCATAATTTTAATATGTATCATGGGTTGTGAACAGTGGTAAGGATTGCGTCGTTACTCAGAAGAAGGTTCCGGTGAGTCTTTTTGTCTTTTTGGGTTTTTGATTGCAATTGGTGATTCGTTTGGAATTCATGTGATTCATGAAATCTTTACTCTTTCAGATATGTTCTGAAGAAAATCCGACTAGCCGACAGAACCGACATGTTACTGATGCTTCTTGGGTTCTTAGGAGCAGTCGGCGATGGCATCGCTATGCCAACCATGTTGCTTATCACTAGCAAAATCATGAACAATATTGGGGATTCTGATTCTAATTCATTATCAGCCATGAAAGACTTCATTGATAAAATGAACCAGGTTAATATCACATGAACACATATTATATATTTGCATTTTGCGTTTTTTCTTAAGCAGATAAGTAGGTTTGGCTTTTAAGTATTTGGATGATATGCCTGTATATAAACACTTTAAAATAAGCAGGTTGGTAGCTGATAAGCACTTTGAAATAAGCGATCCTAGATGATATAGATCAAGTAATATTTTTTATATTGATAATGGTTAAGAAATCTAATTGAATTTAATTTTTATTTTGTTTACAGAATGCTGTAAATCTTTGTTACATGGCTATTGGGATATGGGTTGCGTGTTTTCTTGGTAAGTTTATTATTTGATCATTTTTCTTAGGAATATAGAAAAGTACTGCTATTGGAATACATTTTTGGTAACTTTTAAGATTCCATTTTTTTAAGTGTTAATATGATCATCAAACTTTGAAAATAATCTAGTTTTGTTGTAGAGGGGTATTGTTGGGCAAGAACAGCAGAGAGGCAGGCATCACGATTGAGGTCAACTTACTTAAAAGCAGTTTTAAGGCAAGAAGTTGCGTATTTCGATTTAAATGTTACAAGCACGGCCGAGATCATTACCAGTGTTTCTAGTGATAGCCTTGTCATTCAAGAAGTCATCGGTGAAAAAGTATTTACACGAGTTTCACGTGTTCTGTTTTTCTTATCATTTTTGTAAAGGCAACGACACTCACACGAACCATTGTTTTATTTGGAAACAAAAATGCAGGTGCCTACGTTTGTGATGAATTTTTCAATATTTGGTGGGGCATATGTAGTGGCATTTATATTGCTATGGAAGCTAGCAATTTTGGGCTTCCATTTATTATACTTTTAGTTATACCTGGTTTAATATATGGAAGGGTTTTAATGAGCTTATCAAGAAAGATTAGGGAGGAGTATAATAAGGCTGGTAACGTGGCTGAACAGGCGATTTCGTCCATCAGGACAGTTTATTCGTTTGTGGGCGAAAGTAAGACCATTACAGAGTACTCTGATGCTTTGCAAGGCACTGTAAAGTTAGGTTTAAAGCAAGGATTGGCTAAAGGAATAGCGATTGGTAGCAACGGTGTTGTGTTTGCTGTATGGTCATTTTTGAGTTGGTATGGTAGTAGGTTGGTGATGTACCATGGAGCCAAAGGAGGAACTGTGTTTGCTGTTGGAGCTGCTATTGCCATAGGTGGACTGTAAGTTATTTCTAATTCTTTACCTTTTTTTTTTCTCCCTATTTTGGCTTCTCATAAAATACAATCTTTTGCCTATGCCCCAATTTTGACTGTTATGAACTTATGAATGATGACAGATTGATAGCAACTTTTTTATTTTCAATTGTAAACAATTTGAGATTCATTTATTCATGTGAAAGGAAGTCCCTAATAATGGTGTATTTGACTTTTTATTTTTATTGAGGGTGATAGCAATTGCTAGTTGTCGGTTTTTAATGATAGAATTTTAAGAATTTCTTTTTAATTTCGATCACAACAGATCACTAGGTTCGGCGTTATCCAACGTTAAGTACTTTTCTGATGCAATGGCTGCGAGCCAACGTATAAGGTTCTCTCTCACGTTAAGTACTTTTCTGATGCAATTGTCTGAGCTTCTCTTTCTGTAATTTATATTATTCTGTTTTGTCTCAATCCAGAAAGGCATAATTGTGGATAAGCTGACTGAAGAGGTGGTCAATGATGCTCAACATCTAAGGTGCTTAATTTCTGCTTGTGAAGGTAATGGACATCTTATGCTCGCTCATCACTTCTTAACTGTGTGTTTTTAATTATGGATGTCTCACAATATATAATGGAAGTTCCTTATTTCCTTGATGTCTCACTGTTAAATTTTGACCTACTTGCAGCTCAAAAGCAAGTGGGCGAAACTTCTTTGAATGATCGAAGCAATCATGTTATTATTCAGGTAATGTTTATACTTGTTGCTCTTGATACTATTTTGGTTATTCGTCGATTTCTCAACTTAATATTGCTCTTGATACTATTTTGGTTACAATGCTGCAACTGGAAAATATGAGGACTTGATGGCTGCTGGTATCATTGTTCCAACAAAGGCAAGCTTTAAGCTTTCATTCATATTCTAATATTGCTCTTGAAGATCTCATAAAATAATGCTCCAAGTGCAAGTTCAGCCAAGGAACCTAAACCTATAAATGTTCCAACTGCAAGTTCAAATCCAGAAACCTGTAAGTGCAGAAAACTCTTCTAAAGTTTGTTAAGGTTAATTAATGAGATCGAGTCCTTTTATGAAATCATTATGTTTTTGGCTGATTCTGAAAATGAATACAGGTATGCGTGGATGGAGCTATTGGGAACTTGAAGATCACAATTCTTCAAGGTGCAAATCTTGTTGTTCGTGATATGTTATCAAGTGATCCTTATGTCGTCGTTCCACTTCATTACGCAGTTCAAGTTAGTGCCATGCAAACTGTGAAGTTGCTGATCAAATCCAAAGTTATGTTAATGTTGCTGTTAGATAATATAGTATGAGCAGATGGATCATTTTTAATACTGCTAGTGTATTAGTTACAACTGTTAGTACTGTTGGTTCATATAGGTAGTACTGCTGTTAGATATTATTGTATTTGAATTTGTTTTGATATATATTTGAATTTATTTTGATATATATTGATTTCTTAGATGTGACTAAAAGATGTATATAGTTACACTTAATAACACTTTTGGTCACTGTTTGTTTAATTTGTTGTGTGACTAAATATTACAAAAGGCCACACACAAAAATTCATGTGGCAATTAGATGATCAATAGTCATACAAAATACAAATTTCTTCACTTTAAACAACATATGGTCACACTTATTAACACTTTTGGTCACTTTATGCTTAATTGTATGTGACTAAATACCCAAAACAAACATGCTTTGTGTGACTAAATATTACAAAAGGCCACACACACAAAAAATTCATGTGACTATTGGATGATCAATAGTCACACAAAATGCACATTTCTTTCACTTTAAAGAGCATATAGTCACACTTATTGACACTTTTTGCCACTTTTTACTTAATTGTATGTGACTAAATACCCAAAACAAACATGTTTTGTGTGACTAAATATTACAAAAGGCCACACAAACATAAAATTCAAGTGACCATTGGATGAACAATAGTTACACAAAATATACATTTCTTCACTTTAAACAACATATGGTTACACTTATTCACACTTTTGGCCACTGTTTTTAAAATTGTATGTGACTAACTCGAAAAAAACAACACACGTTGTGTGACTAAATCATCACAATTGTCACATTTATTATATATTCATGTGGCCATAGGATGGGAAATAGTCACACATACTGATAAATCCAACAAAACTTGTGCCTAATTGGTCACACATATTCGGGTTTTGGTCACTCTTTTTAAATGAAAACGGTCACAAACTAAACAATGTGACCATATAGACCCTACGGTGGCGCGACTTTTCGTCACACACACCAAAAAAAACGTGTGTGACTATATTCATATAGTCACACATTTTGGGTGTGACGATATCCAGTTTGTGTACCAGTGCAAATTGCCCTTGTAACTTTAAAATTTAATTAAAACTTACATAAAACACCAAACAAATCCCAAACGCTTGGAAATTAAACGCATATGAAGTAAGATAAATTTGGTTACAACATTTTAATATTTTACAATGTACAAAAAAATACTTGTCACCCATAAGATAAAAGATAGGCCGAAAATTACATATTTAATTATTTGTTTTATATTTTAAAATGTATAAATTAAGGATAAACATGCAAATAAATTAGGAAACAATGCAAAATCTAGAAGATTGATATCAAAAGTAAATTGGGCCGAGATTCAAGCTCTCCCTATCCCATTCACACGGTTCTATAATTATTTTTTCATTTACTTCACTCGCAAAACCCTAAACACCAACTAAAACTCCAAACCGGCCACCACAAAATTTCCACGAGTTCTTAGCAATTTTACTGAGTCCCTTGGTGATAGAAAAAGCCTAGAAAAATGGGTGTTCGATTTATAGAAGCTTGGTTCGTTGGTTTTTGATTTTTGTTCGAATTGGTTCTAGCCGAGAGGTGCGAAACCCTCACAACTCATCCGATCATTTTATGATCCATCTAGTATTTTTCTTGTGTTCTTTTCATTACTTATGATCTGTATAAAATGATAATCACACCCCATGCACGTTAAAATCGATCATGCTAATTATATGTAACGAAACGGGATTAAAATCATAAACATGTTCATACGATTTTTTTGGGTTGTCTACATATTTTATTTGAGTCCCATACATGTTATATGAATCTGGAAAAATGATAAATGATGTGAT
Organism: Artemisia tridentata subsp. tridentata; assembly: GCA_021014915.2. Lineage (NCBI taxonomy): Eukaryota > Viridiplantae > Streptophyta > Magnoliopsida > Asterales > Asteraceae > Artemisia > Artemisia tridentata. The sequence continues at coordinate 109,995,816 of CP139503.1, read as the reverse complement.
CGAAGCCTAGAACATCTTGGTCGAATTTTTGTTTAAATCGGGTATAATATTGAAATCGGATAAAAATAAAAAGAAGCATGGATCGAACGATTTAGGGTTTGTTTTGTGACCTTGAATCTGGTATAAATAAGATGTTCAATGATGATTTTAATGATTAAAAGGATTTGGATAATTTTGATTAGGGTTTGTGGTGTTTTGATTCTATACCGATCGGATTAAAAGAATTATAGGGTTTGATTTGTAATTAATAAAACTTATGGGTTATTTTTGTAATACACTGTGAATCAGGGGTAAAATATATAAATTATGAGATGAGGGTATTTTGTGTAAAAATAGTAAGATAAAGGATTAATTTGTAATCGCATAATATTTAGAATCCGAATTGTAATTTTTAAAAGTAAAGGACCATTTTTGTAAATTCTGGAAATTTAAGGTTGGATTCGTAAACTTTAATATAAGGGGTATAAAATGTACTTTTGATTAATTGAAGGTAAAATGTGTAAATATGAATATAATATGGATCGGATTCATATTTATTTAATTAAAAGGGTTTGTTTTGTAATTAAATAAAAATGAGGGACTTGTTGTGTAAATTATATATGGTTGGGGCTATTTTCGTACTAAAATTTAATTAATGGGTTTATTGTGTAATTTTGTAAAAATTAAGGGCTTGATGTGTAAATATAAACATGGAAAGGGTTAAATTGTATTTCATATAATTATAAGGTTTATTTTGTAAATTTATAAACTAAAAGGTATAAAGTGTAAATTCGTAAAGATAAAGGATGGAAATCTGCTAATTATAGAAACCTGCTAAATAAGGAAACTTTCTAAAAATGGAAACTTACTAATTGAGGAAACCTGCTAAAAATGGAAAGCCGACTAAAATGAGAAATCTGATTTAAAGAAGATATTAATAATAAGACGACCATGTATTCGTGTAGATCCGCTGAAGATGGAGATTTGCTTCCGATCTTTATTATTCTGTTGTGTGTTTTCACTTGCGGTATAAGGTACATATATTCTACCCTTTTTCAGTAAGGGTGTTTTCCCTCTCATGACTCATTGATCTTGATTCGTTTTAAGATTCCCTAAGCCATTGCTATGTTCCCCTACACTTTGGTTCATTTGTTTGATTCATTTTGACTTTGATGTTCGATATGACCCTTTTTGCTTTGAGCCTCTATAATGATCCATTTGATATTCGTTCGTTACCTTGTGTTATTAGTATTCGAAACACTTGATACTTCGAAGGTTCATTTGATTTTGGTAACTAGATGTGAAAACCTTTTCAATTATATCATGGAAATGTTTTGAGGAAAACTTATTTTAAAATGATGTTTATGAAATATGAGATACCACTTTTATTTGGAATTTTACTGAACGTTTATGAGACTACTTTTGTAAAAACCGTTATTAAAGATCATTTTATGAAAATCATTTGATAAAGATTTAATTTAAATGAACCATTTGATTATGAACCTTTGATCCGTTCGTTTTGACTCATCGACTTTGATATTGGAGATAACCCTTTGCTATGAACCTTTGATATTTGGACTTTGACTATGATTCGATGACTTAGACTATTTGAACCTTTGCTTTGATTTGGACCTTTGACCTTTGACCCTTCAGTTTGATACCCGAGCCAAATGTGTTTCCTAGCCATGAAGGTAACATGGCCATGTCATTGATGCACCAATGGCATGACTCCCGTGTGGTCGAGTGATTTTCCACACCGTCCCCATTGTGATTGTGATATGCGCGCTTTATATTATTATGGCCAATGTGATTTGTGTGGGGGGCGCATGGATGCATCCTAGGTACGTATTTGTGATGTGATATGTGATATTATTCGGTGACTGATGCATGGGTGCAATCCACGTCTTTCACAAAATATGGGAGCTGATCACTCCAATTTGATACATGAGGACACCCCTCATATTATATGATTACTTGAGAGGTATCCCCTCTAGATTGCTACAGGATTGTGATATGTGATGTGATTTGTATGGGCTCGTGGTGGATTACTGACCTCTTTTCTTTTCTTACTTTGTACCTTTGTCTATACCTTATGTTATTCCATTGCACTATACCATATATGTTCGTTTCCTTTTGCTTTCGTTTTCGTTTATATATATCTGTTCACTGGACTTTTTAAGCTCAGCCGCATTTCTTTTCCTGCGGCAGGTTTAGTAGGGAGCTGGGAATGAGTGGAGAGTACCTTGGACTTAGAAGACTTGATAGTTATTCTGGATTAGAGTTGATTAAAAGATATTATATTTTTAGAATTTGTATTCGCATTTGTAACCTTGTAATTTCAGTATTTCATTTGTAACCTTTGAGATTCTTGTATTACTGTAAATGCATGCTTTGTTTTGATCTGATATGAAACCATTTTTGTGATATCTTTACCCTTGTCGGTTTGGGGTGTTACAATTATGGTATCAGAGACGACAGGCTGCGATTCGTAATACAATTACCCTTGGCCTGTGTAAGTTAGGACCACTAAGTTTTCCCTGTAGGCGCTCGTAAGACAACCTTTGAAAATTGCTTTAAGATTTCCCTATAAGAACGTAAGTTTTGACCAGTGAGGAATGGGTAGACTATAAGGCATTCGTTTAAGTATCTTTGCTTCCGCATCACTCTGATTCGTGCCTTGCTTTTGGTTAGATCCTGTTGATATCACTTTTGGAAAGCGAAAGCTTATGTTTTGCACCACCTAAGATTTGAACCTTATTAAATCTTGAAGGCATTGAGAATTTCATAATAATTGCCTGACACTATTTGATCCTCATCTTCAGATTTTGACTCTGATCTTTGATCCTTTCGTTAATCATTTTGATACCTCTTCGGGCATTCTGATAACCTCCATGGTGATGACGTATTTGATATATTTTGTTATTTATCTCTTGCTTTTGATAAGTATCTATGAATCTTCCGACACTATTTGATTTCGTTTCACCCATCTCTGTCCCTATGAGAAGTCTTGTGGTGTGTAACCACGAGTATAAGAATGTTTCCCCCTCACTTTTGAATGATAAAGATTTGATTTGTGATCCGTCTTTCTTTGGATAGTTAACTTCGGTTTTATTCTGATAAGGAATTGATTGATCGATCACTCAAACACTGACAACTACCTTTCTAGGTCTCACCTTTGACGTTTGCAACAATTTTGAACTCCCTACCATGATTACCGATTGTTAAACCCTTTGCTATCACTATTACTCTGGAGACTCGTATGTTACTTTCGCGGCTATGAAGTTTTCCTGGAACCCATTTCGTACCCCAATAAATGAATCTTACCTTGAGAGGTATTTGGTACCCTGAGTTTTCTGAATATGATTCGTGACTGAACCACATGTTTTTCCACCGAAGTGTGAAGTAGGATTTGACATGATACCGAGAGATTGTCTAGTCACTAAGCGAAGGTGTCTTTCAGATGTGTTCGGGATCATATAAATTGATTCGAGCAACCGGGAAGAACAGCAACCGAAGACCAGGAAGTGAGTTTACTTAAGTGTATTTCCTGGGCGTGTTTTAGTTCGTTCGTGATAAAAAAGGATGGTGACTGGAGATATGTATTGATTACAGGAAGCTGAACCGTAATACTGTTAGGAGCCAATATTCATCCACCCTGAAACGACTATGTATTTGTTTAATTTCAGAGCGCGAAGTTTCCTTCTGATGAATTGAAGTTATTCTTGAAATCACTTCCGTATTCGTAACGACTGCTATGACGGTTAGTGACGCTAATAGTATTAGCTAAAGCTGTGACTGTTTCGTGAATTTGATAAATAGTGTTTTCTCATGAGTACTTGGGCAAATGGTCATTGTATGACTTAATAGTATGTTCGGAAACGAGGAAGAGCATGAAAATCATCTTTGCACTTGCTAGGAAATTCGTCGATCGTTTGTGCATTCTGAATGATTGATATTTGTAAAGACAACGATGCCCTTATTTGAGGATACCTCTTTAAATCCCGCAAGTTTTGAAAACTATCACCAATTGGTCAAGACCGATAGCAGAACGGAGAACTGAAACCTTTTGAACCTTGCAGAAGAATTCTGGAAGATGTTTGCAACTGATGATACCATGGAGAAATTTCGTGAACAGAGAGAAACAGCTTAGTTTGATTGAGAATGGAGTTTTGGAAAAGCTGAAATAGAGATTAGCTTCCATATCTTCGGGCGGAACGAATTTTGGGGCATTCCAGAAAGTGACTCGATTATTCTCCCTTATAGCACAAAAGGTTTTGCGTATGCATCAAGACAACTAGAAGCGCGTCAAAAGAAGTATTTCACTGCCTGACCTGGAGTTGACAACAATGACGGCTACCCTGAAGAGTGAAGACATTCCTTACAAGGTAGGAGTGTTGGCGATGCAGAAGAAGAGATTCTGGTCAAGATGGCGAACTTGGAGCTGATGAAGACATGCAGTCTCACTTCCCTATTCACCTTGGTTGTACTAAGATGAATTGAGAGCGGAAGCAGACTGGATGATGAAGAGATTTAAAGAGCATGCCAGGAATCCACATTACTCCATCACATTCCAAGAAGAACTGCAGGAGGCTCGACGAACCAGACACAAGTTCCCGATTTTGGTTTCACTTCCCGATTGATGGACAGACGAAGACAGATTAACCGGACTTGAAGAGATTGGATGTGTTGAATGAGCGGATTTTGAAACAGACCTTTCATGTTTGGAAGAATTGATTCTGTGAAGACCGAAGTTATTGACGACTAACTTTCATTTCCGTTGACCCTCTTAAGTTTCGTTATATCGTAATAAGATCCTCTTATGATTTAAATTCCCTAGAAGCATTTCAGTTTCGTGTTCATCTTTTCTTTGTATGTTCGGTGATGACTTTGTTTTGAGAGATTTTGGCGCATTGTGGAAGATATGATGCTTGTGACGGCGTACCTCACTTCTGCTAGGCAATCTGGGATTTTAGATACTCTTGCGAATAGTTTTGTTTTTCCTCTTGACTATGGCATTTGATTTTGTTGACCTCTGAGACTGTAGAAGTACTAGGTGGATTAAGATAGGTGGTTTTGATTACGACTTGAGATAAAGTATGACCATCATGAGGGCATATTTATATGATGCCGGTATTATGACGCCTGGCCAACGTGATAATACTTACATCATATAACGTGCACTTGTTGTGGGCATAGGATATTTCGGGGAGTGCCTAAGAAGTTTAGAATTTGATCTCCGTTGAATTATCCGTGATTAGTGAGACTTTAGGTTCATTCTACCTATGCGTATACTTTACTTTCGTTCATTAGATATCTGGATGAGTTTGGACTCTCATTTTGCATTCCGTTGACCTCAGTTATAAATCTTGAACTCTCTGTAGAGCTCTCTACTGTTGACACAGTAATTTGGTTTGAAATTTTGTTCATATTCCATATGAGCTTTCTGAAGATGCACCTATCATCCATTTTATGTTGCATGGACCTTTTGATCAATATCAACCTAATTTGTCTCCTTCTGAGGAATTTGAACCCACCTTGTTTTGATTGAGTCATGAGAAACTATTTGGTTTGAAGATCATTTTTGGAAGAACCTCTTCGGGCGTGAGAATATTTGTGACGATCTTTTGCGATTTGCTACGACTTCGTCTAACTTGGCGACTTCAAATTTCGAGGACAAATTTTCTTTTGGAGGGGAAGAAGTTGTAATACCCAAAATTTCAAAGCATGCAAAATTACCAAATTGCCCTTGTAACTTTAAAATTTAATTAAAACTTACATAAAACACCAAACAAATCCCAAACGCTTGGAAATTAAACGAATATGAAGTAAGATAAATTTGGTTACAACATTTTAATATTTTACAATCTACAAAAAAATACTTGTCACCCATAAGATAAAAGATAGGCCGAAAATTACATATTTAATTATTTGTTTTATATTTTAAAATGTATAAATTAAGGATAAACATGCAAATAAATTAGGAAACAATGCAAAATCTGGAAGATTGATATCAAAAGTAAATTGGGCTGAGATTCATGCTCTCCCTATCCCATTCACACGGTTCTATAATTATTTTCTCATTTACTTCACTCGCAAAACCCTAAACACCAACTAAAACTCCAAACCGGCCACCACCAAATTTCCACGAGTTCTTAGCAATTTTCCTGAGTCCCTTGGTGATAGAAAAAGCCCAGAAAAATGGGTGTTCGATTTATAGAAGCTTGGTTTGTTGGTTTTTGATTTTTGTTCGAATTGGTTCTAGCCGAGAGGTGCGAAACCCTCACAACTCATCCGATCATTTTATGACCCATCTAATATTTTTCTTGTGTTCTTTTCATTACTTATGATCTGTATAAAATGATAATCACACCCCATGCACGTTAAAATCGATCATGCTAATTATATGTAACGAAACAGGATTAAAATCATAAACATGTTCATACGATTTTTTTTGGGTTGTCTACATATTTTATTTGAGTCCCATACATGTTATATGAATCTGGAAAAATGATAAATGATGTGATCGAAGCCTAGAACATCTTGGTCGAATTTTTGTTTAAATCGGGTATAATATTGAAATCGGATAAAAATAAAAAGAAGCATGGATCGAACGATTTAGGGTTTGTTTTGTGACCTTGAATCTGGTATAAATAAGATGTTTAATGATGATTTTAATGATTAAAAGGATTTGGATAATTTTGATTAGGGTTTGTGGTGTTTTGATTCTATACCGATCGGATTAAAAGAATTATAGGGTTTGATTTGTAATTAATAAAACTTATGGGATATTTTTGTAATACACTGTGAATCAGGGGTAAAATATATAAATTATGAGATGAGGGTATTTTGTGTAAAAATAGTAAGATAAAGGATTAATTTGTAATCGCATAATATTTAGAATCCGAATTGTAATTTTTAAAAGTAAAGGACCATTTTTGTAAATTCTGGAAATTTAAGGTTGGATTCGTAAACTTTAATATAAGGGGTATAAAATGTACTTTTGATTAATTGAAGGTAAAATGTGTAAATATGAATATAATATGGATCGGATTCATATTTATTTAATTAAAAGGGTTTGTTTTGTGATTAAATTAAATTGAGGGACTGGTTGTGTAAATTATATATGGTTGGGGCTATTTTCGTACTAAAATTTAATTAATGGGTTTATTGTGTAATTTTGTAAAAATTAAGGGCTTGATGTGTAAATATAAACATGAAAAGGGTTAAATTGTATTTCATATAATTATAAGGTTTATTTTGTAAATTTATAAACTAAAAGGTATAAAGTGTAAATTCGTAAAGAATAAGAGGATGGAAATCTGCT